>CAWUFW010001827.1:0-1282905 GCA_963921515.1 Calotriton arnoldi
AAGTGGTGTAGTGGTGTTTTCGTGTGTTTTTGCACGGGAACACCTACTCTGCATCTCATTAGGGTTAGTTGGTGGTGTCACCCGTGGAGGTAAATTTTGCGGCAGTTATCGCGGGAATACTTGTGTTGTCTGCAGTTTTCACCCGCTTGTGAATGGGGCGTTAAATCTATCTCCACTTTTGATGCGTTAAGGTGGCGATAACTCGGCGATAAGTCCTTGTGAATATGCCCCTCACTGTTCTCAGTCCATAGGCTACATCAAGTGGATTCACAAAGCACATCTAATCGCAGATGAGAGGGAACTTGCGATATTCCATATACCTATTTTAGTACAAATTATATAATTAATCTATGCACCATTTCTATTATGTTGCTCCAGAACAATTGTCCTTTCCCAAGCAGATGTCTCCTAAACTATATGAAAGTGCACATTACATCTCATCTAACAGCTGTCAATCTTTCTGTCTTTATTTCCATTTATCTGTCTTCCCCTCCTTTACATTTCCATCCATCCATCCAACCCATACACCCATCCACCCACCCATCAATCCATCCATCTAACCCGCCCATCCACCCACCCATCCATCCATTCACCAACCCACCCTCACTTAACTGTATATCAATATATTAAAACACCTTTTAGAATGCGTGGCATGCGGTCACCTCAAATGCATATTCACCAAATGACATAATGGTCTCAAGGCACTGGGGGTTGTCGGGAGATTAAGCGAGCTATTGCCCAGAGTCACAGGGGCTGGGTCGAGCGGCCACTGGCGCCAGGAATCGAATAGTAAGCCCAGGGCTTTGGAGTCAGCTGCCCTGGCCGCTGTGCAACACCTCTCCCAAGAATTTACTGATGCACAGATCAAATGTCAAGTCTTATCTTACTCTTTAGACTCGCACTGGAATGATTTACATCCGAAAAGGAATATGTTGAGTTTTATTGTTAGTTCGGATGCATAAAGCTAAATCAACAAAGGACAGATAAAAATCACACACAGGAAGTACAAAACATTAAAACAAGTAAACCTGACGTACAACATTCGTTAGTATACAGCTCAAATTAATCATTCCGCATGACTGTTGAGTTGATAAAATTCTCAATTTATCCATAATAACATTTAGTTATTGTGCAAATATTAGTGCAAAAGACATACATTATTCACAGATTTCAACAATCTAATTCTCATATACCAAACAATTTGCAGGAATTTAGACACAGCATATTCCACAATGCGACTAGTGTCTTATTTATATATTCTAAGCGCATCACGACAGTGCCTTAATCCCAGATGTAAGCACAGTGGCTTAATCCATCTGTCTCTAGGCTCCTTTACTATGAGCAAAAAATAAAACATACACATTGTTTTTATCAATGGCATTGAATGCAGGATACAAGCCAGATCTTGACTGGAGCATCGACCAATTCACAAAGTAGGCCAGTGGAGGCGTGCCCAGTATAAACTGTACATGCAGTTTGCTACGAATGGGCATGCTAACCAGACCCATGACCTGTGCTTTGATTAAAAGTACATGGTAATGAGGTATAATTACAATTGGTACTGACTGACCCCTGTAAATCCTTATTATATAATAAGGCAAGAGGGATTCAAAATACATATAAGTCACTATTATTTATTAGGGCAGGGAAGTTCAGAGCCCCAGTAGATTTCCTGCACTAGAGTGTGCACTGCTGTGTTGCCTGATGTCATTGTAAAGGCAGCCCTGCTTTGCAGAGTGTCTTTAAAATCAAATTATATGCAAATTTGAATTGGAAATTAAAGGTATGTACAAAGTAGTACTATACCTTATTTTTACAGATAAGTCACCGCTTAGGTCAAGCCTAGGTGCCCGAGGGGTAGGGTGCCATGCAACTATAATCAGGGACTTTATAAGAGATGTTTTATAAGCCCTGGTGAGGGACAAACTGCTAAATTCGTTTTTACCCATTGTAGATAACTAGCTCCTAGGCTAACATTGGAATATTTTATATGGTGATCGTGTCTGTTTCTACAGGGTGGGTAGCACTGGGCTGTCCAGTGTAGGCTTCACCTGACATCAAGGCAGTCCTGAACAGTCAGGCAGCTGTCAAGCCGCAGGGTGCCCGTCTGTGCACTGACAGAAGGGAGAGTGGAAGGAGGGTGTCTGCAACAGGATGTGATAGTTCCCCTCTCTGAACAGCAAAAGTGGTTCCAGGAGCCCAGAGTTGCCCCTAAAGCAGCTCAACCCCCTGTCAGTGGAGAGCTTAGGGTGAGCTTCTGGATTCTGACAGCTGTCAGTAGCCTCTGCTGGGTGTTGGCCTTCGTGGCAGCACTGCACTTGGCACGAGAGGCAGACCCCATGGCCAGAAGTAAGTCAGGCCCCCTGACCCTTTTGGTCATGGTGGGGTTGCTCAAGTGTTGGGTGAGCCCTGTGGGTAAGCTAGAAGTTACCCTAGCAAAATTAGGGATAAAAGAGTCTGGTTCCTCACTGCCCAAACTAAAAAGGGAGGAAGAAAATAAAACAGATGTGATGAAGTTTCAGTTTAAAATGGGACCAGGTTCCCCAGGGGCAGGGAGCCATGTAACTATAAGCAGGGACAATATAAAAGATGTTTTATAAGCCCCTGTGAGGGAAAAACTGCCAAATAATGTTCTCCATTGCAGATAACTAGCTCCACAGGCTAACATTGGTATATTTTATTGAAGAACTGGAGAAACACCAAGACAACCGAAAACCACACCACCTACAAGGGTGCCATGATGGACTACCACAACCAGATCAGAGCCCCCAAGAGGAACTTCATCCACAACAAAATCCTGGCCAACTCCACCAACTCCAAGGAACTTTTCAGTGTCATTCAAGAATTCACCAACCCACGCAGTGAAGCCACAGAGATCACCTCATCCCAAGACCTCTGTGACAAGCTTGGAACCTATTTCCACCTCTAGATCAAAAACCTCTATGACAACTTCATCCACCATCCACCAGGCGCCACAGACGGCCCCCGCCCCCCAGAAACACCAGCCAACCCATTATCTCCAACTGGACACCGATCACGGCCGAAGACACCGCCTCGACCATGAAAAGCATCCACTCGGGGCTCCCACCGACCCCTGCTCCCCTCACATCTACCACAGAGCTGCAGCCGGCATCGCACCCGAACTACAACGCACCATCAACACCACCTTCAAAACAGGCACCTTCCCAGACGACTGGAAGCGCGCAGAAGTCAGACCCCTGCTCAAGAAGCCCACAGATGACCCCACCAACCTCAAGAACTATCGGCCCATCTCGCTCCTCCCCTTTGCAGCCAAAATTGCAGAGAAAACAGTCAACAGGAAACTGACACGATTCATTAAAGAGAACGCCGTCCTCGACACGTCCCAATCCGGATTCCGAAGCAACCACAGCACAGAGACCACCCTACTTGCCACCACAGATGACATCCGCACCCTCCTGGACCAAGGCCACCCCGCAGCCCTCATCCTACTCGACCTATCAGCGGCCTTGGACACCGTCTCCCACCGCACACTAGTCGCCAGACTACATGACGCAGGCATAAAAGGAACAGCCATGGACTGGATCTGATCATTCCTCACCAGAAGAAGCCAAAGGATCAGACTCCCACCCTTCTTCTCTGACCCCACGAAAATCACCTGCGGAGCCCCAAAGGGTTCATCACTGAGCCCCACCCTCTTCAACATCTACATGGCCCCCCTCGCAGCCATCGTCTGACAACACGGCCTGAACATCATATTCTACGCCGACGACACCCAGCTCATCCTCTCCCTCACCAAAGACCTCACCACTGCCAAACTCAACTTCCAGAAAGGAATGCAAGACATCGCAGTCTGGATGACCAACAGCTGCCTGAAGCTCAACGCTGAGAAGACAGAAGTCCTCATCCTCGGTATCACCCCTTCTGCATGGGACAGCACCTGGTGGCCGACCACCCTCGGAAGCCCATCTACCCCCTCAGACCACACCAAGAACCTCGGCATCGTACTCGACTCATCACTCATCACTCACCATGAACCGACAGGTCAACGCCGTCACCTCCAGCTGCTTCAACACCCTCCGCATCCTCCGCAAGACCTTCAAGTGGATCACCCCTGAGTCAAGGAAGACAGTCACCCATGCACTCATCACCAGCAGACTGGACTATGGAAACGGACTCTACGCCGGCATCAACAAGTCCCTACTCCGCAAACTCCGGACAATACAGAACACCGCCGCCAGACTCGTCCTCGGCATCCCCCGACACGAACACATCAGCCAACACCTACGAAGTCTCCACTGGCTTCCCGTGGAGAAAAGAGTCACTTTCAAAATCCTCACTCATGCCTACAAATGCCTACACAACAATGGACCCAAATACCTCAACGACAGAATCAACTTCCACGTACCCAAAAGAAACCTCCAATCTTCCAACCTCGCACTGGCCGAAACCCCGCACATCCACAGAGCCAGAGCAGGCGGAAGATCCTTCTCTCACATTGCAGCCAAGACCTGGAATGAGCTACCGGCAGACATCAGACGTGCCCCCTCCCTGGACACCTTCAGGAAGACCCTCAAGACCTGGCTCTTCGGCTAAACAGATCTGCGAACCCCCCCTCAGCGCCTTGAAACCCTCATGGGTGAGAAGCGCGCTTACAATTCCCTGATTGATTGATTGAAGCATAAATATTGACAGGAGCGAGGTGAAAATGTCCTTCAAGGACAATGATAGTTATGATAAATCCAACAACTTACCACTGTTCGATTTCTAATAACTATCACAGAAAAGAAGTTAATCAACTTTATTTTATGTAAGCCAACATCCAGCCTTCCAGATGCCCTTTCCTGATTGGCTAACCTCTGCCAGGCTGAGTCAAGCTGTCTTAATGAGGTATGAAATGGCCTGCTAGAGAGACATTTAGTTTCCTGTGTGTGAAGAACTGCAGCTGCAGAAGCGAAAGGTAGGATGAGGGAGGAGTGACCAAACTGGTCTTCAAAGGGAGATTGATACTTTAGGACAGCACAGGCTCACCCCCACATCCTGCAACCCCAGCCAAACAGGAGCCCCTGTAATTATATTATGGAGAGGGATGGAAGGGGAATGTTAGGGAATCTTATTCATGTGGTTGGATTAGTCTGATCTAACCTCCAAGGAGTGATTTCTGGGACAAGAATATACCACACTTTGGAGGAAGTTGTCATACACCTGGGTGACACCATGCGTCCCAATGGTCAGGGTTGACCCCCTGCTTGACGCCCAAGAGCACAGCATAATTATGGAAGAGTTGCCAAGCCACTTAGATCTGCTGCCTCAAATTACAAGGAGGAGAACAAATGCCCTGTTGGAAACCTAATCTGCACCTCAAATGTCTACACTGAAGGAATGCACTTGCTGCACATTCTGGAACTACAGCCCTACGGATTTTGCCTTGCTTCAAGAAGGATTAAGAAGTGGACTCCCTGCTACAGGTTAAGTGAGCCCAGCTGTATCATCTCTACCAGGACGGCCACATCCGGGGGGGTGTCCAATGGATTTTTAAGGATTTGTCCAGATACATTGTGGGAATTGTAGTCCCAACATCCCAAGAACCATCTCAGAGCTTCTAGACCCTTGGATTGTTGTTTTGAACAGTTTGAACCCACAAGAGGAACTTCAGAAAGACGTTCCAGAAGTTTGGAGCAACTTTTGCAAAAAGATCCATAGGTTGACTAGGTGCATTGTGGGAGTTGTAGTCCCAGACACCAAGGAGCATCTCAGCACTTCGGGAAACTTGGATTTGTGTTGAGAACCTTTCCTGCATTAAGAACTACTTCTGGAAGTAAGTGTAAAGAACTCTTTACTTTGTCCCTAGAGTAAGCTGGCTCTCTCTACAGTGTACCAAAATGAATTACAATGTGCAGTCTAGTGGATCCCCAATAAGTGTGCAGAGGTAAAAGCAGATCATTCTAGTGCTCTTTTTGTGGTAGTGCTGGCGAGTAGTTAAGCTTATCAGAGGGTAGTGCTAAGCATTTGTAGTCACACACAGAGGCAATAAATGAGATGCACACTCAAGAATAAATCCGAGGCCAATTGGGAAAAATAAAATCGTATCTTTATTCTTTATATAAATATTTAGATACCAAGAACTTTGTTCAACAGTTAATACATGCTTTTTATGTCGATTTTCAACCAAATGCAGTTCAAGACACAAATGCTTACAGGTTTTAAGAAACAGCGGTCACTACCATCAGGCAGAGACCGTTGCGGTCAAGGAGAAGAACAGCACAGGGTTAGATAGTGGAGTACCGCCAACACATTTACCATCACGGTCGATGGAAGCAACACTCCACCACAGAGTTTTGGGGGACAAAGGTCACCCAGAGTTTAGGGGAATTTCTACTTTAGGGGAGTCAGAATTTTGGAAGTCCCAGGGCTTGGGCACACCAGACAATTCTGGGTTACATGGTTCGGAGGTGCCAAAGGTGTTCTGATGCAGAATGTGTTCTTTACTGGAAGCGTTCAGCTCCAGGCGCACTGAGGCAAGTCCATTGCGGTCAGTGCGGTCGTGACCAAGTTGTACTACCTGTATCATCAGAGAATCACCTAGGCACTACCTATGCACCAATTCAATCATCCAGGTAGTAATCATGTATTCAACCACAAACACATTTATTTACAAGTTTTAGTGAGGAAGATGTATTCTTTTAGGACCATCTGGGTAATTATATATGCAAGCTGTGACACACTCTTTGCATGTACTTGGAAGAATTAGTAAGCTATATGCTTTGATAGAGATTAATGTGCAGATTGTTATATGCCGTTTCCCAATATTTATATCTGATACATTTAAGTAGACTAGTACTGAGATACTAAATACACCAGTGACGCAGTGGTAGAGAGGCATACAAATAGCTCTTATGTTGTGTTTTCGGATTTACAGTGTTGAGACACTGTATGTACCTTTACACTTTGGGCTAAATTTACAAGAAAGTAATGCAGCACAGAGGCACAAGCCATTTAGCTCTGCCTTGCTGCATTACTTTCAAAGCACAGGGATGCGTCATAGTTACAACAATATGACAGATCCCTATGCTCTCCCCTGTGCTGGCGCGCAACTGCCTGCCATGCTCCAACGGGGGCACCGTTGCACCATGGTGCAAGGGTGCCTGTGTTGCGGAGATGATTGTTTTTGTGCAGGAAGGGACACCTACCTGTACAGAAACAATCACAAGAGGTATTTTCCTCTTTCTATGTGTGCTGCAGAATGCAGCACGCATAGAAAGAGGAAAAAATGAGGAGAAATAAAAGTATTTCTCCACGTTGTGCCTCCCTTCACCTCCCCTGGGGAGGCGTAGGATGCTGATGCATTCCCAGGTTTACGAATCGTTGTAAATCTGAGAATGCTGCAGATTCCATGGGTGTTGCTTGGGAACACCCACAGCAACACTCATAGCACGCTCCTTTCACGCAAATTTCTGCGTGAAAAGGGCCCATATTTACAAGGCCATGAAAAGCCGCGCAGAGTGGCTTTACGTGGCCATGTAAATATGGAGCAAAGCATTAAGCCGCCGGTGTGTAAAAAAAAGTAACGCTCTGGGGTTGCGTGGGGCTTGTAAATACGCCCCCTTGGCTTGATATTCATTTTAAAATTTACTACAGAAGGGATAAACTGTTCTTTCACCATGTATTAGTGAAATATGGTGCTCAAATGTCAAAAGGTAACTAATATATAAAATGTTGGGGCATATTAGCAAGGAATAGCGATATTTATCACTAAACGCGCTTAGCGCGAATCATGTTAACGCCGCCTATCGCTGGAAAATATCGCTGAGATAACACCCTATTAGTAAGGTTTATCTCCATAGCGATATTATTTCCAGCGATAGCGGCAAAATGCGACAATATCGCTGGAAAACCAGCGATATTCTTGCATTAACGCTAAGGTGGATTCAGCATTAGAATCCACCTCCTATACCTTAAACAGGTAAGTCATAGTCAGTAGCAGGTGTTAAAATCTAGCGATAAACGCGCTTAGCGCGATTTATTTTATCGCTTCGCCTGCCTTGATAATAGGGGTTAGTGGTGTTAGCGACTGTTTACAGTCGCTTTTAGTGGGAACGCCTACCTTGCATGTCATTAGCGATAAATATCGCTGACATGCAAGGCGATGTAATTCCCGGCCTCTAACGCCTGAAAGCTGTCGCTAACGCCTGTTAGCGACAGCTTGCTAATAGGGCGTCAAAATATCGCCGATTTAGCGGCAAAAGTGCCGCTAAATCGGCGATAAAGCCCTTGATAATATGCCCCGTTGTGTTTTAAAACTGCAACATAACATGAAAACTGTTTTTGTATTATGTATAAGTCAGTAGTAAAGTAGTTGATATGTTGGCTAGGCTAAAAATCTTTAAAAATATATTTTTTACTAAACAATATCTACATAACTACACACAGAATGCCTACAAAAGCTCAGACAAAAAAACAACAGAAGCATCTATAGTATCCCTGCAGAAATGAGTTACAAAAGGGGCAAAATGCAAAAAAAGTGGTGAAAGATAAAAGAGCTACTGGTAAGAGGACAAAGTTATTTCTTAAAAATATATGTGGACATTTGCAAAGATTACAAAATAAAGAAAATAACATTATGACCATGAGAAACAATAAGAGAGGACAAAGTGTGCATTGCAAGAACAGAAAATATTCTAACAAAGATTGACATACCTTAAACAGGAGACAGAAGAGGTTTAAGGAAATAAGAGCCAGGATGTTTTGTAGTAGAGTGGTTGTGATTCTACTGAGAAATTTGAAGAAGCATAGAAGAAGAAGGGATGCACTGAAAAAAAAAGAACGATGTGAGAGAGTAGTTGATAAGGTCTTTTCTTTGAAGAGGAAGTTTTTCATTTTGATTCTAAATAGAATGAAGACTCTTGACAAAATGGTGTTGTGCATGAGGAGACAAAACCAGATGAAAAGATTAGTGAATAGAAGTAACCTTTGTACAGTTTTTAGTGGGGAATGGATACATACTTCTAGTACAGAGCCTTTTTTAATGAAGAAAACTATTTGCTGGATAACAGAGTAGTTAATGCTATTGATGAAAGAGGACAATGTTATGAAATGAATATTGGCAGTCGTATAGCAAAAAAGATGATGGTACCTAGAAATGTAGAACAATTTGTTGGACAAGAGGTACAAGGAAGGCGGAGTCAGGCACCTGTATAGAAATGGAATTATAGTAGTGTGTGTAGCATCCAACAGCAATTCATTGATATATTAAGGACATTTCTACATATCTTTCCAATGTGAAGTTTAAAACACAAAATAAGTAATTTACAAGGATTGGATTGTTGCAAGATTGGAAAGCATGCAAATTTGCAGGGACACTCACTAGCTTGTTTATCAAACAAAGTGTGCCAAAGCACCTTTCATCATTTCAGAATGTTAGCTGTACACCACTCAACAATGCGAACTTTAGTTAGGAGGCTGTACTATGTGATAACACCTCTGCTTTATGTTTTGCAGAAATGAATAGAGCACTTTTGCACAGTACTGTGGCAGATGTTAGTGATGATGTTCAGTATAGTGTCTTTGGTCCTGAGCAGGATTTTAGGGAAACTGAAGAGTTGTTAACAGCAGGAGTTGCACAACAGGACACATATATTACAGTTGATAGTTTTGAAAAAGAGATTACAAAATTTAACTCAGTGTGATCTCAAAAACTATATGTTGTCGGCACACTCACTAGAAGATTCAAACGCAGACTGTTGACTTGTATTTAAGAAGTCAAAAAGTAAATAATGATAACTTGCAAAAGTGTGCATTTATTTGTAGAGGAACACTTTGACTTGTCCATATGGCAAGTTATATGTAAGTAGTGTTACAATGCCTGCTAATGTAGAAAAACTATGAAGGGCCAAAAAGATCACCATTTATGATTCTTTGCAGCATTGTGAAGGGCTGTTATGGACTGCTCTCCAGCACTCACTACAACTGAAAAATCCATGCAGTATGATGCCATCTGGGAAAACTGTGGAGCCAAATCTTGAAGTTGAGATTGGACCTCTGAAGGGACTCTGCCCCAGTGTTGTTGCAGCTGCTATTGAAGTTGAGGGTCCTTCAGCCTTGCGTTGCCTTCTTATTGCTTTTACACTATTGCTATGGTATATTTTTAGACGGTAAAGCATGGACGTCGACTCATAAGAATCTTTTTTGATTTGTACCCCTTGACAATGTCTTGTGACATATTGTGTGTTAAGAAAATCTGCCCATTATGAACTCCTCTTAAAGAAAGTTCAAGATAGATAAATGGGATTGTTCTTATTATTCTTTTAGTTGAAAAGTGTAGTATCCAATGATATTCCTTTATTTCCCGTGACATGATTTTCTGTTTTTTAATTTTAATTTTTTTTTATTTTTGTATAGATGTAAAATGTTTTTGTTCTTTTTTATGGCAACAAAATGGCAACTGGGACAGGAGGAATTTGAAAAATGTGCACTGAAAAATGAGCAAAAAATATAAAAAGAGAAAAAATTAGCATGTATGATTTTTTGCAGCATTGCGAATAGCTGTAATACACTGCTCACCAGCACTTATACCAACACTACAGTCCATGCAAAACGTGGCCAGTCTTGAAAATTCTGGAGCCATATCTGTTGTAGTATTCTGAACCTCTGAAGGGAATTCTGGCCGGGAATTGCTGCTGCTGCCAATGATGTAGATGGTCCTCCAGTTTCCCTCTGCTAGATCGCCAGTTGTAGTCGTTTTCTATGATAGGTTTAAAGATTATATAACATGAACTTTGTCCACGTGAATATTTTTTGTTCATTCCTCTAGAGAGGGTCCTGTTACAGATTGTGCATTGCACTTGTTTTGCAGCAGTTTTTGATTCCCCATGACTTTGGGTAACAATGGATAGTTTGATGGGTGTTTGATAGTTATGTTCTATTCGTGAGTTCAGATGTTGAAAGTTATTTTTTGAAATTGTTGTTTTTTACACATGCGTTGCTGAAATAAAGTTAAACCAATATGTTACTGAACAGCTCGACTCAAACTTTGTATAAAATACGTCTATATATCTGTTTTACACTTTGTAATTTGTCTTCGTGACTACAGATGTCATTGCGACCTCCGGTGTTTTGCTGTGAAGAAGGAAAATGCATTTTTGATGTAGTTATTTCGACAAATAAATACAAAGGGGAAAGTTACATTTGTATCTTACTAAATAGCTACACTGAAACTTAATGTAAAATATGTCTATATATATCTTTTACACTGTGCCAAAAACACCTGGTATTCGCAGTGTGTCCTTGACAATCACTCATAAAATCAGACAGACACTACCTATGTAATCATACAATCACCCAGGTACTACTCATGCACTTATATAACTACTGAGACATTACACACTCACTCACAGACCCATACAACCACTCACACACACAGTCACTAAACTCTACGGCGACTCACACACCCTCGTTCAAAGTTTACAGGTTACAGCTAGGAAATAAAATTAAAAATACCTTTAAAATTCACTGAAAAACCAAAGGTTACAAGGACATTATAGTTAGGAATTAGCATTTAAAAAACCTTAGAAATTCACTGAAAAACCAAAGGTTAAAAGGATTTTATAGTTAGGGAATGTAATTAAAAAAACCTTAGCAATTCACTAAAAAAAACAAAGGTTAGGCTCAAGTTTTACTCGCACAAAACCAGTGAAATTCAGCAGTTATAGTTAGCTGAGCTAACTATAACTCGCGCCCCCGCAATGCACTGCTTATGACCTCACATTTTACATCACTCATGACATGGTCAGTGACATCACTGATAACATCTCAAATGGCATCACTCATGACATCATCCACAGAATCTCTGATGCACCCACTTACACCCCAATATAAACTTTCATACACCCACTCCAACGTCCACACTACCATTCTTGAAACCATTGACACACCCATACCAGTACATTCATACTCAGTCACTGATTCCTAGTTCTACACACATATCCACTCAGTCACCCATACAGCCACTCGTACACCAACTCACTCACTAATACAGCCACTGATATATCCACTCATACCCCCATACAGCAACTTAGACACTGCCAGTCACTCACACACCTACTCAGTCACCAGAAGAGTCAATAACACAGCCACTTACTTACCTATAGAGTTATACACACATCCACTCACTTATTCATACAGATACTAACACATACCTAGTCACCCACACAAGGGCACACTCACCCACACAGCCACTATCACAATACCTCACTCACATATACAGTCATTCATATACTCCAACACTCACCTATACTGCCTTTCACATATACAGTTACTCACCCATATACCAATGACACATCCATTCACTCACTGACACACCCATACTCACACTCAGTCACCTATACATCCCTTCACTTATGCACTCACTAACCCATAGTGCCACTGACTTCCCTACTCACTCATCCATGCAGGCAGTCACACAACCTCCCACCCAACCACACAGACACTCATACAGCCACTCACGTACCCACTCACCAACCCATTCAGCCACTCATGTACCCATTCACTAACCCATACAGCCACTTAGATACCAACTGACTGATACATATATTCGCACAACCTAGTCACTCAATCATACATTCACTGAGACACCTAATCACTCACTTATACAGTTAGTCATGCACCCACTGAATCATCCATACAGGCACTTATACACCCACTGATTCACCAATATGCCTTGTTATATATATTTAACACTCATAAACTTTAAAAAAGTACTTGGAGTCACTGGATGATGTCATCACTGATGTCATTTGAGATGTAATCACTGATGTCACTGGCGATGTCATGAGTGAGGTAATATGTGAGGTCATAAGCAGTACATTGTGGGGCGCGAGTTATAGTTAGCTCAGTTAAATATAACTACTGAATTTCACTGATTTTGTAGGAGTGAAATTAGAACCTAACTATAACGTCTCTGTAACTTTTGTTTTTTCCAGTGAATTTCTAAGATTTTTAATTACATTTCCTAACTATAACGTCCCTGTAACCTTTGTTTTTTTTCACTGAATATATATGATTTTTTAAACTAGGTGTCATTTATTCTCTACTGTTTTGGAATTCGGGATGTCTGAACAAAATGTATAGGGGTTAATAATGTAACTTAGAAATATATGTAAGGAAGTGAAAGGATACACAATAGATGAGTTGTAATGAGTGTAAAAATTTGGAAACCACTTTATGTATGATGTGCTAAATGATGGGTATATATTCAAATGAGTTTGATGAAAAGATGTTTGAAATAGAATAAGGATTGTACTAAGGGGAACTTGAGGACAATATTTAATATAATATAAGAGAGCAATATTGGAGAGTCATAAGTGCAAAGGATGTATTTATTTGTTTATTAAATCAATAGAAAGGAGAGTCTGTAATCGAGATTAAATAATAATGTATTCCTGTTTGAAATGGTCCTCTCTGCAGAGTCACCCCCAAACCTTTTGCCTTCCTTCTTCACTTTTTCGGACTTCTTTTTGCTGGCCTTAGAACTCTGAGTACTTTACCACTTTATCACTGCTAACCAGAGTTAAGATGCATTTGCTCTTGCCTCTAAACATGGTAACATTGGCTCATACCCGGCATATTCATTTTACTTATAGGTCCCTAGTAATGTGCTCTACAAGTGCCCAGTGTCTGTAAATTGAATGCTACTAGTGGGCCTGCAACACTGCTTGTTCTATCCACTTAAGCAGTCCTTTAACCATGGCTCAGGCCTGCCACTGCAGAGCCTGTTTGTGCCTTTTTCCACTGCCACTTCGACCTGCCTAAAACATCCCATTTTATACATAAAAGTCACCTCTAAGGTATGTCTGTATGACCCCCAGGGCAGAGTGCAATGTACTTAAAAGGCAGGACATGTACTTTTATGTTTTACATGTCTAGGTAGTGAAAAACCTTCAGTTTTGATTTTCACTACTGCAAGGCCTACCTCTACCATAGGAAAACATTGGGATTACCGTAGTACATCCTTTAAGTATAATTCCCAATTGAGAAGAGATGGACTTTTCAAATTTGGTGTCACTGGAATTTAAAATCACAAGTAATGTGGACGTTGGATTTTAAATTACAATTTACCAAATGCTACATTTAGAAAGTTGCCATTTGCTTACTTTAACCATTCTGTGCCTGCTGCCTGGCTCTGAATACATGTAGGGTTGGGCGACATCTGGGCTTTGTGCATTCTCTCTAGACATCTACATGGAACCAGTGCATCTCTGCCTTTGCAGGGGTCGGAACCGGCACATCTTCACCTTTTTATGGATCAGAAGTGGCGCATCCTCGTCAAAGCATGGAATGGAGCAAGAGCATCACACTCGGAATCAGCACATCACCTTCGGAGTCGCCGTGCATCGCCTTTGGAACTGGTGTCTCACACTTGGAACCATTGCATTGATGCGTCTAGCCCACTGTATGGCTCGACACCGGTATTTAGGTTTTGCTCCACATTGCATCCTCTTTGACATCAACGCAAGCCTGTATCAAGGTACTTTGGTTCAGCGGGCCCCAGTGAATCACTGTATTGGCTCGAGCTCCATCATGGTCGAGCTGAACTTTTGACTGTGCCCCAGTCCAGCTCGATCAGATAACCCAGTATGTGAGTGAGTGAGTGCATGAGTGTCTGAGTGGGTCTGTGAGTGAGTGTGTGACTGCCTGAATGGGTCTGTCGGTAGGTGAATGACTTTCTAAGTGGGCCTCTGAGTGAGTGCGTAAGAGTCTGAGTGGGCCTGTGTGTTTGTGAATGACTGCCTGTGTGGGTCTCTGAGTGGGTGCTTAAGTATCTGAGTGGGTCTCTGAGTGGGTGTGAGAGTCTCTGAGAGGGTCTGTGAGTGGGTGTATGAGTCTCTGAGTGGGTCTGTGAATGGTTGTATTAGTCTCTGAATAGGTACGTGAGTGGGTGCATGAGGCTGTAACTGGATCTTTGAGTGGGTACATAAGTGTCTGAGTGGGTGTATGACTGAGTGGCTCTGTGAGTGGATGCACAAATGTCTGAGTGGGTCTGTGAGTGGGTACATGAGCCTCTGACTGTAGATATGAGATGGTGCATGAGTCTGTGACTGGGGCTATGAGTGGGTGTATAAGTGATTGAGTGGGTGCATGAGTCTGTGAATGGGTCTGTGAGTGTCTTAGTGGGTATATAAGTGGGTGCATGAGTTTCTTAGTGGGTCTCTGAATGGGAGCATGAGTGTCTGAGTGGGTTTGTGAGTGGGTGCATGAGTTTGTGACTAGATCTATGAATTGGTGCATAAGTATCTGAGTAAGTGTCTGAGTTGGTGAACGAGTCTCTAAATGTGTCTGTGAGAGGGTGCATGAGTGGCTGAGTGGGTATCTGTAAGTGAGTGCATGAGTCTCTGAATGGGTCTGTGAGTGGGTGTGTCAGTGTCAGAGGGCATCTGTGAGTGGGTGCATGGCTCTCCGAGTGGGTCTTTGAGTGGGTGCATGAGGGTCTGAGTGGGCGTCTGAGGGGGTGAGTGACTGGGTGCATGGGTTTCTGAGTGGGTCTGTGAAAAGGATTCATGAGCCTCTAAGTAGGTATGTGAGTTTGTGAATGAGTCTGTGACTGGATCTATGACTGGATCTATGAGAGGGTGCATAAGTGTCCGAGTGGGTCTGTGAGTGGGTGCATGAGTGCCTGAGTAGCTCTTTGTGAGTACCCAACCAAAAACAGCACTGCTCCTGGTGTGTGGGTTCGCAAAGCTTTGCATAGGCATAGCGAAGAATCCACGTCCCTGGATTTAGAATTGGGTTTTCTTTAAATAACGCTAAAACTACTGAATGAATTTACCCCAAATATCAAAAAGCACACTTTCTAGACAAAGAGCTAGCTTTCTGCCAAAACTGGTATTATTCCATCAAGCACTTCAGGCTGTAGTCGTGTTTAAAATCCCTATAGGAATTAACATGGCAAATGCACTTTTTTTGACCCCGCCATTTTCTCAGCCCAGCCTGACGGATCACCCCGAAACTTTCCATGAACAACTATAATCACAGGTGCACTTTTTTGAGAATATTTCATGAAGGTACATCAACCAGCGTCAAAGATATTGGCAAGTCAAAAAATGCTTTTTCTATAGAATCATGGTCCTAACTACAACTACCTACTGGCGACCGCCAGTAGGTCAGTAGGTAATATATATATATATATATGCACACCAAACTCTTCTCCCAGGAAGGAAAAAAGATGACTCAGCTCCGGGGATAGGAAGGCTAAATTCAGCTTTCATTTTGCACAGGTAAGCGGGGACCATGAAACGCTGTAGCAGACGCGTTTCGCATAGTAGCTTCTTCAGTGCCGGTTTCGATGGCCGCTTCTTCTTTCTAGGGGGCCAAACGTGCAGGTCTAAATACCATAGGTCACTCCGCATCAGGTGATCTCTCGCCCCTCCTCTCACCACGGTGTTCGTGTGTCCTGTGCTACGCCAAACCATGCAGATGCATGCTGGGGCTGGGAGTCCTCAGAGGTAGCCCATACAGTGACGGGACACATCCTGACCATAAGTAGGGTCCCAACCAGTTGGCAAAGGGTCCCAGCTCCGCCACAGGTACCTGGGATGGTGGAACCTTCCTGTGTCCCCTTCTCAGGCAAACAATGTTACCTACTCTCTCCCAAAATTGGGGGGCGTTGCGTTTGCAGTTCATGCAGTTTCCAGAGTTCACAGGCTCTTCCGCAAAGCACCAGACCAAGAGGGCGGTCGTATACAGCCAGCACCTGTATGCTGGCGAAATATGCACACCAAACTCTTCTACCAGGAAGGAAAAAAGACGACTCAGCTCCGGGGATTGGAAGGCTAAATTCAGCTTTAATTGTGCACAGGTAAGCGGGGACCATGAAATGCTGTAGCAGACATAGTTGATGTTTAGCGGCCTGCCTCGGTCGCGGAAGAGCCCCGCTGCGAGTGCAGCGTTCCCAATGTGAAGTCATTTGACGTCGCCAGCGAGGGAGGTAGTGTTTCTCATGAAGGAATGAGTATGCAGCGGAATGATTTGAAGGTGTACATCACCCCACTGTGTTTTATATTGACTTGAACTATGCATCACAAGACGGACTCACTTGAGGATATTGGGTGCAACTACAAAGACCAGAAGGCCAGGTGGCCACGCCCACTGGGGCGATGCGAGCTAATTAAAAGCAGTTGCACTGGACCGGTCTTGTGATACATTGTAGCCGTTGCCATTGAAGAAGGGTCTTAAGGACTTGAAACGTGTCTGGCAGTAAGGCGCTTTACTTTTGATGACATCTCTTATCCTCTGTGTGCAGCCTTCGTGAACAATAAAGAAGAGATTTACCTACCTGATGTGGCTCTTCCTCAAGGGGTACCTTTTTGTATATATATATTATCTACTGGCGGTCGCCAGTAGATAGTTATAGTTAGGACCTATTTTCCATAGGAAATTCACAACATTCTATTTCCAATAACTTTGGTGCCGGCTGACGAATCTTCGCGAAATTTTCAAAACTTATGGCCCGCACCGGTCCGCTCCTATCCTGAAAGTCTCGGGGTGATTCGTCAAGTGGGGGCTGAGAAAAAAGGGGGTCCCAAAACGTGTTTTCCCCATGCAATTTTCCATAGGAAACTTTAGACACGGCTACAGCCCGAACTTCTCAACGGAATTACACCAAATTTGGCAAAGAGGTAGTTCTGGTTCAGAAAGAACCCTTTTGTTAAATGGTGTAAATCCGTTCAGTAGTTGCTGAGAAAATCAAAAGTAAAATCACATATATATCTATGGCCGCGGAGGATCCGCGTACCCTCCCGATCACGAGCTGTATGCTAATTGGCTGTCAACACTCCAAACCAGGAAGTGTTGGCAGCCATCTTGTGCCTCGGTAGAAGCGAGGCACAAGAAAAGATGAAAACAGACGCAAAAAACACAAAAAGGGGGCAGGGTAGAAACACCCTGACCCCCTAGGCCTGCTCAGGGGGTCCTACAAGGAATCGACAAAAACGCGCTGGGTGCGCGGATCCAGCCAATAAAAAAAAAAATCGAAGCGCGGTCTCCCGCGCTTCGATGCTATTTGGCCCCCGGGTGGCCCAAGTCCCGAGGGCATGTGGGGGTTTTGATTTTTATGTGTGGGGGGCCTCTAAGGCCCCCCCAAGCCCCGGGGACTGCCACCCCCGGGCTTTAAAATAATGGTGCGGGAGGGCTCTCAGCCCTCCCGCAGCCCCAGGGACCGCCACCCCCGGGGCTTCTTTTAAAAAAAAAAATTACCTGTGTGGGGGGGCTTGAGCCCCCCCACACGCCCCGGGGACCGCCACCTCCCCGGGGCACTAAATATGTCAATATGGGGGTCCGTTATGGACCCCCGGGGACCACCACCTCCCCGGGGCTTTGCCAATGGAGGGAGGGGGGCCGCGCGGCCCCCCTCCTGGAGCCCTTGATGGCCCTGGGGACCACCACCCCCCAAGGCCGGCTCCTGCAGTGTCCCGGGGTGCCTACCCCCGGGACACTGTAGTTTGCTATGACAGGACGGGAGCCTCGCGGCTCCCGTCCTGTCATAGCAAACTGCTTTGGTTTTTGGAAGAGTTGCGTTGCACAGAGGTGAAAAAAGGTGAGTGGCATTGGAACGCCTCTCTGCAACTCAGCTCTGTGGTCCTAACTGTAGGTACCTGGGGGGCTAGTTGGGCCCCAGGGATACTCAGAATTCAAGGGGACTTAATCCTGCAACTTAAAACGTGCCACGGGGCGCGTTTGCACACATGTCACCTCAGGCCCCCACTCCCTTCACCACTGTGCAAACGTGCCCTGTAGCACGTTTTAAGAGGTAGTTTTAATCCCCCTGCCCTATTATGTACTAGGGACTTACAGAGGAGGTCATGCTAATCACAGGGGTACCCCAACGCATAGTGTTCCCTAGTGTATGTAGGTGTTTTCACTGTATTCTAAGTGTGTTTTAGCATAGCACTGGCTCTGGTTAGTCAGAGTCAGTTACCACTAGTACACGTCGGAAAAAGTTGTGGGCACAGGATGATTTTGGAACAAGGCCTCTTTCTGCTCCTCTGTTGGTTCTTTCTGCACATCTTTTGCTTCTTCCTGCACTTTTCTTCGTCTTTGTGGACTTCTGTTGCTTCTTTCTGCATTTCTTTTGCTTCTTTCTGTGCGTTTTTTCTTCTTTCTTCACATGTCCTACCTCTGTAGGCATAGTTAGAAACTAGCATTTAAAAAACCTTTGAAATTCACTGAAAAAACCATAGGTTTCAGGCACGTTATAGTTAGAAATTAGCATTTAAAAAACCTTAGAAATTCACTGAAAAAAACATAGGTTTCAGGCACGTTATAGTTAAAAATTAGCATTTAAAAAACCTTAGAAATTGACCGAAAAAACCATAGGTTTTAGGGACAGTTATAGCTAGTTGGACATTTCACTCGTATAAAACCCGTGAAATTCCCCCGTTATAGTTAGTTCAGCTAACTATAACTCGCGCCCCCGCAATGCACTGCTGATGACGTCACATATTACATCACTCATGACATGGTCAGTGACATCACTGATGACATCACTGATGACATCTCAAATGACATCACTGATGACATCATCCATGTGATAATTTCATGCATCTTCTCACACCCTAATATAACTTTTGATACACCCACTCTAAATTACAGACTGCCATTGTCAAAACCATAGTCACTCCAACACCAATAGCTACATACCCACTCACTAATTCTTAGGTCTACACACACATCCACTCACTCACCTGTACAGTCACTCATACTTACGGTCACTCAGTACAGGACTATCATATGCACTCATACACCTACATGGACACTCACACACCGCCACTCATCCATAGAGGTACTCACACACCTAGTCAGTCATGCAAATAATTAATCACACTGCCATTTACTAACCTATACAGTTATACACACACCAGCTCACTTACTTATACAAATACTAGCACATTCTTACGCTCTTATACAATCGCTGATACAAGTACACACTCATCCATACAGCCACTCTCACAATCACACACTCTCACTTATAGCCATTTTTATACTCCAACACACATATATACTGCCTTTAACATATGTAGTTACTTACACATGTACCACTGAGATATACATTCACTCACTAACACACCCATACACACACTCACCCACCCATACAGTCCATCACAGATGCACTCTTGAAACCATGCACCCAGTGAATCACCCACTCACACATCTATGCACAGAGTCACACACACCCCACCCACACAAACACTCAGGCACCCATACAGATACTCAGACAAACAATCAATAACCCATGTAGACACTCATGTAGCTATTCAGAAAGCCATGCAGCCGCGTACACGCCAACAGACAGACGGATACAGACATTCACACAGTTTAGTCACTAACCCATGCATTCAGTAAGATACGTTTAATCACTAACTTATGGAGTCAGTCACGCACCTACTAAATCATCCATTCAGACAATTATACACCCACTCATTCTTCAATACGCCTTTCCCTATATATATTAAACATATTTAACCTTTACAGAAACACACAGTCACTGGATGATGTCATCAGTGATGTCATCAGTGATGTCACTGACCATGTCATGAGTGATGTAATATGTGACGTCATCAGCAGTGCATTGCGGGGGCGCGAGTTATAGTTAGCTGAACTAACTATAACGGGGGAATATATATATATATATTACCTACTGGCAGTCGCCAGTAGGTAGTTATAGTTAGGACCTCGTTTCTATTCAAATAGCGTTTTTTCTTTTGCCAATATCTTTGGCACCATTTGACGAATCTTCGTGAAAGTTTCAAAACTAATGGAGCACTCCGGTCAGCTCCTGTCTTGGAAGTTTCAGGGTGATTCGTCGAGCGGGGGCTGAGAAAAAGGGGGGGTCCCAAAATGAATTTTCCCCATTTTAATTTCCATAGGAACTTTAGACAAAGCTACAGCCCGACCTGCTGAACGGAACTACACCAAATTTGGCAAAAAGGTAGGTCTTGGTTGAGAAAGAGCTCTTTTTGTTAAATGGTGTAAATCCGTTCAGTAGTTTCAGAGAAATTATAAAAAGAAATGTTTCGATATCTGAGCACCGAGGAGGGTTCGCGAACCCTCCCGGGCACGAGCTGACTTCTAATTGGCTGCCGACACTCCAAACCAGGAAGTGTTGGCAGCCATCTTGTGACTCGATAACCGAGTCACAAGAAAACAGTGAAAAAAGCCATTAAAAAACGAGAATAGGGGGCAGGATAGAAACACCCTGACCCCCTAGGCCTGCTGAGGGGGTCAAAAGCATTTTTTTTTTAAAAACGGATGAAGTCGCGCAGGGTGCGCGAATACCGCCGAGAAAATAAAAAAAAAACAAAGCGTGGCCTACTGCGCTTCGTTATTGTTAAGCCCCCGGGTGGGCCAGGTCCCGGGGGCAATCCCAATTTATATATTAGGGACCCGCGGGGAGCCCCACAGCCCCAGGGACCGCCACCTCCCCAGGGCTTCAATGTTAATTTGCGGGGGGCACGCAGTCCCCGCGGAGCCCAGGGGACCACCACCTTCCCAGGGCTATGTGGAATGATGAGAGGGGGCCGCACGGCCCCCCTCCTGGAGCCGTTGATGGCCCTGGGGACCGCCACCCCCAGGGCCGGCTCCTGCAATGACCCGGGGTGCCCACCCCCGGGACATTGCTGTGTGTTATGGCAGGGCGGGAGCACGGCTCCCGCCCTGTCATAGCAAACTCTGCTTCGGTTTTGGAAGCAAGAGCAGGAAACCTGCTCTCGCTTCCAAAAACCGAAGCAGAATTGCTTTTGCACAAGGGGAGCTACTTGTTAGCAGCTCCCCTTGTGCAAAAGCAATGCCGGTTCTCGCAGGAGGCGGGGAGCAGGCTGGGACCGTGGGGGCATTGGGGCTCCCCCCACGGTCCCCAAAGGAGAGGCCAGGCCCCGGGGGATGGGGTCCCCAGGGCCATAATTGGCCAAAGGAGGGGGCCCCCCCTCCAAAATTATTTAAACATAAAAAGAAGTCTGGCCAGGCCCCGGGGGATGGGGTCCCCGGGGCCATAATTGGCATTTGGAGGGGGGCCACATGGCCCCCCTCCAAAAATATATATTAAAAAAAGAAGTGTGGTCATGCCCCGGGGGATGGGGTCCCCGGGGCAAATACGAAATAATGGAAATGGATTGATTTTTTTTCGATCAAGTTTGGAATCGCGACTCCAGCGCGTCGCTCAGCGTGGCCCCTGTGTAATCAGGATGGCGTCGCGAAGTCACCTTAAATAAATAATGAAGTAGTATATAATATAGAAGGTAGTGTTGTGTATGTGAAGTTGTTTTAAAGAGGTATTGTGCTTGAAGTTAATGACAAGATTACAATTGATAGAGTTGTTAAAAATATATATAAAAAAATTTAATATTTAAAGTTGAAAAGTGTGTTATGTTGTAGTACATTGAGTTTGTGCTTTTGTTTTGTGACTTCGCACTGGGTGCGCGAATCCCCAAAATGTTTTTAAAAAATGTGTTTAATTTTTTTTTTTAAATCAGTATTATGTTATAGGGTGGCTCTAGAAAGAGCCCTTGTTTTCATTGTGACTTTGTTGTAGCTACATGTAAGTGCCGATGAAGAGCTTAAGGTTGTTGAGAAAGACTCTGTTTCCCTGATCTGTGAAATGTACTCCATCGCTCCTGTAGATGCCATCCATATCAAAATGTAGATTGTTGCTATATATTGAGCCCATGCTATGGTCTCTGAGGTAAGCAGAAACAGCGTTATTGACATTTTTTCTAGCTTTCTCAATCTGTGGACAAAATTGATTTGACCACTTCCATTTTTGTCTTTGGCATATGTTAGAGTATACAAACATAGTTTGAGGTAAAAGCAACATCAATTGTGCAAAGGTGTCCTTCATTAGCATTTCCAGACCTACCCCCATCAATGTGCCTAGGTCATTGCCACCACAGTGCACAATCATGAGGTCAGGGGGTTGGAGATGCAAAAAAGATTTAACCAAAGGCATCAATTGGTGCCACTTTAATCCTCTGTGTGCAATCCATTTAATATCCACATTTTGTAAAGCTAGGTCTTTGTCAATACCTCTGCGTTCAGCATACCTTTTGCACCAGAAAACATAGCTGTGCCCAACAATCCACACTGTAAGCATCTTGAAGGGATGTCTGGAAGTAATGAAAAGATGTCTGTAGCTGAGGTAGTCAGTTGGTAGAATGAGAGGCATGTAAAATGGTGGACAAGATGCTGTTTTTTAAAATGTAGAGAATTGATTGGCTGTTTAAGAACATTGTACATTCAAAAATAGGGTGAATTATACTGTTTTAAAAAGCATGTTTGCTATTGGTTAGTAAAACATGTCTGAAAGGTACAATAGAAAGGATAAGATCAAATTTTGCAAAGTCAACCACACCTGCTGTTTGCATTTGCAACATTGTGTGGTGAGCTTGAAAATATGTTGAACTTGTGACCTGTTCAGTGTTCCATGAACTGTTACTATGGAAACTGGCATGAAGCAGAATGGAGGAAGGTTTGAAATTTAACAGTGGTTTTAAAATGTGAAATTCTAATTTATATATAAGTAATATGTTATTACAATGATATTTCCCAAGTCAGTACTATCTTTAGTGGTGTTTAATTAAAAAATAGTGTTATATTTATTTGTTATATCTTTTTGAACTCCTGTATGAATTTGCGTCTCCATCGCGGTGGTGCACGATGGGGTTGCGACTTCCAAGAAAATTTAGAAACAGTTTGGGCACCTTTAGAAGTCAGTTGCTAAGGGTTATTATGTGTAACCAATAGAAATGTGTTTTACAATTCGAAAAAATCTAGGAAGCAATGTGATTTGTTAGTTATATGTATTTGTGTGGAGAAAGAGAGGGAAACTTTGCCATTACTGGTTTTACCTTGCTGAGTCTGGTGCATTATATTGATTGTGTGTAAAAGAAAATCCTGTAAGAGTTTGTGAGATTTTAAATTCAACACATTTATTTTCAAGGTGAGTTATAAATTTGTGAGGTTTATTTTTAAACTTTTAACATTATTCAAAAACTGTGTTGTTAGAAATATATTATTAAGTAGAGGTGTATATTGTAGTTTGTTTTATTGTACTTAAATGTTGTTTAAAAAAGAGTCTGTACAGTAAAATGTGTATTTTTTAAGATGGATTACTGATGTTCATATAAGATGTTATTAATTAGGCTTCTTTTTTAGTCTGTACACAGGTATAGTTGAATGATGCCACATAATTTTAGATAGTTTGTTGAAGACGCAGCACAAATGTGTAGTTTGAAAGATGTTCATATAAGGTGTAATTAATTAGGCTTCTTTTTTGTTGACTCTACAAAGGTATAGTTGAATGATGCCGCATAATTTTAGATAGTTTGGTAAAGATGCAGCACAACTGTGCAGTTTGAAAGATGTTCATATAAGGTGTTATTAATTAGGGTTCTTTTTTCTAGTTTGTACAAAGGTAAAGTTAAATGATGCCACATATTTTTAGATAGAATGGTGAAGATGCATCACAGTATAGTTGAATGATGCCGCATAATTTTAGATAGTTTGGTAAAGATGCTGTACAACTGTGTAGTTTGAAAGATGTTCATATAAGGTGTTATTAATTAGGTTTCTTTTTTCTAGTTTGTACAAAGGTAAAGTTAAATGATGCCACATATTTTTAGATAGAATGGTGAAGATGCATCACAAAAGTGTGCTTTATAGGATGGTCATATAAGGTATTATTAATTAGGATTCTTGTTTCTAGTCTGGAGTAAGGTATAGTTAAATTATGCCACATAATTTTAGAGAAAAAGGTGAAGATGCAGCACAAAACAGTGGTTTAAACAATGCAGATTTAAGGTGTTGTTAATTAGGCTTTTTTTTCTAGTCTGAACAAAGGTATAGTTGAACGATGCCGCATAATATTAGATAGAAAGGTGAAGATGCAGAATAAAAGTGTGGTTTTAAAAATGCTCATAAAAGGTGTTGTTAATTAGCCTTCTTTTTTAAGTCTGTTGAAAGGTATAGTTTAATGATGTCGCATATTTTCAGATAGAATGGTGAAGATGTAGCTCAAAAGTAAACCACCAGATATTACCCTTGCAGGCATGTTGCACTTATCTACTCAACTAGGTAATACGTAATGACTCATCTATGTCTTCAGATTGTATTTATACAGTTGTCTGTATGCTTAGTGAACTATTAAGAGGCTGCCTGACTGATTACAGGAGTGCAAAGGTAGTGACTGGGTGATTTTAAAACTACATGAGTAATGATTAACTGATTCCATATTCTCCAATCACCCAGTTAGTATCCAAGCACTCATGAAATCACTCCGCCACTACCCAAGCACTTATGAAATCACCCAGGCACTACCCATGCACTCTCCCAATCAGCCAAGCACTACCCATGTACTCATGCATTAACCCAAGCATTACCCATGCACTTATGCAATCACATATACAGTACCCATGCAATTCTCCAATCACCCAGTTAATATCCAAGCACTCATGAAATCACTCCGCTACTACACAAGCACTTATGAAATCACCCAGGCACTACTCATGCACTCTGCCAATCACCCAAGCACTACCTTTGCAGTCGTAGAATCACCCATGCTCTTCTCTTGCATTCGTGTTTTTACCTAGGCAGTACTCAATGACTCATCGATCCCTTCAGGTGCTATTTATACACTTAGCCATGCAGTCAATGTGTATGTATGCACTCAGGCAATTAGCTAGCCACTATCTATCTTCTCCTGCAAAACTTCATTGACTACCCTTGCTCTCATACAATCACCCAAGCACTAGCTACGGAGTTTTCGAATCACTCAGGCAGATGTAGTACATGTCTCAGTTTCTAGGTTTTCCTATATTTCAGAAATATTGATTATATATTTCTTTTAGATATCATGATGATTTGGGAAGGTAGACACATATGTATGTGTGCTTTTAACAATAGGGGGACACTTATAGTTGAGTCATATAATAGTGTGCGGCTTTATATTTGGCTAGGCCCAACTGTCATGCACTTATAAAAACAACCAAGTACTCGCCATGCAGTCTTACAATGATGCAGGAACAACATATGCAGTACTCTAATCACTTAGCCATTGCTGTTGCACAGATGCAATCATTTAGGCACTATCTGTGCACTTATGCAATCACTAAGGTATAACTCATGCAGTTATATAATCACCCATGCACTACTGTTGCGCTCCTTCAATCACGGAGGCACTATCTGTCTACTCTTGTAATCACTCAGCCAGTAGTTATGCTCTTATGAAATCATCCAGTCACTACTTTTGGAGGCTTTTAGTTACTCAGGCTCTACCTCAGTAGTCCTGCAATTATCCAAGAAGTACCCATGCACTTACAAAATCACCCAGTCACTTGCTATGTAGTCATGTAAATACCCAGACATTATAGCTGCAGTTATGCAATCGCTGAGGTGTTACCCATGTACTCCTTTAATCCCTTTCTTCTCTTTAATCACATATGCACTTTTCTTGTACTTATGGAATCAGTCAATTATTACTCATGTAGTTTTAAAATCACCCAGTCACTACCGTTGCACTCCTGTAATCGGTCAGGCACTATCTTAATAGTTCACTAAGCATACAGACAACTGTATAAATACAATCTGAAGACATAGATGAGTCATTACGTATTACCTAGTTGAGTAGATAATAATTTTAAGTGACTTAAACAGTGCTCTTTTGCATGGGTCAGTATCGGATGTAAAAAAAAATTATGATGATATAGAGTTTCGTTTCTTTGGTCCTGAGTGTAGAGAAAGTGAGAGTTTGATAAGTGTAGGTGTTGAAGAAAAGGTGGAAGATAGTAGTACTGAGAAGTTTGTAGAAGAAATTACAAAGTTTAAGGAAATTTGTTGTGAAACACCAAACTATGGGGGTCATTAGGATGGTGGGTGGATCACCACCGCCGGCCCGGCGATGGCGATCCGCCCGCCATCCCAACCTGAATTACCCCCTGCCATATTATTATGGCGGGGGTACCGCGGCGGACGGAAAGTCAGATTGCCGGGTGGAATTGGGCCTTAATATGGTGGCGGTGCCTAGCAGGCACCGCCATCCATATTAGGATGTGTGTTTCAAAAGGCCTTTCCATGGTGGTGATGCCGCCATGGAAAGGCTGGTGGAGATGTTGCGGGCCCCCAGAGTGGGGTGGGGGGTTGGGGGGTGCACTTGGGGGGTTCCCATGGTGCCTGCCACGTTGTGCATGGGCATGCACAACATGCTCATTTAGCATTGCGGCGGGTGCTGCTGTAAGCAGCACCCGCTGCAATGTCAAATATGCGGAATGCGACCGCCAGGGTGGCGGTCGCATCCTAATCAGCGGTGCGGGACCGCCGCACGTCTGGCGGCCGGTACCAGCACCGCAAGGATGACGGGCATCCTAATAGGCCCCTATGTTTGTATTTGTTGTCGACGTACTCACTATAGAAATCAAACTAGGAATGTTGATCTGTATTTAAAAAGTGAAAAAGAAAACTGATAAGTGGAAGGAATTTGGAGCTTATTTGTTGGTGGAAGATTGCTTTGAGTTGGGTAGTGATCAACGTATTTGTAAATATTGTTATAGCAAATTAGAAGAGAACAAAATGCCAGCTAGAGCTGTACATAATAACCTAGAGTTAGTAGTTATTCCTCCAGAACTGGGAGATTTAAATATGTATGAGTCCATTCTGATTCAATCTGTGCACCCGTTTCAGGCTATTGTTTGAATGGAGCCTACAACAGGTAAGTTGCCTCCCACAGATTTACAAAGAGGATTAAAAGAGTTGTGAATTTACCTTTAGATTTAAAGAAAAATATTGAAACTATTGTTGTAGAGAAAGAGGAAACTGAACCTGTAGTTATTCTAGTTAATGGTGTTCCTACGAAGAGTCGGAAAATATGGCAAGAATTAGTAGATGTCACCAAAGTGCAAAAGGCTACGTTATATCTCATAAAAAACAATCTTTATTACAAAAATGTGTATCTGGAAGAAGAAGAAATAGTTTTAGGAGATGATAGCGAAATTTCAAGTGGCCAAATTGAAAAAGTGGACATCCCCAAAAGTGAAGAAATTTATGAACATTATAGTGTACATCCGTTACATTCAAAGGAAGTGATTGGAAATACTATTGAATTATTCCAAATGAAGAAAGCGAAGGGAACTCCTATGAGAGTTTGGGAAAGAAATTTAGAAGCCCGTTGTTTTCCACAGCTGTTCCCCACTGGAAAAGGTGGACGATATGATGAACGACCCTTGCATGATCCAAGCATCAGAATATCGTACAACAAGATTGTACTGAGAAGATCCAAGATTTCGACAATGTATTCCATATATATTTTATCTTTTCTTTGAAAGTGACTTGTCTGGACTTTCATATGGAGTGAACCACATATTAAAAACAGGAGTTCATCTTCAACATGTTTCTGCAAAGGAATTCATGGACAAAGTACAACCGAGAGGCGATCATTTAGAATCTCAATTGAATAATTTGATGGCGTGTCAACGTGGTACTAATGAGTATTGATATCGTCGTCATGGAGAACTTAAATGTATGTTAAGGAACTTAGGAACCCCTACATTGTTTGTTACGCTAAGCTGTGCTGAATACACATGAGACGATTTACTTGAATTTCTTCAAGAAGCAAATTCAAATATTAAAAACATTCAATTCAAGAGAGCTGGAGAACTGTGTTCCTTGGATCCTGTAAAATGTGTGCAGATATATTAATCATAGGTTTCAAGCTATGATGTCTTTTATCTGCAATAAAAACAACCCACCTCTTGGAGAAGTTATTGATTTCTTTTGGAGAAAGGAGTACCAAGCTAGAGGTGCTCCTCATATACATATGCTTTTATGGATCAAGGAAGTACCTCAATTTGGAACTGATTCTGATGAGACTGTTTTATCTTTCATTGAAGACTATGTTACATGTGGTATTCCAAAAACAGGAGAAGAAAATACCTTAAGACAACAAGTTTTACGGTTTCAAACTCATCGATGTGGCAAATACTGTCGACGGAAATACAAGTCAAAGGAAAAGTTTTATACAAAATGTCGTTTTGGATTCCCACGTCCAGTAATTTCCAAAGGAAGAGTCAACAGTTTCATGTTAGCAGCGAGGCATACTATAACTCGAAAATCTCCCAAAAATACTTACAATTTAAAAAGAAGTGAACATTCAAAGTATATTAATGATTATAATCCAGTGATTTTGTCGATGTGGAATGCAAATATGATATCCAGTATGGATATCCAGTATGTTGCAGATAATTCCATTGCTGCTGCTCGCTATGTTACATCATACATAACAAAATCTGAAAAGACGGAGTTGAAAGAAATGTGGGAAGAAATTTCACAAGAGTAGACTCTTAGTAACAAATTGTACAGCTTTAGTTTGAAGATGCTGTCCCATCGAGAGATTGGATCCTACGAATGTTCGGATCGGTTGACCTCTGCAAGTTTATATTCAAAGTCAAGAGGAATCATTTGGGTTAGTCTAGGTCTTGCTGCAACACGAAATTGAGTATTGAAATCTGTACAAGAAATTGAATATTTGCATTAAATGAACCGGAAAATTACAGATAATGTTAAAACAAACATGTTGGATATGTACTATCCTAAAAGAAGTCCCTATCTTGAAAACATATGTCTCTATGAAGTACTGCAATATTACAGCTTTAAGAGAAATATTATAGAAAATATAAATGAAGAAAAATATGCAGTGATTGGTTCTGATGGATGTTTGGTGAAACATACTAAAGGAAATCTCATTAATCACAGGAAACTCAGTTGCGATACTCCAGATAAAAGGGAATTTTTCTATTTAGCACTTCTGCAACTCTTCAAGCCTTGGCGTACTGAAATGGAATTACTTGGAGATTTACAGTGCTATGAAGATTCTTTTAATGCATGCAAAGATAGCATTGAATGCACAGTTTTTCCAAATTATCTAGAAATGTTGAATGAAGAGATTGAACAAGAAACTACTATTGCAGCTGAAATTGCTAGAGACAGTTCTCAAGATAGTCAAAGTTCTGCTCCACTGAGTCAAGATCCACTAGGAGAACCAATTCTTGAAAATGAAGCAGCAATAGCCATGAGTGAAGTAGAAACAGCAATGCATCAAGCTCGACAGGATATTATGGAGTTGGGAAACTTGGAAGAACAACTAAATATTGAACAGAAAGAAATATATCAGCAAGTTACACAACAGATAGACCATGGTTTACTTCATGAAAATAAAGAATGCAACTGCACATCCTTTAAACCTATTCAAATGTATATCAGTGGTCAAGCTGGTACAGGAAAAAGTTTCTTAATTAAAGTTTTGACCAGTTATGTACATAAAACCACTGAATCACATTTATCTTGTGTTGTAACCGCTCCAACTGGGTTAGCAGCACACAACATTAAAGGGATTACGTTACATCGTTTACTGATGCTACCAGTTGAACATGAAAACAAGTTGGAATATGACAAGCTATCTGGAGAAGCTTGTTATGAAGTTTCAAGAGTACTAAAGAAAATGAAACTTCTGATAATTGATGAGGTGAGCATGGTCTCAAACTTAATGCTTGCCTTTGTACATTTAAGAATGCAGCAAATTTTAAAAACAGATTATGATGTCTTATTTGGAGGAAAACATGTGATTGTATTCGGCGACCTACTGCAACTTACTCCTGTAAAAGGGCAACCAGTTTTCAAAACACTTGTGCATGAAGACACCAGGAAATCTTTGGGAAGTATTGGAAATGTCAACATTTGGTCTCATTTTGAATATAAAGAACTTATTAAGAATATGTGACAGGCAAGTGATGAAGATTATGGAAGCATTCTTCAAGATATAAGAATTGGTGTATTGACAAAACATGGTAAAGAAGCTTTGCAAAGTCGGCTACTTACAAACTTGTTTCCAAATGAAAATATTGCTCCGGAAATAGTATACAAAAAAATTGGAGAAAATAAATCTATACTTTGCCTACTGCCAACACTGCAAGAGTGTTCTACATTCAATCAAGAACTTTTGAAGCTGGAAAAACAACAAGTAATGAAAATGGAAGCCATTGATAAAATTGAACACAAACTAATTACTATTATTTTGTCAGAAAAATTAAAATCAAAATTGGATTCTTTGGAAAAATCTATATCTAAGACTGCTGGTTTAGAAAAGAATTTATATGCATGTGAAAACTGTCGGGTAATTTTACGGCGTAATTTGGATGTGGAAAAAGGTTTAGTAAATGGAGCAATGGGAAAAGTTGTTGATTTTGTTAATTATCCAAATAGAGATGGAATTGAATTTTTGAAGATTAAATTTGATCAGATTGAAGAGGTAAAACGGATTGGACGTTGTGCTGTTCGTTTTTGCTTGTTAAAGACTTGTATGTTCGTAGAAAACAGTTTCCTCTTTCTTTAGCATATGCGGTGACCATTCATAAATCTCAAGGTTTAAGTGTAGACAGTGCTTTGGTAAACATTGGAAGTACAGTGTTTAAAGAGGGCATGGCATATGTTGCATTGTCCCGAGTCAGAACTTTATCTGGATTGTATTTGATTGATTTTGATGAGAGAAAGATTAGTGCAGATGCAAATTGTTTAAGAGAGTATAATCGGTTAAGAAGACTGTATGCTCCCAACTTAGGTGAATATCCCGTATATGAAAAGCGTGTAGTATGTCCAAAACGAACATATGAGAAACACTGTAGTGAGGTTGGAAAGAAGAAAAAAATCAAGAGAATGTTGAGGCTCCAAAGAAAATGAAAATGGACACTGTTGATGATATTGTAGGATACCAGTTAGAAAATAGTTCAGGTATCAACTGCTATGCTAATGTAATTGTGAACGTCGTGTTTTTTCTAGAAAATCTTCATCATAAAATTATGGAGAATCGAGAAAAAGATTTTGCTCTTTGTTGCATTATATTTTTGAAAAATTGACAACTGATAAAACTAAAATCCAAACTGCTTCTGGCATTCGGCATCTTTGGATATATGTTCTGGTTCTTCACAATTTACACTTAATGTACAGCAAGATGCTCAAGAATTTCTTATGCTTATGCTTGCAGTATTGGAAGGTGAAGGAATACAAATTGAAAATGTGTTTGGAGTACGTTACAGATTGGATCATAAATGTGAAGACTGTTCATTTTCTTCTACCACTGAAATAGACACTGAACAAATCATATATTTGACAATACCAGATTGCAAAACAGTGTCTTTTAACAAATTAGTAAAATCAGCTAATCAAAATAAGGAATGTACTCAGTGCAAATCTGAAATGTTGTCAACATTATTGATAGAAAGATTTGGACAATATGTCATTTTAATGCTAGAACGTTGTAGAGCAGATGGAAGAAAATTGGAAACCAAAATTAAAAATTTTGTGGCAAGTCAACTGTCAATTTCAGGAAGAACTTTTAAAGCAGTGGCTATTATTTTCCACGATGGACCTTCTACATCATCTGGACACTATACTGTGTATTTAAAGTGCAATAAAGGATGGACACATTGTAATGATGCCCATTTGGAATTCAAATGTCGGTTGCCTAATGAATTACCAAATTCATATCTGATATTTTTGGTGCCAAAGTTTTGAAAACATCATTCGGCCTATTGGGAAGATGTAAACTTGAATTAACAAGTTTATTTTGGATATTTTCAATGCAAATGATTTCAGAAACATCCTTCGGCCTATTGGAAAGATGTCAAAAGTTTCTGTTTGTATTTTCGTTTCGGTTCATTGATATTGTATTAGAAAATTGATTTTGAAAGAAGCAGTTCATATATTTGATCTTTGTATTATATGCAATGTTATTGAGGGTGTTTATTTTTGAAAATAGATTTGTTTTTTTTAACAATCTTATTGATTGTATTTTTTTGCCCGCTGTTACATGATGATCAACATTGAAATCACTGTGTATGGCGAAATTCAATAGAATCTGAAAACAGCAAAAAAGGCAAACTGAATATGTTATGTAATTGTAAAATTATGTTGTGTTCTTAAAACTATAATATTATATGCAATAACAGTATTTTCTCTTCTCTTTTACAGAAACTAATTCTAAAGTTTGAAAATATTTTAAATTTAGATTATAATAAAACAACTGAAAAAATTGCTTCAATGAGTTTCATATCTACTTCAAAAAAGGTAAGATTAAGTAACCCAAGCACTACCCATGCACTGCTACAGTCACCTGTGCATTACCCATGCAAAACTCTAATCACCTAGACACTACTCATTCACTCCTTCAATTACCCAAGTACTACCCATGCACTGCTCCAATCACCTGTGCACTACCCAATGCACTCCTACAATCACCCAGCCAGTACCATGTACTTATCCAATCACTCCACCAATACCCAAGCACTTATAAAATCACTATGCACTATCCTTGCTTTCCTCTAATCATCCAGTCAGTACTCATGTACTTATGCAATGACCCAGGCACTAACCATGTATTCAACCAATCATCCAGACATTACCTATAAACTCATGTAATTACCCAGGCATTAAGCATGCACTTGTAAAATCAACCAAGCAATACCCATGCACTTAGAAAATCATGTAGGCACTGCACATGTACTCCTGCTATCACCCAGGCACTAGTCATACACTTATGCAATAACCCAAGCATAACCCATGCACTGCTACAATCACCCAGACACTACCATGTACTAATCCAATCACTCCGCCAATACCCAAGCACTTATAAATTCACCATGCACTATCCTTGCAGTACTCTAATCATCCAGGCAGTACCAATGTACTCATGCAATGACCCAGGCACTAACCATGCAGTGCTACAATCACCTGTGCGCTACCCATGCAGTCGTCTAATCACCTACGCACTACTCATTCACTCCTTAAATTACCCAGGTAGTACCCATGCACTCCAGCAATCACCCTGTCATTACCCATGCACTCCTCCAATTACCCAGCCAGTACCATGTAGTTATCCAATCACTCCGCCAATACCCAAGCACTTCTACATTCACCATGCACTATCCTTGCAGTACTCTAATCATCCAGTCAGTACCCATGTACTCATGGAATGACCCAGGCACTAACCATGCAGTGCTACAATCACTTGTGCACTACCCATGCAGTCCTCTAATCACCTAGACACTACTCATTCACTCCTTCAATTATCCAGGTAGTACCCATGCACTCCAGCAATCACCCTGTCATTACCCATTCACTCCTCCAATTACCCAGCCAGTACCATGTAGTTATCCAATCACTCCGCCAATACCCAAGCACTTCTACATTGACCATGCACTATCCTTGCAGTACTCTAATCATCCAGTCAGTACCCATGTACTCATGCAATGACCCAGGCACTAACCATGCAGTGCTACAATCACTTGTGCACTACCCATGCAGTCCTCTAATCACCGAGACACTACTCATTCACTCCTTCAATTATCCAGGTAGTACCCATGCACTCCAGCAATCACCCTGTCACTATCCATGCACTCCCCCAATCACCCAGCCAGTACCATGTACTTATCCAATCACTCCGCCAATACCCAAGTACTTATAAATTCACCGTGCACTATCCTTTCAGTACTGTAATCATCCAGTCAGTACCCATGTACTCATGCAATGACCCAGGCACTAACCATGCACTGCTACAATCACCTGTGCATTACCCATCCAGTCCTCTAATCACCTAGACAATACTAATTCACTCCTTCAATTACCCAGGTAGTACCCATGCACTCCAGAAATCACCCTGTCACTACCCATGCACTCCTCCAATCACCCAGCCAGTACCATGTACTAATCCAATCCCTCCGTCAATTCCCAAGCACTTATAAATTCACCATGCACTATCCTTGCAGTACTCTAATCATCCAGTCAGTACCCATGTACTCAAGCAATGATCCAAGACCTAACCATGCACTGCTACAATCACCTGTGCACTACCCATGCAGTCATCCAATCACCTAGACACTACTCATTCACTCCTTCAATTATCTAGGTAGTACCCATGCACTCCAGCTATCACCCTGTCACTACCCATGCACTCCTCCAATCACCCAGCCAGTACCATGTACTTATCCAATCAATCCGCCAATACCCAAGCACTTATAAATTCACCATGCACTATCCTTGCAGTACTCTAATCATTCAGTCAGTACCCATGTACTCATGCAATGACCCAGGCACTAACCAAGCACTGCTACAATCACCTGTGCACTACCCATGCAGTCCTCTAATCACCTACACACTACTCATTCACTCCTTCAATTACCGAAGAACTACCCATGCACTAAAGAAATCACCCTGTCACTACCCATGCACTCCTCCAATCACCCAGCCAGTACCTTGTACTTATCCAATCACTCCGCCAATACCCAAGCACTTATAAATTCGCCATGCACTATCCTTGCAGTACTCTAATCATCCAGTCAGCACCCATGTACTGATGCAATGACCCAGGCACTAACCATGCAGTGCTACAATCACCTGTGCAGTGCCCATGCAGTCCTCTAATCACCTACACACTACTCATTCACTCCTTCAATTACCCAGGTAGTATCCATGCATTCCCCAAATCACCCTGTCACTAACCATGCACTCCTCCAATCACCCAGCCAGTACCATGTACTAATCCAATCTCTCAACCAATACCCAAGCACTTATAAATTCACCATGCACTATCTTTTCAGTACTCTAAACATCCAGTCGGTACCCCTGTACTCATGCAATGACCCATGCACTGCTACAATCACCTGTGCACTACCCATGCAGTCCTCTAATCACCTAGACACTACTCATTCACTCCTTCAATTACCCAGGAACTACCCATGCACTCCAGCAATCACCCTGTCACTACCCATGCACTCCTCCAATCACCCAGCCAGTACCATGTAGTTATCCAATCACTCCGCCAATACCCAAGCACTTATAAATTCACCATGCACTATCCTTGCAGTACCCTAATCATCCAGTCAGTACCCATGTACTCATGCAATGACCCAGGCACTCACCATGTAATGCTACAATCACTTGTGCACTACCCATGCAGTCCTCTAATCACCTAGACACTTCTCATTCACTCCTTCAATTACCCAGGTAGTACCCATGCACTCCAGCATTCACCCTGTCACTACCCATGCACTCCTCCAATCACCCAGCCAGTACTATGTACTAATCCAATCACTCCGCCAATACCCAAGCACTTCTAAATTCACCATGCACTATCCTTGTAGTACTCTAATCATCCAGTCAGTACCCATGTACTCATGCAATGACCCAGGCACTAACCATGCACTGCTACTATCACCTGTGCACTACCCATGCAGTCCTCTAATCACCTAGACACTACTCCTTCACTCCTTCAATTACCCAGGAACTACCCAGGAACTACCCATGCACTCCAGCAATCACCCTGTCACTACCCATGCACTCCTTCAATCACCCAGCCAGTACCATGTACTAATCCAATCACTCACCCAATACCCAAGCACTTATAAATTCACCATGCACTATCCTTGCAGTACTCTAATCATCCAGTCAGTACCCATGTACTCATGCAATGACCCAGGAACTAACCATGCACTGCTACAATCACCTGTGCACTACCCATGCAGTCCTCTAATCATCTAGACACTACTAATTCACTCCTTCAATTACCCAGGTACTACCCATGCACTGCTCCAATCACCCGTGCACTACTCAATGCACTCCAGACCCAGACACTACCCAGACACTACCATGTACTAATCCAATCACTCCGCCAATACCCAAGCTCTTGTAAATTCACCATGCACTATCCTTGCAGTACTCTAATTATCCAGTCAGTACCCATGTACTCATGCAATGACCCAGGCACTAACCATGTATTCAATTAATCATCCAGACATTACTTAGAAACTCATGTAATTACCCAGGCATTAAGCATGCACTTGTAAAATCAACCAAGCAATACCCATGCACTTAGAAAATCATGCAGGCACTACACATGTACTCCTGCTATCACCCAGGCACTACTCATGCACTTATGCAATAATCCAGGCACTACCCATGCACTGCTCCAATCACCCATGCACTACCCGTGCACTCCTCTAATCATCCAGACACGACTCATTCACTCCTTCAATTACCCAGCCAGTAGCCATGCACTTCTCCAATCACACAGGCACTACACATGCACTCACCCAAGCATTACCCATACACTCATGCAAATACTCAAACATTACCCATGAATGTTTCCAATCACCCATACATTACCTCTGCACTCATGCAATCACTCAGGCATTAACCATGAACTTATAAAATCACACAGACACTACTTATTCACTCCTTCTATTACCCAGGAAGTAGCTATGCAGTTCTCCAATCACCCAGGCACTACCCATGCACTCATGCAATCACCCAGGCACTTCCCATATACTCTTCCAAGCACCCAAACACTACCCATGTACTCATGCAATAACCCAAGCATTACCCATGCACTTATGCAATTACACAGGCAGTACCCATGCAATTCTCCAATCACCCAGTTAGTATGCAAGCACTCATGTAATCACCCAGGAACTACCCATTCACTTGTCCAATCAGTCAGGCAGTACCCATGCACTTGTCCAAACACCCAGGCATTATTATTATTATTATTAATTACATTTATAGGGCGCGCAGCTACCCGAAGGTTTCCCGGCGCCATCGGACACATGCGAAAGAAAGAAGTAACATCTACTGGTTAAATAGCCAAGTTTTAAGGCCCTTACGAAAGTTTCTGTAACTGGTTTCGTGCCGAAGCGGCGCGGGGAGTGAATTCCACAATGAAGGGGCCAGATAAGAGAAAGAACCTGGGGACAAGAAATTTGGCCTGAGAAGAGGATCGAAGCAGGCATGTTGGAAGATAGGGATGGGCTAAGGCACTCAAATATTGAGGCCCTCTGCCCAACTTGATCTTATGCATATAGCATAGGGCCTTGAATTTAGTGCGATTCTCTATCCTAAGCCAGTGGAGGTCTCGGAGAGAACCTGAAATAGAGGACTTTTTAGGCACATGGCAGAGCAGTCTAGCCGCAGAGTTCTGTATTACTTGCAATTTTCGAACCACCTCCTTATTGGCACCCAAATACAGGACGTTGCCATAGTCCAACCTTGACATAATCAAGGTCTGGATCACTGTTCTTTGTGTGGTACTAGGCAACATCCAAAGTATTTTTCGGAGCCATTTAACCATTACCCATACACTCATGCAATCACCCAGCCACTACCCATGCACTCATACAATCACCCAGGCACTACCCATGTACTCTTCCAATCACTCAAGCACTACCCATGTACTCATAGAATAACACAAGCATTACCCATGCACTCATGCAATCACCCATGCAGTACCCATACAATCCTCTAAACACCCAGTTAGTACCCAATCGCTCATGTAATCACTCTGCCACTATCCAAGCACTTATAAAATCACCCAAGCACTACCCATGCCCTCCTCCAATCACCCAAGCACTACCCATGCACTCATGGAATCACCCAGGCACTACTTATACACTACTCTAATCACCCATGTACTACTCATGCACTCCTCCAATTACCCAGGCACTACCCATGTACTCTTCCAATCACCCAAGTACTACCCATGCACTCTTCCAATCACCCAGGCACTACCCATGCACTCATGCAATCATCCATGCAGTACCCATGCAATCCTCCAATCACCCACGCACTATCATGCACTCTTTCAATCACTCAAGCTCTACGCATGTACTCATGCAATCACCCAGGCATTACCATGCAGTTATTTCTCTATTTTTAACAGATAAGTAGGGGTGGGCGGAATTTGCGTAGTCGCGCTACGCAAAGCTCCGCGAAACGGTAAAAAATCTCTGCGAGCACGCAAAAGTTCTGCGAACACACGGAATTGCTTGTTCCGCCTGTTCGCGATGCTTTTTTCCTGTTCGCGAATGCTGTTTGCGTGCTCGGGGAGAAATATCTTGCGAACACGCATTTTGAAAGCGCGAACAAGCAAAAAATTCCGCGAAGCCGCGGATCGCGGAATTTTTGGTAATTCCGCGTTCTCCGCGGAACGCGAAATTACCCAAATTCCGCGAGCGGAACGGAATTCACCGCCCAGGCCTACAGATAAGAAGAGAACATTTTTTTTTTCTTTTTTAATTTTTTTGTGTGTTTTTAAACTATATTGTGTATTTTTTGGGTGTTTTTTTTAAAAACTGGAAAAACAACAGCGGAAACTATTAAACTTTGCAATTAAACTGTCATTGCAACAAAACAAAAAAATAACAATGGTGGTTTCTTGCAGCAGAAACCACAGCATCAACTGACTGCTCTCCAAAACACAGTACAGACTTGCATTTGATGCAGTGTTGCTCCAAATTTGCGAATTCTGGACGAATGTCCGGTCCCCGAGATGAGGTGCTTGGACCAGCTCCCTGGTCATCCTGCTGCATAGCTTCTTGGGTGCGTCTGTGTTGCTCATGCGCCAGATGACGAGGGTGGATCGTCTGCAGATGCTTCATCATACTCGAAGTTACACAAGAATATTTTTTGTCACTTCCCCATGACAGCACCCTGGGGCAAAGTGTGCAGCTCACTTTGCGCGCATTAACTTTTTTTTCTCCATCAGGAATGGTGAAGAACTGCCACACGATGGATTCTTTTCTTTTCCTGACTGGTTCCTCCAAGTCTTCTTCATCTGATGGTAGATTAACTTCAGGAATAGAAGAAGCCATTTTAAAGATGTAGAATAAACACCAAAAAAATACACCAAACAGCTCAGAAAACACAGCAGGTGTATCTCCTGTAATGGTGTTGAAAGAATGAAAGAAATGGGTGGGGTGCTTCAAGTTCTAGAATGGAAAACCTTGTAAACCAATGAAATGCTTTCTTTTGGAGTCACATGGGAGTTGCGCACTGCGCGTGCAGCCAGCGCGCACCCGACACGACTTCGGGAAAATATATTTAAGAAAAATATAACTTTATTGCAATTACAAATATATGATTTTTATAATTAGTTTAGATAAACTCTTGCTCTAATATACATATTGAACTACTATACATATAGTTTTTAAACATAATTTTTTTTTACGGGAGTCGTGCACCCGGCGCGACCCCATACGTATATGACGTTACGCGGGGCCAGGCACCACGCACCCATCGCATACCAAACGCGCATACGACGCGACTTCCGCAATATAGATTTAACAATAAAATAACTCTATTACAAATACAAATATATGATTTTTATAATTAGTTTAGATAATGTATAGCTCTAATATACATATTACAAATATATACATATAGTTTTAAAACATAAAAAAAATTACGGACGTCGCGCACCCGGCATGATCCCAGAAATATGTAAGTGACGTTACGCGGGGCCGGACACCGCGCACCCGTCGCATACCAAACGCGCATCCTTCACGACTTTAGCAATATAGCGGCTTAAATCCGCGCACCCACCGAGATAGGTACACAAACGGTACGCAACTCCACTTTTTTCTCCCAAAAAAATATAAAAAGTATATTTATATTTTAGAAAACACAAAACATTACATAATTTTAATAACAAAAGAAAACTAAGAAAACATATTTTTGGGATATTATAGTTACAAAATATCACTAAAAAAACCTTTGAAATTTACTGAAAAAACCATAGGTTTTATGAACGTTATAGTTCAAAATTAGCATTTAAAAAACCTTTGAAATTCACTGAAAAAACCATAGGTTTCAGGGACGTTATAGTTAGAAACTAGCATTTAAAAAACCTTTGAAATTCACTGAAAAAACCATAGGTTTCAGGGACGTTATAGTTGGAAATTAGCATTTAAAAAACCTTTGAAATTCACTGAAAAACCATAGGTTTCAGGGACGTTATAGTTAGAAATTAGCTTTATAAAACCTTAGAAATTCACTGAAAAAACCATAGGTTTCAGGCACGTTATAATTAGAAATTAGCATTTAAAAAACCTTCGAAAATCACTGAAAAAACCACAGGTTTCAGGGACGTTATAGTTAGTTGGACATTTCACTCGTACAAAACCAGAGATATTGCGCCGTTATAGTGAGTTCAGCTAACTATAACTCGCGCCCCCGCGATGCACTGCTGATGACGTCACATATTACATCATTCATGACATGGTCAGTAACATCACTGATGACATCACTGATGACATCTCAAATGACATCACTGATGACATCAATGATGACATCATCCACGTGATAATCTGATGCACCTCCTCACACCCTAATATAACCTTTGATACACCCACTCTAAAATACAGACTATCATTTTAGAAACCATAGACACACCAATACCAGTTACTACATACCCACTCACTGATTCCTAGGTCTACACACACGTCCACTCATTCACCCATACAGTCACTCCTACATGCAGTCACTTATCAATACAGCACTATCATTTGCACTCATACACCTATACAGACACTCATACATCGCCACTCATACATAGAGTTACTCACACACCTAGTCAGTCATGCAAAGAATCATTCACACTCCCATTTACTTACCTATACAGTTATACACAGAGCACCTCACCTATTCATACAGATACTAACACATACTTACTCTCTTATACAATCACTGATACAAGTACACACTCATCCATACAGCCACTCTCACAATCACTCACTCTCACGTATTGTCATTTATATACTCCAACTCTCACATACACTGACTTTTACATATGTAGTTACTTGGACATGTACCACTGAGACATCCATTCACTCACCAACTCACCCATACACACACTCAACCACCCATAAAGCTGTTTCCACATGCACTCATGAACCCATACACCCAGTGAATCAACCACTCACATATCTATGCACAGAGTCACGCACCTCCCACCCATCCACATGGACACTCAGGCACCCATACAGATACTCAGATAACCAATCAATAACCCATATACATACTTATGTAGCTACTCACCAACCGATGCAGCCACTTACACACCAACTGACCGACTGATACTGACATTTACACAGTTTAGTCACTAAACCCATGCATTCAGTAAGACACGTTTAATCACTCACTTATACAGTCAGTCACACACCTACTAAATCATCTATTCAGGCACTTATACACCCACTCATTCCTCAATACACCTTGTCATGTATATATATATAAAACATATTTAAACTCTACAGAAACACACATTTACTGGATGATGTCATCAGTGATGTCATTTGAGATGTCATCAGAGATGTCATCAGTGATGTCACTGACCATATCATGAATGATGTAATATGTGACGTCATCAGCAGTGCATTGCGGGGGCACGAGTTATAGTTAGTTGAACTAACTATAACGGCGGAATTTCTCTGGTTTTGTACGAGTGAAATGTCCAACTAACTATAACGTCCCTGAAACCTGTGGTTTTTTCAGTGATATATATATATATATGGTCAGAGACATCACTGATGACATCACTGATGACAGCTCAAATGACAATACTGAGGACATCTATTCTACATTAGCAGGCATTTTATTATCTTACAAAATGGGTATCTAGTATCTATGTGGTCCTCATTTTATTATCTTCTAATTTATTGTAACACTACTTACATATAACTTGCCATATGTACAAGTCAATGCATTCCAATACAAATAAATACACCCCTAACTTTTGCCAGTTTTCACTTTTTCAATACAAGTCAACAGTCTGTGTTTGAATCTTCTAGTGATGCGTTGACAACATATACAAACATACTCTGGTTTTTGAGACCACATTGTGTTAGATTTTAAAATCTCTTTTTGAAAACTATCAACTGGAATATCTGTGCCCTGTTCTGCAACTCCTCCTCTTAACAACTCTTCATTTTTCCTAGAATCTTGCTCAGGACCAAAGAAACAAACATTTTCTACATCTGCTACAGTACCAGGCATAAGTTCTCTATTCATTTCTCCTAAACATAAAGCATGATTTTTTACATAGTACAGCCTCCTAACTAAAGTTCACTTTGTTTAGAGATGTACAGCTAACATACTTAAATGATGAAAGGTGCTTTGGCACACTTTCTTTGATAAACAATCTAGTGAGTGCCCCTGCAAATGTGTATGCTTTCTAATCTTGCAAGGATCTAATCCTTGTAAAGTACTTATTTTGTGTTCTAAACTCTGCCTTGAAAAGATACGTAGGAATTTCCTTAATATATCAATGGGTTGCTGTCAAATACTACAAACACTACTACGCTTCCATTTGTATACAGGCACCTCATTCTGCCTTCCTTTTACCTGTTTTCCGATAACGTTTTCTACATTTGTAGGTACCATGACCTCTTTCACTATAGGAGTGTCATTATTAGTTGCATAACATCGTCCTCTGTAATCAACAGCATGAACTAATCTATTATCCTGGAGATAGTTTTTTTCATTAAGGAAAGACTCTGTACTAGAAGTGTATATGCATTCTCCACTAAAAGCTACATAAAAAGTTACTTCTATTCACTAATCTTATTTTCTGGTTTTGTCTCCTCATGTACAACACCGTTTTGTCAAGAGTCTTCATTCTATTTATAATCAAAATGAAAAGCTTCCTCCTCAAAGCAAATGCCTTATCAACTACTCTCTCAACTTGTTCTTTCTTTTTCAGTGCCTCTCTCCTTCTGTTATACTTTTTCATAGTTCTCAGTAGATTTATTACTGCTCTACTACAAAACATCCTGGCTCTGATTTCCTTAAACTTCTTCTGCTGTCTCCTGGTTAATGTGTGCCCATCCTTCCTGTTCTTGTTATGTACATTTTGTCCATTGTTAATCTTTCTCATAGTTTGAATTGTATTTACATTATTTAATAATCTTTGGAAATGTCCACATATATTTTTAAGAAATGACTGTGTCCTCTTACCAATAGCTCTTTTTTCGTTCACCACGTTTTCTTCATTGTACCCCTTCTGAGTCTCAGTTCTACTTAGATATTCTAGGTGCTTCTATTCCTTTTTCCGCCGAGTTTCTGTATGCATTCTGTCTGTAATTATGCAGATATAGTTCTGTTAAAAAAATAACTATATTTCAATTTTTTTCTAGCCATTGGCTTACACATAATACAAAAACAGTTTTATGTTATGTTGCAGTTTTAAATCTACAAATGAACCTACCTACAGAACTACAAGCACTTACCTCAATGTACCAAACCCAAACCAAAACATGAAACTTAATTTATTAGTTACCTTTTAATATTATAGCACCCTCTCCTACAACTCACCTGCACCATATCTCAGTTCTCACTTATACACAAAAAGTCAATTTTATCCCTTATGTACTCAATTTTAAAATAAACATCAAAGTGTAAAAGTACATACAGTGTCTCAATACTGTAAACCCAAAACGCAACATAAGAGCTATTTCTGGCGCTCTACCACTGTGTCACTGGTACATTTAGTGTTTCAATACTTTTGTACTTAGAAGCATCAGATTAAAATTTTGAGAAACACTGCATATAAAAATCTGCACATTAATCTGTATCACAGCAGATAGCTCACTAATTATTCAGAGTACATGCAAATAGTGTGTGACAGGTTACATATATAATTCACCAGATGGTTCTAAAAGAGTACATATTCCTCACTATAACTTGTAAATACATGTGTTTCTGGTTGAATACTCCCTGGATGAGTGGATGAGTGCATAGATAGTGGCTTGATGATTTTCGCAGATTATAGGTAGAGCCTGCATGATTCCCTGAGTATGTAGGAACTACATTGGTAGTTCCACATCTGCATAGTTAGTGGCTGTGTATTCACATTACTACATTGCTACTATCCAGGTGATTGGATGAACACATGGGTGTTACCTGCGTAGTTCAATGTGTGCATCTAGAGATCTCCTGGTCCTTCTGGAGGGTCATATGCTCTCTATGGGAAGTCTTCTCCCCTCTGACCCTCAGATACGCACACTGTATCCTGTTGGGGGATTTTAACTTACACATGTATTGCGAATCTGTTAAAGAAAGCTTAAAACTTCTGGAGAACATAGCGGTGATGGGCCTCACTCAAACAATTCTTGCCCCCATTCACCTGGCTGGCCATACGTTAGACCAAATCTTCAGTTCTCTACCTCTTGAAGTTGATTCTCCTATTCCACTGGTTTGGTCTGACCATTATATGCTCAGGTTTAGATGGGCAAAGCTTAGTGACATCTCTCTTAACAAAGGCAACTTATCCCATACGGTATGAGCCTTTCATTAAAAAAAACGGAAACACTAGGCAATAAACTTGAAGCGGTGTAAGCCCTCTCTTACTAGTAACATCAATGAGGATGTCTGGTGGATTGACAGTTGTATTGAGTTCACCAGCCCAGCCTTAGCACCAGGAAGCAGTACCCGACAACGTCGCACCAAAGTGCCAAGCCCTTGGTACTCCGTTTCCCTCAAAAGAACAAAGCTAATTTGTAAACACAAAGAGAGGTTATGGAGGATAAGTTACTGCCAAAAAGCAAAAGCAGAATATAAAGCAGAACTAGGGAAGTACTATAAAGAAATCAAATTAGCAAAAAAAGACTACTTTGAGTCCAACATTTTAAAGGCAGGAAATCACTCTAAAGAAATTTCTAAAATTGTTAAATCTTTTTCCTCTCCCGAAGTAGGTACCAACCAGAAACCTCCGTCCATGGAATGGCATGAGGCACTTGCCCTTTTCTTTCAATAAAAATAGACACTATTCAGGCCAGCCTCCTAGAACTGGAGATGGTATATTGAGCTCTGGCATAGAAGCAGTCGCCCTAAATGAGATAGGAAATTGGGCAGAGTCTGGGCAAGACCCTTTCCTTTCTACTTCTATCATTAAAAATGAAGCTAGCTCTCTGAATTCCTTCTCTCCTATCTCTCTGGATGATTCCCTGCTAGCATTAAAGTGCCTCAATTTGGGTTCCCCGTTGTACCCGGCCCCTTCTTTTATTCTTGCTCGGGGGCAGAGGCTATTAACCCGCTAGTGAATCAGTTACTGAATATCTCACTCTCGTCAGCCACTGTACCTACAAAATGGAAACAAGCAACGGTTATCCCGCTGCTTAAAAAAACCCAGGCAGACCCCTCTGACCCGACCAACTACAGGACGATCTCCCTCCACCCTGCCTTCTCTAAGGTGCTGGAGAAACTTGTAAACCATCAAATATTGTCATATCTTGAAAGGAATAGCCTACTGCATGCCAGCCAATCAGGCATCCGCCCTAATTACATCATCAAAACAGCTCTGCTGGAGGTTGTTGACTCCAACCGATTTGGTCTGGAAATGGGTGACAGGGCACTGTTGGTTCTTTTAGATCTATTGGCTGCTTTTGATACGATCTCACACCTTATCCTCTTGGCCTGTCTCCACTCGATAGGTATCAGGGGGCAGGCTTAGAAGTGGCTGGCATCTTTCCTGGAGGAGAGGGGACAAGAGGTATGGTGCCACCCCTACTCGGCAAAATCCCACAATCTAAGGGTAGGAGTACCTCAGTGCTCTGCCCTGAGCCCGACTCTGTTTAACATTTACCTCACTCCGTTGGCTAACTTGGCAGAATCTTTAGGGGCAAAAATCGAGTCTTATGTAGATGACACCCAGCTGATGTTCTCTTGGAAGAATAAGAGCCTTGCCCAGGTAGTAAAATTCGTAATTGCCTTTCGGCGGTGTTCGGGTGGCTGTCCACAAACCAACTTAAATGCAATGCGGAAAAGACAGAGCTGCTTTTCTTTGGTTCAGATGCTGAGACACTTTGACCATTTGACGCCTCCCCCCTCTTATTAAAAACCAGGTGGTGAGAAACCTGGGCTTTAAATTTGATGGTCAATTGCTATTCCATTCCCAAGTAAATTCGGTAGTGGGCACCTGTTTTGCTCTCCTTCGACTTCTTCAGTAGTTTCTGTTCTTACTGTCCTTTGCGACTAGACAACAAGTGATTCAAGCTCTGATCATCTCACGTCTTGACTATGGGAATGGTCTATATTTAGGCAAGCCCAAATACCTGATTGATAGGCAGCAGCTGGTCCAGAATTCAGCGGCCAGACCTATTTTCGGGCTCCCCCGTGACTCTCATGTGTCAAGTCTTCTTAAGAGTTTTCATTGGTTGCCGGTAAGGAAGAGGACTATCTTTAAAACTCTGCTTGTGACCCAAAAAGCTGTACACGGCACTGGCCCAGGCTATCCACAAAACAGGATTATGTTTTATGCCCCATAGAGAAACCTTTGCTCTGCAAATCTCTGCCTTGCAAGAATCCCACAAATCAGGAAGGCAAAGTCAGGGGGAAAAGCCGTTTCTTTCTTGAGCCCGTCCCTCTGGAACAAACTGCCTTTGACCCTCAGATGTATCAAGGCAATGCCTGTGTTTCGGAAAAAGCTTAAAACATGCCTTTTTTCCAGCCTCTAGTTCCTTTCTTCTTTCCCCACTGTCACTCTTTCGGCAACAGTGCCAGGACACTCCTTGGAGTATCAGTTGCGCTATATAAATACCTCTACACAGACATAGACATACATAATCAGTGCATGCGCGATTGGAAGAGTACATGTGCAGTTCCTGGGTGACTGAATAAGTCTAGATATCACACTTGATATATAATTGCATGCATGGCTCTCTAAGAGCATACATTGCTCTGTTATTTAGCATGCACGTGCATCAGTAAGTTTCTAAAATTTAAAACAACAATTCTCACTTTTTCAAAGCACAAAACCTTTTCCTAATGGCATACTTACATCATTTCACAAATATTTCTTGTGTCTTTAAAACATGTATTCAGTATTTCTCAAAGAAAAGTTACACGCTAAGCGTAAGCTAGCACAAAAACTCTCAAGAGAGATTCTGCACTATTAACCCTATTCAATTTTAAGTAGAGCATGTTTAAAGAAATACCACCCTAACCATATACATGAAATTTCAACAGCCTGAAAGAACATAGATCACCGTGTGAACATATATATGATTTCATAATAGATATACACCTTCAGGCCATCTTTCCAAAAATATACAGTTCTGTGCATCTTTAAGTAAACTCAAGAGTCTCATCGTACATATAACTATCTACAACTACAAAAACCATATCTCACCTTCTAAGTAAATGCAAACCGGTCATATAAGTTAAAAACCACATTGACAAACACTTCCTAATACATGCCTAACAAATATTACTACTTTATAATTCATATACAGACGCAGCATATTTTCTTATCTTTTATTTCTGACTACACTGCTCCAATTTAATAATGTGACTAAAACTACCACAACTCCCAAAATGCAAATAATATAGATGTATTTATTCTGCACATAATGCTTAGACATTTAAAACATTGTCATTTTTAAAGGCATTGCTCATGGTAATTTTCAACACTACTAACATCTTAAACACATACCCGTTGCCGATACAATTCATCTGATATATTTTTTTTCACATCACTGTCCTACTCTTTTAAATCAAACTCCCATATACATCTATATTTCTAATCTACAATTTTTAAGTAATTAAAAAGTTATATACATACCAGTGAATTGAGTTCGTAGATTATATTGTTGTTTTAGCTCGTTCTGGATAGTTTTGACACTGTTAAGATTTGTAAAAACAAAGCACATGAATGGTACACCACTCTCATAGAAGCAACTATAAAATGGCAACCTCTTCAACTTTCCACTCTATGATCATGAGAAAGGCAGCAAATAAAAACATCTCTTTCATTTTAGACTACTGCATCTCTACTTGTGAATGGTTAGCATCTGTTAACCCTTCCCCTCTGTTTCAAAATGAGGTCTCCACATGTTTGCCAGGTTTCCGCAATCATTGCGGAGCATTTGTGGAAAGAACGGTAGTCCAAACAGATATTTAGCTTCAGTTTTTTTAAATTTAAATTCTGAACAACAGTTTATTACATAGTCCTGAGTTGGAAATTATTGTTTGTTATTACTTAAATTGTGTCATAACTCCTCAACTTTAAAAAAAATGTTCTGTCTCTTTAAAACCCCTTCCCCTAATACACTCATAGCTCAGTGTACCTAGCAACCCTGTGGAACCAGTAGGTCACAAGCTCACAGCACATTCTAGAAGGAACATGAAACTTCCAAATAAGATACAGCAGGTGTGGTTTACTCCCTATGTCTGCATTACATTTATTTTTTTAAACAACAACCAATAATAGGACTTGTTGCTAAAGCCATCCAACACACTACCTAATTGTATTCACTTTCATGCTGACAGCATCCATATATATCTTTTTGTTAAAAAAGAAAAATACCTCCATTTTAGCTGCTTTTCATTTGGAAAACTACCTCATTCAGCTCCAGACTTCTCCTGACCGCTATTGCTCCTTCACTTAAAAATGCTTAAAGTGTGGATTGTGGGCCACAACTATGTACACTGGGCTAAAGAGGCTGCAAAAAAAGAGAGGTATTGACATGGACTTGGGTTTGCCAAATGTGGAGATTACTTGGTTTGGGCAGAGAGGGTTAAACTAAGTTTCATCAGTTTCTGGCTTTGGTTAAATCCATTGTGGATTCCCGAGCTCCTCACCTCATGATTGTGCACTGTGGTGGCAATGACCTAGGCACATTGACTGGGGTAGGGCTGAAAATCCTAAAGAAAAAAACCTTTGCAGAACTGATGTTGCTTTTCCCTCACACTGTCTTGGTGTACTCTAATATATGGCAAAGACAGAAATGGAAGTGGTCAAATCAATTCTGTCCACATATTGACAAAGCCAGGAAACATGTTAATCAAACTGTATCTGCTTTTCTCAAAGACCATAACATGGGCTGTATCTATAACAACAATCAGCGTTTTGACATGCATGGAATTTATAGAAATGATGGAGTGCACTTAACAGAAGAAGGCAACAGGGCGTTTCTAAGTAACCTGAAACTCTGCATCCGGTCTTATGTGTAGCTGTCATATAGACACAATCAACACAAAGGCTCTTGTCAGAGCCCTCCTAGTCCCCAAAATATTGTTAATTTTCTTTGAAAAGATCCTTTTTTACAGTTTTTGGGAATCGTTGCTACAACGTCGCGATAGTCACGAATACTTCGCGAGAACGGAAAGCAAAACCAGACATTCAACGGCCATCAGCACATCCAAAAATAATAAGTACGATAATCCATTCAAAACATTGAGCTACACATATTACTATATACATGTTTCTTTAAAAACATGTTTTATCTCATGTTTTGGTACTAAGTTTCTTTAAAATCCATCTTTAAGACCTCTTTTCCGTTTGCGCGGTTATTCAGGATATCGCGATGACTCCGTTAACTGCTACGATCGCGCCTTTTCCATAATGTGAAAAACACATATATGCACACATATTACAGTATTTTACACACTAGGGGTTCATTACTGTACACTTCAACCTCATGTTTTTCTAGTGTATTTCTGGAAGAACCATCTCTAAAACCTATTTGCCATTTTCGCGGTGAGGCAGGAGATGGCAATGACGTCGGTCATCGCGATCCCCATGGAAACGGTGCAAAAGTGGAAAGAAAAAGCAGGAATTCAATAGCCACCACCACATTCAAAAATTATAACTATGTAAAAAATTCTAACCAACACACTAGATAACTCACTATCTAAATAACTCTATAAAAATATTTGTCAGAATCTCAATATAATACAATGTGTATTAATGATTCACAGATATATTGTTTTATATTTCCACCGCGATAGTCGCAAAGTTCCCATGATGGTACATGGGTGGGGTCGCGCTGGCGGTCATGGCGTCGTCACGAATATTGTGCAAGATTAAAAAAAACTATTTTGAACACATAACTTGTGTCACTAACACATCCATTCCTCAAACATGGAGTCATAGTATCTCCACCTTGACCCCTTATGTCAGCTTTCACACAAATTTTCAGCACCGGGAACCATTCCCATATGATAAAATGGCTGCCGCAACTTTCCTTTCAGGTTGCTTCCAGCCAATCAGAACATTCCCGTTGGCGCGTGCCTTCGCGATTCATTGCAAAACCATCACAAAATATCTGCAGCCAAAGACATATCTATAGTTTTGGGCTTAAATTTCTCAAATGCTACTGGACAGATTTGCACCAAATAACAAAAAACACAATCTGTGTTACTACATCTACCTTTCTGCTAAATTTGTTATAATTTCATCCAGCATCTCGGGCTGTAGGTACGACAACGCGTTCCTATGGGAATTAACATTACAAATGCACCCTTTTATCGCGCCCCTATTTCTCAGTCTCCACTGCACGGATCACCCCCAAACTTTCTATGACACACAGAACCTACTTTGACACTTTTTTGGGAAACTTTCAGGAAGATTGGTCAAACGACGCCAAAGTTATAGGCAAGTCAAATATATATACATATATATATATCTCGGTTTACAAAGGTCCACCAGTAACTCGCCGCACTCAGGGCAGGTGCCTCTGTCACATGGGGGTGGTCCCACAATATCTTGAGGCCAAAAAATAGAGCACTCTCAGGAAATGATTTCTCCAATTTAATGTAAGTAAACATTTTTCGGCTTTCGCCTTTCTCAATACTCGCCATTAAACACATAGGCGTGAAGCGTTTGAAATCATGTGGGACACTTCATGAAAAGTGAACATGTATTGAAGCCACTTGGCCATTATTTCATCATTTTCTGTGTGTCCCAAGTTTGTTTGGGCATAGGGCCACTGGGCTTAACTGTATTATTAATTTTATTTTTGTTTTTATTGTTATTTTTTTTTCATTTATGTTTTATTTTGCTTCATGTACTATCTGTACTTCGCTCATAACAAATTCACGTTTTATGTTGGCACTATCGATAATGTTGAAACTACATTAATCCTCCAAAGTAAGAGAGTTACCCCAGTAAAGGCCAAAAGGGACTGGGTATGTATATTTCAACAAAACAAGATTTCCCTTCTGTACCACAATTATTTGAGTGTTATTTGTTGAATAGTATCCACTGAACCAACACCTCACACCAGAATAATGGATGTCTAGCAATTGTAATCTATAAAAATAAATTTATTACATCAATTTCACATAAAAACATGATAAGTATTCACAAAATCCGTTAAAATACAATTTAAAATGGATTGACCTAGTTGAAGATTTCAAGTTCCTAGAATACAGGTCTTAGTCAACATTCACATGTAGATGAACACTTTCTTATACACTCATACAATTCTATACACAAAATGTTGCAACCTTCTCTTGAAAGACTGTGCAATTTTCCTTGGTGCAAATTCCAAAATTATATAAAAAACTAATGTTGACGCAGCGTTTCGGCGGTTCTTTGATTATGTCTCCGCCTTCTTCAGGACTTTATCATACATTTCACTTTTTGTTAAAACCAAGTTTATAATCTAAACAGTACAAAAGAGAAAAAAAGAAGAAAAGAAAAAGAAAACCAATTACATGTTATTCCTATCATGGGTTGGTTCAGTGTGCACTCAATTATATCTACTTAGAGATTATAGTTATCTTTCTTATGGTGACAACAATATCACCTTATGTGCTAAAATCCCACTTCACGACTTTTATTATTTTTATTAAGTTAAGATAAAGCTTCTCACCAAATACCGCCTTTATTGGTTAGGTTCCTAAACGTGTGAATCCTGTAATCGTAGTGCACGTTTTTTGTTTAAAAGATATTCTCTTCATATTATATCCATCCATTTGATACTGTCCTGTAAATATAGGACCCATATTAATATTATTTTTATAGGCAATTGTTTCCTCCAATTAATCAATATTACTCTATGTGACTTACTTGGAAAGGGAGACTCATTTCATAAATTTCACAAAGCCCCTTAAACTTTTAGCATCTGTTTCAAGGGCTGTTTACCTGTTAAGAAATCCAATTGTCACATGGTTATTTTTCTATAGAAAACGTTTTTGTATATGAAAAATGCGTATGTTCATCTACATGTGAATGTTGACTAAGACCTGTATTCTAGGAACTTGAAAGCTTCAACCCGGTCAATCCATTTTAAATTATATTTTAATGGAATTTGTGAATAATTATCATGTTTTTATGTGAAATTGATGTAATACATTTATTTTTATAGATTACAATTGCTAGACATCCATTATTTTGGTGTGAGGTGTTGGTTCAGTGGATACTATTCAACAAATATCACTCAAATAATTGTGGTACAGAAGGGAAATCTTGTTTTGTTGAAACCACATTAATAACAGAAGTAAATTATATGAGCCAAGGAAGAAAGATGTAGTATTTCTTCTATACCAATGGCCACTGTCCACCCTGCGTTTGTTTTTTAAGGGCGATAGGGCACTATGTCTTTGTTATATGGCCGTGAGGAAAACCCGGGTTTGGGTGAAACGCGTTGCCAATAAAGTTTTTTTGAAAACTCACACTATGACGTGAGAGCCTTCCTGAGATTTACGTTTCCCAGGACTTTTGTGTAAATTTAATACGGGCCCTGGACCCATGTACCCGCACCAGCCCTGCCAGCACTTGCAGGACTGCTTTCCTGGCAAACTTCTCAGCTGGTCCCCGCTGCCGCCCTCTCGGATTTTGGCTTCCGCATTTCTGGTTTGCAACGGGACGCCAGACATGGCTGAGCAGAGTCAAGCAGAGACTGTCGTTTGGCATTTGGGGATTACAGGCTGAACTGCCCATACGCTGGAGGGTGAGTGGAGTTTACCTCGTGCCCCGCCTGCCTCTTGTTTGGTTTCTTGTCAATCTCCGTTTACTAGTTGTCTTGAATTTTGTATCTATTGATATTGCGGCAGGGGCTCCCCACTGTAGGGAAATGGTTTGGGGCACATTTCAGAGTTTTTCTTATGATATAACTATCGATTTTAACCACTACTGACTCTCTTATCATCATGAATGTATTGAAGCAAAAAAGAATCGATGCAGCACGCTGTCTATTCAATTAACAGGATGATGAATCATATTTGGGTAGTGCGGGAGGCGCCCAGGGGACCCAGAACATAGATAAAACCATCAAACAACTACTATTACAATATGAAAGATTATGCAAAAAAGAAATAAACAGATGGTGGGAGGTGATGTCGCTGGACAATTATATTGAGGTAGGAAGAGTACCGTGTGGATTTAGAAAACTTATCACTCCCACGTGTCAAAACCCACATCCGAAGCTGTTAGAGGAATGGTCTCAGCTGATGGCATCGACGTGTAGGAATATGATGGGGCTCCTATCCAAATATGCAACTATGGAATTGGACCAAGTGATAAAGGAAACAGCTGGATTAAAAGACATTCCAGACAAGACGCCTGAACAAGAGGAAACATGCAATTTTATTTTCCAAATGGAAAAAAGACTAGAAAAATACTAGGATGAAATCACGACTGAAAAACGTTGTAAATTTTTACGTGATAAGTATGATTATGCAAATGGGTGAATCTTAACATTTGCCAAGAAATTTGATGGCGCCATCAGGCAATTCAAGAAAGCAGGCATATTAAGACAACAGGAATTGATTACTTCGGAATCGGGATCGGACTTGTACTCCTCAGATGGCCAGACATCCAGCTAATGCAGAGAAACTCCCTCCTTAACTGCTATGGATGAATACCATTTTTACAGACAAACCAGACAATCAGGGGAAGACAACCAAAAAGAAGAGTAGGAGGCAGTAGAAGAGGAAAGGAACCAGCAGAGGGGGATACAGCAAAAGAAAATATGCTACATGGGAAAAACAAGGCAGACAAAGAAGCGATAATGGGTGAGAACCTTCTGACAATTGTTAATATCACATCACATATTCTGACCCGAGAAGAACAGTCATTATTGGAATTAGGTCTTTCCATCTGTCCACTGCCAACCTGAACTATTGCAGGACACGCATTGACATTTTTCTTTTTGTGCGTAAACTAAAACTCAAAAAATTGCTTATGCAGCAGAGCATTAAAAATAGTGTGTCTGCAATAGCCCCAGTTCGTTATATTACTTTCGACATACTCAATCTGGGTGATATTCTGGTGCTCATGGCCTTAGCTGAGTTACAGGATGAATCTCTTGTTGGCGGGTCTCAGAGAGGGATGTCTTAACATCCTTGAATCTAGAACTGGGTGGTACAGGGAGCAACAGCTTCAAACCAAAGTCTTTATATAACCCCAATACTCCACACGACCTGCTAGACTCATTCCATGAGGTAGTAAACTGTGAATTGATCATATTGTGGAAGAAATCTGCCACAATTTTGCTTCCAATTTAAGCAGTGGGCAGAGGGAAACCTTGCTATCCTTATCAGAGGATCAGAGTATCACCATCAAGCACTCGATAAGGGGGGCAATGTGGTCCTGTGGGATATAAATAAGTATCAGAAAGAAGCACATAGGCAACTTCACTCTAGTAGCTATGAAAAAAGTTCTCACCAGGCTTATTGTACAGCTATTAGGAATTCTCATGACCAGCTATTAGGGTGGAAATTTAAAGAGTAACTGAATGAGGATGAATTCCAGTTTCTTTTAGTGAAGAAACCTGTCGCCCCATGCTTCTACATGCTTCCTAAGGTGCATAAAAATGAGACTGATCCACCTGGGAGACCTATAATTTCAGCCAATGGCAGTCTCTTAGAACAAACATCCTTTTACCTTGATTTTTACCTTCTCCCATATGTACTTGCAACTTACTGCTGAGACAGCACCGATTTTATCACAAAAATTTCAGAGATACCATGGCAACCTAGTTACATCTTTGTCATTTTGGACGTGGTCTCTCTATACACCTGGATTGACCATGACTAAGGGATACAGGCATGCAAACACCTTTTTAGGGACAAACCATTCTATGATGTTGCTGGATATGTTACATTTTTGTCTAGCAAACTATTTCTTTATATTCAGAGATGTATGGTATTGGCAACTGGTCGGGACTGAGAAGGGAAGTTGTTTCACTCCAAGCTATACCTGTATGTTTATGGGATGGTGGGAGGAGAAACGTGTATGGACTGAGGAGAATGAGAGGTGGATGAGTCAAATCATTTTCTGGACAGATACATAGGTGATTTGTTTATGTTATGGGAGGGTCCAGAAGGGGAACTCTGTGATTTTCTGAAACATATCTCCCAAAACTCTCTCAATTTGGCTTTCATGCATAAAATTGATAAAGCTCAGATGGACTTCCTGAATGTATCAATCTCAGTAATAGAGGGTAACATACACACCAGTCTGTACCGTAAAGAAACAGCCAGCAATAGTATCCTCTATGCTAGGAGTTACCACCCACAAAATTTGAAGTGGAGCATTCCATATGGCGAGCTCCCAAGGGGATTAAAAGCTAGCAGCACACCTTTGAGCACCAGCCATGAGGAAGGCGGGATGGTCTCCGGATTTAGAGCAAGAGGGTATCCTTACAAAGTCTTGAATGCTGTTAGTAGGAAAGCAGCCAAAACCAAGGGAACACTTGCTAGTCCGAAAGGAGAAGGAACAAAAGGACCCTTTTGGGGTCAAGTTCATTACTACATTCAATAGTGAATCAAGTGCTTTGAAAAAGATCCTAAATAAACATTGGCATTTGGTCAAGACAGTGCCTACCATTGGGAAAGCCATGCCAGCATACCCTCCAGTCACTTATCGTAAGTCTAAATCCCTGAAAGATTTTCTAGTACATAGCTACAGGAGTGTCTCCACTGACAGAAGAAGTTGGTTACAAGAACAGAGAGGCTGCTGTAAAGACTGCTGTGGCAGCAAGAACATGAGAGAATACACATTGCCTACAGGGCAAACTAGGGTTATCAACAAATCCATTACATGTGGGAATGACTATGTAGTGTAAGTACTCGAATGTCCATGCTGTTACCAATATGTAGGGAGCACTGTTTTCCTGTTGAAAAACAGGGTGTTGGAACATTACTGAGTGATTAAAAACTGTGACATAAATTATCCAGTAGCTAGACATTGGGAGAGATTTCATTATCATAATGCTGATTTATTATAATATTTTGGCAATGGCAGGATCCCACAGAATGTTCATGGTGGAGACAGGGAGAGGAAATTGAGACGACTGGAGTCGGAGTATATTATCCTGCTTGGGAGTAAATCCCTGGGAGGCCTCAATGAGGATGAGGAACTTTATGTCCATATTGGCTGATACGACATTTTGATGAGTGACATTTGCATGTTTAATATCATCTTTCAATCTCAATTGTGGCCTCATGTTGTTTCTCCATAATCTGTGCCTCTTTGATTTTATTATCTGCACATATCTCTGCTCCGACACCTGTGTGGTGTCTCAACATATATGTATACTTTTTTTCCCCTTTTTTCTTTACTCTTTTCTTCATATTTCTCTCTTGCCCCTGGTGTGAATCATGATGCCGTTGTGACCCTCTTTTACTCTCTCACTGCTCAGTATGTAAACAGCTTCTCTTCCTTGACCTGATTCACATTTTTTCTTGATCTTACAAGATATATGAGTAGTGGTGGCGAGTTGGTTCTTTTAGGTTGCGTGCGTAGTGTTAACCTTTATGATGCTTATTTTTCTAGGTGGACTACTGAATTGCAGCTTTATGGTCTTGATATTGGGCTCTACCATTTACTTGTATTTGATTGTTTTATGCGCAACAATGAATAGTGATTTTTTGCCACTTAGCACTTAGGTAGGAAGCGTTTGAAATCAAGTGGGACACCTCATGAAAAGTGAATATGTACTGGAGCCACTTGGCCATTCTTTTCATTATTTTCTGACTGTGTGTCCCAAGTTTGTTTGGCCGTAAGGCCACTGGGCTTATTTGTAGTATTATTGTTTTTTTTTCATTTATGTTTGATCTTACTTCATGTATTATGTGTACTTCTCTCATGACAAATAATGTTGAAAATACATTAATAACAGAGGTAAAATATATGAGCCAAGGAAGAAAAATCTTGTATTTCTTCCATACCAATGGGCACTGTCCACCATGCGTTTGTATTTTAATTTAAGGGCGATAGGGTACTACGTCTCTGTTATGTGACTCTGAGGAAGCCTGGGATCGGGTGAAACGTGTTTAAAATAAATCTTTTTTGAAAACTCAAACCGTGGAGTGAGAGCCTTTACGCTTCGCAGGACTTTTGTGTAAATATAAATACATACATATATATATATATATGAAAGCCCCACTATCACTTTTAGAAGGGGAGCCTCTATGAGGTCACAAATAGTTAAAAGCAGCTCAGAGACACATCTGAAGAAAACATGGCTACAACCAAAATCTGGGTTCTACAAATGCTCGTCATGCAGAGCATGCAGATTTAGGGAAAACACTACCAAATATATGACCCCATTCAGCCCCACAGAAGTCATGATTAAAGGCAGCTATAACTGTAAGACCGAGTATGCTGTATATGTTCTGACGTGCACCTGTGGCTTTCGATATGTGGGCAGCACAAAGCTGCAGGTGCCTGTCAGAATATTGCAGCATCTTCGAGCAATTGTCAACAATGACACAGCCTACCCTGTTGCCAGACATTTTAAGCTAGAACATGGCAATGATTTGAAGTGCCTAAAATACTTTGTGATAGCAGCTGTCCCGAATCATCACAGAGGAGGCAATAGGGAACGCCTACTGCGTCAATTAGAGTCTCGTATAATACTGGAACTAGACAGCAGACAACCTCGAGGGCTTAACAACACCGAAGATTTGCATAATTTCCTGTAAGTAACCAGCAATAAATTTGAGACTATAGTTATTTCTCAAAGTTCCACAGCTATGAATCCCCGAATAATTATATTTTACTGTTGTTCTATTTTTCTGGTTATTATGTATTTATATTTTTTAAATACATTGGCACTTGCACTTTACTGAGATATAGATGGGGCGGCTGCCCCATCTTGATCACAACACCAATCTGGGCACTTTAATATGCACTTTATACACTAAGTAAATATAAATACTATTTCTCATTTTATACTATCTTGACATCTAGTTTAGCTACAATACAATGGCTATACAAGAAGACAATATGCGTTTTTGCACATGATCTGACTATGATAACAACATTGAATTTTTAAAGGCAAAGCTATTTTATAATAACAACAGTTTTTTATACATACCATTTTATCATAATATGATTGACATAATATTTAATTATATATGTATTTATTTATGTATTCTAATATGTTTTTATTGATAAATGAAATGATAAACATGCATTTATGCAGATATAAACAAGCACTTGCACTTTTTCAAAAATTCAAATGTATAATTATTGAACATATGATAAGGCAACATATTTAAAAGCAACACGCATAATTTAGATACAAGGAAAATATCATGTTTGAAAAACAGACTTGAGATAATAGATATCACAATATGTTTTCTATGTTTATGCATCACATGACACGGGAGTCAGCAAAAAAACAAATGTATAAAAACAGTGAGCGGACTGTGTTTCCGTATGTGAACAAGGACACTCTGTTGTCCGAAACGCGTCATATGGCTTAAAGACTAATAAAGACCTAAGCTGCCACACAATCTGGAGTCCGTGACTCTCTCTTCGCCGACTGGGAAGTGGGGAGAGCCAATCAGATGTTCGATGTGAATTACGGAAGTAGGTTGATTCCGTTAACGGACCCCCTCCCTGGAAGCGGCAGCCGCCCACAACCAGCAATCTGTGAGGATCCTGAAGGGATATTTGGCGGCTACCCCCGAATGCGGCAATCTGGACGGATATCCCTCGAGGAGACGGAAACAGACGGGTTGGAGGACCTGCCTGTAACGCGCCCACGGCGGTGATTGTCCACTGTATCTGCATCGGTTGGGAGGTGTGGACAGGCAACGCTACTAACTCACGCATTGGAGTTAGGCATTTGTTATTAGCCTAATATGTCAGCGGAAACTGTCCGTTTATTGGAGGCAGTAGCTGAGGAACTGTTCAAAAACCTGCCTAATGTATCTGCAGCAGGCGAAAACACGCAAGCGAACAGCAGCGGTAGCAACAAAGATAATAACGCTAAGATTTTACTTAAACGGCTGGAGAAATGCATGCGATCGGAAGTGACAAAATGGTGGGAGAGTAAATCGCTCACCAAATACGAGGAAGCAGGGCGGGTGCCTCGAGGGCTTAGGATCTTCTTGGCACCCAGCTACGAGAACCCTAACCCGGCAATGTTAAAAGAATGGGGCGAAAGTAATTTGGGTGCCTCTATGAACCTTGTCCGGATACTCATCAAATATGCAGAGTCAGATCGTGTCGATCTAATAAAAGAAATTGATAATATCAATGAAGAGCTAGGCAAGCAGGAGCCCAACAAATATATTGCCAAAACGAGGAGAGAAATACAGGAACGCCTTATAAAACTAGAAGAGAAAATAAAACAACGGAAAGTGTACAAATTTGCTCGTGACCAAGCAGATTATGAGCAGGGTCGAATTTATACATTTGCTCGCAAATATGCAGCTGCTAAAAAACAAAGAGAAAATGCGGAATCAACAAAAAAGAGCATGACATTTCAAACACAAGAACATGCGGGTACATCTAAGGATCTGATATCAATATCAGACGGTAACTCCATGACCAGTGATACCGGGTCGGAAAGCGGCAATATGAGCTCCAACAGCGACAACACTGAAAGTAGACGACTTGATCTAGGGGAGGAAATTGATTTTTAGTCACGGACCGTCGAAATACATTGAGACCACGGAAGCCAATGCAGCGATCAGAAAATACAGAAATGCAAAAAAGGAGAGAAAGACGGAAAAAATGTAAATCAAAAGCCAAAAAGAAGATACTGGCACAAATGAATCTCAAAGAAGATAAAACTATCATTAATCTCTCCAATATGAAACTGACCGATGCCGAAAAGAAAGTACTCAGCCTAGGACTGTCATTCTGTCCTCCCAATGACTTCAATTACACACAAACAAGGATAGACATCTTTAGTTTCATCCGGAAACTCAAATTGATAACGTTTTTTACTATCAAAAACGGCCTAGAATGGAGTCGTACCGCAAAAGAAACACAACCAGGGAACACAAGCAATCTACAAGTTTCAGACATTCCTGTACTGCTCGCTGCACAAGCTATTCTGGCAGAAACAAACAATGAGAGTGAGAACCAACAACCTGATATGTCTACACAAGGTCAGCTCCAAACTATGGAAATTAGGCAACAGGGAGCAGGCTGCAGCCCATTCAAAAATAAATCAACATTTATTCCATCTATGCCCAAAGACTCAATTGACATATTTCATGAAAGAGTAACAGAGGACATCAAGAGACTATACCATCGAATAAATCACAAAAAACGTCACAGACAATATAAAGAGATTGAATACACCAAGCTGATCAACAAACTGAGCAACAACCATGAAATAGTTGTCACTAAATCCGATAAAGGAGGAAATATCGTGCTATGGCCCAAAATTGAATATACAAAAGAAGCACAAAGGCAACTATCAGACCGAAATTGCTATGGCAAGTCCAACCAGAAGGAATACAAAAAATCGAAGGAAACTTTGATAAAAGGCTTCATCAATTCAAACGAGAAGGCATGATATCAGGAGAAGAATTCAAATATCTATGTGTAGAACATCCTGTGGTCCCAATAAACTATTTTGTTCCAAAAATCCACAAAAACACCAATCCGATCCCAGGACGACCAATCATATCAGCTATCAACAGCATGGGAGAACATATCTCACAATATGTGGATTACTTTCTACAAAGTCTGGTCAAAGACCTCCCAACTTACGTAAAAGATACAGGAGACTTTTTGAATAAAATCAAAAACATAAAATGGGAAGAAGACATGATGTTCATAACTCTAGATATAGAGTCACTGTATACTTGTATAGACCATCACACAGGACTTACCTCGATACAGCATTTCCTAGATACTAGGCCTGTTGAATGTTATGAACACAACAAAACATTGATAGCATGTATATCATGGTGCCTTAACAATAACTATTTCATGTATGGCAATGAAATGTTCAAACAACTCAGGGGTGTAGCAATGGGGTCCTGCTTCTCCCCCAGCTATGCCTGTCTGCTGGTGGGCTGGTGGGAGGAGCAGGAACTCAGGTCAACTCATTCAGAAATGTATACCAGGCATGTTAAGCACTGGCTTAGGTATATAGACGATGTTTTTATTATATGGCAAGGAAGTAAGGATGATGCCACACAATTCATTAACAACATAAATGACAACTCTGCCAATCTAAAATTTACTTCTAACATCAGCAAAGAGAGCGTTGAGTTCCTTGATGTCAAAGTATTCGTTAAGGAAGGACATATAAAGACCACCCTATATAGAAAAAATACAGCAGGGAACTCAACGCTCCATGCGTGCAGTGCACATCCCAAACATTTGGTAAGGAGTATCCCCTATGGGGAACTCTTAAGAATAAAGAGAATATGCAGTACCAAAGAGGATCAGGACACATGCACACAAGAGCCCATCACAAGATTCAAAGAGAGAGGATACAGTCAAGCAATCCTCAATGAGGCAGTCATCAAAGTGGCCCTCAAACCCAGATAATCCTTGCTAGAACAGAAAAATGAAAATAAAAATATAGATGAGACCTCTAAAGACAATACGCCCAGACTTATCCTTACTTTTAACCGACAAGAAAGACAAATTCGGTCAGTTATAAAACGAAACTGGCCAATTGTTCTTACAGATGCTGTTCTAGCTCCTGACCTTCCTGAAAGCCCCACTATCACTTTTAGAAGGGGAGCCTCTATGAGGTCACAAATAGTTAAAAGCAGCCAAGCGACACATCTGAAGAAAACATGGCTACAACCAAAATCTGGGTTCTACAAATGCTCGTCATGCAGAGCATGCAGATTTGGGCAAAACACTACCAAATATATGACCCCATTCAGCCCCACAGAAGTCATGATTAAAGGCAGCTATAACTGTAAGACCGAGTATGCTGTATATGTTCTGACGTGCACCTGTGGCTTACGATATGTGGGCAGCACAAAGCTGCAGGTGCATGTCAGAATATTGCACCATCTTCGAGCAATTGTCAACAATGACACAGCCTACCCTGTTGCCAGACATTTTAAGCTAGAACATGGCAATGATTTGAAGTGCCTAAAATACTTTGTGATAGTAGCTGTCCCGAATCATCGCAGAGGAGGCAATAGGGAACGCCTACTGCGTCAATTAGAGTCTCGTATAATACTGGAACTAGACAGCAGACAACCTCGAGGGCTTAACAACACCGAAGATTTGCATAATTTCCTGTAAGTAACCAGCAATAAATTTGAGACTATAGTTATTTCTCAAAGTTCCACAGCTATGAATCCCCGAATAATTATATTTTACTGTTTTTCTATTTTGCTGGTTTTTATGTATTTATATTTTTTAAATACATTGGCACTTGCACTTTACTGAGATATAGATGGGGCGGCTGCCCCATCTTGATCACAACACCAATCTGGGCACTTTAATATGCACTTTATACACTAAGTAAATATAAATACTATTTCTCATTTTATCCTATCTTGACATCTAGTTTAGCTACAATACAATGGCTATACAAGAAGACAATATGCGTTTTTGCACATGATCTGACTATGATAACAACATTGAATTTTTAAAGGCAAAGCTATTTTATAATAACAACAGTTTTTTTATACATACCATTTTATCATAAAATGATTGACATAATATTTAATTATATATGTATTTATTTATGTTTTCTAATATGTTTTTATTGATAAATGAAATGATAAACATGCATTTATGCAGATATAAACAAGCACTTGCACTTTTTCAAAAATTCAAATGTATAATTATTGAACATATGATAAGGCAAAATATTTAAAAGCAACATGCATAATTTAGATACAAGGAAAACATCATATTTGAAAAACAGACTATGAGATAATAGATATCACAATATGTTTTCTATGTTTATGCATCACATGACACGGGAGTCAGCAAAAAAACAAATGTATAAAAACAGTGAGCGGACTGCGTTTCCGTATGTGAACAAGGACACTCTGTTGTCCGAAACGTGTCATATGGCTTAAAGACTAATAAAGACATAAGCTGCCACACAATCTGGAGTCCGTGACTCTCTCTTCGCCGACTGGGAAGTGGGGAGAGCCAATCAGTTGTTCGATATATATATATATATATATATATATATATATATATATATATATATATATATATATATATATATATATATATATATATATATATATATATATTCACTGACAAAAACCATAGGTTTCAGGCACGTTATAGTTAGAAATTAGCATTAGAAAACCTTACAAAGTCACTGAAAAAACCATAGGTTTTAGGGACAGTTATAGTTAGTTGGACATTGCACTCGTACAAAACCCGTGAAATTCCCCCGTTATAGTTAGTTCAGCTAACTATAACTCGTGGCCCCGCAATGCACTGCTGATGACGTCACATGTTACATCACTCATGACATGGTCAGTGACATCACTGAGGACATCACTGATTACATCTCAAATGACATCACTGATGACATCATCCAGTGACTGTGTGTTTCTGTAAAGTTGAAATATTTTTAATATATATAGGGAAAGGCGTATTGAAGAATGAGTGGGTGTATAAGTGTCTGTATGGATGATTTAGTAGGTGCGTGACTAACTCTATAAGTTAGTGATTAAACGTATCTTACTGAATGCATGGGTTAGTGACTAAACTGGGTGAATGTCTGTATCCGTCTGTCTATTGCTGTGTAAGTGGCTGCATGGGTTTGTGAATAGCTACATGAGTGTCTATATGAGTTATTGATTGGTTGTCTGAGTATCTGTATGGGTGCCTGAGTGTTTGTGTGGGTGGGGTGTGTGCGACTCTGTGCATAGATGTGTGAGTGGGTGATTCACTGGGTGGATGGTTTCAAGAGTGCATCTGTGATAGACTGTATGGGTGGGTAAGTGTGTGAAAGAGTGTGTTAGAGAGTGAATGTATGTCCCAGTGGTACATGTGTGAGTAACTACATATGTGAAAGGCAGTATATATGTGTGTTGGAGTATATAAATAGCTATAAGCGAGAGTGTGTGATTTTGAGAGTGACTGTATGGATGAGTGTGTGCTTGTATCAGTGATTGTATAAGAGCGTAAGAATGTGCTAGTATTTGTATGAGTAAGTGAGCTGCTGTGTGTATAACTGTATAGGTGAGTAAATGGCAGTGTGTTTAATTATTTGCATGACTGACTAGGTGTGTGAGTACCTCTATGGATGAGTGGTGGTGTTTGAGTGTCTATATAGGAGTATGAGTGCATATGATAGTCCTGTACTGAGTGACCGTAAGTATGAGTGACTGTACGGGTGAGTGAGTGGATGTGTGTGTAGACCTAAGAATCAGTGAGTGGGTATGTAGTTATTGGTGTTGGAGTGTCTATGGTTTTGCGAATGGCAGTCTGTAATTTAGAGTGAGTGTATCAAAGGTTATATTAGGGTGTGAGGAGGTGCATCAGATTATCACGTGGATGATGTCATCAGTGATGTCATCAGTGATGTCATTTGAGATGTCATCAGTGATGTCACTGACCATGTCATGAGTGATGTAATATGTGACGTCATCAGCAGTGCATTGCGGGGCGCGAGTTATAGTTAGCTGAACTAACTATAACGGGGAATTTCACGGGTTTTGTACGAGTGCAATGTCCAACTAACTATAACTGTCCCTAAAACCTATGGTTTTTTCAGTGAATTTGTAAGGTTTTTAAATGCTAATTTCTAACTATAACGTGCCTGAAACCTATGGTTTTTTCAGTGAATTTCATTTCAAAGGTTTTTTAAATGCTAATTCCTAACTATAACATGTCTGAAACCTATGGTTTTTTTCAGTGAATTTCAAAGGTTTTGTAAATGACAATTTTTAAATGTATTAATTGTTATATTTATTTTTTTGATACTGATTTACTACATTTTTTTAAATTATTTATTTTTACATATTTTATTTTTTAAATTACATTGTAATTACATTATACATTACATTACAAAATATACTTTCTCAGAATGAATTACTTTAGTTTAAATACTTTGCAAATAGGCAATAGACTTTTAAGTACAGTAGTTACAGTTGTTGCAATGGGCAACACAATTTCAAACAAAATGCAACATTGAGCTCAATGTGAATTTCTAGTTAAATGCAATTAGTTACTTTATGGATTACTTTTCTAACCACAGGACTGGATCCTAGATTCAGTCCTGGGACATCTCCTGTAAACAGTTGAGTACAAGCGTTTTGGTTACAGTAGTGATTTTTAAGGAATATTATTGTATTTTAAAAGTTGACACTTAGAAACTTTTTCACATAGAATCACCAATGTTATCCTATGGGAGGAAATTCACTTAGCAGGTAAGTAGTGTTATCGTTACTTTTTCTTACTCAGTGGTGGATCCTGGATCCAGCACTGGTGCATCTCCTGTAAACAGTTGAAAGAATGCGTTTAAGTCATACAGGCGATTTTTAAGGAATATTTGTAGTTTGTGAAAATCGACACTTTGAAACTTTTCTGCTGAAAACCAGACAATGGATTCCAATGGAAGGAAATACAAGATACTGGTAAGTACGGTTAGAATTACTTTTCAGGGTCAGTGTGAGGCTAAAAGATGCAGCACTGGGTTCTCTCCTGATAACAGGTGAGTAAATCGGAATTTGTAGTTCGGCTGATTTTAGAGGAATATTATAAAGTTCCAAAACTCCACACACAAGAATTTCCAAGTGAAACCAGTCAATGTTAGCCTATGGAAGGAAATTCAAGTTACTGGTAAGTACGGTTAAAATTACTTTTCAGGATCAGTACTGGGCTCAAAGATGCAGCACTGAGGTCTCTCCTGATAACAGGTGAGTAAATCGGAATTCGTAGTTCGGCTGATTTTAGAGGAATATTATAAAGTTCCAAAAATCCACACTTAGAAGAATTTCCAAGTGAAACCAGTCAATGTTAGCCTATGGAAGGAAATTCAAGATACTGGTAAGTACGGTTAAAATTACTTTTCAGGATCAGTACTGGGCTCAAAGATGCAGCACTGAGGTCTCTCCTGATAACCGGTGAGTAAATCAGAATTCGGAGTTCGGCTGATTTTAGAGGAATATTTGTATGTTTCAAAAATCGACACTTAGAAACTTTTTCAGCAAAAAGCAGGCTATGATATCCTATGGAAGGAAATTCAAGTTACTGGTAAGTACGGTTAAAATTACTTTTCAGGATCAGTACTGGGCTCAAAGATGCAGCACTGAGGTCTCTCCTGATAACAGGTGAGTAAATCGGAATTCGTAGTTCGGCTGATTTTAGAGGAATATTATAAAGTTCCAAAACTCCACACAGAAGAATTTCCAAGTGAAACCAGTCAATGTTAGCCTATGGAAGGAAATTCAAGTTACTGGTAAGTACGGTTAAAATTACTTTTCAGGATCAGTACTGGGCTCAAAGATGCAGCACTGAGGTCTCTCCTGATAACCGGTGAGTAAATCGGAATTCGTAGTTCGGCTGATTTTAGAGGAATATTTGTATGTTTCAAAAATCAACACATAAACTTTTTCAGCAAAAAGCAGGCAATGATATCCTATGGAAGGAAATTCAAGTTACTGGTAAGTACGGTTAAAATTACTTTTCAGGATCAGTACTGGGCTCAAAGATGCAGCACTGAGGTCTCTCCTGATAACAGGTGAGTAAATCAGAATTCGTAGTTCGGCTGATTTTAGAGGAATATTATAAAGTTCCAAAACTCCACACTTAGAAGAATTTCCAAGTGAAACCAGTCAATGTTAGCCTATGGAGGGAAATTCAAGTTACTGGTAAGTACGGTTAAAATTACTTTTCAGGATCAGTACTGGGCTCAAAGATGCAGCACTGAGGTCTCTCCTGATAACAGGTGAGTAAATCAGAATTCGTAGTTCGGCTGATTTTAGAGGAATATTTGCACAATGGTGAAGGAAGGGGGTGGGGCCTGAAGTGACATGTCTGCAAACACGCCCTGTGGCGCGTTTTAAGTTGGAGAATTAATTCCTCCTCAATCCCGAGGGTCCCTAGGGGCCAACTGGCCCACCAGATACCTCCAGTATGCGCCAGAGAGCTGCATTGCAGAGAGGTGTTCAGAGGGCACGCCCCTTTTTACAACACTCTGCAACGCAGCTCCGTGGCGCTTACTGGAGGTACCTGGTGGGCTAGTTGGCCCCCATGGACCCTCAGGATTGAAGAGGATTTAATTCCCCATCTTAAAACGCGCCACGGGGCCTGTTTGCACACATGTCACCTGAAGCCACGCCCCCTCCCTTCACCACTGTGGAAATGCGCCCCGTGGTGCGTTTTAAGTTGGGGGATTAAGTCCCCTTGAATACTGAGGGTCCCTGGAGTCCAACTAGCCCACCATGTACCTCCAAAAAGCGCCACAGAGCTGCGTTGCAGAGAGGTGTAAAAGGGGTGTGGCCTCTGTACACCTCTCTGCAACGCAGCCCCTGGCGCATACCGGAGGTTCCTGGTGGGCTAGTTGGCCCCAGGGACCCCCAGTATTCAAGGGGAATTACTTCCCTTCTTAAAACGCGCCAGGGGGCGCGTTTGCAGACTGCTGCAGGGAGGGGCCGGGGCCTCCGGCACGATGCCGGTCTTTTTTTTTTTTTTTTTGCTTCTTTCTGCCCAGGCGGTCCTTGTTGTGGGACCCTCTGAGCAGACCTAGGGGGTCAGGGTGTTTCTACCCTGCCCCCTTTGTGCGTTTTGCGCACTTGTTTCTTGTGTTGTTTTTTTTTAATCGGTGGGATCCGCGCACCCTAAGCGCATCCCGCTGATTTATTTTTTTTTGTTAATGCTTTTTTCTGCCCAGGGGTTCTTGTGGGACCCCTGAGCAGACCTAGGGGTCAGGGTGTTTCTACCCTGCCCCCTTTTGCGTTTTGCGCACTTGTTTTACTGCTTTCTTGTTCCTCGGTTCTACCGAGGAACAAGATAGCTGCCAACACTTCCTGGTTTGGAGTGTTGACAGCCAATTAGCATGCAGCTCGTGGTCGGGAGGGTGCGCGGATCCACCGCGGCCATAGATATCAAAACTTTTATTTTGGATTTTCTCACCAACTACTGAACGGATTTACACCATTTTTAAAAAGGCTGCTTTCTGAACCAAGCACTACCTTTTTGCCAAATTTGGTGTAATTCCGTTCAGCAGTTTTTGCTGTAGCCTTGCATAAAGTTTCCAATGGAAAATTGATTTTTTCACTCTTATTTTTTGAATTTCTCCGCAACTACTGAACGGATTTACACCATTTAAAAAAAAGGTCGCTTTCTGAACCAAGCGCTACCTTTTTGCCAAATTTGGTGTAATTCCGTTCAGCAGTTCGGGCTGTAGCCGTGGCTAAAATTTCCTATGGGAATTAACATGGAGAAAACACGTTTTGGGACCCCCCTTTTTTCTCGGCCCCCGCTTGATGAATCACCCCGAAACTTTCAAGACAGGAGCGGACCGGAGCGCCCCACTAGTTTTGAAAATTTCGTGATGATTCGTCAAACGACGCCAAAGTTATTGGGAATAGAATGTTACGGATTTCCTATGGATAATAGGTCCTAACTATAACTATCTATAACTATCTACTGGCGACCGCCAGTAGATAATATATGTCTCCCTTTGGCATCTTCCTCACGGATACCGAATTCAGCGGCACACGGGTCACAGATGGCAACACTTCGTGGTGAGTAAAATACAGCACTGAGGTCTCTCCTGATAACAGGTGAGTAAATCAGAATTCGTAGTTCGGCTGATTTTAGAGGAATATTTGCACAATGGTGAAGGAAGGGATTAAATATTGCTTTAAACAGAAATTACACACTGAACTGACTGACAGTAAATAAGAATGCTCGCATTTGGAACTTCAATGTCCGTCATGCATCAATGAAGACTGCTCATATGCATACGCCCACTGGGGGCGATCATGTAAATAAAAATGCCGGAAATGGCTAAAATGCGAAGCTTCAGTGTGATTTCCATAGCAGCCCAAGAAGAAGAGGCTTATGGCCTTGAAACGCGTCAGCACGAGTAAACAAGTTGGAGCAAAGAGGCAGGCTGCATCATACTGCCGGATGGCTGAGCACGGTCGAGTGCCCTCTCGTTGCTTTGGGCACATTGTTGAGGAAAATATTTGCGCCCGGCAGCCCTGCCGTGGGGAGGGCACCATCGTCAACTGGGAAAGGAGTGGAATTTCCAGCTGATAGAGGCTTTTGGTTCGAACGGTTCGAGACCTTGGAAGCACCGTGTTCCATATGCAAATTGAGCCTGCAGCAATGTTCCGACACCTACTAAAGGATTAAATATTGCTTTAAACAGAAATTACACACTGAACTGACTGACAGTAAATAAGAATGCTCGCATTTGGAACTTCAATGTCCGTCATGCATCAATGAAGACTGCTCATATGCATACGCCCACTGGGGGCGATCATGTAAATAAAAATGCCGGAAATGGCTAAAATGCGAAGCTTCAGTGTGATTTCCATAGCAGCCCAAGAAGAAGAGGCTTATGGCCTTGAAACGCGTCGGCACGAGTAAACAAGTTGGAGCAAAGAGGCAGGCTGCATCATACTGCCGGATGGCTGAGCACGGTCGAGTGCCCTCTCGTTACTTTGGGCACATTGTTGAGGAAAATATGTATATATATATATATACATATATATATATATATATATATACATATATATATATATTGCAAAACGGACTCCACACTGCTCTCAGCAAGGATCCCACAGCACGGAGAAAGAACGATCCACAGGTAGGTTTTTAACCAGTAAAGTGAATTTATTTAGTACTTTGTGCAAGCATGGACGTCTACGCGTTTCGGCTCCTGCCTTCAACTGGACCATAGAGTTGCGTCGTCCAGAACATCTATTTAAAGTGACAAAGTGCATTTTGATCCCTTATTTGTTTCTAAAAAATGTGCTAGACTGTTAACCCTCGTTTTCCTCAGTCTTAATGGGATTTGGTGGCTACCATTTCTAATATTTTCTTCATAAGCCTTTCTGTAAAGTACTAATATGAATGCAGTATCGAGGCAGAGGCAAAGCAGCAATATTACAGTTCAAAATTATTTATTTTCAAGAGGAGAATAAAACTGGATTCAATAATACATAAAATTTCAATTGCATAAAATAATTATCCCAGTTAAATTCAGATGTATAAGAATATGAAAGTATGAAAATAGTTTGATCTAAAAGGCTGGACTCAATAGCAAATCTCTTATGTAAAGTACACTAAGTAAAACATCATTTAGTCCACACAATCTTGTTAATTTTAAGGTGCTTGGTGCAATATCTTTGTGCAAAGATGCATCTTTAGTCTGGTTTGTTCAATATCATATCTAAATTAGATCAGTAAATCAGCATTTCTTTTTGACGGAAAATCCACAAAAGTTAATAACATTTAGTCCAAAAGATCTTATTGAATTTAAAGTGCTTTGTGCAAAATATGTGTGCAAATTTGCATATTTCAATTGGACTTCTTCCGTGTTATGTCCATGTAAGATCATTCCATGTCTCAAGAAGTCCATATAGCTGCCATATGAAATAAAGATGCTTGCTTATAAATAAACATATTTTATCCAGAAATATTTTGTCAGCTAAAAAAGACTTCTTAGAACAGGTTTCAATAATAAAAATGTGATAGTATCTATTTCATTATTGCACAATTTTTGTTACAGTCCTCTTGCCTATGGATCAAATCTCTTTCATATCTTCTTTCTTCTTTCTTTCCTTCATACTATATTTTCCATTCTCAACTCCTTTTCCCTAATTTGAGCTAGTTTATTGGATATGTCGTGTTATTTCAATCAATTTCTCAGAGATGTACGTGTAACTCAGCATCCAAATTATGGCCAAATGGTTTCTCTGTCCCAATGGCTAATATGCATCTCGATTCAGCTTTCCTCAATTCCAGGGTTCTGTCCCCTCCTCGTTCTTTCTGCTTTATTATCTTGATGCCAAAATATATCAGAGACTGGTTTTCCCCTTGATGTGTCTCCGCAAAATGTTCTGCCATGGGGTACGTGAGGTCCTTATTTTTTATTGCTCTCAGATGCTGCAAAATTCTTAGTTTTAATGTATTTATGGTGCTTCCATCATATTGTTTCTTACACGGACATTCTAAGATGTATATCACATATTTTGACTCACATGTGATGTGATCGACAATTTGCTCAGCTTTTCCATTTTGAAGACGATAAGTCTGGGTGTTCCTGCCGTGTTCACACGCCTTGCACTTCAGACACTTCCAGAATCCAGGTGTACTCAACCATGATGTGTTTACAGTTTTCCTAATTTCCAGATGACTCTGTGTCAGGAGGTCACCTAATGATGCTGTTTTCCTGTAAGTTATTTTCGGTGATGATGGCAGATTCCTCATCAAGGTCTCATCAAGCATGAGAATACTCCAATTTTTCTTTATGATTCTCCTTAAGATCTTATTTTCAACATTAAAATCCATAATCAAACGTGTTGGGTCATCTTCTTCTAAAACTTCACTTGTTTCCAGTATCTCCATTCTCGTTTTAATATTTACTTTAGCTCTGGCACCTTCGATTATTTCTTGTGCATAGCCCCTCTCCAAAAAATGTGCATTCATGTCATCAAGATTTCTTTCGACGTCCTCATTTTCAGAACAGTTCCTCTTGGCACGGAGCATCTCCCCATAGGGAATGCTCCACTTCAGATGTTGTGGGTGCCCACTGTTCGCATGAAGGATACTGTTGCTGGCAGTTGGCTTCCGATGCATCCGTGTGCAAAGTCGTTGATCTTTGACAAAGACTTCCACATCTAGAAAGATTACTTGTTTTCTGCTTTGTGTAGATGTGAAGGCCAAGTTATATTTGTTGCTATCCAATGTTTGAATGAATGTTTCAAGTTCGACTGTTTCGCCTTCCCACACTATGAAAAGATCGTCTATGAATCTTGTCCATGTCAGAATGTTTGATCCGTATTTACCCTTCAGTACCTCCATCTCCCAAACTGCCATGAATAGATTTGCATATGTGGGGGCTATTGATGTTCCCATTGCCGTGCCCTGTTTTTGGTGAGACAGCTGTCCTTTAAAGAAAAAAATGTTTTGAGTCAAACAATATCCCAACATCGTTATCAACATATCTGAATGCTCCAAGAGACTTAAAGATCTTGATTCCAGGATTTTTCTGTCTGCAGAGAGGCCATCTTGATGGTGGATAGATGTGTATAAAGATACTACATCTATGGTGACCATAGTCAAATTAGCGTTCCAGCTTATATGTTGTAACTTTTTTATAAAATCTGTTGTGTCTTTCAGATGTGAGGGAAGAGAGGTCACGTACTCAATCAGGAAAGTGTCAATATTATGAGATGTTTTTTCAAAGAGGGATCCTAAAGAACTAACTATAGGTCTTCCTGGTGGGTTGACAGTAGACTTGTGCACCTTGGGAAGGAAATAGATTGTTGGTACCACAGGGTGATCCACCTTCAGGTACATATATTCTTCAAAGTTGATGAGTACCCTCTCTTTCCATTTTTGTAGCTGCAAATGGTACTCCTTCGTCCAATTTTCCATCTGATTTTTCTCTAATTTTTCATAATGTTCTCTATTTTCTAGCTGCCTTTCGGCTTCCACGACATATTGTTCTAGGTCTTGTACAACAATATTCCTGCCTTTGTCGGAGGCTTTTATGATGATGTTTGGATTGTCTCTTAGTTCTTTAAGGGCTTTTTGTTCACCCATCGTTAAGTTCCACTTCCTCCTTTTATTTTGTTTGGTTTTACATCCTGATAATTTGTTTACTTCCTCTACCACTATTTCGTGGAAGAGATCCACTTTGTTCCCAGGAGGGAGTTGCGGGCAGAATCTTGATTGCGATTTTAATCCACTTTCTCCACCTCTGTTGGTAGCTATACCTTCTTCCTGGCAGAGCAATAGATCATCATCTATTCCTGTGTTCGTTAGCGTATTTATTTCTGTTGTGGATTCTCCTAAAGTTCTTAATGTCCTTAGTGTGGTAAGATCTTTTTGATTTAAGGAAGAGATAGCAGCAGATGGTTGGTTTAGAACTTGTAGATTTGATAGCTTGTCCTCATAATATTTCTTCAATTTTACTTTGCGACAAAATTTGTAAAGATCAATTCTAAAGTTAGGGATGTCCATGTTATATTTTGGGCAGTAACTCAGTCCTTTATTCAGTAAACTTAGTTGATCTGTGGTTAAAGTGATACTGGAGATGTTGATCACCAGATCTTTCTTCACTAAGTTCTGCATCATTTTTCTCTTTCTTTTAATTTTTGCTTTTCTCCTGATTTTTGGGATTTTGCTCCGCCTCCTATTCCTTCGGGTTGAGGTTTGCTTTGTCCGCTTGTCCATGGCGTACCCCTTCCTCTTCCTCGTTGTCGCATCACCATTTGTGCCAGTCTCATCTCTCCACAAAAATCCAATTTCGAAGTGCTTGCTTCATCTTCTGTTGAGCTCAAATCTGAGCTGTCGACTGTCCCTGTCGTCTCATAGCCTATACATCAGTCCATTGCTGCTCTATTTCTGAGAGAGTCATATTTCCTTGCAAATGTGTAGATCCGGCCATTTGCATAGTCAATCCGATCATGGTTAAATTTATTGGCCTTCCTTTTCTCTATGTCTGCCTCATGTTTGCTAATCTTCTTCTCCATAGTCTCCATTGATTCCTTCTTTTCCTCATTATTTTCGAGTTTGTCTAATTCTTCTTCCAAACTTTTAATTTTTATATATATATATGTATATCGAAAGACTGCATCCAAACTGAATATTTTAGTCAGACTCCAAGCTCAAGAAGGTTTACTGAAACTTTATATATATAATTACCTACTGGTGGTCGCCAGTAGGTAGTTATTTTTAGGACGTTGTTTCCATAGGAAGAGCGCTTTTTCATTTGCCAGTAACTTTGGCATTGATTGACAAATCTTTGCAACACTTTCAAAACTAATTCACCAGTCACTTCAGCTACTGTCTTAAAAATTTCAGGGTGATCCATCCTGCGAGGGCAAAGAAAAAGGGGGGGTCCCAAAACGCTTTTTCTTCTTGTTAATTTCTATAGGAAACTTTAGACACAGCTACAGACCGAACTGCTGAACGGAATTACACCACATTTGGCAGAAAGGTTGCTGTTGGTTAAGAAAGTGCCCTTTTTATTACAGGGTGTAAATCCGTTCAGTAGTTTTGGTGATATTCAAAGAAATTTCAAATTGTATATCTGGGGACGCAGAGGATCCGCAACACCTTCCGGTCTCGTGCCTGAGATCTGATTGGCTGGTTGAACCGAATCACAAGAAAAAAACATAAAAAAATAAGAAAAAGGGGGCAGGGTAGAAATACCCTGACCCCCTAAGCATCTAATAGGGTCCCACAAGGATCCCCCAGGGCCAAAATATAATATTTGTTTTAAAAACGTAGGCAGGAGTTGCCCTGGATCCATGATTCCAGTTGAAATTTAAAAAAAACGAAGCATGGGTTGAGCGCTTTGTTTGAAATTGATCCTCGGGTGGGCCAGGTCCTGGGTGCCTTTTGTAAATATAGCAGGGGGCACATGGGGCCCTCTCATTAGGCTATTCAAAGCCATGGGGACCACCACCTCCCCAGGGTAAATGAAACAAATGCAGAGGGCCTCACGCCCCCCTCCGCAGCCCCGGGGGCTGCCACCTCCCCTGGGGCTAAATTGAATATTAATGTGTGGGGGGGGGGGCTCTGGCCCTCCCATGCACCCCAGGGACTGCTACCTCCCAGGGGCAATTATTTTCCATTATATATGAGGGCCACGTGGTTCTCACAGCCCGCAGACCACCAACTCCCTTGGGCTTAATTTACAAAGGGGGGGCATCTAAGCAGCTCCATGGGTCTCAAAGCAATGCTGGCTCCCGCAGGAAGTGGTGAGCCAACTGGGACTGTGGGGGCCTTCATGCTCCCCCTGCGGTTCCCAACGTTGAACATGTGGGTGCCCTGGATGGGACCAGGGAACCCACAGTACAGGCCGGGTCCCGGGGGATGGGGTCCTCAGGGATGAAATCAGCAGAGGGGAGCTGGGCCACCCAGCCCCCTTTTCCATTCTTAGGTTGCCTGGTCCCAGGGGTGGGGTACCCGGTGCAGAAATCGGCTCAGGGAAGGGGGGCCAAATGGTCCTGCACAAATCATTTAATATCCACATTATGCAAACCCAAGTCTTTGTCAATACCTCTGTCTTTAGCAAACATTTTGCACCAGAAAACATAGCTGTGACCCACAATCCATACTGTAAGCATTTTGAAGGAAGGAGCACTAGGACTCACAAGAAGTCTGTAGCTGAATGTGACAGTTAGTATAATGAAAAGGATGTAACATGGAGGACAGAATGTGGTTTAAAAAAAGAGCTAAGTCATTGGGTGTTCATAGACATTATGTACCTAAGAATAGGTTGTATCTTACTTTGTAAAATAAGCATTTTTCTGAAAATATTGAAAGGTTGAATACACTGAATAAGCTAATATTTTGAAGTAGTCAATGACACCTGCTACTGTTCAATTGGAAGCTTGTGTGCAGCAGTTAAAACTATTTTGAACTTTGGACTTACTGGCAAACTTGAATGTTTCACAATCTGTTGCTTTGGAAACTGAGGTGAAGCAATGTGGGGAAGGGTTTAAAGTACAATGTGCTTTTAAAATATAAAATGAAGTATTTTATATATCTTAGTGTATTTGAACATGATATGTTGTTCAATATTGATAGTAGCATATTTGGAAATGGCTTTTTGAACTTCCATAAGGGTTCGCACCTTTACTGCGACGTTACACTTGGGATCGCGCTGGGCGCCGCGGCAGAGTCGCGACTCCAGCAAGTTACACAACCAGATTGGGCTTCTTTAGACGAGACTAATGAAGGATTAATATGATTATCCAATGATAAATCATTATGAAAAAATAAAGGGAATATTTTGATTTGTTACTAACATTTATTTCTGTGGAAAATGTGAAGGAAAATGTGCCATTACTGGTTCTTTCTTTATTGAGAGTTGTATTTTACATTTATTGTGTTAAAAATAAAATTATCTAATAGTTTCTGTAATTTCAGAATCTGCAGTGGAATTTCACAGGTAAGTTACAAATGTGTAAGGAGTGTTATGAATTGTGTAGGAGCCCTTAAGTGATTGTAATACATTTTTTAACTGTGAGATGAACTGTTTATAGAAGTTGTGAAGCATTTCTTCGGAAAAAAATATTTATTGTATTACCTGCGTCTTGTATTGGTGTAAATAATGGTGTATGTATGTTGTTTGCTAAGTGTATAGTAACACATACTTATATATAATGAGATGAACAGTTGAATATGTAATAGCGTACATGTACTAAGTAGTTATTTCTACAGAGAAATAGGATTGTTAACAATATTGAGATGTGAAACAATAGAGAATAAGATAGTACGAGTAAGCAGTGAAAATAGTAGATATCTGTAAAGGCCTTGACAGTAACAAGACAGTGGTACACAGGAGTCAGTTTCATCTTGGTTTCGGACAGGCACTAGAAAACTCTGTGTCCTAATGGGACTGGTAGGAAAATGTGACATTTAAAATGTATTCCCAAAAGTTTTAGGCACTATCCCAGTCTATATAGCTTGATTGAAAAATACTCTGCATGTACTGTTCTCAAAGGTACACTGCAAGCAGTCTGTAAATAGTGATGTGATGTTCAAAATAAATTCTCAGAAGTTACAAGCACTATCCTATTCCATATAACTTGATTACAAATTACTCTGCAAGTACTCTCAACAAAGGTACACTGGAAATAGGCAGTAAATAGTGATGTGTGTACTTTAAATTGTAAAACTTATTCTGTCAAATTTGAATGTCTGACCTCTTCCATGTCTCAGCCATATCTGTACTTGTACCTGTAGTCTGAGATGTGTGGTGCAGCTGATGACCCTAAATTAAAAACGATATGGTCTCTTATACCCCCAGGCAAATATTGATAGAGCTACTTCACCTTTAAGTCCCAGAACCACACATCTGTTTTATAAGCAGGCCTTGTAAAAGCACTTGAACACACAGCTTTATATCCGACTGACCTGTATGATAATAAAAAAGTGATCTATGCAGTTTCTTTACACACATTTAGTATACTGTCTGAAACATAGGTAGTCTAGTACATATACGTTACTTTACATGTGTCATCTTACCCCTAAAAAGCTCTGATACACTCATTGAGCTCTCTGGACAGATACTGACACTAATAAAAGTGGCATGACAGGAGTTAGCCTTTCATTTTGGGTTAGACCTGGCACTATGAGCTTTGTCTCTCTAATCAAACTGGTAGAGAAATGTGAGGGTTAAAACATGTTTCCAAGTTTGTTAATCAGTATCCTAGTACATTTAACTCTGTGCAAAGGTATACTACAAGTATGCTGTAGATAGTGATGTCTGTGCTTGAAACTGAAAACATATTCTGGAAAGTTTCACTGTCTGACCTCTTCCATTTCTCAGCCATGACTGTACTTCTATACGTAGTCTGAGACGTGTGGTGCACCTGATGACCCTAAATTAAAAACTATATGGTCTCTTATATCCCCAGGCAAATATTGACAGGCCTATTTCACCTTTCAGTCCCAGAACCACACATCTCTTTTTAAGCAGGCCTTGTGAAAGCACTCGAACACACAGCTTCGCACCCTGCTGCCGTGTATGATAACCAGAAAGTGATCCATGCAGCTTCTTTTACACACATTTACAGAGCATACTGCCTGAAACAGATGCACTCTAGTACCTTTAGATTACTTTATATGTATCATATCACCCCTAAAAGGTTCTGGCATACTCATTGAGGTCTCTGGAAAGATGCTGACACTAATAAGAGTGGTATGATAGGAGTCAGATTTTCGTTTTGGGTTATGCCTGGCACTGTGACCTCTTTCTCTGTAATCAAACTAGTAGAGAAATGTGAAGTTTAAAACATGTTCACAAGTGTATTAACCTGTATCCTAATACATATAACTCTCAGCAAAGGTACACTACATTAGGCAGTAGATAGTAATGTCTGTGCTTAAAGCTGAAAAACTTTTCTATCAAGTGTTAATGTCTGACCTCTTCCATGTCTCAGCCATGTCTGTATTAATACACATAGTCTGAGACATGTGGTTCAGCTGATGACCCTGAATTATAAACTATACAGCCTCTTATATCCCCGGGCAAATATTAACATGGCTACTTCACATTTCAGTCTCAGAACAACACATCTCTTTTTTAAGCAGGCCTCCTGAAAGCACTTCAACACATAGCTTTACACCACACTGCCTTGTATGATAACCAGAAAGTGATCTATGCAGTTTGTTTACACACATTTACAGAGCATACGGTCTGAAACAGAGGTATTCTAGTACCTATAGGTTACTTTACATGTGTCATCTCACCCCTAAATGGCTCTGACACACTTATTGAGGCCTCTGGAAAGATTCTGACACTAATAAGAGTAGCATGACAGGAGTCAGCCTTTTTATTTTGGGTTAGACTTGGCACTGAGAGCTCTGTTTCTCTAATCAAACTGATAGAGAAATGTGTTTAAAACATGTTCCAAACTGTCTTAACCAGTATCCTAGTTTATATAACTGTATGCAAAGGTACGCTGCAAGTAGGGCGTAGATAGTGATGTCTGTGGTTGAAATTTAAAATGTTTTCTGTCAAGTATCAATATCTGACCTCTTCCATGTCTCAGCCATGTATGTATCTCTACATGTAGTCTGAGACGTGTGGTGCACCTGATGACCCTAAATTAAAACCTATACGGTCTCTTATATCCACAGGCAAATATTGGCCGACCTACTTCACCTTTTAGTCCAAAGAACCACGCATCTCTTTTTTAAGCAGGCCTTGTGAAAGCACCCTGCTGGCGTGTATGATAACCAGAAAGTGATCCATGCAGCTTTTTCTACACACATTTACAGAGCATTTGGCCTGAAACAGATGTAGTCTAGTACCTATAGGTTACTTTATATGTGTCATCCCACCCCTAATAGTCTCTGACACACTCATTGAGGTCTCTGGAAAGATGATGACACTAATAAGAGTGGTATGATAGGAGGCAGGCTTTCATTTTAGGTTAGGCCTGGTACTGTGAGCTTCGTCTCTCAAATCAAACCGGTGGAGAAATCTGAAGAAATCTGAAGTTTATAAAATGTTCACAAGTGTATTAACTTGTATCCTAGTTAATATACCTCTCAGCAAAGGTACACTACAAGTAGGCCATAGATAGTGATGTCTATGTTTGAAACTGAAAACTTTTTCTATCAAGTTTCAATGTCTGACCTCTTACAGGTCTTTGCCATATCTGTACTTGTATACATAGTCTTAGACGTGTGGTGCAGCTGATGACCCTGAATTAAAAACTACACAGTCTCTTATATCCTGGGGCAAGTATTGACAGAGCTACTTCACCCTTCAGTCTCAGAACCACACATATCTTTTTTAAGCAGGCTTTGTGAAAGCACTTGAACACACCGCTTTATACCCCACTGCCCTGTATGATAACCAGAAATTGATTGATGCAGTTTTCTTTACAGACGTTTACAGAGCATACGGTCTGAAGCAGATATAGTCTAGTCCCTATAGGTTACTTTACATGTGTCATCTCACACTTAAAAGGCTCTGACACACTTATTGAGGTCTCTGGAAAGATGCTGACACTAATAACAGTTTGTTTCAGGTCCAAGGAGGACCTGGCTTTGCAGTTCGGGCTGGACTGTTCCCACAAGGAACAGGGTCAAGACTGATTTGCATATGGCTGAGTCCAAACTGGGGTGGTGTGGTAAGCAAAAGAATGATGGATTCAACCCAGATCCTTGTGACTGAGGGTGAATGTTTGCATTGTCCAGCATTCCGGCCATCAATTGTTTCTTTTGCATATGTCGCCCTAAGTGGGAATGGTATGCCCACACGTGGGTCCCGTGCTCACTACACCACTGGATTCAAGCTAGCCTGACTGATAAAGGATGATGCGCTGAAACCGGTCCCAGAATGCTTGTTTCCGGTTCAGGGAGGACCTGGCTTGGCAGTTCGGGCTGGACTGTTCCCACAAGGAACAGGGTCAAGACTGATTTGCATATGGCTGAGTCCAAACTGGGGTGGTGTGGTGAGCAAAAGAATGATGGATTAAACCCAGATCCTTGTGACTGGTGGTGAATGTTTGTATTGTCCAGCATTCCGTCCATCAATTGTTTCTTTTGACACTAATAACAGTGGCATGACAGGAGTTGGCCTTTCATTTCGGGTTAGGCCTGGCACTGTGAGCTCTGTCTCTCTAATAAGCCTGGGCGTAGTTCGCGAAGTAGCGCTACGCGAAGCTACGCAAAGTGCAGTTCGCACTACGCGAACTACGCGTAGCACTACGCGAACTGCGTAGTGCACTGTTCGCAATGATTGCACAGTGCCGGATGCTTGTCCGCACTGTGCAATCATTGAAAACGGCATCTTGCACAGTGCGAGCTGTCTTTTACTGCCGCTCGAGTAGATTTTTACTCGAGCGGCAGCTTTCCAACGCGAACTGGTAGTTTCTCATCGCGAGCGGTCGCGAGCATACGCGACCACTCGCAATGAGAAACCTGACCTCCCTGCGTTGAGAATCTCGCCGGGATGTCATTTTGCTTGCTCGCGGTCGCCAACTTGACGTTGAGGACCGCGAGCAAGCAAAAAATGACCGCTGCACTACGCTACGCTACGCGTGTTTGCACTGTGCTACGTGCAATTCACGTTGTGCGAAGTAGCGCAAACTTCGCAAACTACGCGAGCGTAGCGTAGTGCTTTGCCCAGGGTTACTCTCTAATCAAATTGGTAGAAAAATGTGAAGTTTAAAACATGTTCCAAAGTGTATTAACCAGTATCCTAGTTCATATAACTCTCAGCAAAGGTACACTGCAAGTAGGCCACTGTTAGTGATGTCTGTGCTTCAAACTGAATACGTTTTTTGGCAAGTTTCAATGTCTGATGTCTTCTATGTCTCAGCCATGTCTGTACTTGTACAAGTAGTCTAAAATGTGTGGTGTAGCTGATGACACTAAATTAAAAACAATGGGGCACATGCATCAAGCATTTTACCGGTCGCAAATGGGCTGATTCTCAGATTCGGCCCGTTTGCGACCGGTAAAATGCCTTTTCCGATGCATCAAAGGCATTGCATTCGCAAAATAGGTAATCGCAATTGAGATTACCTAATTTGCAAATGCTTTTAGGCAATCGCAATTTGCGATTCCCTAAATGCGGTTCATGTAGCATTACCAAAATGCGATTTTGTATTTAGGAATAGCAAATTACCATCAACTTCAAGTTGATGGTAATTTGCGAATACTTTGAAAAATGCACAAAAGTGCATTTTTCAAAGTGCCATGTGGCCTTAGGGCATGTGTGTGCACCACATGTGCACACTTACCTTTTTTGGGTGTTCATCAGGAGGGCCTTAGGCCCCCTAGCACCTTGCAATTGCATTTTGCGATTACCAATTTGGTAATCGCAAATTGCGAATGCATTCCCATTCATTCCTATAGGCCTATAGGCCCATAGGAATGAATGGGAATGCATTCCCTTATAGCGAATCGCAATTTGCGATTCGCTATTAGGGAATGTTAAGGATTCACAAAAATATTTGCAAATCCTTCATGCGCAGGCATTTGCGATTGCCAAATAGCAAATCCTTAATATTTGCTATTTGGTAATCGCAAATGATTACCTTGATACATGTGCCCCTATATGACCTCTTATATCCCTATGCAAATATTGACAGACCTACTTCACCTTTCAGTCCCAAAACCACATATCTTTTTTTTAAGCAGGCCTCATTAAAGCACTTGAACACCCAGCTTCATACCCAGCTGCCCAGTATGGTAACTAGAAAGTGATCCATGCAGATTCCTCTACACACATTTACAGAGCATTCGGTCTGAAACAGATGTAGTCTACTGCCTATAGGTTTCTTTACATGTGTCATTGAAGCCCTAAAAAGCTCTGACACACTCATTGAGCTCTCTGGAAAGATGATGTCACTAATAAGAGTGACATGACAGGAGTCGGCCTTTCATTTTGGTTTAGGCCTGGCACTGTGAACGCTGTCTCTCTAATCAGACTGATAGAAAAATGTGAGGTTTAAAACATGTTCCCAAGTGTGTTTATAAGTATCCTAGTACATATAACTCTCTGCAAAGGTACACTACAAGTAGGCCGTAGATAGTGATGTCCGTGGTTAAAAGTGAAATGTATTCTGTCAAGTTTTAATATCTGACCTCTTCCATGTCTCACCCTTGCCTGTACTTCTACACATATTTGTAATAATGAACTGACATTAGTAGGTTTAACATGTATATAAGTAGGCATTTTTAACATATATTAGGCCTACCACACTTGATCGTCGGCATCCATTTCTGTAGGTAGGCTGACTTGCTGTTTGAAACACCTTCATCACCCTTAACCAGCTTTATTAGTACTTAAAGGTGAGTCCTAAGGTTGCTTGTAGCTAGACCAGAGGGTAACGTGTATGTGTATAAAAGCAAAGACATTCAGTTACAAGTTTTTCACAAGTACAAACACACACTTTTTGATGCATAATACTAAGTTATATGTAGTTTCTTGTACATTCAGTTCAATGTCATGTAAGTACAAATCAAAGTATTTATCTACTCATACATTCTCTTAGACAATGTTTCAAGCACATGTACCTTCACTAACAAGCACATACATAAATCTTATAGATCTAGCAGTAATGGAAGTGTTCACACTTTTATTTAAACAACTTATTACTGACTGGCACACCCAACAGGTAATTCATTCTACCCCTGACATATACATTTATAGAGCCAAACAGTGAGAAAGAGAGTCAGCAATGTAGTAAGATACTTTACTACATATTGGATTCACCCAGGCACTATTTATTGACTCATCTAATCATATACCCTGTATTCATTCAGTCTTTCAATCAACCAGACAGTACTCATACAGTCATCTAATCACCCAGCCAGGACTCTTCCACTTATGCAATTACTCAGACACTACTCATGCACTCATACAATGACCTTGGCACTACTCATGCAATCATCCAGGCACTACTTATGCACTTATACAGTCACCCAGGCAATACCCTTGCACTCATCCAATCACCCAGGCACATCCCATACAGACATGGAATCACCCATGCACTTCTCTTGCACTTATCCAACCATCCATACACTACTCATACACTCATCCAATCACCTAACCACTAGTCTGCACTCATGCAACCAGACATGCAATACTGATGCACTCATCCAATAACCCAGGAACTACTCATGCACTCTTACATTCACCCATGCACTACATATGCAATCATTGAATCACACAGGCAATACTGATGCACTCATACAATTACCCAGGTACAAGTTATGCATTCCTGCAGTCACCCTAACTCTACTCATCCACTCATGCAGTCACGCAGGCACTACACATGCATTCTAACAATCACCCACACAGTATTTATGTAGTTATCCTATCACACAGGTACTACTCATTCACTCTAACAATCAATCAGGTACTTCTTATGCATTCATTCAATAACCCAGGCACTACCCTTGCACTCATCCAATCACCCAGGCACTACCCATGCACTCATCCAATCAGCCTGGCACTCCCCATACACACATGAATCACCCAGGCGCTACCCATGCACTCCTGGAATTATCCAGGCACCACCAATGCAGTCCTCCAATCACCCAGGCACTACCCATGCACTGATACAATCACCCAGGTACTACCCATGCACTCATCCAATCATCCAGCAACTACGCATACACTCATTCAATTGCCCAGGCACTACCCATAAACTCATTCAACCACCCATACACAACTCATACACTAATGAAATCACCCACGCACTAGTCATACACTCTTACAATCACTCAAATACTTCTCATACATTCATTACTAACTTACACATACAACACATATAACACTTTTTCTATCTTTAACCAGAATAGGCAGTTCTAAAAAAGAACAATTTTTTTTGGCTTTTATGTTTTGATGATTTTTTTTGTATTTTGTACTTGTTTTATTTTTTTGGATGATTTTATTCAAACGTTATTATGAAAAATAGTCCAACATGCTGCATTCATATAGCGAAAACATTTTGCAACAGCAACTTTGGTGTAAAAAAACTAACATTTATGATTTTTCGCACTTTGAATGATTGCTGCTGTAACTGCTCTCCAACAGATGTAACTGTCTTGCATTTGAGACAGTGTTGTCCTAATCCAGCAAACTCAGGGACTGTAATAGGAGATTGTGATGTGAGAACTGAACCCAAACATGTGCTGGGTCCAGCATTATCTCCCCTTTCAGCTTCCTTTCTCTTTTCCCGTTTTCGCTGTTCTCTCGCCTGTCAATTTGGATGCATGGTTTGTAAATGCTTTAGCATTGATGAAGTCGCACAAGTGTACTTTTTTTCTGAACCACGAGAGAACACCTTTTCACATAAAGTATAGGTAACTTTCCAAGCATTAATCTTCTTTTCTCCCTCAAGAATAGAAAACAAGGTCCAGACAATGCTTTCTTTTTTCTTCTTTGCTGGTTGCTCCTCTTCCTCGTATTGCAGATGCCATTTTTTTAGTGAAGAAACACACCAAAAAAATAAATACTACAGCCAGAGGAAACACAAAACGTCTTCAGCCAACAGAGGCTAGAGAAAAAAGAAAGAAATTGGTTGGGGCCTTCCAAGTAGTAAAATAGAAAGCTGTTCAACCAATAGAATCCTTTCTTTTGAAGTCACATGAGGTTTGCATACCAGGCGCACATTCTGCACACTCCGGTCGCGACCCCATAAAACATATTTAAACAATATGACATATACATTCCAATTACAAATCCACTTGTTTCACAAATATGAAAGTAAATCTATTGGTATAAGCTATGATATAAAATTGTATACAATTATATAAAATTATATCTATATGTATTTTAAAACTAAAAAACTTACACTGGAGTCGCGCACCTGTCTCGCAGCCGGACATACGTGCACGATGTTACGTGGAAGCATTGCGGCTTCCGTAAATTTATCACAACAGCCCAAATATATAAAATATTTATATTAATGTTAGTTTTATATCTGTTTCTACAGAAGACATTGGTGTAATGTAAAATGTATATACTATATATCATCTGTTTTAATTTTGGAAGAAAAAAAACGCAGCGCAGTCGTGCATCCGTCGTGTACATCAAAATATGGCACCACACTGCACAGAATCATCGATACAAATAAAACACATATACACTATTATTAAAAAATTTAATTTCAATAATATTTATATATTTAAAAATAGATTTGTTAAACAAATAATAACGCTGGGTTTCGCGCACCCACCGGGAGCGGTACGCAACGCTATAGTTTCATTAAAAGAAAAGGTTTAAATATAACAGCTATGTTACACTTAGACCTGCACTGACTATAGGGCCATAGCAAGGTCACTCTTCAAAACCGATATCCATTGCCACTTACACTGGCTTTGTTGGATCAGGGACAAAAAAGATTCTATTTATACAAAATTGTATCTCAGGGGGTAATATCACCTTATCAGAGTCCAAAAGGGAGACAAATGGAAAACTGCATTTGTTATGGAATACGTCTCTATGAGTACTCTGTTATGCTGGACTCGCAATGCCCTGCCATGATCTAATTCTTTATAAATGAGAGTCTAAGGGAATTCCTTCACATCTGCATACTTGTCTATATGAACAAAATTTATATCCTGTCACAACAAACAGAAACACATACAAAAGGTCTGAGACTTGTTCCAATGCTTCAGTGAAAACCATTTTTTTGCCAAACTTGAAAATTTACTTTTCATTCTACCTCAGTGGAGTTCTTGGGGTTCTTTATCACACCCAAGGGAATAAAGATGTATAATAGAGAGGTTGAAGCAATTGGCCTCCCTCCAGCAATGTAATAGAAATTCAAGTAGCCCTCCTGGTAGCTCCTGTAAGTCCTACATAGCGGGTCTCCTGAGAGCTGGTCGGAGGCCCAGCCTCCTTTCTCCACCACTCTGCAAATGCGACTACTAGTTAAAAACTATAAAACTTTACTAAAAATACAAAGTTTACAGTGACATTATAGTTAGGAATTAGCAATTAAAAATCCTTAGAAATTCACTGAAAAAAACAAATGTTACAGGGACGTTATAGTTAGGAAATGGAATAAAAAAACTTTAGAAATTCACTGAAAAAACCAAAGGTTACAGAAACGTTATAGTTATTCTTCAGTTATAGTTAGTTGAGCTAACTATCACTTGTGCTTGGGAATGCACTGCTACTGACCTCACTCATAAAGCAAACACATGATGACATCACTGATGATATCTCAAATGACATCACTGATGACATAATCCAGAGAAACTCTGACACCCACTTACAATCCCATAAAACATGTCATACACCCACTCCCACACAATCACTAACCAACTCATTCATAGAATCCATACAAACACTCACACATCTTGTCACTCATCCATACAGTCAGTAACACATTAACTCACCCATAGAGCCACTAACGAAACCAGTAACTCACATATACAGCCACTCATGCACCTACTCACTTACCAATACAGCCACTCACAGATCCAGTCATATTGACATAGACATACGTACACACCCACTCATACACCAATACAGCTACTGACACAGTAATTGAGTTAACCATACACCTGCTCACACACCTACTCAATCACCCATACAGTCACTCACATAGCCACTAACCCACCATACAATTACTCACACAGCCACTCAGTTACTTATACATATACAAATATGTATACTTACTCACCTATACAGTGACTGAAAGAACCACATACTCTCCAATACAACCTCTCTCACATTCACTTACTCACCCATACAACCACTCAACACCCATTCGCTCACACATACAGCAATTCATACACTCACTCACTTACCCATACAATCACTTACACACTCATTGATGCACTGAGACAGCCACTCATGTATCCTGTCACTCGCCCATACCGACACTTATGTATCTGCTCAAACACCCATTCAGCCACTCATGCACCCTCTGATTCTTCATTTACAATCCTGATACACCAACTCAGTTAACTATACAGATCCTCACACAGCCACTCACTTACTCATCCACATACTAAAACATCCACCCGATCACCTGTACAAACTCTCACACACCCACTATCTCATGTATACAGTCTGTTATATACTAAGTCACTCTTCTATACACCACTTACACACCCACTCACTTACCCATATAGACACTTCCACAGCCACTTACCTTAGTATTTATGTTTAACACTCAGTAACTTTTAGGAAACACTCGCAATCACTAGATGATTTCATCAGTGATGTAATTTGAGATGTCATCAGTGATGTAATTTGAGATGTCATCAGTGATGTCATCAGTTATGTCACTGACCATGTCATGAGTGATGTAATATGTGAGGTCATAAGCAGTGCATTGCGGGGGCACAAGTTATAGTTAGTTCAGCTAACTATAACGGCTGAATTTCTCTGGTTTTGTACGATTGAAACCTGGGGCTGAGTTTAACAGGGTAAACTAGTGTTAGCCTATGGTTAAGTCAGCCTGGCCAAAGTAAAAAAAGTACTTTGGAGGTTTTCCACTGCCAAGACATATTACACATTAACATATACATTCCTACTTTTAAATACCATGCACACTGACCTATGAACATTTAAGGCCTACCCTAGGGGTGGCTTTTAATTTGTAAAAGGGATGGTTTGGACCTGCCAAATGGGTTATTTTAACAAGCCGAAATGGTGGTTTAAAACTTCTCACCCAGGCTGCAGTGGCAGGCCTGGAGAAAGGATTTTACAGTGTTACTACTTTAGTAGATGGCACAATGATGGGAACAGTAGACTGCAGGCACACTCCATACCTCAATACTGCCAGTACTGACATTGCCAGATGTCATAAATATAGAAAACAAATCAGATGAAGGTGAGATCAGCAAGGAGGCAACAGTATGAGACTATTTTACCCATTCACCCAAAGAAAAGAAAACAATGCTTGCATAGTGACTTGTAAAGTTTGCTAGATTTTTGGAAATGCAGGTGTTTACTCATTTGGGCCTCATTTGGGCCATGTATAGTGTCCATACTTTTGAATGCTAAGCACCAGAAAGTCTGTCAATAAATGTAGGGAAGTAACCTGGAAAATAGAACTACAAGCCATCATCAACTAAGACAATCTGCAAGGTGGAGGTGCAATAAACCGTCCTGAAGAAATCCTAAGGAGTAATAATTAACATTGGAAATAATGCCTCTTTATTTCATAGAATGAAATAGCCTTGTTGGGTACAGTGAGCAAAATATGAGGCCTGTAGAGAAGGTAATAGATGGCCACATCAAGCAATATAATTCCTAATTTTGCTTTCACTTCATTCCTAAATTCCACAGAGCTATTTTTGTGCTTCTTTTGAATAAAGAAAAAGATCAAAATAATGAAAATTTTGAAAAACAAATAAAGTACGTTTTTAGAATCACCTATAGTGGCCAAATATTAGAACTGTTTCTTTGCTTGCTTCTTTCTTCTTATTTACTCACTTTCTATACTATTACCTGTACTAAATCTAGCGTTTTGCTATCCTGGCAGAACAATAAAGCCTGTTTGTAATGAAAATCATAGAAGAGCGGCTGTAAAAAGGGTCATACTTCTAAATGAGAGGATTTAGGGCGGTGTAATGAGGGTTTTATGGAGTGTTAGGAAGGGAATTACAGAGGAACAAATAACCAACTACAAAAGAGTAAGCCCATTGCTATTCAGAAACGATACTTCCAAAGTTACATCCAAAAAGAGACCCAAAAACAGTAGTAAATTACTCCACCCAAGAGCCAGATTATGTCCAGCACCACACATGTCCAACCACTGGTATTGCAACACACTCCCGTAGACATCAACGGAGGAAGGACTAAAAACAGAATCTAGCAACTAAATTAAAATGACATTATTTAAATTGTTAAACATTTTATAACAATGATGTAATGTTAATACACTATCTAAAGATAAAACATTTTATTGTATTTTAGTTTATTTAAATAACTTTTTTGTAGGCAAAAACGAATGCAACATTCATGTGTATTAAAGTATACTTAAGTGTTAATTCTGTACATCCTGTTTAATAATCATTAATGCATAATTAAAATATTTGTTTTACTTTAGCTAGACTTTTATCTAAACTTCAGAAATAATTTGAATGTAATCTAATGAATATTTAAAATATGGAGTTCCTTAGATGATGGATCTCTAGGTGGTTTTGTACACTAGCATTCAAGTGACCCTGCTGGCATAAATGTGAATTCTGCCACATATTCTGCACTTTAGCTTTAAAATCTTTCCTTACATGTTGCCTTGCTAATAAACTCATGAACCTACTAGCATTTAGAATATTGATATTATTGCAAAATATGTGCATTTATAAAGGTTTATTTATCTCTTGTTGTGAATTTTCAAGTTTCACCACGAACAAAATGGTTCTGTATAGTTATGTGATAGTTAGTAAATTCTGCAAAACAAGGCAACGTCATTTGAAATGAAAAACTGCTTGAATAGTCTTGATTGACTTTGGAAAAGAGAGCCATTAGCCCTTGTCCACAAATAGACAAAATGTAAGTAACAAGATGCATGTGAACAGCTAGCACAATGCAAATATATACATCATTACATTGTAATACAATAAAAATGGCAAATGTTATCGCCATTCTCATTGAAACATTCAATGTTTTATGTAGTCTCACCATGTTTCTAGGGTTATGTGGAATAAAAGATGGCCGAATAACCTTGTTTGTAATGTGAATAACCTTGGGGTTAATTTACAAAATAAATGAGAAGAGAATAACGAGATGGGAATAGCACTACGGGCAAAGAAAGGCCATTGTAACCAGATTTCTTGGTTTTAAGTCCCTCTGTAGCGCAGTTCATACCTTTGATTTAACTGACAAAGACTTCGAAGACGGGGGAAAATCAAGCCAGATGTACTGTGTTTATCATATTTTTTTCGAATAGCTGTGACACAATCCGATGGCAAGTGCAGAATGATTATTTAATTTTCATTAGCAGGATAGAAAGGTGTCCTTTATATTAGGTTTAAAAATGCATTGACATTAGAAGAATAAAGAAGCAATGAGAAAGGCACTAGGTCTAGCTTTTATTATAGCGAAAGGCTTCTGTGTGTTAAGCTAGTATTTCTTGAGGGCGTGTAATGGATTTGGGTAGTAGTGCAGTGGGCTCAAATACCAATTTAATTGTAAATAAAACTTCGACTTCACATGCAGTGTTTCTAAGCACTGCAATAACAGGCATTGCTATTACCCACTTGACTTGTAGCCAAAATACCAGCCTGAGAAGTAAGGAAGCATGGATGGGCCTGGCCAGGATTTTGACATTTAACCTGCAGATCATGGATGATATCACCGATAAGCCTTTAACTCACTGAACCATTGTTCCAGCAAACAAAGTTACGATTGCTTCTGTACTGCTGACAGTGGTTTTACAAAGATGATAAATAGTAGTGTAGTGGAGCTGTATTGTATTAAAGAGTGATATTAAAGTAGTAGGAAGCGATGTGCAGTGGTATGCAGTTGTACAATGGTGTCAATGGTTGTATTGCAGTAGTAAGAGTGTTGTGATGGGTATGTGGTGTTGCTAAATGGAGTTTTGAGCGTTCCTTATGGTGGTGGTGGGTTGTTGTGTATTCATGCAACTGAATGCATGGTGTTGTGGAGTTGTAGAGTGGTATTCTGGGGCTGGAGCATAGTCTTATAGTAGTATGTTAAAGGTGGAGGCAATAATCTTGTACATATACAGCATTGGGGATAGTTAGTAAGATGGTGAGATATGGCAGTATAGTGATGGGAGTGGCCCTGTGTTACTGTGATTTGGTATTTGGGTGGTACAGCATTGCTTTGCGGCGGAGAGTGCTTGCAGTAGTATAGCAGTTTGAATTAAATGACATTTGGTTGCAGATCCTGTAGTGTTAGTTAAAATTACAGTAGTGTAGTGAAGTACTGGCAATAATGAGTCTTGGAGCTAGGCTCATAATTCTGTTTGTCTCAGTGTCATGCTTGGCATTCTAATGCCAAAGTGAGAGGTGGTGGTACATAGCATTGTGTGCAAAGCTGCGAAGTTGTGGAGCTGCGGGGTAGTGGTAATGTATTTGTGGTGGCCTGTGGTAAAATGGTGGGTGGTTACATTGCATTTCTGTGATGTGTTAGCATGGCAGTGTGATTAGGAGAGATGCAAATGCAGTTGTGGTGTTTTCTGATGTTGTGTGTGTATATAGGAAAATTAAATGGGTGGCTTTGCTGACCTGTTTGAGCCATATTGTGTTGCCTATGTGAACGTCTGATGGACAGAACTGTATAGAAGGTGGTCGCTGAACAGGTTGATAAAATGAGTGGCTTTGCTGTTGTGTCAGAGCCATATTATGTTGCATAGGTACACTTCTGAGGGATGGCTCTGTAGGGATGGAGGCTGTAGGTCAGTGCTCAACAGATGTTATAGGATGCATGTTGTCTGTTAGTGCGCAGAATGGGTTCTCTTTTCAGTCATACAGGAGCAGTATTAAAACATAATAGTGATATTCTGTTAAAAGGAGAGGTGATTCAGTGGTCATGATGGTAGAAACAGGTGGTCTGGGGTTGGGATTTGATGATCTGGGATGATGTTTCTATAGTATGAGGTGGTAGTGTTGGGCATGTATGTCCTGAAAGTGCAGTGGTATATCAGGTGATGCAATAGTGCTACTGCGGTGCTGAGTGTCATGGTGCAGTGGTTGAGAGTGTTAATTTGATCAGGTTGTGTAGATGTTTGGTGCAATTGCAGTGCTTGTGATGATAATGTGCTACTGAGAAATTAGTGCAGTGCTGGTGGTAGTGTCTTGCTAGGTGGTAATACTGTAAGAGGCAATGCAATATTTTGCATGGTAGTGTTGTGACAAGTGTAGTATCAGGGTGTTGTGAAGTGATAGGTTTGTGTTGGGAATGCTTGTACTGAGTACAGAATTTAAGTAGGTAATGATGTGGTGAATTTAGTACAGTGACTAAGAGGGTGTATTGTAGATATAGGCATGTATGTCTGTATGTGGTATTTCTGTAGTGACAACCTAGCATCAAAGGCAGCAGATTGCTCTATAGGTTGGAAGACTGATACTAGAGGATGGAAACATAGTAATAGGTAAGTAAACTGGTGTGTGATGACAGTACTGCTGCTGAGAGGTATATTACTTTACTGAGGAGGTACAGTGGTGTTTGGGGTGTCATTGCACTATTGACAAAGTGGTAGTGCAGACTTCCAGTTGGTAGTGGGTTGTTCTGAAAAGTGTAATTTTGGGGGTTACTTAAGAATGGTAGGTGGATGTATACTGGTGGAAGGTGATAGTGAGCTGTGAGTATGTGTGGAGGTCTTGTGGGGATGGTAGATCAGTGGTGGTGTTTATTCACTGTGCACTGGCAGGAATGTATACTGTATTGTAATACTACATGGTTGTGATGCAGATGTGGGCTAACAGTGGAGTGGTGGGTGGTGTCAGTTTATTAGATGAGTGTTAGAAATTGGGTTACTGGTTGACTGTAAGATACACCATAGTCAAGCAGCAACCATAATCCTAGTCAGGGTAAGGGACAGGAAAACCCTAAATTAACCTGCGTTTAGTCCTCTGGTAGCTTGCCACAGAGCAGTCAGACTTAACTTTGAGGCAGTATGTAAAGTATTTGGACAACAGTTCAAACGGTAAAACAGTGAAAAAACCTTACAAATAGATCCCACACCAGGTTAAAAAAATAGAGCTAGAAGTTTAATATGTAAAACCAGACCAAATCGACAAAAATCCAATTAGCAGAAAGAGAGATATTGTTTTTTTAAGAAAAATAGCGCCAAAAAGGTCAAAGAGCTATTGAGGATATCAGGTCGTCCCAGACTGGGACAAAGTCACAAGTTCAGGCCGATTACATTGGAACGTGGACCGGCTACAGGGACCCAGATAGGCCTGCTGAACAGAGTAACTTACATCCAGATTTCAGAGACACTAAACTTGAAGGGTTTATATCTTCCCAATTGAAAATTACACTCATAAAATGTAATAAAATTTAATGTGCAGCTTTGCGTGGACCTTCGTCAAAGATGTGTTGCAGAGAAGAGGCTATGTGTAGGTTGCAGTAGTTAGAATGGGGAACAGGGATTGCTCATGTTGGCGAATATGGTAAACAACAGAATAGCTTTTTTCTTGCGGATTTTAGTTGTGGTACATGCAGTGTGTTTCAGTCCAAAGGAATTGAGCATAAACGAGTGCAGTAAAACAGATGTATTCAGTATGCGAAAGCAATTAGGTGTGAAAACAATGATGCTGATGGTTATACATATCTATTTTTGTATTTTAGATACCCCTGACGAAGGGAAGTATCCCGAAATGCATTTTAAAATAAAGCGTGACATGTGGAAACGGACTTTGTTCCTGTATCTTTATGGAAAGTTTTGCATAAAAATGGGAATGAATAAAATGAATTGATTACATATAAACAAAACCAGGAGAAAAGTAAAAGGAGTAAACAGTGAAAAAAAGTGAAGATTAAATATATAAATTTTGATTTATTGGATTCATTCAGTGATGAAGTTGGTTGTGCAGCTGATCCAGCGGTGTACTAACAGCAGATACTCCACTACCATATACACACCTGGGCCCATATAACTACTTCCACAAAAAACGTAACTAGACCGCTGGAAAAACACTTCAGTTTATGATTTTCATACTTCAAGATCTAGTTATTTCTTTTCCCTAAATAAACCTTTCACTGATCAATTAGTTCTTTCTTCTGGTCAATGGACCATTAATTGGAACTAGTTGATGGTGATAATTAACATAACTTATTAAACATTTCTTGATTAAATGAAATAATCACAGACTCGGGAAGTTTTAAAATCTTTATCTAAATTAATTGCGTGTGAACCATCTCAAATGTTTCAGTACAAACACCCTCATTCGCAAGAGTGTCAATTCAATCAAGTTTCAAATAGGCATTTAGCAATTCAGATCCACACAATAACTATGCTCAGAAAGAAGAGGACAGAGAGAGAAGAACATCTATCAATACGATGAATTTATATTTACCAAGTATGGTGTGAAGACCAACCCCCTGGCCAAAGGGCTGGTAAGGGTCCCCCGGGATAGATCAGGAGACAAAGACCTCAGGACAGGAATCAGGACAGGATACTTCACCTCTCTAAATACCGACAACTGCGTCGCACCCCTCTCTGACACTCTCTTCCTCCTCATGGTTCTTCCGCGATCTTCTTTCTAACCCAATTAAGTTAAGTAGATGGTTCTGCATTCGATTTTCTTCATCAGCGTCTCACAGCTTCAGCACCACCCCCAGCACCGACAGCATTGACGCTTCTCCCCGTGTCTGCTCTCGAATCATCAGCAAGACTCCCGTCAAAAGCTCTCTCTCTAACTAACTAAACTACCTCAATTATACCTTTCTATAGCCATGTACCACCCATTAATGTTTCAATTTTACAAAATACTAACTCTGATTGGACAGGCGAGGGGGGATGATTGTCACACCATGCTTACATTTCACTTATTTCTTTAAACCATTGTATTAAAATCCCTCCCCTCAAACTTTATTAAATCATTTCCTTTCCCATACATCTCCAAACTTTATTAATACAAATGTTGCAATATTATGAATAAAGCTGCTTCATATGAACTCTTCACCCTCATGTTCCCAGGGCACATCTTCGCTGGCCTTGGACGCCTGACAAGTCCTTACTCATCCTTTTGTATTTTCTCTCTAGTACGCATGCGTAGGGTCAAGACAGTCAGCTTGATTCAGACAAGTATAGAGGGCCCAAATGCGCACTAATAATAAAGTCAAAAGAAGAAATGTTATTTTAAAAAATAAATGGTTTCACTGTACACCACCAACCTCTACTCTAACCCACTTCATTTATTATTACCCTTTCTGCATTTGCGTTAGTATAAAACTTGTATTCTATTTCAGCATGTGAGCTTTCAAGCGGCCATTTTATTGTCTATTGCGCAGGCGCAAGATTTTCCCTCCAAGCATTAGTACGTCATACTACGTAGATGTAGTAGACACATGTGCAGTAAAGATCCCTTGTTAAAGTGCATTTTTAGTCCTTCGTTCATGTTATTGCCGTTAGTAAACACATAGACAAGCTTCCTTGTCCCCCGTGTCTTGTTCTAAATGCAATTATTAATTACAAACACGTCATTAGTAATTCGTTAGTGAGTTAAAACGAAAGGATTGCTTCCGAGCAAGTCTCATTTACGAGTCCTTGCTCCATCACAGCTTGAACAGGGATCAAATGAGGGGATTTGCATTCGTTCAAATACTTAGCGCTAATTGGGCGGAGAGCGGAGCAAGCGAGCACGCCGCTACAGTTCTGAAACAGTTGAGCATGTCTACATAGGAGTATACCGGTGTGCATCTCACCACCCTTTAAATACATTGTATAAGGTTTATTGTGCCAGGTTGACATGGTAGTGTAAACTGCCCACACAGGCTTTGCAATGGCAGGCCCGAGACATGGTTAAAGGGCTACTTAAGTGGCTACTTAAGTGGGTGGCACAATCAGCGCTGCAGGCCCACTGGTAGCATTTCATTTACAGGCCCTGGGCACATGCACTCACACTTTACTAGAGACTTATAAGCAAATTAAGTATGGCAATCAGAGAAGAAGCAATATTAACATGTTTAGGGCAGAGAGCACACACTTTAGCACTGGTTAGCAGTGATAAAGTGTTCAGAAAAGGTAAAGAGGAAGGCTAAAAGTTGGGGGGAAGATCACCCCAAGACTGTCGGATTTAACAATGTGGCGCTAGTGTTTAGCTTTGAGGTGTTTGGTCATTTATGGTAGTAGTTTTATGGAGCAATGTATGTAGTGATAAATTATTGGGCGTAGTGCAATTTTTGAAGGTGTAGCATGGCATATGGTGTTGCAGTATTTTGTTGGTGGGTACCCTTATCTTGCTCTGCCCTGTAATGCAGTATTGGTGCTGAAGATTGGTGGTAGTATAGTGGAGATGGATGGAAGTTTGAAGCTGGGGTGTTAGCTGGTGGGTGGATTTAGCGAAGTGTAGTTATGGGTTTAGGTATTGCATCTGTCTGAGGTTCTTGTGTTGAGGAGCAGTAAAACACTGCTACCATTACAGTAGTGGGATGTGCCATTGTTTTGGTCATTGTGTGATGGAAAGAATAGTAGTGCAGTTGCTGTGCTTTCAAAGAAAAGGGCAGTGCCAGGTGATGCAATGAAGTATGGGGGAGATAATGGGATGCTTGTAGTTTAGTGGTTGTGTATTGCAGTGTAATGGGCTGGTATTACGATAGTTTGGTGTGTCAGTGTTAATGTTAATGTTAATTGGATTTGTAGAGCGCATAGCTGCCCGAGGACTTCCCAGCGCTAAATGAGTGAGCCACGAAAGGAAAATGAGTAAGTATGTTTAAAGGTACTACTGAAAAATCCATATCTTCATCTTTTTCCTAAAACTAGATTCAACTTCCAAAAATCTTAATTCACGTGGCAATGCATTCCAGAACTTAGGTGCCAGATGCGAGAAAGATCTGCCTCCCCATCTTGCTCTTTTGATTCTTGTATTTCTGAGAAGGTGTCCTTGATATGATCTTAGACATCTGTTAAGGACATATGGCACAATCATGTCTCTGATTTACAGGGGGTCTCTGGTATTTATTGCTTTATGGGTCAAGCAAAGTGCCTAAAATTTAATCCTGGCCTCAATCGGTAACCAGTGGAGCAGTTTCAAATGCTCCCCCACTGGTTCATGGATTGAAGCCTTACACAGGAGTCTAGCGGCAGCTTTCTGCACAACTTGGAGTCGCTTTATAACGTATTTTTTGGCACCTAAGTAAAGAGAATTACCATAATCAAGACGGGAGGTCACCCTCGTTTGAATTACTGTTTTCCTTATGTGTTTTGGAATCAGCTTCAGTACCTTTCGGAGCATTCTGAGTAACTCGAAGCATGAGCCAGACAGTTTTTTTGCTTGTACTTCCATTGTAAGTTCATTGTCCATCCAGATTCCAAGGTTCTTGATGGAGGTATTTGGAACTGGCGGGTTCCCCATACAGCTTGGCCAGATGGGTAGAGGCGTAGGGACCAATTTGCTTCCCAGAATCATCAGCTCTGTCTTATCCCCATTTGACTTCAGGCAACTGCTCGTCATCCACTCCACCACCTTTTCCAGACATGGCGCCAGTTGCTTACAGTCCAGATTTGTTCTAGTATCAAAGGAAACTACCAGCTGCGTATCATCTGCATACAAGACCATGGATATACCAAACTCCTGGACAATATCAGCCAGCGGTCGCATAAACATATTGAACAATGTTGGGCTGAGCGAGGAGCCCTGAGGTACCCCACATATCAGAGGCATCTTGTCAGGAAAGTGGCTGGCTTCTATGACTTGGAAAGATCTGTCCTTAACCCCTTGACCGCGATCGGAATTCCGCTCGTATGCGGGACATTCCGATCGCGGGTGTGGTCGTGACGAGCTCAGCACGTCATGCGCACAGCGCTACCGCGCAGCATGACGAGCTGAGCTCGTCATGAGCACGGAAGGGGTTAAGGAAGGATAAGAGCCAATCCAAGGCTTTGTCCTGGATCCCAATCTCCCACGTCTCTTTCACAAAATGATATGATCCACGGTATCAAATGCCGCACTCAGGTCTAGGAGCAATATTGCGTCTGAGTTACCTTGATCAAGGGAGCTTATTAGTTCTTCTGTGACTGCCAGCAGAGGCAACTCAGTGTTATGCTGTGCACTAAAGCCCATCTCCATGGGGTGAAGACAGTGATTGTCTTCCAAGAAATTAGACAACACCCGATTTATGTGTTTCTCCACAAGTTTTCCTGCAAATGGTAAGAGTGAGATAGGCTGATAATTGATGGATAGTGATGGATCTAGGTGAGGTTTTTTTAATAGTGGTCTGATAATTGAGTGTTTCCATATTTTTGGAACTATTCCTCCACTAATTAGAGAGTAAGAATTAAAACTATTGAGGGGAGAATTGCTTCCATGGCTTGATATAAAACGTGAGGGGGTGCTGGATCTAAAGGAGATCCAGATTTGATCCTACTCATCAGCGTTCTTACTGTAACTTCATTAATGGTTGGCAAATGGGTAAGGACAGGAAGGGTAGGAGCCGACAAAAGGTCTATATCATGGCTTGTCGCTGTCCCAATCCCTCCTTGAAAAAAGTCATATATGTCTATGGCCTTTTTGTGGAAAAAGATAGCTAACTCATTACATCTTGCCTTAGAGGAATGAGAGATGGGATTATCCTGGTATAAAGTTGTCAAGGATTTCACCACTTTAAACAGTTCCTTAGGGGAATTTTGCACCTCATTTATCTTCTCTTCAAATAATTTCGCCTGGGCTTCTTTGATGTTATTGTGGTAAAGCCAAATGGCTGACTTATAACTGGCTTTTATACATGGGTCATAATCTTTCCACCATTTCCTCTCCATCGTCTTACAAGCCTTCATTAAGGAAACTACGTGAGTGTTGAACCAGGGTGCTCTTTTGATGTTCATTTTTGACTTACGTGCAGTTTTCGGGATACCTCTTTCTAGTGGCTGAGTAATCCAGCTTTCCCAATTAGTGTAAGACTCATCCAAATTTCACGTTAGATTTGGAGTAGCGGTTTCCAAGATTTTCAACCAGGCTTCCAAGTTGAGTCTTGGTGCATTCTTCATCTGATTGGGAGTAATAGTTTGGTTTATATTTTGGGCTCCTATGTTAGTCAGTGTAAAAGGAATGGAATGATGATCTGACCATGGCACAGGTGCTCGGGGGAATACTAGGATTTTAGGGTCATTGGAGATTAGAGGATCAAGAATGTGTCCTATAACGTGAGTAGCGGCAGTTACAAATTGAGTTAATTGCATCCCCTCCAGTTACTGCAACAGTATTTTGACATGAGGGAGATTAGGTTCATCTAAATGAATGTTTACATCTCCAAGGATAGTGATATGTGTTTTCCTCACTACTAGACTAGCCAGGGTATCTATTAAGCTATCCATGAAATTTCCACTAGGCCCTGGGGGTCTATATATAAATAGTCCTGAAAAGTTGTATGTTGGAGCTAATGAAATAGCAAATTGAAGGCTTTCACAATCTAAAATTGGGAGGGGGTTGGTAATACATTTATATTGAACCTTTATTAAGATGGCTTTGTCACCCCCTGCCTTTCCTATACGATCATGTCTGTATATTTGGAACCGGAAGGGAAGGGCCGTTAGAATGTCTGCAATAGTGTAATGATGTAAGTTGGTAGCATAATAATGTGGATAACAGTGGCGGCTCCTCCATAGGGGCATGGGGGCGTTGCCCCACTGCTTTCTCGCAGTGGGAGAAGGCTGAAACATAAAATGGTAAAACTACTGTTTTATGTTTCTGCTTCTCGCACTGCAAGAAAGCAGAATGCCTGGTTGTGGGAGAGAGGGTGGGCGGTTCCGCTCGAGGGCAGGGGGGGAGTGGCTTGCCCACTGTTGTGGGTACTGACTGTTTGGTCGGCCCCAGGGCCGAACAAAGCAGTCATGCACACTCCCCCCTTTTCTCTATGTAGGCTGCATGATGCAGCCTACATAGAGAAAATGGCCCGGCTGGGGCGCTCTCCGCTGCGCCTCACCAATCACAACGCTGCCATTGCAGCGTTGTGATTGGCTTAGCCTAGGGTAGGGGCGGGAGGCTGCCTGCTGGCTGCTTCCTGTTCCTCCACCAGGATTAAGAACACGCGGCCAGGAGCGGACTCGTAGGCAGCGCGGTACTGGCGGTAAAGGTACCTAACTTTTAATTTTATTCCCAACCCCCCTCTCCCCCTCCCGCGAGCATGCGGCTGCGGCTGAGGCCCGTGGCGTTAGGGCTCTTCCCCAGATTCCAGTCCGCAGGCTAGCAGCACATGCAGATACGTACAAGGACATATCTGCAGAGTCACTCACTTACGGCCATTTAAGTTGCCTGCACACGGAGAAGGCATTTATGGTCTGTTCCTGTATTGTAGCGCTGAAAATGTCACCTCGAAGAATGTTACAATCAAAGGGCGAGAGGGGCCAGAGGTGAAAAAGAATGAAATTCTGAACTCCGAACAAGTAATTAAGATTAACGTTCGTTATTATTCAGAAATTGCTTAAAGATCTATCACAAAATGCGTATTGCAAATGTTTGACTTCCTCTAGGGCAGGGCGAAATGTTTGTGCCACTGACGTAATCTTGGGAAATTTCTGGTGTTTCTCATTATACTTGCTATACTAATTTTCAGAAATTACATCATTATGCCACAATGTAATTTCAAGTCCCAACACAGGTAAACATGATTGAATAAGAGAGACGCTGTTGTTCGCAACACTTGTGCTGTTTGCTTTTTGTAGTCCAAAATGCATCCTTGCCTGATTTTAGTCACCAGGTAAGGCCCAGGCGGGCATTTTTTAAAGTAATTAAGGCCCGTTTAGGGCCTTGTCATCACAAGGATGGATGTCGGGGTGGGGAGGGGGGCAGACACACAGTGGCATTGCTAAGGTCCGTGTTAAGTGAATTTTAGTTTGTGTACTTTGAAACTAAATTAACCAATGATGTGACTCTTCATCTTGCACGAATTTTGAAAACCTTATGCTCTTTCACAAATCGCTGCTCTCACAATTACTACGACTTTACCAAACTACACTTCTTTATTTTAGGGATGGGCCTTCTTTTAGAGGCACACAATGTAAAGGGGACTTGTTTGGTGCATACCTGTTATGAGATAGAAAGTGGTGAAACAGAAAGTATCTATCTATCTCATTTCTCCCTCTTAATTGCTCGTTGTCACTGGGTGGTATAGAGAGAAAGGGTACAGAAAGGTGTTTTGAGAGAGAGTTGAATTATATCTAGCTGTGGTAGAGAGAGAGAATCACATCATTCCCCATGGAGATTGTACTATAATGATTCTAATTAGTGTGTTTTCTAGATGGATCATGACATGATGCTAGCACATTGTTTAAAGGAAATGATTTATGTCACGTTTTCCTTTTAGCTGAGGTAGAGAGAGAGAGACCCCCCGGGGGGCAGGTGATGACCTGAAGTAAGGGCAGAAACCTCAGACAGAAAGATTATTTTTTTTATTTAATTTCATTCAGCTCCTCATAACGCAAGTGATGATTAATGTTTCTCCTGAAGAGAAAAAGGAAGTTTTGTCTAGTGGCAGTTTTGATTCATCATAAAGAAGCACAGAGGGCTAATACACCTGCTGCAAAGAACGTGTACATGCACATCACAGAATGGTAATCCTCACAGGTTTGTGTAACATTTCCTATAGAATAGACTGATTTACACACGTAAGATTGCCTCTGTGTAACGTGTGTGATGTAAAGTGCTCTGACACCCTAGGGTTAGTATGAGTTGAGATATAAAACAAGAAATGCATGTGTGTGAGAGGGACTGTACATAGATGAGTGGAACTGTTGGGAGGTGGGAGTGAGGGAATCTTTGCAGAAGGTTGTCATGAGGGAGGGGCACCAAAACGATTGCCACACTCGGCGCCTCTCAATCTAAAGCCGGCCCGCCCAGATTATTATAGATAAAGCAACAATATAGTCCATTAAATGAACCGCAATAGGTTTTTGTACCGCTGGTATTGTAAATTCACAGATTTGAAGGTGCTTTCATATGTGATAGTGAGGAAAATGAATGATCGATGAAGTCAAATATTTGTCTAGGATCACAAATTTTGGTTAATCGGTGAAGCTGCGATTAATCCAGGTGTTCTGTTTCACTTTGACAAATTAACTACTAAATGCTTATCTATTTGTGTCTCCTTTTTACCTTAAATGTTAATGCTTTTGTGATCCATCACCTGTGAATTAGGCTGATATTTATTTGCCAGCGTTTAAAACTTCTTTCTATGGATAGTGTTTCTGTAACATGTGAGCATGACAAGGATACTGAAAATATATCACAGAACTAATTTTTACACATTACAGTGCCTAAACTGCAAAGATTCCATCACAATTACGGACCACCATGTATAAGTTATTTTCTTGTGAAGCATCTGACCTGCTGCACAAGCCACTATTGTATTCACAAATGGTATCACTTTCGCCGTAGGTTGTTCGGGATCGCTGGCTACGCTCGCTCGCCGCAGTGCAGTACGACATTGCATTGGTTTTACGCCCTACCACTTTCAAATGTCACCAGCCGCCACTTGTGGATAACATCACAGTGATATGACACTGTAATGTGGTTCTGGACATGGTAGATCAATGCTGGGTGTGGTGTCCAGTGCCGTAATAGGTATTCTAGTTGGTGGTAGTGGTTCATTGCTAGAAGGCTATAGTGCAGTTATGAGGTGGTAGCAATGTGCTGGCTGGTTGTAGTGTTGTGTTGTATGTGGTCGTGTGGTACTGTGTGAGTGGTAGTGTGGTTTTCTCAGAATGGTAATGCACCTTGTTAAATCTTTTTTTTAAACATCTGTCTATTTGCATTTATAATAGACACCCATGGGTGTAGACAGACATATAAAAATAAAAACACCAATCACATTATTACAGGTTCAGAATGATCAATAGAATTAGGAAGATGGTCAGCTATACAAAGCTCCATGTACAATCAACCTACAACCCAGAACACTCTTTCTGTCAGGACTGGTCCTTCTATCTGATTGAAGGGTGATTCATAAAATAAAAGGTGAAGGAGAACTATGACATGTGATAAAAGCCCAATATTATAACAAGAAAGAAAAGAGGGAAAGAAAGAAAACAAACTAAAAAACACGGGTTCACCATCTCAGTTAAGTGATCACTTCCAACTGTCATTAAAGGTAAGACTCATTTACAAATTTGACTTGCAGGGGGGTATCAGTCAGGTGGCCTACAAGGGGCCAGCAGTGTGGGACCTCTTCAATAGAGATCTACCTCCCACTACAACACAAGGGGCGGAGGGTCCGGCCTTAACCTATCCAAAACACTAGAGAGTTGTGGCAAAGCCTGGTGTAGTGCCCCCAGTTTAATGCGTATATTCGCCCTCAGGCAGGTCCTTCGATGGGGCGGCCACCTCCCTCGGTCAATCCAGTTTGGGCCTAGGTGCCGTAACCTAACTCTCCCTCCAGCTGCTCCCAAGCCTCCAAAACTTCTTTCCACAGCCCTGCTATTAAGCTACTCTGTACCCCTCTAGCATTTTTCCTGAACAGGGCCCTCCTCTCTGCTCTGGCCCACTGGCTCACATCCACCTTCCAGGCTCTCATCCCTGTACTGGCGGGTGATTTTCCAGGCCATCGCTATTCATCATTTGGCCACACTCGAGCCAGATCTACAAATCTAGTGCTCACTTTTTGCACCTATGGTTTCGGGAACATCCCTATTATACAGGCCTCTAAGGAACAAGGAAGGAAGCGTCCCAGTGTGGTGTTCAATGAGCCAATCACGACATCAAAAAATGTGCATAATTGTACATAATCGGGGACAATACCAGACCATTTGTACAAAATCTGTATCCAAGTGTCTGCACCTCGGGCAAGGGTGAAATACTCCCCACCACCCCCGGCTTCTATGTAGGATCATATATGACATGTGAGTGTAATTAGATTGGGTGTATTTCAACCTCATAGTTCTGGAGACATTTTTTGAGAAATGGCAATATCTTACATCACTCCGAATCTGTAATGCCTCATTCCAGAATCCCCCCCATCACCCTCGCAGCACAGACAGGGGTCTTGGGACCATGTCCAAGAGAGAGCGGAAGAACCATGTCACCAAATGTCTGGCGGTACCCAGGCATACCAATAACTGCAACACTGCATGGGTCATGGGCTCCTCCTGTCCTCCGTCCCACAGGTCCTGGAAAGCCTGAGTCACTGTTCATATTTAAGGAATTGTCCTGGGGGCATGTCATAATAGGCCATCAGGTCCTCCAGCGGTAGTAATGCACCCTGTTGGTAACAATTCCTCACTGTCACCAGTCCGGCATCTTTCGAGGCCGACAGCTGGCTGGCCGTAAAAAAGGAGAGGGGGTCGTCGTGCGGGAGACCCACCAATGGCAATGCCAATGCATATGGGGTGTCCCCACGGTTCTCAACATGCAGTGTCTCCAGCATTTTTGTGCCTCTGTCAGCAACACTCCCAGACGTGGATGACCACTGCCAGGCAGTGCAATTTTGCTAGTAAAGCACCCAGATGTGCAGACTGCCCCCCTTCCCCAGTTCCTCCTGGTGGGCTCCATCATGCCACTGCATGATCCACTGGAGCTGTGAGGCCAAAAATACAGTTCAAAATAAGGGGCGCCTAGGCCCACTTCAGCAGGGGGTGCCATCCCTCAAGTAAAGGAGAATGTTGTTGGCATAAAGGGAGATAATATGTTTCAGTTTCTACTCTGACACCCTTTCCCACTAGCCTAAAGAACTCTGCCAGCAGTTTGATGACCAGGGTGAACAAAAGAAGAGACATGCAGGGAGATGGTGGTGCCCATTTTAACTAGGGGTGGGTGGAACTTGCGGAGTAATATAAAAACTCCACAAAATTCCATAGAGTTGCACATAAAAAGGACAAAAAGGATGGAGGTAACTGCACAGGTAACTGCATACTACTAGAGCCATTGACCATCAACGAGCAAGATAATCCGACAGCCATCCTCCGGTTGGGATCCAAAGCTGACCCCCCAGAGGGCATCCCGGCAAATAATATAGAGGGATTAAAGGCAAAAGGGGGCTCAACACCTGAAAACCTAAAGGGCAAGCTGCGCTCAGAAAATGAAGTACGTCTCCCCCCTACGCAACTCCAATGCAAACCAGCGTTCTCTCAAAACAGCCTGCTGCTGGATGAATTAGAAGAACTAGATCAACATTCATACTTAGATAAGGAGGAGTGGGAAGCACTCCTGGCAGCCTACCAGGGGGATACGCACAGGAGCGAATCAGCAGAAAACCCAAAAACTGATGGTTGCAAGGCGATAGTGGAGGGGGCGCTTGCGCTGCCCATCTGCACAATCAGTGAAACTAGAGTACACCATGGGAAAATGCAAAAAACAGATAATGGCAGCAAAACCGCCAGTGAGGCTGGCAACCTCAAAGAGGACGGGCAAGGAACCGCCCAAGGAGATGCCCAAGGGGATGCATGGGCAAGCTTGCTTAAAACTATGCAGCTCCTGGTAGAGGCACTGCAATACCAGACAGATAAAATTGACTTGCAATTATCCCTACTGAACACCCTGGCAGTCTATGTGGTATCGATTGACGGCAAGTTGGGAAAATTGAACACGATGCTGCAAAGTACTCAGGACCATATCTTAGACAACTATCGATCCTGCGCATGCAGCCCAATTGTGGACAAATTGGTAACTCTTCCAGCGATGCTGACGGATCTATGCGCACAAGTAAAAAAGGCATCAAATAACGCTAATACACAGCCTTCAAAAGGGCAATCCCTGCTTGGTCATGGTGAAGACGTAGTAATTTACCAGCATGGGCCAGCCAATGAGGAGCTAACACCAACTGTTATTAAACAAGCAGAAAACAATACCAACATTGACAATAGTAAGCAAATAATAGCACTGCTACCTAGCAACAGCCACACGCCAGAACAAGTAGTGGCAGCTAAAGGAGAAACAAAATTAAATGCAAAACAAAGACGTGCACAGAAACGGAAAGGGCAGAACCAGAAACAAAGCCTTACTAGGATTGGATTTCAACGACTCTTTGGGACATCAGTAGTGCAAGAAGGGATAATGCAACAGCCCATTAGGACTCTGCCAGAACACAATGGGGCAATGCAACAGAATATTCCCACTCCAGAAGCAAACAATAGCTTTGCAAATATGTCTAGCTGCGCCCAAGTCTTACCAAGCAGAAATCGAGACACTAGTGCAGCTGAGGACGCACATGAGAATGTGGGAGTAGACCCCCTCAACCGCGCTTGGTGGGAAATCTCATCGCAAACCAAATTAAAACCAGAATTGAAGGAGAAAAAGGGATGAGGACCCAAACCTCAGAGACCAACCAGGATTCTAGACATCTCGACAACCCATGGGTATTATTTACAAACGATAAGGTTGTCGCTGGGAGGAACACTAACCAGGGGAACCCGGACATGCCTCCCAGCGAACATACAGCCAAAAGGGAGGGAGAGAAGTTACAGAACAGCCAGCTCCTCCCTTTAGGCTCACCAGCTTCACAAATAACAGCTAAAAACTCCTCGATAGCTCAAAAACAGAACCGAACCAGTCTTGACCCAAAATGCCAAGGAAGTCTAGGCTCCATGGAAACGAACCAAATGGCACTGGGACACCCACAAAACGAGGCCAGCCGGCCAACCATAAATATTCATACTGACGTCACTACATGTGCTAGGGCGAAGGAAACAAATGCAACATGGTTCATGCCCGAATACACCTCTAAAGGAAGGCATGACATTCTGAACCGAGGCAATATACTGCGGTTATTATCTCACATAACCACATTGGCAGATATAACGACAACAGAATTGGAGTCAATAGAATTTATTAATTGCGGGGACTTAAAGACAGGAGAAAAAACAAGAGCAACATGGATCTCTCCTACGATAGCACACAAAATACTTAAAGAAAGTGACATCCTAAAATCTTGGGGGATAACCATTGCCCCGTATTTTAAGCCAGGATATCCAGATTTGTTAATTCCAGAACCCCTGAGGGCAACTGAGATGGCTTCCGGCAGACTAATAACATCAGTGCTGAGAGGAGCCACAGGGCACAGTAATAGCGACAAGAGGCACCAACATGAGGAATTAAGAAGCTCAACGATCCCTCTACTCCGCAAGTTCGGGAAGATGACATAAGATGGATCGCGCGAACCATAAACAACACAAGAGATTGACAAGACGATTGCCCGTTAAACACAGCAAACACAAAGGGGACAGTACGGATCTGTTCCTGGAATGTAAACGGGCTCGCCAACAAACTAGCCGATTTGGACTTCGTCACTTATGTTAGGGCTTTCGACATTGTGGCACTACAAGAAACGTGGGTAATTGACCCGCCTCACCTCCAAGGATTTCTGCGCTTCTCTGTAAACGCCACCAGGGGAGCAAAATACGGCCATCTGCAAGGAGGCTTGGTCACCTATGTCGCAAATACAGCCGTCTATTCTGCTCGCATCTTTAGTGCCACAACACAGTCAATATTAGTAGTTACTATTTCCTTCTCATCACCATCGATAAATAAAAGGGATTCTGATATCATGCTGCTAAATGTGTATATCCAACCTAGATATAAAACCAAATTAGTGAAGGAGATGTGCAACTTCGTGGAAACATGCATAAGCGAAGGATCCACAACTGATCTCGTCTTAACTGGGGACCTAAATCACAATTTAATGGGATCCTCCACGGACGAAGAAGTACTTTTGCAAAATGCAATCTGGAATATCCCGCCGCAAGGAAAATCTCAAGCGTGCAAACAAACCAAGATAGGACAAACGACCGTGGAGGACTTGGAACATCTTAATTTGAGGGCACTAAATGGTAGATCAGCGAAAGATAACCCCCCCGTGACGACATACAGCTCCACAAATACAAGCTCGATTCTGGACTATACTTTCGTCTCCCTAGGCCTCTTTCAACAAATTGCATCGTTCCAGTTGGGTAATAAAGGCGAAAGTGATCATCGGCCTCAAGAAATAGAATTAAGAGCAGTCACTCCAACACTCGATCGTTGCCGGGAGCCTCAAGGAGTAATTGCCACCATTAACCTAAGAAGAATAAAATTCAAGATAGCCGCAGGAAGCGAGATGCTTGAAATCGCAAAACAACATTTTGCTGCGAGGGTCGGAGATGGCGAAGTGGAAAAATGGAGAAACTTCCTATTAGCTATGGAGGCACATGCGACTAAGACCAAACCTGCAAAGATTCAGCGGCACAAAGCCCATATTATATAGCGCTAAGCAAGAACTTAAGTTTACAAAAAAAAGGATTCAACAACTACTGAGACACCTTCGACACAAGCCTAGCGATGAAACACAATTACAAGCATTACGGAAACAAAGGGCAGTCCTCAAAAAACTAAAAAGGGACGCAAACAGAGTCATGGAGGAGGATCTATGGGTCAAACTACATGCTGATGTCAAACATAATAACAGCTCCAGATTTTGGAGCACTATAAACCAATTCATTCACCATAATCACGACGGTGTTTCCTCAAACATCACAGAGGAAGTCTGGGGAAAACATCTCAGGTCTCACTTTCAACAAGGCACTGAACACAATGTGCAGTGCCAAGCATGGCAAAATGAACCCGACTGTCAAACGACACTTAAGGCCTGGCCCGAAATCAATCTCGCCGTCTCTGGGCAATCAGGGATAGACCAATTAACTGAGGCTCAACAAACGGCCCAAATTGATGCCATCAAAAGGCAGATAGGAAAGGGGAGAAGAGAAGGTGCTCCTGGCCCAAACGGAATTCCACCAGTACTTTACAAACAGGAGGCAACTTTCTGGGCAGAAGCACTGGGCCTACTTTTCAGAGAAATCAGAACGTTGAACATCCTGCCCAGTTCATGGAGAGGCTCAATTATTTCCCCAATCCACAAATCTGGCGATAAGTCAGAACCACAAAACTACCGATTAGTGGCTCTATTAGATAATGAAGCGAAATTCTTTGCAGGCTTGTTATTGGAGGACCTCCAGGCATGGGTGAAAGAAAAATCTGCAATTCCTCTTCAACAGACCGGCTTTATAAAATCAGTTGGGACAATAACTAACATTTTAAGCATGGTGATGCTTATGGATAAGGCCGAGGCTACACGGACATCTCTATACCTTTGCTTTATCGACTACAAGGCCGCTTTTGATCATGTTAATCGTATTAGACTCTGGTCCAAATTACATCGTTGGGGGCTTCCTCAGCCCCTACTTAACCTGATCATAAATCTGCATACGGACACGTGGCTACAGGTGAAGCTGGGTAATGGAACCTTCTTGTCAAGACACATTCCCACGGAAAAAGGCCTGAAACAGGGCTGTGTTTTAGCACCCACCCTTTTTAATCTGTATATAGCCGATCTAGTCCCGCTCCTAATCAGCTGCAATTCACACGCTCCGAAATTAGGTGACACGGCATTACCCTGCCTCCTTTATGCAGACGATATAGTCCTGATCAGCAAAACAAAAGTAGGGCTACAACATCTCTTAAACACAACGCGGGACTTCTCCCAAGCAAATGATTTATCGATCAACTTGGATAAAACAAGATCAATGATAATCGGGAAAAAAAGGCGACAAACCATAGCCTGGTTTTGGGGAGAGACCAGAATCAAAGACACAACAGAATATAAATATCTCGGCGTGAAGATGGATACTGGCGGTCAATTCTTGGCACAGAAGTACAGCATAAGGCATAAAGGTTTAATAATCGCAACCTCCGTAAAAACATTAAACTCTAAATTATCTGGCCCATCGATCCAGCCACTGGCTGAGGTGGTTCGTGCTAAACTCTTACCTACAATCACCTATGGTAGCGAGGCACAGAAAGGCAGGGATGCGAAAACACTCGACGCCACAGTAATAATGGCATACAGGGTCATTTTTGGGTTGCCGAAATACACTTCACCCGCGGAAATTAGACTTGAGTTTGGCGTTTTAAAACAATCAATTGCCAGACAAGGGGCCTACATCACTGCATGGGACAAAGTGCGAAAAACACCTCCGGGAACGTTAAATGAACAGCTGTGGAAAGAGCTACAAATGCACACTACATCATCAGCAGCGAAATATCTTCACAGCAGTATACACAAATTAAGGCTAAACCAACTTTGGGAAACTTTGATAACTACCCTAATATTTAAAAACACAGTGTGGAAGACGGTGAAATTACTCTCATGGCTGGAGGACAAGGCTGCACTTTCAAAGCGAGCCCATGGATGGATGACCTTGAATACATACACAAAGCCGGGCGCCCAAGCCTATTTCAACCTGGGATATGACAAACACATAAAAATTGCATTTATGAAATATAGATTTGGCTTGCTCCCCTGTGCACAGCATCTCCCACCACGGCTACGTAATAAAGCAGGCTCTGTGTGCCGATTATGCGGAACAGCTCGGGAAGACCTGCTGCACTTACTATGCTCCTGCAAAGAACTCCTCAAAGAACGAAATAAATTGTTGAAACAACTGTTTAATCGATGAGGGATTCGAACAAGGAGGCAAGCCCTGCTGGCATGTTTTGCACCCAGCGACCCACAATTGAACTGCAGAGCAGTAAAGTTTTTGAGACTGTGCGGAAGGAAAATGCCAGAAACAGAGACATTAAGAACCCAGTCAGAAATAACATAAGCTAATGTGTAAGTCAGTCTGAAGACATTCTAAGATATAATTAAGCAGATAAAACTGACAATTCACTATGCTGCTATAGTTGTTCAAAAGCAGCAAGCTTTTTTAGTATGGTTTTAAGACGTGAGTGTTATGAAGGAATAAGTTTTATGTATGTACATGACAGATTTTTTAACTGAATATATTTTTCTTTTGTATTGCAACGGTTTTAATTAACTATGCAAATAAATTTACTTATTATAGAGTTGCGCCGACACCACGTAGTTAGGCAGAAGGGTTGGCCGATTACCAGAAAGGATGGAAGGTGCAGGCAGCAAAACATTTTCAGCTAGAAAATGTTAGCATTTGGATGTCACACACCACTAGGTCTTGCATTCACCCTACTTATATTGTGTGCAATTATGAGGTCTTAACCCCGTTAGTGTAAGCTGGATTGTAGTTCTTTTGGAAATTCCAAACCCATTTGAAAGGCAGGCTCAAAACACTTAGCTTCTCTCAGGAGCTCGAATAATTCAGGCCGAGGCAACTATCCCAAATCCTACGCGGCATTTGGTGATGAGGGTTCATTGCATCTGCAGCCTCTTTATAATGTCCCCAGAGAAAGAGGGAGAAGTTGAACCCCCCGAGAGAAAATACCCCACCAGTGTGCAAAACATTGAGGCTGCAACCATGCAAATTAAGCATGGGGAAAATTTAAAGCTTTGGCAGGAAAGTTGAGCAAAAATAGGAAACATTTCCCTTTTTGAAGACAACAAGTGGTGACTTGGCTTGATCGCTATCAATACAAAGTTTGCCCTCACCTGCCATCATTATCTAATGTCGATGTCACAGCAAAGATGAACTGGACTTCAGGCTACAGGCTGTTTTCTTTTCCCTATTCTCATTCAGTGCTGCTCTTAGATGTGGGTGACGGTGGGAATAAACAATACATACAGCAACCAAGCCTTCAAATACCCTGCATCGGAAGGTTTTGTTTTCAGACTTGTGGCAGCCAGCTGTGGGACATCTAAAGCTATGGGAGCAGTAAGCAGCTTATTATAGCAGTGGAGTCTCAGCACACATGAGATCGTGAGTGCTCATGATTGCTCCTGTTCACAAGCTATTCCCCTTTGTTGCACTTTTTTTGACCTCTTAACTTAAGTGCCCCTCCAAAATTTGAATAAGCTCTGTGAAATCTCTGGAGAAAGTGTGTGCACAGTTAAAACTAGCTTACCACTTGAGCTGTTGATTTTTCAGAACTTTGCTGACCTATAGTTATTTCTTTGCCTTCAGGTGTGCTTTATTGGATATTTCTACAGTATGATATCATATGTGACATACTTTTATTCGCTATGTGCTTGGTATAAAAAGTAGATGGCCATTTTTTGTCATCACATATGTAAATTAGCAAGCAGAAGTGTTATATCCTGCTTATGTTGTCATATCTATCCCTGGTTACCTATCTCCCTGCTGCTCAGCCAGTGTGAGTGTTGACAGAGGAATGTTGGTGTGACTGTGATGCTTGGAGTGCTTGGGTGCCTGTGTGGATGAGTGGTGACAGTTGGAAGATGGGCTGAGCAGCAGGCAGGCTGCTCCTGGTGGGACTGGCGTAACAGGAACACCAGGCTAATGGACATTTGTACGTAATTAATATCCTGCAACAAGAAGTTAATAAAGAAACGTACAAAATTCATCTCGGCTACCTGTGGTAAGATACAACAAGAAGCTTTTTAAATCCAATACAATCAGAGATTAATGTCCGTGGGAAGGTCTAGACCTATCCATGCACAGATTTACGGTCGGAACGTATTTTTTTTAACCAAAAGCTTATAGCTGTCAACACGGACTTTAAAAAAGTGGATACAGCCATTGCAATGCCATGCAAAACACAAGTCACACTCCAGCAGAATGGAATTATTCTATAGGTCAGCAAAACAAGGTTGCCACTGCAAATTAACAATTCTTTGAATCTTAATTAGGAATGAAAAGTTTTTATTAGCAATTCAATACATGAGCAGTAACAACTCTCCAGAACCCATGAAAGGCAGGAGAGGCCCAAAAAAACATGCAAAGTAGAGGGACCCACAAACAGCTAAGAAACACAGCTGCCTCAGCACCTTCACGAAAATCAACTTTCTTTCCTGGCGTAAAGATGCCCACAGCGGATCCAATTTAAAAAATAAATGCACATTTACCAACCACCCCTCCAAATAGTAGCCCCCCCAAAAAACCTTTTGCAGCCACCACTTACTAGTTCATGGTCACTTCTGGGCCCACGTTGGTCCGCAGCATGTCCAGCACCCCACAAGCCTCGCTGATGCTATAGCCAGAGCTGCTTGCGTCTGAGCTACCTGAGCTACCTTAGCCTTCAGGTTGAGAGAATGAGAGCTTTCACAGAAGAATGACATGGCTGAATGAATCAGGGGTTTCTTCTGGGCTAATTGCTTGGAGTGGAGTAATGTGTGGCCACTGGGTGGCTTCAACATGCCGCCTTGGAAGGGAATAGGAGCAGGGAAGCATGCAGCCGGCATTTCCTGAGCTGTCTTACATGCTGCTCACCGTCGCCTCCATGATTGGCTTTGAAGGTTCTGGCTTTTTTGATGGCACCGTCTACTATATCAGCACTAGAATGTAATAACTGTATGCTTGTACTGTAGCCATATTAGCTGTAGAAAACAACTTGGGCCAGGAGGCTACACGGCGGTTGTAAAGCTTTTGCCAAACTCTGCATTCCAAACAGAGTACAGAGTGCCAAAAACTCCGTAAACTCCGTCGGCGGAGTGGAGTTTTCTGCCAACCCCTAGTTTTAAAACGGGCAGTCGGAGTAGTGCATCCAACCCAGAGTTCCCCCAGACCCATCTGCCACATTACCTTGAACAGGAAGTACCATCATACTGTATCGAAAGCTTTTTCGAGATCAACTGAAATCAGCATTGCACATGGGTGTGATCAGGCATCTTGGTGATACAGGACATGGTACAACCTCATAAGGTTCAGGGAGGTATTGCGGGCCGGGATTAAGCTGTTGTGGTCACTATTGACTAATGTGGGCATGTGGGGGACTAGCCTAAGGGCCAAAGCATTGCTCAGGATTTCAAAATCCATGTTTAACACGGAGAGTGAATGGAAGTCTGTGGTCCGGGCCCCTTGGGTCTTGGGGCCAGATGTACAACCATTGCAAATTGCGCTCAATTGTGAGTCGCAAATTGCGAGTCGCAGTTTGGAATGTACAACAGTGTCAGAGACACTGATTGAGATTCCAACGGGGTCGCAAAATGCGAGGCTCATGAATATTAATGAGCCACTCGCAATTTGCGACCCCATTGGGAATGGCTGGCCCTCCCAGGGATGGTGGCCTGCTGGGTTCAGCAGACCTCCATGTCTGGTACTGCTTGTCAATAAAGTAGTGGTTTTTTTTTTGTAATGCAGCCCGTTTTCCTTAAAGGAAAACGGGATGCATTTAAAAAAAAAAAAAATGAAACGTTTTTGTTTCATTTTCTAAGGGCTGGTAGTGGTCCCTGGGACCACTGCCTGCCCTTAAAAAATATTTCTAGAGCCAGTCACAAAGGGGAAGGGGTTCCCTGGGGACCCCTTCCCATTTGTGACTCCATTACCAACCTCTTGAAGAGGGCGGTAAATTGCGAGTGTTTTGCAACCGCAATTGCGGTTGCAAAATATTCATACATGGCTAGAGAGTCGCTATTAGGAAAAGAACGCCCTTCCTAATAGCGAGTCGCAAAACGCTATTTTGGGAGTCGCAATTTTTTGCGAGTTGCAAAATAGTGTTTGTACATGGCCATGTAGGTTTTTGCGTGAGCAAACGGGTCGCTAACTCGTTTGCACATGCAAAAACTGGTCATACATCTGGCCCTTGGTCTTAGGAAGAGAGACCACAACCACATCTCTAGTTGATTCAGTGAGACCCAGTCTCAGGGAGTCGGCATGGAACGTTTCCCCTTTTGGAGCCAGGTTCCCAACAAATGTTGCATAAAACTCTGCAGGGAGGCCATATGGGTTTGGGGTTTTACCCATCGTCATCTCTTTGCTGGCAGCTCTGATCTCCTGTATTGAAATTGGTCCCCCTGGGCCTTACCGGCTATCCCTGGGAAGACCCCGCAGTGGTAGTCTGGTAAAGAAAGTGGCCAGAATCTTAGCGTGGAGTGGCTCTGGGCTTGTACACAGCACTTCATAATATTCACAGAATGTGGCATTAATGACCCCAGGGGAATAGAGCGACTGGACATTTCCCATCCAGATGTGTTTTATAGCAGCCCCCCCACTGGGGCATGGGTTGAAAAAGCCAGGCCAGCTGTCTGCCCAGCCGCCCTTCCTTTTCATGCGCCCCAGCAACGTAGTGTTTATAATCATGGCAATGCAGCCATTCTAATATGAAATTGTATTGCTCCCAGGCATCCAGAAGCCTGTCAAATACAGCTGCATCCGTACCGAGAGCGTTGTACAGGACATGCAATCTATCATCAAGGGTCCAAAGTTCTCCATTCAGGTCCTTCTGGACACCAACGGATTGCCTAAAGCAGTAGCCATGAACTACCACCTTAAAGGACTCCCATTCAACTAAACTTGAGAATGCCGAACCTTGATTAAGGGCAGAATAGCCAGAGACCGCCTCCCCACGGGAGTCCCGAAAGCAAGTATTTTCCTTGGGACGATGGATTGAGTCATCATGTGGGGATCCATGGGTGTTCCCCTACAGGCCGGAATCTTAGCAGTACATGACTGGGGTCTAAAAGTATATGCCCCAGATATTCGGTATGTGTCACGTATTGGCTGAGCCTAAGGGGGCACAAAAATCTGTCTATTCAGGTGTGAAAGCTGTAGATATGTGAAAAGTAAGAATAGTTCTGCTCCTACCCATGCTGTAATCTCCAAACATCTGTAACCTCCAGTGTCCCAGTTAGTCTCAAAGAACCTCAGCCAACCTGTGTGTGGGCACGGCTGGCAAGGGATGGTGGAGTGGTCCAACAGAACATCCGACACACAGTTAAAGTGTGATGTGTGGAAAGGGATTGGGGGAAGGTTACTTGGTCTTGTTTCGGGGCACACATACTCCCCAATGTTGCATCTCTCCCCAAAAGCCTACATTTCATGAAGACAGCGGCCTTCTTTATTGATGATAGAGTGGACAAGCTCAAAGGGGGTCCCTGCCCTGACCCAGATCAGCTCCCCCTGGCAAAGGTAGAATACGAGGTGGCATACAGCTGGCCTCGTCGCCTACGCCACAAACGATCAATTCCATCCCCTGTAAGATGTGTTTCCTGGAGCATTGCCACCTGTACCTCATGTCTCATTAAATATCTATGGATATTATGTCTTTTGGAGTCTGAAACCATCCCCCTGATGTTCCAGGATAGGAAGGTCCTTGTGTGTCTGTGGTCATCCATTAACTTGTGGGGCATGCATGTCCCTCAAAGGACACATAGGTCCCGCCCACTTCCAGATCCCCTTTCCTCAACATGTAGTTCGATCCCTATGTAAAAGAACAGTAACCCACAACCTTAAACTTCCCAACCCAAGCACAGCTCAGCAGCAACTGGCTATCCAAACTGAGAGTCTTGAAACATAACCTATAGAACATCTCCTCCAGTCACCTGGCAGAAGCCTATCCGTAAGGGGTAGGCCAATTTGAATATGCAAAACTTGTGTTGTGCCAGCCCTCCAAACATTTACAATGAAGAAGCCCACCCAAATACATGATCATACATCTGTGGATTACCAATCAGAGGCCCTCAAAGAGAAGCAATCAGATCACATTACATCGAAGATGATAGTCACCACCAATGCCACAGCTAATAACAGATTAAGCAAAAACACCAATACACACAGCACAATTAGCAAAGGATATTAAATCAATTTCTCCACTGATTGTGGAGTCACTATGGGAAGCCTAGCGCCATCGACCTGGGCGGACTCAGAGTCAGACAGTGTGGGTTTACGCTCAGATAGAGTGCCAGTGTTGCTATATCCCGCATAGAGGCCCTAATGTAGACCCGTTCGTACATGCCCTAAAATGGACGTATTCATATTTACCCTAATATGGTCATATTCGTACTTGCCCTATTATGGTCATAGCCGCATATGCCCAATTATGGTCATAACTGTACATGTCCTATTATAGTCACGGGTCCTTATATAGGCATGATCTTTCACCTACATTGGTCCCAGCTAGTACACAACGAGCTCTGAGGGCTGAACGTTATCTATCATGTGGTTTTGAATACAGCAGGGTTTTTCCCAAACACAGGCCCCCTCTGTACTCATTAATTATGCATGGCTTTCTAGGAATACACCACGTGCATAATATGTATGTACAAAGTTCACCCCTGACGTCTTCCTCATGTCCAATACAAACCATACTGAGGACCGAGACTCTTTAGGGTATAAATACACCATATCTTTCCCCAGTAAGGCAGAGGGAACCGAGACTTCCATGCTGACACACTGACCAGAGACGCTGAGGCTCCTGCATGCAGTCGCTCCAGCTGACAGTGGTCTGACTTAGCCCTGGTGGGGTGTCCAACTCGAGACCAGGACGGGGTCCCACACTCTCTCTATTCAGGTATGGGGGTTCGACTAAATCCTAGAAGGATTCTTGGCTCTTAGCTTTTAGACCTACACACATATGCTAGGTCCACTCAGGTACATCTAGTTAGGCATCGTAGGAGTACGCACACTTGCATAATGCTTTCATATTCATGTATGTATTCATGATTATCGCAATATGGTAGAACTGTTCTATCCCTTTGCTTTTATCGTACTGCTGATAATATATCTCTGCTATTGTCTACTGGTTACCGCAGCACATATATTTTACACTAGAATAACAACTGTTCAATAAATACTTATTGAAACGCCCGACTGTTTATTCTGTGTAACTCTCGGAGACAAACCGAATAAGTAAGCACGAGTGACTGAGCGAAAGGTAGTACATTGTTTCCACGATTCTGAGAGAATCAGGGTTGTCATGGTCTAAGGTTGCCAGAAACTAATCTCTCCCCGATAAGAGGAGACACTAGTGGCACTGCGAGCTAGCTAATGCAAAACTAGGCTAACATATACGGTGGGGGTGCACGGAGTCAGTCTGCCACCAAGCCCGCAGTATATGTTATCCAAACGTGCAGGTCCTGCAGGGTACTATAGGAGCTACACAACAGTGTCTTAGTCCGTCTTCTGAGCCATCACAATTTCTGCAACTTCCTGGAGGGTGGCAACCCTCTTCTCTTTTGTCTGTGATTGAGATGGTCCCCTCTGAAGACTCTTACGCATGATCCTGTGGGGGTGCATCCTCTGTCTGCGCTTAGGGGTGCCAGGTCTGGAACGAGCTGACGGCAGGGTAGTCCCCGCCTTATACGCCTCCCACCGGTTCCATGCTGTTCCAGGATCTTCACAGAAGTGCGTGGTCCCATCAAGAGTTATCCGGAGTTTGGAGGGGAACATCAGGGAGTATTGTATACCCTTGTTGCAAAGTGCTTTCTTAACCTCCAGTTAGGAGCTGCACTGCGGTTGTGAAGTCCATAAAGACTGACACTTTGCTGGGGATATTGCTGGATGACTTTTAAACTACAGTTTTAGTTTACAGTAGGGAGTAGCCTCATGGTGTTTTCAAACACGTCTTAAGCCTGTCAATGCAGGCCTGTGTTCATATTTCCACTTATGCTCAGGTTGGCCTTTCTACATCATTGACTAATGCAGGGGGGGTGCCTTTTACTAACACTAGAGCACCGCTAAGGTGAACACTGGGAGTGGAGCAAGAGATTGGTGAAAGGCAGGGCAGATACACATGAGTAGTCCCTGCACAGGTAGTGAAGAACCCCATGTATATTTTCACTACCTACGAGGTTTTCTCTCCCAGTAGGTTAATATGGGGGAATGGCTGAGATTACTTTAATCTGCAGTGTTGACTTACAGTAGAGCAGCCTCATGTTATTTACTATCAATGGATTCACAATGACAAACTCTCTTTTGTGGTAAGGGTGGATTTGTCATTAATAGCTTAATAATGCCACTTCTAGAATGTGAGCATTCCTTTGTGCTAAACTCTTTTGTGTACCTTTTAATTTGACTGCAGTCCACACTGAAGGCTGGGGGAGCACATATGTGCACTCCCCAGAGACAGCCATAAACATGCAACTGGAATGACAGACCTCTGCCATATGAGAACATGGCTGGATAGATTGGGGGGGTTTGACACTTGGCCTCTGGAAAGCCAGATCATGGTCCCACTAAAGATTAAGATCTGCATTCCAAGGCCTCATTGCACAGGACTGAAATTTAGGAGAGACATGTGTGTTTCAGAAGGAACCCTCTGAACCACCACTACAAAGGCACACTACATAATTCAGCAGGGCAGAGATACACTTGTGGGGACGTGGGACCAGACATCCTGGACTGTGTAGTGCACACTGCCAGAAGAATCTGTTATGCACAAGGAGAAGACCGCCTTTGGAAGGGACTGTGCACCCGGCCTGAATAGTGGACGGCCTGATCTGACAACCTGCTGCGGTGTGGCGCCCTGAAGTGTGCTCTCCGCTTGTTGGCTTGCCCTCTATTCTTTGTGATGGTCTCAGCGACATTAAAGACCCTTGTGAGGGACCTACACCATCTGCGTGTTTCACCTGGAGAGCGTTGCCCTCTCAAGTGCCTATTTCGTCTGCTGGATAATGATTGCAGCGCGGTGTGAGCATGGAACTAAGCATTGTGCTGGAGACCGAATTGCCTTTTGCGGAGCCCCTAAACCATGACTGCATCTAAGGAGTGTGGCCCCTGTATCATGAGGACCTCAGCATGCACAACTGTCTCATTGGTGGTGAGCGGATTCACCGGTTGCGGGAATCACTCTCGTTGGGCATGCTGGCTCATTGCATGTGGTGTTGGATTCACAGGTTGTGACCCTCGGAGGGAGGGCGCATCCATAGTATTGCCTCATTCTACCTTGTGTGGTACTTCTGAAATTGCAACTGTGTGTGTGGGACGGGATTGTCTTGTGCAGCTCGTATCAGATTCATCATGCAGCAGATGTTGTGCCTCATTCCAGGGAGGTATGGCACACCCGACTGTGGGTTGATTGCGACAGGATTGTCTGGTGCAACTCTTATTATCGCGCACCAGACGTTGTGCCTCATTTCGAGGGAGTTATGGCAGACCCAACATTTGGTTCTTTGTGGCTGGATTGTCTGGTGCAACACATATCATTGTGCAACAGACATTGTGCCTCGTTTCTAGGGAGGTACGGTGAACCTGACTTGTGGTTCATTGTGATCGGATTGTCTTGTGCGACTCGGATCAACACGTACCAGACGTTGTGTATCACTTCCCAAGGGGTTTGGGGACAGCTGCACCCCCCATGCACTGAGTGTTCTGTCTTGACCTCAGTGCAGTGAAACAACTGCCCTCTCATCATCCGGCCTGATGACTTTGTGTTGCCAGGTAGTATCGCCCGGATCGGGCCTGGGTGGTGAAAGTAAATGACTAGACTGAGGAACACTTCTGAGAATGATCAGAAGCAGGTCGGGAGACTGCTTGACCCCATGTGCTTCGCAGAACTGGGTTGGTGCCGTAAGACAAATTGAGGGATCTTTAGACTGAACTGGGATAGCCTATAGCCTGTTTCTACTCCGCATAAAGTGGGTGAACTTCCCGAGCAGTGGCCAACCCCCCCAATTGTCGACTGTTGCATGGTTACCCTGATAGTTACTCCAGCCTTCTCTCCAGGGCCCCTGACTAAGTATGACTCTGGCCTTAAACTGGTATAGTAAGGGATGGGAGTTTTGACTCTAATCTGTGGGCAGAGTAGTTGGGGAGGTAACTGAAAGGTGTGGGAGGGATTGTGCCACAGGGTCCACATTCATATTATCAATTTACCTGCCAGATATCATTTGCACCATGTTACGGTGCCGAGTGCGTGTGTGTGCAAATGTGCTTCATATGGACTTGCCGATATCCTTTGCCCAGCGTTATGGTGCTGTGTGAGTGTGGGAGAGTGTGCTGCATGAGAACAACCTGCTATTATTTGCACCGCACATAGGTGTTGTTTTACTTGTTTATTTCATTACCTAACAAATATTCTGTTTTGACATTGGGTTTACCCATGCTGCCTTGGCCCACGGTGCTGTTGAAAAGTGTTATAAATTCATGTGTGTACAAATTCCTGATATCGTTGTGACCTGGGGTGCACCCTTCAAATGTGTGGATTCAAATTTTGTTATTTGCCAGGTTTGGACCAGTTCTGACAACATATCGCCCCGCCTAAGGGTGCTGTGGTAAAATAGGATTTTTCCCAAGTTTGCATATTACTAATATATTCCTTTTAACACTGTTGGGCCTAGTACTGCTAGTAATATTTCCAAGTGTGATTTATGCTCAGAAATACATGATGCTCATGTTGTGTTAATTAATGTGTGAGTTTAATACATTTTGTTTTACATACACCATGTGTGAAGTCTCTTTTGTGACGCTGCATGTATTTATTTTGTGAGAGTGCTGTGCTAATGCTTTACACATTGCCTCTATGATAAGCCTGACTGCTCAGTGCCAAGCTACACAATAAGTTGAGCGTAGGATATACAGTGAGTGTAATCACCTAACCCTGACAGGAGTGGTAGGTTCTGCTTTGCTTAGGCACTGCCTCAGCCAACCAGAAAATACCAGTTCCAACAGGGAGGTTTGGGTCACATCTGTCTTTATCCTGTTCTCAATATATGACACCATATCACCATGGTCCACACCCTCAGGGAGGCCCACCACCCTGATTTTATTACCTAGATTGTGCCCCTCTGCATCTTTGCCTTGATGTTCAAGGGTGCGCACTCTATCCATCAGCTCCACCATCTGGCCAGTGAGTGTAAGGGTCTCGGGTTTCAGCACCCCCACTGAGGTCTCCACCTCTTAAACCCTATTGGGCAGTTTGTGATGTTCCACTTGCAGCAGGCCCAGTCCCACTGGCACTCCACCAATGTCCCATTGGATGGTGGCCTTGGTGTCTGCTATAGCAGCTAGTATTTTATCTTGTTGTCGGTAGAAAGGGTCCATCAATGGGGCCGGCTCCACAGTTTCCACGGACAGGGATCAGGACAGATCTCCCACCTCAATCGGTGCCCCCACCCGCTTAGCCCTCGGTTTCCCCATCTATGTGTTGTACATATGTTATGGAGAAGAATTTAAGTGTGGTAAGTCAGTTCCTACCTGTATAGGGCCTTGCAAGTGCACAGAGGCAAAAATGCACCCTGGGTCGTGAGTTCGGTATGTGATGAACAGCCTCTTGTCAAGTGGACACAAACGCAGGAGAGGGAGCTGCGTCTCAGCCCCTCAGTAAGATGGGGTAGCCAGGAAAGTGTGCTCTGGATTGCCCTTGTTTGTGTCACTGAGTGCCGGAGACTCAACTAATGTAATCCAGGCAAGGGCATGGCAGGTTCCAGGCTGCACATCAGCCCCACAGATATGCCACATTTGTTGGTGTGATATCTTCCTCTAATATGGGGGCCATAGGAGTGTGATCACTGTCTCCCTACAGGTGCAGTGAATCTGCACAGTCCAGGGGCAATTCAATAGGCTAGATAGAGGGAGGCAACGGAGGGCTAGATGCATGTTTTGGGTGTTCTCGCAACACACTGCCCACATGAAAACACCCAGCAGTACATGTTCCATTGGACACCGCAGGGCCACCAAACACCCAGTGTTCACAGTTGCAGCAGGGCCTGCCAGAGGAGGGGCAGGGGGCACCACCATGAAACTCTCCCCGGTACCTGGGCATCGCTGGGAGAACAGCGGTGTGTCTGATGCTCTGCACCGATATTGAGGTCACAGAAGGCTGGACAGCAGTGTACGGCCATGTGGTCATGGTGCCATAACCCCCAGTAAAGACAACAACAGGACACTCCTAATGCCACACTTCAATGGGCCCCACAGGTATGCACCGAGGAGCCAGCATCTCCCCAAGGACCACTGGTCCCCATAAAGCTAGAGGGGCCAACATGATCCTGACCCCATGGCCGCCTTCCCAGCTCCAGGCCATGACATTAAGGGTGGGCTCACCTCTGTTTGCCCACCACTTCAGAGCAGTCCAGGTTGTCAGCAGCCCCCGGAAGCACAGCAACACCACACTGCACCAGTCAAGTAGTAACAACAGTCACAATATACCTTGAGTGCTGCTTTCAGGTCGGTGGTATCAGGCAATATCGTGACAGGCCCCGTAGTCAGCAGCAGCCTGCCAGAGTCTCGGACGTGTCTGCCAGGCCACATCCCGATGCCTTAAACTCCATGGTGTCCGCAGGCAGGTGCACAGCATTACTGTGGGCTCTCCAATGGCAGGGCAATACAGGGCAAGCTCTCTAGGGCCTTCAGTGGTGCTCCCCAGCAGGGTCCCAATCCCTCCGGCAAAAGGTGAGCCCAATAATGGTCCAAAGGTGGGGCGAGTTGACAGGATACCCGCCGGAGCTCGTGGGTGGACATACCACAGTCTTCAGAGCATACCGTTTGGGGAGTGGCACAACACCGCAGCTCGTTCACCAGCAGGCCATGTACCACTCTATGACTTTCACTGCCAAGAGGCGGCCCCAGCCTCCTCAGGGTGTCCACACGGCGATAGGCCATTCCAGGCCACAGTCTGTGACGCTGTCCCCAAACCCCTCATGGAGGGTACCAGACTCAGAGACAGCAAACGTCCCCAAAAAGTGACACTTGCAAGTCACACTGCGGAACAGGAAAATGCAGCCTTATTCTGATGGTGGTGATTAGGCAGGATAGTGATCGGGCAGGCACGCAGCTTGCATAACAAGCATCCGTTGTGTTCACCATCTTGGTCCGGCCCCCCCCCCGGATGTAATTTGTGGTTGATGTTGAAAAACTTCATATATATGCGTTCTCTCTAGCAGAGACCTAACACTCCCTGTTGACAGATTTGACAAGTGTGTAGATGTAACTAAGTCCTAGATTGACTGTCATAGCCCCATTTTCTACTTACCCTTGTTGTGTACAAAATTCTTTGAGCAACCATAGAGCCGTCAGAGATATTGGGTTATGACTTAAGATTTAGGGATATTGGGGCAATTCAAAATTTGATCAAAAGTAGCAGATGTTCTGCCCGCCAACCTCTCTGTTCTCCAACCTAATTTGGGGATGGGAAAACTGCGGGTTTCTGTTAACCGAGCCACAGCTGGCTCCACCAGTGGATATCCCTTCACCTGACAGCTCATCAGCCACAGGACAGCCAGGTCCCTATGGCCCCATAAATTGTGGAAGCCATAGCCATTCCAGATTTTACACATTATTTTGGAGGCATGTGCATGCATGTGCAGTGTGTAGTTGTGTGAAGATAACAATATTACAGAGGTGCCTTAAGGTGCAGTGGTCAGGTGTCCCGCAGGCATTTGTGTGACCCCTTCTGTAATTTTGTGTTTTAAGGCTGTGTGATCTCGAGGAGCAATCCTTCTTTTTCATGGGTGAGCATCTTCATACAACTGTGGAGATGCCTTGGCCCCTGTGACTGCTCCATATTACTGACAACGACATAGAGGACCACAGGCTCTGTGGAGGTCACTGACTCTGTGCCACATAGGATGTGGTGTACAGGTACTGTGCCTACGTGATGCGTTTTTGGCAGGGAGCACACTGGTCCAAGGACCTTAGGTGGCACTCCCTTGAGGCCGGGGTAATTACACACTGCACCCACCACTCCAGAGCGCCAAGCCCTTTCTTTGAAACCCTGCTTGTCCCCTGTATTTAAAGATGGAATGGCAGCTTGAAACTTTCAGTTCAATTTCACTGCTTTGCTGTCATTAGTTTGGGCCTGGACTGGAGGGCAGCACATTCATTTTTAGTACAGCATATGGGTCTGATATGAGCGTAGCTTACCAGACGAGGATGCCCATACAGACTGGTACCATGAATCATATTAATGTAATATGGCGCATTTTACAATGAAAGCTTATAATTTGTATTAGACATGTTCTTAGTTGCAAATTACAGAAGACCCATTTGAACACAACTCCTGTAATAGCAAGATGTGCAACCTGCACCAGAAATGGCCCGATGTATCATTTGGACAAGTGACAAAACTTTGCAATACGGCCCCTGGACATTTACAGAATTAACAATATTTCTTCCACGGCATTAAGGTATGGCAATTTATCACATTTTCTTTCGTTCATACAAAATTTGTCTCCAGCATATTATAATACATTTCGCCTTCCAAAGATACCTGCAGATAAGATTCAGGCTCTCATTACGAGTGCCCTGGTATTTTGCGTGATATTTGCGCACCTCATAAAATCCGACTCCATGGAGTCGGAAATTACTAGAACAGACATATGCCACGTAATTATGAGTTTCTGGGGAATAAAATGCGAGCTTGGTGCTTCCTGAGATGTATATCTTCAGCTTTGACCTGCAGACATTCATCATAAAACAGGTAATTGCTATGTGTGCTGTAACAAGAGATGTTTTTACTTTAAACCTTTTGCAATGTTATAAATGTTTTCAACATCATCCTTGTATTGAATTGCGACGTGGGGCACAATGTTCATATTTTTAAAGGCAACACTTTTAATTATTTCTTAAAAGAAAGGTTTACAAATGAAAATGTTTTTAGTAGAATAATATGGATTCAAATAATAAAAAAGGATAGAGAAAAGATTTTATTTTTGCCTTATTTTGTATTGCTAGCATGTCACAAGGTAGGAAAGAAAAAGAAAGAAGGAGCTGCAGCAACATCAAATGGCTAGGCATTGTTGTCTGTATATTTCCTTTGAAACCGAAAAGTTTTGATATTATAAAACAAGCATTTGCAATGCAATAGGTCTCGCATTTACGCAAGACCTATTGCATTGCAAATGGTAGGCATCACAGACAATGGGAGGGAGGGCGGGCACGGGGGAGAAGGCACGGACAACGCGAGGGAGGTCGGGCGGGGAGAAGGCATGGACAACGGGAGGGCGAGAAGGCACGGATAACGGGAGGGCGGGCGGGGGGTAGAAGGCACATGGACAACGGGAGGGTGGGCGGGGGGAGAAGACACGGACAACGGGAGGGAGGGAGGGAGGAAAGAAGGCACAACATCGGGGGGAGTAAAGAAGGCACCAAAGCATGTCGTGCCTGCAGTAGGAAACCTCATTAAAGAAAATAGTGCTCACAGTCTAAATAACACGTACCGTGTAACAACCGAAGTAAAGGGGCCAGTCGCCATGGGAGGTGACAAATGAAGAGGAGGTGGTACTAAGGAGGGACTAACAAGCCTATTGACGAATCAGAAGCCAGCATTTAGGACGGACAATGACACATGCCAATGGCAAATATGGACGGAGAGTGGGCGGGGCTTCTATTCCCTACTCCTCTACAATAAGTCTCGCAGAGCAGCGCATGCACGCTGGCTCTAGGCTCGACCTTAAAAGGAAGCAGGAAAGTGATGGGCAAAGCAGATGAGCTAGCATAGAAGAATTGGATGAGAGCTGCACCATATTACAAAAAAAGAAGCATTTTGAACACGGTGGGATTTTAGGGTAGGCCTGTCCTATCTTTTTATGTGTGGAGTTCTGCGCCCCGACTTTGGAGTCTCTGCAGTCATAACCATACTATTAACTTGAATGTTGTAAGTAACACAAAAGTATATGTTTACCTTTGTGAATCAGGCTCTGCATATTTGATAATTGTGTTTTAATTACCATTAATGTAATTGTGTTGTTAAGACCTTCAACACCTACAGTTACCTGATTTTAATTTCTTACTGTTCCTGCTCAAACAATATACTACTTGTCACGGTCATCAGATTTAAAACATAAACTCTTGATAGCAGAGGAAGATGGTTTCCAAAACCCTGGGCACACAGCTGCTGCTGGGACTCAATTGGATGAATTGGAGTATTTTACCACTGATCTTCCGGGCCCTTACCTGCTGTTGAACCCAGCACCTTACACAATGACATTCCATTAGCACTTGTTCCTTATGGCAGTGAAAGTGCACCACTTTTTAAACCTATTATCTGGAAGAAGCATACATATATCCAGTGGAATTTGAACCAGCAGCCCTAGTAAACAGAAAAAATAAAAGTGCAATAAATTAGAGGTAATTTCAGGGGGCCAAATTGCAACTATTATTAGATTATTAGAATGTTAGGAGCTCTGATGAAGGGAATGAAGAGGCTTGGGGTTAATAACAGCTGGTATAAGCCTTCTTCTTCATCATTCCAAAGTTTTACTTTCTGTTTCTCCCTTTTAATTTTAGAACATTCTTTCTTCAGTGGGTGTAATGTTCTAATATCCCTATAACGTTTCGGCCTCAGGCTATACCGGTTGTTAAAGGCCCTCTCCCTTGTTATAGACCCTTGCCTGTGGCCTGAGCCTAGACTTCTGGTTCAGGCCCTTTACAACCGGTATAGCCCTTGCCAGCAGGCTATAAGGCTATAGTTAATGTTCACAGTATGATTAAGATGAATGTGACTGAAAGACAGAAACATGCATATATGTAGCCAAAGAATTGAAGCAATTGTTAGGAGAGGCATAAGATTTTTACTGTAAATTTATGCAGGTGGTTCTTTCTTCATTAAGATGTACAGTGCACCCCTTCCAGTAGCGGTCGGTGGTGGAGTGCCGCGGGCGCTGACGTGGGCGGGGAGGGGCAGGATGGGGGTAGTAAACCACGGATTACGGGCGATTACAGGTAAGTACACATATAAATAAATAAAACTAATTTCGTTTCTCGCGCTGCATCACATTTGGCGATGCAGCGCGAGAAACGAAATTCGTTTTATTTATTTATATGTGTACTTACCTGTAATCGGCCGTAATCCGGTTTACTACCCCCCACCATGCCCCTCCCCCACCCCACTTCAGCGCCCGGTGGCACCCCCACCACCGACTGCTACTGACCCCTTCTCAAACAAGTTAGCCACAGGAGAAAGTCAGGATTGTTACCTGCATGTGTTTGTGCAGTAATCCACATAACACCCAGTGGTTTGTGCTATGATAATGGGATTGGGCAGGACTGACAAAATCATTCAATGACAGTAATTCACAATCAACATTCACTTTCTAAGAGCCTGAATATTGTTGTGTTTCACAAGTAGGTGTGAACTGCACACAGACAATTCTGCAACAGCGCAGACAGCAAAAGGTAATGGGTGTACAGTGTGCAGCCTATTACAGTTTGCACATCGCGGAATTTGAAATTGCACATAATTGTCAAATAATTCTTCCCATTACTTGAAATGCAAAATGCCATTTTGTGCACTTTGCCCCGTGATTTGCTTCAGGTTTTCCTGTGGCATACCATGTGTGCAAACTCCTGTTTCAGGTGAAATTTGCAGGAGAGTCATAATTCCCATTGGAGATCAAATGGGAGTTTGTAGCTAAATTGGATTTTGCAGCACAATCGTAATCAGCACCTAAGTGTAAGAAATTGGGTTATGAGTTGTGCAGGATGCGAGGCTTGTGCAAACACCAGGTCAGCAACTTCCTCTTCCTGGGAACGAATCATCCCGCTGTAACAGTTAACTCTCTCAGGGTAGTGAAGCAGAGCAGTCCAAGGCCTACACAGGGGAGGTGGTGTGGGCTAGTAATCGCTTTTCACTGGCCCTCAAATATGATTGTCCAGTCAGTGCTTTTACTTTAAAAAAGGAACAGTACATTTACTGCACACACACTACTAAGTTCTACACATTGATTTACAAATATATACATGTGGCAGATAGAAATCCTTTTGGTGACATTCGGAAATCACATTTTTCCCCTAATGGTTCATGACACTCAAAATCACAGTAGCCTCCCACCTATACCAGATAGAAAATCACAATATGAATGTATCACTTCCGGTGGTTTCCGGCCTGTGCCACTGGTGGGAAAATCTCTACAAAAAGGAATGATGTATGGTGGTCTTGCTCATGGGAAATCAGCCTTGCCTATGCCAAGAACGAGATTTCCTGGAGCCCCCAATCATCTCCTACAACCCAAGAAGCTGGTGCACCCCTTCACCCAGATCTATGGTGTGGGTAATTATTGTAGTTCCTAAACCTCGAGAGAAGAACCCTCCTCATACAGGCCTAGTGTGTAGTGCTGAGGTCCATTATGGCCTGGAAACCCACTAATGGGAATAATGTGGGAAAGCCCACCCCATCATCACAACATTTCAAAATGTAAACCAATCTTAATTGACAGAGTTGATACATTACCTAGCCATTAATCCTTTTGCATGATGTGTGAGGGGGCTTTCCTTTTCCATCTCTAGAGTTCACATAACCAACCTTTGGAACTCTCTCAGAGCTTTGCACTCTGATATTTGCTCATTAATTCATAGGTAAGCTGTGCGAAATTCAAATATTATCAATATGTACCAGAACTGGATACTATTGATCCCAAGGAATATTAACACTTAAAAAATGATTGTCCAGTCAGTGCGTTTTCTTTGAAAATGGAAAAGTACATTTGTTACAAACACACTACTAAATACTATACATTGATTTGCAGATATATACATCAGGCAGATAGAAATTGCTTAGAGGACATTCTAAAATCAAAGTTGACCCCTAATGGGTCATGACACCTAAAATCACAGTATCCCCCACCTATACCAGATAGAACATCACAATATAGGAGGTATCACTTTAAATACAGCAGGCCTACTGGCTTTATCAGGGTCACCACACCCATACACAAGGCAAGCCTATTGTCTTTATCAGGGGGGTCACTATAGTAAAGGATCCAATACTCTCATGTTAAAAATCACTATTACATCACTGAAATCAATAACCATGTTTAAATGCAGTTGTTGTTAACAAAGCATTTTGTAATGTCAACAATGTATTGTCAATGAAGCATTTGAAATGAACACAACATCTTTATCTTTGGTATACACCTTAAGGCCACATGAACTGCAACCATAAGACCAATCACCCGAGGTCACTACATTCCTAGGTTGTAGGCCAAACATTCAAGCTTTACAAATGCTTTACAAGTAATGAAAAGTTCTCGTCAGGTCCTACTTTTTGGAACCTGGGAGACATAGGGTTCAGTTACTGAAAGTTGCTCTGGAGGACTGCTGCACTCCCTGCAGCCTCCATAATATCCATAGGTGGTGCCCTGTCAATTTTGGGGGAACCACAAGCACTATTCCATAGGTGATGATGACACGCAGGGCATTATGGGGTGGTCCCTTTGAGGAGCAGTGAATTTTATGAGCAGCTTTGACCACTTTCTTTTACTGGCACATGGCCTTGTGCTGTGCACCTTTTTCTTTTTTCTCATTTTGGGGTGGTGCCCAGTCCCACCCGGGACATCCCAAGGTGTTTTATAACTTTTGACTTTGGGCAGCGCAGATAACCCACTCCTATACTGTCCAGCCAGCTCACCACCCGCCTGCACTGAGCTGGGCAGGCACGAGAGCATGCATTCTTTCTCTTCCACCTGTGAGAAGCACATGCAGTTGTTGCAGCCCTTTGTCCCCAGATGCAGCCATGGAGGGTGAAGGTGACCTGGGGACTCATGGCATCGCTCCCTCATCCTTACTCCTTGGTGTGGGGGCCTGATGTTGTAGTCTTGGGCCCCTATTAAGCATTTGCTGGGCTGCATCCTTGTGGCCTGGCACCTATTTTCCCGGAAAGATGGGGAACCCAGGGGCAATCCTAACCTGGGGGAGGGGCCCCAGGAATGCCTGATCCCTCTAGCATAATATCAGTGATTCCCTCACCAAGCCCCGGGCTCTGGCCCACCCTAGGGGCAAGGATTAAAAAGTACGCCGGAGCAGACACACATGGTCGCTCACAAAAGGTTAGAGGTCAAATCTTTTAAAGGTAGATATTATTATTATTATTAGGAAGTTTGTAAAGCGCAATGGTTACTCCAACGGAGTGTCCCCACGCTAGGACAACTGGAAACCCCAAACCCATACCACACTGATCGATTACCTACATAGCCTCTAAACAGAGAAAGGCAGCTGAGTGGTTAACGACCGCCCCCCAAGTCACGGAAGAGCCAGGTTTTCAATTTCTTACGGAACCAAGGTTCTGACTCAGATGTCCTCAAGTCCACAGGAAGTTTATTCCAGGCCTTAGCTACCAGGAAACCAAAAGATCTTCCACCCACCCTGGCCCTCCGCACCTTAGGCACAGTCATTCTCATACAACCAAGAGATCTCAAATTCCGAGAAGGTTGGTAAACCGTCAGAAGGGGAGTCAAAAAGCGCGGCCCTTTTTCCTAAGGATCCTGTGGCTAATACAAAGAGCTTTAAATGTAACTCTGGCCTGTATTGGGAGCCAGTGAAGTTTTTTTAAGGCTTCTCCTACCGGGGCCCTCCTGGGAATATTCAGGATAAGCCTAGCGGCGGCATTTTGGACCTTCTGCAAGATGTTCAAATTTTTAGCGGTCACCCCTAGATACAGAACATTGCAATAGTCAAGACGAGATGTGACCAAAGCCTGTACAACAGTTCTTTTAGCATCCAGGGGGAGAAGGTCCAGAATTTTCCGCAGCATTTTCAGGATGCCAAAGCAAGTTCCGGCCACAGCAGAAATTTGCTGGGTAAAGGAAAGTGCTTCGTCAAACCACACCCCCAAATTTTTCACCTTATCCTTCGGCACCGGGCAAAGTCCCAGTTCCTCAGGCCACCAATGCTGTGACCAGAAAGAGGGCTGTTTTCCCACAACCAACACCTCTGTCTTCCCTGCATTCAGCTGGAGACAACTCAGTCTCATCCAGTCCATAAGCTCCCTCAGACAAGTTTTGAAATCAGCAGCCCTTCCTGATTCTTGTTGTTCTAGGGTCACAACTAGCTGAGTGTCGTCAGCATAGGATACCAACTTGATTCCATGTCTCAACACAATATCTGCCAGCGGGCGCATATATATATTGAATAGGGTGGGGCTGAGCGCAGATCCCTGCGGCACCCCCTGGTTTAAAGGACAAACTCTGGACTTGAATGGATGTTGCAACACCTGAAAGGTTCTATTTTCCAAAAAGTTCTTCAACCACATCCACGTGACACCTCCGACCCCGACCTCTCCTAGCCTTTCCAGCAGGAGGCCATGGGACACCGTGTCGAACGCGGCACTCAAGTCCAACAAAACCAGAGCAGTAGTTCTACCTTCATCGGCCGCAATCCTCAACACTTCAGCTGCTAGAAGAAGAGCAGACTCTGTGCCATGCATTGGCCTAAAACCAGCCTGGGTGTCATGAAGAACCTGCCTCTCTTCTAAAAACTTCGACAGTTGGTTATTAAGATGTTTCTCTGCAATTTTTGCCACATAAGGAAGAAGAGATATAGGTCTTAAGTTTTCAGGAATAGCGGGGTCCAGTGATGGTTTCTTCAGCAGAGGAACCACCATAGCGTGTTTCCATCTGCTAGGAACCAGACCAGTGCTGAAGGATAGGTTCATAAGTGAGGTAAGAACAGGGGCAATTATATTTTTCCCTAATTGAAGAAATTTTGGGGGGATCGGGTCCAAAGGTGATCCAGATTTCACAGCCTCCATCAGCCCCAGAATCTCATTTTCCACCAAAGGGCAGAGGATAAACTTATCCTCGGTCACAGGTGCCTCCGTATAAGACACAGGCACATAGCTCCTATTACTATCTGGAAAGGAGGCAGATATCCGGTCGATCTTATCAATAAAATAATTGGCGACCTTATCACAATACTCCGTAGAAGCAGGGAGTGCAACAGTCACTCGTTCTAGAGAGGACAATTGTTTCACTACCTGAAAAATGGTTTTAGAAGAATGTTTGGTTAACTCGATTTGCCCTGTATAATATTCCTTCCGTACTCTCTTAATATGGCGATGGTAAAGCTTCAAGGCATCAAGATATTCCTGTTTATTTACATCCTGATAGTTCTTCCTCCACTGGCGCTCAAGATGCTTACATCTGGTTTTCATTAGTGCCAATTCTTCCGAAAACCACTTCGCCGAAGCGAAAGTATGGGCATTTTTACATTGTTTGAGCGGTATCAGGGAGTCAACCGCCTTCGTCATCCAGCTAAAAATAGAGTTATCAGCTACCTGGCTGTTGTCCCCTAAATCAGGAGGACAACTTGCCAGAGCATCTTCAAAGGCAACCTGGGTAAGAGCAGACCATTTCCGAACCATTATAGGTTTACAGCCCCTGCCCTGCAGGTAAAGGGCCGGACCTAATATCGGTATATTAAAAAACAATAAAAAGTGGTCTGACCAGGCCAGATATCTCGGGTCCGATGGGCCAGTTTGAACAATCTTGAGCTTATTTTACTCCTGGTGGTGAGATCTAGCCACCAGGGTTATTTCTAGCAGGCCTCCAGAAGGTGTTTCATGCAGAGAGATGGTATCATTGGCTCCCTGTACCACGTTTGTCCTGTGCCTGGCTCCTGGTATCCCACTCGGCCTGCTGGGGCATAGAAGCCTATGCCTTCGCTTAACTGCTCTTCAGGGGGCCTAAGGGGACCGGCATCTGGTAGTGAGGCTCATCCAAAATAAAGGTCCAAAAGAGGGCAATTAAAAGCAAAATATCTGGGCATACTAAATGGGTAAAACCCATTTGCAACAATAAGTATAATAACACTTTCGCCCCTCGAGATCCAGTCAATATCCTCTGTACTAGCTCTAGGATGATAAAGATATGGAGGTCACTTTGTGGCATGGGGAACAAGGAAACACCACAATTCCTGCTTTGGGATTGCTGCAAAAATCAGTTTATTTAGCAGTCATCCTCTTGGTCAGCATGTAGTGGCCTTCCTGACATTGTATGTGCTTTGGAATCTCTGTGTTTCAGTAAGGATCCTTTTTGAGAGGTGTAGAGGCTCCTGTTTCCAATCCTGCCTCCCTCACACATATTTCTGTCTGAGGCGCTAGAATCTTTCTGTTTTATGTTGACGCTAAAAAGGAGCCTGGTGCTAAATCACCCCAGACACAGAGATTCAATGCAGGGGCAGGTAGTTTTGGAAATGGGAATCTTTTCAGTGGGGCACCTTCCAAAAGATTTTGTTGCTTGGACTTGATGGCAAGACCCCGAGTTAGTACTAGGTAGTTTTCCATGCAGCATAAATATTCTGTTTGAAAAACATTTCTGTCCTGTGAATTTACAACAGGAAGAGATTGAAAAAGGACTAATTGTCTTGGACTTGTCAAAAAATATCTAGACTTATTCTGTGTCATTTGCTCAATACCATGGTGTCCCATGCATACATCTGGATTTGAAGCTGTTCATGAGCAAACAAGGTGACAATTTTAGTTCCTGATTTTGTACTTGCACATTTGTGTAGGAAAAAGATGCATAAGTGTAAGAATGGACGGTGTGAAGCAAGACTAGTGGAACAAAAGACATTTGACAGGGGGCATTATAGAGGTTTTCTTTTATCTATAGTGTTTTGCTTGGTTGTTGATGTGATTGCACTTCAGTTTCTGTTTTGAAATCAATAGAAACTCATTTCGTCCATCTATTTTGTTTTTTCTCTAGGTGCCAGCACTACTGTGCAATATTGAAGTCCACTTTTTTTTTTTTATCAGCATACGGATTAGGACTGAAAATAATATGGCTTGTTGATGTTGGAATTCACATTTTAGAACCATGTGTTCCAAGGCAAACTTTGGATTTTTGGTCCAATTAGTTGACTGTTGCTAAAGACTATGGGGCATATTCACAAGGAGCTATCGCCGAATTAACGGCACTTTATCGCAGCCAAAGTCGTGATAAATATACCTCCCCATTCAGAAGCCGGTGTAAACAGCCCACAGCACTAGTTTACCCGCGATAGCAGCCGAAAAAACATCGCCACAGAGGACCCACGCAACTATCGCTAATGAGATGCAGAGTAGGCGTTCCCGTGCCAAAAGGCGCGACAACATCACACCTCAACATTCACAAGGACCAGCCACATCGGCGATAAAAACACAAAACGGGCGATAAGGTGCGTTAGCACCAGGAAATTTACACCTGCTGTGACCTGGTGTAAAGTCACACACCTACTAAATCCTCCAACCACACACTTATACAGCCACTCATTCTACAATATACCTTGGCCAATATATTTATAAAACATATTTAAACTTTACAGAAACACACAGTCACTGGATGATGTCATCAGTGATGTCATCAGTGATGTCATTTGAGATGTCATCTGTGATGTCATCAGTGATGTCACTGACCATGTCATGAATGATGTAATATGTGACGTCATCAGCAGTGCATTGTGGGCGTGAGTTATAGTTAGCTCAACTAACTATAACGGCCGAATTTCTATGGTTTTGTACGAGTGAAATGTGCAAGTAACTATAACGTCCCTGAAACCTGTGGTTTTTTCAGTGAATTTCAAAGGTTTTTAACATGATAATTTGTAACTATAACGTCGCTGAAACCTATGGTTTTTTCAGTGTATATATATATACCGCCAGTAGATAATATATATATATATATATATATATATATATGTAAGTTGCTCGTTTGCAAAACAATCCTTTGAGAATAAAACGAGAGTAGACCCAGATTTTGTGTAATTTTCAGTTTATTACACCGAAGAACCAGTCCGCCATGACGCGTTTCGGCAGATCCCTGCCTTGATCACATGACAGCGCTACTGCTTGTGGGATACCTATTTAAAGTGACAGTGTGCACTGGTCATGACAATAGACATAGAAAAAACATTTATATTGCATTGTTTGTATCCTTGTCAATAATATATGCATAAATGCATTTGAGCAAGTCAACCTGATATTTGTTGTATTACCCTCATAATTTTTTATATAAAAATACAATACATTCTTAAAATAACCCTGATATTTTCGACAATAATTGCATCAATGCTTTAGGATACAATAAATGTATTTCTTGTCATCTAGACCATATACAAACCCATAACAGTACTAAAAAGTGCTACCTATAGTGTTAAAATGATATATTTACATGTGCAAAAATACTAAAATTTCATAATTAACCTAACAAGGCATATCTTATTTTGACTTAATGTCATATCTTGTAGTTGATAATCCTTGAAAAAAGTGCAAGTGTGCAAGTGCAAATATCGCAAAATATCTTATCTCAATCTGATTGATCAATGATTGATTCCCATGATTGTAAAATATATAAATATACACATAAATATAAATATCAATAGAATACATAAATATACATATATATAAATATAAATATCAATAAATACATAAATATACACATCCAATACTACAATTCAATCACCACTAACAGAATAAAAAACCTATAAAAAGATCTAAAAAGATTTAACTTGTGTATATCTACTTGCATCGTTCGACTCCATGTTTTATACTTTGATGAGACTGGCTAAATAACCTCCTACATTAGTTCATCTATTCCTACAAAACCCATACGGTCCACATAAGATAAAGTATTCTGATTGGTACATCTCAAATAATGATTTCATATTTAAATATTTTCAATTTACAATTTTATATACGAGTTGGAATTTGAGGGGAGTATATAGAATTCAATGTATCTTGTACCTTCGGATTCTGCACCATAATTTTGCCAGGAGTTAAATTCTTTATATTAAAAACATATTATAAATAAGTATGCAGATCCTCACTCATATTAAGGCCTCCTGGTTGTTTTGTATCTAATTCCAGGATATAGCGTGTTTCAAGCCTTCTCAATTTTGACTCCCGATCACCACCTTTCCTTTGTGGGGGAACTGCATCTATGACATAGTATTTTAAATGATTTAAATCACTATTGTGTTCTTCATGGAAATGTCTCGCTACTGGGTAGCTTTGATCTTTGTTCTTGATCGCCCTTATGTGTTGTAGAATTCTTTTGTGGACAGCCAGCTTTGTGCTGCCCACATAATTTAATTTACAACTACATTCCAACACATATACGGCATGATCCGTTCGACATGTTAAATGTTGGTTTATTGTTTGTACCTGATCACCAAAGGCAGTAAGATAAGTGGTTCTATTTGAGCCATGTTGACAGGCTTTGCAGATGGCACATCTATAAAAGCCCTTCCTTGCTGTCAGCCAACTGCTTTGATCCTGAATTTCTGGACTGCTTTTGACTAACTCATTGGCCATTGATCCAGTTTTTCTAAATGTTATGGCCGGATATTTTGGAAGTAGCCCTCCAATTGCGGGGTCATCCAGGACAATGGGCCAATTTCGTCTTACGATGCCCCGCAATTGCTGTTCCTGTTTGGAATATGCTGTAATAAGTCTAATTGGCTCTCCCAATTCTGCCTTCTTCCCATCAATATATATATATTATCTACTGGCGGTCGCCAGTAGATAGTTATAGTTACAACCTATTATCCATAGGAAATCCGCGACATTCTATTTGAAATAACTCTCTTGCCGGTTGACGTATCTTCGCAAAATTTTCAAACTTTGTGGGGCGCTCCGGTCCGCTCCTACCCTGAAAGTCTCGGGGATTCGTCAAGCGGGGGCCGAGAAAAAGGGGGGTCCCAAAACGCGTTTTCCCCATGCAATTTTCCATAGGAAACTTTAGACACGGCTACAGCTCGAACTGCTGAACAGAATTACACCAAATTTGGCAAAGAGGTAGTTCTTGGTTCAGAAAGAACCCTTTTGTTAAATGGTGTAAATCCGTTCAGTAGTTGCTGAGAAAATCAAAAGTAAAAGTACATATATATCTATGGCCGAGTAGGGTCCGCGTACCCTCAGCGCACCCTGCGCGCACCGTCCCGATCACGAGCTGCATGTTAATTGGCTGTCAGCTGGCTGTCAACATTCCGATTCAGGAAATGTTGGTAGTCATTTTGTCCCTCGGTAGAACCGAGGGACAGAAACAAGTGCGCAAAGCGCACAAAGGGGGCAGGGTAGAAACACCCTGACCCCTAGGTTTGCTCAGGGGTCCCACAAGGACCCCTGGGCAAAAAAGAAAAAAAAAATGTTTTTAAATCGGCAGGATGCGCTCAGGGTGCGCGAATCCTGCCGAGAAATCGAGCGCGGTCTCCCGCGCTCGATAGCATTTTGCCCCCGGGTGGCCTAAGTCCCGGGGGCATGGTGGGGGTGGGTATATTGTTTGTATGGGGGCCTCAAGGGCCCTCCAAGCCCCGGGGACCGCCACCCCCGGGGCTTTATAGAAAAATGGTGCGGGAGGGCTCTTCTGCCCTCCCGCAGCCCCGGGGACCGCCACCCCGGGGCTTCTTTTTTATTTAAATAAGGTGTGGGGGGCTCCAGCCCCCACACGCCCGGGGACCACCACCTCCCCGGGGCACTTATAAAATAAATGTGGGGGTCCATTACGGATCCCCAGAGCCCCGGGGACCACCACCTCCCCGGGGCTGTGCAATTTAAGGGAGGGGGCCACGCGGCCCCCTCCTGGAGCCTTTGATGGCCCTGGGGACCACCACCCCCGGGCCGGCTCCTGCAGTGTCCCGGGTGCCTACCCCGGGACACTGTAGTTTGCTATGGCAGGACGGAGCCTCGCGGCTCCCGTCCTGCCATAGCAAACTGCTTTGGATATTGGAAGAGAGAGCAGGGAAACCTGCTCTCTCTTCCAATATCCAAAGCCGATAGCTTTCCACATGGGGAGCTGCATCTTAGCAGCTCCCCATGTGGAAAGCAATGCCGGCTCCCAAGGGACGCGGGGAGCTGGCTGGGACTGTGGGGGATTGGGGACCCCCCACAGTCTCCAAGGTGAGGCCAGGCCCCGGGGGATGGGGTCCCCGGGGCCATAGTGGCTCGGGAGGGGGCCACGCAGCCCCCTCCCCAAAGTTTAAAAAAAAAACACAAAAAAAAAAAAAAGGGTATGGCCGGCCCCGGTGGGATGGGGTCCCCGGGGCCTTAAATGGCCAGAGGAGGGGGGCCACGCAGCCCCCCTCCAAAGAATAAATGTAGAAATAGAGGCCATGCCCCGGGGGATGGGGTCCCCGGGGCCAATACAGGCCTAGGGAAGGGGGGCCACGCGGCCCCCTTCCCGTTTTTTTTTTTACATTTTAATTAAAAAAAAGGGGTAAGGCCCTGGGGGATGGGGTCCCCAGGGCCCAAAAACAGGAAAAAGGAAGGGGGCCACACAGCCCCCCTTCAGGGGACAAAAACGATCGGGCCCGCAGGCCCCGCCCCTTCCTTCACCACTCTGCAAACGCGCCCCTGCCGCGTTTGCAGAGGGGGAACGAATTCCCCTTGAATACTGGGGTCCTGGGGCCAACTAGCCCACCAGGAACCTCCAGTATGCGTCAGGGGCTGCGTTGCAGAGAGGTGTACAGAGGCCACGCCCCTTTTACACCTCTCTGCAACGCAGCTCTGTGGCGCTTTTTGGATATACCTGTTGGGCTAGTTGGCCCCCAGGGACCCTCAGGATTCAAGGGAGTTAATCCCCCGACTTAAAACGCGCCACGGGGCGCGTTTGCACAGTGGTGAAGGGAGGGCGGGGCTTCAGGTGACATCTGTGCAAACGCGCCCGTGGCGCGTTTAAGTTGGGGATTAAATCCCTTCAATCCTGAGGGTCTCTGGGGCCAACTAGCCCAACAGGTACATCCAGAAAGCGCCACAGAGCTGCGTTGCAGAGAGGTGTAAAAAGGGGTGTGGCCTCTCTACACGTCTCTGCAACGCAGCCCCCTGGCGCATATTGGAGGTTCCTGGTGGGCTAGTTGGCCCCTAGGGACCCTCAGGATTCAAGGGGACTTAATCCCCAACTTAAAACGCGCCACGGGGCGCGTTTGCACAGATGTCACCTCAGGCCCCGCCCCTCCCTTCACCATTGTGCAAATATTCTTCTAAAATCATCCGAAATACGAATTCCGATTTACTCACCTGTTATAAGGAGAGACCTCAGTGCTGTATCTTTCAGTCCAGTACTGGTCCTGAAAAGTAATTTTAACCGTACTTACCAGTAACTTGAATTTCCTTCCATAGGATATCATTGCCTGCTTTTTGCTGAAAAAGTTTCTAAGTGTTGATTTTTGAAACCTACAAATATTCCTCTAAAATCAGCCGAAATACGAATTCCGATTTACTCACCTGTTATAAGGAGAGACCTCAGTGCTGTATCTTTCAGCCCAGTACTGGTCCTGAAAAGTAATTTTAACCGTACTTACCAGTAACTTGAATTTCCTTCCATAGGCTAACATTGACTGGTTTCACTTGGAAATTCTTCTAAGTGTGGAGTTTTGGAACTTTAAAATATTCCTCTAAAATCAGCCGAAATACGAATTCCGATTTACTCACCTGTTATCAGGAGAGACCTCAGTGCTGCATCTTTCAGCCCAGTACTAATCCTGAAAAGTAATTTTAACCGTACTTACCAGTAACTTGAATTTCCTTCCATAGGATATCATTGCCTGCTTTTTGCTGAAAAAGTTTCTAAGTGTTGATTTTTGAAACATACAAATATTCCTCTAAAATCAGCCGAAATCCGAATTCTGATTTACTCACCTGTTATCAGGAGAGACCTCAGTGCTGCATCTTTCAGCCCAGTACTGGTCCTGAAAAGTAATTTTAACCGTACTTACCAGTAACTTGAATTTCCTTCCATAGGCTAAGTTGACTGGTTTCACTTGGAAATTCTTCTAAGTGTGGAGTTTTGGAACTTTAAATTATTCTTCTAAAATCAGCCGAAATACGAATTCCGATTTACTCACCTGTTATCAGGAGAGAACCCAGTGCTGCATCTTTTAGCCCAGCACTGACCCTGAAAAGTAATTTTAACCGTACTTACCAGTAACTTATCTTTTCTTCCATAGGAATCCATTGTCTGGTTTTCAGCAGAAAAGTTTCAAAGTGTCGATTTTCACAAACTACAAATATTCCTTAAAAATCGCCTGTATGATTTAAACGCATTTTTTCAACTGTTTACAGGAGATGCACCAGTGCTGGATCCAGGATCCAACACTGAGTAAGAAAAAGTAACGATAACAGTTTTTACCTGCTAAGTGAATTTCCTTCCATAGGATAACATTGGTGATTCTATGAGGAAAAGTTTCAAAGTGTCAACTTTTAAAATACAATAATATTCCTTAAAAATCACGACTGTAACCAAAACGCTTTTACTCAACTGTTTACAGGAGATGTCCCAGGACTGAATCTAGGATCCAGTCCTGTGGTTAGAAAAGTAATCCATAAAGTAACTAATTGCATTTAACTAGAAATTCACATTGAGCTGAATGTTGCATTGTGTTTGAAAATGTGTTGCCCATTGCAACAACTGTAACTACTGTACTTAAAAGTCTATTGCCTATGTGCAAAGTATTTAAACTAAAGTAATTCATTCTGAGAAAGTATTTTTGTAATGTAATGTATAATGTAATTACAATGTAATTTAAAAAATAAAATATGTAAAAGAAATTGTTTCTAAAAATGTAGTAAATCAGTATGAAAAAAATGTATATAAAAATTAATACATTTAAAAAATGTCATTTAAAAAACCTTTGAAATTCACTGAAAAAAACGTAGGTTTCAGGCACGTTATAGTTACAAATTAGCATTTAAAAAGCCTTTGAAATTCACTGAAAAAACCATAGGTTTCAGACACGTTATAGTTAGAAATTAGCATTTAAAAAACCTTTGAAATTCACTGAAAAAACCATAGGTTTTAGGGACAGTTATAGTTAGTTGGACATTGCACTCGTACAAAACCCGTGAAATTCCCCCGTTATAGTTAGTTCAGCTAACTATAACTCGCGCCCCGCAATGCACTGCTGATGACGTCACATATTACATCACTCATGACATGGTCAGTGACATCACTGATGACATCACTGATGACATCTCAAATGACATCACTGATGACATCATCCACGTGATAATCTGATGCAGCTCTTCACACCCTAATATAACCTTTGATACACCCAATCTAAATTACAGACTGCCATTCGCAAAACCATAGACACTCCAACACCAATAACTACATACCCACTCACTGATTCTTAGGACTACACACACACATCCACTCACTCACCCGTACAGTCACTCATACTTATGGTCACTCAATACAGGACTATCATATGCACTCTTACTCCTATATAGACACTCAAACACCGCCACTCATCCATAGAGGTACTCACACACCTAGTCAGTCATGCAAATAATTAAACACACTGCCATTTACTCACCTATACAGTTATACACACACCAGCTCACTTAATCATACAAATACTAGCACATTGTTACGCTCTTATACAATCACTGATACAAGCACACACTCATCCATACAGCCACTATCACAATCACTCACTCTCGCTTATAGCTATTTATATACTCTAACACACATATATACTGCCTTTCACATATGTAGTTACTCACGCATGTACCACTGGGACATACATTCACTCACTAACACACTCTTACACACACTTACCCACCCATACAGTCTATCACAGATGCACTCTTTAAACCATCCACCCAGTGAATCACCCACTCACACATCTATGCACAGTCGCACACACCCCATCCACACAAACACTCAGGCACCCATACAGATACTCAGACAACAAATCAATAACTCTTATAGACACTCATGTAGCTATTCACAAACCCATGCAGCCACTTACACAGCAACAGACAGATACAGACATTCACCCAGTTTAGTCACTAACCCATGCATTCAGTAAGATACGTTTAATCACTCACTTATAGAATTAGTCACGCACCTACTAAATCATCCATACAGACACTTATACACCCACACATTCTTCAATACGCCTTTCCCTATATATATTAAAAATATTTAAACTTTACAGAAACACACAGTCACTGGATGATGTCATCAGTGATGTCATTTCAGATGTCATCAGTGATGTCATCAGTGATGTCACTGACCATGTCATGAGTGATGTAATATGTGACGTCATCAGCAGTGCATTGCGGAGGCGCGAGTTATAGTTAGCTGAACTAACTATAACGGGGGAATTTCACGGGTTTTGTACGAGTGCAATGTCCAACTAACTATAACTGTCCCTAAAACCTATGGTTTTTTCAGTGAATATATATATATATCCAAACAAAGAGAGTGTCCCCTCAAGAAAGCCACACACAAGGAGGTAAGTTTTCACGCTTTAATGGGAGAAAGCTACTGCCTGGAAACCAGAACACTTCCCCTAATGATCATTGCACCCGACGCGTTTCGTGCTTCCACGCACTTCATCTTGGGCAGAATCCATTTGGCAGTCGCACCACTTCAAGCACCTGATGTAGTTCGTGAGACCCGCCCCAGTGGGCGTAGACAGTCGCACTGCCTGTTGGTCCCTGTAGTGCTGGATAATCGTCCTCATGTGAGTAGTGTGTGTGCTGCCACATCGAAGATAAATGAAATCCCAGTGGGTTGGCAGAATGTCCCGTTAATCAAGGCTGCACTGTAGAACTTTCACCGCGTCCTTCCTGTCCCTGAACACCTGCACGCCGGCTGGAGCCAGCATGGGTCCGCTGCAAGGCGGCGGGGCGTCCTCACGGCAGGACTGGCCGTATCATAATCCAAACGAAGAGAGTGTCCCCTCAAGGAAGCCACACACAAGGAGGTAAGGGCCTGATTCACAGAACTAACTTACGTCAAAAACGTAAACGTAAACGTAAAGTTAGTACTTTTTAGGTATTCACAGAATACACTTACTCATTATGGTATTCACAGAATGAACTTACTCATTTCGGTATTCACAGAAGTTAGTAGTCCTAAAGTTAGGACTACTAACTTCTTTGAATACCGAAATGAGTAAGTGTATTCTGTGAATACCTAAAAAGTACTAACTTTACGTTTACGTTTTTGACGTAAGTTAGTTCTGTGAATCAGGCCCTACGTTTTCACGCTTTAATGGGAGAAAGCTACAGCCTGGAAACCAGAACACTTCCCCTAATGATCATTGCGCCCGACGCATTTCGTGCTTCCACGCACTTCATCTTGGGCAGAATCCATTTGGCAGTCGTACCACTTCAAGCACCTGATGTAGTTCGTGAGACCCGCCCCAGTGGTAATTACGGTCGCCAGTAGGTCGTTATAGTTAGGACCTTGTTTCTATTCAAAAAGCGTTTTTGCTTTTGCCAATATCTTTGGCGCCGTTTGACAAATCTTCGCAAAATTTTCAAAACTAATGGTTCGTTCAGGTCAGCTCCTGTCTTGAATGTTTCGGGGTGATTTGTCAAATGGGGGCCGAGAAAAAAGGGGAGTCCCAAAACACGTTTTCCACTTGCTAATTTCTATAGGAACTTTAGACACAGCTACAGCCCGAACTGCTGAACGGAATTACACCATATTTGGCAAAAAGGTAGCTCTTGGTTCAGAGAGCGACCTTTTTTTCAAATGGCGTAAATCCGTTCAGTAGTTCCTGAGAAATTAAAAAAATAAAAATATCAATATCTGAGAGCCGAGGAGGATTCGCGACTCCTCCCGAGCACGAGCTTCATTCTGATTGGCTGCCAACACTCCAAACCAGAATGTGTTGGCAGCCATTTTGTGACTCGGTAACCAAGTTACAATAAAAAAGTAAAAGAAATGTTTTAAATGAAGGAAAGGGGGCAGGGTAAAAACACCCTGACCCCCTATGTGAGGTCAGGGGGTCCCACAGGGTCCCCCAGGGCCAAAAAAGGTGTATTTTTTTATTTTTTCGGAGGAAGTTGCGCTGGGTGCGGTCTCCCGTGCTTCGTTTTAATGAGCCCCCGGATGGGCCAGGTTCCAGGGGTATGTGACTATATTAATGCGGGGGCCCTTCTGAGGCCCCCGCAGCCCCAGGGACCGCTACCTCCTTGGGGCTTTTTTTATATATGCGGTGGTAGGGGGAGCATGTGGCCCCCTTGAAGCCCCGGGGACATAAATATAGTGTGGGGGGGTCCAGCTAACATGCAGCTCCCCTTGTCCAAAAGCAATCTGCTTCACTTCATGGAAGCGAGAGCAGGTTTTCTGCTCTCGCTTCCATGAAGCGAAGCACAAATTTGCAATGACAGGGCGGGAGCACTGCTCCCGCCCTGTCATTGCAAACTGCAATGTCCCGGGGGTGGGCACCCCAGGACATTGCTGGAGCAGTCCTGGGGGGTGGCGGTTTCCAGAGCCACCTAGGGCTCCAGGAGGGGGGCCGTGTGGCCCCTCCCAACATTTACATAGCCCGGGGAGTGGTGGTCCCCGGGGCCGGGGGTCAGCAATGGACCCCCGTATTAACATATTTACTGCCCCAGGGAGTTGGTGGTCCCCGGCAGTAAATATGTTAATACGTGGGTCTGTTGCTGACCCCCGGCCCCGGGGACCACCACCCCCCCGGGCTATGTAAATGTTGGGAGAGGGACCACACGGCCCCCCTCCTGGAGCCCTAGGTGGCTCTGGGAACCGCCACCCCCCAGGACTGCTCCAGCAATGTCCTGGGGTGCCCACCCCCAGGACATTGCAGTTTGCAATGACAGGGCGGGAGCAGTGCTCCCGCCCTGTCATTGCAAACTTGTGCTTCGCTTCATGGAAGCGAGAGCAGAAAACCTGCTCTCGCTTCCATGAAGCGAAGCAGATTGCTTTTGGACAAGGGGAGCTGCATGTTAGCAGCTCCCCTTGTCCAAAAGCAATGTTGGCTCCTGGAGGAGGCGGGGAGCAGGCTGGGACCGTGGGGGCATTGGGGCACCCCCCACAGTCCCCAATATTGAGGGCCGGCCCCTGGTGATGGGACCCCGGGGGCGAGAAGTGGCCCAGGAAAGGGGGGCCATGTGGCCCCACTCCCGTGTTTTTGTGTTTTAAAAACAGAGGCAAAGCCCCGGGGGATAGGGCCAATAATGGACTCAGGAGGGGGGCCATGCGGTCCCCCTCTTTATAATTATTAATATTTTTTTTTAAATTAGATGGCATGCCCCGGGGGATGTGGTCCCTGGGGCCGAAAGTGGCCAAGGGAAGAGGGGCCACGCGACCCGTCTGCCTTATTTTTTATTTTATTTTTTTTAAAAGAAAGAGGTAATGTTCTGGGGGATGGGGTCCCCGGGGCAATTTTTGAATATTAGAAGTGGGGTGTTTTTTTGAGTTTGGAGTCGCGACCCCATCGCGGTTCTCAGCGCGGCCCCCCATGTAACGTTGCGTCGGATTCGCGGTTCCTCCTTAAAAAAATTATTTTGTAGTATATAATTTAGATGGTAGTGTTGCATTTGTGAAGTTGTTTTAAAAAGGGAGTGTGATTGAAGTTAATGAGAAGATTAAAGTTGATAGAGTTAGTAAAAGTATATAAAATTAAAAATTAAAAGTTAAACTTGGTAAGTGTATTGGGTTGTAGTACACTGAATTCATGCTTTTACAAATCCGCGACGGGTGCGCGAATCCACAAAAAAATAAAAAAAGAGTATGTATTTGTTAAAAACATATAGATTTACTATTGTGTTATAGGGTGGCTCTAAAAAGAGCCCTTGTTTTTATTATGAGTTTTTTGTAGCTACATGTATGTGCGGATGCAGAGCTTTAGGTTGTTGAGAAAGACTCTGTTTCCTTGATCTGTGAAGTGTACTCCATCACTTCTGTAGATGTCTTCCATATCAAAACATATATTGTTGTTATAGATGGAGCCCATTCTATTGTCTCAGAGGTAAGCAGAAACAGCTTTATTGACATTCTTCCTAGCTTTCTCAATCTGTGGACAGAATTGAATTGACCACTTCCATTTCTGTCTTTGGCATATATTAGAGTATACAAAGACAGCTTGAGGGAAAAACAACATCAATTGTGCAAAGGTGTCTTTCATTAGCATTTCCAGACCTACCCCAGTCAATGTGCCTAGGTCATTGCCACCACAGTGCACAATCATGAGGTCAGGGGGTTGGAGATGCAAAAAGGTTTTAACCAAAGGCATCAATTGATGCCACTTTAATCCTCTCTGTGCAATCCATTTAACGTCCACATTTTGTAAAGCTAGGTCTTTGTCAATACCTCTGCGTTCAGCATACCTTTTGCACCAGAAAACATAGCTGTGTCCAACAATCCACACTGTAAGCATCTTGAAGGGATGTCTGGAAGTAATGAAAAGATGTCTGTAGCTGAGGTAGTCAGTTGGTAGAATGAGAGGTAGTTAAAATGGTGGACAAGCTGCTGTTTTTTAAAAAGTAGATAAATGATTGGCTGTTTCTGAACATTGTACACTCAAAAATAGGGTGCATGTTATTTTGTTTAAAAAGCATGTTTCTTATCGGTTATTTAAAAATGTTTGAAAGGTACAGTAGATAGGATAAGGTTATTTTTGGCAAAAGTCAACCACACCTGCTGTTTGCATTTGTAACATTGTGTGCTGAACTTTAAAATATAGTGAACTTGTGACCTGCTTGTTCAGTTGAATGTTGCAAAAACTGTTACTATGGAAACTGGGATTAAACAGTATGGGGTAAGGGTTGAATCTTTACTATGGTTTTAAAATATGGAATTGTAATTTATATATAAGTAATATGTTATTAAAGTAAGATTTGCCAAGTCAGTATTGTGTTTAGAAGTGGGGTGTTCTTAAAAAATAGTGCTATTATTATTATTGATATATTTTTGAACTCCCCTGTGGATTCGCGGCTCCATCGCGATGGTGCACGGTGGAGTCACGACTCTAGAAAATTCCATTATCAGTTTGGGCACTTTTAGAAGTCAGTTGGTAAGGGTTAATATGTCATAATTTTATGTGTCGCTTTCAAATTGGAAGTGCAGTCTGTCAAGTTTTAAGGTGTGCATGGATTTGTGTCTGAAGTATGTCTCTACCTGTATATCTATTTTCATATGTCTTACACATTTGAAGGTGCATGATGTATAACAAAGAGGTGTTGTTGCTTTTTATGTGGTAGGCTCAAGACTGTGAGTAGTAGTAGAATGGTGAAGATGCAGCACAAACGTGTGGTTTAAAAGATGTTGACATAAGTGACTTTTTATAAGTTTCTAGAAAAGTACAGTTGAAATATGCTGCATAATTTTTGGTTTTGTTTGAAATTGGAAGTTTGTTCTGTGAATTTTTGAGGTGTGCATAGTGTTGTGATAGAAGAAAGTCTGTACTAGGAGATATATTCTTATATGTGTTATGTATCTGAAGATGCTAGATGTATAAAACACATGTATGCATCTATTTGTATATTTCTTTTATATATGATGGTGCTAGAAAAAGGTGCAGAAATATGCCTGTATGCTTTCAGGAATATGGTGAGACTTATAGCAGAGACATGTGAAGGGTTCGTGGTTTGTATTTGGCTAGGTCTAACATTATAAGTAGTTGTAGAATGGTAAAGCAACAGTACAAAAGTGAGTTTTGAGATATGTTTGTAGAGATATTATTTATTAGAGTAATTTGTATGAGTAAATGTAAAGTGCAGTCTGTCAAGTTTTAAGTTTAAGTTTTAAGTTTAAGGTCTGCATGGTCTTGTGACTGCTGTATGTCTGTACTTGCACATGTGTTCTCATGTCTGCTATGCATGTGAAGATACAGGTATACATCTATTTGTATATTTAGATATGAAGATGATTTGAAAAGGTAGAGACATATGCATGCATGATTTTAACAATATGGAGACACTTACAGTTGAGTCATGTAATGGACTGCTGTTTTGTATTTGGCTAGGTACAAAATTCATGCAGTTAAATAAACACCCAAGCACTACCCATGCAGTCTTCTAATCATCCAGGCACTACCTATGCACTGCTGCAATCACCCAGGCACTACCCTTGCACTCATGCAATCACCCAGGCACTACTTATGCACTCATGCAATCACCCAGGTATTACCCATGCACTTCTTCAATCACCCAGGCACTACCCATGCACTTATATAATCACTCATGCACTACCCTTGCACTCCTCCAATCATGCAGGCACTACCCTTGTACCTATGTAATCACTCAGCCAGTACTTATGCACTTATAAAATCACTCAGGCACTACCTTTGCACTCCTCCAATCACTCAGGCACTACCTCAGTATTCCTGCAATTACCCAGGCAGTACCCATGCACTTATGAAATCACCCAGTCACTTCCTATGTACTCCTTTAATCCCCCAGATGTTACCCCTGCACTCATGCAATCACCAATGTATTAGCTATACACTGCTTCTATCACTCAGGCACTACCCTTGCACTCCTCCAATCACACAGGCACTACCCTTGTACTTATGTAATCACTCAGCCAGTACTCATGCATTTATAAATTCACCCAGGCTCTACCTTTGCACTCCTCCAATTACTCGGGCACTACCTTAGTACACCTGCAATCACCCAGGCAGTACCCATGCACTTATAAAATCACCCAGTCACTTCCTATGTACTCCTGTAATCCCCCAAATATTAGCCCTGCACTCATGCAATCACCCAGGCATTACCTATGTACTCCTTTAATCCCCCAAACATTACCCCTGTACTCATGCAATCACCAATGCATTAGCTATACACTGCTTCAATCACCCAGGCACTACCCTTGCACTCTTTCAATCACACAGGCACTACCCTTGTACTTATGTAATCACTCAGCCAGTACTCATGCACTTATAAAATCACCCAGGCACTTCCTATGTACTCCTGTAATCCCCCAGATATTATCTCTGCAGTCATGCAATCATCCAGGCATTACCTGTGTACTCCTTTAATCCCCCAGATGTTACCCCTGTACTCATGCAATCACCAATGCATTAGCTATACACTGCTTCTATCACTCAGGCACTACCCTTGCACTCCTCCAATCACACAGGCACTACCCTTGTACTTATGTAATCACTCAGCCAGTACTCATGCACTTATAAAATCACCCAGGGATACCTTTGCACTCCTCCAATCACTCAGCCACTACCTCAGTACTCTTGTAATCACCCAGGTAGTACCTATACACTTATACAATCACCCAGTCACTTCCTATGTACTCCTGTAATCCCCCATATATTACCTCTGCACTCATGCAATCACCCAGGTATTACCTATGTATTCCTTCAATCCCCCAGACGTTAACCCTGTACTCATGCAATCACCAATGCATTAGCTATACACTGCTTCAATCACTCAGGCACTACCCTTGCACTTCTCCAATCACGCAGACACTACCCTTGTACTTATGTAATCACTCAGCCAGTACTCATGCACTTATAAAATCACACAGGCTCTACCTTTGCACTCCTCCAATCACTCAGGCACTACCTTAGTACTCCTGCAATCACCCAGGCAGTACCCATGCACTTATAAAATCACCCAGTCACTTCCTATGTACTCCTGTAATCCCTCAGATATCACCCCTGCACTCATGCAATCACCCAGGCATTACCTATGTACTCCTTTAATCCCCCAGATGTTACCCCTGTACTCATGCAATCGCTAATGCATTAGCTATACACTGCTTCAATCACTCAGGCACTACCCTTGCACTCCTCCAATCACACAGGCACTACCCTTGTACTTGTGTAATCACTCAGCCAGTACTCATACACTTATACATTCACCCAGGCTCTACCTTTGCACTCCTCCAATCACTCGGGTACTACCATAGTACTCCTGCAATCACCCAGGCAGTACCCATGCACTTATAAAATCACCCAGACACTTCCTATGTACTCCTGTAATCCCCCAGATATAACCCCTGCAGTCATGCAATCACCCAGGCATTACCTATGTACTCCTTTAATCCCCCAGACGTTACCCCTGTACTCATGCAATCACCAATGCATTAGCTATACACTGCTTCAATTACTCAGGCACTACCCTTGTACTCCTCCAATCACCCAGGCACTACCACTACACTCATACAACTACCCAGACATTACCCCTGCACTCATGCAATCACCCAGACATTACTCATGCACTCCTCTAATCATGCACACATTACCTCTGCGCTCATGCAATCACCTAGGCATTACCCAAGCACTGCTTCAATTACCGAGCCATTACCCATACACTTACATAATGACCCAGGCACTACCCCTGCAGTTCTTCAATCACCCAGGCACTATTCCTGTACTCATGCAGTTGCCCAAGCAGTACTCATACACTTATAAAATCACCCAGACACTATTTATGTACTCCCCCTGCAGTCGTGCAATTACGCAGGGTCTACCTATGCACTCATGTAATAACCCAGGCACTACCCTTGCAGTTGTAGAATCACCCAGGCCCTACTGTTGCACTCATCTATACTCTATGACTCATCTATGCCTTCAGGTAGTATTCATACACTTATCCATGCACTCAAACCTCTATGTGTGCACTCATGCAATTTGCCAGTCACTATCCATCCTCTCCTCCAATTACCAAGCAACAACCCTTGCACTCATACAATCACCCAAGCACTATCCATGGAGTTATGCAATCACTCAGGCAGATCTATTACATGTCTCAGTTGTAGGTTTCACTATATTCCTGAAATATTGTATACATATGTCTGTACCTTTTCCTAGCAAATTAATATATAAAAGTAATATACAAATAGATGTTTACCTGTGTTTTATATGTCTATCAGCTTCACATGTATGATATGTATCAAAATACATATGCAAGTAGAGATATACCTCAGTTACAAGACTATAGAGGGTTTAAAAGTTGAGAGATTACACTTTACATTTCAAACAGACACGTAGATTTATGTGGCATACTTCAAGTGAACTTTTCCACAGATTCTTACAAAGTACCATAATCAGTAATTAGTCACCAAACTTATCTTAAACATCACTTTTCTACTGCTACTGCTTCACTATTCCACTACTAGTTAGGTATTGAGCATAGCTAAGGGCAAAGCAGCAAACTTTGACGTGTCTCTGCTGTAAGTCTCAACATCTTCCTCAAACCGTGCATGCATATGTCTGTACCTTTTGGTAGTGCACCATATATATATATATAGAAGGATAGAAATAGATGTATACTTGTGTTTTACACATGTAGCATGTTCAGATGGATAACACATATCAGAGTATATGGGTAAGTAGAGGCATAGACATATGTACATAGACACCTACATTTATGTGGCGTACACACATATGCATGGATAATTTCAGGAAGATGGTGACACTTATAGTATACATATGTGATAGGTTGCTGCTTTATATTTGTCTGTGAAAGGTTTGCATGAAATACACCACATGATTTTAGGTCTCTACTTGAAATGAGAAGTGCAGCTTCTTTAGTTTTAATATGTGGAGAAAGAAGGAACAGAGGTGCAGAAAGAGGCAAGAGGGGTGCAGAAAGAGGGAAAAGGGGTGTGAAAGAGGCACGAGGGGTGCAGAAAAAAGCAAGAGGGGTGCAAAAAAAAGCATGAGACGTTCAGAAAGAAGCAACAGAGGTGCAGAAAGAAGCGAGAGGGGAGAAGAAAGAGGGGTGCAGAAAGAGACACAAGGGTTGCAGAAAGAAGGGACAGAGGTGCAGAAAGAGGCAAGAGAAGTGCAAAAAGAAAAAACAGAGGTGCAGAAAGAGGGTGGAGAAAGAGGCAAGAGAGGTATAGAAAGGAATAAAAGAAGTGCAGAAAGAAGCAACAGAGGTAGAGAAAGAGGGAAGAGGGGTGCAGAGAGAAGCTTGAGGGGTGCAGAAAGAAGCAAAAGAGGTGCAGAAAGAAGCAAGAGAAGTGTATAAAGAAGCAATAGAGATGCAGAGAGGGTGAAGTGGGGTGGAGAAAGAGGCAAGAGGGATACAGAAAGAACTAAGAGAGGTGCAGAAAGAAACAAAAGAAGTGCAGAAAGAAGGAACAGAGGTGTAAGAGATGCAAGAGGGGTGCAGAAAGAGGGAAGAGGGCTGTGAAAGAGGCTCAAGGGGTGCATGAAGAAGCAACAGGGGTGGAGAAAGAAGCAAGAGAGGTGTAGAAAAAAACAAAATAAGTGCAGAAAGAATGAACAGAGGAGGAGAAAAGGGCAAGAGGGGTGCAGAAGAAAAAAAGAGGGGTGCAGAAAGAGGCACAATGGGTGCAGAAAGAAGCAAGAGAGGTGCAGAAAGAAGTAAGAGAAGTATATAAAGAAGCAAAAGAGATGCAGAAAGGGGAAAGTGGGGTGGAGAAAGAGGCAAGAGGGATACAGAAAGAAACAAGAGAGGTGCAGAAAGAAACAAAAGACATACAGAAAGAAGGAACAGAGGTGCAGAAAGAGGTAAGATGGGTGCAGAAAGACGGAAGAGGGATGTGAAAGAGTTATGAGATTTGCAGAAAGAAGCAAGAGGGGTGCAGAAAGAAGCAAGAGATGTACAGAAAGAAGAAAGGGAAGTGCATAATGAAGCAACAGAGATGTAGTAAAGGGGAAGTGGGGTGGAGAAAGAGGCAAGAGGGATACAGAAAGAAACAAGAGAGGTGCAGAAAGAAACAAAAGATGTGCAGAAAGAAGGAACATAGGTGGATAAAGAGGCAAGAGTGGTGCAGAAAGAGGGAAGAGGGGTGTGAAAGAGGCACGAGGGGTGCAGAAAGAAGAAAGAGGGGTGCAGAAAGAAGCAAGAGAGTTGCAGAAAGAAACAAAAGAAGTGCAGAAAGAAAGAACAGAGGTGCAGAAAGAGGCAAGAGGGATGCAGAAAGAGGGAAGAGGGTTGCAGAAAGAAGCAAGAAAGGTGCAGAAAGAAACAAAAGAACTGCAGGCAGCCAGTACCCATGCACTTATAAAATCACTCAGGCACTATCCTTGCATTCCTCTAATCACTCAGGCACTACCACAGTACTCCTCCAATCACCCAGGCAGTACTCGTGCACTTATAAAATCACCCAGGCACTTCCTATGCACTCCTGTTTTCCACAAACATTACCCCTGCACTCATGGAATCACTAATGCATTTGCTATGCACTGCTCCAATCACTCAGGCATTACCCTTGCACACCTTTAATCACCCAGGCAGTATCAATGCACTCCTTCAATCACTCAGCCAGTACCCATGTACTTATAAAATCACCCAGGCACTACCTATGCACTTATGCAATCACCCAGGTACTACGCCTGCAGTGATGCAATCACGAAGGCTCTACCTATGCACTCATGAAATAATACAGGCAGTAGTACCCCTGTAGTCATAGAATCACCCAAGCCCTACTGTTGCACTCATCTATTCACCTATGCAGTACTCATGCAGTCATAATTGCCTTCAGGCACTATTCATACACGCATCCATGCACTCAAGTGTTATGTTCCATATAGGTACCCTAATATAGGCCCCGGTAACATCATACCCCTTCACCTACATTACCTCCCCTACACTACACTGAAACGGGCCTTTTAGGATTGAACCTTTACCTAGTTCTGGTCCTGGGAGCTGAAGGAGGGTTTCTCCTAAACAATAGAGTCCAATAACTCCATCAATAGACTCACACAGTATGAATGAATATTCATAAGGGTTCTTAGAAACCAGGCTGGGGCTACACCACCTTCCTCCCAATATCTACCTACATGGTTCATCCCATACGTCATCCTCACATCTAACAATGGCTAATACAAGCAACAAGGGACAAAGGAACCCTATATACTCTCTGTATAAATACAGCACATCTTGCTAGTGTTAGTTAGAGGGAACCGAGACTTCCAGGCTGACACACTGACCAGAGACGCTGAGCCTCCTGCATGCAGACGTTCCAGCTGACAGTGGTCTGAACATCCCTCGCGGGGTGTCCAACTCGAGACCAAGAAGGGCTCCTACATTCTCACTTCAGGTAATGGGGTTCGACTAAATCCTAGAGGGATTCTTGGCTTCACACCTACTCACATGCTAGGTACACTTAGGTACATCTAGATAGGCATCGTAGGAGTACGCGCTTTCTTTTATCAATGTATTTTATATTCATGTATTTGTTCATGCGTAGTGCAAGATGGTAGAACTGTACTATCCATTTATATTCACTGTACTGCTAATCATATATCTCTGCTACTGTCTAATGGTTGTTGCAGCTCATATATTCTACACAAGAATAAAAACTGTTCAATAAACCCTTATTGAAACGCCCAGGCTGTTTATTCTGTGTATCTCTGAGGCAACATATGTAAGCACAAGTGACTAAGCAAAAAGTAGTATATTGTTTCCACGATCCTGAGGGATCAGGGTTGTCATGTTCTGAGGTTGCCAGAAACTATTCTCTCCCCGATGAAAGGAGACACTAGTGGCACTGTGAGCTAGCTTATGCAAACAGGCTAACATTTTCGGTGGGGGTGCTCAGAATCAGTCTGCCACCAAGACCACAGTTTATGTTATCCGAACGCGCAGGTCCTGTATGGGTAATATAGGAACTACACGACATGGCACCACCAACGATGGTTGGGTTCTTAATTAACAGTAGAATCTGAGTAGTTCAGTCGTACTAAAATCTCAGAGACCCCTACTCACAAAAAACGCCAGAGACGTCTGGAGTAGGTGGGCACAAATTCCGCCACAGCTAAGTAGGCGAAATATCCTATGTATTAGCTGTTGGTTAATCAAGCTTGAAGGACATTTTGTTCCTAAAATTGTGCATAACACCTTATCTTATTTCCCTTAAACAAATTTCTCCTTTTCAAAATGACTGAGGACGTAACCAACCCAGATAATCCGGTGGTGGCTAGACACCTCTCAGTAGGAGAAGAAGAGGTGGAAGGAATTCTCATTGCACCTAAATTCAGACGTACTATCACTCTGAAACTATTAGAAAATGATTTACAAACTAGGGGTGGCATTGTAGCTTTCGTGATTGAGGCACACAAATCAAATATAACTGAGGTATTTTATTCGTGGGTTACATTCCCAGCAGCAGATGCAAGAACACATACATTTCAAAGGCGCCCTACCCCACATAAGAAACAGAGTAATATTAGGCCCGCTCGGAGGAGACGGGGCAACATGGCCAATATTAGCGGCCTACACACCACATCCTGACATTGACACAATGCCACAGGCAGACTTACTCTTACAACACAAGGATTTAATTAAAATCTACAGAAACCTGACACAGTTTGTCATGAGGACTTTCACAGTCCAACCAACATCAGTTGCAACAAATGGAACTCAATATCAGAGTACAGCAACTAAAATCACACCACAAACATTACACGCAGTAATGGGAAGATGCCCACGAAACGTGAACAAATGCCATTCTGGGTAGCTCAGAAAATAACTCAGCTCAAGGCAGTATTCCTGAATACTACCCCATTTGAAAAACAAGGAATGCTAGCAATCTGCTTGCCCATGGGGATAACACCACAAGTAGAGGACTGCCCCTCTTGGGCTACAGTCTTTGCTGCCATATATACCAGGACACATGGTATTCCTTCATTAGCAGTAGTACCAGACGTATTGAGACAAATACAAAACGAGTACGGAGCAGAACCTGCCCTGAACTTAGGGATGAAGTTATTAAATAACTATGACCAGGTATCAGCCATAATACTAGCTAATATTAAAGGGGAAGCAGCTTCAGTGGCAATCCGCCAATGTCTAAACAAACTGCCTAAAATAATAGAAACTGCATTTGCAGAATTAGGCAGAGACAGTTTGGGTGGGAAAGCATTAAAACCACAACTGATGGGCAGTCCTGAAAAGGACACTACCAAGCAGACACCTGCTTCTTCTAAAAAGAAGTGGGATAATAAAAAACAACAAAACTTTAAAAACAGATCTCAATCCCGAGGCAGATCTCCTCCACAGGAACCCTCTGAAAAGAGGTACAACCTTAGGAATAGGGATAATATTAGGAAACCTGACAGCTATCAGGATACTGATACACGTTACTCTCGTTCCTTTCAGGGCTCGACGAAAAACTCAGAGAGAGAAGGATGGGCAGAACACAAAGAAGAGCGTATAAAGTCCAGGGACAAACAGCACGCTCAAGACTATACTTCCAAAAAAGAAGACAAGCCAAACTCAAAACCTCAGTTTAAGAAGAAGAAAGTTGCAGGCATAAAGTTTAGACATGCCCAGAATTCTGAGGACGCAACTTCTGAATGGGGAATGGGCTCTGACGATGCTAGACAGTGCAGCAGAAGTAACAATAGCTCGCCAGAACCTGATGGAATTTCTGGTGACAGCGGACTTGAATGATTACATCACGGTGGAAACACCAGACACAAGGGTGAGCGTCCCACATAAGTTACACGAAATAGCACTACAAATGGAGGGGGACAAGCCCAGGAAAGTTAAAGGTCTCTTTTGGGAAAATCTGTCATCTGGTTATGACATCCTATTAGCAGAACAAGATTGGCCACCAGCATTTGCTTTGGAGTGCCCTAGGGGAGAAACGGTAATTTTTCCAGCATTCTCTGACCTCGTTCCATACATATTAAACATGCATATGCGCAGGAGTGGGCAGTTGCCCTAGCTCCAGCACTATACAAAAATCATGTCGGTTGGGATGAGGATTCAACCCACCACGTGATCCCGTTAAAAGCTTCACCAAATGCTCAGAGGCAATACCCAATAAAGCAAGAAGCTAAAAAACAGGTCAGGGAGATCTTATATCAACTTGAATACCAAGGGGTGATTGAAACATGCACCTCACCAATGAACAACCCTTTGTTTCCAGTATCAAAACCGGACAACTCATATCGTCTAGTTGTAGATTACAGATATTTAAACTCATGCACAAAGACATTCGCTGTCCAAAACGCACACAGTGCCGCATTAATGAATAACATTGTGCAGAAAAAATAAAAAACTACACTTGATATCTCAAATGGATTTTTCTGCCAAAATATAGCACCTGAAAGCAGGTATTTGACCACATTCTCAGCATTGGGGTCCCAGCTGCAATTTTGTCATCTCCCCCAGGGGTATAAGAACAGCCCGGGGGTTTTCTCATTTTGATGAAGAAGCATTGTCCTATGTGGATGATATTTATCTGACGGATGATGACTTAAAAAAGCACGTGACCAGGGTGAGCACCATTATTATGGGATTCGCCTCTGAGGGCTACAAATGTAATTTTAAGAAATCAAAAATAGCCCACCTCAATGTCCTATTTTTAGGATATGAGCATTCAAGTGAAGGGAAAAGCCTGGCAGCTAACTTTTTAGAAAAGTGTGCGCTGCTTCAACCACCAAAATCATTAAAAAATCTATAATCAATACTGGGATTCCTAAATTTTGGCAGAACATACATTTTAGATTACGCAGAAAAAGTAAAACCTTTCTATGACTTAATCAAACCTGACTTCTCAGTCAGACACTGGACACAGGAACACACAAACATCCTACGTTCACTACAAGAAGACATGATAGCTTCCAAGCACTTACAGACACGCGTAAACGTACTCAACTAACTGATCCGAATAATAGCGGGTCAATGCGGGTACACCTACTTAACCTTCAATCAAGGCGAAACCGTACCAATTGCTTACAAATCACACCTGTACACAATCGCAGAAATGCGTTTCACTTCAACAGAAAAAATCCTGACAGCAGTTCAGACCGCTGTAGCAAGAGAAAGAGCACTGGCTCAGGGGAAACGCATAATTGTCGTAACCCCAGTACCAGCTTTAGAAGCTGTTACAAAGGCAAGCATTCCAAATGCAAAAGCCTTACATCCAAGATGGATACAATGGGCTAATTCTCTTTCTGCAACGGACATTGAATACAGATTTGATCCAAATCTAAAAACACAAGCATTTCTGCAATACGAACAAGAATATCCTCTACCAAATGAAATATTGCTTCTCGATCAGTATGAATATATTATTTATACTGATGGATCAGCTCAACCGGCCATAGGGAGTAAGCAACAATACAGCGCGGCATGTGCTATCGTTTAAGGTCACAAGCGGGATGGAAAGTTCCATCCGAGTTGCACCAAAACGCAATCTCAAGGAGACTGCACGGCTCAGTTGGCAGAGTTAAAAGCACTGATACTGGCACTTGTAAATACGGATCACGAATTCCCCACACTAATTGTGTGTGATTCCTTTTACTGTGTACAGTCATACAATGAATATTTATATCATTGGGAACAGAACGGGTTTAAAGACTCAAAAGGTGGCACAATTAAGCATAAAATGCTATGGGAACAGGTAGTTGAGTTAAAGAACGAACTACCAAGGGCTCACGTGATCCATACACTAAGTCATTAGCGTGATGGCGTTCACGTTGAAGGGAATTCATTGACTGATGAAGCCGCAAAGGGGGCTGTGCGTACTGCTTCCGTAGCTGCAATCACTCGTTCAAAAACGAGGATAGACGGTGAGATAATGGTGGCTGTTATTGCTTCAAGCAAAAACAGCGGTGCAGTACCAAAGAAATTTCCACTCAAGCACTCCTACAAGTTAGATGCAAACAACATTCCATATACTCAGATTCCTGGAGTGGGGGAGAGAGTAATACCAAATATGGATCGTAGGTTAGGTTTAATTCTAGCAGCACACGAGGGTTTGGGCTCTGCACATACAAGCATTACAGCGACTATTTCATTGTTGAAACTGTGCTATTGGTGGCCCGGTCAAACAAAATAAACTAAAGACTATGTCTTGAAATGTGACATCTGCCAACAGATGAAAGGCTCCACCATAACACGCCCGGCACAGACACCGCTATTAAAATCAGACAAACCTCTCGCATGTGTGTATCTGGACCACTGCGACCCCTTACAATCTGATGTGGCTTACTAGTATATCATGGTTGCAGTAGATTCCTGCTCAAGATTCCTATGGGTTTGGCCTCCGTGCTCGGCTGACGCTTGAACTGTTATAAAAGATTTGCGAGTCTTTATCGGGACATACGCAGTTGGCACGTTACATTCTGACCGTGGCCCGGCGTTTAGCTCTCGGGCTTACAAAGAGGCCATGAAAAGTATGGGCGTTGCACTGCGCTACTCCTCTCCGTACCATCCTGAGGAAAATTCGGTTGTGGAGAGGAACAACCCGGACTTAAAGCAATCTTTAACAGCTAGGGTACTAGGCAAGGGCGGTAGTTGGGTCAATCACCTTTATGGGGTACAAAGAGCACTCAATAACCAGCCAAGAAATTCTCTAGGGGGTGTCACTCCATATGAGGTCCTATTTGGGACAAGAATGTGAGTACCTGATCTTGATTGTGAAGGCGCAGTGGCGGATGAAAAACCATTTGATATCCATCATCTTTTGGCTGTTTTACAGGATCTAAATGAATCCAGGACACAACAAAGTAACGTGCTCCAGAAACAGACTGCCACTGGGGAAGTCAAGGCAGTTACGGCAAGACGTGTCTGGGATCTGGTCAGAATAAAAATAGCGGACAAAAAAGAATTTGGCCCATCATACAGAAAGCCTGTAACTGTCCTAGCAGTTCAAGGAACAAGAAGTGTACTTTTGCCGCCTCTTGCCGGAAAAAAGGAGAAAAGATTTGTCTCAATCGACTTAATCAAACCACACTATGTGGCCGATACTGAACAGTAGGCCTCGTGGACTCCACAGTAGCAGACGCCCTCCTCTACCTACCATCCAAGAAGTTCAAACAGAAAGACTCATCACGTTTGAAGAGCCTCCTGTGCGGAATGAAGGACTAAGCAACAATGCTATGGAACTCGTTCCCCTTGAACCAGAAGTTCAACTTCAAAATCAAACTCAAAACAACACACAAGTTGCAATTAGACCAATACAGACGTCTGCGTCAACATGCCTCGACGAGAGCGAAATGAGATTTCAACAAATCCCGATGCAATTCATACAATTGATCGAACTGCTTCTGGCTACTTCATGAACTTTGATACGTTTTCCTTGGATCCAAGTGAACCGGAAACGACGCCAGCCCAAAATTCACGCAAGCAGCAAGTTAAAGACTTTCTAAACTTTATTAAAAAGACTTACCTGGTATCCCCATGGTTAGAACTCTGGGTAATTACTGGGATTCTATTTTTATTTTCTGGCTAGGCTTAGTAATAACTTTTAGCATGCTTATTAATGGATGATACCTTCAACAAAGCTCCACAGCCCAAAAAGTTAATTTGATTTTAAAACCACATCAATCGTCACATCGTCAACAAAGAGACTTGTCAACAGTGAACATCACAGCGGTTCCTATACCGGACGGTATAGTCTGGGACAAAGTTGATTTTGATATATTTGGTCCGACTGAACTTTTAAAACTTTCACATGTATTTAAAATTTCATTAAGTGATATCATTACCCCCAGTACATTTTCTGATGATTGGGACTCTGAAACTGTTAATAACATGTTGTCTGATCTAGAAAAAACTGCCGCATTTCCGAACACTGAAATGTTAGAAGGTAATTCAGACTATGACACATTGTACTGTTACCAACATTATGGTCATCATTTCCTACACAAATCTATTTTGCCTAGAAATGTTTTTGAGTACCACCAGTTGGAATATTGCCCTACACCACAAAAGGTAGTTTGCATACATTTGCACAGAACTTTGCATATTTTTCAGGTTTTAACACCACTGACCCGACCTCATATTATTATAAGGTTACACCGACATCGGCACTGAAAATTATGTTGACTAACACCAAACAGATATACTCTGCTTCCTTTATTGCCCAATTGTCTGAACAGGGTTTTGACCTATGGAAGGACACAATAGACTTAAAATCAGTCTGGGGTTCTAGGGACTGGCAAGTCCAGGGAACAGAAGAGCTATTTAGAGCATGCCTCATTCCACAGCAGATGATATTTCTAAACGACACTGTGCAACAGACGTCCTGTATTGGATTAGCCAAAACCAAGGACCTGAACACACCTCGATTTCCAATACCATCTCAGATGGAGGGGTGGCAAAATTCAACTTCAAAAGAAGGGGCAACAATAGATTACATTTTACAGTACAATAGAACAGACCCTGATTGGAAAAAATGGTTGGTTTGGCACTTAGACACGAACACATGTCAGTTAAAATTCTGGGGTATAACCGAAGGGTTCAATAACCACAGGCCAGACCCATGTTATGTACAGAGAGAACATCCAGGGGTAGTGACATCCTATAGTGTTGGGAAGTTGTGCCTTGATTGGCTAGAAACCTCAACACTGACAGAAGTGAAACAACACTTAGCCTTACTCTCACAAGACATGGATATTAGGGATTTTTTACTAGGTCCCAGGAAACCTCATCAGAAACTTTTCATATATGCTGGCATTTATGCTGCCTATAATGAAAACTGGAAAATATCTCAACAAGAGGCCGCAGAGAGAATACGGGAAATAGACAGTATTAACTTGGAGAAATCTCTACCAGTGGTAGACAACGGGTTAACAACTTTGACCTCCAGGATATATTCCTTAGGCAACATTGTATCTTCTGCGATAGACATACTGGAACAAGATTTAGCCATATTACAAAACGGGCAATCTCAGTTACGTTCTGTTATGTTATTTAGCTGGATACTGCAATCTTTGCGTGCAGGCTATGTGCCTTGGCGTTATATCAACAGTACGTCTCTGTTTTCTGAATATAATCTAACAGATAAACAGATGGAAATGGCACAAAGGGGAGCAAAATATACAATGCTGTGTATTGAAAAACTGGACAGGTTACCATTCACGGTAGCGGAATCTCCATCTACGGAATGGTTTATCCATGGCCACATCACTCTACCGGTCACTACTTTTCAGTTTCAATATTGCCTTGAGCAAAGGCAGGAGGGCAAATATGAAAAGATGGGTTAGGAATACATTAAGGAATCTTGGTAGTTACCATACATATTTCGATGCCGGAGTGGGGATCGGGAAGTGTTTCTAAGCGGTACAAACTGCAAGAACGCTCTAAGCGGTTCTCTCATGTGCCAGGACATTTCATTGCACGGAGCTTGTAATGGGTTGGTAGCAAACTTGTTCTGCCACATGAAAGAGACTCCAGCGGCCGTGATTAAACCAGTATTAGAGCTGCTCTTGAATGGGAGTTACTTGATGCTGAACGATCAAGGTTGCTGTGGGATGATTCCGGGCATTGCCTATCTGGTCACTGTGAACTCCAGGGTTACTTGTTGTATGCAAGTATTGTTTCCCCCAACAAGTACAGTCAAGGAGGCGCCATTATGGCCTTCGTTGAATGTTTCCTTTATACAATTTGATACTTTGAGCAGACTGAAAGCCATGCTTTTGCAGCAACCCGTACCCTTAACCTCCGCTCGAGAGACCTTTGATCTTCAAATCGCAAGGACCTCGACTGAGATACAGGCACTTATATCTACAAACTGCCCCTTTCATTTCGCTGAAATGGTGGGTCGTATCTTTAACATGTCTGATACAAGTGGTATTGTACACCTATTAAGACCATAGGGTCAGGATTTCTAAGCACCTTTCAAACAATCCTCGGAGTTATTCCAAATTTTATACACTCTGGTTAATAGAACTAACTTTTGCAAAAGAAATTCGGGAGAATGGAAGCACACTTCTAGTACGGAACCTTTTTTAATGGAGAAAGCTATTTTCAACAAAATACATTAGTTCATGCAGTTGATACCAGTGGTCGTTGTTATGAGGTTAAAAATGGTTGTCCAATTAAAAAAGAAAAGATGGTTCCTAGAAATGTGGAAGAAGTATCAGCTGAAGAAGTTCAAGGGAGACGTGCACAAGCTCCAGTGTATAAGTGGAATTGTAGTTGTATTTGTAGTATACGACAGGAATCTATTGATATATTACGAAATTTCTTACGAGATTATGGTAAAAAAGTGTTAAACAGAACATTAAGATGCTGCAAGGACTAGATCCTTGTAAAGTGAGAAAATATACTAACTTGCAGGGTCATTCTCTGGCTTGTCTTTCAAGAAAAGTGTGTCGAAGTACTTTTCATCATTTAAGAACGCTAGCAGTACATCACTCAGAAATGCGGAAGTTAGTAAGAATATTGTACTATGTGAAAAGTCCTGCATTATCTTTAAGTGAAATAAACACAGCTCTTTTGCATGGTTCAGTATTGGATGTAAAAACGTTCCTGATGAAATACAGTTTTGTTTCTTTTGTCCTCAAGAGGAGTGTACAGAAAGTGAGAGTTTGATAAGTGTAGGTGTAGAAGAAGTGGTGGAAGATAGTACTACTGAGAAGTTTGTAGAAGAAATTACAAAGTTTAAGGTACTTTCTTGTGAAAAACCAAACTATGGGGCTCATTATGATGGCGGAAGGACTGCCACCGCCGGGCCGGCAGTGGCGGTCATTCTACCATCACCGAGCATTTTACCCACCACCAAATTAGGATGGCGGTGGGTATCGCGGCGAATGCAAAGTCTGTCCGCCCCTTTACTGCCGGAGGCAATCGCACCGATTGCCTGGCGGACGGAAGAGGGCCACTAATATGGTGGCAGTGCCTAGCAGGCATCGTCCGCCATATTATGATGTGTCCTGGAATAGGCACCTCCATGGCGGCGCTGCCGCCATGTAAACGCTGGCAGGGATTGGGTTTGGGGGCCCGTTGCGGGCCGCCTCTGTGTGGGGGGAGGGTGTAGGTGCACTGGGGGGTACCCATGGTACCCCCATACATTTCCATGCACAAGGTGGCAGGCACATGTTGTGCATAGAAATGTACATCCTGGCCTTTTAACATTGCGAACGGTGCTGCAGCCAGCAGCACCGTCCGCAATGTTAAAAGGCCAGGATGCGCCCACCAGTATGGCAGACTCGTCCTAATTGGACTGGTGGGACCGCCGCACGTCTGGCGGGCGGTCCCAGCACCACTATGATAGCGGGCAGACTGATGTCCGCCCGCCATCATAATGAGCCCCTATGTTTGTATTTGTTGTCGACGTACTCACTATAGAAGTCAAACTAGGAATGTTGATCTGTATTTAAAAAGTGAAAAGGAAAACAATGATAAGTGAGAGCAATTTGGTGCTTATTTGTTGGTGGAAGGTCGTTTTGGGTTGGGAGTGATCAACGTATTTGTAAATATTGTTACAACAAATTAGAAGAGAACAAAATGCCAGCTAGAGCTGTACATAACAACCTAGAGTTGGTAGCTATTCCTCCGGAACTTATAGATTTAAATACGTATGAGTCCATTCTTAATCAATCTGTGCATCTGTTGCTGGCTATAGTTCGTGTGAAGTCTAAAACTGGTAAGCTGCCTCCAACAGATTTACAAACAGGTTTAAAAGGGAGAGTTGTGTATTTACCTTTAGATTTTAAGAAAAATATTGAAAAGTGAACCTGTAGTTATTCTAGTTAATGGTGTACCAACAAAGAGTCGGAAAAAATGGCAAGAGTTAGTAGATGTCACCAAACTTCAAAAGGCTACATTATATCTTGTACAAAACAATATTTATTATAAAAATGTACATGTGGAAGAACAAGAAATATCTTTAGAAGATGTTAGAGAAATTTCAACTGGCCAAATAGAAAAAGAGGACAACTCCAGGAGTGAAGAAATTTATTAACATTACAGTATACATCCTCTACATTCAAAAGAAGTTATAGGAAACACTATTGAATTATTTCAAATGAAGAAAGCAAAGGGAACTCCCATGAGTGTATGGGAAAAAAGTTTAGAAGCTTGTTGTTTTCCACAGCTCTTCCCACTGGAAAAGGTGGACAATATGATGAATGACCAGTACAGATTCCAGCATCAGAATATCGTACAACAAAATTGTACTCAGATGATTCAAGATTTCGACAGTCTATTCCATATTTAATTCATCTTCTTTTAGAAAGTGACTTGTCTGGACTTTCATATGCAGTGAACCACATATTAAAAACAGGAGTTCATCTTACACATGTTTCTGCAAAGGAATTTTTGGACAAAGTTCAACAAAGAGACGATCATTTAGAATCTCAGTTAATTAATTTGATGGTGTGTCAACGTGGTACTAATGAGTATTGGTATAGTCGTCACGGAGAACTTAAATGTATGTTAAGAAAATTAGGAACCCCTATGTGGTTTGTTACGCTTAGCTGTGCTGAATCCGCATGGGACGATTTACTTGAATTTCTACGACATGCAAATTCAAATGTAAAAAACATTGAATTGAAGACAGCTGGAGAACTGTGTTCCTTGGATCCAGTAAATGTGTGCAGATATTTTAATCATAGGTTTCAAGCTATGATGTCTTTTATCTGCAATAAAAATAATCCACCTCTTGGAGAAGTTATTGATTTCTTTTGGAGAAAGGAGTACCAAACCAGAGGTGCTCCTCATATGCACATGCTATTATGGATCAAGAATGCACCTAAATTTGGAACCGATTCTGATGAATCTGTTTTGTCTTTCATTGAAGACTATGTTACCTGTGGCATTCCAAAAAAAGGAGGAAAAAACAGCTTAAGACAACAAGTTTTACAATTTCAAAGTCATCGATGTGGAAAATATTGTTGACAAAAATAGACGTCAAAGGGAAAATTGTAAACAAAATGTCATTTTGGACTCCCACGTCCAGTAATTTCAAAAGGAAGAGTCAATAGTTTCATGTCAGCAGTAAGGCATACCATAACTCAAAAATCTCCAAAGAATACTTACAACCTAAAAAGAACTGAAGAATCAAAGTATATTAATGACTACAATCCAGTGATTTTGACAATGTGGAATGCAAACATGGATATCCTGTATGTTGCAGATAATTTGATTACTGTTGCTTGCTATGTTACGTCATATATAACAAAATCTGAAAAGATGGAATTGAAAGAAATGTGGGAAGAAATTTCACAAGAGAATACTCTTAGTAACAAATTGTACAGCTTTAGTTTGAAGATGCTTTTCCATTGAGAGATTGGATCCTACGAATGTTCGGATCGGTTGACCTCTGCACGTTTATATTCAAGGTCAAGAGGAATCATTTGAGTTGTCGTGTAGTTCCTATAGTACCCCTGCAGGACCTGCGCATTTGGATAACATGTACTGTGGGCTTGGTGGTAGACTGACTCTGAGCACCCCCACCGTATATGTTAGCCTGGTTTGCATTAGCTAGCTCACAGTGCCACTAGAATCTCCTCTTATCGGGGAGAGATTAGTTTCTGGCAACCTTAGACCATGACAACCCAAATTCCTCAGAATCGTGGAAACAATGTACTACCTTTCGCTCAGTCACTCGTGCTTACTTATTCAGTTTGTCTCAGAGAGTTGCACAGAATAAACAGTCAGGCGTTTCAATAAGTATTTATTGAACAGTTGTAATTCTAGTGTAAAATATATGTGCTGCGGCAATCAGCAGACAATAGCAGAGATATATTATCAGCAGTACGATAAAAGCAAAGGGATAGAACAGTTCTACCATATTGCAATAATCATGAATATAAAAGCATTATGAAAGTGCGCGTACTCCTACGATGCCTAACTAGATGTACCTGAATGTACCTAGCATATGTGTAGGTCTAAAAGCCTAAGAGCCAAGAATCCTTCTAGGATTTAGTCGAACCCCCATACCTGAATAGAGAGAGTGTGGGACACCGTCCTGGTCTCGAGTTGGACATCCCGTCAGACCGCTGTCAGCTGGAGCGACTGCATGCAGGAGCCTCAGCGTTTCTGGTCAGTGTGTCAGCATGGAAGTCTCGGTTCCCTCTATCTTACCAGGGGCAAGATGTGGTTTATTTATACCCTAAAGAGTCTCGGACCTCAGTATGGTTTGTATTGGTCTGTTGTTAGACATGAGGAAGACGTCAGGGGTGAACTTTGTACATACATATTATGCAGGTGGTGTATTCCTAGAGGGCCATGCATAATTGATGAGTACAGTGTGGGCCTGTTTTGAACAGGGGACCTGCCACAAAAGATCCGGCACCAATCAAAAACATATACCAAACCAGTCAAAAGGATTATGAATTCCCCTGTGTGCACACTACCTGAAAGTACCCCCTGTCCAGGAGCACACCCCTATTTCAACTCTAGGGGAACAATACAAGCAAGCTAAATCAGGACTGCACCACTCAAAGAGAGCACAACGTTACATATAATTATAATCGAATCATCCTCAAGTAGTTTGGAAAAAGTTTCTTCCTTATTATTTTGTTCTTCTAAAAGCCACAGCCAACGCGTTTCATCCTGTAACGCAGGACTTCTTCAGGGCTGTACGTTAGAAATATGAATAACAATCACAAGTACAATACATTAAAAAATACACAAAACATACATAACATATATATATATATATAACTACATAAGTGAAACATATAACACAAAAGACCACACAGTCCCTGAGAACAAATATACACACAATGCATTTGAAAGCAGTGATGTGTACATATAACATTTAAAAAACGGACCCAACAGCAGGGGCCCGATGCTTATATACAAAAAAAAATACAACCTACACCAATAACTAAATGTTACTACTATATATACATTTAATTAAAACAACTAGGGAGAGGGAATCGGTATCTTAATGAGAAAGAACAAAAACAACAGGATAGAATAAGGAACTTAGTGAGTGCAATGTACTAGCAGCAGAGAGGGATGATGCTAGAAACAAAACAAGTGGTGGAACAAAGATATATTAATGAAGAGGCACCAATGTTACAGTCATCCATTGGTAATTGATTGATATCCTAATGGGAACCCAGTCACACCATCAAATGAGAGCATGACCTTGTAGGATAAAGAAATAAGGAACCAAATATGACTTAACCACACGGTCCATCCTCATCTTTTAAATAAGAAAAACAACAAAGACCATAATGCAAAATCACACCCGAAAACACCAGGCGAAAGACACCATAACCAGTGACCCAAGTGCAGTGAAAAGTGCCACCAAATCCCAAAGGAATCCCTGGATGAAAAAATGGTGACCTACCATTCACAAATCGTAGTTGGCGAGAGATAATGGGTAATAACCATATAGAATTGACTTCTCACAAATTTGGACAGTAATCTGTGTGAGACAAAGACAAGATCCCAGAGGGGGACCCAATTCATATAAGCCACCAAACTTGTACAGCCTCTTTCGCTATGGATGTGTACCATAAACATCCCAGGGTGCCCTTATGCCCACCTTATCTTTTGGTATGTACATCCAACCGAATGACCAGTATCCTATTCTCCTGCGGACTGAACCGCGTCTTCCTCCTCTTCTTGTCCTTGCCCTTCCCTGTCCCCGAGGTCCCAGGCTGGTCGTCCGGGGTGCTTGTGGGGTTCCGCTCGTCCTCTGCGCCTGCTCCAGCTGCCTCCATGGTGCTTCGGTGTTGGTTATTTTGTGTTTGTTGGTTTTTTCTACTTTTGTAGTGATTTTCCCGCCTGCTGTGTGTGTATTGCAGGCCTGGCGCTGCTTATCGCTGATTTCCTCATCGCTGTTTGGGCCATCGCATGTTTTTTCGCGTTGGGGTTTAGCTTGCTTACAGTGTGGGCCTGTGTTTGGGAAAAACCCTGCTGTATTCAAAACCACAGGATAGATAACGTTCAGCCCGCAGAGCACGTTGTGTACTAGCAAGGACCAATGTAGGTGAAAGATCATGCCTATATAAGGAATCATGACTATAATAGGACATGTACAGTTATGACCATAATTGGGCATATGCGGCTATGACCATAATAGGGCAAGTACGAATATGACCATATATGGGCAAATATGAATACGTCCATTTTAGGGCATGTACAAACGGGTCTACATTAGGGCCTCTATACGGGACATAACACCCACTCCTCTTCCGAATTGGATAACAATGACCGTACTTAAAATCTGGACAATTTAAAACTTTTTTTAAAAGCAAGTAAAACATGGTTTTAAAATTGTTAAAATCTTCTGCCTAAATTGTTAATAATTCAGCTATTTCTAATTGGCACTAAAAGAATGTCCATTTTATTTCTCCATATAAGTTGCCTCACTCAAAGCGGAAGAAGGCCATGCTTTTCTCAAGCGAAAGTGTCAATTTAGGAAATGTTCCAATTTTGCTTGTTTGTTTTGAAACGAGTGAAGAAGCCGAATTCTTTCCCAGGACACGATGAGCCAATTCAAGATTAAGCGTCCTGGCTGGGAAGCACAATATTATCGGTGTTAGCTGCTGCAGACGACAAATCCAACGCCTCACAGAGAACGTCAATCGCACATAGATGGAATGTAGCACTGCCAACAGTCGGTGCTGCGGCAGCTTGTGCGGCAGTTGTAACCTGGGTACCTGTGGAGGAGTCACCTAAACCAGCAGGAGCAAACGGCACTTGTGGATTCTCCAGGAATGCATTCATCAGAATCGGAAGCCACTGAGGACAACGCAGAGCGTGAGCCTTTATGGGGTCCAGCATTGCATCAGTGTCCGGAGGCGTATCTGATGGAAAAGTTAGACAAAGATCCAACGTGCATTCTTCTCCGCAGAACAGGCATCGAAGAACAGGTAAGATGCAGTCTACCCAGACTGGTCTAAATGATAGAAACCAGGAGGCATTGAGTTCTCGCAGGCAAGGAATGCCCAGAAGTTGTACCATGCGTTCACGGTATGTCCGCTCCAGGAGCGTGTTCGCCATTCTCTTGGGAATTGGGCCGTCCATTGCGTAGCAGTAGTATTATGAATAGGACCCCTACAACCAGCAATAGGATAAGCGGGAATCCTCCAAATACGCTTCCCAATACGGAGTGTATAAAATTTGGGATTACTCCGAGGACTGTCTGAAAGGTGCTTAACAGTCCTGACCCTATGGTCTTAAATAGGTGTACAATACTGCTCGTATCAGACATATTGAAGATACGTCCTACCATTTCTACTAAATGAAAGGGGCATTTTGTACGTATAAGCGCTTGTATCTCAGTCGAGGTCCTTGCAACTTGAAGTTCATAGGTTTCTCGAGCAGAGGTTAAGGGCACGGGTTGCTGTAAAAGCATGGCTTTCAATCTGCTCAGAGTATCAAATTGTATGAAAGAAACATTGAGTGAAGGCCATAGCGGCGCCTCCCTGACTGTGTTCAGTGGTGGAAACAATACTTGCATACAGCAAGTAACCCTGGAGTTAACAGTGACCAGATAGGCGACGCCCGGAAGCATCCCACAGCAACCTTGATCATTTAACATTAAGTAACTCCCATTCGAGAGCAGCTGGAAAACCAGCGTGATCATGGCCGCTGGGGTCCCTGACATGTGACAAGATAAGTTTGCTACTGAACCACTACAGGCTCCGTGCAGAGAAATATCCTGACACATGAGAGAACCGCTTAAAGCGTTCTTGCAGTTTGTACCACTCAGATACACTTAGCGATCCCCATTCCGGCATCGGTATCTATATGGTAACTCCCAAGTTTCCTTGATGTATCCCTTACCCATTTTCTCATATTTGCCTGCCTGCCTCTGCTCAAGGCAATACTGAAACTGGAACGTAGTGACCGGCAGAGGAATTTGGCCATGAATTAGCCATTCTGTTGACGGTGATTCGGCTACAGTGAAAGGTAACCTTTCCAGTTTCTCAATACGCAACATTGTATATTTGGCTCCCCTTTGTGCCATTTCTGTCTGTTTATCAGTTAGATTGTATTCTGAAAACAGAGACGTGGTGTTTATAAAACGCCAGGGCACATAGCCTGCACACAAAGATTGCAGCGTCCAGTTTAACATCATAATAGAACGTAGCTGAGATTGCCCGTGTTGTAACAAGGCCAGATCTTGTTCTAATATGTCGATTTCCAAAGACACAATGTTGCCTAAGGAGTAAATACTGGAGGTCAAAGTAGTTAACCCACTATCCACTACAGCTAATGCCTTTTCTAAGTTAATACGGTCTATCTCCCGTATCCTTTCTGGGGCCTCTTGTTGGGATATTTTCCTGTTTTCATTATAATAGGCATAAAGGCCTGCATATATGAAACGTTTCTGACGTGTTTTCCTTGGGCCTAATAAGAAGTCCCTAAGATCCACATCAGGTGTGAGTAAGGTCAAGTGATGTTTTACTTCTGTGAGTGTTGAGGTCTCTAGCCAATCAAGGCACAACTTCCCAACACTATAGGATGTCACTACCCCCGGGTGATGTCTCTGTACATAGCGTGGGTCTGGCCTATGGATACTAAACCCTTTGGTTGTATTCATAAATCTCTGTTGACAGGTGTTCGTGTCAATGGGCCAAATCAGTCATTTCGTCCAATCAGGATCAGAACTGTTGTACTGGAGAATGTCATCTAATCCTACCCCCTGTGTAGTTGAATTCTGCCCCCACCCATCTGTGATGGTGGTGGAAACCCGGGTGAGTTCAGCTCCTTATTCTTGGCTAGTCCAAGACAGGATATCTGTTGCACAGTTTCATTCAGAAATATTATCTGCTGTGGAATGAGGCATGCTCTAAAAAGTGCTTCTATTCCCTGGACTTGCCAATCCCTAGAACCCCAGATCGATTTTGAATCTATTGTGTCCTTCCATAGATCGAAACCCTGTTTTGACAACTGGTTCAAAAAGGATGCAGAGTAAATATGTTTGGTGTTTGTTAATATAATTTTCTGAGCTGACATTTTCGCTACTTTATAATAAAATGACTTTGGGTCAGATGTGTTAAACCCTGAGAAGTATGTGAATTTCTGTGCAAATGCTTGCGAACTACCTTTTGGAGGTGTTGGGCAGTGTTCCCACTGGTGGTACTCAAATACATTTCTAGGTGTTATAGACTCGTGTAAGAAATGATGACCATATTGCTGATAACAGTACAATGTATCATAATCTGAAGTACCTTCTAACATATAATTGTTTGGAAATGCGGCAGTTTTTTCTAAATCAGACATTATATTGTTCACAGTATCAGTGTACCAATCATCAGAAAGTGTACTGGAGGTAATGATATCACTTAAAGAAATTTTAAATACATGTTTAAGCTTTAAAAGTTCAGTCGGACCGAATACATCATAATCAATCTTGTCCCATACTATACCGTCTGGTATAGGAACTGCTGTGATGTTCACTGAAGACAAGTCTCTTGGCTCACGATGTGAAGACTGGTGTGGTTTTAAAATCAAATTGACTCTTTGGGCTGTAGGGCTTTGCTGGAGGTATCGTCCATTAATAAGCATACTAAAAGTTATTATTAAACCTAGCCAGAAAAGAAAAAATAAAATCCCAGTGATATACCATAGTTCTATCCAAGGTGACACCAGGTAAGTCTTTCTAAAAAAGTTCAAAAAGTCATTGAGTTTCTGTGTGAGTGATTGTTTGGCTGGCGTCGTTTCTGGCTCACTTGGGTCCAGTGAAAAAGTATCAAAGTTCATGAAATAGCCAGAAGCAGTTCGATCAATTGTTGGAATTGCATTGGGATTTGTTGAAATCAGATTTTGCTCTTGTCGAGGCATGTTGACGTAGATGTCTGTAGTCGGTCTGATTGCAACTTGGTTGTTAAGTTGATTTTCATTTTGAAGATGAATTTCTTGTTGAAGTGGAACGAGTTCCATAGCATTGTTGCTTAGTCCTTCATTCCGTACAGGTGGCTCTTCAAACGTGATGAGTCTTTCTGTTTGAACTTCTTGGATTGTAGCAAGAGGAGGGTGTCTGCTACTGTGGAGTCCACGAGGCCTACTGTTTAGTATCGGCCACATAGTGTGGTTTGATTAAGTTAATTGAGACAAATCGTTTCTCCTTTTTTCCGGCAAGAGGTGGCAGAAGTACAGTTCTTGTGCCTTGGATTGCTAGGACCGGTACAGGCTTTCTGTAGGATGGCCCAAATTATTTCTTGTCAGCAATATTCTCTCTGACCAGATCCCGACTTTTGGGATCCAGACAGGTCTTGCCGTTACTGTCTTGACTTCCTCAGTGGCGGCCTGTTTCTGGAGCACGTTACTTTGTTGTGTTCTGGATTCATTTAGATCCTGTAAAACAGCCAAACGATGATGGATATCAAATGGTTTTTCATCCGCCACTGTGCCTTCACAATCAAGATCAGGTACCCACAGTCTTGTCCCAAATAGGACCTCGTAAGGAGTGACACCCCCTAGAGAGCTTCTTGGCTGGTTGTCGATAGCTCATTGGACCCCATAAAGGTGATCGACCCATCTACTGCCCTTGCCTAATTCCCTAGCTGTTAAAGATTGCTTTAAGTCCCGGTTTTTCCTCTCCACAACGGAATTTCCCTCGGGATGATATGGAGAGGAGTACCACAATGCTACGCCCATTCCTTCCATGGCCTCTTTGTAAGCCTGAGAGCTAAACGCCGGACCACGGTCAGAATGTAACGTGCCAACTGCATATGTGCCGATAAAGACTCACAAATCTTTTATAACAGTTCGAGCGTCAACCGAGCGCTGAGGCCAAACCCATAGGAATCTAGAGCAGGAATCCATTGCAACCATGATATATTTCTTGGCCCCATCAGATTGTAGGGGTCCGCAGTGGTCCAAATAAACACATGCGAGAGGTTTGTCTGATTTCAGTAATGGTGTCTGCACTGGGCGTGTTACGGTGGACACTTTCATCTGCTGACAGATGTCGCATTTCAAGACTTAGGGGCCGATTCCGATTCGGGCCGGAAAACGTACCGACCGACTCGGAGCCGGAAATTATTCCGACCGACTCGTACCGGTGCAGCCCGACCCGCAAAGTACGATGAGAAGCGTGCAAAACCCGACCGACGCGTACGGAACACAAGCCGAACGACCGAACCGCGCGAAAACAGCCATCCGGCCGGAAAACCACACGAATCGAACCGACCGACACGCACCAGGAAGAATCCCGAACGAAACGTACCCGCGAACTCCAACCCGCCAAGTACGATGCAACGCGTGGAAAACACGACCGAGTCGCATGTGGCCCAAGCCGTACGACCGACACGCATACAAAACTGCGAGCCGAAGAAACCCAAAACACCGCGACCGACGCGTACGCAGCACAGAAAACAGCACAAACACAGCGTGAACGAATCTGAGAGGCTCGCACGAGACAACTGCAGGGTCCGACTCGGTCAGAAGAACGTCTCCTACATGCACAAAAAGAACCAAGGAAAAAACACACAAAAAAAGGCCAAACAAGCAACTACAAAGCAAATAAATACTGGGTGGGGAAACAGGGAACAAAGACACACCCACAACTTCACCCATATAAAGGACACAAATCCCTACCATGATCCTTTGCAATTTCAAATTACCTGCCAGCACTCAACACCAACAGACAGCAACCACACACACACTCACAGCTCATCCATCACACAAGCCACACACAAAGCAGCACCTCAACAAATAGCACCCTCACATACACCCAGCAAAACACACACTAACACACCCTCACTTGCACACCAACACACACATCACTCACCATCACCACCCAACACCATGCCCCCAAAGAAGAATCATAAGTTCCTAGATAGTGAATTGGAAGTCCTGGTAGATGGGATCCTCAGGGTAGAGCCACAGCTGTTTGGTACACTGGTCCAACAGACACCCATGGCACAGAAAACCAAGATGTGGGAGAGGATTGTTGACAGGGTCAACGCACAATCACCATGTTTGCGCACAAAGGTAGACATCCAGAACAGGTGGTATGACGTGCGCAGGAGGGTCAGGGAGCTGTTGAAGAAGGACTACCTCTTGAGCCAACACACCGGCAGTGGCCCTCCTGCCAAACCAGTATACCTCAGGCCCTGGGAGGAGAAGGTGCGGGCCATCCTACCACCAGTGAGCGTATATGGACTGGAAAACATCCCAGAGCCTGGTGAGTACACAACAAATGTACACAATATTGTGCGACAATACACACACATCACTGTCAAGGGGAGAGTCAAACCATGCACCCTTAGCAAATACACACCAACCAAAACAGAATCATCCCAAAATGTGCATGTCAGTCAGATAAACACAATACATGCCAGCTCATAGTGATATGTAACTGTGTCATCATGACATGTACAAACCCAACAACAAATAGAGCTAGGCAGTGGCACAAATCTAACCAACAAACACAGTCAGATATGTAGCCACCACTACAACACCACCTCACAGGGAAGCTCACTGAAAGGAAGGAATTCTGTGTATGCTGGGCAAGTCAGTGTAGCCAATAGCATCATGGGAGTCGTAGTCACAGATATTGCCCACCCTCACAATGCGCACATCAACACCACCATGAACCATGCCCACATCACAGGGAGTGGAAAACAACTGACAAGATGGCTGACACTGGCCACTGCTGTGGGGAGCACAAGGCCCTGCTGGAAACTGGGCACCACCAACAGCAGGACACCACTGTCAGCCATCTTGCCATTGCTGTCACACTCACACACAGTGAAGTACACTCAAAAGGAAGGAAGAATGGGCATGCTGGGAAGGGGGTGTAGGCAAAAGCATGATGGGAGTGGTAGTCACAGCTCAACATCAACCACCCACATGGCCCAGCAAGCTCACACTGAACCATGCACACCTCACAGGGAGTGAAAAGCCACTTCAAAGATGTCTGACAATGGTGCTCTGCTGTGGGGAGCACAAGGCCCTGCTGGGAACTGGGCAGCAACCAACAGCAGGACACCACTGTCAGCCATCTTGCCATTGCTGTCACACTTACACACAGTGAAGTACACTCAAAAGGAAGGAAGAATGGGCATGCTGGGAAGGGGGGTGTAGGCAAAAGCATGATGGGAGTGGTAGTCACAGCTCAACATCAACCACCCACATGGCCCAGCAAGCTCACACTGAACCATGCACACCTCACAGGGAGTGAAAAGCCACTTCAAAGATGTCTGAAATGGTGCTCTGCTGTGGGGAGCACAAGGCCCTGCTGGGAACTGGGCAGCAACCAACAGCAGGACACCACTGTCAGCCATCTTGCCATTGCTGTCACACTCACACACAGTGAAGTACACTCAAAAGGAAGGAAGAATGGGCATGCTGGGAAGGGGGTGTAGGCAAAAGCATGATGGGAGTGGTAGTCACAGCTCAACATCAACCACCCACATGGCCCAGCAAGCTCACACTGAACCATGCACACCTCACAGGGAGTGAAAAGCCACTTCAAAGATGTCTGACAATGGTGCTCTGCTGTGGGGAGCACAAGGCCCTGCTGGGAACTGGGCAGCAACCAACAGCAGGACACCACTGTCAGCCATCTTGCCATTGCTGTCACACTCACACACAGTGAAGTACACTCAAAAGGAAGGAAGAATGGGCATGCTGGGAAGGGGGGTGTAGGCAAAAGCATGATGGGAGTGGTAGTCACAGATATTGGTCACCACCACAACTGTCCCATCAACACCACCCTGAACCATGCGCACATCACAGGGAGTGGAAAAGAACTGACAAGATGGCTGACACTGGGTACTGCTGTGGGGAGCACAAGTTCCTGCTGGGAACTGGGCACCACCAACAGCAGGACACCACTCACTGACATCCTGAGAGTCAACCTGAACCCACTGCAAGGGTGGCATGCTTCATGGTGGGATAACTGGTCTGGGGGGAGAAGGAGGTCTGGATGTCAACCAAATACAACCCATGCAGACCATGTACACACCCCAACATTCAAATTGAAATGATCAAAGTATGCAGGACAATGTGCTACACCAATATCAACCTCTGACTGTGACAATTCAGGACAATGCAATGTACAGGCCCGCATCCAGAGGTACAGTCACAACTGTCAGGTGTGTCAACCATTGATGCCTGCAGAAACATAACATACATTGTATGTGTCTCCCAAAAACAGGTGATGATGGGGACACAGCAGCAGACGCTGAGGAGTCCCTGTCCCAGGATCCAGGGGAAACGGAGCTCACTGGAGTGGAACAGCCTCTGCCCTCCTCGGATGACGAAGACCTACCTGGCACCTCCGGAGCAAGTCAACATGCAGCACCAGCAGGACCACCAGCTGCACCCCCTGCACCCACTCCTCCAACGACTGACAACACACAAACCACCCCTGCCGACACGGACAGACCAAGGACCACCACCACCACCAGCACACGGCCCCCTGCCCAACGTGGGGCTATGGACACCAACACCACCAACAACCCCCAAGGGGGCCCAGGATCACCTGTGCGTGCCACCTCAGGTACTGCACGTGTCGCCAGGGGTGGTGGGAGGGGTGGTAGACATAGGCCGCTGCTCGCAGAGGGGTCTGGACTGCATGAAGACCCACAACTGGTAGGCATAGCCGATGCGTACCAGACCAGCACCGGAGAGTTCAGCCAGGTAGTGGGGATCCTCAGGGACATACGACAGCAGCAGGCTGCCCATCATGCCCGCTTGGACTTACACATGTCCCGCGTGGAGTCCAAGTGGGACACACTGCAAGAGATGACGGCGGTGCATAGGGACATATTACAATGCCTCCGCCAGATGAGCAGCAACCAGTTAACACCTCCCTGTGTGCCCACAACATCTGGTGCTGAAACAACTGCAACTGCCACAGGGAGGGAGGATGACTCTGGCGGAGAGTCCCCTGCACCGCAGCAGCCTGCACTTGAGGGTCCCCCCCCCAAAGAAGAGGGGTCGTCCGAGGAGGGGCAACTGAGAGGCCGATGGCCATGTGCAACCCCCAGGAAGCCAAAACCTGTTCTGGATAATCACCTTTGTGCGCAAACTGTTCACCCTGTTGACTGCAACACAACTCCTCCACATGACATGGGGAGTACAAGTTGGACCATTGTATCAGATGACTGTGGACTTTATTCAGGACATTTCTGCTACCAGGACTTCCAATACATCTAGGAACTTAGGATTGCAATCAAAATGTACAGCACCCACCATCCTGTGCACTATACTCACACATGTATGACAATAAACACACTAATACACCATACCTGCCTCTGTTGTGATTCCAACGTGGTTTCTGTCATGGAGATGATGACCTGCGAAAATACAGTGTGCATGCTAACTGCTACAGCAAGTACAACACAGGCATGTGAGTCATGGCAACGTGACACATATGAGGGAGACACACCACTAGGGCTACACAACATATACACACCTAGCCCATCTGACTCATCGCCTACACTGATGTTGGCAAGAAATACGGTGCAATTGACAGACACAACACCTATTCACAGTCATTGTCAACTATCCCACTGGTGCAGTAAGCAAATGTCAGTCAGATGTGTGACCACAGACAACGCACATCACAAAGTGAAGCACAGGTTTATTACACATTTGCAACATGTTGTAACCACTACAGATGCAAGGTAATCCCACCTGGCAGTGGGCACACAGTCAACAAGTGTAGAAGGAAGGAAGTCCATGGGTGTGGCGCACATCACCTGTAGGGATACGACAGCTACCACCCTGGAAGTTCAATCACGGTGTTGGGGGATCACAGTTGACCAAACAACTCTGAAAGTACCCTGTGAAGGACAGAAATGACACACAGTCAAAAGCAATGAAGAACAGGACAGAACTGCAATACTCATGCCCAATACATGTCACAAGATACCCACCCAGAACCACGTTAGCATGTCAACACTGTTGGGGAGTACAGACTACCTGTAAGGACACATTGCTACACGCATACAGTCATGTAGCACATGGCCACACTCAAACAGCACCAGAGCACAACCAACACATATCATGCATACTCACATCATTGACATGACATCTCCGGATACTCACATTCAGCTGAAGAAGTTGGTGATGAGCTGTGTGCGGACATCACCATCATCATCATCATCATCACTGGCATCGTGGTCCAGGCCAGGATCCTCCACAGGTGGCGGATGTTGATCATCGTCATCCAGGATGAGAGGCAACTCCTTCCGCACAGCCAGGTTATGTAGCATGCAGCAGACGATGACAATCTTGCACACCTTTGCTGGGGCATATGGGAGGGCCCCTCCTGTCTTGTCCAGGCAGCGGAAGCGGCTCTTCAGGAGACCAAATGTCCGCTCAATCACTCTCCTGGTCCGACCATGTGCCTCATTGTAACGCATCTGGGCTGGTGTCACAGGGTTCCTGAGGGGCGTCAGCAACCACGGCATGTTGGGATATCCGGAGTCACCTACATACAGACAATTGCACATTAGCTGAGTTGGAAAAGAGGGTGGAACACTACATTGCAGAACACACACAATGGTACATAGTCAGTACACACCAACAAGCCAGGCACACTGGTTCCGCATCTGTGACATCATCCTCGGGATGCGACTACTCCTCATCACGTAGGCATCGTGTGCAGAACCGGGAAACGGGCACACACGTGTGTGATGCACATATCTGCAAGACATACCACCAGTGCATTGACCGAATGGTAGTGCTTGCGGTTCCTGTATGCCTGCTCCTGGGCCTGTGGTGGTACCAAAGCCACATGTGTACCATCAATGGAGCCAATGACATGCGGCATCCTCCCCAGGGCATAGAAGTCACTCTTCACGTCAGTGAGTTGTTGAAGTCTAGGGAAATAGATGTACTGGTTCAGGTATCTCAACATAGCCACCAAAACATCGCGGAGCACACGGCTGAACATGGTCTGTGACATCCCACCAGCAGACGCCACAGTGTGTTGAAAGGTACCGGTGGCAAAGGAGTGTAGGGCTGCCATCACCTTCACCTTGGGGGTCAGCGCTGTGGGGTATGTCCGGCCAGGTTGCAAATGTGGGGCCAACCGCACCGCCAATTCCTCAATCAGTGGCCTGGTGAAGCGGTACCGTCGGATGCAGTCCCGTTCAACCACTGTTGCAAGGTCAGGGAATGGCCGATGGACAGCTGGTGCCCTGCAGTGCATAGCTGAAGAAAGAAAGATTGTCAGTCACCCCACATATGTGGCATAGACCAGACTCAATATCACATGATACACCATTACGAGACACAAGTACATGATGCGTGTGCCGTTCTGTAAGGACATGTATGGCACCTACATGGCAAACATCTAACATCACAGTTCAACATGTTCCCTCAACAAGTCCCAGGTTGTGCTATGGGATATCATTAGGCTGTGTCACAGTACCCATGTACTGCTGCCACGTTCCAAACACACACCACAGTGACATGTGAGGACAGATGTGCCCCAGGCATCACAGCTCATCGACAGGTAGATTCCCAGAGACCCTGTATTGCCACATGGACACTGGCATGACATGGTGCATCATGATTACACAACAGCAAAACAACCATGACCCACACAGGTAGTGGTCCCTGTTGCCACGGCAGGACAGACATGGACGTCTGTGACACACACACGCACAACATCAAAGTTCATGCACACACAACGTGGATGCGGAGACTGTCTCACATTGTGCACATGGAATCAGAGACATTGTAAACACAACATGCACACAGACTGTGGAGGACCATCACTATTGTGCCAATGGGTCACCCTGGGACGTACATACCGTCCCACATGGGACTCAGGGGGTATGTGACATGACATACACATACACCACCGTGAAATGTGTACATGCCACATGCTCAGGAATGAACAGTTGCACATCACAGTGGTCATGTGCACGACACACCAAGGATCCTGTCCCCATGAACACGTGCACAGCCTGGGAGTGGCTGCCCCCAGGTGTCACCCACAGAACAACATGTTCACCCCCATACACGGAATAGGTAATGCAGCCTTACATGTCTTAGGATACAGTGTGGACAGGCTGTGGTGTTGTAGGTGTGCCCCTCACTCCCTGGGAAGTAGATGTGGCTGGCATATGTTCACCTGTGACAGGCATGGTGACATATGCCAGTGACTTGTCCAGGGACGCGTTGTACAGCAATGGACCGATCAGTGTTCCCGGCCGGCCCATTGCATTCAATGTGAGCGGGTACGCGTTGTATGCCTTGTACGCGTTGAACAGCAATGGACCGATCGGTGTTCCTGGCCGGACCATTGCATTCAATGTGAGCGGGTACGCGTGGAACAGCAATGGACCGATCGGTGGTCCCGGCCGGCCCATTGCATTCAATGTGAGCGGGTACGCGTTGAATGCCTGGTACGCGTTGAATAGCAATGGACCGATCGGTGTTCCCGGCCGGCCCATTGCATTCAATGTGAGCGGGTACGCGTTGTATGCCTGGTACGCGTTGAACAGCAATGGACCGATCGGTGTTCCCGGCCAGCCCGTTGCATTCAATGTGAGTGGGTACGCGTTGTATGCCTGGTACGCCTTGAACAGCAATGGACCGATCGGTGTTCCCGGCCGGCCCATTGCATTGAATGTGAGCGGGTACGCGTTGAACAGCAATGGACCGATCGGTGTTCCCGGCCGGCCCATTGCATTCAATGTGAGCGGGTACGCGTTGAACAGCAATGGACCGATCGGTGTTCCCGGCCGGCCCATTGCATTCAATGTGAGCGGGTACACGTTGTATGCCTGGTACGCGTTGAACAGCAATGGACCGATCGGTGTTCCCGGCCGGCCCATTGCATTGAATGTGAGCGGGTACGCGTTGAACAGCAATGGACCGATCGGTGTTCCCGGCCGGCCCATTGCATTCAATGTGAGCGGGTACGCGTTGAACAGCAATGGACCGATCGGTGTTCCCGGCCGGCCCATTGCATTCAATGTGAGCGGGTACGCGTTGTATGCCTGGTACGCGTTGAACAGCAATGGACCGATCGGTGTTCACGGCCGGCCCATTGCATTCAATGTGAGCGGGTACGCGTTGTATGCCTGGTACGGGTTGAACAGCAATGGACCGATCGGTGTTCCCGGCCGGACCATTGCATTCAATGTGAGCGGGTACGCGTTGAACAGCAATGGACCGATCGATGTTCCCGGCCGGCCCATTGCATTCAATGTGAGCGGGTACGCGTTGTATGCCTGGTACGCGTTGAACAGCAATGGACCGATTGGTGTTCCTGGCCGGACCATTGCATTCAATGTGAGCGGGTACGCGTTGAACAGCAATGGACCGATCGGTGTTCCCGGCCGGCCCATTGCATTCAATGTGAGCGGGTACGCGTTGTATGCCTGGTACGCGTTGAACAGCAATGGACCGATCGGTGTTCCCGGCCGGCCCATTGCATTCAATGTGAGCGGGTACGCGTTGAACAGCAATGGACCGATCGGTGTTCCCGGCCGGCCCATTGCATTCAATGTGAGCGGGTACGCGTTGTATGCCTGGTACGCGTTGAACAGCAATGGACCGATCGGTGTTCCAGGCCGGCCCATTGCATACAATGTGAGCGGGTACGCGTTGTATGCCTGGTTTGCGTTGAACAGCAATGGACCGATCGGTGTTCCCGGCCGGCCCATTGCATTCAATGTGAGCGGGTACGCGTTGTATGTGCAATACGCGTTGTACAGCAATGGAACGATCGGTGCGCACACATTGGCTATGGCCTGGCCTGGCAACGGACGCGTTTTCAAATCTTTAACGAGTCTGATGCTGTGAATTCAGTTGGTCACCCACAACAATGTTGCAAATTCATGGGTGTCATGAAGTTGAACTTTTGAAGGATGCTGTGGACATGTATGAGTGCTGCTATTCCATGGATTGGTCAGATTCAGAAGATGCAAACGACTTGGACCTATCACTTTGGACACATGGGTCAGTACCTGCCTCTGCAGCACACATATAATGCTGGCTGTTCCCCTGAGAGCTCACTTGCCTGCACTATATGCTCCAGGACGACATCTGCCACCACCACTGCTGCTGTATCTGCACCCTCTGGATCCTGCAAAGGCACATACTGTGGAGAGAGCCCCAGCCTTCAGCACTGAGGAGAACCAGGCCCTGCTGGACGGACTCCTTCCACAGTACAGCAAGCTGTATGGGAAAGCAGGGGAGCAGGTGAGTGTGCTGTCCACTGCCTTACTAGATGTGCATGTTGTCTGACTAGCAAGACTTACAGTCTGCACGCCACTGGCTAGCAGGCTCACTGAGTAGTTGTCACCCCCCATAGTGTGTAGTAACATGCACTGAACAGGTATAGTGCAGTGACAGTGCATTTAAACAAGGTTTTACTACCCAGGCAATGATACCATGTAGTAACTGCTGGCAAACGGTCCATAGCCATCGTTGCACTGCCTGTGTACATCATGTGCCCCTGTGAATGAGACATGTATATCCAACTGTGTAATGCACGGATATGTTGAATGTGTAGTAATGGCATTTTCACTTTGTCATCCTCACAGGTTGATGCCCACCAGAAGCAGCAGATATGGCTGACCATCGTCCGGGCAGTGAGATCCGTGGGGGTCTACAAGCGCCGGATCCGCAACTGCCAGAAGAGGTGGCAGGACCTTCGGGCTGGACCCGGAGGATCGCACGGGTCCAGCTGAAGCTGTCGCCTCCTCGCAGGAGGGGCGGACACCGGACCCTGACCCCCCACATGTTCAGGATCCTGGCGGTGGTCTTCCCTGATCTGGATGGGCAGCTGAAGACCAGAGAGCAGCAAGGAGGGGTGAGTCCATGACTGCATTGTGAACTTTGTCTGCCATGCTATGTGCCCTCCTCTGGCCTGGTTAAACTTCCACAGTACATCAGTCATGTGGTCCAGGACCCATGTCCCTCAATTGTGCACTGCCCACTCCTCATCTGATACCCATGTGTGGCCCTTACAGTCAGGGAATTGTGTCACTTGGGTACTGTGTCCTTGCATTTTGCTCAGCTCAAGGTGGGGGACAGCGTTTGTTTCCCTAACTCTGTGGTGGGCATCATGGGTGGGTCCATTGCTTACACAATGCCTGTGTTCTGCCATGTAATCTGCGTGTTACTTTGATATGTGGTCCAATTGCTGAGCTGATCCACCACATGTTCCTGGGGTATCTGGCACACACCCATGCTGCGGGTGGGTACAATATTTGGACCCCAGGAGTGTGTATATTACGTGTGTCACACATACTTAGCCACCTGCCTACTGTCCAGCGCTCATCCCTCATTCACGTGGGGCAGGACAGTCATGCCTACTCCAGACCATACAATACACTCTGTACTCCCACTCCCGTGTATCAGCTGACACGTTGTGCTCAGTGATATGTCCCCTCAGGTGTCTGCCTCTGTGTCAGTGTGCTGTGACTTCGTTGTCAGGGGTGTTTCTCGTTTGGGGCTCAGCATGCCACCGGAGATGTGACATAGGAGACAATACTTGTGTGACACATAGGTGTTTGATCACCTGACCGTGCAGACTGGAGTATGCAAATGTGAAGTTCAGGCAGCTGTTTCCCATTCACAGCAGATTGTGAGGTGCTCAGGTTCAGAGGGTTCTGTTACAGGTCTCCCATATATCCAATTGGTATGACGTGGACAGATAAGGGTTCAGATGATGTGGTGTGTGGGGGATGTACATGTGCACTTGTTCAGCTCCAGGACTTGCATTCCCCATGACCTACTATAGTGACAGTGCAGACTGTTGTTGTCTGGCTGCCCTGCCCATGTGACTGGAGACAGTGATGTATGACTTAGCAGGCATGCCTGTGCCTTGGCGTGAAACTTCCTATGAGTGTTCCCGCAGGGGAGTGACATGTGCTACATGCACACCATTGTGGCAATGACTATCAGGACATGGGTGCATCATGGTGTCTGTCGCTGGTATGCATCACATGCATTTCAAGATTTACTCTGGGCATCCCTTTCTCCGGACACCTGAACTGACTCAGTGGCAAGAGTTGTGATGTGTGCATGTTCACATGCTTCACCGTGTTCTCTGCACTGTCCAACTACTGTGTAGGTGGTGCATGTGTCCACACTGGGGTATTGCCATCCGACAGGCACCAGACAGATGGGTGCAAGGCCAGGAGAGATGTGAGTGCCATGGTTGACCATCAGACTGACAATTGGCTTCCCCTACTCTGTTTGGGCACTTTTTGCAATGTTCAACTAAGGATGCCAGGGCTTGCTCTGTAATGTGCTGTACTTACTGTGGTGTGTGCGTTCGGTGCAGGTGTCTGATGTCTGTCTGTTTCCCTATTGTTTGCAGATACATCCACGGCCACAGGAGGGGACAGCTCCACGGACCAGGAGGAGCCGCAGAGCCAGACTGGGTCAGCAGCCGAGGAGTGGTCGGAGGGACCCACTGGCACGGAGGGCGAGGGGAGCCACACCGAGGAGTCCTCAGCACCATCCACCTCAGCTGAGGACCACAGCAGCTCGGAGGATGACTCCCTTGTGGAGGCGGGTCTCAGCAGCCACCACACCACAGCTAGTGTTGCTGTCCCCGCCACCACCACCACCGCCCTCCCATCGGCTCCCATTCCCCAGGTCCGTGGAGGCTCCCATGTTCGGGAGCGTGTCTCCTTCGTGCCAGGCACCGCACCCCTGCCCCTGTGTCCCCTGCTGCCCTGAGTGAGGAGTCTGTGTACCTCCTTCGCCAGCTCCATGTAGGGCAGACAGCGATGCTGAGTGTCCTCCATGCACACACCACTCTGTTGACTCAGCTGGTGTCGTTCATGGAGGGCATCTCATCGGGCATGTCTGCCCTACAGAGGGGCAATAGGTCCATGGACTCCTCCCTGACGGCAGCAGTGTCCCTCCTCCAACAGTCCCTCACCCCTCCTACCTCTGCCCCATCCACACTCCCCAGCACCTTACCTGTCCAAAGCACACACACACCGGCACAGGCACACACCAGCACAGACACAGGCAGCACACAGACACACACGCCAAAATCCACACGCACACACACAAGTCTTCAGGGGACTGAAACCACACTCACAGGAGATGGGGCCAAGGCACGCACACATGCATCCACGAGCACTGCGCAGTCCTCAGTTACCTCTCCCTCCAAGGCCCCTTCCCTTGCCTCACCTGCAACCCCAAAGACACAGCGGGTCTTCCTCAGTGACCTCGGCCTCTTCCCCTCCGATCCAGCTGATCCAGCATTCAGGGGGAAGAGGAAGCCCACCCACACGGAGGGGAGTGCCCCTCGCCCCCGGACACCCTCCCCCAGGCACAGACCGACTGACGCCCCATCCGCAAGTCCCCCAGGACCCGGAAGAGCAAGACCCCGCCGCCGCCCTGCAGCTCAAGCACCAAGTCTCCTTCCTCCATCCCTCAGGCCCCCACTCCACAGGTGCCCCACCACACCCTGCCCCAGGTTCCCCCACCCACAGATACACCATCCCCAAAAGGATCCGGCCTTCTCCCCCTGCCACTTGCTCTTCCGGCACCACACCCCCGCTGCGCATGTCTGTGCCACTGGTGTGGAGACGGTGTCCTCCCCTCTGTCCTGCCCACCTTACCTGAACCCCATTCTCCTCCCCTGGAGGTAGGCACTGCAGTGGAGTCCACTACCACCCCATCTGACTTGGGCACTGCAGTGGGGAACCTGTCCACTCCATCTGCACGGCCCACTGCAGTCGTGCCGGCACCCACAACATCTGAGTCATGCCCCCCAGTTGTGCCGGCACACACCATGTCAGACACCTCCACTGCAGTTGTCAGTGGCTCTCCAGCACCCACCACCCCTTCACTTCCTCCTTCTGGTGAGCCCTGATCCTGTCCCTGCGGTGCCTGGCCTGCCCCCGTATGCCCCTCCAAGGGGATTGTCCCTGGTGTGTAGCAGTGCAGGCAGGTGTAGGGTGACATCTGCCACTGTCACCCTGTTTTGACTTTAAGAATGGACTGGCCATTGGCCTTTGTTTCTATTTCTTCTGGACTTTAACTTTAGAACCCACATATGCTGAATAAATCTACTTTCTGTTCTCTAGTGGTTTTACTTCTGATGTACATGATGTTGATGATGCTAACCGTGCCATTGCTGCAGTGATGGTGATTTTTGGTCTCATGAAAATGAAGTGTTACTGTTCAGGAACCCATGTGGTCCACGGGTAATGTGTCCTATCCTGTAGTGTATCCATGTAATCCTTAGCAGCATATGAGGGTGTCATGTTTTTAATATTTGGCAATGGGATTTCCTACTTACATTTGCATAATCACATCTGTGGCTTACACCCCTGCACATCTGTTGTGCTTGCCATTGTTCAATTAGTCTACTTCCCTGACCATGTGTCCATCTCCACTGGACATGCAAGTTTGGGCATCAATGGGGAAGGACTCATCTGTGTTGTCAGTGCAACTTGCTATACATCTGTGTTGGATCTGTGCTGATGATTTCGTTGACACTCCCATGACCAGGCTGATATGACGGGAGCCTTCATTTCGTGCTAATTGTTGACTGTGTGACCAAGTGTTCTGCTGACATGATGGAGCCCTACTGAGGCGACATATGGCACAGCTTTCCTCACACAGGAGTGGAGTCCACTCATGGCAGTGAGTAATCCTGTGACATTGCCTGAGCCCAAGGTGTGTGTTGTGTGAGCATGTCTGTGTGTGTTCACTTCCATTTTGCTGTGCATGCTGGGATCCCTAGTGATGTTCCTGTTTGTGATGCTTGCATAGTTGACCTATGTTCCCCACAAGTCTTCTCCCTGGGTTCTCTGTGATGTGGGTGCATGGCACATTACTGGTCATCAGGGTGTCACCCATAGGTGTGTTTGCTGTCAGGGCTGAGTTTGTGGGGTAACGCAGATGGGACACAGTCAGGATTCCCCTTGGCACTTGTTGTTTACACCTGTCATGTAATTTCCAGTTTGTGTTAGCTTTCAGTGATTGTGACACATTGTGTGTGTGACTGCTGGCACTCCTCAGGGTCAGGGCTGCAATGTTGGTAGTTGTCTATGTGTGTTCTTTGTGGGTGACCTTGGCTTCTTCATTGGTGTGGGACTGTGGCTGGGATCCCATTGGTTGGTGTGGTATTGCCGTCATGTCCATGTACAGTGTAGTGTGCAGTGTGTCAGACATTCAGGTGTCTTGTTGAGTGGCCATGTGTGATGTGTTTCTGCACCTTAGTTACCACCACCCCCCATGGGATTGTCATGGGTGCATGTGCAATGTCACCAGTGCATGTGATCTTCACTGCTGCACATTGTTGGAGGTCGAGGTGTGTGGTGTTGAGTGTGTGCAGATGAGAGTTGTTGCCCGGCTAGACCCCTGCCTCCATGTTGGGCTTGGCTTACTGGCCGTGCTTATTGATTTGTGCTTGTGTAGGTGTGATGGTAGTTTGTTGATCAGGACACATGACTGTGGTTCACAGTGTGAACGACATCTAGCTTTGTCATCACAGTGGGATTGTCATTCAGCCCAGGGTCAACACATTGTGGGGACCCTGGGGGTAGTGCTGTGGTGTGTCTGTGTCTTGCTGTGTCAGTTGCTGTTCCTACATGCTTGTGTGACATGTGTGATTTGTGCTCCCTCTCATCTAACAATGCCTGATTGCCCACATAGGGGATTTGGATCCATGAGTTACTTTTGTGTGGCACTGTATGCGCATCTGTGTAATTGGTATTCAGGCCTCATCATGTGTTGTGTGGTTGCCTGGGGACACTGGCACCCCCTCACCTGTTGTGTTTGATGTGCAGTGTGGGGCTGCCTGATTGTGTTTGTGCATCTGCACCACTGCATTGGCATATCTTTAGTGTGCCATTGGCTGTATGTTGTTTGGTGGGTTTGACCTGCTGTCCCTCGGACTCCTAGGTCATCAGTCAGCACTATGATCATTGTTTGTGTGTCCCATTGCTGCCATGGTATGGTATTTGTTCAGCTCACATCTACAGTCTCCACAGGATATCTCCATTTGTGTGCCCATTGGTGCAAATATGTGGGTCTGCATTATGATGGTCACTTCTGTCATCGTGTCATTGATGAATGTTGACAGTGTCAGCCCCCATGGGTGATGTTTGTCTGCACATGGCCAAAGGTATGTCTTATTTGCACTGCACTGTTTGCCTCACACAATCTATGTTGCTATGGGACACAAGCACTACTTTGCCACTGATGTGTTTGTTGTTCTGCGACCAGGAATCATCCATGCATTTTGGCAGTTGCAGTTTTTTCAAAAATTGTGTAAGAGAGTACAATCTGTTAAGAAGACTTTATGCGCCTAACTTAGGTGAATATCCCGTATATGAGAAACATATAGTGTGTCCAAAACGGAAATATGACAAATATTTCACTGAGATTCAAAAAAGAAAACACTTCGAGAGAATGATGAAACTGCAAAGAAAATGATAATGGACACAGTTGATGATCTTGTAGGATACCAGTTAGAAAATAGTTCAGGTATCAACTGCTATGCTAATGTAATTGTGAAAGTTGTGTTTTATCTAGAGGATCTTCATCATGAAATTATGGAAAATCGAGAAAAAAGATTCTGTTCTTTACTACATTATATTTTTCAAAAGTTGATAACTGATAGAACTAAAATCCATACTGCTTCTGGCATTCGGCATCTTTTGGATGTATGTACTGGATCATTGAAATTTACATTGAATGTACAACAAGATGCACAAGAATTTCTGATGTTTATGCTTGCAGTATTGGAAGATGAAGGAATAGAAATTAACTACCACTTAAATAGACACTGAAGGATTCATATATTTGACAATACCAGATTGCAAATCAGTGTCTTTTAACAAGTTACTAAAAACAGCTAATCAAGATATGAAATGTTGTCATTGTAGATCAGAAATGTTGTCAACATTATTCATAGAAAGATTTGGACAATATGTCATTTTAATACTACAACGTTGTAGAGCAGATGGAAGAAAATTGGAAACCAAAATTAAAAATGTTGTGGCAAGTCAAGTATCAATTTCAGGAAGAACTTTTAAAGCAGTGGCTATTATTTTTCATGATGGACCTACTACAACATCTGGACACTATACTGTGGGGCCGATTCCGATTCCGGCCGGAATTCTCTCCGACCGAGCCGGACCCGGAGAGAATTCCGACCGAATCGGACCCTAGCAGTCCGACCGAACGAGTACGATGCGCACGCATGCCATCGGACTCGAGTCGGTCGGACTCCCATTGAAGTCAATGGGAGGCTGTCGTACAAGCGTACGCGGGCTCCCATTGACTCAATGGGTGCGAGGCGGACAAGGGCGCCCCCTACAGCGTGTACGTGTCCATGCGCATCGCGGCGTACATGCACAGGTAGGGGGGACCCATGGGTCCCCCCTGTGTGCGACTCGCGCACCTACGCATACAGGGGGGTCCGACGCGGAACCCCAAAGTCCGGCTCCGACAGCTTTTTCGAGCCGGACGGCGCGAGTCGGTCGGACTGCTCGCGGCGCGCATCGTACTTACCCGGCCGGGAAACATCTCCATAGCGCGGTGCGAGTCGTGTCCATGCGAGTCGGTCGGAGCGTGTTGAAGCCGCGTTCGAGTCGGTCGGAGATTTCGCAGGTGCCTGCATCGTACTCGCTCGGCCGGACCCGCATACGATTCGGTCGGGAAACAGGGCTCCGAATCGGATCCGGTAAATCCGAATCCGATTCGGAGCACTACCGGCCGAGATCGGAATCGGCCCCTAAGTATTTAAAGTGCAATAAAGGATGGACACATTGTAATGATGCCCATTTGGAATTCAAATGTAGGTTGCCTTATGAATTACCAAATTCATATCTGATATTTTTGATGCCAAAGTTTTGAAAACATCATTCGGCCTATTGGGAAGATGTGAACACAAATTAACGAGTTTATTTTGGATATTTTCAATGCAAATGGATTTGAAACATTATTCGGCCTATTGGGAAGATGTGAACAATTACTGTTTGGATTATTATTTGTGCTAATTCTTATTGCATTTGCAAAATTGTGTTTGAAAGTAGTAGTTTATATATTTTATCTTTATATTATACGTGATGTAAATGAGAGTGTATATTTTACAAAATTTACTTGAGAGAAATAAAAGATTTAAAGTAGTTGAAGAATGTAATTTAGACACTGTAGATAGGTAAACAGATAGTTCTACTTGTTGCAAATATTTTCAAAGCAGATTTGTTTTTTTTTTACAATCTCATTGATTGTATTTTTTCTCCCCGCTGTTGTATGATGATCTACATTGAAATCACTGTGTATGGTGAAATTCAGTAAAATCTGAGAACAGCAAAAAAGGGAAACTGAATATGTTATGTAATTCTAAAATTATGTTGTGTTCTTAAAACTATAATATTATATGCAATAACAGTTTTTCTTCTTTTTTTTACAGAAGGTAATACAGCAATGGACCGATCGGTGTTCCTGGCCGGCCCATTGCATTGAATGTGAGCGGGTACGCGTTGAACAGCAATGGACCGATCGGTGTTCCCGGCCGGCCCATTGCATTCAATGTGAACGGGTACGTGTTGAACAGCAATGGACCGATCGGTGTTCCCGGCCGGCCCATTGCATTCAATGTGAGCGGGTACGCATTGTATGCCTGGTACGCGTTGAACAGCAATGGACCGATCGGTGTTCCCGGCCGGCCCATTGCATACAATGTGAGCGGGTACGCGTTGTATGCCTGGTACGCGTTGAACAGCAATGGACCGATCGGTGTTCCCGGCCGGCCCATTGCATTCAATGTGAGCGGGTACGCGTTGTATGCGCAATACGCGTTGTACAGCAATGGACCGATCGGTGCGCACACATTGGCTATGGCCTGGCCTGGCAACGGACGCGTTTTCAAATCTTTAACGAGTCTGATGCTGTGAATTCAGTTGGTCACCCACAACAATGTTGCAAATTCATGGGTGTCATGAAGTTGAACTTTTGAAGGATGCTGTGGGCGTGTATGAGTGCTGCTTTTCCATGGATTGGTCAGATTCAGAAGATGCAAACGACTTGGACCTATCACTTTGGACACATGGGTCAGTACCTGCCTCTGCAGCACACATATAATGCTGGCTGTTCCCCTGAGAGCTCACTTGCCTGCACTACATGCTCCAGGACGACATCTGCCACCACCACTGCTGCTGTACCTGCACCCTCTGGATCCTGCAAAGGCACGTACTGTGGAGAGAGCCCCAGCCTTCAGCACTGAGGGGAACCAGGCCCTGCTGGACGGCCTCCTTCCACAGTACAGCAAGCTGTATGGGAAAGCAGGGGAGCAGGTGAGTGTGCTGTCCACTGCCTTACTAGATGTGCATGTTGTCTGACTAGCAAGACTTACAGTCTGCACGCCACTGGCTAGCAGGCTCACTGAGTAGTTGTCACCCCCCATAGTGTGTAGTACCATGCACTGAACAGGTATAGTGCAGTGACAGTGCATTTAAACAAGGTTTTACTACCCAGGCAATGATACCATGTAGAAACTGCTGGCAAACGGTCCATAGCCATCGTTGCACTGCCTGTGTACATCATGTGCCCCTGTGAATGAGACATGTATATCCAACTGTGTAATCCACAGATATGTTGAATGTGTAGTAATGGCATTTTCACTTTGTCGTCCTCACAGGTTGATGCCCACCAGAAGCAGCAGATATGGCTGACCATCGTCCGGGCAGTGAGATCCGTGGGGGTCTACAAGCGCCGGATCCGCAAATGCCAGAAGAGGTGGCAGGACCTTCGGGGCTGGACCCGGAGGATCGCACGGGTCCAGCTGAAGCTGTCGCCTCCTCGCAGGAGGGGCGGACACCGGACCCTGACCCCCACATGCTCAGGATCCTGGCGGTGGTCTTCCCTGATCTGGATGGGCAGCTGAAGGCCAGAGAGCAGCAAGGAGGGGGTGAGTCCATGACTGCATTGTGAACTTTGTCTGCCATGCTATGTGCCCTCCTCTGGCCTGGTTAAACTTCCACAGTACATCAGTCATGTGGTCCAGGACCCATGTCCCTCAATTGTGCACTGCCCACTCCTCATCTGATACCCAGGTGTGGCCCTTACAGTCAGGGAATTGTGTCACTTGGGTACTGTGTCCTTGCATTTTGCTCAGCTCAAGGTGGGGGACAGCATTTGTTTCCCTAACTCTGTGGTGGGCATCATGGGTGGGTCCATTGCTTACACAATGCCTGTGTTCTGCCATGTAATCTGCGTGTTACTTTGATATGTGGTCCAATTGCTGAGCTGATCCACCACATGTGCCTGGGGTATCTGGCACACACCCATGCTGCGGGTGGGTACAATATTTGGGCCCCAGGAGTGTGTATATTACGTGTGTCACACATACTTAGCCACCTGCCTACTGTCCAGCGCTCATCCCTCATTCACGTGGGGCAGGACAGTCATGCCTACTCCAGGCCATACAATACACTCTGTACTCCCACTCCCGTGTATCAGCTGACACGTTGTGCTCAGTGATATGTCCCCTCAGGTGTCTGCCTCTGTGTCAGTGTGCTGTGACTTCGTTGTCAGGGGTGTTTCTCGTTTGGGGCTCAGCATGCCACCGGAGATGTGACATAGGAGACGATACTTGTGTGACACATAGGTGTTTGATCACCTGACCGTGCAGACTGGAGTATGCAAATGTGAAGTTCAGGCAGCTGTTTCCCATTCACAGCAGATTGTGAGGTGCTCAGGTTCAGAGGGTTCTGTTACAGGTCTCCCATATGTCCAATTGGTATGACGTGGACAGATAAGGGTTCAGATGATGTGGTGTGTGGGGGATGTACATGTGCACTTGTTCAGCTCCAGGACTTGCATTCCCCATGACCTACTATAGTGACAGTGCAGACTGTTGTTGTCTGGCTGCCCTGCCCATGTGACTGGAGACAGTGATGTATGACTTAGCAGGCATGCCTGTGCCTTGGCGTGAAACTTCCTATGAGTGTTCCCGCAGGGGAGTGACATGTGCTACATGCACACCATTGTGGCAATGACTATCAGGACATGGGTGCATCATGGTGTCTGTCGCTGGTATGCATCACATGCATTTCAAGATTTACTCTGGGCATCCCTTTCTCCGGACACCTGAACTGACTCAGTGGCAAGAATTGTGATGTGTGCATGTTCACATGCTTCACCGTGTTCTCTGCACTGTCCAACTACTGTGTAGGTGGTGCATGTGTCCACACTGGGGTATTGCCATCCGACAGGCACCAGACAGAGGGGTGCAAGGCCAGGAGAGATGTGAGTGCCATGGTTGACCATCAGACTGACAATTGGCTTCCCCTACTCTGTTTGGGCACTTTTTGCAATGTTCAACTAAGGATGCCAGGGCTTGCTCTGTAATGTGCTGTACTTACTGTGGTGTGTGCGTTCGGTGCAGGTGTCTGATGTCTGTCTGTTTCCCTATTGTTTGCAGATACATCCACGGCCACAGGAGGGGACAGCTCCACGGACCAGGAGGAGCCGCAGAGCCAGACTGGGTCAGCAGCCGAGGAGTGGTCGGAGGGACCCACTGGCACGGAGGGCGAGGGAGCCACACCGAGGAGTCCTCAGCACCATCCACCTCAGCTGAGGACCACAGCAGCTCGGAGGATGACTCCCTTGTGGAGGCGGGTCTCAGCAGCCACCACACCACAGCTAGTGTTGCTGTCCCCGCCACCACCACCACCGCCCTCCCATCGGCTCCCATTCCCCAGGTCCGTGGAGGCTCCCATGTTCGGGAGCGTGTCTCCTTCGTGCCAGGCACCGCACCCCCTGCCCCTGTGTCCCCTGCTGCCCTGAGTGAGGAGTCTGTGTACCTCCTTCGCCAGCTCCATGTAGGGCAGACAGCGATGCTGAGTGTCCTCCATGCACACACCACTCTGTTGACTCAGCTGGTGTCGTTCATGGAGGGCATCTCATCGGGCATGTCTGCCCTACAGAGGGGCAATAGGTCCATGGACTTCTCCCTGACGGCAGCAGTGTCCCTCCTCCAACAGTCCCTCACCCCTCCTACCTCTGCCCCATCCACACTCCCCAGCACCTTACCTGTCCAAAGCACACACACACCGGCACAGGCACACACCAGCACAGACACAGGCAGCACACAGACACACACGCCAAAATCCACATGCACACACACGCACAGTCAGGGGACTGAAACCACACTCACAGGGGATGGGGCCAAGGCACGCACACATGCATCCACGAGCACTGCGCAGTCCTCAGTTACCTCTCCCTCCAAGGCCCCTTCCCTTGCCTCACCTGCAACCCCAAAGACACAGCGGGTCTTCCTCAGTGACCTCGGCCTCTTCCCCTCCGATCCAGCTGATCCAGCATTCAGGGGGAAGAGGAAGCCCACCCACACGGAGGGGAGTGCCCCTCCCCCCCGGACACCCTCCCCCAGGCACAGACCGACTGACGCCCCCACCCGCAAGTCCCCCAGTACCCGGAAGAGCAAGACCCCGCCACCGCCCTGCAGCTCAAGCACCAAGTCTCCTTCCTCCATCCCTCAGGCCCCCACTCCACAGGTGCCCCACCACACCTAGCCCCAGGTTCCCCCACCCACAGATACACCATCCCCAAAAGGATCCGGCCTTCTCCCTCTGCCACTTGCTCTTCCGGCACCACACCCCCCGCTGCGCATGTCTGTGCCACTGGTGTGGAGACGGTGTCCTCCCCCTCTGTCCTGCCCACCTTACCTGAACCCCATTCTCCTCCCCTGGAGGTAGGCACTGCAGTGGAGTCCACTACCACCCCGTCTGACTTGGGCACTGCAGTGGGGAACCTGTCCACTCCATCTGCACGGCCCACTGCAGTCGTGCCGGCACCAACAACATCTGAGCCATGCCCCCCAGTTGTGCCGGCACACACCATGTCAGACACCTCCACTGCAGTTGTCAGTGGCTCTCCAGCACCCACCACCCCTTCACTTCCTCCTTCTGGTGAGCCCTGATCCTGTCCCTGCGGTGTCTTGCCTGCCCCCCGTATGCCCCTCCGAGGGGATTGTCCCTGGTGTGTAGCAGTGCAGGCAGGCGTAGGGTGACATCTGCCACTGTCACCCTGTTTTGACTTTAAGAATGGACTGGCCATTGGCCTTTGTTTCTATTTCTTCTGGACTTTAACTTTAGAACCCACATATGCTGAATAAAGCTACTTTCTGTTCTCTAGTGGTTTTGCTTCTGATGTACATGATGTTGATGATGCTAACCGTGCCCTTGCTGCAGTGATGGTGATTTTTGGTCTCATGAAAATGAAGTGTTACTGTTCAGGAACCCATGTGGTCCACGGGTAATGTGTCCTATCCTGTAGTGTATCCATGTAATCCTTAGCAGCATATGAGGGTGTCATGTTTTTAATATTTGGCATTGGGATTTCCTACTTACATTTGCATAATCACATCTGTGACTTACACCCCTGCACATCTGTTGTGCTTGCCATTGTTCAATTAGTCTACTTCCCTGACCGTGTGTCCATCTCCACTGGACATGCAAGTTTGGGCATCAATGGGGAAGGACTCATCTGTGTTGTCAGTGCAACTTGCTATACATCTGTGTTGGATCTGTGCTGATGATTTCGTTGACACTCCCATGACCAGGCTGATATGACGGGAGCCTTCATTTCGTGCTAATTGTTGACTGTGTGACCAAGTGTTCTGCTGACATGATGGAGCCCTACTGAGGCGACATATGGCACAGCTTTCCTCACACAGGAGTGGAGTCCACTCATGGCAGTGAGTAATCCTGTGACATTGCCTGAGCCCAAGGTGTGTGTTGTGTGAGCATGTCTGTGTGTGTTCACTTCCATTTTGCTGTGCATGCTGGGATCCCTAGTGATGTTCCTGTTTGTGATGCTTGCTGAGTTGACCTATGTTCCTCACAAGTCTTCTCCCTGGGTTCTCTGTGATGTGGGTGCATGGCACATTACTGGTCATCAGGGTGTCACCCATAGGTGTGTTTGCTGTCAGGGCTGAGTTTGTGGGGTAACGCAGATGGGACACAGTCAGGATACCCCTTGGCACTTGTTGTTTACACCTGTCATGTAATTTCCAGTTTGTATTAGCTTTCAGTGATTGTGACACGTTGTGTGTGTGACTGCTGGCACTCCTCAGGGTCAGGGCTGCAATGTTGGTAGTTGTCTATGTGTGTTCTTTGTGGGTGACCTTGGCTTCTTCATTGGTGTGGGACTGTGGCTGGGATCCCATTGGTTGGTGTGGTATTGCCGTCATGTCCATGTACAGCGTAGTGTGCAGTGTGTCAGACATTCAGGTGTCTTGTTGAGTGGCCATGTGTGATGTGTTTCTGCACCTTAGTTACCACCACCCCCCATGGGATTGTCATGGGTGCATGTGCAATGTCACCAGTGCATGTGATATTCACTGCTGCACATTGTTGGAGGTCGAGGTGTGTGGTGTTGAGTGTGTGCCGATGAGAGTTGTTGCCCGGCTAGACCCCTGCCTCCATGTTGGGCTTGGCTTACTGGCCGTGCTGATTGATTTGTGCTTGTGTAGGTGTGATGGTAGTTTGTTGATCAGGACACATGACTGTGGTTCACAGTGTGAACGACATCTAGCTTTGTCATCACAGTGGGATTGTCATGCAGCCCAGGGTCAACACATTGTGGGGACCCTGGGGGTAGTGCTGTGGTGTGTCTGTGTCTTGCTGTGTCAGTTGCTGTTCCTACATGCTTGTGTGACATGTGTGATTTGTGCTCCCTCTCATCTAACAATGCCTGATTGCCCACATAGGGGATTTGGATCCATGAGTTACGTTTGTGTGGCACTGTATGCGCATCTGTGTAATTGGTATTCAGGCCTCATCATGTGTTGTGTGGTTGCCTGGGGACACTGGCACCCCCCCCTCACCTGTTGTGTTTGATGTGCAGTGTGGGGCTGCCTGATTGTGTTTGTGCATCTGCACCACTGCATTGGAATATCTTTAGTGTGCCATTGGCTGTATGTTGTTTGGTGGGTTTGACCTGCTGTCCCTGGGACTCCTAGGTCATCAGTCAGCACTATGATCATTGTTTGTGTGTCCCATTGCTGCCATGGTATGGTATTTGTTCAGCTCACATCTACAGTCTCCACAGGATATCTCCATTTGTGTGCCCATTGGTGCAAATATGTGGGTCTGCATTATGATGGTCACTTCTGTCATCGTGTCATTGATGAATGTTGACAGTGTCAGCCCCCATGGGTGATGTTTGTCTGCACATGGCCAAAGGTATGTCTTATTTGCACTGCACTGTTTGCCTCACACAATCTATGTTGCTATGGGACACAAGCCCTACTTTGCCACTGATGTGTTTGTTGTTCTGTGACCAGGAATCATCCATGCATTTTGACAGTTGCAGTTTTTTCAATGTCAACACTTACCTTTTGGTCACTGTGATAATGGGGGTTGGACCCCATTGTCACAATGTTCAAAACTGTGCTTCAGCTATGGACCCCACACTTACCTTTTGGTCACTGTGATGATGGGGGTTGGACTCCATTGCCACAATGTTCAAAATGTGCTTCAGCTATGGACCCCACACTTAGCTTTTGGTCACTGTGATGATGGGGGTTGGACCCCATTGTCACAATGTTCAAAATGTGCTTCAGCTATGGACCCCACACTTACCTTTTGGTCACTGTGATGATGGGAGTTGGACCCCATTGCCACAGTGGTCATTGTCTGCTTGCATTGTGGAGGCCACACACATTTATGTGTGACACATGTGATAGGGGGTCACATTGTGTGTTCATAGTCATGTTCAGTGTTGTAGGCATTTGACACAGTCTACACACGCTTGTCATGGTGTTGGGGGGATGTCCTTTTCTTGCATTCCCTAGGTTGTAGTGTGCTGGTTGTGTCATGCATTGTCCATCCTATGAGTGGGGGTGGTGTTGGTTGTAGGCATCCAGCCCCCCATGGGTTGTGGTGGGGGTAGTGACAGGCATCTAGCAACCCCTGGGTAGGGGTGGTAGTGGTGGTAGGCATCCAGCCCCCCATGGGTAGGGGTGGTAGTAGTGGTAGGCATCTGGCACCCCCTGAGTAGGGGTGGTAGTGGTGGTGGGCATCCAGCCCCCCCATGGGTAGAGGTGGTAGTAGTGACAGGCATCTGGCACCCCCTGGGTAGAGGTGGTAGTAGTGGTAGGCATCTGGCACCCCCTGGGTAGGGGTGGTAGTAGTGGTAGGCATCTAGCACCCCCTGGGTAGGGGTGGTAGTAGTGACAGGCATCTAGCACCCCCTGGGTAGGGGTGGTAGTAGTGGTAGGCATCCAGCCCCCCATGGGTAGGGGTGGTAGTAGTGACAGGCATCTGGCACCCCCTGAGTAGGGGTGGTAGTGGTGGTCGGCATCCAGCCCCCATGGGTAGAGGTGGTAGTAGTGACAGGCATCTGGCACCCCCTGAGTAGGGGTGGTAGTGGTGGTGGGCATCCAGCCCCCATGGGTAGAGGTGGTAGTAGTGACAGGCATCTGGCACCCCCTGGGTAGGGGTGGTAGTAGTGGTAGGCATCTAGCACCCCTGGGTAAGGGTGGTAGTGGTGGTAGGCATCCAGCCCCCATGGGTAGAGGTGGTAGTAGTGACAGGCATCTGGCACCCCTGGGTAGGGGTGGTAGTAGTGGTAGGCATCTAGCACCCCCTGGGTAGGGGTGGTAGTAGTGGTAGGCATCTAGCACCCCCTGGGTAGGGGTGGTAGTAGCGACAGGCATCTGGCACCCCCTGGGTAGGGGTGGTAGTAGATGGAGGCATCTGGCACCCCCTGGGTAGGGGTGGTAGTAGTGGTAGGCATCTAGCACCCCCTGGGCAGGGGTGATAGTAGTGGTAGGCATCTAGCACCCCCTGGGCGGGGTGGTACTAGTGGTAGGCATCCAGCCCCCCATGGGTAGGGGTGGTAGTAGTGACAGGCATCTAGCACCCCCTGGGTAGGGGTGGTAGTAGTGGTAGGCATCCAGCCCCCCATAGGTAGGGGTGGTAGTAGTGACAGGCATCTGGCACCCCCTGAGTAGGGGTGGTAGTGGTGGTGGGCATCCAGACCCCCATGGGTAGAGGTGGTAGTAGAGACATGCATCAGGCACCCCCTGGGTAGGGGTGGTAGTAGTGGTAGGCATCTAGCTCCCCCTGGGTAGGGGTGGTAGTGGTGGTAGGCATCCAGCCCCCCATGGGTAGAGGTGGTAGTAGTGACAGGCATCTGGCAACCCCTGGGTAGGGGTGGTAGTAGTGGTAGGCATCTAGCACCCCCTGGTTAGGGGTGGTAGTAGTGGTAGGCATCTAGCACCCCCTGGGTAGGGGTGGTAGTAGTGACAGGCATCTGGCACCCCCTGTGTAGGGGTGGTAGTAGTGGTAGGCATCTGGCACCCCCTGGGTAGGGGTGGTAGTAGTGGTAGGCATCTAGAACCCCCTGGGTAGGGGTGGTAGTAGTGGTAGGCATCCAGCCCCCCATGGGTAGAGGTGGTAGTAGTGACACGCATCTGGCACCCCCTGGGTAGGGGTGCTAGTAGTGGTAGGCATCTAGCACCCCCTGGGTAGGGGTGGTAGTAGTGGTAGGCATCCAGCCCCCCATGGGTAGGGGTGGTAGTAGTGACAGGCATCTGGCACCCCCTGAGTAGGGGTGGTAGTGGTGGTGGGCATCCAGCCCCCCGTGGGTAGAGGTGGTAGTAGTGACAGGCATCTGCCACCCCTTGTGTAGTGGTGGTATAGTGGTAGGCATCTGGTACCCCCTGAGTAGGGGTGGTAGTGGTGGTGGGCATACAGGCCCCTATGTGTATGTGTGGCATTGGTGATGGCCATCCCGCCCCTATGGTGCTGCTGTTGCTGGTGTAAGTATTTCTGCATCCCTCTGTGTGTGTGTGATATGTTGGGTATGTGTAGTTTGTTTTTGTGGTTGGTGTCTGACTTACCTTCTGCGCCGTACGTGTCCTTGCCTGTTCCGGTAATAGATGTAGAATATTGGTAGGATCGGCACGATGGGATTCATGGTTGGTTCGTCTTTCTCTTTGCTTCGCCTCGTCCTCGTCGCTGGCGTGTTCGTCTCGTAGCCGTGGATCGTCTTGTGGCGCGAATCGGAGCTTATGTGCGCCTCGCCCGGATGCTTTGACGTGCCGTGCGTAGCGACGGGTTCGGCGCGTACGAAAAGCGCATCGTACTTGTCCGGCCGGACGGGGCTGCATTTTAGCTTCCGTCGGACTCGATTCTGCGTTTCCGGATCCGCCTTGGTCAGAGTACAGGACCTGTATTCGGTGAGTACGACTGGGTCAGAATTTGGGCAGTTTTTTCCCGACCGAATGGTATTAGGTGCGCCTCCGAGCGAGATCGGAATCGGCCCCATAGTCTTTAGTCTGCTTTGTTAACCCTGGCCACCAATAGCACTGCTTCAACAAAGAAATAGTTGCTGTTATGCCTGTATGTGCAGAGCCCAAACCCTTGTGTGCTGCTAGAATTAAACCTAACCTACGATCCATATTTGGTATTACTCTATCCCCCACTGCCGGAATCCTAGCATATGGAATTGTTTGTGCATCTAACTTGTAGGAGTACTTGAGTGGAAATTTCTTTGGTACTGCTGTGCTGCCTTTGCGTGAAGCATTGACAACTGCCATAATCTCACCGTCTACCCTCGTCTTTGAACGAGTAACTGCAGCTACGGCGGCTGTGCAAACAGCCCCCTTTGCGGCTTCATCAGCCAATGAATTCCCTTCAACGTGAACGCCATCACGCTGATGACTCAGTGTATGTATCACGTGAGCCCTTGGTAGTTCGTTTCTCAACTCCACTACCTGTTCCCATAGCATTTTATGCTTAATTGTGCCACCTTTTGCATCTTTGAACCCGTTTTGTTCCCAATGATGTAGATATTCATTGTACGACTGTACACAGTAAAAGGAATCACACACAATAAGTGTGGGGAATTTGTGATCCGTATTTAAAAGTGCCAGTATAAGTGCTTTTAGTTCTGCCAACTGAGCCATGCAATCTCCTAGAGATTGCGTTTTAGTACAGCTTGGATGGAACTTGCCATCACGCATGCGACCCTTAACGATTGCACACGCTGCGCTGTAAGCTTGCTTACTCCCTATGGCCGGTTGAGCAGAACCGTCAGTGTAAATAATGTATTCATACTGACCTAAAGGCAAAATTTCATTTGGTAGAGGATATTCTTGTTCGTATTGCAGGAATGCCTGTGTTTTTAAACTTGGATCAAATCTGTATTCAACATCAGTTGCAGTAAGAGAATTAGCCCATTGTATCCATCTGGGATGTAAGGCTTTCGCATTTGGAATGCTAGCTTTTGTAACAGCTTCTAAGGCTGGTACTGGGGTCACGACACTTATGCGTTTACCCTGAGCCAGAGCTCTTTCTCTTGCTACAGCGTTCTGCACTGCTGTCAGGATTTTTTCTGTTGAAGTGAAACGCATTTCTGCGTTTGTGTACAGGTGTGATTTGTATGCGATTGGTACTGTTTCACCTTCATTAAAAGTTAAATAAGTGTACCAGCATTGACCCGCTATTACTCAGATCACTAAGTTGCGTACGTTTACGCGTGTCTGTAAATGTTTAGAAGCTATCATGTCTTCCTGTAGGGAATGCCGGATATTTGTATGTTCCTGTGTCCATTGTCTGATTGAAAAATCAGGTTTTATTAAGTCGTAGAGAGGTTTTACTCTTTCTGCGTAATCCAAAATGTATGTTCGACCAAAATTTAGGAATCCCAGAATTGATTGTAAATTCTTTAATGATTTTGGAGGTTGGAGCAGCGCACACTTTTCTAAAAAATTTAGCTGCCAGGCTTTTTCCCTCACTTGACAGATTGTATCCTAAAAACAGGACACTTAGGTGGGCAATCTTTGATTTTTTTAAAGTTAAATTTGTAGCCCTCAGAGACGAATCCCATAATAATGGTGCTCACCCTGGTCAAGTGCCTCGGTAAGTCATCGTCCTTCAGAAAAATATCATCCCCATAGGACAATGCTTCTTCATCCAAATTTTGGAGTAACTCTGTTACTCTTGCTGAAAATACCCTGCGGCCAGTCTTGCTCTGCTAATAGGATGTCATACTCAGATGACAGATTTTCCCAAAAGAGACCTTTAATTTTTCTGGGCTTGTCCCCCTCCAGCCGGAGTGTTATCTCATGTAACTTATGTGGGACGCTTACCCGAGTAACAGGTGTTTCCACCGTGATATATTCACTCAACTCCGCTGTCACCAGAAATTCCTTCAGGTTCTGGCGAGCTATCGTTACTTCTGCTGCGCTGTCTAGCATCATCAGAGCCCATTCCCTGTTCAGAAGTTGTGTCCTCAGAATTCAGGGCATGTCTGATCTTAAGACCTGCTACTGAGGTTTCTGTTTTTGTTTATCTTCTTTTTTAGGTGCGTAGTCCGCAGCGCGTTGCGTGTCTCTGGACTTTGTACGCTCCTCTTGTCTGTGTTCTGACCATCCTTCCCTCTTGGAGTTTCTTGACGAACCCTGAAAGGAACGAGAGGAACGTGTATCAGTATCCTGATACCTGTCAGGTTATTTAATATTATCCCTATTCCTGAGGTTATACCTCCTTTCAGAGGGCTCCTGTTGAGGAGACCTACCTCTGGATTGAGATCTGCTGTCTTTAGACTTTTGTTGTTTTTTATTTTCCCACTTCTTTTTAGAAGAAGTATGTGTCTGCTTTGTAGTGTCCTTTTCAGGACTGCCCACTAGTTGTGGTTTTAATGCTTTCCCACCTAGACTGTCTCTGCCTAATTCTGCATATGCAGTTTCAATTATTTTGGGTAGTTCGTGTTGATGATCCTCTGGACTGAACTCCCTTAGGCGTTGGCGGATCGCCACTGAAGCTGCTTCCCCCTTAATGTTAGCTAGTATTATGGCTGATACCTGGTCAAAGTTATTTAGTAACTTCATCCCTAAGTTAAGGGCAGGTTCTGCTACGTACTCATTTTGTATCTGTCTCAATACGTCAGGTATTACTGCTAAGGATGGGATACCATGTGTTCTGGTATATATGGCAGCAAAGACTGAACCCCAAGAGGTGCAGTCCTCTACTTGTGGTGTGATCCCCATGGGTAAGCAGATTGTTAGAATTCTGTGTTTATCATAGGTGGTAGTATTCGGAAATACCGCCTCAAGCTGAGTTATTTTCTGAGCTATCCAGAATGGGATTTGTTCGCGTTTTGCTGGCATTTTGCTCATTACCGCGTGTAATGTTTGTGGAGTAATTTTATTTCCTGTACCCTGGACTGGAGTACTATTTTCTGCAGCTGGTGCAGGTTGGATTTTTAAAGTCCTCATGACGAATTGTGTCCGGTTTCTGTAGATTTTAATTAAATCTCTGAGTTGTACGAGTAAGTCTGGCTGTGGCATTGTTCCAATGTCAGGGTGCGGTGTGTAAGCCGCTAGTATTGGCCATGTCGCCCCGTCTCCTCCGAGCGGGCCTAATCTTACTCTTCCTCGTACTTGGGGTAGGGCGCCATTAAACCAGTAAAAATGTTCCTGGTAAGTGAGTGGAATTTCTATGTCCTCAAACGGGGCATATTCCCTTGGTGCATTTCCTGCTATGTAGTAGTGAAATGTTTTTGTTATTGCATTTGCTGCTGGGAATGTAACCCATGAATAGAACACCTCTGTTTTGTTTGATTCGTGTGCCTCAATCACGAAAACTACCATGCCACCCATAGCTGGTAAACCATTTTCTAATAGTCTTATGGTGACTGTCCTTCTGAATTTAGGTGCAACATGTATTGCATCCTCAGGATCTTCTCCTCCTGTCAAGAAATTCAGGTCAACTCTCTGGTCCCCTGTTTCGGTGTTAGACATTTTTAGAGGAAGAAGTGTTCAAAAGGAACTAAGATACGGTGTTATGCACAATTTAGGAACTAAATGTCCTTCAAGCATGATTAACCAACAGCCAATAAATAGTATTCTCGTACTACTCAGCTGTGGCGGATTTTGTGCCCACCCACTCCAGACGTCTCTGGGGTTTTGTGAGTAGGTTCTCTGAGAATAGCACGACTGAACCACTCAGATTCTACTGTTAAATAATTACCAAACCAACGTTGGTGGCGCCATGTCGTGTAGTTCCTATAGTACCCCTGCAGGACCTGCGCGTTTGGATAACATATACTGTGGGCTTGGTGGTAGACTGACTCTGAGCACCCCCACCGTATATGTTAGCCTGGTTTGCATTAGCTAGCTCACAGTGCCACTAGAATCTCCTCTTATCGGGGAGAGATTAGTTTCTGACAACCTTAAACCATGACAACCCAAATTCCTCAGCATTGTGGAAACAATGTACTACCTTTCGCTCAGTCACTTGTGCTTACTTATTCGGATTGACTCAGAGAGTTACACAGAATAAACAGTCGGGTTGTTTCAATAAGTATTTATTGAACAGTTGTTATTCTAGTGTAAAATATATGTGCTGCGGCAATCAGCAGACAATAGCAGAGATATATTATCAGCAGTACGATAAAAGCAAAGGGATAGAACAGTTCTACCATATTGTAATAATCATGAATACATACATGAATATAAAAGGATTATCAAAGTGCGCGTACTCCCACGATGCCTAACTAGATGTACCTGAATGTACCTAGCATATGTGTAGGTCTAAAAGCCCAAGAGCCAAGAATCCTTCTAGGATTTAGTCGAACCCCCATACCTGAATAGAGAGAGTGTGGGACACCGTCCTGGTCTCGAGTTGGACACCCCGTCAGGGCTGTGTCAGACCGCTGTCAGCTGGAGCGACTGCATGCAGAAGCCTCAGCGTCTCTGGTCAGTGTGTCAGCATGGAAGTCTCAGTTCCCTCTATCTTACCGGGGCAAGATGTGGTGTATTTATACCCTAAAGAGTCTCGGTCCTCAGTATGGTTTGTATTGGTCTGTTGTTAGACATGAGGAAGACGTCAGGGCTGAACTTTGTACATACATATTATGCAGGTGGTGTATTCCTAGAGGGCCATGCATAATTGATGAGTACAGTGTGGGCCTGTGTTTAGGAAAAACCCTGCTGTATTCAAAACCACAGGATAGATAACGTTCAGCCCTCAGAGCACGTTGTGTACTAGCAAGGACCAATGTAGGTGAAAGATCATGCCTATATAAAGAATCATGTCTATAATAGGACATGTACAGTTATGACCATAATTGGGCATATGCAGCTATGACCATAATAGGGCAAGTACGAATATGACCATATATGGGCAAATATGAATACGTCCATTTTAGGGCATGTACGAACGGGTCTACATTAGGACCTCTATACGGGACATAACAGGGTAAGTCTAGGTCTTGCTACAACACGAAATCGAGTATTGAAATCTCTACAAGAAATTGAATACTTAGCATTGAATGAACCCGGAAAGTACAGATATTGTTAAAACAAATATGTTGGATACATACTATCCCAAAAGGAGTCCCCATCTGGAAAACATATGTCTCAATGAAGTACTGCAACATTACAGTTTTAAGAGAAATGTTACAGATAATATAAATGAAGAAAAATATGCAATAATTGGATGTAATGGATGTTTGGTAAAACATGCCAAAGGAAATCTTATTAACCACAGGAAACTCAGTTGTGAAACTCCAGATAAAAGGGAATTTTTCTATTTAGCACTTCTGCAACTCTTCAAGCCTTGGTGTAGTGGAATGGAATTACTTGGAGATTTTGAGTGCTATGAAGATTCTTTTAATGCATGTAAAGATAGCATTCAATGCACAATTTGTCCAACTTATCTACAAATGTTAAATGAAGAGTTTGAACAAGAAACTACTATTGCAGCTAAAATAGCTGAAGACAGTTCTCAAGATAGTCAAAGTTCTGCTCCACTAAGTCAAGGTCCACTAGGACAACCAATTCTTGCAAATGAAGCAGCAGTAGCCATGAATGAAGTAGAAATGGCAGTGCAACAAGCACAACAGGATATTATTGAGTTGGGAAACTTAGAAGAAAAACTAAACATTGAACAAAATGAAATATATCAGCAAGTGACACAACAGATACAGCATGGTTTACTGTATGAAAAAAAAGAATGCCAATGCACATCATTTAAACCTTTTTCGAATGTGCATCAATGGGCAAGCTGGAACAGGAAAAAGTTTCTTAATTAAAGTTTTGACCAGTTATCTACATAAAATCACTGAATCACATTTATCTTGTGTTGTAACTGCTCCAACTGGGTTAGCAGCACACAACATTAAAGGGATTACATGACATCGATTACTCATGCTACCAGTTGAACATGAGAATAAGTTGGAATATCACAAGCTATCTGGAGAAGCTTGTTATGAAGTTTCAAGAGTACTCAAGAAAATTAAACTTCTAATCATTGATGAGGTGAGCATGGTCTCAAACTTAAAGCTTGCCTTTGTACATTTAAGAATGCAACAGATTTTAAAAACAGATAATGATGTTATATTTGGAGGAAAATATGTAATTCTATTCAGCGACCTACTACAACTTACTCCTGTAAAAGGACAACCTGTTTTTAAAACACTTCTCCATGAAGACACTAAGAAATCTTTCGGAGTATTGGAAATGTCAACATTTGGTCTTATTTTGAATATAAAGAACTTATTAAGAAAATGAGACAAGCAAGTGATAAACATTATGGAAACATTCTTCAAGAGATAAGAATTGGTGTTTTAACAAAACATTGAAAAGAAGCTTTACAAAGTCGTCTTTTAATGAACTTGTTTCCAAATGAAAACATAGCAAATGAAATAATATACAAAAAAATTGGAGAAAAGAAGTCTATAGTTTGCCTAATGCCTACACTGCAAGAGTGTTCTACATTCAACCAAGAACTTTTGAAATTGGAAAAACAACCAATACTGAAAATGGAAGCTTTCGATAAAATGTAACACGAAGGAGTTACTATTCTTCTCTCAGAGAAATTACAGTCAAAATTGGATTTTTTGGAAAAGTCGGTGTCTAAGACTGCAGGTTGAGAAAAGACTTTATATGTATGTGTGAACTGTCGGGTAATTTTACGGCGTAATTTGAATGTAGAAGAAGGATTAGTAAATGGAGCAATGGGAAAAGCTGTTGATTTTGTAAATTTTCAGAACAGAGATGAAATTGAATTTTTTAAGATTAAATTTGATCAGATTGAAGAGGTAAAACAGATTGGACGTTGTTGAGTTCGTTTTTTGCTTGTAAAAGACTTGTATGTTCGTAGAAAACAGTTTCCTCTTTCTTTAGCATATGCTGTAACCATTCATAAATCTCAAGGTTTAAGTGTAGAAGGGGCTTTGGTAAATATTGGAAGTACAGTGTTTAAAGAAGACATGGCATATGTTGCATTGTCCCGAGTAAGGACATTATCTGGTTTGTATTTGATTGATTTTGATGAGAAAAAGATTAGTGCTGATGTAAATTGTGTAAGAGAGTACAATCTGTTAAGAAGACTTTATGCGCCTAACTTTGGTGAATATCCCGTATATGAGAAACATATAGTGTGTCCAAAACGGAAATATGACAAATATTTCACTGAGATTCAAAAAAAGAAAACACTTCGAGAGAATGATGAAACTGCAAAGAAAATTATAATGGACACAGTTGATGATCTTGTAGGATACCAGTTAGAAAATAGTTCAGGTATCAACTGCTATGCTAATGTAATTGTGAAAGTTGTGTTTTATCTAGAGCATGGGTACTCACAAACTTTCTCTCGGGGGCCAAATTTACAGTGTGGTTTGTGGCCGAGGGCCGCGCCGGTGGGGGCGGGGTCAGTGGGGGAGGGGGGCGGGGCTAGAGCAAAAAAAACCTATGACCATGAGGTTGAACAAAGGCCCATGCAGCGGACGCCTTCATCCACTGAGCCATCAGACCCGGCATACACACATCTCTCTCTCTATCTCTCTCTCTCTCTCTCTCTCTGTGTCTCCCTCTCTCTCTCTGTGTCTCCCTCCCTCTCTCTATCTCTCCCTCCCTCTCTCTCTCCGTCTCCCTCCCTCTCTCTCTCCGTCTCCCTCCCTCTCTCCGTCTCCCTCCCTCTATCTCTCTCTCTCTCCTTCTCTCTCTCTCTGCCTCTCTCTGTCTCACTCACTCGGTTTGTCACCCCCTCTCTCTCTGTCTCCCTCCCTCTCTCTCTCTGTCTCCCTCCCTCTGTCTCCCTCCCTCTGTCTCACTCCCGCTGTCTCCCTCCCGCTGTCTCCCTTTCTCTGTCTCCCTCCCTCTGCCTCCCTCCCTCTGCCTCCCTCCCTCTGTCTCCCTCCCTCTGTCTCCCTCCCTCTGTCTGTCTCCCCCTGTCTGTTGCCCTCCTCCCTCTGTCTGTTGCCCTCCTCCCTCTGTCTGTCTCTCTCCCTCTGTCTGTCTCCCTCCCTCTGTCTCCCTCTGTCTGTTGCCCTCTGTCTCCCTCCCTCTGTCTCCCTCCTTCTGTCTGTCTCCCTCCCTCTGTCTCCCCCTGACTCCCTCCCTCTGCCTCCCTCCATCTCCCCCTGACTCCCTCCCTCCATCTCCCCCTGACTCCCTCCCTCTGTCTCCCCCTGTCTCCCTCCCTCTGTCTCCCCCTGACTCCCTCCCTCTGTCTCCCCCTGACGCCCTCCCACTGTCTCCCTCTGCCCCTCTCTGTCTCCCTCTCTGTCTCCCTCTCTGTCTCCCTCTCTCTCTGTCTCCCTCTCTCTCTGTCTCCCTCTCTCTCTGTCTCCCTCTCTCTGTCTCCCTCTCTCTCTGCCTCCCTCCCGCTATCTCCCTCTGTCTGTCTCTGCATGTCTCACTCCGTCTGTCTCCCTCCCTCTGTCTCCCTCCCTCTGTCTCCCTCCCTCTGTCTGTCGCCCTCTGTCTGTCGCCCTCCTCCCTCTGTCTGTCGCCCTCCCCCCTCTGTCAGTCTCCCTCGGTCAGTCTCTCTCGGTCAGTCTCCCTCCCTCTCTGTTGCCCTCCGTCTGTTGCCCTCGTCTCCCTCTCTCTGTCTCCCTCCCGCTATCTCCCTCTGTCTGTCTCTGCATGTCTCCCTCTGCCTCTCTCTGTCTCCCTCTGCCTCTCTCTGTCTCCCTCTCTCTCTTTCTCCCTCTCTCTCTCTGTCTCTCTCTCTGTCTCCCTCTCTCTGTCTCCCTCTCTCTGTCTCCCTCTCTCTGTCTCCCTCTATCTCTCTGTCTCTCTCTGTCTCTCTCCCTCTATCTGTCTCCCTCCCTCTATCTGTCTCCCTCCCTCTGTCTGTCGCCCTCCTCCCTCTGTCTATCTCCCTCTGTCTGTCGCCCTCCTCCCTCTGTCTCGCCCTCCTCCCTCTGTCAGTCTCCCTCGGTCAGTCTCCCTCCCTCTGTCTGTTGCCCTCTGTCTCCCTCTCTCTGTCTCCCTCTGTTTCCCTCTCTCTGTCTCCCTACCTCTGTCTCCCTCTCTGTGTCTCCCTCTCCCTGTCTCCCTCTCCCTGTCTCCCTGTCCCTGTCTGTCTCCCTCTCCCTGTCTCCCTCTCCCTGTCTCCCTCTCCCTGTCTCCCTCCCTCTGTCTCCCTCCATCTGTCTCCCTCTCTCTGTCTCCCTCTCTCTCTGCCTCCCTCTCTCTGCCTCCCTCTGTCTCCCTCCCTCCATCTCCCTCTGTCTGTCTCCCTCTGTCTCCCCCTGACTCCCTCCCTCTGTCTCCCTCTCTCTCTGTCTCTGTCTCTCTTTCTCTCTCCCTCTCTCTGTCTCCCTCTCTCTCTCCCTCCCTCTGTCTCCCTCCCTCTGTCTGTCTCCCTCCCTCTGTCGGTCTCCCTCTCTTTGTCACCCTCTGTCTCCCCCATTCTGTCTCCCTCCATCTGTCTCCCTCTCTTTGTTACTCTCTGTCTCCCCCTCTCTATCTCCCTCCCTCTGTCTGTCTCCCTTGGTCACCTCACCCCGCGTGTGTGTCAGCCCCAGCTGACACAGCTTCCCGGGCGCACACACAGCCGCGAGTACTTCACAGGTTTTTAAAAGACCATTCACTTGTTAATGAGTCTTTGTTGTATTTCACCTCTTATCGCCCCAGCATCTCCACTCAGAGTGGAGATGCAGGGGCGCTAAGAAGAGGAGAAATACAACAAAGACTCATTAACAAGTGAATGGTCTTTTAAAGAATCGCCCGGCCCGCATAGTCTCTCAGAGTCCGCACTGCTGCAACCGGCGGTGTTTGCGGACACTTTAAAAAAAACAAAAAAACCCACAGGAACGATGTCTGCAAGGTCCGCGGGCCGCCAAGGAAGGCTTGCCGGGCCGCCGGCGGCCCGCGGGCCGTACTATGAGGACCCGTGATCTAGAGGATCTTCATCATGAAATTATGGAAAATCGAGAAAAAAGATTCTGTTCTTTACTACATTATATTTTTCAAAAGTTGATAACTGATAGAACTAAAATTCATACTGCTTCTGGCATTCGGCATCTTTTGGATATATGTACTGGATCATTGAAATTTACATTGAATGTACAACAAGATGCACAAGAATTTCTGATGTTTATGCTTGCAGTATTGGAAGATGAAGGAATAGAAATTAACTACCACTTAAATAGACACTGAAGGATTCATATATTTGACAATACCAGATTGCAAATCAGTGTCTTTTAACAAGTTACTAAAAACAGCTAATCAAGATATGAAATGTTCTCATTGTAAATCAGAAATGTTGTCAACATTATTCATAGAAAGATTTGGACAATATGTCATTTTAATACTACAACGTTGTAGAGCAGATGGAAGAAAATTGGAAACCAAAATTAAAAATGTTGTGGCAAGTCAAGTATCAATTTCAGGAAGAACTTTTAAAGCAGTGGCTATTATTTTTCATGATGGACCTACTACAACATCTGGACACTATACTGTGTATTTAAAGTGCAATAAAGGATGGACACATTGTAATGATGCCCATTTGGAATTCAAATGTAGGTTGCCTTATGAATTACCAAATTCATATCTGATATTTTTGATGCCAAAGTTTTGAAAACATCATTCGGCCTATTGGGACGATGTGAACAGAAATTAACGAGTTTATTTTGGATATTTTCAATGCAAATGGATTTGAAACATTATTCGGCCTATTGGGAAGATGTGAACAATTACTGTTTGGATTATTATTTGTGCTAATTCTTATTGCATTTGCAAAATTGTGTTTGAAAGTAGTAGTTTATATATTTTATCTTTATATTATACGTGATGTAAATGAGAGTGTATATTTTACAAAATTTACTTGAGAGAAATAAAAGATTTAAAGTAGTTGAAGAATGTAATTTAGAAACTGTAGATAGGTAAACAGATAGTTCTACTTGTTGCAAATATTTTCAAAGCAGATTTTTTTTTTTTTACAATCTCATTGATTGTATTTTTCTCCCCGCTGTTGTATGATGATCTACATTGAAATCACTGTGTATGGTGAAATTCAGTAAAATCTGAGAACAGCAAAAAAGGAAACTGAATATGTTATGTAATTCTAAAATTATGTTGTGTTCTTAAAACTATAATATTTCTTCTTTTTTTTTACAGAAGGTAATACTAAAGTTTGAAAGGATTTTAAATTCAGTTTACAACAAAACTACTGTAAAATAGTTCCACTGAGTTTTGTATCTTCTTTAATGAAAAAGGTAAGATGAAATAATGTAATAAGCATGATAATATGAACTGTTTACAGTCGCTTTTACTGCACTCATCCATTTTTTCAAACACTACCCATGCACTCATCTATACACTATCTATGCACTTCTCCAATCACCTAGCCAGTACCCATACACTTATAATATCACCCAGACACTACCTATGTACTCCTCCAATCACCCAGGCACTATCTGTAAACTTATGCAAACAGCTAGAGATTACCTGCACACTCTTCAAATCACCCAGGTATTACCTATACACTTCTCCAATCCCCTAAACATTACCCCTGCACTCATGAAATCACCCAGACACTATCCTTGAACTTTTTCAATCATCCAGGCAATATCTATATACTCCTCTATTCACTCAGGCAGTACACATGCACTTATAAAATCACCCAGGCACTATTTATGCACTCCTCCAGTCACCCAGGTACTACTCCTGTACTCCTCCAATCACCCAGCCAGAACCCTTCAAGTTATAAAATCACCCAGGCACTACCAATGCACTCCACCTATCACCCAGGCACTACCCCTACACTCATGCAATCAGCAAGACATTACCCCTACACTCATGCAATTACCCAGGCATTACCTATGCATTCCTCTAATCCTCAGACATTACGCTTGCACTCATGCAATCACTCAGACATTACCCATGCAGTCATGCAATCACCCAGACAGTACTCATGCACTCCTCCAAACACTTACACATTATCCCTGCACCCATACAATCATCCAGGCATTACTAAAGCACTCCTTCAATCACCCAGGCACTACCCTTGCACTCTTCCAATCACCCAGGCACTAACCCTGTACTCATGCAACTACCCAGCCAGTACTTATGCACTTATAAAATCAGCCAGGCACTACCCCTACACTCATGCAATCAGATACACATTAGATACACATTACCCCTACACTCATGCAATTACCAGGCATTACCTATGCACTCCTTTAATCCCCCAGACATTACCCCTGCACTCATGCAATCACTTAGGCATTAGCCATGCACTCCTCTAATTATGTACACATTATCCCAGCACTCACGCAATCACTTACGCATTACGTATGCATTCCTCCAATGACCCAGACATTTGTCCTGCACTCAGGCAATCACCTAGGTATTACCCAGGCAGTCCTTCAATCACTTAGGCAGTACCCATGCACTTATAAAATCATCCAGGCACTACCTATGCTCTCATGCAATCACACAGGCACTACTGATGCACTCCTTGATGCACCTAGACATTACCCATGCACTCTTACAATCACCTAGGCATTACCCATGTACTAATGCATTCACTCAGGTAGTACACACGCACTTCTGCAATCACCCAGGCACTACACATGCACTCAGGCAATCATACATGCACTACCCATACACTTCTCCGTATATTCCACTTGCAACAATTCATACAACACTTACAAATTTGTCTATTTTTAACCAAATAGGGGGTTCTGAAAAGAACCATTTTTTTTCTTCTTTTTTTGTTTTATATTTTTTTTGTGTTTTTTAACTCTTTTTTGAATTTTTTGTTTTTTTAAACAAAAATGAAAAAATAAACAGAACCAATGGTGAAAACATTCAAAACATTATGCAATTAGAAAGTCATTGAATAAAAAAATTAAAAAATTAACAGTGGTGGTTCTTAAGGGCATCCACGATGGCATCCACTGATTGCTCGCCAAAACATAACATTTTCGTGCATTTAACGCAATGCTGCTCCACTCTGGCAAATTCAGGGATGATATTTGGTGTTGCAGTTGCGGTGGTACCAGATGAAGTGCTAGGTCCAGCAGCGTTGTCCTGAGTTGCCTGATTCTGTTGATCTCATCGCAGCTGTTCCCTCACGAGACGTTGATGGTGCATTGTTTGTAAATGCTTTAGCATGGATGACGTGCCACAGGAATACTTTTTCTCTGATCCTCGTGAGAGGACCTTGTCACAAATGGTCCACGTAACTTTACGTGCATTTACCTTTTTCTCCCCAGCTGGTATGGAGAAAAATGCCCAAACGATACTCTTGTATCTGGTCTTCACTGGTTCTTCCAAGTCTTCTTCCTCTTCAGGTGGAAGCTGCTGAGATGGATTGCAAGCTGCCATTTTCAGATGGAAAAAAAACACCAAAAAAAGCCAAAGAAGAAGAGCAAAAGACAACAGGTGTGTCTGCTGAGATGCACTTGAAAGAATGAAAAAAATGGGTGGGGTCCTTCAAGTTCTAGAATCAAAAGCTTCTTAACCAATGAAATTGTTTCTTTTGAAGCCACGTGGGATTCGCGCACCGGGCGCGCAAATGGTGCGCACCTGACACGCACCCGACGCGATTTCTGAAAACTATATCTAACAATAATATATCTTTATTACAATTACAAATCTATGATATTTACAATTATGTTAAATATTCTCTTGGTATAATATACATATTAAAGTTATATACATATACTTTTAAAACTTAAAAATTTGCGGTGGATTCGCGCACCTGGCGCGACTCCCGGAAATACGTACGTGACGTTCTGCAGGGCCGAGAACCGTGCAACCTTCACATACAGAATGCGCATCGTACACGCCTTAACCAATATGGCGGCAAAATTCTTGTATTCGCGCACCCACCGTGACTGGTACACGATCGGTACGCGAATCCACTTTTTAAAAAACAAAAATGTAAATTCATATTTTAGACAAGAAAAAACATCACATTATTTTTATACAAATTTTTAAATTAATAAAAAGTATTTTTTGGACATTATAGCATTTAAAAAACCTTTGAAATTCACTGAAAAAACCAAAGGTTTCAGGGACGTTATAGTTAGAAGTTATCATTTAAAAACTCTTTGAAATTCACTGAAAAAAACATAGGTTTCAGGGATGTTATAGTTTGAAATTAGCATTTAAAAAACCATAGAAATTCACTGAAAAAAACACAGTTTTCAGGGATGTTATAGTTAGTTGGACATTTCACTCGTGCAAAACCAGAGAAATTTGGCCGTTATAGTTAGTTGAGCTAACTATAACTCGCACCCCCGCAATGCACTGCTGATGACATCACATATTACATCACTCATGACTAAGGTGAACAACCGTCCGTAAATTTCAAGGACCGTCCGTAATTTGGACCTCACGTCCGTTGTCCGTGAGGATCCTTTTTACAGACGCCTTTTGTCCGTAATTTTAGGCATTGCAGGGAACATCACTGTCCCCCTGCATGAAGCCTCAACTCCCTGATGGGGCCACCTCGCACTCCTCGGAGCACAAGAGCAGCCCCACCCTGCCCTTCGTCATTCTGTATGCGTCTGATTGCCACATACAGAATGACAATGGGCCAGTCTGGGCTGCAAAGCATGTGGTGGGCCTCCCCCAGCCTCTTTCTAGGACAGGGCATTCTGTCAGACAGAAGAAATGTGCAAAAGCGCCAATGCTGCTACATGAGAATCCAGTTCAAGAAAAGAAGCTGGTGAAAGAAGTTAAAAAGAAGGGGCTAGAGTTCTTTCACAGTCTCATCATTTTAGAACTGATGCTTTTTCAACATTATATTCAAGGAAGCCATGCTTGCTGCTTTTTTATTTTATGCAACTAACAACCATTGTCAAAGCCAATAGTTCTGGCTTGTTGCAGGTGTAACATTACTTGTTGTGTTATATATCTGGATACAATGACAGAAGGGGCAAAATACCAATCGGGTGGTACACTATACTAAGCACAGATTTTTAGCTTAGGTGTTTTAAGCCATGCCCTTAACTACATTGAACACCTCCTTTGGAGAGACCCCCCCAGTTGTTTCATCCCACTTAAAGCCATGGAAACAGCACCATGTCACAGTCACCTCATGGCCTGGCACTGTGCATCATGCATGACTCATGACTTCCACTTTTTCAGATTGCCTATGTGCAAGGGCATAGTGAACCCTACCCCCACCCCACCCCTTGCTTCTGGGCCTCTTCTGTCTGCAACTCTGGAGACAAAGGCTCAGCTCATAATTAATATGAAAAGGTGGGCGAGTGAGTAAGTGAAGGGATGGGTGGATGGCTGGATAGATTAGTGAAAGGGTGAATGATTGAATGAAAGGGTGAAAGGATGGATGGATGAGAGAAATGGTAAATAGATGGATGTATGGGTGGAAGGGTAGATGGATGGGTAAAAGGGTGGATGGATGAGTGAAAGGATGGATGGATGAGTGAAAGGGTGGATGATGGGCGAATGAATAGATGGATGGGCGAGTGAATGGGTGGCTGGATGAGTGAAATTATGGATGTATTGAAGAATTGATAAGTGAAAGGGTGAATGGATGGACGTATGAGTGAAAGTGTGGATGTAAGGATGGATGAGTGAGTGAAAGGGAAGGTAGATGGACAAAAGGATGGATAGATGAGTGAAGGAGTGAAAGGGTGGATGGATGAGAGAAAGGATGGATGAGTGATAGGGTCACTGGAGTGGATGAGTGGATGGGTGGGTGGAAGGAAGGATGGCTAAGTGAAAGGGTTGATGGAGATAGAAAGGGAGGATGGACGACTGAAAGGGTGAATGGGTGGAAGGATGAGTGACTGGGTGGATGGATGAGTAAGTGAAAGGATGGCTGGATGGGTGAAAGGCTGGATGGATGAGTGAATGGATGGATGGGTGGAAGAGTGGATGGATGAGTGTACCAATGGATAGGGTGAAAGGGTGGATGGATGGATAATGGATGGATGAGTGAAAGGGTGGATGGAGGGATGGATAAGTGAAATGATGGAAGAATACATGATGGATAGGTTTGCAAATGGTTTGGATATGGATGGGCTTAATTATACACTATTGCATGACCTCCTCTGATGTGTCTGTAAAACTTACCTTTTGTCCCAAAGTTTTGTCCTGAATTTTTACCTCCTGTCCTAAATTTGTGTCCTGAATTTTGACCCTTTGTCCTTAATTTTTACACTCACCGTCCTGAATTTGCACCCATGCCAGTTGGTCACCCTACTCATGACATGGTCAGTGACATCACTGATGACATCACTGATGACATCTCAAATGACATCGCTGATGACATCATCCATGTGATCATCTGATGCACCTCCTCACAGCCTAATATAAACTTTGGTACACACACTCTAAAATACAGACTGCCGTTCTCGAAACCATAGACACACCAATACCAGTTACTACATACCCACTCACTGATTCCTAGGTCTACACACACATCCACTGCCTCATCCATAGTCACTCATACATGCAGTCACTCATCAATACAGCCACTATCATATGCACTCATACACCCATACAGACACTCACACACTGCCACTCACCCATAAAGTTACTCACACAGCTAGTCAGTCATGAAAAGAATCAATAACACTCCCATTTACTCACCTACACAGTTATACACACACCACCTCACTTATTTATACAGATACTAACACATACTTACTCTCTCATACAATCACTGACACAAGTACACACTCATCCATACAGCCACTCTCACAATCACTCACTCTCACATATTATCATTTAACTCCAACACTCACATATACTTCCTTTCACATATGTGGTTACTCACACATTTATCACTGAGACATCCATTCACTCACCAACACAGCCATACACCCACTCACCCACCCATACAGCCCCTCAAAGATGCACTCTTGAACCCATACACCCAGTGAATCACCCACTCACACATCCATGCAGGGAGTCCCACACACCCCACCCACAAACACAGACACTCAGGCACCCATACAGATACTCAGACAACCAATTAATAACCCATATACACACTCATGTGTCTACTCACCAACCCATGCAGCCGCTTACACACCAACAGACAGACAGATACAAACATTCACACAGTTTAGTCACTAACCCATGCATTAAGTAAGACACGTTTAATCACTCACTTATGTAGTCAGTCACGCACCTACTAAATCATCCATTCAGACACTCATACACCCACTCATTCTTCAATACAACTTGGCCTATGTATATATATAAAACATATTTAAACTTTACAGAAACACAAAGTCACTGGATGTCATCAGTGATGTCATTTGAGATGTCATCAGTGATGTCACCGACCATGTCATGAGTGATGTAATATGTGATGTCAACAGCAGTGCATTGCGGGGCGCAAATTATAGTTAGCTCAACTAACTATAACGGCCGAATTTCTCTGGTTTTGTACGAGTGAAATGTCCAACTAACTATAACGTCCCCAAAACCTGTGGTTTTTTCAGTGAATATGTATATATATAGTTCAAAACAACTCCAATGGGGATAAACCAGAGACAGCACTCCACATATTATATGTATATATAATATATATATATATAATGGAAAAAAATCAAAGGTTAAAATGCTGTTATAGTTAGGTGAATATTTATGTGACAAAGTAACATTTTAAACTAAAGAAAACACTGAAATTCACCAATTATAGTTATCTCGAGTAAATATAACTCATGCCCTGAGATAACTATAACTCGCTACCCTGCCATGCAGTTTCGACATCATTGATGTCATTGCAAATGATGCAGTGATTTTATCAATGATGTCACTGAACATGTCAGGTGTGATTAAATATGTGGGGTAATTAGCAGTGCATGGCAAGGGTGTGATTTATAGTCACCCTAGGGCACAAGTTAAAGTTACTAGAGATAACTATACCTGGTAAATTTGTGTTTTTCTTTTCGGTTAAAATGTTAAGTTTTCACCGAAATGCCAACTCCAAGCCACACGCGGGCAATGGCTATGCACAGCGTAGGGTTGCTTGTCTACAAGAGACCCTGCAAATAAACCCCAGCACAGCCAAAAGCCATTCGTGGCAGGGGGTTGATTTTGCATATGATAATAAAATATTTTGTTTATGTTTAAAAAACCCTATAAATTCACTGGGATAAACAAAGGTTAACGTGACGTTATAGTTAGGTGAACATTTCAGGAGAGTCTAAGGCTAGAATCTGCAACCAAACACCTGGAAGCGGTCAGCCTCCGCTGCATACAGCATTCACCCAGGCCCTAAGCCTAACCCACTGCAGAGCAGTGACAAGTCTTCACTCACCTGAACATCCAGGATTATGCAGGAGCAAAGATAGTCTCCCAAGCCCTTCAAGACTGATCCCTTACCACACCAATAGCTACTGGAGTTGACAAGTAGTCCCAGGGTAAAAAAGATGAGGGTTTAGGAAAGGGACAAGATAAACAATTCCGCATCTACAGGTTTGCATCTGGGATGATCAGCTATCTGAAGGTTCTGTGTGGAACTCGAGCTGCACTCAATTGGGTCTTCTTTTTCTGCTTTTTCTTATTGGTACACAAGATAAGGATGGTTTACCTTCACTTATTCCATTTTTAGGTTGAGCCTAGCGGCAGCGCGCATGCACTGCTCACTCTGCGAGACTGCTGTAGTAGAGTATGGGAGAGAAGCCACGCCTGCTCTCCTCCCATATTTTTCATTTGCTTGTGTCATTGTCTTTCATAAATGCTGCCTTCGGATTTGTTAATAGGCTTGTTAGTCCCTCCTTAGTGCAGCCTTTTCTTCATTTGTACCCTCCCATGGTGACTAGCCCTTTTACTTCGGTTGTTACATGGGACCTGTTATTTAGTCCATAAGCACTATTTACTTTATTGAGTTTCTCTTACTGCAGGCTGGACATGCGCTGCTTTAGCTGAAACCTCTTGTGTTTTTTTAGGCAGCACGGTCGCCCGCTTTCAATCACTTTAACCCGGCATTAGCTCGTGTCTGTTTCAACCCCACCCACATAAATTGGATTTAGAAATGATTAGCGAAAGTCATGTGAATTCCAGGTAGCACATAATCCTGTGCTAATGGGCTGAAGCTGACAACAGCACATCTGTGTTACATGTCATCTGTACTAAAACCACCTGACCAGTTGTTTTCAAAAGCCTGTTTTATTAACAACAACACCACGACCACCAATACCACCACAACCAATACCAGCACCTCAACCAATACCACCACCTCCACCAATACCACCTCTACAATTACCACCACCACTAATACAACCACCACTGCCAATACCACCACCAATACCACCACCACTGCCAAAACCACCACCACCGCCAATACCACCACCACCGCCACCAATACCACCGCCACCACTACACCACCAGCACCACTACCACCAATACCACCACCAATACTATCACCACCAATACCACCACAACTACCGCCATCACTACCACCAATACCACCTCCACCAATACCATCACCACCAATACCACCACCACTGCCAATACGACCACCAATACTACCACCACCGCCAATACCACCACCACCGCCACCAATACCACCACCACCAATACCACCGTCACCACTTCCACCACCACCACTACCACCAATACCACCACCGATAACACCATCATCAATACCACCACCACCAATACCACCACCAACACTACCACCAATACCACCACCACTGCCAATACCACCGCCAATACCACCATCACCACCAATACCACCACCACTGCAACCAATATTACCACCACCAATACCACCGCCACCAATACCACCACCACCACCAATACCACCACCACCACAAACAACACCAACACCACCAATACCACCACCAACACCACCACCAATACCACCACCACCACCAACACCACCAACACCACCAATACCACCAATACCACCACCAATACCACTACCACCACCAATACCACCACCACCAATACCAGCACCAATACCACCACCACCAATACCACCACCAACACCACAAGTACCACCACCGATACCACTACCACCACCAATACCACCACCACCACCAATACCAATTCCACAACCAATACCACCACCAATACCAGCACCAATACCACCACCAATACCACCACCAATACCACCACCACCAATACCACCACCACCAATACCACCACCGCCAATACCACCACCACTACCACCACCATCACCAATACCTCCACCAACATCAACACCACCAATACCACCATCAATACCACTACCACCACCAATACCACTACCACCAATAATACCATCAATACCACCATCAATACCACTACCACCACCAATACCACCACCACCAATAATACCACCACCACCTCCACCACCACCACCACCAATACCACCACCAACACCACCACCAATACCACCACCAACACCAACTCCACCACCAACACCACCACCACCATCACCACTACCAATACCACCACCACCACTACCAATACCACCACCACCACCAAAACCACCACTACCAATACCACCACCAATCCCAACACCACCAATACCACCACCACCAATACCACCACCAATACCAGTACCAATACCAATACCTCCACCACCACCAATACCACCACCACCAATACCAATACCACCACCACCACCAATAACACCACCAATACCACCACCAATACCACAAATTCCACCAGTAATACCACCCCCACCAATACCACCACCAATACCCCCAATACCACCACCACCAATACCACCATCACCAATACCACCACCACCACCACCAATACCACCACCACCAATAGCACCACCAACACCACCACCAAAACCGCCACCACCAATACCACCACCGCCACTACCCCAACCAATACCACCACCACCACTACCAATACCACCACCACCAATACCACAAATACCAATACCACAGCGCCACCAATACCAATACCACCACCACCACCTCCACCAATACCACCACCACCAATACCACCAATGCCACCACCAATACTACCACCACCATCACCAATACCACCAATACCAGCACCACCAATACCACCACCACCAGTACCACCAATACCACCACCAATACCACCACCACCACCAATACCACCACCACCAATACCACCACCACCACTACCACCACCAATACCACCACCACCAATACCACCACCACCACTACCAATTCCACCACCACAACCAATACCACCACCACCAATACCACCACCAATACCACAAATACCAATACCACAGCACCACCAATACCACCACCACCACCAATACCACCACCAATACCACCACCAATACCACCACCAATACCACCACCAATACCATCACCACCAATACCCCACCACCAATACCACCTCCACCAAAAATACCACCATTACCAATACCACCAATACCACCACCAATACCACCACCACCAATACCACCACCACCACTAATACCAATACCTCCACCAACAATACCAATACCACCACTACCAATACCAGTTCCACCCCCACCAATACCACTACCACCACCAATACCACCACTACCAATAGCAATACCACCATCACCAATACCACCACCTCCACCAATACCACCACCAATACCACCACCAATACCACCACCACCAATACCAATACCGCCATCACCAATACCACCACCTCCACCAACACCACCACCACCAACACCACCAATGCCACCACCAATACTACCACCACCACCACCAATACCAGCATCACCAATACCACCACCCCCAGTACCACCAATACCACCACCACCAATACCCCAACACCAATACCACCACCAATACCCCACCACCAATACCACCACCACAAATACCACCATTACCAATACCACCAATACCACCACCACCAATACCAGTACCACCACCACCAATACCAATACCACCACCACCAATACCACCACCACCAATACCACCACCATCAATACCACCACCATCAATACCACCACCACCACCACCAATACCAATACCACCATCCCCAATACCACCACCTCCACCAATACCACCACCACCATTACCACCAATGCCACTACCAATACTACCACCCCAAGGACCAATACCACCAATACCAGCACCACCAATACCACCACCACCAGTACCACCAATACCACCACCACCAATACCACCAATACCATCACTGCACCTCTCGCTCACTAGTAATAGCAGGGGCACTGTACGAGGCCAGATCTGCAGCAGAGACCATTCCTCCCTCCCTCCATGCCTGCCATAAAGCACAGCCTGCCCTGCACCAGGAGGTGAAGTCAGGGCCCTACTGCAGCTGGAGTGTTTTTTATTAGGCCAAAGATAGCAATGACATTACGCAATATCACACTGCACACTCAAATCACGGAGAGGGCAGGAACTAGCGCCCCCCGCTCTTCCTCCTGAGCCGCGACAGTGTAATCACAGAGCGAAAGATGTTCGAGCGCTTTCTTAGTGTTTATAGCTCGGATCATATGGAACTCTCACTTCACACTTTCTGTCAATGTAATTTACAACACTTACACATCTTCTTCACTGCACTATTTATCACTACTTTGAAGACGTCACAGGCCGGTCTCTTCCTCTGATATTTACAACCTAACAAGCGGTCGAGAAGGCCCTTTATTGCAATGCAATAGGTCTCACATTTACGAGAGTTTAAGCTATTAGTATTGTAAATTACAATGCCATTTATTTATGTTTTAAAACCCAAAACATAAATAAAGGCATTGTCATTTACAATGCCAATAGCTCAAACTTGCGTGAATGCGAGACCTATTGCATTGCAAATGCTTGTTTTTATTGCAAGCATGCATTTCTTTTGTCTTTCTTTCAGTTATCACTCACCCTTTTGTGCATACAACATTCCCTATTAAACCATAGGGGTCTTCCTCTCTCTCAGCTGAATGCTGTTTGGCCTCTGAAATAGAGAATTAAATAAAACGTTGTTTGTTTTCCGATAAGTAAAAAAATATATATATTGTTCAAATCTTTGTATCCAAAGACTATATTAGCATATATTATGAGTACATTTAGAGTGTGATAAAAATAAGCAAAAACATTTCAAACAATTAGATAATACCAGTTTTTAAACTTGAATCTAACATATTATCATGCCACATTTCTCAAATATATTTGTCTGCCTTTACCATATAGTTCATAACAGATACGTAAACAATAAAAATGTTGGACCTTTCTACAAAATATATTGACCTTTTTGTGTTGATACAGTAAAGAAATACAAAATTCCACATTAGGCTGGCTTGCCTTACTCTGAGGGAGGCATTCCATGGATGGTGGGTGGCACTTCCCATGCATAAACGCAGTCATATATACACACATCCACATCAGCAATGACTTCTAGACTTTGATTTGGGGGGAACACCAATGCCTGCCGGAGCCTGTGGTGACAGTGACAATATATTTAGGAAAGTCCATGTAATTTCAAATTCCGTTGTGTGGCGCATTGTAATACGCATACATAGTTGAAGGTATATAATGCTACTTTAGTACAGAAAGATACACCTTCAAGCACAAAAATTATCCAAACCACAATGCAGGCACCTTTGTGCCTTGTGCATTAGCACTGGACAGCCACAAATGCAACCGTGGTATGAGAGATCAGAACTGCCCAATATCTTTTAATATATGGAACAGGTCTGCTCTCTCCCTTTCAACTTCTCTTGCTGTGCTGCGTTGTGTGCAATATTAGTAAATACACCAAATACTGTAGAAACAACATGCCTCCCTCATGATATACATATAACAAATTAAAGAGTTAATGAAAAGTAATTTTGATTTTGAACATGTAATATATGTAACATTAGAATAATGGCAAACCCCCCAAGTCCCTACAGATATTAAAACATGAGTAAACATCAACAGTGACTTTATTTTTTGCACTTACCCTAACTAGTTGGCAACGGCTCCAGGTCAGCAGTGCCTGTACCCTCGACTCTGGTAACCACCTGTTGAAATCAATGGTGCCACCTGACCCTCCTTTGGGGTCAAATCCTATTGGTGTTCTGGTTCTCCAACTGTGGTCATTGCAGCCTTCAGGTTCCTGGCCCGTTTCTCCTTAGTCCTGCGGGTATAATTATGTTACCTTTTGTTCCATTCAGCTTAAGTCCTTCATATTGGTGTTAAAACATTAATTTTGTCCACAATTCCTTGTCATAAAGCATCCTTCTTAGATTTTTTTTTAAATTTTATTTATTCATTTTTCAACAATTGACAGGTAGTCATGGCATTTGAAAGTACAAAATAATACATAATGGACAACAGCAAAACCAAAAAATAGACAGCGGAGTTCCCATGATACCCTCTACCTTGAAGAAAGGAAAGAAGAGAAAAAAGAACACAGGAAGGAAAACAGAAAAAGAAAACAAAAAAAGGGGAAAAAAGGAGAAAAAGGAAATCCTACAAAGGCAAAGAGAGGGCAAGCATTAAATGAAGGAAGTCTAAAAATATATACAAATGTAAAAGAGCCCAAGGACAGGCATGTTCATCCTATCCAGCTAGTAATCGACGACCAGATTTTCCTCCCCATTTCCCTTCTCCTACGTCCTTTCAATTTATATACAGCTAATTCCATGTTGTAAATGACTAACAGCTTAGCCCGCCACATGATGAATGTAGGTGGGTCAGGGCTAATCCATTGGGAAGTAATGCATGTTCTAGCGACAGCCATAGCAATAAATACGAAACCACCTTCGAATCTGGGCCGGGACCGACTACCCTGACTGCCTTCTACCCCCAAAATAATCAAATCGGGTGTTATAAAAACCGGTATATCAAGTATATGGTTCAAGAAACATTCAATGTCTTGAAAGAATTTTTCAAGTTTGGGGCAGGAAAAAAACATGTGGATCGTGTCGGCAGCCCATGCCCCGCACCTGCTGCAGGAGTTGCCCCGAGATCCGGCCCATTTAGAAACCGTCCCAGGAGTATAGTATAAGTCGAGCGACATAAAATGTTGAGTCCTCAGGCTGCCAGTAATTAAAATCTGGTTGGCGAGTTCCAGAGACAACTCTAGGTCAATACCTTCTTTACCGAACTTCCTTCCCCATCTGTCAGTCTGAGTAGACAGGTCATCGGGGAGCCCGGCCAACAACATTTGATATATTGACCCGATCCGAGATCTATTCCCTATTATGTCAACCAGGGGTATTTTTCCCATATTTGTATCTGATTGTGCCATGGATTTACCCAGGAAGCTCCTGATCTGCAAGAATTTAAAAAAGTGTTTCGTAGAAAGGCCAAACTGCTCTTGTAGATTGGAGAAGGAGGCAATTTGTCCCTCACAGCAGAGATCGCCCAGGACATTAATCCCTAAGTTTTCCCAACTAGACATGGTCAAGTCATGAAAAATTGAGGGTAAAAGACTAAATGACGAGAACGGGGTATAAGCGTTAATATTCGAGATGCCAAACTTCCGACGTATCTTTTTCCAAATAGAATAGGCTGATTGAATGGTTTTAAATTTAGTTTTCTTGTAATAACTCGGCTCTAAAATTTTTACTAGACATTGACCAGCAGGATCACCAAGTGTAACCTCATAGATAATAGGTCTAATAGCATCTGGAACTGTTGCCTTGTCCCCAACCAATAATGGACCCATATGTTGTAACAATGCAGCCCAATGATAAAGGAGAAGGCTGGGGAGCCCCCATCCCCCCCTAGGTCTGGTCAAAATCATCCATTTGACTGCTCTTCTAGCTCTGCGATACCCCCATAGAAATCTAGCACATACCCTTTCGGCCTTAGAAATACTAGAAGCCGGAAATTCTAGCGGTATAGTCCGAAATAAGTATAGGAATTTAGGCAAGACCAACATTTTGATGACATTGCATCGACCATGCATTGACAGATGTAGACGGTCTAGTCTCTCAAGTGTCTTGTTGATATTCCTTGTTATCGGGCCGATGTTTAACTGAGGTATATGCTCTACCGCTGCCATAATCTTGACTCCAAGATATGTTGCTACAGATACAGTTGGAACATCTTCCGGGAGTGCAGTAGCGGAATGTAGAGTCTGGGTTTTGTCAATGTTTAGTTTGTATCCCGAGACACAACCGAATGATTCTGCTAACTCTTTTAATGCCGGAAGAGCAGATCTTATATTAGAGGTGAAAACAGCAATGTCATCGGCATACGCCAGTATTTTATAAGCGATACCATTGGCCATGACTGCTTCAATCGATGTATTTGCCTCAAGTTTATTAAGAAAAGGATCTATGTAAAATGCAAATAATAACGGAGAGCAGGGGCAGCCCTGCCGGGTTCCTCTGCTTATAATAAACGAATTGGTTACCTGACCAGATATACGGATAGAGGCCTCAGGAAGTACATAAAGTGCCTGCACTGCTTGAATAAAGTCTTTAGGTAGACCTTTTGCATACAGGGTAGACCAAAGAAACCCCCAGGAGACCCTGTCGAACGCTTTCTCTGCGTCCAGCAGGATCATCCCAAGAGGTGTCTTCAAAGCCTGAGCCCAATCAAACAGTGCTATGGCACGCCTAACATGATCCGACGTATCTCGGCCCGGGATAAACCCATGTTGGCGAATATTGACCAATGGGGTAATAATCTTACCCAACCTACGGGCGATTATTTTAGAATAGATCTTACTGTCAGCACATATCAGGGAGATGGGTCTGTATGATGATGGGCTGAGCTCGGGTTTATCCTTTTTTTTAAAAACTACAATGATGGTTTTGCGCCAGGAATCGGGAGTCAGGCCCTTCTGGGCAAGTTGAAACAAGGATTCAAGCTCTCCTCGGAGAGTTTGCCAGAACGTGCGGTAGAATTCCAATGGTATTGCATCAGGACCGACGGCCTTCCCGGGTGCTAGCGAGGTTAGAGCTAGCTCGACCTCATCCCCCACAATTAAGGCAGACAACAGCTCACTTTGTTCCGCGGTAACCTTTGAAGATTCGTGGTCTCGCAGAAATTCCTCTCCGGACGTCGCTTCTACATGCCTGTCAGCTGTATACAACTCCTGATAAAACTCCTGAAAAACCTTCAGGACCCCGACCGGTGAGTCCTGGATCCTGCCTGATTGATCCTGAATACGGCAGATTCTATTAAAGACTCCCCTTTGTTGCAAACGTTTGGACAGCAGTCTGCCTGAATTCTCTCCAAATTCATAAATATCCGTCCGCTGCTGAATATATTTAATAGCCAATTCGTCCCCATAATACTGATGTATTCTGGCCTTAGCGACTGCTATCTGCTGCAGACATTCATCAAGTTTTTGCGCATCCCTGACTACCCGCATAAGCTCTTCCTCGGCCCTCCGCAGCTGATCTACCCAGGCTCTGATCTTCTCCTTCACCATCCTTTGTTGGTAAAGAGAAAAGCTGAGAGTCTGGCCGCGTACAGCCGCTTTAAAAGCATCCCATACAATTATTTCAGGTGCCGTACCCTTGTTTATATTAAAGAACTCAGTAATCCAAGAGGTCATGTATTGACAGTATGCCTGATCTAACAATAGCTTCCTGTCAAACGTCCAGGGCTTAGGGGATTGTGGATAACAGCCCGTAGTGAGCTCAATCACTAACGGATTGTGGTCCGATATTATCTTTGGAAAGAGCTCAATAACGATGTCTCCTATGATTTGATCAGACACAAAAAAGTAGTCCAGTCGGACGAATTTAAGATGAGGAGCGGAGAAGTAGGTATATCCTGGCTCAGTCCATCTATACCTATTCCTGATGTCAACCAATCCATGTTCCCTGATAAGACCCTGTAGGGCCCTAAAAGTCTGGGCCTTTCTTCCCTGATAATAAGTGTTTCTGAAGAGGTTACAAGTGCTGTTCAAATGGATATTGAAATCCCCGCAAAGTACTACCGGAGCTGGCCATAAAGCCAATTCTATACTCAGAAAGTTCAAAATTTCTGGGTCATCCAAATTTGACCCATACAGAGAACAAATAGTAAAGGGGGTACCCAAGATTGACACTTCAATGATTACCCATCGTCCTAGGTTATCCTCCTTAGTTCGTTTATTGATTGAAATACCATGCCTGACTAGAATAGCTACCCCCGTATCGTTGTGACTTGGCGAGAACATGCAAGAAGATCCATACCCAGATCCTTTAGCCACCCACGATTATTCCAAGAAATATGTGTTTCTTGTAGGCATAGTACATCTATATTCATATATCTTAAAACCTTAGCAAGTAGGCCTCTCTTTTTTCTATCATTCAGGCTACAGCAGTTTAAGGTACACATTCGAATTTTACTTTTCCCAGCCATCAGCTATTTAGGGTAAGAGTATTGGAGAATAATACAAATGTAAAGAAAATTCTTTAAGGGAATTCCGCACCAAGATGTACTTGTACAAATTTTACTGTCCTGAATCAGTCTGTTGCCATAACAATTCATGTAAGAAAGTGACTGTGCTCCCCCCACCCTTCATCCCCCCACCCCCACACTGCTTCTACCAGAAGCCCTCCCCCACCACCCACCCACCTACCCACCACATGAGGCATGGGGACCGACAGTCCCTAGTGATGCAGAGCTAACCCACCACCCCCTCTCCTGATAAGAGTCCCCCTCCCCTCTCCTGATAAGAGTCCCCCCTCCCTCTCAAAAATACGAAAAAAGCAAAGAAGAAAAAAGGAAGAGAAAAAAAGGGGGGGGGGGCAAACCATACTTAAATTATCAGACGAGGCTCCCAGGATCCAACATGATACAATAAATATAAGCGCATTCAAACTACAGATCCCTGTAAAGAAAGCATAAATTCTTTTGCTTGGATTTCAGACTGGAAGTAATGCGTTTGCCCCTGAAAAACCACCTTCAATTTAGCCGGGTTAAGTAAAAAAACCTGAGCCCCCTTCGCCTGAAATAGCGGAATTAGTTGTCGCAAAAGCCATCTCTTTTCGACGGTAAGCTGACAAAAGTCTGGCCTCACGAAGAAATCACACCCCTTACCAGCCCTTTTTCGATCAGGCCTGGCTAGGTCATACAAGGCTTCCCTGGCCAGGGAATTGTTAAGACAAATCAGGATTGCGCGTGGTCGACTATCAACCTGGCCACCTTTTTTCCACTGATTGAACGGGAAACGATGGGCCCTTTGCAGTTGCGTTTTCCAGTCCCAGTGTCGGAGTTCCGGGAAAGCCTCCTCGAAAAGTTCAATCACGAATAAACGAACATCTGCCCCTTCCTTGCCCTCCGGAATACCCAAAATTCGAAGATTGTTCCTCCTGGACCGATTTTCCAAGTCAGTCAGTTTCGCAAGTGTATCATCCTTCTTGGCTTGCATGGACTCAGTCAGAATCTTCTGTGCAGCCAGCTCATCTTCCAGCTGAGAAATTCTGGTCTCAGCCTCTCCAATTCTTGTCGCAATATCAGAACATGTCTTTGCGATCCTGCGAATAGCATTCTGCAGTTTCCGACACGCACCTTGAGTCCGAGAACTCTCAGCTCTTGTTTCCTCGTGGTTAGCCATAATCACCTGATAAATTGTAGAGAGAGTGATTTCTTCGAGATCGTTGGGTTTAGAGTTAGCCACTCCAGATAATGCAGTTCCAAGTAGCGCCCCAGTTACTACCTCTTTTCCTCCCAAGTTTGATGAAAAAGAATAATCCCAGGTCATTGACCCAGTGGCACCCCCGGTCTGCAGAGATAAGGCGGATTGATCTTTAAGTTTTCTAACTGTCGCGGGACTTATCAGAGATTTCTCACTTTCTTCCTCCCAATGCAGGCTGCTAGTGTCGCTTCCTTCCCCCGCCCAATCTTTTGCACTGCTGTCATCACCAGAAGAGTTCGAGTGGTCTGACAGGGAGTAGAATTTATCAGCTAGATCCTCCTCCCTACAACTTGGCAAATTGTCAGCCTCCCTGTCTATGTGATCCTGGTCAAATGGCCCTTTTACATGATCTTCATTCAATAGAACTTCATGACCCAGAATGCTCTGTTCTTGTTGTGATGTAGCAGCTACCGACTCCAAGGGGAGCACACTTGTCGTGCCATCGGCTTCCCTGCTCTCGACAGAGAGGCTATCTGCACTGGAACGATCATGCCCTTGGCCCAGAGCCCCCCCAACGGTAACCCCCTCCGCAGGCACCATCCGAGACAGTTCAGTCTCTGTCATCGCTAAGGAAGCGGCATCAGCAGCATCGACAGTTGCAGGAGCAGCCTCGGGGATAAACAAAGGGAGACCGGCCTTCGCATTGCCTTTAACACCCGCTGCCGGCATTTTCTTTGAAGTCTGCGCTTTGAACAGGGCTGGGACCGTTTGCTTAGCACGAGTGCTAGCGCCGTCCCTGCCCTTGACCTATACACCAGCGCCTGGCGTTTCCATACCAGAGCGGCGTCTTCCCGCCTCAGGACTTCCCCCCTGGGCCGGAGCTGTTGCATCCTTCTTAGATAAAGGTAATTTGGAGGTAACTAAGGAATATTTGTCACCTCTATCATCAATTTTCTCTTCTGTAAAGTTTTGTCTTCAAGCTCCCCTCCATGATAGCGCCTCCATCATCACCAAAACCCTCCTGGAGTATAGTATCCCTATGCATTGCCATGTTAAAAAATGTTTACATGCTGTATGAGATCGTATTGATGTTTAGAGTAAAACATGAGGGAAAACCTCTTTTGTGATGTAACTCTGCCATGCGACATGCAATTCTGACTTGCAGCACGACCAATCAAGAAGGAATTGCTCCGCAACAACAACTTTGCAGCGTGGCTGTATCCTGGTTGCGTCATGGTGCGTAGTAGAATAAAAATTGCGCATCCATGAGGCAAGAAAGCAGCGTAAAGCAGTGCAAAGTCTTCCGGTGCAATTGCATTAGTCTTAAAAAATCTGTGCCCTTACTTTGTCATTTCTGTTGGCCCTAAAGATTTGCCAGTGATGAGCTATAAGGACGTGAGGACGGAACCAGAGTGGTCATTTAGCCATGTCCTGTTAATGCAGAGTGCATCGAGCTTATGAGCTATGATTAAGTTGAAGATTTTGCTATTATGGTTATTAGCTGGCCTGCCATTTAGCAGTATGCAAGAACGTAGGTGTTGCCCCGGAGTATGCGATGAGTGTGCTATGGTGTGCGTTTGATGTAGATACGGTTGTGATGGTGTACGTCACATTTTAACCTTTTTTTTCTTTCGATAATGTGGATGTGCTGTTGATTGTTCTGGAGGCGCACTGTTATGCTCAGTATATAGCTCAGGACTGGAATGCCCCTTAGGACTGACATGGACGGCTGCTGGCGACGGCCACGTGGGTGCTGCGACAACCAAAGGAAAATGAAAAGAAAAGAAAGCAGCAGAGAGTTTTCTGCTGCTTCTGTGCCATCATCGATCCTGTAGATGCCCTAAAATAAAATTAAATGAATCATAGCCTCCAGACTAGCCACATCACTCTAATTAAAAATAGGACATAGCTAAAACCACATTCATAGAGTCTGTAACATCCGGTAGACACATACTGTTACGAGTTATTTAACATATCAGCTCCTCTCTATTCCCCCTTACGTCACTTCTGTCACCACAGCAACGAGAAAGTTCTCGACATTTTCAGCCATGCAGACTCCGGAGACCCATTATTCTTGACCCCTTCTGGGCATTCTTAAAATCAAATACCCCCTTACTTCACCTTGCTGATTATATGTGTTCCCGGTATGTGGAGACCTATTGATACAAGCTTTCATGATGTGTGAGTGACAGACATGTGTTGTCAGTGCTTCCGAAATGGCGTATTTTGTACTGTCACTTCAGAATTTACATGTACTAACTGGCTCAGGAATTACTGATGTTTATAAAGCATCTTACTCTCTTCTCCAAAGAGTGGACTATGAGGTGAGATGCGAGGCCACACCACGTGGGCATGATCTCACGGCAAAGCCATGGGTGCAAATGCGTTACCATGCGCTTGGGATCATGAAATCATTTTTACAATTCAAAACATTACATGTAAGCATGGCCTTGCTGTTTACATTATTAGTAATCTCTTGCCAAGTTTTCATGAGGTGTGCCACGAGCCTTGTCCCCTCATAAACTGTCTACTCTGCTAACTCTTTGGCCTTTCTGGAAATTTGACTTTGCACACGCTTGTAAAGGCATTAGTTTATTTATTTATTTATTTATTTAATGCAGTTTTATATAGCGCAGACTTTACCCAAAGGTGTCAGAGCGCTTTACATTAGAACCAAGACCGTTACATGAGGAAATTTACATACTTTCAAGTTACAAAATACAGCAAGGAAGAAGAAAAAGTAAAATAAAACAGTAGATGGCAGTCACACAAAAGTCAAAAGGCACACTAGGATTCGGAACGTACAGGCATAGATTACATATTTACAACATTGTAAGAACTTCCTTGAGGGGCATGAAAAGGGATGCATTAATTCTGGAAGTGTCTTTGGAAGAGAAAGGATTTGAGGTCGTCTTTGAAAGTCCGGATAGAGATTAGTATAGAGATCAGCTGACTTTCAGGTCTGGATGGCCCTTGTAGGAAGAAGATGGCAATGAATTTTAACCTCAAAATGAAAATTCTTTCTGGCCCTACGTGTATAGTAGTTAAAATGTGTAGTACAACTGCAGAGTTCGAAGTGCTCCTATCAGAAGTCCCCACCAATGTGTGACATAGGGATGGCGGGTTTCCTTTTTTGTTATCATTTTTTGAAGATGCGTATGTCACGCATGCGACATAAAAACGGGAAGATGATTACCATTATTATGAAGTGTGAACCTGGGCTTCTATTGGAATTCTCAAGGGCATATTATCAAGCCCAGTATCGCCGCTTTAGCGGCAATTTCCTGCCGCTAAAGCGGCGATAATTTTAACGCCGTTCTTGCTAATATGCCCCATATTTCTCACTCATTTTCCTCTTCAACACAGTTTTCCCTCTCTCCTTTTTGTTCATACTTCCTTTTATCTCCTCCACTTCTCTATGTCCTGTATTCAGACAACATACTCACTCCACTCACCTGTGAGCACAGAATTTCTTTTCAATTCTTGCTGTACATATTTCGACAGCTGTGTGAACTCCTTTATGTGTTTTTTCAAAATTGGCATGTTACCATGTTCAAGGCACTTTGCAGAGAGGCCAAGGATTAAATGTGCCATAGTGTGAGCATCTTTGTGGCACACTGAGAGGCGCTCAGTGTGCTCAATACTGCCCTGTCATAAACAACCATGACAAGTTGAACTCACCCAGGTAGACATGTTAAGGCAGGATGTAGTAAGATATGGGGCATTCTTTAATGGTTTGACATATTTCAAGAGTAAATTAGCTACAAAATATGCCATTTGGCCCTGTTTTTTTCCAAAGATTTCTTCAGAGTAGACCCTCCCCCCAACCTTCTATTTTGTCATTTGGGCTATCTTACTTTGCTCACTCGCTACTCAAAACTAATCCACACTTTTTACGCATCACCAATTTGAAATGTCACCAGCCACCACTGATATAAGGAACACCATGAATGTAGTAAAAATATTAAACTCTTAATATAAAATTATTAACCTAAAGAATACATATGTAATAAAAAGAAAAAAAGATCAATTTACATAATTACTTATCAATTAATACTTTTTTCAATTATTAACTTCCCACCTAAACCCCTACAACCCTAGAAACCTGCAACTAAAATATAACATAAAAATTTAGTATTCCATAATTTACAGATTTAAAATCAACTGAATAATTAAGTAAAAATTAATTTTTAACTGTTAATTATTATTAAATTAACTTTCCTGCCTAGATCTCTACAAACCTAGTAGCCCACAACTAAAATATAATTACAATTAGTAAGTATTCCATAATTGTAAAATGTAAGATTCAAATAAAAATGAATTTACAAATAATAATAATAATAATTAATTATTATTTTATTAACTTCCTACCTTATACCCCTACAGTCCTAGCACCACACAACTAAAATATCAGTAAAATAAATCAGCATTCCATATTTTACATAATAAATATTAATTAAATAAGGGGCCCATTACGATACCCGGCGTAAATAAATCCGCCAGGCATGGAAGCGGCAAAAATCCGCCCGCACACACCGTCTGAACACCGACTACGCCATTACGATTACACAAACCGAAAACCGCCATCGGCGAAAAATCACACAAAATACCGCCCGCCATCGTCCGAGTCGGAGTCAAACCGCCCGCCACGGACGGAAACACGCACGACAACACAAAACCGCCCGCCCTCACGGCCGACACACCGCACGTGAAATTACGATCGCACCGCCATGAGCGCGGGAAAACTACAAATATACCGCCCGCCAGCGCAAACTACGCCGATGAGAATCGACACGGCAGAAGCCATGGCGCCCACGTCCCTGCACAGAAACCATCCGCTCACAAAACCAATAGCACACAACATGGCCAACAAGTCCACACAGCAAGGCACGCACAAATACACAAGCACAGTACACATCCCGAAAACACCCCCGGACAAACAAAAACTACAAAGGCCAGAACCCCAGACACAACACACCTGAAAACAACAGACCATGAGGACACACCCACATAGGTAAGTACAAAAGCAGCACTCCCACAGACCACAACCCCTTGCAACATTGCAAACCAGAGAGGAGAGGAGAGGACACAGTGACACAGCAAGGACAGCAGCACACCACAGAAACGCACACATCACAACCACCACCACCACCACCACCAAACACCGGCACCACAAACCCCCTGCACATTACACAACACACACCGCACCAGCACCACAAACACCATGGCACCACAAAGAATGCCCAAGTTCACGCCCATTGAGCTGACGGTCATGGTCGACGAGATCATCAAGGTGCACCCACAAATCTATGGGAACATGGTCCAACACACACCACTAGCCACCAGAAACAGAATGTGGAACCGGATCGTAGACCAGGTCAATGCAGTCGGGACCCTGCCCAGGAACAGAGTCGAAATTAACAAACGGTGGAATGACGTCAAGAGCCTGGTCAAGAAGAAGGAGGGCAAAAACAGAGAGCTGGCTGCCGTCACTGGCGGAGGGAATCCCGCGCTCTTCAAGACCTTCAAAGCGTGGGAGGAGAAGGTGCGAGTCATCATACATCCTGAGATCCTCGCCGGATTAGCAGGGGGAGTGGAGGCTGGTAAGTACAAACTAATGTATACCAGCACACCGCTATGTACTCACATGCACTACCACCATGCCACAGCTCCCAGGGACAAACACCCCCATGTCCAGCACACAATACATGACACACACATGCAACAGACACCACCACACACAGCCCAAACAGAACAACTGTAAGATGCGTGGGGACATGTGTACATTCAGCCAGCCACGTAACCACCAACAGGTCCCCAAATATGCCAGAAGCGCCACAACGAGCACCCACCACACCCATGTGTCCGCCACAGCTGCACAAACCGACAAGTAACAGGTAAGTGGCAGGAACACAAAGTGCAGTGGGTGGGACGGTGGACAGCCCAAGTACAACACACACCAGGCCCCTAGTCCCACAGCACAGCAAGGAGGAGCATCCCCCACACCCCACAGCCACGTGTCAGCCACCACAGTGCACAACGACAGCCGAAAGGCAGACATCACGGTCCACAGCAATCGGTGTCAGTGGGTGTCCAGCCACCCCACGACCCACAACACCCCCACCCCCACAGACCTGCAACATGGAGCACCCCCGCTTAGAGCCATGTGGCATCCAGTACAGTGCACGCACGAACAACCTGCAGGTGGGAAACTGGACAGGGCTGGATTACTGGAGGCATGAGGACCGGCACACGACCAACACATGGGACATGTCACGTAGCAGACGAAAGCGCAGCACCGCCCACCGTCACGAACAAGTGAACAATGTGCACACGGACATGAACAACAGACTCACACCCCACATGACCCATCACAGACATAGCAACACCCAAGGAGCCACGTCTGCATACACAAGCCACACTGAAAATAGTACCACACGGCAGCCACTGTGCAACTCATCACACACAACCGAAACACCATTGAAGTCCTGTCCATGTAGCCCCTACTGCCTGTCAACCACACACCCCACAACTACGCCTATGTAAGACAAACAACACTAGACGCAACAGAGCGGAACAACAGAAATGTACACGAACACCACTGAACCCATCAAACACACAGACACACCATGCACATACAACATACCATCCATCCCATCCGTCAGCCCCAGTCTCATGAAAGGCATGTCATCCGCACAGCTGCCACACATACAGCAGTCACGCTAAGATACATGCCCATGACCAACCATGTGCCAGAAGTCAATGAAGCGCACGACACACTGTGAGCAACAACACACAACATGGGCCACACCCCCACGAGCACTGCAGTGATGCACATGGCACAGGGCAGCACGCACACCAAGGAGATGGGACAACTGCAATACGTTGGCTTTCACACACAACCATCACTCACTCATAACGATGCGTCCAATGCCATGTCCAGTAATCACAACAGACAGCAAATATGCAGGCCATGTCAAGCATGCACACACCTCAAACCATGCACTGTCATGCTGCCACAACACATGTCATGTTCGGCACCCATGGCTCACAGCATGTACCCCAAAAGCATATTCCCTCCCAAATGCGAATCTGGGGCATGGCCCCCATGTTGCCATATGCGTTCCTAAGCGTTCCATTTGAACCCCAAAAGCATATTCCCTCCCAAATGCGAATCTGGGGCATGGCCCCCATGTTGCCATATGCGTTCCTAAGCGTTCCATTTGAACCCCAAAAGCATATTCCCTCCCAAATGCGAATCTGGGGCATGGCCCCCATGTTGCCATATGCGTTCCTAAGCGTTCCATTTGAACCCCAAAAGCATATTCCCTCCCAAATGCGAATCTGGGGCATGGCCCCCATGTTGCCATATGCGTTCCTAAGCGTCCCATCTGAACACCAAAAGCAAAGTACAAACCAGACCCAGGATGGGCCAGGAGCCCGCATACACCAGAGTCACAATGAGTAGGGGCACAGCAACACACCCATCGGCATGGCCAATCCGTCCCATGCCACATGTGCACAGCACACAGTCCCATTGCCAAGCACACACAACTACAAATGCCACAGCCACACACACGCCTCCGGGAAACCCATGTACGAGATTGCACGAACTGTCAATGTCAGACGACAAATACATACTTCGCCAGGTGCAACACAATAACAAATCTCATTCTCTCCACAGGTGACGAACTGCCGGATGCTGGGGATGGAGACAGCAGCCAGCACAGCCAGCCCACAAGCCCCCAACAAGGACACACGGATGTGGAGGATCTCACCTCCTCTTCGGACACGGACCACCAAGCAGGCCCATCTGGTGTGGCAGGGCCCAGCCGCTCCCCAGGACCCCTCCTACCCACCAACCCATCATCCAGGGCTGCTGAACAGTCCCAGCCCCCTGCTGCCACTGTCGTTGCGGCCACACCCACGGTCATTGCGGCCACACCCACGGTCATTGCGGCCACTACCACTGCCGCAACCGCCACCATCGCCGCACCGACCACCACCGCCGCCACCACCACCACGTCTTCGCTGGCACCAGCCCCAGCGCAGGTGGTGGCCCGGCCGACTGGATCCACCCTGGGAGCCACAGCGAGGACCGTGGTGAGCAATGTGGCTAGTGGGCAGGCCGGTGGCAGCAGGACTGGTAGGAGGAGCAGGGTCAGGGAAACGCCAGCCTCCCCTGGGAGCCATGCCCTGCCTCAAATGGCCAGAGTCCTTGGGGCCTATGAGGAGGCCCAAGAACAATGGGTCAGGTCTGCTTCAGACACTCGGGAGGTGCTGGGGGTGCTGAGGTCCATGGACGCCCGTATAGGTCAACTCGTGGACCTCATGGGCCAGCTGGTGGTGGCGGTGAGGACACGGCCAGGGATAGCAGCTCCCCCTCCGCCACCACCTGCCGGGGCGCAGGGTCGAGCAGCAGTGTCCAGTTCCCCTGCGTCCACAGCCAGTGAGCACACCTCAACCACCAGCATGTCGCAAGCAGGCACCCCCTCGCAAACGTGGAAGGGGCCGTCCGAGTGGAAACCGATCTCCCGGGAGGACTTCGCACGCTCCAAACGCAAGTGAGGCAGCCAGCCAGCCTTCCTTGACCAGCCACTGCATTGACTTGGACTACGATCCCACTCCACACAGCCATCTGGATGGCATGTGTGTGTTGGACTATGGACATAGAACCAGTGGGTACACCCTGAGCATCACGCAGCCATGACCGACAGCTCATTGTCACTGCACGCACCACTTTTGTCATCACCTTACACACAATCACATGTCACAGTTTGTAATAAATGCACCTTTTTCACTAACTGCTGTTTGTGCCCTGTGTTTTATTTGTACGGAATACAACGGCCACCTTGGGCGGAAAGGCACCTGATGCGTGGCATGGCAATGGAATCCGGAGGGCCTGTAGGGACCTAGGGGTGGGAGACAGAACAGGAGCACATTCAATGAGTGTGTCACACACCCATCACACAGTACATGTCAACAACTACAAGCAATGTACACACATCGCACAGAGCAATAGGGCACAATGCCACAGTCACCAACAGTGGCATACTACCCTGGCCATGGAGCGTTGACACACAGCACGTAGTGAACAAACGGCCACCCTGACACAGCACACACACACCTGCACAGATACAGCCACATCAGCCGTCGTACATGGACACTCACCGTCAAGTGAAGTAGCGGGCGATGAGCTGCTGCCGCACATTCCCAGCTTCCTCCTCTCCGCTGTCCTCCTCACTCGAGCTGTCCTGGTCTGCGGGCTGGGGCCCTGGTTGATCTCCGTCATCCACAATGAGGGGGATCTGCTTCCGAATGGCCAGATTGTGCAGCATGCAGCACGCCACCACTATCTGGCACACCTTCTGTGGGGAGTACGCCAGTGCACCCCGGTGCGGTCCAGGCACCTGAACCTGGACTTGAGGAGGCCAAAGGTACGCTCGACCACACGTCTGGTCCTCCCATGTGCCTCATTGTATCGATCGTCTGCTGGGGTGCGAGGATTCCTCAATGGACTGAGCAGCCATGCCCCATTCGGGTACGCAGAGTCACCTGGGTGTGAGGGACACAGAGAACCGTTGCTATTCCAACTGGACAGGGGACAGCATCGCACAACCAGCACGCTACACCACTCCACATACTCACCGACAATACAGCCACGATCCTGTTGCAGATTGGCCATCAGTCGTGGCAAGATGCTGTTGCGCATTATGTGTGCGTCATGGGCCGAGCCTGGGAACTTTGCACACACGTGGGTGATCACCATGTCCGCAAGGCACACCACTTGCACATTCAGGGAGTGCGTGTGCTTCCTGTTGCGGTACAGGTGCTCAGTGGCCTGTGGTGGAACAAGGCCAACATGTGTGCAGTCAATGGCTCCAATGACGTGTGGGATTCTGCCAAGGGCATAGAATGCACCCTTCACTGCCGCCAATTCACGAGCCCTGGGGAAGCGGATGTACCTGTTTCGGTACAGCATCATGGCTGCCAGTACATCCCTCAGCACCTTGCTGAACATGGGCTGGGACATCCCTCCTCCACTGCCCACTGTGTGCTGGAATGACCCAGTGGCGAAGAAATGCATGGCGGCCATCACCTTAGCCGTGGGGGTGACAGCAGTCGGATACACCCTGCGGGGACGGAGATGGGGTTCTAACATGGCACACAGTCGATGCAGGGTTGGCCTGTCCAGCCGAAACTTCCTAATAACCTCTGTATCGTCCATGTCCACCAGCAATTGGTATGGGCGGTCAATGTTCGGTCTCCGCCTAGGGAAATTGCAGAGGACACATGTCAAAGCAACACAACACATAGCAATTTCGCATACACATCACTGACATGACTGAGCAAGCACATGAGCCACAGCCCAGCTGTCAAGCTGGGATGGCACGGCCACAATACACTTACACAGGTCTCCCAACAATGGCAATGGCTAGTGAGACATACCACTGCCATGTGCATGCACATGGGGATCTAGGCCCCAATGACTTGCGGGCGTGCTGATGGGGACTGACTGCATATTCGTCAGCGGCAACGCCACGGCAACATGAGTGTCTGCTGAGCATGGAACTGCTTCCGAGGCTGGATGAGTATGGCACACGACGACGACGATGTGGGCACAGGCTGAGCGGCCAAAACAAGTGGGACCTGTGGCACGAGGGGATATGAGACAGTAGTAGGTGTCAGCACTGCACCCTATGTACAGCACTGTACGGATCACACCTCCCGAAACAATGACAGGTGTCCACATTGACAGCCCCATGCCAAGACGGCTGTGTGCTTGCAGTCACACGTCACTGGTGAGAGGTTACATTGCACGTGCCAGGTGGCAGACGTACATAGTGGGAGCTGGCATGTGTGTGCATGTGTCTCCTGTTCAGGATCCACCAGATGGGCGCTGACTCTGTACTGAGCATTGGACACAGCATGTTCCGTGGAAGGCTTGTGTGTGTGGGATGGTGGCACTGGATGTGCCTCCGTTGGGTGGGGGGCCATGCACAGGGCGGGTACGTCGATGATTGCGCATTGTTGGTCACGGTGGGTGCACCAACTAAGATGTGTTGCCCTGTGTTCAATTCCTATGTCCGCATGATGATGGACTGTGGATGTGGGCAGACTACACATTGGTCGATGTGCTGTCTATATGCATGTGCCTTCACACCAGGCACTGCTGCCCCTGCACATGTGACCCCTGCTGGACTCGCTGCTGGGTCTGTGGAGCTGATGCACCTTCTGTGCGTGGGGCGGACAGCTCTCCTCACTTCCCTCATTGTGCATGTCATGACTTTGCCGCAGGTGACATGGATCATGGAGGGCCCACATGTACGCGTGGGTAGGCTACACATGATTGTTCACTGGTCGCCACCCCCAGTCAGTGTTTCGAATGGGAAGGTTGTCGTGCTGGTGGTATGTTCGATGTGGCGGATGGGCGGGCCTAGGTGCGGGCTTACATTCCGGACATGGGGGGTAGTTGGATTGGCGACTAGTTGCAGTACACACGGGACACGTCTCTTCCTTTCCACATCTGGGTCATCCCTTGTACTAACTGACAGTGATACTGTCATCTTCGCCCCAGCCCTCATGTCCTCCCCTCGCCCCCCCAATATGCATGCTCACCTGCGAGGCTAGCGCTTGTACAGGCAGCCCCATGCTCGCACCAGAGAGGGCAAGGAGTGTATGTGTGGGTCCAGTTGCACGAGTGGGCTGTCTCAGGGTATGATGTGTGGCGGGACGCCGTCCACCTGCGTGGTGCCCCAAATGGAGACCCGGCCTGCATGGACTATGCATCACAGTCTTCGCCTTCCGGATCCGCCACCTGTGACACCCAGTGGCTGTGGCTGCCCTTGCGGCCAGGCCGCGTCCGTCTGTGGCTGATGGCCCACACATTCACTCTTTGGCCTCTCTGGGGAGGGCTCAGGGGTGGTGGCGCACGCGCTTGCACTTAGTCGCAATGGCATGTGGCGTGGTTGGTATGATGGGCAATGGATGGGATGGTGCGAGCCACCTCCTGTGACGTCAGTGCTGCTCGTGCTGTGGTGCGTCCCCCTACACTTCCATTTGACTTTTTGCCATGCTAGACGTTGAGGTTCCATTGCCTGCGTGATATGACCAGGAGGAGCGCGAGGAGACCTCTCACACACCATGCTCCACTGCCATCCCGTGCCCTGTATCGCCTGTGCGGATTGTCTATGTTGGGGTTACACCTGGTCGACTGGGGCTGTGTGTGCCTTGTCAAGGGGCATGGCGGGCGCACAACAGGATCCAGCTTGTCCACAGAGGGTGGGCTGAGGTGCGCCTGGTACCGCTTTGTACGTGTGCCCGGCTGCTGTGCACACACGTGTTCACTCCCCCGACAGGTGTCCTCTCACAATGCCCAGGGAAGCGGTGGTGTACTGTTCATGACCCCTCCCAACACGGCGTGCTCCAACTTGGCATGTGCGCATCTACCCGTCACACCCACCCACCTGAGCACTGCGTCCATACGACTTCACACGACACATGTGTGTCTTCCACAGTTGTGCTACTCATTTGCGTTGACATCCAATACCAGTGGACTACATGGTCATGTCACGACTGCCGTGTACTTCACATACTCTCATCCTCTCTCATTCGTACTTGTGAAATGAGTCAGCGGAGACAGTTTTGGTTTCAAACATTATATTGAGTCTTCTGTCCTCTGTGATGCAGTATAGTGGACACTACTGGCAGCGGAATACATGTTGAGGATATACTGAGCATGATTGCAAATGGGATAGGGTGTGGGGTTACATGTGATTGGCTGTTGCATGTGGGATGTGGGCTTCAGAGTGACATCTGCTTGGCCAAGGCTGTGCTAATGTACATTTACGTATAGCTGCGGAGCTGCGGACTTTGACACAGACGGTATACATGTAGCCTACCAGACCGCTTGGCATCATGGGCACAGTCCATCTCAGTTCCATGTGACAGGTTTGCTGCGGTTGTTCCTCATGCACGCGTGCATGTGAGATGACATCAGGGCATGTGCTTGCGTGCATGCAGCGGCGTGCCACTTGTTGTTGCACTGTGGTGGTTACTGGACATGTCACAGTCACTGGGGTCGTGTTGTTGTTGTATGCACTTGACGTCCATGCAAAGGTCCTGGTATGGGATTCCCGGGGCGGGGGTGGGAGGGGTGCAGCACCCACAGACTCCAGGCGACCTATTCATGTCCACTGAGCGGTGTGTGTGTCCATGGGCGCTGGATCCATGTCGTGTCCTGGTTGTTCGTGCAGTTCCGTCCATGTGGGTGCGATACACAGAGCCCATGCCACTGCCTCCCACGATGCATGCGGTGTTCCTGGATGTGATGGGGAACAGTGTGCATGTCCCGGTCATATCCGATGTCATGGCGATGTCGTTGATGGTGTGGTTACAGTTGCCGGTCGTTTGGTATGGCTGTTGTGGTGGTGACTGGCCAGTCCGTGCGGAAGCTAAGCATGGGTGCGGGGTTGGACATCATAGGTCACTCGGGGAACCTGCGTTGTGGTCCGACGTATTTACAGGTTGTCAGGTATGCGATGCCGTCCAGCAGGGCTTCCATGTCATTGGTGGTGTACATGTTTGCCAGCCAATGTAGCGGATGGTGGCTGTCAAGGTGTTGTTCGTAAGTTGTCCCTTGGAGGACCATGATGGGGCATGCTGGGTGACATTCGATGTAGCTGTTCTCGATGATCCGTCGTGTGGAGGCACAGTGGTCCCATTTCAGTGCGGGTGCGATGTTGGCCACATACGCCATGCCCCCATAGGCAGAGCAGGCCCTGTCGTGTGCGTCCAGAGGGAGGAGTAGTGGTAGCAGGTCCGCCTTCAGACATGCCGGGTTGGAGAGGCATATCTCGACGGGATGCTGGTAGGGACACCTCCGACAGTAGAAGACGGGCATGACGCAGCTGAACAATGTGATGCGGTAAGTCAGTCGGTAACTTACGTTCAGCAGGGACAGGAGATCGCATCCCAATGTATGTAACAGGTTGGTTTTGTACAGCTTGAGCTGTTCGGCGTAGTTGGGTAGGTGTGTTGCGGTTGCCATTTCGCAGCGGTGCGTTGTGGTGGCGTGCTCCGGCTGTGTGTGCAGTCTGCAATGTGCACGCTCCGAGGTTGCTGTGAGCTCTGTGTAGTCATAGGGAGACAGGACTTGTGTTCTGTTTGCTTGTTTGGAGGACACGGGCCCTCTTCCCACATGCTTCTCAGACAGTTCAAGGTCAGTGATGTGTGACTCCTTCCAATTAACTTGCATGTGGCCGACATGGGGGAGTGTTTTCTTCTTTCTTCCCCGTCCGTTGTGTGCTTCTGTGATATGCGCTATCTGCCCTGTGGTCGGTCTCCTCGGCATGCCTGTGTTGGTCTATTCTTGGACAATGGCTGTATTCACCGGCTTCTGTCGTAGGGCTGTGGTTTCGGTGTTGGAATGGAAGGTCATTCCGTGCTGTCTGCTCTCCCTTGTGTGGGCGGCAGGCTGCCTTTCCGCTCTGCGTTGGGCCTTGTGTGTGAATGTTATTCTTGGGCCACCTGTTGTCGGTCCCCGTGCTCTTTGGTGTTCCGTTTTATATGTCTTGTTCATATGTGCAGGGTGGTATGGGTTTTTCAGTGTGGTACTGGCGTTCCTCTTCCCGAAGGGGCCCTGCTTCTCCTAGTTGGTGTTGCCGCCGCTGTGTGCTACGCCATGTTTGTTACACTGGGGTGTGTCCTGCTGTTGCGTGACTTCACTGACATGTGTGCGTCGGTTGTGTGGCGTTGGGTGTTGTCCGTGAATTGGGCGTTGGGGACATGTCTGTGGCAGGCCTGTCACGTGTCATGTGCGTTCGGGGTGGGGCTGATGTGTGTGCTGCTTGGTTGTGTCCCTGTGTCTGTGTGCGACGCATGCATGGCGCTGCGGTTGGCCTCTGCGTTGTGCGCATGTGTGGCGGCGTCATCGGCGCTTTGGGGCCGTGACGGGGTGGTTGGTTCCTAGTCCCAGGTGGTGTGTACACATGTGTTCCGCGATGTTACGATTTGGCCTGTGTGTCATATGTGGATGCAATGGTGGCTGTGTAGTGTACACGCGCTGGTGGGGGTTGTCCGCTTTTCCGCCCTTGCACTGTGTGCGCTGTTTGCGTGCACTTGTTGTGTGTGTGCCTACCTGCGTCTCCGCGGTACGTTGCATCCTTGGTGGTGCATCAGCAGAAGCATGGGAAGGGCCTGCAGTGCTGGATTCATGCTCGGGGTGCCGCTTCTTCGTTGTCCGTGCTCTGCGTCCGTGTTACCGCCTCTCTTTCACGTGCGGTGTCTCTTAGCCGTGGGAGCCGTTTGTTTGCGGCATCGTAATTTATACGCCGGGCGGGACGTGTTTCGTCGGACGGTGTGTGTCAGTTGGGCTGCGCCGCTATGTGTACGGGCGCACTTTGATGGCGGACGGTGTTGCTGGCTTGCCGGCGGTGTTTGGCCTACTTTTCGCATCGTAATTGGACGGGCGTGTGGACTGCTGCGTGCCGGCGGTAACTGGTGCTTTTTGCATCCGCCAGCACGGCGGTGGTGCTTCCGCCCGCCATCGTAATGAGCCCCTAAGTAACTAAAATATTAATAAATTATTACTTAATTAACTTATCACCCTAGACCCCACCAAACTTTAAAAAAGGGGAAGTCCAGTAACCCCGGGACCAGAGTAGAATAATTAGTAATGGAACAAAAGGTAAGAGTGAGTGTAAGCCTCAAATTCCATGGCAATACGTAAAAAAAAGTCAATGTATTGGTTTATTATTCAATAGAAACAGAATGTATTTAATACATTTCCAAAAATATCATTTAAAGAATGTTTTATAGTCAGTTTGACAAACCAATTGCAAAATAGGGTTTTTCAAATAGTGTTGTGGTGCAGTGTAAGTGAAAAGGTGAGTATAAAGTGTATAAGTGCTATACATTAAGAAAACACATACAAGTGACTGATAAGGATAAATGGATGTTGTACCACACTCAGGGCCTGATTACGAGTTTGGCAGTAATGCAACCACCATCAAAACCGCTGTCGAGTTGGTGGTTCGACCACCCTAATATGAGGCCTGGAGAAAGGCCGCTGCGGCATCACCGTAACCACCTATAAATCCCGACCCTGTCGGCAGTGTGATAGGCCAATGCGTCTGTTAGAGGCCAGAATCCCGCCCGCCTAATCACAATGTGTCTTACCGCCAACGCGACTGTGGCGGTTAAACCTCCACACCTGAGCCGGTGGAAAGGGAAGGATATAAGGCACAAACTCACCTTTACTCACCGTCACACATCTCGTACCACCATAGAGCCTGCTCTCAAAACCCTGCCGCTGCTGCTTGATGATGACCAGCACCATTGACCCAGCTGAAGGTAAGCCATTTACTTACCCGTTCCCATTGACTCCTCAGTAAATAGTTTGTCTGGCATGGAACTGTGAAGGTGTATGGGGTCCCTGACCCAAACATGTCATGTGGCCCCCTTTTCCCAATAAATCGAAATGTATGATCGAAGCACTGCTCTATGATGCCCTCTTTGAGCAGGTCACCGACACTGCATAGGCCCATGTCACCAATTTTAACATGTGTATAAAGTAAGAATCAGGGATACTGATTTGTTTATTGATTGATGTAACATAACAGAAACTCCCCATCAATATCCCAGCTATGCATCTCCGTGACACCCTCACATTTACCACTTGCTAGGTCCTGTTGTCATATCAAAGAGACTTCTGGATGGATGTGTCATGAAACTTGAGCACACCCTCTCTGCTAAATAGACTGTCATACATCACCCACATAAAAAGTAAATGTGATGTCAATGGGATGTCAAATAATCAGTGTGAGAAGCATACAAAGGTCACAATGTAAACATTCCCTGCAGAATAGGCTTGCCTCTGCCATGGGCACCCCTGAAATGCTGGGCCCTCTGGCCCCAGTCTATTTTGCACATGTCTCAAAATCTATATGTGAACAGAACCTGTGGTTTGAAGTATATCAGGTACAACCAATAGCATAACCAGGAGCCATGCTTCTGTGGGGAATGTGTACATGCAAGTCATGAAAGCAAACCCAGCAGTCACAGCATTTGTCACACACATATATTAAGTAGGTATAAGCTAATCACACTAAAAATGACACATGTCCATAAAAAGCATAAAAAGGTATGACTATTCACCACCCTCCATGTGTGGATAAACACATAACTAACTTGCACACATCAAACACATAGCCAATTTACATCACAGGGAGTACTGTAGGATAAATGGTGTTCACAATGCCCAAGACAAGCAGAAATACTTACCATATGATATCCCACTTAATGCACTGTCAGCCCTGTTTGGAACTCATCCCAAATATTCATCCTTAGAACAGTTACCTTCTCCTGTGCAATTCAAGCACTGGTTCCAATGCTAGATTATACAAATCCCTTTAAATGGATCAGCAATCAGGGTAAATCAAACACAACTGTAGTCAAACATCCCAAAGTATACAATTACATCAAATAGTTAGAAAGGTAATGGCAGGACTAATATGTTCTAAACCAAACAAATGTTTTATTAAAAATAACCTGATGGAGTAAGCCAAAGTCCAATGGCCAGTCCATGTCATCATTCTGTGGTCCACCACATTGCTGTGCCACTAAACCTGCCCTTCATGAAACTGCCAGAGAACCTCCTCACATAGAGGCATCAATTGGGCATATCAGGCACCTCAATCAACTTATTTGGGAGGGGGACGTTTGGGTTTGGAAGGGTTGTCCTTGTTTTGTGAAGGTGGGATTTTCGAAGAGAAAGGTGTGGACCGACATTTAGGAGGGGGGAGTTGGGAGTCGGAAGGGGTAGAGCGACGTTTGGAAGGCGTACCCTGGGAAGTGGAAGGGGTGGATGGGTCAGGAATAGGGGTGGATGCGGAGGTGGAACCAGTGGCCTTGGCTGTAGTAGGAGGAGGAAGCTTCTTTGAAGGTGTGGTAGGAGGTTTGGTAGCGGTAAGGGCAAGGGAAAAGGAAGGGCCTTCTGTAGGGAACTTGGGCGGGTGTGTGGGAAGGAGAGGGACTTGGAGGGAGAGGAAGTGTCTTTGTGTGATGTGCTTGGGACTCTTGAAGGTACTGTGCATGAATGTCAGGTGTATATGTAGCAAGTATGGGTGTGTCTTGTTTATCTGGTTATGTTGGGTGCCTGATTGTGTCTGATTTTTTTAGGTGTGCAGAGCATGGGTGGTGTGTCTATGGATGTTTCTGCAGTGGAAATACTGGGTATGGGTGATGTTGTGCTGACTGTGGGTGTGTCTATGGATATGCTGGTGGGTATGGGTGTGTCTATGTTGGGTGGGGGTGCGATGGTGGGTGTGTGGTGAGTGCATGTGTGGGTGATTTCCCCTGTCCTATGTGGGGATGTGATAAATGGGAGGTGGGAATATGTGGGTGTTGTGTTGTCAGTGGTGTTTGCGATGATGCTGGGGGTGCCTGTGAGTGTGGTGGTGGGTGTAGTGTCTGTACGTTTGGATGCATGTTTGCCTTTTTTGTATAGATTTGCTTGTGTGTGGATGTGCTGCTTGGGACTGTATGGGTGGGTGCATGAAAATGAGTGTGTGTGCTTTGGACAGTTTTGGGAATAGGGCACTGGTATGGGTAAGAGTCAGGGGGACAACACAAGTTGGGTGGGTAGGAGACTGCAGTCAGTGAAGAGGCCAGAGACTGAAAAGATCTCTGTATGGCAGACATGGCACTGTGATTGTCTTCCAGGTAGGCCACCATCAACTGCAGATGGCTGTCTTGCTCCTGGATGGCATTCAGCAGTGCATTCTGACCCACAGAGATGTTCCCCAGGAGGTCAATAGCCTCCTCACTCAGCACAGCAGAGGAAATGGGGCAGGGGCTGAGGTAACTGGAGCAAAGGAGACGGGTCCCCTCCTAGGGGACCCAACACGGGCAACTGGATGGGGAGCTGCTGAGAGGGTGGAGCTGGAACGTGGGGTGGTGGACAAGGAAGAGGATGGTAGATTTCATGTGGTGTCCATCACCACTCAGGAGTGTCCACTGGAGGATGACTCTGATGAACTTGAGCTTGCCTCCGCTGTGGCACTCCACGCACCCACTCGGCCACTGGGTCCCTCTGTGTTAGATGTACCATGACTGGAACCACTGTGGCCAGCTGCTTTCCCGCCGATGTTGGACCTCTCTCATTTGCTTGACTGAGATGATGCTGCAATGTAAATTGAATTCAGTTTATTGCATCTGTGCTTACACACCTGACAATGAGATGTTGACACTAAACATTTCAAAGGTGCACAGATTGCACCAGCTCTAAGTTTCAAAACATTGTCTCCAACATTAGCTTGAACATATGAATGCATGGCACATAACCTGCAAACAGTTGCTCACAGAGATGTCATTACTTCACACAGCTACAAGACCATGAGTGAAGCTTAGTCCACGTCATCCAGATGTATCTTCTGGTATCAGTCCCCACCTTCTACACTGTGGGCCAAGTTGGACACCAAAGTGGACAGATCTCCACAAAGTTGATGGGGACAAAACATACTTATGGCCAGTCTCCACACAAGGCCCTGAATTCACCAAATGTACACATATCTAATGACACATCCTGCCTGCAAGTTGGACAGCTATGTTGCAGTAATATGTGCAGTAGCAGACATCAGGTCACATGAAAATGATAAAGTCACACTATTGGAACATCAAATACCTACAGTCCTCATGTAGCAACTGTCACATTAGTCCAAAGTAAGGTGATCTGAAGTAGCTTTGCATGGTTTCACATGTAGCACTGAAAAGTAGAGTGAACAAATGTATGGCCAAACATTTGGGTGATCAGTGAACAAATTCCCACAGCATAAGTCGTCAGATTGCCCTAAGGACATCCCCATTACATCTTTGACCACTCCATTCATACATACAATTTGCAAAAGACAATTTGCCATGCAAGGTTCATGTGTCGCAGTGACTATCGATTACATCAACATGTACTCTAAGTTTGTTCACAGGGTGTTAGCATATTACAGTACCCATTTGTATTGATTACCACAATTGTCTTGGAATTCTGAGTGAAGATTTTAACATAATCTAAGTTCGAACCTGCATAGCACTCCCTGATGCCTTTGGCCACTCATTGAATGAACCTGCATACTTGAACACGTACACCTCAAATTACTGATTAATCCCAGAGTACTGCCTTGTAAAAACAGAAATTGACACATTAGTGAAAGTCTATCTATCATGTCGTTCATAGCTTCACCATTGGGACATTCCCATAGCAGTATGAGTAATAGATCAGGGTATGTGTCACACACTCACCGATGTGTACACAGTCCTGGCTGTGGTAAAACATTGACTGTTTAAGTAACACAAATAACTCACAAAATAATCTCAGTGGTCTACACTCACATATGTCTGATTGACTCAGACATCAACCTAAGAATGCAGTTACATCATGTAGAACAAAGAATTGCTGATTACACAACAGGTTCACAGGCCAACATGTTGGCACTATTACTGATTGCACCAGTGATGTAGGAGCACTTATGTTATCGTAAATACCCAACTTAGCAATGGGAAGTGCTTTCCAGTCACTGGATCAAAGACGCACGTCATGCTACGTTACATGTGATAGGCCTACCATCACATGGCACACAGTAGTGAGTGAGCATCGCTCATTCCACATTGTAGACCATTGGCCTGTTGGGAGCAACGGTCAGCCGGGCTATTCAACAACATGAGTTGAATCATCACTTGAGTCAGTCATGTGACAGCTCATACCATGTTCATGGATAGATGACTGGTCACTGCTGTGCAGCAGCTTGATACAGACAATAGGCAAAGGACATCATTATTCACCTACTACCAGACCTACACATTTGTGTACTTCTCTTGTGTATTTGAATTTGGGTCTACCTCAGTTCAGATGGTGATATTCATGCCTGTGAGCTGAAAAATGTTAAGACCACTTGTACAGCTCTGGTCATGACTTACCCCCTTGTCGCTGCTGTTGGACCCTCAACTGTCCAACAAGGCCAGGATAGGCCACCGCAAGTATGCGGCCCATTAGATGGGTCAGGATGAGGTGTGCGGCCCGCACACGTTGGGATGACTGCCCCAGCTAGACCTCAAAGATCATCTGGGTACAGATCCTCAGGTCCTCCCACCTCTTGTGGCAATGGAAGCTACGCCACCTGCAGACCCCAAGGGTCCACACCTTCTTTATGATGGTCTTTTAGATGTCACGCTTCTAATGGGCGTTGACCTGCATAGATACAAGAGAGGAAGCAAACATTTTGTATTTGAAAGTTAATGTACATCACTTTTGATTTCGCACAAGTGTATTACATCTGCCGCAAGCTGACACCAATAATGATCACACAACATGTGTATATTGCACATGCTGAGATATACAAACACCCCAATACACACTTCTGTAATAATCTGCTGAACACTATTATCCCTGTTAATGTCCCTAAATCACAAATGTACCACACTCACATGAAATAACCCAGGGGTGAGCTACATGTAGTGTGATGTGCGATACAATGAAACTGACAAAACCTTGTGGCCTTTAGAAGGCTGCATAACTTTAGGCAAAATTTAACATCCATCTGTGAAGGCAGGTACATTGACTTTAGACCTACAGTCCATAGAGACTGGTATTCGGGAAGTGGTCCACAGACTTTCACTTATCCCATTATGACTAACCTGCCATGGGTGTCAGTGAGAGGATGCTCACTGGGGTGGTATGGACATGTCTACTCCTTGATGCTGCACAATACTACAGCTTATTGAGTATGTGTGCCATGTACTAGACTCACAGGACACCTTTTGTAATATATGAGACTGTCACAGTGATGCCATCAACATACCATAATAAGTCCACCCTGGCTTAGTTGAATGTATGGTAGCTGCTGATTCACCTAACCAACATCTCATTTTAACTAAGCAATGATCTGGACTGTGACTGAACATATTGTTAACAGATCACTGGTAGTAATGAGCCTGTGCTTATGAAATTACACACTTTGACACCATCTGTATTGGACAGAAGTATCATGCCAAGGGGTTACCTCACTCACCATGAAACAGTTTGTCTATGTGAGACCAAGCAGGGGTAGTGTTGGGGTGGACACAACTCAATTTGTCATCACACATTAAAAAAGAGGACTACACGGACATATCTCTTGCCATCAGTTGTATTGCCACAGACACCCTGCCCCAGTCTGGGATGAATATAGCATGTTACTACGCATGCTATTACATCGCGTTCCATTACAACGCGGTCGTTACAATGACCGCGTTGTTAGAACGCGATACCTTTACATCACAAGTCATTAGATCAACTTGCTGTAGGGGGCGCGCTGGACTTAGGAATAGTATAATTTACTATTCCAACTCCAGCGTGTGCAACAGTAGGGAAGGTGTTGGAATAGTAAATTATACTATTCCTTAGTTTAGAGCACCCCCTACAGCAAGTCTATCTTATGACTTGCGATGTAAAGGTATTGCGCACTAACAACGCGGTTGTTGTAACGACTGCGTTGTTAAAGCACCACAATGTAATGCCAGCGTTGTAAACGCTGTTTCCCATCTGGGACATGCTTCTGACTGGCCACAGCTCATTGTCATGCCTTCCCCTATGCAGGCTGAGCATACCAATGTCCCAACCCCAGCACATTACCAACATACCCCAGTCACAAACTCAATGCTGGTGGCATCCTGAAGGGGTCTGTGAATCATTGTTACCTCCCAGACAACTTTTTTGTGATATGTGTGGCTAGGCACATTGCTTATATCAGTCTCATGCTGCTAAGGATATGCAAATGTTTTCATATATGGTATTATCAGAGTTGTAGCAATATCACAGGTACCATTAAATGTATGAATGCATGGATGGCAACATACTCCCAACATGGACTCCAGGCCTTTTCATATTTCCCCAAACAATGGTGATGTCACATACACAATGTAGTGAGCTTCAAATGATTCAACACTATATGGATGTATAATGTGACTCAGAGGCACACTGTAGCCTGTGAATATGGCAAAGTTGGAGTTACACAGAGTTATATATGTTGTCAGTAACTCACCTGTTCCTCTGGTGAGCCATAGCGCTGGACATACCAGGAGATGACCTCGCCTGCTATCATTTTCAGTTCTTATGCAGAGAAGGCAGTGTCTCTCTCCACTTTGTGGTCTGCCGTGAGTGCTCCCAGAGGTGGCAAATAGCAGCTGAAGTGGAGGAGGTGTTGATGGCAGCAGCGTCTATAGGCAAGTGAACGTTTTTTTAAACTGTGGTGTACATGTATGCGATGTACGCGGTAATCATCGAAGACTGACACAGCCATTGGCCCACTATCATCACAATCAACAATGTTAGCCTATGACTGTGTCCGTCATGGGGTGAACCGCCCATTGCGTATACGACTTCCAGCAGCGGCATCACAGTCAGATTGTCTCAAGAGAGATGCCAGGCAATCGCCATGTGAACAGTTGAAAGTAGTGTTATTTTTATTTAAATGAGCCACGAGCACTCATTTGAAGGGGTTACATGTTGACATGGGAAGTAATCCATAGCCATGTAATTTCCTCGAAACTCACCCTCTGTGTTGTGTGTTACTGGGCATTATTACTAGATTAGAGTGGTGCAGTGTATACTGATGTTGACGTATTTTGTCCAAATATAAAAGGTGCAAATATCACCTTTGTGAGGCAATATTTGCACATCAATGCTACAAACACATGCAAAGTGCACAATGGGAATTATTGAGGGATGTTGGACAGCAGACTACTAACATGTTACATATGTATATTAAATAGTTCACCAATTATGTTGTGTCACATGATTTTCTAAATGAAATTGCACATATGTTACTGTGACCATTTTACTGATATGTTGTCACTTCACACATAGGCACCCTGGGAGAGGGAGGAGAAGGCAGCCTCCAGTGTCCACCCATTTCCACGCCTACGGACCATGGAAGAAAGGGATGTAATAAAAATGTTTCACCGGAGTAGGCAAACCATACTTAATTTATGTCATCAGTTGGAGCCTGATCTCCTGCCTCACAACACAAATCGAACATGTATCCCACCAATAGTGAAACTAATGGCAGCACTGCATTTTTTGCCACCTGTTCATTCCAGTACACAGTGGCAATATCTGGTGGTTAACCCGAAATAAACATTGTGTACATGCAAAATATTCTTTCTAACACAAGTAAAAGTTGTGGAATTGTTAAGTTCAGATGGGAGTACATATATGGTGTTCTAGATATGAAACTTACTACAACAGTGAATGAGTGTCAGACTGGTACAATTATTTAAGTGAGCAAGGAGAAATAAACATTGTGAAAAAACTAACACAGGGAAACCAAAAAGCGGAGGAGTCAGTCATGTGGGATGAAACCATAGTTGTAGATGCCAAATTGTTTGGAGTCCAATGTCCAAGATACTACTGTCATCAGAAAGGGCAATGGGTCCAGAAATAGTCCACAAAGGGAATGTGTGTCATGCACTGGGGCAAATTAGGTCTGACGTTTCTTGCTGGTGGTGGTATTGGTCTTGCCATCTGAACAGACTGGAAATTTGTGCGGACTATCCAGCTTGCCAGTGCAGGGGGGATCCACAGGTGCAGGGCCTGGGGTGTCTGCTGTTAGTTCTTCCTCTGGTAGGGCCTCCCTTCCTGTGGCTGCAGCAGATGTTGAGGGGCCTGATGGTGCGGCATCACAGGAAGAGGTGGACGGTGGTGGAAAAGCCCTGGCCGGAGTTGTGTTAATGTCCAGCAGCACCCCAATGAAGGAGGCCATGTTGGTGTAAGGGGCTACCAACTCCATGTGTGTCCCTGTGCACCTGCTTTATCTCCCTGATTTTGGTGAGTATCTGGTCCATCATGTCCTGGGAATGATGGTGTGCTCCCAAGACTTAGTCAATGTTAGACTGTGTGTGAGTGGCCCAAGTGGCCTCACTCAGTTGGCTCACAGATACCCTCCCGTGGGATCACTGACATAATATCGACAGACACAATATCTACCTACCAAAATATTGTGACAAAAATATCGATTACACTAATATCGACATCCTATACTTAATTTAAAAAAAAAAACAAATATCGACTACAAAATATCGTAAAACATTTATATCGTTCTCAACATTATCGAACTCAAAAATATTGTGATAAGTAATATCGCACACATTAAATAAACATACAAAATAACAAAAATATCGATCACAAAAATGTAGACAACAAAATTATCGTTAAAAAAATATATCGACAAGTTAAATAATTTATAGTAACTCAATACAAACCCCCACAAATATAAAAATAGCAATAAAACACGTAACATACATTATAAATCACTTAACACATATTTAAAAAAAATAACAAAACAATATCATAAACATTTATAATTACACAAATATTTTTTACTACTCCAAACAAAATTTCAGAAATAAAATGTAACTCTTTAACATTTAAAAAGTTATAAATATCAAATAATGTAGCACACCATTTTTATTTAATTTAAAAAAGCAACTGAAACTTAATTAGCGTTTTCCTTATATAGAAAACATCTGACAAATTAATAAAAACAAAGAGTAACAACCAATGAAATACACATACAATTAAAATAACATAATAAGATAGAAACAGTAATTAATAACACACTATATAAACATATGAAAATTCAACATTATTTTATCTTGCAACTAAAAAAGAAACACTAAGCAGAAACTCTGCCGGATTGCTGACACAACACTGAGCTGCATTACAGAAAACTCGGATTACATCTCCACCTAGTAAGTAAAATAGCATTTTAAAACAACTGCTACTAAAAATGCTCTCAAAAAAATGTTGTATGAATAAAATAATTAATATGTACTTTTTAAATTATATCTCCTCTACAGATAATTCTGAACAAACTCAAGGAACAGCAGAACAGTGTGAAAAGTCACTTTGCAAATAAGGCAAGTATTAATCTGAGATTAACTGAAACAATTTTTTAAATACCAAACAGAAGAACTACCTAACCACAACTCCCCCCCAGCTAAGAACGCAATTAAACACATTAATTAACATTACTCTTTTTTAACAGGAATCTCTACATAAAAACCAAAACCAAACAGCAGAGAAAAACAATGAACAGTTAAATAAGTCTTCAAATTCAACATTGTAAGTATAAAATTGACAATGTTCACTTTCAGAAAATAAAACATAACAGGATTTTTTTATTAATTTCTATATACATTTCTCTTAGCATTTGAAGCACCACCGTGACTGAAGGGGCCCAATACACTACTTCCCAAAAAAGGCAAATTATTATTATGTTTTATGGGGTATGTGTACACCCAAGAAAAGCAAACAGGGAACTGGAAATGTAGCAAATATTATTCTAACAAATGTTATGGAAGGACTGCTACAAAGGAAACAACTGTATTATATATTAGAGAGCATAACCACCCCACTAACGTAGCTGAAATTGAAGTTAGAAATGCTATTGAAAATATAAAAGAAATTAGAACTGCATCTCAAAAGCCCACAACAGAAATCATTAAACAAATGCTTCCCAGAGTTCCAGAGCATGCAACTGTCCAAATGCCCTCAATATCCTCATTAAAAAGAACTATAGCTAGAACTAAAAAAGCTACCGATACCACCACACCTATCCTCAAAACCTTTGCTGAAGTAGAAATACCACCTGAACTCACAGTTGCACACACTGAAGAACAATTTCTTCTGTATGACAATAAATAAGCTGACAAAAGAATAATAATGTTTGGAACTCCCACAAATTTACTAAAATTACAAAACTGTGAGACATGGATGATGGATGGGACTTTTAAAATATGTCCCAAACCATTTTACCAGTTATATACAATACATGGACTATTTCAACATACAAACATCCCATTCATATATGCTCTACTTCCAAACAAGCAAACAGCAACCTATGTTGAACTTTTAAGCAAACTAAAGCAAGAAACTAACAATTATTTTCCCCAAAAATAATAGTAGACTTTGAGCAGTCAGTGATACAAGCAATACTAAAAAACTACCCTCACACAGCAATTCAAGGTTGCTACTACCACTTTAACCAATGCATGTGGAGGCACCTCCAAAAATCTACATTAAGGGGCTGATTAGGATGGCGGATTTTGGCACATCCGCGGTGCTGGCGGAAAACGTCCTTTTCCGCACTCCAGCGGCGGTCCTCGCGTCCGCCATATTATAATGGGCAAAGATAGCCCATTTCCCGTCCGCTGCGGAGTTTCGGGATCCACCAGGAATTTCCTTCCGCAACGGTGGCGGAGGGAGCCAATAGAGAAAGACCACCATGCGGAATGACGTTACGACCGCCAGACAAATCACGATGCCTCAAACAGCCCATCAGAACTCAGCGGAGAAACCAGCCACCCGTTTACGGTGGAAGCACTACTGCGGAGATTGAAACTCGTATCCCGGCACTTCCACGCGTTCCTGACCGCTATGGATCCAGCTCTTCAAGCCCTTCCGCTGCTGTACCTCATCCACTACCAGCAGATAAGACGTCACCGCGGTCAACACCGCAGGTATGTAAATAACACATCTCCGCATACAACCACAACACACAACTCCTGTGCTGAAATACGGTTAATGTCCACATCAGACACTCTGGTGGAGACAGGAACATATCCCCCAGTGTACTCACACATGTCCTGCCTGCTAGAAATCCACACCTCCGCATCGAGGTCACCCATTAACTGCGAAATCACTGCAATGTCCCGGTCACGTCACCGCAGCGGTGAAGACGCGGAAAAACCTGTGCACAATGTAGTAGGCAGGGCCAGTGCCAGGCATGGGCAGTCTGGGCAGCTTCCCACGGCTCTACCTTCACCCTACCCACATGGTGGGCTGCATCAGTTGGCCACAGCCCACAGCACGCTTCCCACATCCATTTCTGCACATGCTGTGTGCCCCTCTTGTGCCCCCCCTCAATGCACAATTTAGCAGCCAGGTGTGACTCGACCTCGCACCTCACACATCAAAAGGCAAGGTAGATTGACAGGGAAGGTTGGGGTGAAGACGAACACCCTGCACAGAAGGTCAGGGGCTGGACAACCCTCCTCCTCACACCTGCCTTCCACTGTGAATCAAACTGAGTAAATTAAGAAATGAAGACTCACACTGCATATTAACAACCACTGAACTGTTCACACTGCATGTCAAGTCACTCAGAAAGATCCCACACTGACACTCTGCCACATACACATACCATAGGTCAGCAGCAATGTAGGACAATATATGGACTAGCCCAAAGTGGAGTGCACAGTGCTGGAAAACCATGGAGCAAGCCACATAGCATTTGTACATCACATGCAAGAGGAGGAACATATCACACTACCCTTAGGCCATCAAATCAGACATGGGTGGCACAGTGATTGAAATTAAACCAAAGTGACAGCTGTGCAATATCTCTGGGATACAGCAATGCAAGCTATGCATAGGCACAGGAATGATTGGAAGTGTCAGAAGCCATACAGTGACCAGCCACACATCTGTGTCAACTACCTTGACATGTGTATGCAACCAGCACAACATACACGGCTCAATGTCACACTCCCTGACTGTCAAACCGAAGTAGGACCTTCACACATACCCCTCATCTACCCATCTCACACCTGCAACACTCAACACCTGTGAGAAACACACATAAAGGTGCAAATAAGGTCCTGTGAGTTTCTAGACAACCAATGACAGACCCTGGTGTGAATCTACAAATGTCAGATTCACACTCAGGGATGTCTGAACCAATGCTGACCAAAAAACAATAGCCAAACACAAATCTCACAAACAACATCCACAAAAGTCCAACAAGCCCAGCCATGTGCAGGCAAACAGTGGATAGGCAATGTGACCCTAGACAGAACAGGAATACACAACATTGACACTCTGGACAAATGCACAGACACCATACCCCAACCCAAACAAGAATTGCATCATCAAATGCCAATCATGAACACTAACTGGAATCAATGGGACAAATCAGCTAACACAGACAGACACCACACCAGTTATCAAGTGAGCATGGTGTCATAGTGTACCACAAGCATGCACATTAACAATCCTGACAAGTGACAGGTCAAATATAGGAGGGCATAGCACTATTGTGCACTCAAAACAAGCTCATGAACAAGAATCCTCTTTGTTGCATGTGACATACACACAAGAAATGCACACTGCACATGCAACACACATCTGAATGCATTACAATACACAAACTACTCACACACAATGTCATGCAAATAGAACATCACACACACATTGCACCTGTCAGTAGAAAGAGCCAACACAGGCCAAACACTGCATCCATCTACAACAAAAACACAACAGATGCATATACCAATTCATCACATAGCAAACTCAGCTGGACCTCAGGGGGATGCACACCAGGCAAGTACAAGGCAACATACACTGACAGCACTGCATGCACAGTAAGCAGTGTGTGAACACCAACCAAACCAGTAGCACACATATCTGAGTGCCCCACCATGCACTCCCACAACACAAATCATCACAGCACACACATCACATCACACTCAGGAAGGGTAGCAGTACCTCAGCAAACAGACATACAGCTGAGCCATCACGCACAGATGCACAACTCAGGAAAACCCAGATGCAAACAACATGACTTGAGGACTGTGCTGCTCAAACATATGCACTGCACATGAGCAACCATGACTGCAAACAAGTAGAAGAAAATAACACATAACTAATTGTGAAACTGTCCTCAGTGGCACATTGGTCCTGTACACAGATCATCCTCCCACAGTATAGTGTCACACTATGAAGTGGTGGGGAGGGTCACACACTGGCAAGGCATGGGATGGAAGACATGAGATTGAAGTGGTGTGTACATCAGTATTGGACAGGTGAGGAGTGTACAGTCCACAAACACATAGAGGAGTAACTCACAATGTGTAGGCATCAGAAGCACCTATAGGGGATGGTATGACTCGTCAAACCACATACTATACTCGACCCAAAAATGTGTCAAGTTACAGCAATGCATGAGAAAACTCACAAATAATGTCAGTGTGGCTGAGCAGGTCAGCACAGTGAGCACAAACTTAAACAAGACACATGGCTGATCAACAAAATACAACACTGACTTTACGATGACACACTCTGCATACTCACAACTGACAGCGACAACAAGTTGGTGTCCCCCAGGAGTGCAAGGACACACCGACACACTGCACAGTGCTCAACCTACAACTCCTACATGTGCCCACAATCTGAAGCACGTCTGACAATGTAACCTAACAGGCACACATTACCTGGATCATACATGTGTGTAGTTGGCATGTGCAGGGGCACATACACAACAACACTACTGACAATGACAGGCCAATCACACTGTATGACTACTCAAGTGCACACATTCAACTGTACCCATGTGACTATGAAGACAGGCCTGCACAAGATTACTACACATCAACACTGCTGTGCACACATCAAGAAAAATCCCACAGATATGACGGACCCTGGCCACCCCGCAAGTAGACCTGTGGATAGCATTCACCTCTGTTCTGGTATTGCATCCTAACATGACATGTGTACAATTTAGCAAACCTGAGCATAGAATGTTTAGGAGAAGATTAGATCATCACAAACAACCATCATTGCACCCTCAAGCCTCAAGAAGAACAAAAGTGCCTGTTACCTCTGGAAACCTCTGAAAAAGTAAAACAAGTAATTGCCAATGTGAAAGTGGCATACAGAGCATGTGTCAAATGAACCGATACCCATACATAAAACCTTTTATTTAGCAAGGGCATTGACAAAGCAGACAACATGAGTAACAGTCTTTATTACATAAAACCCATATAGGCATCAAAAGTACAAAACAGCAAGGCCATTGGCCAGTACAAATTCCTAGTATGCACATGTGTGTATGAGAAACTGCACAGGACATGGGCATCAAAAGTAACAAACAGCAAGGCCATTGGCCAGTCCATATTTCTAGTCTGCACATGTGTGCATGAGAAACTGCACAGGACATGGGCATCAAAAGTAACAAACAGCAAGGCCATTGGCTGGTCCATATTTCTAGTCCGCACATGTGTGCATGAGAAACTGCACAGGAAATGGGTAACACCGTCCACTGCCATGGGAATCACCACAGCTCAGGGGCTACATATGGGCAGTACAGGCACCACTGTGTGAGAAATGGTGTGGGGAGGGGCACTTGGCTTCAACTTTGGCTTGAAGTTGAACTGGGAGGTGGCTGATTGTCGGGGCCAGTTGGAGGACTGGACCTGGGAGAGAGAGATCCGGCTGAGGTAGAGGCATCAGTGGCTGTGGGAGCCTGAGGGCTGCTTGGACCAGGCGGAGTGGTGGCACGGGGAGGTGGAGACATGCTGTGTGGAGGCACAGTGTGTGAGGCTGAATGTTGAGGGCTGGGTCTCAACTTCTTGGGGATTCGATAGCCCACAGGTGTCTTGGCCGGAGTGGGAAGTGAGGTGGGCACAACAGCCTCACTCTCCACCAAAGGTGTATCAGGTGCAGGTGGCTCTCCCTGTGGGGATTTGCTGGATCTGGTGGTACGCTTGGTGAGGCCTTGCCTCTTCCCCTGCATCCCCTGTTGTCGAGGTAAACCCCCCACTTTGCTCTCTTGTCCCAGCTTCACAGGGGTGTGGGTGGGAGTTGACATTGTGGGTGAATCTGCCTTTGAAATGTGTTTGGGCTTAGTCGTTGCAGGCACCAGGTTCACAGCAGACAGGGCAAGTGTTTGTTTGTCTTTGGGAGCAGGTGTGGGGATGGGAGTGCCCTTGGATGGGGGTGATTTTGATGAATGTGATGTTGATGCCTGCTTCTTGGCCTGATGCCCCTGAGTGTCACGTGAAGGGCTTTTGGTTTTGCACTCCTGTGTGCCTGTTTTGTGTGGTGGGGATGGTGTCTGTGGTCTGGTCCGCTTTGAGTGCTTCTGTTGTGTGCTGCGTGTGGAGGACTTGGTGCCTGAGGGCTCTGGCGTGTGGGCACTCTCATCAGGTGGTGCCACTGGCAGGGTGGTTGCTGAAGGGACAGGAGCTGGACTGGGAGCCTGTGACTGCTGAATGGCTGCCGTCACTGTGGAGGACAAAGACTGGACAGTTCGGTGTAAACCACCCACGTCAGAATGAATGCCCTCCATGAAGGCAACTACCTGTGCCAACCTCTTGTCATGATCCTGGAAGGCATTCAGGAGAGCAGTCTGACCCACACACAGCTGGCGCAAAAGGTCTACCGCCTCCACACTGAGGGCAGCAGGGGAGACAGGGGCAGGGGCAGCCGTGCCTGGGGGAAGGAGACTCTACCCTTCTTAGGGCTGCGGGCACAGACAGCACTTGTGGGAGCAACTGGGAGGATGGGCACTGGACGATGTGTGGTGGAAGAAGAGGTAGATTTGGAACTTCCTGTGCCAGCCAACATCGAGGAGTCACCGCTGGAGTCTGAAGATGTGGAGGTTGGTGTTTCCGGGTGGGAATCATCCAGGGCACTCCTGTCCCCCTCTGAGGCACTGGTCACATCAGTGTCAGTGAGCTCATGTGTAGCAGTTATGCCAGAAGCTTCCCCACTCGTGTCGGTCCCCCGTCCTTCCCTGCCCTCGGTAGATGCTGCAAGAGACAGAGACATAGGTTCAGTATAGTGCCATACTCACAAACATCATATGCAAGCAAAGCACAAAACTTGGAAATTATACTCCCATGTTGGCCTCCTCCATGTACAGTCAGCATGTGCTACATTTATGCAATCATCAGAAGATGCATGGAAACATGCATTGTTGATATTAATGCCCCATGTGGCATTGACACAGCCAAATAGCTGGCCCTGTGCCTCCTTGTAACCTAACATACTATTCTCTGTAAGCATACCCACGTGCCTGTAGGTGAGATAGATATACATCTAAACATGTTGTCTCTGTCACATATGGAGTCACTTTAAGGGAACACCACAGATCCGCAGGGGCCAGGCGGTCGCTACCGCGATATGGCTCCTATACATTGGAGCCAGTGACCGTGATTGGTGTGGCGGAGCATGCCAACCACCATTTGTCCATAAACATATATGTATCACTACCGCGAGTGTGGCTTTGGCATTGGCGGTGACACACCGCAGGGGCCAGGCGGTCGCTACCGCGATATGGCTGCTATACATTGGAGCCAGTGACCGTGATTGGGGTGGCGGAGCACTTTGACGGCACCTATGGACACATCATGCTGTGTGAATGGCCAATGGCCAGTTATCAACAGTGCACAGTAGACACATGAATCATGGCACAATATTGTGCACACAATGCCAATGTAACCTTTACCCCACTGCTGACTACACATGCCATGTTGGTGTATATGATTGAAAACATTGGCATGTACTCCCTCACATGTCACTTGTGATATTGCTGGGCATGTACACAGAACAGTGTTGTGATGGACTCTCCAATGGGTACACATGTCAATGTGTGATAGGGCTGAGCAACTCACAGTGATGAATGTCTGACTACACAATGTGCATCTATCACTGTCTACTCATGCACATACTTGTTGTTTACGCACAGACTGTGCTCATCGTGTTGTTGATGTGTGCCCTGTTCGACTTATGCAAGTAGGTGTGGCAGGTACAGCAGCTAGGTAGGAGACAGTAGTGTTGCTGTTTCACACATATGCTGTAGGAACTACTCTCAGGGCTGCTCATGCAAGATGTGGCCATATCCCTTTTGGCATTCACATAGTCAGATATTGTTTTGGAGGCACTCGCTGTGTGAAAAGTGGACAGGTGTACGACTAGTGTAGCTGAAGGTGTCCCTACATGTAAGTTGGGCTGTAATCTGAACTGTGATGACAGTCATTCTTGGCGTTGTGTCAGTCAAAACGTAAGATGTCGGACACATCCCTTGGTGGATTGCATTGACATGTGTCCCCTTTCATCTCACCTAGGAGGAGACCAAATGTGCATTGTCCCTTCACAGTGCTGGCAGACATGGAGGATGAGGAGGTCATACTGAAATTCCGTCTGGATCGACCCACCCTACAAGACCTATGTGCTATGTTGGAGCCCCACCTGCGGCCTCGCAGAACATATCCGACTGCTTTCACACCAATGTCTAAGGTGATGGCGGCCCTGCATTTTGTTTGCTACTGGATCATTCCAGTACACGGTGTCCAGCGCAGGTGGGATGTCGCAACCTATGTTCAGCATGGTGCTACGTGATGTCCTGTCCGCTATGATGACCTACAAGGACAAATATATCCATTTCCCCAGGAGGCATGAGTTGGCAGCTGTGAAGGGTGATTTTTATGCCCTTGGGCACATCCCCAATGTTGTTGGTGCCATTGACTGCACACATGTTGGCCTGGTTCCACCACAGGCACGTGAGCACATCTACAGGAACAGGAAACATTTCCATTCCATCAATGTGCAAGTGGTGTGCCAGGCCGATATGATCATCTCACATGTCTGTGCCAAATTTCCTGGCTCGGCCCATGACTCGTACATCATGCGTAACAGCAATGTGCCACAGCTGATGGATAATCTGCTTCTGGAGCGTGCATGGATTGTGGGTGAGTACGCAGAGTCAAGTAGCGTGCTGTGTGTGTGACATGCTGTCCTCTGCCACAGTTATATTACAAAGTTTGTCTGTGTATCTCCCACCTAGGTGATTCTGCATATCCCAACCGTCCTTGGTTGCTGAGCCCACTGCGGAATCCCAGGACCCCAAGTGAAGTCCGCTACAATGATGCCCATGGGAGGACACGTCGTGTGGTGGAGCGTACTTTTGGTCTCCTGAAGTCACGGTTTCGCTGCCTGGACAAGACCGGAGGTGCACTGATGTACTCGCCCAAAAGGGTGTGTCAGATTGTAGTAGCATGCTGCATGCTCCACAACCTGGCATTGCGCAAGGAGATACCCCTGCTCCTGGACGCTGATGAGCAGCCGAGGCCCCCATCTGCAAACCAACCCATGTCCAGTGACAAGGATAATGGAGAGGAGGAAGGTGTCGACCTGCGTCAACAGCTCATCAACCGCTACTTCACTTGAAGGTGAGTGACAATGTACAACGGGGCCATTGTCTGCTGATGTCATTGTTGGTGAAAAGGTCTATGTGAGCTTTGTGACTGCAGCCTGTTGTTGACTCAGTGCTGGCTGCCAATATTTCTGGGACAGGGTAGTTTGGCACAGATACAGGATGTCTATGTCGGTACTGTTGCTCATCGTAATGTGTGCAGATTGGAGTACCTTGATGACAAGTGTTGTGTGATGGCTGTGATGCCACCGCCTGACTAGTGAATATTGTTATGTTGTGTTTTCCTAGGTCCCATCAGCCTCTCCTTGCCTACAAACAATCCGTGCTCCTGGTACATTGTAATCATGGTGAACATTGCACATCCTGTGATTAAAACACGGAGCAGACACAACCACATAGGTGTGTAAGGAGTGTTTATTTACAATGGGTACATGTGACAGGGGAGTTAATATTTACAAAAAGGTGAATAGTGAAGCAATGAGTTGTCAGTGATGTAAGATGAGACAATCGAGTTGCCATTAACATGGCAGTGTGGGGAAGGACAGTCAACAATGTCAATGGCAAGAGAAGAGGGGTGCCATCGTGGCTGGCTTCTTGACTGGCGTTTGGCAGGTGCTTTGCCACGGGATCCTCCCTTGGATTTCTTTGGACGGCCCCTTGGTCGTTTGGAAGGGGTGGCCTCTGCTGCAGGGCCAGTGGGGTCTGAGGAGTCCCCCCTCTCCGTGGCCGCAGGGGAGGATGTGGAACTGTCATCCTGCGGGCCACCGGAGGGAGGTGGAGGTGTTGTTTGTGCCGCAGGCCTGTCCCTCAGAACCACCATTAGCTGGCCCAAGAGGTCTACGATTTGGCCCATGCAGGTGTCTATGGACCTCAGCAGCAGGCGGAGCTCACGTTAATCTTCCAGAGCCTGGCCCGTTTGTCCCTGGGCCCGTTCATAGGCCCCAAGTACTCTGGTGATGTTGTGCAGGGCTTCGGTCCCAGTGTCCGGTTGGCTTAGACTCCCCTTTGCCCTCCCACATGCCCTGCTGTCACGGACCTGTTGCCTCGCCACTGTACACACCCGCCTACTTTCCCTGCCCTCCTCAGTTGGTGGGGTGGGGTGGTCATCCTCTGAGGCAGGGAGAGTGTTGCAGGCAGCACTGGTGGTGGTGGTGGCAGTGTTGGTGGTGGTGGTGGAGGCCGCACAGGTCGTTCCAGCAGGGGTCAGCATAGTTGTTGTTGTTGCTGATGTGGTGGGGGGGACAGTGGGGTCCTGGGACCTGTTGCGCCCTGGCATGCCAGATGGGCCGGCTTCAAGCTCCACATCCTCGAAATTCAGGGAGTCATCATCAGGGAGTCCATGTTCCGGGGGTGGAGACTGGCTCTGCAGGTTGGTGTTGTCATCCTCTGCAGTCAGTTGTTGGTCACATGTGGGACAGAGGGGAAATGGTCATTGACATGCACCCCTCAAGCTTGGTGTTCGATGTATCTTATTTACAGGTTATGCAACACACAGTTTACTAGTTCTCACATTGTATGTCTGTACAGTAATGTGCATCATGACATGATGTGGAGGTACATACATTAATTTTCCATGGTGTGACATGTCAATGGATACCATGCCCCACGTGCAGATTTTGTGATTACGAGGACATGTTGTCATCGGACAACTGGCGGCAATACGACTTGATGTGAAGCATCTTTGCTGATTACTCTGCCTGGCAGGCGTTACATCTGCGCATGAACTAGCCATTGTCATCTCATGCATACCTTTGTCATGTCCTGTGCTTTGATTTATTTGCTCTACAAACCATGCTTGCTTTGTTTTCATATGGTCCTTCATGCTCAGCCCCCATGGAACTTACAGATAGCATTCAGTGCTGTGCATGTTTGTGCCCTGATTTACTTCAACATGGGATCTGGTGAGTCACACTTTTGTTTCTGTGACAGTTACATACACTTAGCTGTCTGCACACTGTAATTTGATATTGTATCTGTGTCAATTTTGGTGGGATGTGAGGGCTGGTGTTGTCATATGGCTCCATGCTTTTTGAGAGGAATGGTGGGGTGCATGCACTGTCTACTTACCTGTTCTGTTGTCACATTGGGGTGGACTTCTGACACATCTCTTTGGGTGTGTGTTTAGGTGCTCCATCCTGCTCAGGGGTGGGACAGGGATGCCAGGTGGGAGTTGTGGTGCAGGCCTTCCACCCCCAAACTGCCCTCCCTGGTAAGATGGCTACCTACCTGTTAGATGTAGGTGAACATTGCAATGGCTGACACATGCTTCTGGGTGGGGGGAGTGCTACATCCTGCTCAGGGGTGGGACAGGGGTGCCTGGTGGGAGAGGTAGTGCAGGCCTCCCACCCCCAAACAGCCCTCCCTGGGAAGATGGCTACCTACCTGTTAGATGGAGGTGAACATTGCAATGGCTGACACATGCTTCTGGGTGTGGGGGGAGTGCTACATCCTGCTCAGGGGTGGGACAGGGGTGCCTGGTGGGTGTTGTGGTGCAGGTCTCCCACCCCCAAACTGCCGTTCCTGGGAAGATGGCTACCTACCTGTTAGATGGAGGTGAACATTGCAATGGCTGACACATGCTTCTGGGTGTGGGGGGAGTGCTACATCCTGCTCAGGGGTGGGACAGGGGTGCCTGGTGGGAGCTGTGGTACAGGCCTCCCACCTCCAAACTGCCCTCCCTGGGAAGATGACTACCTACCTGTTAGATGAAGGTGAACTATGCAATGGCTGACACATGCTTCTGGGTGTGGGGGGAATGCTACATCCTGCTCAGGGGTGGGACAGGGGTTCCTGGTGGGAGTTGTAGTGCAGGCCTCCCTCCCCCAAACAGCCCTCCCTGGGAAGATGGCTACCTACCTGTTAGATGGAGGTGAACATTACAATGGCTGACACATGCTTCTGGGTGGGGGGGAGTGCTACATCCTGCTCAGGGGTGGGACAGGGGTGCCTGGTGGGAGTTGTAGTGCAGGCCTCCAACCCCCAAACAGCCCTCCCTGGGAAGATGGCTACCTACCTGTTAGATGGAGGTGAACATTGCAAAGGCTGACACATACTTCTGGGTGTGGGGGGAGTGCTACATCCTGCTCAGGGGTGGGACAGGGGTGCCTGGTGGGAGTTGTGGTGCAGGCCTCCCACCCCCAAACTGCCCTTCCTGGGAAGATGGCTACCTGCCTGTTAGATGAAGGTGAACATTGCATGGCTGACACATGCTTCTGGGTGTGGGGGGAGTGCTACATCCTGCTCAGGGGTAGGACAGGGATGCCTGGTGGGAGTTGTGGTGCAGGCCTCCCGCCCCCAAACTGCCCGCCCTGGGAAGATGGCTACCTACCTGTTAGATGAAGGTGAACTATGCAATGGCCGGCACATGCTTCTGGGTGTGGGGGAGTGCTACATCCTGTTCAGGGGTGGGACAGGGGTGCCTGGTGGGAGTTGTGGTGCAGGCCTCCCAAACCCAAACTGCCCTCCCTGTGTAGATGGCTACATACCTGTTAGATGAAGGTGAACATTGCAATGGCTGACACATGCTTCTGGGTGGGGGGGAGTGCTACATCCTGCTCAGGGGTGGGGCAGGGGTGCCTGGTGGGAGAGGTAGTGCAGGCCTCCCACCCCCAAACAGCCCTCCCTGGGAAGATGGCTACCTACCTGTTAGATGGAGGTGAACATTGCAATGGCTGACACATGCTTCTGGGTGTGGGGGAGTGCTACATCCTGCTCAGGGGTGGGACAGGGGTGCCTGGTGGGTGTTGTGGTGCAGGTCTCCCACCCCCAAACTGCCGTTCCTGGGAAGATGGCTACCTACCTGTTAGATGGAGGTGAACATTGCAATGGCTGACACATGCTTCTGGGTGTGGGGGAGTGCTACATCCTGCTCAGGGGTGGGACAGGGGTGCCTGGTGGGAGCTGTGGTACAGGCCTCCCACCTCCACACTGCCCTCCCTGGGAAGATGACTACCTACCTGTTAGATGAAGGTGAACTATGCAATGGCTGACACATGCTTCTGGGTGTGGGGGGAGTGCTACATCCTGCTCAGGGGTGGGACAGGGGTGCCTGGTGGGAGTTGTAGTGCAGGCCTCCCTCCCCCAAACAGCCCTCCCTGGGAAGATGGCTACCGACCTGTTAGATGGAGGTGAACATTACAATGGCTGACACATGCTTCTGGGTGGGGGGAGTGCTACATCCTGCTCAGGGGTGGGACAGGGGTGCCTGGTGGGAGTTGTAGTGCAGGCCTCCAACCCCCAAACAGCCCTCCCTGGGAAGATGGCTACATACCTGTTAGATGGAGGTGAACATTGCAATGGCTGACACATGCTTCTGGGTGTGGGGGGAGTGCTACATCATGCTCAGGGGTGGGACAGGGGTGCCTGGTGGGAGTTGTGGTGCAGGCCTCCCACCCTTAAACTGCCCTCCCTGGGAAGATGGCTACGTACCTGTTAGATGATGGTGAACTATGCAATGGCTGACACATGTTTCTGGGTGTGGGGGGAGTGCTACATCCTGCTCAGGGGTGGGACATGGATGCCTGGTGGGAGTTGTAGTGCAGGCCTCCCACCCCCAAACAGCCCTCCCTGGGGAGATGGCCACCTACCTGTTAGATGGAGGTGAACATTGCAATGGCTGACACATGCTTCTGGGTGTGGGGGGAGTGCTACATCCTGCTCAGGGGTGGGACAGGGGTGCCTGGTGGGAGTTGTGGTGCAGGCCTCCCAATCTCAAACTGCCCTCCCTTGGTAGATGGCTACCTACCTGTGTGATGAAGGTGAACTATGCAATGGCTTACACATGCTTCTGGGTGTGGGGGAGTGCTACATTCTGCTCAGGGGTGGGACAGGGGTGCCTGGTGGGAGTTGTAGTGCAGGCCTCCCACCCCCAAACAGCCCTCCCTGGGAAGATGGCTACCTACCTGTTAGATGGAGGTGAACATTGCAATGGCCGACACATGCTTCTGGGTGGGGGGAGTGCTACATCCTGCTCAGGTGTCGGACAGGGGTGCATGGTGGGAGTTGTAGTGCAGGCCTCCCACCCCCAAACAGCCCTCCTTGGGAAGATGGCTACCTACCTGTTAGATGGAGGTGAACATTGCAATGGCTGACACATGCTTCTGGGTGTGGGGGGAGTGCTACATCCTGCTCAGGGGTGGGACAGGGGTCCCTGGTGGGAGTTGTGTTGCAGGCCTCCCACCCCCAAACTGCCCTCCCTGGGAAGATGGCGATCTACCTGTTAGATGTAGGTGAACATTGCAATGGCTGACACATGCTTCTGGGTGAGGGGGAGTGCTACATTCTGCTCAGGGGTGGGACAGGGGTGCCTGGTGGGAGTTGTGGTGCAGGCCTCCCACCCCCAAACAGTCCTCCCTGGGAAGATGGCTACCTACCTGTTAGATGGAGGTGAACATTGCAATGGCTGACACATGCTTCTGGGTGTGGGGGAGTGCTACATACTGCTCAGGGGTGGGGCAGGGGTGCCTGGTGGGAGTTGTGGTGCAGGGCTACCGCCCCCAAACTGCCCTCCCTGGGGAGATGGCTACCTGCCTGTTAGATGAAGGTGAACTATGCAATGGCTGACACATGCTTCTGGGTGTGGGGGGAGTGCTACATCCTGCTCAGGGGTGGGACAGGGGTGCCTGGTGAGAGTTGTAGTGCAGGCCTCCCACCCCCAAACAGCCCTCCCTGGGAAGATGGCTACCTACATGTTAGATGGAGGTGAACATTGCAATGGCTGACACATGCTTCTGGGAGTGGGTGGAGTGCTACATCCTGTTCAGGGGTGGGACAGGGGTGCCTGGTGGGAGTTGTGGTGCACGCCTCCTAAACCCAAACTGCCCTCCCTGGATAGATGGCTACCTACCTGTTAGATGAAGGTGAACTATGCAATGGCTGACACATGCTTCTGGGTGTGGGGGAGTGCTACATACTGCTCAGGGGTGGGGCAGGGGTGCCTGGTGGGAGTTGTGGTGCAGGGCTACCGCCCCCAAACTGCCCTCCCTGGGGAGATGGCTACCTGCCTGTTAGATGAAGGTGAACATTGCAATGGCTGACACATGATTCTGGGTGGGGGGGAGTGCTACATCCTGCTCAGGGGTGGGACAGGGGTGCCTGGTGGGAGTTGTAGTACAGGCCTCCCACCCCCAAACAGCCCTCCCTGGGAAGATGGCTACCTACCTGTTAGATGTAGGTGAACATTGCAATGGCTGACACATGCTTCTGGGTGGGGGGGGTGCTACATCCTGCTCACGGGTAGGACAGGGGTGCATGGTGGGAGTAGTATTGCAGGCCTCCCACCCCCAAACAGCCCTCCCTGGGAAGATGGCTACCTACCTGTTAGATGGAGGTGAACATTGCAATGGCTGACACATGCTTCTGGGTGTGGGAGGAGTGCTACATCCTGCTCAGGGGTGGGACAGGGGTACCTGGTGGGAGTTGTGCTACAGGCCTCCCACCCCCAAACTGCCCTCCCTGGGAAGATGGCTACCTACCTGTTAGATGTAGGTGAACATTGCAATGGCTGACACATTCTTCTGGGTGGAGGGAGTGCTACATCCTGCTCAGGGGTGGGACAGGGGTGCCCGGTGGGAGTTGTAGTGCAGGCCTCCCACCCCCAAACAGCCCTCCCTGGGAAGATGGCTACCTACCTGTTAGATGCAGGTGAACATTGTAATGGCTGACACATGCTTCTGGGTGTGGGGGGAGTGCTACATCATGCTCAGGGGTGGGACAGGGGTGCCTGGTGGGAGTTGTGGTGCAGGCCTCCCACCCTTAAACTGCCTTCCCTAGGAAGATGGCTACCTACCTCTTAGATGACGGTGAACTATGCAATGGCTGACACAAGTTTCTGGGTGTGGGGGAAGTGCTACATCCTGCTCAGGTGTGGGACATGGGTGCCTGGTGGGAATTGTAGTGCAGGCCTCCCACCCCCAAACAGCCCTCCCTGGGAAGATGGCTACCTACCTGTTAGATGAAGGTGAACTATGCAATGGCTGACACATGCTTCTGGGTTTGGGGGGAGTGCTACATCCTGCTCAGGGGTGGGACGGAGTGCCTTGAGGGAGTTGTGGTGCAGGCCTCCCACCCTTTAACTGCCTTCCCTGGGAAGATGGCTACCTACCTGTTAGATGAAGGTGAACTATGCAATGGCTGACACATGCTCCTGGGTGTGGGGGGAGTGCTACATCCTGCTCAGGGGTGGGACAGGGTGCCTGGAGGGAGTTGTAGTGCAGGCTTCCCACTCCCAAACAGCCCTCCCTGGGAAGATGGCTACCTACCTGTTAGATGGAGGTGAACATTGCAATGGCTGACACATGCTTTTGGGTGGGGGGGGAGTGCTACATCCTGCTCAGGGGTGGGACAGGGCTGCCTGGTGGGAGTTGTAGTACAGGCCTCCCACCCCCAAACAGCCCTCCCTGGGAAGATGGCTACCTACCTGTTAGATGTAGGTGAACATTGCAATGGCTGACACATGCTTCTGGGTGTGGGAGGAGTGCTACATCCTGCTCAGGGGTAGGACAGGGGTGCATGGTGGGAGTAGTATTGCAGGCCTTCCACCCCCAAACAGCCCTCCCTGGGAAGATGGCTACCTACCTGTTAGATGGAGGTGAACATTGCAATGGCTGGCACATGCTTCTGCGTGTGGGAGGAGTGCTACATCCTGCTCAGGGGTGGGACAGGGGTACCTGGTGGGAGTTGTGGTACAGGCCTCCCACCCCCAAACTGCCCTCCCTGAGAAGATGCCTACCTACCTGTTAGATATAGGTGAACATTGCAATGGCTGACACATTCTTCTGGGTAGGGGGAGTGCTGCATCCTGCTCAGGGGTGGGACAGGGGTGCCTGGTGGGAGTTGTTGTGCAGGCCTCCCACCCCCATACAGCCCTCCCTGGGAAGATGGCTACCTACCTGTTAGACGCAGGTGAACATTGCAATGACTGACACATGCTTCTGGGTGGGGGGGAGTGCTACATCATGCTCAGGGGTGGGACAGGGGTGCCTGGTGGGAGTTGTGGTACAGGCCTCCCAATCCCAAACTGCCCTCCCTGGGTAGATGGCTACCTACCTGTTAGATGAAGGTGAACTATGCAATGGCTGACACATGCTTCTGGGTGTGAGGGGAGTGCTACTTCCTGCTCAGGGGTGGGACGGAGTGCCTTGAGAGAGTTGTAGTGCAGGCCTCCCACCCCCCAAACAGCACTCCCTGGGAAGATGGCTACCTACCTGTTAGATGTAGGTGAACATTGCAATGGCTGACACATGCTTCTGGGTGGGGGGGAGTGCTACATCCTGCTCAGGGGTGGGACAGAAGTGCCTGGTGGGAGTAGTAGTGCAGGCCTCCCACCCCCAAACAGCCCTCCCTGGGAAGATGGCTACCTACCTGTTAGATGGAGGTGAACATTGCAATGGCTGACACATGCTTCTGGTTGTGGGAGGAGTGCTACATCCTGCTCAGGGGTGGGACAGGGGTGCCTGGTGGGAGTTGTGTTGCAGGCCTCCCACCCCTAAACTGCCCTCCGTGGGAAGATGGCTACCTACCTGTTAGATGTAGGTGAACATTGCAATGGCTGACTCATGCTTCTTGGTGGGGGGAGTGCTACATCCTGCTCACGGGTGGGACAGGGGTGCCTAGTAGGAGTTGTAGTGCAGGCCTCCCACCCCCAAACAGCCCTCCCTGGGAAGATGGCTACCTACCTGTTAGATGGGGGTGAACATTGCAATGGCTGACACATGCTTCTGGGTGTGGGGGGAGTGCTACATCATGCTCAGGGGTGGGACAGGGGTACCTGTTGGGAGTTGTGGTGCAGGCCTCCCACCATTAAACTGCGGAAGATGGCTACCTACCTGTTAGATGAAGGTGAAGTATGCAATGGCTGACACATGCTTCTGGGTTTGGGGGGAGTGCAACATCCTGCTCAGGGGTGGGACGGAGTGCCTTGAGGGAGTTGTGGTGCAGGCCTCCGACCCTTAAACTGCCTTCCCTGGGAAGATGGCTACCTACCTGTTAGATGAAGGTGAACTATGCAATGGCTGACACATGTTTCTGGGTGTGGGGGAAGTGCTACATCCTACTCAGGTGTGGGACATGGGTGCCTGGTGGGAGTTGTAGTGCAGGCCTCCCACCCCCAAACAGCCCTCCCTGGGAAGATGGCTACCTACCTGTTAGATGGAGGTGAACATTGCAATGGCTGACACATGCTTCTGGGTGTGGGTGGAGTGCTACATCCTGCTCACGGGTGGGACAGGGGTGCTTGGTGGGAGTTGTGGTACAGGCCTCCCAATCCCAAACTGCCCTCCCTGGGTAGATGGCTACCTACCTGTTAGATGAAGGTGAACTATGCAATGGCTGACACATGCTTCTGGATGTGGGGGGAGTGCTACATCCTGCTCAGGGGTGGGATGGAGTGCCTTGAGGGAGTTGTAGTGCAGGCCTCCCACCCCCAAACAGCCCTCCCTGGGAAGATGGCTACCTACCTGTTATATGTAGGTGAACATTGCAATGGCTGACACATGCTTCTGAGTGGGGGGAAGTGCTACATCCTGCTCAGGGGTGGGACAGAGGTGCCTTGTGGGAGTAGTAGTGCAGGCCTCCCACCCCCAAACAGCCCTCCCTGGGAAGATGGCTACCTACCTGTTAGATGGAGGTGAACATTGCAATGGCTGACACATGCTTCTGGGTGTGGGAGGAGTGCTACATCCTGCTCAGGGGTGGGACAGGGGTGCCTGGTGGGAGTTGTGGTGCAGGCCTCCCACCCCTAAACTGCCCTCCCTGGGAAGATGGCTACCTACCTGTTAGATGTAGGCGAACATTGCAATGGCTGACACATGCTTCTTGGTGGGGGAGTGCTACATCCTGCTCAGGGGTGGGACAGGGGTGCCTGGTGGAAGTTGTAGTGCAGGCCTCCCACCCCCAAATAGCCCTCCCGGGAAGATGGCTACCTACCTGTTAGATGGCGGTGAACATTGCAATGGCTGACACATGCTTCTGGGTGTGGGGGAGTGCTACATCCTGCTCAGGGGTGGTGCAGGGGTGCCTGGTGGGAGTTGTGGTGCAGGCCTCCCACCCCCAAACTGCCCTCCCTGGGAAGATGGCTACCTACCTGTTAGATGAAGGTGAACTATGCAATGGCTGAATCATGCTTCTGGGTGTGGGGGGAATGCTACATCCTGCACAGGGATAGGACAGGGGTGCCTGGTGGGAGTTGTAGTGCAGGCCTCCCACCCCCAAACAACCCTCCCTGGGAAGATGGCTACCTACCTGTTAGATGGAGGTGAACATTAAAATGGCTGACACATGCTTCTGGGTGGGGGGGAGTGCTACATCCTACTCAGGGGTGGGACAGGGGTGCCTGGTGGGAGTTGTAGTGCAGGCCTCCCACCCCCAAACAGCCCTCCCCTGGGAAGATGGCTACCTACCTGTTAGATGTATGTGAACATTGCAATGGCTGACACATGCTTCTGGGTGGGGGGAGTGCTACATCCTGCTCAGGGGTAGGACAGGGGTGCCTGGTGGGAGTTGTAGTGCAGGCCTACCACCCCCAAACAGCCCTCCCTGGGAAGATGGCTACCTACCTGTTAGATGGAGGTGAACATTGCAATGGCTGACACATGCTTCTGGATGGGGGGAGTGCTACATCCTGCTCAGGGGTGGGACAGGGGTGCCTGTTGTGAGTTGTAGTGCTGGCCTCCCACCCCCAAACAGCCCTCCCTGGGAAGATGGCTACCTACTTGTTAGATGGAGGTGAACTATGCAATGGCTGACACATGCTTCGGGGGGGGGGGTGCTCCATCTTGCTGAGCTGTGGAACAAGGGGGCCTGGTGGGAGTTTGAGTGCTGGCTGCCAGTACACATGCAACCCTGGGAATGTTGCAGGCTACCTTTGTGGTGATTTAGATGGATTGGATGTTACATCTGTGAGACCTGTGTTGGGTATTGTGGTACAGATGAATGGACTTGGGCCTAGGAGATGTAGCTTTGTGGTTGTGCAAGACAGTACATAGCAGTGTAATGGTATACATTTGTTTGTCCTTACCAGCCTGCACTCCCCCGGCTATTCCTGTGAGACTCTGGATGCAGTATGGCAAGCACCTTCTCCTCCCATGCAGTGACTGTTCTTGGTGGAATGGGAGGGCCACCGCCAGTCACCTGAGCCAGCTGACAGTTCTTGTTCTTCTTCTCTTTCACCACCCTCTTCAGGTCATGCCACTGCCTCATGATTTCCTGCTTGGAGCGCGGGGTGGTCCCTACTGCATTGACCTTGTTGAGTATCCTTTCCCACATTTGTGCTCTTGTGGATAATGGTGTCTGTTGGACCAGGGTACCGAACGTATTTAAAAGGGAAAATCCCTCCTAAAGAAACAGATTGGGTAAAAATAGATAGAACAACTCAGGAACCAAATGAGTCTGTACATGCTTACTATGAACGGTTATTACAGGTGTTTAAGCATTATAGTGGTTTTGAGAATATTGGTGACAAAGATATGGGACATTTTGTGTATCGGTTTGTATATGGATTGAAACCAGAAATTAGTCAGATGATTCAGCAGCACATGTTGTGTTGGCAAAGCAAGACATTGGATGAGATTCTAAAGTACGCGAAATATTGCGGAGATGACATTGACGCCAGGCGTAGGCATCTAAAGGAGAAAATGATGTGGGCACAAGTACAATTGGCAGAGCAGCAAGAAGAGAAAGCAAATGACCAAAGTAATAATCAAGTGAAAGAACAGAGTCAGAATAATCAAGGAGCGAATGGTAATAAATTTAAGGGGCGAATGGACAGAGAAAAAGCGAAAAAGAAGTTTCCTTGTCATGCGTGCGGAAAGCTTGGACATTGGAAGAACGAGTGTAAGAGTACTCAGAATAATAAGAGTAATAATGGGCCAAATCAAAATTTAATCCCACAGATGCACAATGAAGTACTTATGAATCAGCAGCAACAGGTAGTTACTCCACAATATCAGGTGCCACCAGCTCCTATGCCAAATTTTGTGAACCATCAAAGTTTCAGTGCGAACACCGGATTTCAAGGAGAAAGTGGTAAGAATAACAGAACAATCGCACAATATTTTTTACAGAATGATGAAGAACATTCAGATACCGCACAATGACGGTGCCTGAGGGGGGGGAGGAAGAGGAGTGCGTGCTTGGTGCATCCTTGCCGGTAGATCAGTCAGGTCCATTCGTTGATGGGAGAGTAGAAGGTAAAGACATTACTTTCCTATTGGATACTGGTGCTACCAGGTCTACTGTGAGAACAGCAGACATCCCAAACCTACCCCTCTCGGAAGAGACAATCCAAGTTGTAGGCGTATCCAACCAACAAATTAGAACCCCTATCACAAAGCCAATGGAGGTTCACATTGGAAACTTCAAAGAAATGCATCGATTTGTAGTATGCGATTCCAGTCCTGTAAATCTGTTGGGAAGAGATCTTTTGTGCAAGATGAATTGCACGATCTATTGTACACCGGATGGTGTTGCTTTCCAAACCCCCGATGAGGTTGTTGTCTATAAAGTGATGCTGGCCAAACAGGGAACAGAAGGAGATGAAATGTTTTCATTAATAACTGAGAATGAATTGCCAGAAGAATTAAGAACGACAGTTAATCCAGATATGTGGGATTTTACAGGAAAAGACATTGGGCTAATGAAGAATATAGACCCAGTTAAAGTGACAGTGAAGGAAGGTGCAGTGTATCCAAATACCCGACAGTACAAAATGAGTCCAGAAGTAAAGGCAGGAATTATTCCAGAAATTGAATGAATGGTTAAACAAGGTATTTTAAAAGAAGTGATGGGTAGTCCCTGTAATTCGCCAATAATGGGACTGAAAAAGCCTAGCGGAAAATACAGAATAGTACAAGACCTACGGAAAATAAATAAAATTGTAATTCCCTGTTGTCCAATTGTGCCAAATCCAGCAGTGATCCTTTATCAGATACCGTGGAATGCAGGATGGTTTAAAGTAATTGATTTATGCCAAGCGTTCTTTTCTATGCCTTTGCACCCAGACAGCCAGTATCTTTTTACGTTTAAGTTTGAAGATCGTATTTATGCATGGTGTCGTGTTCCTCAAGGGTACACAGAGAGTCCTTAATTTTTTTATCAGATTTTGAAAAAGTGGTTGGAATCATTGATCATGCCTGGAAATTCTGTTCTGGTTCAGTACATTGAAGACCTTTTGGTGGCATCAAAAACACGAGAAGATTGTGTCACAGATACAATTGCATTACTGAACCATTTGGCTGAAGGAGGACACAAGGTGTCTCCAGAAAAATTACAATTCTGTCGACAAGAAGTAAGATATTTAGGGCATAAAATAGAAAGAGGAGTTAGAAAAGTGACACTGGAAAGAATAAAAATAATCAAAGAAATGCAATTGCCACAGACTCAGAGAGAAATGAGAATGTTTCTGGGAGTGGTTGGATATTGTAGGCAATGGATTAATGGTTTTTCTATGTTAGCAAAGCCATTAATACAAATGATCCGGAAACGAGCAAAAGATCCAATTGACTGGAATGATGACTGCCTAGAGGCATTTGTGAGATTAAGATATTGTTTGTGTGAGGCTCCTGCTTTGGGCATGCCTGATTATTCAAAAGATTTTGGTTTGTTCTGTTGTGAAAGAGAAAATTGTGCACTTTCAGTTTTAACACAGAGACATGGATTGAGTCGACGTCCAGTGGCATATTTTTCAGCCACATTGGACCCAGTAGCTTCAGCATTGCCTGGCTGCTTAAAAGCAGTAGCTGGTACTTGTATGAGTCTGGAGCAAAGTGAGTCAATAGTGATGGGACATCCAGTGAAAGTCTCTGTTCCACACTCAGTCGAAATTCTTTTGACAAGAACAAGAACTCAACACCTCACCCCTAGTCATTTGACAAAGTACGAAAGAGTGATTTTGGGAGCTGAGAATGTGACTGTAATAAGATGTACGATTCTGAACCCAGCCACTCTATTGCCAGACCCCTACGATGAAGAAGTGAAAATGAAAGCGATCATGATTGCTTGGACGTGACTGAGTTATGCACGAAGCCCTGCCCAGATATAAGAGAGACACCTTTGAAAGAGGCTGATCATGAGTTATTTGTAGATGGCTCCTGCCTTAGGACACAAGAAGGAGGTCTAAGTGCTGCATATGCTGTTTGTAAAATTTCTGGGGTAATTGAAGCATCCTGTTTACCTGGGGTCAAGTCTGCACAAGTAGCTGAACTGATTGCCTTAACCATGGCATGTAAAAAGGGGAAACAATTAGAGAGTAACCATATTTACGGATAGCCAATATGGTTTCAGGATTGTGCATGACTTTGGCCAGCTTTGGATGCAAAGGGGATTTCTGACTTCCTCAGGATCTCCTATCAGAAACAGCAAAAATGTAAAAGATTTGTAGGAAGCATTACAATTGCCAAAAGAGATAGCAGTTGTAAAATGCGCTGCACATCAGTAAGGAAATGACTATGTGACTGCTGGCAATAATTATGCTGATCAAGTGGCCAAATACTGTGCTAAAAATGCAGTAGCCATAAACAGAAACATTGAAACGGGTGAAACCAGATGTCAACTTATGTACTTCTCAGTACCAGAAACATGGGATGAGATTAGACAATTGCAGGAAGAAGTTGAGGAAAAGGAAAAAGAAATCTGGATAAAGGCAGCCTGTACCAAAAGACCACATGATGAGGTATGGGTGTATCTAGATGGAAGACCAGTCATGCCAGATTGTTTGCTTTCAAAAATGGCGAGAGTATGCCATGGAGCAACACACATAGGGAGAGATTCAATGATCAGGCTATTCAGACAGTGTTGGTACAATCCAAGGTTCAGGGTAGTCGCAGAGAGCCTTTGCCAAAGATGCTTAACCTGTCAACAGCAGAACCCAGGTAGAAAGACAGTGGTAAGCTGGGGAAAAATCGGAAAAGCAGAAGGACCCTTCACCAGATTACAGTTAGATTTCATTGAATTACCTCCATGCAATGGATTGAAATACGTACTTGTCATAGTATGCCTTTTCTCAAGATGGGTGGAAGCCTACCCTACTAGAAGAAATGGCAGTCTTACAGTTGCAAAATTGTTGTTGAGGTAGTTAGTGCCACGATTTGGTTTTCCGGTCACTTTGGAATCAGATAGAGGCCCTCATTTTAATAATGAAATAATTAGGTTAATTTGTGCTGCATTTAACATTGAACAAAAACTGCACTGTGCTTATCGTCCAGAGGCTTCTGGAGTTGTTGAGCAAATGAATGGCACAATCAAGTCAAGATTGGGAAAGGTGTGTGCATCCACAAAGCTGAAATGGCCAGATGCATTACCTCTTGTATTGATGGGTCTCAGAAGCATTCCACTCAGAAAAACAGGAATGAGTCCACATGAGGTTCTCATGGGAAGAGCATGAGACAGGCATTTATTCCTGGAAATAAACTAATGAGTATAACTGATGATCTGGTATTGGACTATTGCAAAGGATTGGCTGAAATGATGCGTTCTATCTCTCACCAGGTTGGAGAAGACGCAGTCGAAAGACAGCCAGACCAAGCGCATGATTTGAATCCTGGAGATTGGGTGCTAGTGAAGAAACACGCAAGAAAATCGTGTCTAGCACCAAGGTGGGACGGGCCACGACAAGTCATACTAGTCACTACCACAGCAGTGAAGTGTGCAGGTCTGCCCAATTGGATTTATGCCAGCCATACCAGAAGAGTTCCGAGCCCATCAGATCAACAAGAGTCACCACTGACTGAGCAGGCTGAAGCGTCAGGAGTTGTAAACTGTGAAATTGAAGAATCTAGAGTGATAGATTCTGAAAGACAACCATATGACGAACAGCCCGAGATAAGTCAGGAAGAATGGATCCCAGTGATTGAAATAATTGATGATGTTATTGAAACCAGAAGAAGAACAGAACTGAAAAGACAGGAAAGTAGTCAGGAAGAGACAGGGGAAGAAGAACACACTCAGGTGAAAACAGAAAGTGACACAAACAAACCTGAGGAGGGAAAAATAGAAGAACACGTTCAGGTGGAAGAAGAAAAGTTTGAATTAAGACCTGAACAGGACCAGGTAGAGTTAGAAGAACAAGTTCAGGCAGAAGAAGAAAGGTTTGAACTAAGACCTGAACAAGGTCAGATAGAATTAGAAGAACAAGCTCAGGAAGAAGTAGAACAAAATACAGTAGAACCTGAGCAGGAAGAAGCAAAAGAAGGTACAAGCACACAAAACAGAGAAACAGAACAGATTGTGCCCAAAATAAATGAAATAAAAAGAACTTTACAAGGAGATAAAGAAGGTGAAAACGCAGTACAAATCAAAAGAGTCAGAAAGGGAGACAATTGGCCAACTGGAGTAAAGAAATAAAAATATTATCTGAGAAAATCTGAAAAGAAACCAGAGCAAGTGAACGAAATCACAAGTCAAACAAGACCTAAACAAACCTTAGCAAAAATAACTCGAAGAAGTCCAAGATTGAGAAATTTAAACAGGAGATACAAGGCTCCAGAGTGGACCTACGTCATTCTCGAAGAATTGGAGTCCCTGGATCGGTCTGATGAGACAGAAGAGGTTCATATTGCACAAATTGATGAAAGCAAATTGAAACCTCCTTAAGAACAAAAAGAAAGGCTAAGACTGTAAAAAGAAAAAGATAAGAGAAAAGGAATTTTCTCAAGAATAAAATGGCAGACATTGAAGTTACCGGAAAACCAAAATGTGGAGTAAAAAGAAAGTGTTTTAGATTTTGTTTTTGTAGTATTTTATTAGCAGCATTAGGATGGTTATTCTTAACAGTAGGAGTACCTTTTATAATAAAGACAAGTGACAAGAATAACACAGATACTAATGTTAAGGTGGATAGAATAAGAGAAACTAAAATTGAAATAGGGGTAGAAGATGAAGCAAACTATCATAATGAATCAGACTATAATACGTCCTCTAATGTGTTTATTAAGTTGTTGTTTCAATATGTTAGTACTATGGAGATTAATAACTGCTACGTGTGTATGAAGTTATCCTCATCAGTATCAGAAGGAATGACCTATCACCATATACCCTTAACCTATGGTGTGTCATGTAGTATCTTATCAAGTTTATTTTACGCTACAGGGAGACTTCAGTATTTTTATTCTAATTTAGATGTAGTATTTTCTGAACTACCTATTAGAAAGAATATGAATCCAGTAGCTAGTAGTAAAAACGAACAGTTTTTGGGTGACTTTTTCATAACAATGAGTTCAATAGATTTAGTTCAAGCACGTAGAGACAATCTAACATGTATATTAAGAAAAGAAGAAAAGATTTTTCGAATTTAGTAGAAGAAAGGAGACAGAATTTAATAAGGGAGGCAACTACACAGAAAACCCATGTACCTCCATGGGTTGGGAAGGAGGGAATCTATGCAAGTGGCAAGGCTCATGCTGCGATGTCCCTGGACTTTGTGAAAAGGGGAACATTCTGCCTCCATAGGTTAAAGACAGATTATAACAATAATTACATTGGTTCCAGTGAATGTGAACATAACTTCCGAATATTAGGAGGATGGGGACTAAAAGGGGGAACTGATCCTGTGTTTCCAGGAGTGTATTATGTTTGTGGGAGCAATGCCTATTATAGGTTACCTGCAAGATGGTACGGAAGCTGTTATTTTGGAATAGTTTTTCCAAAAATGTATCATGTAGATAAAATCAGTGGAACCAATGGGAATTCTAATGGACTAACACGTAGAAGAAGAGCTAGTTTTTCTGAAATTGTAGGAGACATTTTTAGTGCACTGATACCCTCAGTTGGAGTCATTCTAAATTCACAGAAAATTTGTAAGTTATCAACCATAGTTGATCGTCTTTCTACAGACACTGCAGGAGGATTTCTAATGATTAACACAGAGATGGTTGCAATTAGATCCATGGTTTTACAGAACCGTCTTGCTCTTGATATATTGTTAGCAAAAGAAGATGGAGTCTGTGGCATGTTGAAAGTTCAACATTGCTGCACTTATATTCTGGACAAGAGCAGAGAAATTAAAGGATACATTGAAAACATTATGGGAATGCATAAAGATTTGACCCAACTGGAGGTTGACAGTGTGTGGGGAAGACTAACAAAAAGTATAACATCAATAGGGAAATGGTTTGTTGATTTTGGGAGAAGTTTTATAGGTCAAATAATAATACCATTAGTTATGATAATAATGGTAGTAATGTTAGTAATAATTACATATAAAGGTTGTAGAAAAGGTACAAAAGAAAAGGTACACTTGGAGAGAAAGGGAAAGGACAGACATGAAAGAGAAAATATGATGAAATACGTTGGGAAGAACTGAAAGGCAGGTTATATAAGAAGATGCGAGATTTAGAAGGAAACAAAATTGTTGATGGAAATTGGGAGGACAATAGAGAAAACTGAGAAGTGTTAAAGTTGGTATCTGGGATGGATGGGTAATTTTGTGATGGCTTAATATGCCACCAGAGAGGGGATTGATGGAGCAAGGACTCGAACATGAGACTTGCTCGGAAAGCAATCCTCTCGTTTTAACTCACTAGCGAATTACTAACAACGTGTTTTGTGATTAATAATACGCATTTCCGTTACACACGGGAGAAATTGAAGCTTGCCTATGTGTTTACTAACTGCAATAACATGAACGTAGGACTAAATTGCATTCTAACACGGGATCTTTACTGCGCATGCGTCTACTGCATCTACGTAGTGTGACGTGCTGACGCTTGGAGGGAAATTCTGGCGCTTGCGCAAAGAACTATAAAATGGCTGCTTAAAAGCTCACATGCATGGCACCTGCTTGCAGAAATTAGAAAATAAGTTTTATACTAAAGCAAATGCAGAAGGAGAAATAATAAATGGTATGGGCTAGAGTAGAGGTTGGTGGTATACAGTGAAATAATTTATTTTTGAGAATAACATTCTTCCTTTTGACTTTATTATTAGTGCGTATTTGGGCCTGTCAAATTTGTCTGAGTCGAGCAGACTGACGTTGCGCGACGTATGCGCCCTGGTGTGGAAATTCAAAAAGATGACTAAGGACTTGTCACGCGTCCAAGGTCGGCGAGGATGTGCCCTGGGAACATGAGGGTGAAGAGTTCATATGAAGGAACTGTATTCAAAAAGATGATACATTTGTATTAATAAAGTTTAAAGATGTATGGGAAAGGAATGGCGAAATAAAAGTTGGAGGGGAGGAGTTTGGAAAACAATGGTTTAAAGAAATAAATGAAGTATAAGCATGGTGTGATGATCATCCCCCTCGCCTGTCCAATCAGAAGTTAGTATTTTGCAAAATTGAAACATTAATGGGTGGTACATGCTTATGGAAGGGTATAATTGAGGTACTCTAGTTAGCTGAGAAATATATTTGGAACGAGGTGTGCTGAGGCGATGTAAAGTTCGAGATGCTGTTGGTGCTGGGGTAGTGCTGATGCTCTGAAATACTGATGAAGAAATCGAATGCAGAACCATCTACTTAATTTGGGTGGGTTAGAAAGAAGATCGCGGAAGAACCATGAGGAGGAAGAGAGTGTCAGAGAGGGGTGCGACATAGTCGTCGGTATCTAGAGAGGTGAAGTATCCTGTCCTGATTCCTGTCCTGAAGCCTTTGTCTCCTGATCTGTCCTGGGGACCCTTACCAGCCCTTTGGCCAGGGGGTTGGTCTGCACACCATACTTGGTAATTATAAATTCATCATCTTGATAAATGCTCTTCTCTCTCTATCATCTTCTTTCTGAGCATAGTTGTTGTGTGGATCTGAATTACTGTTATTTCTAATGAATTTTTGATTTAATTGGCACTCTTGCGAATGAGGGTGTTTGTACTGAAACGTTTTTTAAATGGTTCACACTTAACTAACTTAGATAAAGATTTAAAAAAATTTACCGAGTCTGTGATTATTTTTAATCAAGAAATGTTTAACCAAATTATGTTAATTATCACCATCAACTAGTTCCACCTAAATGGTCCATTGACCAGAGGAAAGAACTATTTGATCAGTGAAAGATTTAGTTAGAGAAGAAATAACTAGATCGTGAGGTATGAAAATTATAAAACTATAAAGTTCCAGCGGTCTACTTGGTGATTAGTGCAAGAGAGTTATATGGGCCCAGGTGAGTATTTGGTAGTGGAGTATCTGTTGCTAGTACGCTGCTGGATCACTACTCTGCTTATCTCATCTACCATGACTGACAACTCACTCTCTGTGAATTTGGGCATTTTCTTTTGTGCCATGGTGTGTGCTGTGCAAATGTTTTGATGTGCAGTTGTGAGGGAGGTGGGGGTGGTGTGGGGGTGTGTATGTCTGTTGTTGTGCTGGTGAGATGTGTGGTGTTTTGCCTATCCAATGTGCTGCAGGGTTTGGTTCCTTCAGGGCTGGAGTGGTGCAAAGGATTCTGGTCAGGGAAGGGGCTGGTTTTATGCTCAGCTATGTGGGTGTTTCAAAATGGGGTATTGCTGTCAGGTGTGTTGTGTGGGTTGTCCTGGGATTTATATTTTGGTAGTTGCCATGGGGGTGTGTCATTGGGGTGTGTTAGGTGTTTTTGGGGGCAGAGCTAGTTTGATGTGTGCACTTGGTGGCCTTGTTGTGTGTTTTTTTTGTCGACCGCCATATTTGTCACCGAGCGTCCACAGCGGTGGCTATGCAACAGCCCTTCCGCCGGCTCTTCCATTCATCACTGTTTGCGATCGCGGCGGTCGGAAACAGCAGAACGTCCCGCTGTCACATCAGGGCAATCCTAATTTTACGTGCGGTCACTCCGCTGGCCTCGCGACAGTTTAGTGTGTTTCCGCCGCGAATCCGAGCGCCGCGGACGGATTCGGTCTTTCGTGGCGTTGTTCCGCCGCGGTCTGGATTTTTTGCCGGTTGATCCTAATCGGACCGCCGGATTTGCCGCGGTACTAGCGGACGGTTGGTTTCCGCTACCATGGCAGTCGGGGTGGTTTTCCGACCGCCATCCTAATAGGCCCCTATGTTTTAAAAACATCTTCATATAAACACTAATAACACATAAAATTAATAAACCTTTTAAAACACATTAAAAAAATTAGAAATCTATATTTTTTTAAACCACTGTAATAGCGAAAATTACACTATCAATATTACTTTAAACAACATTATTTATCTAAAAAAATCGATATTCTTGTCAACGATATTCGTGCATCACAATATTTATTCTCCGATATTTCTGCCTCTAAATATTTTTTTATTGATATTTGGTCCAAACACCGATGAAAGCAAGCAGTCGTAGGCCTGGATGTTGAAATACCAGAAATATTTTATTCAAAGAGGCATGAATGAAAACCTCCAAATTGGGCTGGAAGCATAGTTTTAGATTTGATTCATGCTATGGAATCTATGTGTATCAGCAAGGATAATGTTTTTTGCTCATTTTTTATTATCCCCATTTCATACATAATATGTATATTTATCTTATCCAAACTGGGAGAGTAAAATGTTGAAGATGAAGGGGTGGGGCTCAGAAAATGCAAATGGCATACAGTTATATGCATTTTTAAAAATGTATTGATTTTGTGATAATGAGAACCTTTGTATCAAAGCCACTTTCTTGAACCTTGCAGAAGACAAACTCATTTTCTTATTAACTATTGACACAAAGTACCACAGTGTTTTATGGTTGAGAGCCTGGAGTTGAATAAAAGGGCTATTGGGACTCTTTCTAAATCAGATACAGGTGGGGCATGAAAGGGGTGTTCCCATCCGTTTTGTCAGATGGGATATATTAATGTCTATATATCAATGTCTTTTTTTTTAATGTTTTTTTTTTAATTTGCACATATTCAACAAATACAAACAGATCATCCTCCCCCTCCCTACCCAATCCCCCACACGCTCAGAAATTATATCAAAAGAGCATAAACAATGCAATTCATGACTATCAAGTAGAGAATATAGATACAACATATGTTACAGAATTCATAAGAACTAGGAGCCAGCCATCTAAGAGCATACAACACTGTGTAATACACTACTGAACATCATAAAATTTAAAGTGCAAAGTGCTAACATGGAGAGAGGTATTAAGCCCTCGCCATAGAATACAAGTTAAAGTATTAAATTAGTTTCCCCACCTTGCTAGAGGAGCCCAGATTAACAGCCCTTTTTTCCTTGCTTTGTGACCACTTCTGGCATAAATCGCCTTCTCAAGATTAGAAACTGCGAGTAGGCGAGCCAGCCACAACTGAAACAGAGGAGGTTGTGGATCGAGCCATGCCGATGCAATTGACAGTCTTAAAATCGCCATTGCAACCACAAGGAAATATTCTGTATCCTGCGCCAGTTCCTCCCCAGATAATCCTAATAGAATCAATTTTGGGGTCAATGAAACTTCTATATATTTAACTTGCTATAAAAAATCTTGTATTTCATTTTTGAGAGGACTTGATGAAGTGCAAGTGGTGAACATCGGCACAGGACGATGCACAATGTGGACAGCTTGTCTGACGGCCCGTACCCCATTTTGCAATTCTAGCAGCGTATAATATAGCATAAAATAGGTCTTATAAAACTGTACTTGTAAATTAGCAGATATTAAAACAGTATGGGAGAGGCTAAGAGCTTTTGAGAGATCGGCTTCTGGTATTGCAATCTTCTCTTGCCACTTACAGGAGACTTTATCAAGGTCATCCTTCATTTCATTATTTAATAGATGATATATTGTCCTGATGCGTAGATGGGTCTGTGCCCGTAAAATTCCCACCAGTTCTTTCTTATTAAAAGCATTGGGCCCACCCCCTTTATGCTGTAAAAAGTCCCTTATTTTCAGGTACTTAAAAAATTCCTTATTGTCGACACCAAACTCCGCCTTCAGGTCGTCGAATGTAACCAGGCCATGCAGAGAAAAAAAGTTACCTAATTTATCTATGCCATGGCCCAATTTTGTGTATAGCCATCACTAAAGATACCAGGCAGATTCGAATTTTTCTTGATCGGGGTATAATGGTTCAGTCTCCCTAGGCCCAGCAATTTCCACACAGCTGACCATACCTTAAAAGCAACCAGGAGGCACTTAAACCGCACTTTTTTGTAGTAACTCAGTTCAAGTTGCCTCCAAAGGCACCCCCAAGCCTCTTTTCCAATTAACAGTTCATACATAGTAGGAATGTATTGTGGGGAATCAATTGATGGAGGTTCCGTCAGCAAAATACGGCTATATTGCAACATCGTGGCCCAGTAATATAATTTAAGATTCTGGAGCGCCCACCCTCTTCTCGATTTTGGAAGTGATAAGTACCTCAACGCTCTCCTAGGTCTGGTGTAGGCCCATAAAAATCTTGAAAAAATAGAATCAAACGCTATCAACCCATCATTCGAGAAACCCAGGGGAAATGATCTAAAAAAGTATGAAATTTTAGGGAAAAAGATAATTTTTATAAGATTGCAACAGCCGATCATAGTAATATGTAAATTATTCAATCTTGATAGGTCTTTCTTAGTCTTAGCTAACAGGGGCTCTAAGTTTAGATTTATGATTTTCTCAATGTCAGAGGATAAACAGACACCTAAATATATTGCTTGATTGGTTACTTGTTTATCTGTCCATAAAACCTTGTCATTAATAAAAATATGAGTTTTCTCATTATTCAAAGAAAAGCCAGAGATGTCCGAAAGAGGGAGGCTTCCTCCTCTATTGCTTTGATGACTGTTTTGGGGTTAGGGGTCACTACTGTGACATCATATGCATAAGCTAGAATTTTGCTTTTGAATCCCTGGATGATTATTGGGGGGATTGCGATATTTTGAGTGATCTTTCTTATAAACGTATCGATATACTACGCAAACAGAAGTGGGGAGCAGGGACATCCCTGCTATGTTCCACGGGTAATCGTTACCGGCTCTGTCATATCCCTGGAGTTGCAGATATTTGCTACCGGGTTAAAATATAAATCTTTTACTCCCTTAATAAATCTTGGGCCAATCCCCTTATTTGCATAACCTTCCAGAGATAGTGCCAGGAGACCCTATCAAACGCTTTCTCAGCATCAAGTAAAATTAAAGCCATAGGGTCTCCTGGCACTTGTACCGCATCGAAAAGCGATATGACACTTCTGATGTGATCTGTGGTATCCCTCCTCACAATAAATCCATGTTGTTGGTTTGCAACCAAATTTGCTATAACCAGGGCTAGTCTTGCGACTAACACTTTTGAGTATATTTTTGAGTCGCTGTTTATTAGTGTTATCGGCCGATATGACCCTAACTCCACTGCTGGTTTATTCTTTTTCAGAAAAACAAAAATTTTAGCAACAGACCATGAGGCCGGAGAACTGATGCCATCATATATTTGATTAAATAACACAGTCAACTGATCTTTCAATTGGGAGGCAAATATTCTATAAAATTACGAGGGGATTGAATCTACTCCTGGCGCATTACCGGAGGGTAAACTGGAAAGGGCGAGAAGAAACTCCTCCCATGAAAGATCTCCCTCTAGGGATTTCCCCTGGGCGATGGACAATTTATTTGCGACCACCGTTTGAAGAAATTCTTCAGCCTTTGATGATCTTCTCCTAATATCTTTGGTGTATAGGACTTGATAATAAGTATAGAAGGCACTTCTTATTTTTCGTGACTCTGAGACTAACCCAAGATTGGGATCACAAATTTCTCTTATCTCACTGCTAACATTTTTCTGCCTTGCTCTGACTGCCAGCTGGTGCCCAACTTGTTTGCTGCATTCATACGTTCTCTCCTTCCAGGCTGTATATTTCTCTGCTGCTCTATTTGCAAAGATTGTGTCTATTTCAGCCCTGGCTGGTATTACCCTGAATTGGCTTCTTTCACATCCCCTCCTTGCTGAATGACTCTAATTACGTTTCCTCTGCGGTGGCTAAACTGTCTTGTTTGATCTGCACAATGTGCCTCTCTATCTTTGCTCTATTCATTGAGAACCTAAGTGTCTCCCCACTTAGGCAGGCCTTAAAAGTATCCCAAACCATGTCCAATGGGGCACTACCGGCATTCTATTTAAAAAATGTTGGGATCCAATCGCTGATATGTCTACAATAACCTTCATTAGCGAGCAGAGCACTCTCAAAACTCCACGCATTTCGAGTTTTACCCTCAATTCCTAGGATTTCTAATACCAGTGGATTATGGTCCGAAAGGAACCACGCATATAGCTTGATTTTACAAGATGTGAGGTGCCGATTTGAGACAAAGAAGTAGTCCAGACGGGCATGTGTAGAATGTGGAGCAGAAAAATACATATAACCATGCTCCGTTGGTTTCATTCTGGGCCAGACATCAAAAAGACCATGATCTTTGGAACACCCTTCTAGGGCTCTAAATACTTTGGGTTTCCGGCTGATGTATGGGAATTGAGCAATCATATTCCAATCACTCGGGAGATTGATATTCAAGTCCCCACACAAAACTATAGGTAGGGGGCCGAAGAATTAATTCCTGGGATATCTGGTTGATAACAGAAGGGTCATCAAGAATACTACCATAGATTGTGCGGAGAGTAAATTTATCTCCGCTGGCAGTATGACAACCTACAACCACCCATCGGCCCTGAGTATCTACACCCACATGTGTAAATTTCAGCCAATTGCCTCTGGCCAAAATAGCGACCCCCCAGTACGTGCCCCTTGTGAGGTCGCACCAACAAGACTGTAGCCCATAGTATTTAAAACACCCCTCTGTGAAGCTTCAATATGTGTTTCTTGTAAACAGACTATGTCTGCTTTCAGAGCCTGTATCCCTACTGCAACTCTTGATCTTTTTTTTGGATCATTCAGGCCTCAAACATTAATGGAGGCAATAGGTATCTTCTGAATGTCACCCATTAACCTGTTGGTGAAGGAAAAGCGAAAAAACTATCTGACTCCTGATTCTAAACATAACAGTGACAGTACTCCTGGGCTTAATCACTCTCCTATGCGATGTCCTGCTTCTACCTGTTTTCTTCCCGAGCGTGAGGAACCTCCACCACTCTCCAAGCGCCTTCCATGCTCCCTCCCCAACCTCACTCCCTCCTTGAGCACCCCCCCTGACCCTCACCCAACCAATAGGCAGCCAGGCCGACGTCTGTGACCACGGGCCCGCTTCTCCGGCCCCCCGTCTCCTCAGTCGGAGAAGAACACCCCCATAAATTATCTTTTTTCCTTTAAAATAATTTTTCTCCCCCTTCACCACTTTTTCCCCCCTCTCTGTTCTTCAGCTGCTTATTCCTCAACCTCTGTGCTTATTCATCGTTCTTCCAATTCCCCTGTTTGACCACCCCTTTTTTTCTCTTTTTTTTTTAAACTCTTAGCTCTTTGATCAAGTCCCCCCCTTCAACTCATCCAGATATTCCTGTGCCTGCACTTCTGAAAAAAAATACTTCTTGTGCACCCCTTGAATACCACTTTCAGTTTCACTGGGTTTTGCAGGTGTACCTCAGCACCTAGCTTCTGAAAAGGAGAAAACATTTGTCTTAAGCGCCACCACCGCTCAACAGTGGCGTGGGCAAAATCTGGCTGAGCAAAAAATGAGACTCCCTCAAACTCTCTTTTTGAGTTGGGACGTGCCAAATCATAAATGCTCTGCCTTAGAAGAAAATTGCCGAAGTACACCAAAACCACCCGAGGGTAAACATTATTGCCAGTTTGTTGTTTCTTGAGGGCTAGGGGGAATCGATGCACCCTCTGAATTTCTTCTCCCAGTCCCAGCCTATGAGTTCTGGGAACGCGCCTTTCAGAAGCCTAACTACGAAGCCTCTAGGATCTCCTCCTTCGACACCTTCGGGAATACCCAGCAGTCTCATGTTCCTCCTCCTCTGACTATTCTCCTGATCCTCGAGCTTCCACATCATATCAGTGAGTTTGGGGTCCTGAGAGATACGCCAAGGGGCATATTATCAAGGGTATAATCGCCGCTTTTTCGGCACATAGCGCCGAAAAAGCGGCAAATTTTTTATCACTCTATCAACAAGGACACGCTAACAAGCGTTAGCACGTGTTTCCTTGCTACTTTGCATGTCAGCGATCAATATCGCTAATGACATGCAAAGTAGGCGTTCCCGTCCATAACTCCATGTCAATTCACGCTGACACGGCTTCGCGCTATTAACAACCCTGCAGCAGACCCGCGAAGCGATAAAAAAAAACGCGCTAACCGCATTTATCGCTGGAATTTAACGTCTGCTTTTTATTTGACTTAGCTATACTAATAATGGGAGGTGGATTGTATGTTTAGACCCACACTCCCCTATCAGCAAGCAGCCCCATATCGCTGTGAAATCTTCGCTGGATTTCACACGCTATTTCTCATTTTCGTCCTCTATCGCTGGAATTACATCGCCTGTTAGCTAAGCGTTGATAATACGCTGCTAACACGGCGATGTAATCCAGCGATAGACGGCGATATACAGAAACGCGCTAAATGCGCTTAGCGATGTTTATCGCTATTCTTTGGTAATATGCCCCAAAGTTTTTAGTTCTGCGACTTCTGCTTCAAGGGTTTCTGTGCGAGCTTCCACCATATTCATCCTGTCAGAAATCTGGGAACAAGTTTTACTTATTTTCCTGACAGTGCCTAATAATTTTTTTGAGGCCTGTTGAGCATGCCGATTGTCAATCTTAACTTCCTCCTGCATCTGTTTGATAGCTGCCAGAATAACAGAGGATGAAGGTTCTATTGTATCACTAGGCACTGGACCGGAGCAAGTATTTGTTGAGTGTAACAGATTACCTGAGGTTGACACCTCCACTCTACCCCCTTGCTGATCAAGCAGTTGGATTGATGAGTAGTCCCATCTAAGCCTGGGGGTGTCTTTCCAGGGTGAGCCTTCGAGCCGGGCACCCATGTACTTGCCGCTTCCAGTGTGTCTCTTTCCCAGACTCACGGATTTCTTCTTGTCTTTCCGTCCGCCTGACCGACTCTTGTGTCTGGTATGGACAACAGACTCATCCAACGAACTACAACTAGATGAGCACGAAAATGTGGGAGTCGAGAATTCTAAGTCCGGCATTGAGGAATCAAAGTCGTCGGTAAGTGAGAAGAATTTCTCTCCACCGCCCACTGGTTCCAGAGAGGAGATCCCCTTAGTGTCCCCCAGAAAGCCGTATCCTGGCAAAGTAGTGTTTGCGATTCCTGATAAAGTTGAAGGGGGGTCCCTGAACCCCTTCTGTTCTACCTGATCAGTGATCACACTGTTAGACAATATGGGTAAGTCACCCCCTGCAGACACCATTGGGCTAATTATCTGAGACTTGTACCCACTCACTTTAAGATTTTCATTGAGGTGGGAGTCCGTCCTTGCAGCCTCATCCATCTGCACAGAAGCGGCTGTAGTACTAGCCAGGGGGTCAGCTGTGATCATCTCCTGGTTCTTCAAGCTTTTAGTGTGCATAGACGGAAATATGTCTGAGATTGCGGGTTGCCCTTCAGCTATTGCTGTGCTGTTTCCTCCGCGCGAAGGCTTCTGGCTAGGCCTCCCTCCATTGCCGGACACATCGTTGCCTTTCTTCCGGCCCCTCCCCTCTGTGCTGGTCTCTTGGAAGTGTGCTAGGTGCTCGGCTGTCTTGGAGGTGCCGGCTGAGAGTAAGACCAAGGTCACCGCTGCAACGGAAGCTTTGGTTCTGAGCGTTTGCGCTCCTCTGACCGCCATCGGACCAGAAAGGCTTACACACAAAGTGAGCGGTTTTTGCGGGCGGCTCAGTGAAGGTCGCCTCCTGTGGTGCTATCGGGAAAACCAGGACAAAGAGTGCTGGGCTGCTCCATCTGGCCGCGTTTCGCCTCAGATCCCCACTGTAAAGTTGATCGGCGTTAGTTCCGGGAAAGTGAAGGTGCCACCTCTGATCCGGCATTACAGCTGGTTGGCTCGGGGGTCGGCACACATCCCTGCGGGGGAAAAGCTGTAGAACGTGGAGTGGGGGACAGTGGAGTCTACGGGTGAGTTACTCAGACACCATCTTGCCTCGAAAGGGGTGTTCCCATCCTTTTTGTTAGATGGGATATATTAATGTCTGATATACTGATGTTTCTCTCTTTTTAAGTTTGGAGCAGTTTGAGCGTAAGTCTTCATATTTTATTGTTCACAAAAGGTATCCAACTCAACTTTGAGTCCCTTTTTCCCCATATGTTGCAGATTCTAAAGGTATCCAGTATTTGTGTAAGTTCATGGAGGGAGCTAGGAAAAAAAATGTTGCTCTTTTTTGTTTTGGGGAAGTGTGAAAAGTACTGGGGAAAAAAGCGAATTTTTTGTGTTTGAAAATGGCCTAAACATAAAGGGGCAGATCTACAAGAAAGTGCCGCAGCGTGGCGCTGCAAGCCCTTTGGCTGCGCCACGCTGCAGCACTTTCAAAGCACAGGAATGCGACATATTTACAAGAATATGTCGCATTCCTGTGCTCTCCCCTGCGCTGGCGCACAAACAGCTGCCAAGCGCTGGCGCAGGCACCCTTGCACCATGGTGCAAGGATGCCTGCGCCATGGGGAGATTGTTTTTGTGCAGGAAGGGGCACCTTTCTGCACAAAAACAATCAGTACAGGCTTTTCCTCTTTCAATGCGTGCTGTAGAATGCAGCACGCATTGAAAGAGGAAAAACGAGGAGAAATGAAAACATTTCTCCTCGGTGCGCCTCGCCACGCCACCTCTAGGGTGGCGTAGCTTTCAGACGCATCTCCAGATCTACGATTTCTCGTAAATCTGGAGATGTGTCATGTTCCATGGGTGTTGCGTGGGAACACCCACAGCAACACCCATGGAACGCCCCTTCAACGCAAAGTGCTGCGTGTGAAGGGACGGTATTTACAAGGAGAGGAAAAGTCACGCATGGTGGCTTTTCCTCTCCTTGTAAATATGGAGCAGCCCCCTGCGCCACCAGTACGTCACGAAAAGTGACGTACTGGTGGCGCAGGGGGCTTGTAAATCTGCCCCAAAGTTTGCTGTGCTAAGATCACCCTCTTCCTAGTTTTTGGGAACAAAGTTGTCAAAAATGTTTTCTTTTTTTTTTTTTTTTTTATATTTTTATTGTCAAGAAGAAGTACAGTCATACAAACAAAGAAAGGCATGATAACGAAAGCAGAGACCAAAAAAACAAAAACACCAAGTAATCAAAATGATGGGAACACTCTTAAGCAATTGCACAACCATATATACATGTGGCAGCCCAAAAAACCTTTTAAACATATATTCATGGCCCTTCTAAACAGCCCCAAATGACCCTATACTTTCGCAGGGCCTGAATACCCCTTGCTTTAGCCAGCGCTTTTTCCCTTTCTCCAGTTTCCTTGAGGACGAGCCACCATTCCATCTCAGTAGGGGGTTTGGGGGAGATCCAGGCTCTAGCTATCACCAACCGGGCAGCGACCAGCATAATTGTCAATAAAGACCTGTTCCACCCACAATCTTCCTTGTATCCTAGCATCTTTTCAGTTGTTGAAAGCATAAGGTCACCGCCAAGTTTACATTTAATTGCTGCTAGTATCTTCTCCCAGAACAACCTTAAGGCAGGACACATAACAAACATATGAACAATGCCAGCCGCATATAGCCCGCATTTAGGACAGTTCTGACGTGTCCCTCCATAAATCCCTCCCCCCCCAACCCTGCCTTGAGACCATCTAGCAATCCTTTCTGGGGTGTAATAAAGTAAACAAAGTGTCCGAAATTGCTGGAGCCATAGGTTCACAGAGTGTACAGAACGGGCAATAATATCCAAAGCTATCCTCATGTTTTCTATGGCAATATTTTCCCCTAGAATCTCGCTCCACCTGGAAGCCAATTTCTCACAGCCCTCTGCCCTACTTTGGCAAAGAATTTGATACGCCTTGCTAATGGTAACCCGCCGGGTCTGGGCATACATACACTACCACATATCTGACCCAGTGACACTCCGAACTGCTAAGTTCCTGACGAAATAGTCCCTAACCTGTATATATTTAAAAAACATTCGTTGAGGAATATCAAACAGTCAAAAAGTCAAAAAGAAGGTTTGCAAAAAGTCAAAAAGAAGGTTTGCTGTTATTTGTTAGGTGGTGGGAAATCAACAGTTACTACTATTTTGTTTTGAGGTTTGATAATTTAATTAAATGGGCATGGCTCTGATTAGGTGTATATCTTGGAATGTGTCTGGTCTGAATAGGGGTTAAAAAGACAATTAGTCCGGGAGGAACTCAGGGCATTTAAACCTCACTTAGTACTTTTAACAGAAACACATTTAGCATATAAAGACCGGGGTTTTCTTAACCAATTGGGATTTCAGAATGTAATATGTACCTCTCAAAATGTGTCAAATAGAGGGGCTGCCATCTTGGTGTCTAAAACATTAGACTGTCAAGTCCACAAGGTTTTAGCAGATCAAAGAGGGAGGTGGGCTATTGCTCAAATTGAGATTAATACTGTGAGATATGTTTTCTGTGTTTTATATGGTCCCAATGTTGATGATTCGACAATATTTGACGACATCTGTTTAGAATTAGTTGGATGGCAGGGGGTTGTGGTTTTGATGGGGGATTTTAATTGTGTTATTAATTATGTTATGGATTCCACTAGCCGGCCACTTGCCCTAAGAATGACGAAGGTGAGAGCTTCTATCTTAGAGTTAGGGCGATTACATTCACTGCAGGATGCATGGCGCTATTTGTACCCAACTATACCGGGGTATACGTACTACTCTGCGCCACATCAGCAGTACTCTAGGATTGACATGGCTTGGGTATCAGAGACTATCTTGAGGGGGGCAGACATGGAGATCTGTCCCAGGATTACATCCGACCACAACCCCATACTTTTTTCTTTCCAGGCAAAAATGTTTTCTGTTACCACACTTTTAGCAATTTTCTAAGTGGTAGTTGATTTTTCAGATTTTCTGTCATTTTTACCTATGCATATTTTGTCCTTAAACTGATGTGAAACCCATGGATGACCCAGAGACATAACATTTTTGAAAACTGGATAATATTTGTAATTCAGCAAGGGGTCATTTGTGTAGTTCACTCATGGGTTTCTCAAAATAAACTAATAATTGAAATAAAAAACTAATAAAAATGAAGAAGAACAAACAAAAATAAGTGACAACATTTTCATTTATAATGTTTTGTCCCAATGGATAATTTACAAAAGTGATATACAGGCGAAAGTTTAAGAAGAGTGATTACTTACAGAAGTCGCAAATTGAGGAATATCATTATTTTCAGTTCTAATTTTCCCAGAAATATGTTCCTTCTTACACACTGAATTGTATTTTGAAGGCAAAAATGGAGATTGATTTCAATTGAAAATAACAAATATTCTACTAGTCTGTTTCCTCACTTCTACAAATAAAAATGGTACCCGACTTGTGTGACTGAGCATTGAGCCTGCAGTAGGAAGGGCCAAAAAGTGGAACAAGAAAATATCAACATTTTGCCTATCAAATCCACACATTCTGGTGATCTTGGTAATACGTGGACCTGGACTCATGCTTGGACTCATCCTTCATGCTGGGAAACCCACTAAACTTATTAAAGTTCTAGTATCCACTTAAGCCATACCACTCTGGATTCCACTATGTTTCTAGGTTTCAGAAATGCTCAGGCTTGATAGGATTTCTGTTAGGACGGAAAAGTCCTTCACATGGTGATGTACTTGCACCCATATTCTGTTTGCTCCAACTGAACTGATGTCTCGATCCCTAATGCTGATTTTTGTGGCCAAAAGAGAACATGGATCATGTGTGTGCACCATGACATAGGCCTGTCTCACGGATTGTAATCTTTTTGGATTGGGCGGGGTGCCCAAAGCACTACCCTCATAGTGGTGAAACACTACTGCTTTTGCAAGTGATGACAGCATTCTGTGTAGTGATGACTATGAGTGAACATGTCCTTTTTACCTGTGTCACTAGAGTGAGGCATACAGGTACACTCATTTAAAGTTCTGCTGCTGTATGCTTAAGTCACCCTTGGCCTACATCAGTTTGGTCGCTCAGTACATGTGTGATATACATGTGCTGGGTGTATATGTGCCTGGGAATTGTACAATACAATGATAATGAAGTTCAGTACCGTGCGTGTATGTTATATGCATGTGCTGGGTGTACGTGTGCCTATGAATGGTACAGTACATACAGAATGAAGTGCTGATCAGCGTGTGTATGCCAAATGCATGTGCTGGGTGTATGTAGGCCTGTGAAAAGTACAGTCAATGGAAGACTCTGGTTCCATTTTTGGTGACCCAGGGCTGACTGGAGGAACATGAGAAGAGGACGTAGAGGATGGATTTTTGTGTTGCTGCATTTTGGTGAGCTGGGTGGGACACACTGGAGGAAGGAAGACCCATGCTCTTCATATACTTGAAAGGGTGCTCTTTGATTCAGAGAGAGGTCATTAGGAAGGGGCCTGGGCACATCCCAGGAAAGAGATTGGGCTGATAAGAAAATCTAAAAGAGAAGGGCTGTAGCCCTGGGGTAACCTTTTGATACACATATCACTGTGTCTAACGTTCAGGTGTGAACCTAAAGTTCCTCCCAGGCCCTGTGGCTATTAGATTTGTATTTGCTCCTACTGTGACAAACTGCTTTCTGGATAAAGAGAGAACAGAGGAGAGGGCACTTCAAAAGGAAGCAGACCCCCAAAATAAACTAGAAAGATTCAGGGCCCGATTCACAGAAGTAATCTGAGACAAAATCCTAACTTTACGACTTTCGGTATTCACAAAGGGCATTTAGGAGAAGTAAAGTTAGGATTTTGTCTCAGTTAAACTTAAGTTTTGGTCGTAAGTTAAACTTAAGACCAAAACTTAAGTTTAACTGAGACAAAATCCTAACTTTACGACTTTCGGTATTCACAAAGGGCATTTAGGAGTAGTAAAGTTAGGATTTTTTCTCAGTTAAACTTAAGTTTTGGTCTTAAGTTAAACTTAAGACCAAAACTTAAACTTAAGACCAAAACTTTGTCTCAGTTCAAATTAAGTTTTGGTCTTAAGTTAAACTTAAAACCAAAACTTAAACTTAAGACCAAAACTTTGTCTCAGCTAAACCTAAGTTTTGGTCTTAAGTTAAACTTAAGACCAAAACTTAAGTTTAACTGAGACAAAATCCTAACTTTACTACTCATAAGTGTGCTTTGTGAATACCGAAAGTCGTAAAGTTAGAATTTTGTCTCAGATTACTTTTGTGAATCGGGCCCTCAGACTCTAAATCTCAATAGTTGTCTGAATTGGACTATAAGAAGGAGAGGTTGAGACCCTTAACATTTTCAACTATCAAGCAGCCTGTCGAGCTGCATGAGGAGGTGAAGCTCTGCAAGACTTCTGCCTGTGACCACAACTAGAGGCCACGGCCTGCTAGTCTCCCAGCTGGGTGAAGGAACATCACCCAGTGAATCCAAGACAGCCTGCCCTTTGAGCCTGGACCACCAGTGCCTGCCTGATGTCCAAGAATAGTGTGTCCTGATACCGGGAGGGGAGTGTTGGAGGGAGGGAGGTCTGGTGAAGGAAACCTGGGGAGTGGATCCCCGTAGCGTGTTGTGAGGAGAGATCTGCTGCACCGATCGGGTTATTCCCCATACAGAGGGAAAAGTCAGCAACCATGGTATGTCAGAAGAGGGTCACCGTGAAGTGAGCCATGACTGCTGCTGCACCGAATGGGTCATCACCCATGTGCAGTCCCAAGTCCCATATGCAAGGTTGGGCCACCATGAAGATTGCTGCAGTGCCAATCGGGTTGTAGCCCAAGTGTTGTATCAAGTTGCATCCCCTTATGCCATCCGGGACTGCCATGAAGTTTGCTACTGTGTCGGTTGGGCTGTAGCCATTGTGCCTCGGATGAACAGTGACCCTGTATGCCGGGGGGGGGGCCACTGGGACAAAGCATGAAGCGGGGACGTTCAATGGGAATAGGAGGCCTGAGCTAGCCCAAGCTGTAACTGAGGACCAGCATCAAGATTGTCGCACCCCCACCCATAACTATCAGCAGGAACCAGAATAACTTATAAGCATCTTAGGAACATCAAGAACCCCCAGCCACTGCTGCTGCAGGACCGCATGTGAGGAACTTGAGGGCACCTGCCCGCATCCCTCCTGGGCTGCTTGTGAAAGACTTTAATCAAGGGTAGGAGTTGGGATTCCTGAGACTTGGACTATTAATGGGGCTTAACCTGAATGTAGTCTATGGTGAATGGGGACAAACCACTACCGCTAGCTGGAGAGCAGTGGGTCTCAGCGACGTGTTTAGGAAACACTAGAGCCTTGACCTCGGGGGACTGTGTGGATTGTTTGTGAATGTCGTATTTTACTTTTTTAATAAAAGCATGCATTTGACTGGACAATCATTTATTGCTGCTGAGTGAATTTTGAGTTGTGAGCCTGTGTTGAGCCCCTGTATCTACCTCCCCTTGAGATGCCTCGTACTGTTTGTCCCATGCTAACACTGAAATTCAAGTGCTGAAAGGGTACTCAGGATCCATAGTAGGGCAGGCCTTGGCCCATCAGGTGTAAAAGTCCTCAAAATCTCATAGTTGGTCCCAGGACCTGCTTGCCCTTTATCCCTATTGATGGGGTTCTGACAGTTCCCTAATTGCTGGCTGGTGCTGGGAGCATTGCAGAGCAATATCTACTAAGATATGGCACTGCTGCTCTCTTTGCCAGTGCTGACACACAATTTGGCTGCCTAGTGCCATGCACACACCTTTGCACCACAGGGCAAAGATGTGTGCTTGATGTCTAGCATTCGTTTTGTACTGGATGGGCATCCTTCCAACACAAGATACTATGCTAGACAAAGTTTAAACTTTTTCACACATTGGATAAGTGCTGTATAGTATAGCACAATGTTTAATTACAAGATTTCAACTTGCATGTTTGTTGGAAATAGCCCTTTTTGCAGGATTGCCCCTGACTTTTTGCCCTTTGACCTCCTGTTTTGACTGTGCACTGAACTTAATTTTTGATGGCTTTAGGGCTCTGACCAGTGCTAAGGTGCATGTGCTCTGTGTCTAAAATATAATGGCATTTGCTTTCTCTATGATTGACATATTTGATTTACTGATAATTCTCTAGAACAGTGCACTACATGTGCCCAGGGCCTGTAAATCAAATGCTACTAATGGACCTGAAGCACAGATTTTGCCACTAACACGAGTAGCCCTTTAAACATGTCTCAGGTCTGCCACTGCAGAGCCTGTGTGTGCAGTTTTTAACTGCAATTTCAACCTGGCAAGTTAACCTACTTGTCAGGCCTAAAGCTTCCTTTTTATTACACATAGGTCATCTCTATATTAGGCCCTGGACAGCCCATGGCAGGGTGTAGGTAGGACATGTATGTTTAAGTTGTTCATGTCCTGATAGTGAAAAACCATTACAAGTACAAGGTATTCATCTAAACAACCTGAGAAAGTACGTCCGGAACCTTCATTAGCAAATACAGAACGAAGCGATAACAATCCTACTGGCAGAAATCATAACACTTTCCTAGCTGGTGTGAATAATAGCCCAAGAACACTCCATCTACCCCCGGAAGCTACCCCTTATGTCGTTGTTCTTAAAAATGTCCCACCTCTGCCTCACAATAAGACAGAAGATTGGAAACAGCTTAAAAACAAAACGGTGTATTGGTTGGCGAAGACTTTGGATTGGCCAGGCTGCGAAGTTTTAAATGGCAAAATTAACAATGTAGAACGTGTGTCATGGGTGGGCTCTCAGGTGAAAACGGAAATGGGTGATTGTATTGTTGTAAATTTCAGGGACAAAAATGTTGTGCATTGGCTCACGGACAAACTCTCTTGGAGTAATAACATGGGGGGAACTATCGAAGCTGTACCACTAGGTTATTTTTACAGGCCACCGTCAAATGCGGGCATTGACCAGGCACGCTCCCAACCCAAAATATTTCCCCCACTCAAGATTTCAACTTTTAATCCTTTTTCTCCTCTAGAACAAGTGGACTGACTGAATGGCCAGCTGTTTAGGGAGCCTGGTAATCAAGATTTAAATTTAACTCCTTTGCAAGCCTTAACTGACATGGAAAGAAATATTCGTCTTGTACCCTTAAGTAGCCCATCGTCTTTCCCTAATATCAAAATCTTAAATAATCTCTATTATCTAAATGAGGAATGTTTACTGAACCCGATAAACCACTCTGGACCCATTTCCTCTAGTCCACTTAATGATGGAGCATTAGATGCCGTGCCAACATGCCCTGCTGTTGAGCTAGTTGGTACTGTGAACCCTACTGTAATAACTAGCATGATGACAGTAGAAGGGTGCACAATAGATACTGGCCGTGTCGAGAATAAAGATACTTCACATATCAGTACATCTACATATGGTAGTCTCTTCTGGAATGTGGCGGGTTTGTCAAACAAATTAGGCATTAATGACTGGGTAGAGTTTGTTACTAAATTTAGCATAATTTGTTTACAGGAAACTTGGATACGTGAATCAGCTTATATAAATGGTTTTTACTCTGTTCACACATCGGCTAGACCATCTGTAGGTGGACATGATAAAGGCGGCCTGCTAACTCTGATTTCACAACATTAAATGGCAGAGTCAGGAAACTGCAGCTGGATTCTCCACACTTCCAGATCATAAACATTATATTGAAGAGAAACCTAACCCTTGTGGTTATTAATTTTTATCATAATAATTTTAACAGTGCAAATATCACTATTACCCGGGAATTCGAAATTGCACTTACGATACACATTGAGGAGCTAAAAATGGACTATGTAATACTTTTGGGGGGTGATTTCAATTGTAAACTGTGCTCACTGTCTAAATGCGAGGCCTGCCATTATCTAACGGGGGATATGATGGGTGGTTACCACTTTGAGCACACTCCTTGTGGGAACACTTTCAATTTTTTACTGTCAAAATTCTCACTTTTCTTGACTTTAGATCTCATTGAGTCTTTAAACTCCGATGTGGTAACATTTGTTGGAAGAGGTCAGGGTACGTTGATTGATTTTATTATTTTGTCCGATTATTTTAAGTCTGAAACTATGGTTTTTAACATATCTAAAAATCATTTTAGTGACCACTATCCACTAACACTACAATTATCGATCCTACTAGATTCTGCCACCACATCAGTCAAGGTAGTTCCCTTATCCTATACTAAAAATAAGGGGTTAACTCGGAAGTGGTCCACTGTCAAACCAGATAGTATTCTGGGAAAGATTATAGAGAGTAATTTTGTGCAAGTACTGGACTCTCTGGATGAAAATTTAAGTGCTACGTCCATGATCAGATCGTTTAATGCAATAACTGAGACGACAAAGGCACTCTTAACTAAAGATCAGTCAAATATCTCACAGAAATATAAAAGGTGGTTTGACAGGGAATGCTCCCAACTACATAGTAAACTAATCAAGATCTTAAAAATTAAACCACGAGATAGGGTGGGAGTGAGACAGGCATGCACGGATTATAAATGTGCACTGGAAAAACGTAAGAAGGAAATTAGGCAAGAGGCAAATTATACGTGGCATCCCAGAGTAAAGATTCCAAACTTTTTTGGAAAACCGTTAATGGTGAGTACTTTGGCGATACAAAAAATGGCAATGTTGATGCAACAATAATGCCCGAACTGTGGGTAAAACATTTTTCCGGCCTCTATAGTAACAGCACTGAAAGATATTGTGCTGCCCACTCCCAACATGAGGTATGCCCTTTGGAACCCCCAAATCTAGATGAGGTAAATAGGGCACTTTCCCAGACTGTAAAGAATAAGGCCCCTGGGCCGGACGGCATACCCGCCGACCTATTTTTAGCAAATATCCCCCTGTGGCTCCCGCTATTAACAAATATAGTACGATGTTATGCAGCTCAGGGCCCACCAGAGTCATGGAGATCAGTTACAATAGTTCCCATATTCAAAAAGGGCGACAGATCTGACCCAAAATGCTATCGACCAATTTCTTTAATCGACAGCACTTGCAAGATTATGGGACGAGTAATACTGGAGAGACTGGAGACTTGGGTCACAGAAAATGGGAAGTTCTCCGCTGTTCAGTATGGATTCAGGAAAGGCTTGGGCACTGTAGAACAGTGCCTTAACCTGCACCTGGTCATCGGTAAATACACCATGGCTAAGTCAGGGTCCCTATATATGGGATTTATGGACCTGACATCCGCCTTTGACTGGGTGCAGAGGGGGAAACTGTGGGAAAAAATGCTCCTTATGGGCATTAACCCTTCAATCGTCCATTTTTTAGCTGCAATGCATCAGGGTGTCATAGGGAGAGTACGCTATGGAGCAACTGGCGAGCTCACTGGACCTATAAAGATGGACTGTGGGGTCCGACAGGGATGCGTACTCGCTCCCTTCCTATTCTGCTTATATATAAATGATCTAGAAAGTTATATCAGAATTGGAAATGTTGATACCCCCACAATAGGTCACAGGATTCTTCCAGCCCTGTTATACGCGGATCATTGTGTCCTAATGTCAAGAACTGGGGTGGGTTTACAAAGGCTTTTAACCAGTTTTAATGAATTTATGAGCGATCTTGGGCTAAAAACAAACGTTGGCAAGTCACATGTGTTGGTAGCAGGAAAGGCTCCCTCTAGGATGAAAACCTTTTACATAAAGAATGAAATATTACGTCAGGTGCCAACTTTTTCTTATTTGGGTATCCTTTTTAATGAAAAAAATACATGGTCCCATCTAGTCAATGCCAGGATTGGGGGTTTCAATAAAAATATGGAGGCCATTTTTAGGTTTACAAAAAAATTAGGCACTCGCCCCATAAAAGTAATTGTTGACATCTATAAGGCACGAACCTGCGCCGTTACACTATATGGCGCTGGAGTCTGGGGCTGCTCAAACATATCGGGCCTCCAAAGAGTAGAGAACTTAACACTAAAACGTGTGCTGTCATTACCTAAAAGCACCCACGCCACTATGTGTCATAACGAATTAGGCATTACTCCACTATCTTTTCGTATGCAATTAGCCCCATTGATGCTTTGGCGCAGCATCTGGGTAAAAGAAGAACCAGCCCTGAATCGTGACATAATTTTAGATTGCTTGAAATTGGACCATGTCAAAAAAATCCCATGGCTCTCTAACTTGCAGGATCAACTGGTGAAGCTGGGATTGCAGGATTGTTTTAAACGCCTGGGAAATATATCAGCAATTCCTAAGGCTAAGCTTAAAAGTGATTTTCTTTTACTTTTGAAGCATGAAAGAGATAGCCTAGAGTTGGCAAAAAAAAGAGTTGTAGAGCATTCATTGTTAATTAGCTCCCCACGAATTGAATCCTATCTTTCTTTTCATTTTAACCAAGCAAAGATGTTTTATTTGATCAGGTTCAGGATGGGTATCGCTCATTTATTGGTCTCATACCCACGTGATGCATATTGTGACGCCAAATTAGATCTGTGCCCATGTAACTCAACTTCTGCACAAAGCACCTTGCACTTTATGTTTTCCTGTAAATTGTATTTGAACCCCAGACGCATCTTTTTAAACCATTATTAAGATTTTTAAACATTAGAAAGTGTCAATCTGCATTATGTCATTTACTTCTTTTAAACAATGAATTCACTTGCCTCATGGTTTATAAGTATATTTCTGCTGCAGTTCGACTTCGTAAAATTGTTGGGAAATGAATTCATGGGGTAACATCTGAGTCGGTTAAAATTTTATTATGTGTATTATTGGCAAAGTTTTATCTGTTCTTTTATGGCTGTCATTGAGCCGAATAAAGATTTTTGACTGACTGTGCACTGAACTTAATTTTTGCTGGCTTTAGGCCTCTGACCAGTGCTAAGGTGCATGTGCTCTGTGTCTAAAATATAATGGCATTTGCTTTCTCTATGATTGACATATTTGATTTACTGATAATTCTCTAGAACAGTGCACTACATGTGCCCAGGGCCTGTAAATCAAATGCTACTAATGGACCTGAAGCACAGATGTTGCCACTAACACGAGTAGCCCTTTAAACATGTCTCAGACCTGCCACTGCAGAGCCTGTGTGTGCAGTTTTTAACTGCAATTTCAACCTGGAAAGTTAACCTACTTGTCAGGCCTAAAGCTTCCTTTTTATTACACATAGGTCATCTCTATATTAGGCCCTGGACAGCCCATGGCAGGGTGTAGGTAGGACATGTATGTTTAAGTTGTTCATGTCCTGATAGTGAAAAACCATTACATTTACTTACCACTACTGCAAGGCCTATCTCTTCCATAGGTTAGCACTGGAGCAGCCTTGCAACATTTTACAGATGTAACTTCCAATTAGGACAAGATAGGAAGAGTAAGTGTGGTGTCTCTGGACTCACAATTTAAAAATACATCTTTTAGTGAAGTTGGTTTTTAAATTGCAGGTCTGGAAATGCCACTTTTAGAATGTTGACCTTTTCTTACCTTAACCATTCTGTGCCTTCTGCCTATCTCTGTGTTGTGTGAGTTTGGGTCTTGTGCATTCCCTCTAGACAGTCACACACAAAGGGAGCTGATGTGTGCCACTCACATCCTGGTGAGCCATCACCAGGCTGATGGGTCTTCCTGAGCTAGAGTGAGAGGTAGGAGCTGACACTTGCACCTGAATAGGGCTGTGCGTGTCCCCACACCAAGGGTTGCATGCCCCCCTGTAGTGAGTCAGGAGCCAGAGCAGGAAAGGACAGGGTATTATGCACGACAAAGACTTTTCTTTGCAGTCTCCCTACTTCAAAGGCTGAAATGGGTATAAATACTGGACCACTGACACCATATTCTCAGAACAATTCTGGACTGAGGATATTTTGCCTGGAAGAAGAGCTGTAGTGCTACCAGGAGGTACTGCCACTTTGCTGCTTGCTTTGATGTGTTGGCCTGCTGCTTCCTGCCTGAGAGTGAGAGGACTGGACTTTACTCTTTATATCCTGCATCTTTAAAGGTTCTCCAAGGTCTTGTTTGGGCTTGCCTCCTGTTACTTAAGTCTCAAGGATATCAAAGACTTCGCCTGCATCTTGCTACCAGTACCTGTGCTCCTATGCAGTGCGTCTTGCTCTGACTTGTGTTGCCAAATCCAGTCATGGGCCCTTAGAAGTCAGTGTTTTGTGATGCAATCCAAGAAACCATAGCATCGACAACGAAGCGTCTTTTGGAACCGGCGCATTCCCTGCAAAACCAACACACTACCGCTGCCGGCTCCGAAGTCATGCACATCGCAGCCCTGACTTTGCCGGCGCAGCCCCTCTGACTCACTGCTGCTGCAGGAGTCTCGTTAGGGGAGAGATGTGAATCAGCGATCACAGCGACTGACTTCAAAGTGCGCGGCTCACGATTCGCTCGCCGGTGGCAGCTCAGCTCAGCATCATGTGACTCTGGGAAATAGTTCACTTAATCTCCCTGATGGCCCCCCGGCACCTGGATACCCTTAGGGGTGATAAGTTTGCACTTTACAAATGTGGAATTATTACAACACATCACAACATCTGCAATGCCCCATCCCCTATGCTTTCCTGGCTATGCTTTCCTGGCCCAGTGTGGCTTCTAACCGATGTATCGCCCTCGGCCCAGCAGTTCGACATCGACACCTCAGAACCGACGCACAGCGCTCTTGACATTGACGACTTTGCCCGACTTCGGAACTGACGCGTCGCCTGCGGCGGCAACGCATCACCTCTGTATTTCAACACATCGTCCCCGAGCATTGATGCATCCGAGCTAATGTCAGCAGGTCTGCGTGACTTCTGTATCTGGCCCATGCTCCATGGCAGTCAGACTGAACTTTTGGATTTGCTCCTGTCTGTTTGATTTAATTTTGCAAAATTCCTATCCTGACTTGTGTATGTTTTACTCAGATAAATATTGGCTATTTTTCTAAACTGGTGTAGAGTACTTTTGTGGTGTTTTCACTGTGTTACTGTGTGTGCGTGTGTGTGTGTGTATGTGTGTGTGTGTGTCTGTGTGTGTCCAAAAATACTTTACATATTGCCTCTTTAGTTTAGCCTGACTTCTCTGTGCCAAGCTAACAGAGGGTGAGCACAGGTAAACTTTTAGCGTGTACTACACTTACCCTGAATAGGATGGTGGTTCCTGCTTGGACAGGGTGCATACCTCTGCCAATCATAAACCCAATTTCTAAGAGTTTTTCTTTATGTTTATGTAATGAATGACTGGATTAACGTTTCTTATCAACACAAACTTGTACTGAGAATTATGTAGGAAAATTAGGCCATCAAATTGCCATTGGCCAAACGAATTTGCATTTCCTAGTATACATATCGCATGTGTGTTAGCAAACGTTTTTCTGGCTTGGTGCTGCCAAGGTGATCTTGTGATTTCATGTCTGTATATTTTCGCCTAATACATACTAGAAAACGGTCATAGCAGAATAGGTAACTGCAACAACTCAATGGTATTGTTTGTAAGTTTATAGTACTCTGAAAAGAATATAAAAAGTAAAGTTACTGTATACAAGTAAAGCTCTCCCAGCATAATGTATTCGAGAATTATGCTAGGGGTATTGCATTAGATTGCTTGTTCATTTCTGTGCTCTAATGTCTAAATATGTAAATATATTGCATAGCCAGCAGGATGCTAATTAGATAAACACAAACTGACAAGAAAAACAGAGCGTTATCGAGACAATTGGGGAAGCATCTAGTCCTCTGTCATTTATTGTTATGAAATAATTTTCTATAATTACTACAGTGCCACAGATGGCAATACTTCGGAGTTTACTCAAGGAAAAAAATGTGAAGAAATAGACCAATCACGTCTTGATTAAAAGAGTGCCTCACAACTAGTTGCCTTCAGTACTCATCTCCAAAGACATCCAGTGGACAAAATTCACAGAATTCTTGAGAATAGGGTGCAGCCTCGCGTTTCCGAAGTGGCGGTGAGAGGCGTTAAGCCAAGGAGGCTAACGCCTCTCACCCCACTTCATTGAGAATATCCCCCTAAATACGTAAAAGCTGCTCCCATGAGAACAGATGTAGAAATGATAGTAGCACACAGTTTAATACATGCATGCCTCCTGCAGTAACCAAAACATTTCAAAATAAAACTTCAAAAAATAAAGCTATGCAGAAATAATAAACTGTGCTTGATAAGCAGACATGGGTTAAATTGACTGAAAAGCGAAGAAAATGTGATAATTTGTAGTTTAGAAGAAGCAGTATGAGTAAAGGAATAGGCCAAAAGGTTTTTATTAAAAAGTAAGTTGCAAGCAAATCCTGAAGGGATACAGGTATAAAGTAACTGAGAACAAGCATTGGCATAGCCAATAGGTCTCGCCTTTGGGACCTTATAAGTGTTTAACCATGCAAAAGTTAATGTTGTTGCACCAAGGATATTATGCTGCATAACTAAATACTTAGAAGGTCCCAAAAGCGAGACCTATTGGATATGCCAATGCTTATTAAACTTGTTAACACTCTCTAGTTATTGGTTGCACTTCATTAGTACCAGTTTAACATCCAAATATAGCAATAAGCAACAGAAAGGTGTGCAGTCCAGCTTTGCAAAGGGACTTCCACTGCGCGGCAACACGTGTCAGCGCTTTTTTGTAACTATTGAACCGTTTGAGCTAGAAACAAAAAATGTTTTTGTTCAAATCTGCAGATTTTGCAGAAGATGATGGATTTTGTGACGAATGCAGTAAATCTATAATAATGCGAAAATCGCCGCAGCTGCACAATCGCATAATTCCAGTGGCCCTGGTTATAAGGCTTTCAGTCAGCCCTCTTCATCCTCTGTCTCCACCCACTACAGCATACAGTGTGGGGCAGTGGATCCGCCCACTTCAGCCATTGGCTAAATTCACTGTGAGTTCTGGCATTCGGCTCTTTGACAAGAATTAAATCCGCTCACAAAGTAGTACCTTTCACTCGTAAGGAACACTATGACAATGTGTGCTGTTTGATACCAAAAACATATTTTTGTTTTTAGCCATTGTGTTTTTATTGTTGAAGGCCCAGCAGCTTTCCCAACACTTGCGATTTACATGTAACCTGACCAGAGTACAAGAAACCTGAAATTACATATGGAAAATAAACGAAGAGGAAACACATCTAAATACCTATGAAAGACTTACTGCACTTCTAAGGACTTGTCCATGGTCTTGAGCGTGTGTATTGTCCATTATACGAGCAGATACCTAATCTTTACATTGATGCACACTGCCCTCTTCACACAGAATAATTACCCCCTGAAGCAGTGAGCGTGAGAGAGATCAGAGGGCTGGGGCTGCCCAGGAAAAGGGTGGATCGATGATGACGTAGAATCCAGAACGAGTTTGTAAAATGTACACCAGTTCAGACTCCGTGACTTCCATGTGGAGTGAAGGTGTGCTGCTGAGTAAAGCACAAGAGAAGCATTGCACATCACTCTCTCTGTTAAAACTAGAATGTAATGCTGACAGGAGCTGCCTCACATCTAAGAACTGGTTCTATGATTGTAAGAGGGAAATGCAGCTCAGTCGGTTGCACCACTAATGCTGAGATCTAGGCGTGACTTGCGGTCCACGCATATATCTCACACAGATCCTAAAACTCATTTAATCATCTTACAAAGATGAGTAAATAAGTACCAGGCGGCTAGGTAATATTAACATTATATAAATGCAGAGAGAATGCCATTAGTAGTGACGCTTTTAGAAATTATTATTATTATTATGAGATTAAATGTGACTGGAACATACATAAGCGGCAGTGAAAGCGATCGCAAAAGTGAAAGCGATCGCTATTGGAAAACAAACAAGCCCGCGAGTTAAAGCATGTGGTGGCCTCCTCCTGCCTCAGGGTTCAGCAGGGCACTCTGTTAGATGGATAAAAGGCAAAATGCCCGTGCTGCAATGTGAGAAAACAGTTTATATAAAGAAGCCTGTGAAACAAGTTAAAATTAACCGGTTATAGTTCTTTCACTGTCTCATCATTTTAGAACTGACGCATTTTCAATATTATATTCAACAAAGCCCTGGTTGCTGCTTTTTATTTTAAGCAACTAACAACCATTGACAAAGCCAATAGTCCTGGCTTGTTGTAATGATATTTGCTGTATTATATATCTGGATGCAATGACAGAAACAACATAATACCAGTCGGGCAGAACAGTATGCTGGGCACAGATTTTTAGCCTAGGTGTTTTAAGCCACGCCCTTAATTACATCGAACACCCCCTTTGAAGAGACCCCCCAGTTTTTTTACCCCACTTAAAGCCCTGGAAACAACACCATGTCACAGTCACCTCATGTCCTGGCACTGTGCATCATGCATGACTCATGACTTCTAAGTTTTCAGATTGCCTATGTGCAGGGGCATAGTGAACCCTCCCCACCCCACCCCTTGCTTTAAGGAACTACAGCGAGGGTGAAGTTCTTGATGAGCCTCTTCTGTCTGCAACTCTGCAGACAAAGGCTCAGCTCATAATGTGAAAAGGTGGGTGAGTAAATAAGTGAAGGAATGTGTGAATGGCTGGATGGATTAGTGAAAGGATGAATGAAAGGGTGAATGGATAGATAATGAAAGAAAGGATGGATGAGTGAGTGAGTGAGTGGAAGGATGGATGAGAGAAAAGGTAAATAGATGGATGTATGCGTGGAAGGGTAGATGGATGGGTAAAAGGGTGGATGGGTGAGTGAAAGGATGGATGGATGAGTGAAAGGGTAGATGATGGGCGAGTGAATTGGTGGATGGATGAGTGAAAGGATGGATAGATTGATGAATTGATAAGTGAAAGGGTAAATGGATGGATGTATGAGTGAAAGGGTGGATGTAAGGATTGATGAGTGAAAGGGGGGTAGATGGACAAAAGGATGGATAGATGAGTGAAGAAGTGAAAGGGTGGATGGATGAGAGAACGGATGGATGAGTGAAAGGACGGATGAGTAATAGGGTCAATGGATGGATTCATGAATGGATGAGTAGATGGGTGGGTGGAAGGATGGATGGATAAGTGAAAGGAGGATGGAGAGAGAAAGGGAGGATGAATGACTGAAAGGGTGAATGGGTGGAAGGATAAGTGACTGGGTGGATGGATGAGTAAGTGAAAGGATGGCTGGATGGGTGAAAGGGTAAATGGCTGAATGGATGAGTGAATAGATGGATGGGTAGAAGAGTGGATGGATGAGTGTATGGATGGATGGGGTGAAAAGGTGGATGGATGAATAATGGATGGGGGAGTGAAAGGGCGGATGGAGGGATGGATGAGTGAAATGATGAATGGAAGGATACATGGTGTATAGGTTTGCAAATGGTTGAATATGTTTGGATATAGATGGGCACACAGATGGATGGACAGAATGAATAGTGAAAGACTGAATGATAGATAAAAGAATGATTACACCTTGTAGCACCCATTATCTTAAGTAACATTTCCTATACATTGACTTTCACGTTTATACGAGTCATTGTCTCTATATGATGTGTGTGTGATGTAACGCACTCCGACACCCTGCCCTACATACTTGGGATGAGTAACACTATAAAAGAAATTAAATACACATGAGAGACGGTCTATGTTAAGATGAGGGGCACCATTGGAGGGTGGTAGCAAGGCCGGACTGGCCGGACCGGGCATCAGGTGTTTCCCTGGGAGGCTGAAAAGGGGGAGGAGGGGTTTGTTACTGGGGGCTGGCACTGCAAAGTTCCTTGTATATCCAGTAGTTTTCAATCAACAATAAAAGCGGCCTCACTTGTATTCAGGTGTGGTTCACCATTGTCTGGTGACTAATACCTGCTGGAGCGAGATGCAAGTTTTGAATCGTCTAAGTTAGCAAGCTGCGGGCATACTGAAAAACCGTCAAGTGCACGATTGTAAACTTATTTTGAGTTTTACTTAAGTGGTTGTCTATTTACTTACTTTGATACTATTGCGCGACCTCCTCTGATGTGTCTGTAAAACGTACCTTTTGTCCCGAAGTTTTGTCCTGAATTTTGACCTCCTGTCCTGAATTTTTGTCCTGAATTTTTACACTCACCGTCCTGAATTTGCACCCATGCCAGTTGGTCACCCTACCTGCTGCTTAAAGCTTCCACGATCTCCATAGAAACCTTAGCTTAGTATAAGGGAGTTTCCGTTCAGGGGAACTGAATCTTTCATGATTTGCCTCCAACAACCTTCAAATAACTTAATGTTGGATCTGGTCCATTTTGCCAGGTTTCCCCCAGATTTTTGCCTTCTGCCATGAGGACTCACTGTGTATTTAAATGACTAGTGATATGCAATCACCTACCCTGGACATTTGTCAACTCTGAAATTTAAATGTGTGTCATTGTTTTGTGTATTTAAATGACTTGTGATATGTAACCACCATGTCTTTAATATTTCGGTGTATAGAATTACAATACGTCATTTCTGTTTGTTTTCCATTCTTTAATAAAAAAATAATTCTTCTTGAGTGCTGTTATATTTTAGAGTGCTAAAATATAATTAAACAACGTTTAATTCTCCAAAACATTTAATGATTAGTTTTCATGTTGTGCTGGAACAAGCTATACTGAATCTATGGCAAATGGGGGTGCTTTTTTTTGTCTGTAACTCTGATTATGTTGGACTACCAACGCAAAGTTATGGTGAGCCCGACTCTTCAATCCACAGTGACCACCAGTGACGACCAGCAATGCAAGACCTCCACTATGTGCTACAGCAACAACAGACAGCGGTGACTGCCATCATGAAGCTCCAGCAAAGACCATCTGTGACGCTCGACCGGATCTTCATGCTAGAGCTACAACTGTCCCAAATGCGAGAACTGCTCTTTGTGTTACAGCGATGACCATCTGTAATACTCTCCTTACTCCTTGCAGCCCCCAACATGCAAATGAAATTATTCAGGCTGGACATTCAGAAGGCAACTTTTTCAGTTGGACTAACCTGGTCCTTGTATTCAGCCCATGCTCAATCGCGGACAGCCTGAACTTGTGGATTTTCTTGATCTAGTACAACCATGTGACCACAAGTGGCACTTTGTGCTTTTAGACTTTATACTTACCCTTAATCTTTGAAATTACATTTCTCCGCTTGTACTTCTTGGAATTTTGTAGTTTTGGTCTCATATTATTTATTCAAATTTGCTCTATTGTTCTAAATTGGTTTGGGATTTTTCTTCTCTTGTGTGTTCACTTTATTAGTGATTGTGTACTGCATAAATACTTTACAATTTGCTTTAAATTAAACTTGACTGCTTTTGTGCCATGCTACCAGTCTACCCGAGGGTTAAGTACATGTTAATTTAGTGACTTTTGTGGTCCACCCTGATAAGGACTGTGGTTGTTGCTTGAGTGGGTCTTCCCCCTTTCACCCAGTAACCAATTTCTTACTTGACTTTGTATTTGCTATTTTGGCCAGCTTTGGATTGTATTGAATCATGCTGTAACCAGGTGATTATTGATTATGATTAATGTGAGTGATTTGAGTTTGTAACGTTGCTAATTTGATGAATAAACCTTTATGGTTTGAAAATCTACTACTCTCTGTCACCCTTGTGGGGCAAAATATGCTTCACTGTTGTGGATGTGATATTGATCTGTTGATGTTCATTTGAGACAAAGGTACATTATGTGAATAGAGTCGGGATTCAAAAATTTGTATGGTGCAAACACCATTTCCCGCTCCATCAATATCATACCAAAGAAATAATAAACTTCTGATGAGCCTCCTCATCTTTTGAAGGACTCACCCCTCTGGTGATATGATATGACCTTCTGTGGTCAGTCCAAAGATTGGTTTTCCGGTGGTGTGAATAGGAGAAATGTTTGTGGAAATTATAATGGTTCATCCATTTCAGCAGTAGGAAATTGGGTTTAAGAACCCAACATAAAACCCAAAATGCTTCTAACACAGTACTTAGCAGAACTTCAAAAAATGTGTTTTTGACTTACACTCCGACACAAGCTATATGTAATGAATTGGTAGGAACATGTATCTTCAAGCTTCAGAACACATACACAAGTATGCATACTAAAATATTTAATGAAGGGAATATTTAACACACAGAAATTGCATGCTCTAAGGGGCAGGTTGTAATACAGGGCTTAGATCCTCCATATTTAGGATAATAAACTGATTGTAGATAAACCCATTGGAGAAAGGAGGCTAAATTGAATTATATCACGTGAATTGTTTGTCATTGCTTTAAGTGTGAGTTTGCTCTTAGGCCATGTTTCCTAAGCTGTGCGTCCTGTTTGTTAGTCTTGATCCGAACGTTATGTTGTCCTTCCTGAGGCAGTCTAGCTATCCCCAATATATTCTCTTAGGCACCCTGTTATTGCTAATGTCTGATCCTTTGGCAGAACCAACCGTGGTCTGATAATCCCTCCATCCCTATGGTATGAACCTCTCCTTGTTTTGGTGTTAGGAAGAAGCTTGTCTTATTTTGATGAAATTCAGTGTAGTACTGTCCTAAGCAGATAACTACACTAACTATTAATAGACAGCCTGTTTGTGTGGGAAAATATATTGATCACTTCCAGACACACTTTGGGGAGCACAGGGCAGGCATAGGCTACATGGCCACAACAGTGGGTTTGGGGGTCATGTGCCACTGTATCCTGGGGCCCACCCTACTAAGACTCTGCAAACTGGTCCAAGTACACCATTTACTCACTTCACTCTTAGGGTCACATTTATAATATGGCATCTCATGGAGATAGGTGAGGATCGACTTCTCCAATATCTTATTGAAAGGGCTTAGTCATCACCAGAATCAAGATCCCAAACTACTTCAATTGTCTAGAAAAAGAGAAGAGCACAAAACAACAGGATAAAAGCTATATTTTGGTGAGCACTAAGGGAATTCTTACCTTTTCTATAATTTACATCTCAAATCTCGCCATCTTTCATACCTCATTCTGTCGCCCATCTATCATGTCTATTCCCTCTCACATTCAACTTGCTTTATGCTCTTTTCCATCTTTTTTCCTTAAAACTCCAGTCATCACCCCAATCAGGAGTTGTAGTTCTTGGGTCCCTACTTCAATGAATTATGGAATAGGCCATAATACAGCCAAGATGTTATGCCTTCTTGTATAAAAAAGGAACACATTAATCATTTCTTTCTATCACTTACGGTTACTCTTTGCTTTTCTGAGCAAACTCTTGTTGGACTCTAAGAGTCTGATTCACAAAGGTAAACTTACACTTTTATGTATGTTTACTACATTATGGAATTTACAAACTGAGGGCCATGGCTATGCCCTGGTTTGCGTCGCTTATTGGACCATGCAAGGTGGTGCAAGAGTGACGCAAACCTAAAGTCATATTTTGAAACCACGCAAAGCCAGTTTGTGCTGCTTTGAATGGCTTAAAAATATGGAGTAATGCAATGCAGCGCAATTCGCTATGCTGCATTATTCTGCACAAGGGAGGCATTCCATGGGCGTTGTGTGGGTGTTCCCATGCAACTCCCATGGTTTTTTACGCATTCCCAGATTTACCAAACCTGGTAAATCTGGAAATGCGCCAAAAGATACGCCTTCCCAGGTGAGCAGTAACGAGGAGAAATGTCTTTATTACTCCTCGTTTTTCCTCTTTCTATGTGTGCTGCATTCTGCAGCAAACATAGAACGAGGAAAAAAGCCTTTCAGGATTGTTTTTGTGCAGGAAGGGGCCCTTTCCTGCACAAAACAATCCTGTCTACAACACAGACATCCTTGAACCATTGTAACCTGGGTTGGTGCTAGGCTGCCAAAACGGCATCAATGCAAGGGGAAAGGACAGGAATGGGCCGTATTGGATAAATACAGCGCATTCCTGACCTTTCCCTGTGACGCAGGGCAGCAGAGCAAGGTGACATGCTGCACTGACATGTACCACAAGGGTCATAAATATGGCCCAAATTGCACAGTTTTATGACTTTGCGCTCACAATACTTATGAGTTCAGAGTTCTCCAAACCCTGAGACTCTGCTGTTGGCTTGGAGAACTCTGCACATGAAAGAATAGAGAGTGCTGAGTTGTAAAACTCTGCTTGTAGTTTGTGAATTGCATTGTGTAGCGCATTTTGTAGTACTACAAATCGTACTACAGTGTGCAGTTTGTGAACAGGCCCAAAGATTTCCTGTATTTTTCTTTGTAATTTAAGTGTGCCTAACAGTCAAGCTCTGTATCTGGTTTTTAGTTCATTCAAATTCTAACACAAAACCTTACATTCAGTAATGTGTTTGTGTGTGTGTGTGTGGTGAGGTGTCTGTGTGTGTGTGTGTGTTTGTGTGTACGTGCGTGTGTGTGTGTGTTCATAATATCCTTCAACATCTGTTTCTTTCCTCTATAAGAGGGAAGTTCCTTTACTCTACGAGACTTGTCATGTTCAAAAGATCTTTTGTAGGTTCTCCTATTCAATTTGAAATCATAAATCACTCCAAACAGTAGTGCTACTGTATCAGTTCTCCAGCTACCTTCACATTTTATTCTTGCTTTTAACTATTATGGTTAATTTCAGTTTGTGTAAAAAGTTTCTGACTAGGGGTGCTGGCTATGGTGTCACCACCTGAATATCCTAACACTTAGCAATGCATCTTTGGCAGGGTCCAGCAGTCACTGTTTTGGGAATTTGAGGGATTAAGACATTCTGAATGTAGGGTAAACCAATAGATAATAGTAAATACATTTAATTTAGTGCTTAACTTGTTAAATTATAAGCCCTGGTGCCTAAAATGTTTTTTAAGGAGGTCCTGCCCGCTTCCCCCACCTGTTCAGCCCACCTCTCTACCGCCATCTCCCTCCTCTTCAATGCGCATCTGCCTTGTTCTCTGGCAGGAGCGCTGGCACTGCACTTGCATTGCCACTGCAGTTACACTAGTGCAAACAGTTGAATGCCAGTGCTGGATCATCGTGGGTGAGCCAGTACTGGAGCGGACAGAAGGACTGTGGTGGCTTCAGTACTTGGAGGAACACCATCTTATTTCTCAGGGAAGGCACAGGCTTGTGCTCACCAGCGGATATGACACTTTAATCACTGAGGTTATGGCTGTCTCCCACTTTCAGGAATCGACTGTGCCACCCACAGTGTGGGCAGGAGAATGACAGATACGGTGATACCCAGGGCAGAGGAGGCAGGTGGGCAGCGGAGGACACCCTTCACTTGGGGAATACCCAGACTCAACGACGCAGGGATCCAAGACAAGGCCCTCGACTGGATCCGCTCCTTCCTCTCTGGCAGAACGCAGCGGGTCAGACTCCCCCCTTTCCTCTCGGACCCTACACCAACCACCTGCGGAGTCCCCCAGGGGTCCTCCCTCAGTCCTACGCTCTTCAACATCTACATGGCTCCACTCGCCCCCATCGTCAGATCCTACGGACTCAACATTGTGTCATACGCAGACGACACCCAACTCATCCTCTCCCTATCCAACGAACCCAATACAGCCAGACACAACCTTCGAGAAGGCATGGAAGCCGTCGCCAAATGGATGAAAAACAGCTGCCTACAACTAAACACCAACAAAACAGAAGTACTCATCATGGGCCCAAACCCCGACACCTAGAACAACACCTGGTTGCCCCCCGCCCTCGGAAGCCCGCCCACCCCGACAGACCACGCACGCAACCTGGGAATCATCCTGGACTCCGAGCTCAAAATGGACCGCCAGATCAACTCTGTCTCGTCCTCCTGCTTCCACACCCTCCACCTCCTACGTAAGACCTTCAAATGGATCCCCCTCGAACACAGAAAGACCGTCACTCACGCCCTGGTCACCAGCAGACTCGACAACGGCAACGCACTCTACGCCGGAATAAACAAAAACCTCACCCGCAAGCTACAGAATATCCAGAACGCCGCCGCAAGACTGGTCCTCGACCTGCCAAGACACTGCCACATCTCCCAGCACCTGTGCACACTCCACTGACTCCCCATCAAAGCTAGAGTCACCTTCAAGATGCTCACCCATGCTCACAAGGCCCTCCACGACACCGGACCAGCATACCTGAACAGCCGACTCAAAATCCACGCACCCCAGAGGACCCTACGATCAGCCCAGAAAGACCAGATCGGGAGGCCGCTCCTTCTCCTTCCTCGCGGCCAGAGCCTGGAACGCCCTTCCGCTCCACCTCAGACAGACAACATCACTCCCCATCTTCGCAAGAAACCTCAAAACCTGGCTCTTCGACAGACCCCCCTTGATGGACTGGAACCTGCTAACCCCCCCACCCCCCAGCGCCTTGAGACCCCTACGGTGAGTAGTCGCGCTTAACAAACGCCTGATTGATTTTGATTGATTGGTAGGTGCCTGCATTCACTCTTTCAAAGCAGTGGCAGCACAGCACCGGTGGTCAGTGCAACACATGACCATGCCCAATAAACTCCACTCCAAGATCTGCATTGGTGTTTTTTTTACCCTACTGTATTTGTTTCGAGTATTCAACTAATTTGTTTTCTTTTCATGGCTGATGCGAAAGGAGTCGGGAGAGGCAGGCTGCAAGCACAATGGCACTTTCTGTGTTCTTTCCTCTCAGTGGGACTGCTACCTGTGGGACGGCTTGGAAAGTCACTATGGGCAGAAAACGTGCCTGTGCTGTCCAGTGGCAGCCAACAGCACACATAAATAAATGAGTCAGTGCTTACCTTTTAGACGGAAAATAACCTTTATAGCAGGTATATAGAATATATAGTTATAAACATGAATTATAAAGAAAATCAGAAGGTCCAAGCTGCTACTGGGTGCAAGATACCACCCCACACGTGTTTATAGCCCCTTGCACTAGGTGCTGGACTTACAGTGAACTTTAAACCCTATTGGCAAAGTTGAGTAATGGGGGATGATTTGTGTTGATTTGAGTGAGGTCTGAAGTGCTTAAGTTTTGGAGCTTAGTGAATGAAGCTGTAATGCCACACAAAACGATCGAGTTTAACAGCCATTGCTTTGATAAGTCTGAGCCCCTGGATCTAAGGTCATGATTTGAGGAAGAGAAATGTCCGCATAAATATAAAAAAATAAAGCCCCATAGCTTTCAATCAAACAGGGTATGATTCCACCTTTGCTGAAAAAATGTTTGGGAGCTCCTGGTCACCCTTTAGGTGGTATCTCCTGTTGGGGACAGATGCTGGTTATTCTGGTTAGAAGGAAAGCACTCCTTAACTAAAGCCCATCAAGTGTTAGTTAAGAGTAAGAGCCTGTATCACGAAAACCAAAGGCCGTGGTCAAGATTTCACTGTGGGTGGGCGCCCATGGGTCGCCAAACCCACAGCAGTATCTGAAGAGAGCAGTGGTCCCTGGTCAGCTGAAATGAGGTCAGGGCTGTGGCTTCAACTGGTGATGTCTATGTAAATGTAGAAGCTAGATAAAATATTCCAATGGCTCTGTAAACAAGAAATCCTCCTCTAACAGATAGAAGAGGCTGAAGACCAGATGTCACCGGGTCCCACATTATGTCAATGGAAGTAGATACAGGCCCACAAGTAGATACAGGCCCACGAAGGATGTGCTGAAGGATGAAAATGGCAGAAGCTTAACCTTTGCAATTTGTGAATGCAGAAGATCTTGGGCTCTTATCGTGGATAAGGCACTTCTCCTGGCAGATATATTCTATGGATTAGGTACTTCTCCTGGCAGTTGTTTTCTGCCATCTCCAGCTGACAGGTAGGCCTGCCTGTCTTTCACTGGTAAAGCAGGGACGTGCCTGCAAATAGTTTCTCTGGTTTAAGCCAAGTGTGGAGGGTGAATTGCAACCAAATATGGTTTGCATGTCTCTTCTGTGCCCCTTCAATAGTTGTGAATCTAGTATTGGCTGAGGGGGCAGTGCTTTTCCTCCTCTTTAATTAATGAGGGTGCAATGGTAAAATATCCGAAGGTTCCTCCTATCTTAGGTGGGCATGTTTTCTTCTGTGAGCCAAATTCATAGACTTCCTGCTTGTCTATCCGCACTGATACCAATTTAGAAGTTGATGTTCATCGGCCCTTTCTGGAGGGAATTTACCACGGGATATGACCACAACACAAGAAGTGGAAGAGGACAGGGTTTGTCCTAGTAGGGATAACCTGGGCTATATCAAAGAGAATAGACTAAGTCCTCCATCCACCATGTAGAACAATATAAGCCTTGCACAGCGGAAACAATCATTGTGTGCAGCGCCCACATGAGAGTCCATTGGACACGAGCACTCACAGTCCATTCATCACAAAGACAAATCCATACATACCACATACATCCTTCATGCATGTCCCAGACACAATGAAGGCATAGTATCCCAGTTATTGGATACAAACATTTTACTGGTGGGAGCTGGTAGGCAGTTGTCCACATGGGCATATTTACAAGTTCTATGCCCCTGACTATAAACAGGATACCACCCATGTGTATAGTGGGGTACATTTTGGGTGCAAGAAGCAGTCGTTTTTCCTCTTTGAATTATAAACTGAAAACATCAAGTAGCTCAATAAATCAATTCAAAAGCTCTATAGTATTGTCTAAACTACCCCGAAAGGATTATTTAAGAAATTCGAGGCAGCATTGAAAGCTGAAAAAGAATACAGAGGATTTTACACAATTTCTTGTTGAAGTACCACTTCTTAGCGCTTCCGAAATCTCTAAATATTAACAGAAACTTATGGAGAGAAAGATGACTCCCCTGGCTCAGATTTACAGCAATATGTGGGCCAGTCGTTTTAGTCACAATTTAAATTGATCAAACTCAGAGAAAGGGATAGGGAGTTTTGTTTACTATATTTGACATCTATATAAAAGGCCACTGTAGTTTGAAGGAGCACTATGAATAATCAAGTGAAAAATGTCGTCTTAAAAAGTTTTAGCATTTCTACATGTGCCAGGCCATCCTCATATTTTCTTTCACTTTACACCTCCTTACTGAAAGGAAGGAAGGTCAGATGATAAATAATGTTTCAGCTTCTGCCCTGACCAGTTCAGATTTCAGAGCCCCTGTCTTGTAGAATTAATCTTCCAGCATACATTTCCCACCAGTGACGACACTTATCTAAACTGAGAGTGGAGAGAAACACACAGACCTTGGGGGCCACAGGGCTTCTTTATTGCTACTCCTTGAGAGACGAGTGATTATTTTAAGGCCTCCTGTAGGAAGCTGTGTAAAATATTTATGCATTACTCAAATAGTAACAAAGTGAAAACACAAAACAAGAAAAATCCCAAACCAATTTAGAAAAATTGAGAAAATGTAATTAATGAAAAAATGACACCAAAACTTATTAAATCCAGTCAGCTGAACGATAGAAATGAATTTTTGAAGTTATTATTTCAAAATAGCATCTAAAAGATCAAAGCGCCAACAGCACGTCAAAAGTTAAGGCCGAATGTGATGGAGTGTGTGTTAGATACACAAGGTGGACTGGGCCCGGTTTTGGCTTACTTCAGATTTAGAAAACATTTAGAAGAAAATTACCTGAGAAGGTAAAGGTCAGCAAAGCAAGGGACCTGGCAGTGTCTTAGCAGGAGGAATGGTAGTTGGTGAGCCGTTGGTCAGAGTAGCAGTGAAGATTTATACCTTTGGATTTGTCACTTTTTTGGAAGCTTAAAATCTCCAGCAGGACAATGCTGCAGGCTGTAGACATCGAGGGCTCCACAAGACCTTAGACCTTCTCCGAGAGGTCCGGCTGAACAAGATTTGTTGCTGCAGAGAAGAACGTAGCAGGAGCTACAGTGAAGTAAGGAGGACTGGCGAAGCAGAAAAATCCCAAACCAATTTAGAAAAATTGAGAAAGTGTAATTAATGAAAAAAATGACACCAAAACTTATTAAATCCAGTCAGCTGAACGATAGAAATGAATTTTTGAAGTTATTATTTCAAAATAGCATCTAAAAGATCAAAGCGCCAACAGCACGTCAAAAGTTAAGGCCGAATGTGATGGAGTGTGTGTTAGATACACAAGGTGGACTGGGCCCGGTTTTGGCTTACTTCAGATTTAGAAAACATTTAGAAGAAAATTACCTGAGAAGGTAAAGGTCAGCAAAGCAAGGGACCTGGCAGTGTCTTAGCAGGAGGAATGGTAGTTGGTGAGCCGTTGGTCAGAGTAGCAGTGAAGATTTATACCTTTGGATTTGTCACTTTTTTGGAAGCTTAAAATCTCCAGCAGGACAATGCTGCAGGCTGTAGACATCGAGGGCTCCACAAGACCTTAGACCTTCTCCGAGACGTCCGGCTGAACAAGATTTGTTGCTGCAGAGAAGAACGTAGCAGGAGCTACAGTGAAGTAAGGAGGACTGGCGAAGCAGCTAGAGTAGATTGGCACGCAGGCAGGTCCTGTTGTACTGTCTGTTCTCAGGCCACTTTTTTTTTAAATTGTCCAACTTATAGGTTTAGGCAGGAGCACCACATTTAACATCACAACCAAGGTTCCAGGGCTTGAGGGGACACCACTTAGGGGGGGGGTTAGGCCTCACTCCAGCAGACATCAGGTACAGGGATCAAGGTCTCTGGAGCTTGTTATGTCCCAGCTCACACAGAAGACTAGCCAACTACTCTGGTAGTCCTGCTTCAAGCAGCAAGGCAGGCTTCTAGCAGAAACGCAGTCCCCTGGGGGTCCAAATAGTTCTCTTGAAGTTTTCCACCGGTCCAGTAGCGTACTGAAGATCTGCTCTGAGATCTAATATTTATACCTGGTGCCAGCCTTTGAATTGGAGGAATCTTCTCCAATACCCCCACATCTGGTTCTAGAAAATTCTTCCTTCCTCTGTCAAGGCTTCAAGAAGTCTGGGATGACAAAAGACTAGTGTCAGGTTCCCTTTGGGTGTGTGCTGGAGGCAGCCGTTGGAAATCTAAGTGGGGCAGGGAAAAGCTGCGCCCCCTGCAATCAAGGTAAGATGGCCCAGCATTAAAGAGAATTTTTAAATACAATTCATTTGAGCCTAAACATGACATTTCTACCTGTTCACAATCGAAAGTTAGCACTTATGAACAGTAATAAGGTTATGCTGTGGGAGAGGTATGCCATAGAGTAGTGAAAGATGAATTTAGGAGTTTTCCACTACCAGGACATGTAAAATTTGAAAACACATTTCCCACTTTTTAAATACAATACATCATATGGGCTGTGTAGGGCGTACTTTAGGGATGACTTATATGTATTAAAAGGGAAGGTTCAGGCTGGCAAAAAGGTTTATTTTACCAGGTTGAACTGGCAATGTAAACCTGCTCTGCAGACTGCAATGGCAGGCCTGAGCGAATATAGCATGTTACAACGCATGCTATTATATCGCGTTCCATTACAACGCGGTCGTTACAGCGACCACGTTGTTAGAACGCGATACCTTTACAACGCAAGTCATTAGATCGACTTGCTCTAGGTGGCACTCCAACTTTAGGAATAGTATAATTTACTATTCCAACTCCAGCCTGCGCAACAGTAGGTAAGGTGTTGGAATAGTAAATTATACTATTCCTTAGGTTGGAGCGCCATCTAGAGCAAGTCGATCTAATGACTTGCGATGTAAAGGCATTACATTGTAACAACGCGGTCGTTGTAACAACCGCATTGTAAAGGTAACGCGATGTAACAACTGCGTTGTAAAAGCTGTTTCCCACCTGAGCCATGTTTTTAAAATAGTTGATACTTTACTTAGTGTCACAATGAGTGAAGCATGCCCATTAGTAGCATTTAATTTACAGGCTTGGGTACTATGTAGTACCATATGCTAGTGACTTACAAGTAAATTAAAGGTGCCAATTAAGTGTAGGCCTATTTTACCATGTTTTAAAAAGATAGCACTAGCATTTTAGCACTGATTAGCAGAATTAAAATGCACAGAGTCCCAATGCAAACGGAAACAGGAGGGGTGAAAGCAAAAAGTTTTGAGGAAGACCACACCAGGAATGTCAGGTCTAACAAATCCTTTTCTGATACACATCATTTGCAAAATCAAAACACTTACATGTTAAATTAATTAGCAAGCAGGAGTTGAATTGTTTCCGCACAATGATTATTTTGTTTAACATTAAGTGACAGAATTGAGGGAATACTGCATCCCCTACTGCACCCCTATTACCAGCACCCTTGATCCGAGACAACCTGCAATAAACTGCAGAGCTTTCTGTCTGCTGTTTATCTTGTGCACTAAGCCTCTTATGGCAGCCATGTAGCCTCTTCTGCATTACAGAAAAGGAAACACTGCTTGCCATTTGGGTTCTGCTTCTTCCCTGCCAAGTACAAAATGTGATGATCGAGGTGTTGCCTGTAGACAGATTGTTTCTAAGGAAGCCCCACCCAAAATGGCATCTGAGATTTCAGAACATGACTTCTCAAGGGAAGATCCTGAGGCAACCCAACAAAGGAAGAGGAAGTAAAACTGCCCTCCAAGTTCTGTGTGTCTTGACAGTGTTACCTCCTGATTGAGTGCTCAGACCACTGAGATGTTATTTGTGTCCTCCCAGTTGCTATTGGTTTTCCATTACTGTCCTGCAATGCCTTGGATGTGAATTACTGCAATGGCTTTGATGTGAATTCCTTCCTTCTAGATGCAATAGTGGTGAGAGAAAGAGAGTATGAACTTTACCAGGTTTCTGCTAATCATGATTTTTCTTGCTAAGTGTTCTTCTCTTTGTCCTACTCCTAACTGCACCTTCAACAGCAACCTGTCTCCTGACAATGTTATATTATGTTATGTTGGAATGCCATGTTACATTACATTTTGTTATTTTATAAAAGCATATATGTCTTGTGAAATTGGAAATGATGGTAGTCAGCATTCTCAGTGTAGTGGCTGGCACAGTGAAGACATGGAAGCAACAATAGATGTAAAAGTGCCCCCGAAGTGTTAGAACCACTTTTAAAATTGAATGCAAGGAACACCTTGCAACACATCAGTGAAGTCATTTTGGTGCTCAAATCAATCGCTGAGACCTGATCATGTAAGTCTGTAGAGATACCGGAGAAGGGTCCTTGACTGGCACTGGTGACCGAGATTGGTACTGTGGTTGGGCTCTCTGCATTCTCAGGTAGATAAGTCTCCCTTTTGATATCTGGAGTTGGCTAATGCTGAGGCAGGTCTTGAAATGCAAAGAATCTCACGTAAGGAATTTTCCAGGTTTGTGAGCAGTCACCATGTGTCCTTTACAAGCCACAACCCTCAATAGATAAGCATCAAAAGTAGCATCAAATTTGTGTTTACGTTTCTGCCTGACAATAACTTGGGCTCCTATTTTGAATGTAGTGCTTCGAGCTGAGCAGCATTTGTCCGCATGGGTCTTCATTTTGCATTTGTGAGGTGACTCAGTGGTGCAAAGTTTATCAAAGTCAATAGATCTCTCAGTGGTCCATTGTGGCAATTTCATTCCTATGGCTCTCCCGAACGGTAAGGTAGCAGAGCTTTCACCCATGGTAGAATGGGGAGTTGATCTGTATGCACGAAGTGTAGACTGAAGAATTGATTTGAGTTCAAGCTTTTCTAGCACAGTGCTTTGAGTGGTCATCTTGAGGGTGCTCAAAATTCACTCGACAACACCATTTACCTGTGGCTGGAGAGGTGTGCTTTTCTGATACTTAACATTTGGATGAGTGAGAAAATCTTTGCATTCTCAACTGTTGAAAAGGGGGCCATTGTCAGATATCAAAATCAAAGGAATACCCCATGTTACAAAAATACTTTCTAATCTCTCACTGACTCTGTCATGAGCAGTTGATGACAGATCTTCCACAAAGGGAAAACCGGGAATATTCATCAATAATTACTAGTAAAAGATGTCCATTGTCAAGGAGTCCCAAAAAAGCAATTTTAATCTTCTCCCATGCATGCTTTGGAAGATCAGACATATTTAAAGGATGCAGGATTGTTTTGGATGATAAGCAGTTACACAAATAACATGATGATGATGAGGACATGCCCTTAACTCTTTTTCAACTCTTTCATCAAGGCGAGGGAACTACACTCTGTCTCATAGAGCTCGTTTAGTAGTAGCAATTCCACAATGTCCCACATAGGCTAGTTCAATAACTTGTTCTCTCAGACTCTCGGGTATGACAATTCTCGACCCTCGTAAGATGGTGCCTTCTGTGGTAACTGAAAGTTCTTCCTGCACATTTTTAAATTCCTGGTATTCAAGGTCTTCATGAAGGGGTCAAGAATGTTTTTGCTATGATTGATGTGCAGTAATGTCTTCAAATATTAGCACTTTCTGTCAGTTCTCGCGGCAGCCATGATTTGTTCCACTGATAGGGCATCAAGGGTACTGGATTTCATGATGAAGTTAACATAAGCATCAGTTGCTTTAGAAGTAGTGCTGCAACACTGTAGTGGTAAACATGAGAAGTAGTTAGCAGGTCTTTGATCTTTTCCTGGAAGATGCACAAACGTATAATCACAACCCTCACCACTCAATGCGAGAAAACATCTTGGCTTTAGTATTGCCGAAAATGGTGAGCGATGCTTGGCTGTCGGTGATAACTGTGAAATGCTTTCTATATAGGAACACATAAAAATGCTCACAAGCCCACAGCACAGTGAAGCTTTCCTTTTCAGTGTGTGAATAGGCACGTTCCGTCAATGACAAACATCAGCTAGCATAAGCCACAATGTGTCTTAGGGCATTGGGATGTCCAGTGTGCTGGGCAAGGTTGGCACCAAACCCCACTGTGTTTGCATCAACAACAACCTCAGTCTGTGATTTTGAATCAAAGTATGCCATTTCAGTGGCAATCGCAATTGCATGCTTGATTTTCTTGAAGTTTTGTTCACATTCATGTGGCCATTGAAATGGAGCATTTAGTTTTGTTAAGTCTCTCAATGGGGCACTTACTATAGCAAAGTCACGTATATACCTTGGACAGTAACTGGCTATACCAAGGAAGGATCGCAGCATAGTTACATCATGTGGGGGGGGGAGTGGATGACAAGGATTGTACTTTTTTTGTCTCCGGAGTCATTCCCTCACCAGAAAGGATTTGACCAAAGAACTTGAGTTTGGTTTTATGAAACTCACACTTTGCTGCATTTTAAGTTGAGACCTACATCGGCAAGTATAAAACACATTTTTCATATGGGGGGAAATCTCCCATGCACACTGACATTGAATGTAAGAAGAGTACTCTTGCATAACACAAGCACAGTCCAATGCCCTAAGTCGTAATACTACAATTAGTCTGACGCATCACAGCAAATTTCCCTTACTTTTTTAAGGGCCCCAATTCTTAGAGCATATAACTTCACGTTGTTGCTTGAACATGAAATGCCTTGAAAAAACAAGAGACAAGAGGAATTTGGCAAAACAATAACAGTTTGTTTAATTAAACAGTGCGGCCAGGGTAATAGTCACAGGCAGAGGGTCTGAGGATTGCCTCAACTTACAACCGATCTGACATGGGTTTTCATACAATTTATTGAAGCCATAAAATAGTTCTGGTGAACCTTTTTTGGTAAGGAATGTGAACCTCTGTCTTTGGAGCCATAAATTGATGAATTTGATGAGGGATCCTGGTAGGTTTCAACCTTGCGTGGACATAATGTGGCGAGTGGGTAACATGTCTGGATGTCCGGTATGGGGATCATGTGATCACTGCATGTACCGTGTAGCTGTGTCCTGATTGGATATGTGTTCCTACCTTCATGTGCCATCTGACTTTATGGTGTTTTGGGAACACACGTATCCCTCCAGCCATGTGTCCTTTATTCATGCCAATCTCCCTGGACCATTGTGGTGTTGCTGCACCTATCTTTGGGATTGATCTGGGGTTTCCTGTTCACACATTTGTCTGCCGGCTACCTGCCACCCCACCTGTGATCTGTCAATCAGTGACCTCGGGCCTGGCTTTCAGCACCGGCCTGACAATGTATTTCTGAGTTGGGGTGGACAAGGAGTTCATAACAGGCGAATTCGTCAATAAAGATGCAACTTCATTTTTAAACATCAATGTATCAATATTCATTTTGATATTGACTTTCTCAATATTACATTCCCCCCTCTAGTTGAGTTTTCAACTACACTATCTAAACCATAATTCATGACAGTTACTTTATTGGGGGCCTGTTGTTCGTCGGATTTGACAATTACTACTTTCCTAGTAACCTGCATTCTACCCTATTTGAGGACTGCGTTTTTACAGCTGGAAATCCTAAATTACACGGATCCACACAAAAACAAGATTACAATGAAAACTGGCAACAATGATGAGCACAAATTGGAGATTTGCTAGGGGAATCAGGAGAACCAATTCGAGAACCACTCCTGCTCAGGGGCACCTCCCCCCTCACGCATGTCTCTTTGTAAACGGTGCAGTGTTGGGATGACAAGAGTCAATGTCCCATTATCCAGGTCATTCCCTGGGATAAACGCACAGCAGGATGCACCAATCATAGCACACACCCCTCCATCCAGTGTGGTTATTAAGTCTAACACATACCGATGCTGCATCACCAAGAAGCAGATTGCTCTCAGTTCTTCCTTGATTGAATTAAGGCCGAGCTCAGTGCTGGTCATCATTTTAAGCATTTCCCACCTGGTTATTCGAAGCCAGTGGGCATTCGTTTTCATCTGCACAGTGAAGAAGGGTATGGCCCCTCCCACCGGTACTTGTGTGTCCGAGAACAGTCTGAAGTTTTCTAGAATGCCCTTGTATTGAGCCCAGGCAAAATGATCCACAGTTCTTTTTTCATGACTCTGATGCAGCTAGGTTGTCTTTTTCCTTAGTGGGTGCTGGTACAAGTCCGACAGTTCCTCTCCGCAAATGACCTGGGCAAGGTTGGGTATGGATACCAGGGAACAAAGTCCATGCCATCCTGGGACGAGCTGAGTGTAGGGAAACTCACCGCACTGCCAGTACATATCCGTCAGCATGGAGGTGCCCCATCGCATATCCAGAATGTGCAGGATCATGACACAGTTTTCATTCGTGCCCAGTGGAAGCGTTCCTTTACCTCTAAAAATAAGACATACAGTGTAAATTTCCATAAAATTAGGGGTTGCCCCTTCCCTTCTAACCAAGTGTATCCACCCACCTCAGTATCCAAGATTTCCTGACATGAGGTGTCTATGCTTTTGTTCAACCCTCCCTTATGAGACACATTTCCCTTCGTATCATCGGGCTGGATGGCCCTACACAGGAACTCCGTGTCTAGGGTCCACTTGCTGTTAAAGAAGACTGCCCCAGATACGCTAAGCACCACCCTTGGACCACAAATGGAGGCAGGAGTGGATGTGTTTGTGCATTGAGTTGGGGGTTCTGCTACCTCCAAGAATTAATTCTCTGGGAATTCTCGGGCCAAACAGTATCCTCCCCAGTGGTGCCATTTCTGCACATCCTGTCTAGTTCAGTTTTGACATCGCTAGGCTCAGTGATAAGATATAGAGCTGATGGGTTGGTCTTGTATCGGGTAAGATTCACTACCACTCTAAGGTGCTCTACCTTGTTGGTTTTGATTTTGGCCCTAATTCTGCATGGGTATAAGTGGTGAAGGCATTTTGCTTTTACGGTGGCTACCTCTTGGGACAAGTAAAGTCTGTCTGTGGCCTACTGTATGCAGTATCAGTGAACAGACATAACACAATCTAGCTGATGTCTTAGAGAGCATAGCGGTCATGTGCTGATACCACTTGTTGTGTAAAAAGGCGCTGTGTAGTGCATGTGGAATGCTAGTGTTGGGGTTGGTGTAAATATAAGTGACATGGGAGAGATCCCTACACAAGCGCTGTGATAGTTTTTGAACAGACTTCATTTGGCCAGGTGGTTCTTTAACAGTGAATAAGTGTGGCAGCACCCAACATAGACAGAGGGTACCTAGAAGTGCAATAATACATAACATGTTATTGAACATTGCAGATCATGGTATGGATCATGGGAAGGTGTCTGTGGTTCTCTGGTGATTGGGGTTTCTCGTTTAACAGTTCAAAAAAGTTCTCATTGCAGTTCATAATTTTGATTCGCACACTTTAGATCCACTTTTGGGTGTTGATGTGGCAGCTGTAAGATGGTGCACTTGGAGGTTCACTTGCACACCTGTTGGCTAAGAACTTAGGGGCATATTATCAAGGGCTTTATCGCCGATTTAGCGGCACTTTTTGCCGCTAAATCGGCGATATTTTTAACGCCCTATTAGCAAGCTGTCGCTAACAGGCGTTAGCGACAGCTTTCAGGCGTTAGAGGCCGGGAATTACATCGCCTTGCATGTCAGCGATATTTATCGCTAATGACATGCAAGGTAGGCGTTCCCCACTAAAAGCGACTGTAAACAGTCGCTAACACCACTAACCCCTATTATCAAGGCAGGCGAAGCGATAAAATAAATCGCGCTAAGCGCGTTTATCGCTAGATTTTAACACCGCTACTGACTATGACTTACCTGTTTAAGGTATAGGAGGTGGATTCTAATGCTGAATCCACCTTAGCGTTAAGGCAAGAATATCGCTGGTTTTCCAGCGATATTCTCGCATTTTGCCGCTATCGCTGGAAATATTATCGCTATGGAGATAAACCTTACTAATAGGGTGTTATCTCAGCGATATTTTCCAGCGATAGGCGGCGTTAACAGGATTCGCGCTAAGCGCGTTTAGCGATAAATATCGCTATTCCTTGCTAATATGCCCCTTAGTTCATTTGTTAATTCAGAAAAACATTGCATGTGTGCCATCGTTAATGATCTTTTCTACCGCAACCCTCAGAGATGTGTTCTCCAAACTTCATTTACACAAATATTAGTGAGGCACCGGAAGATGGCCCTGAATGTGGTATATTTTTGATAGTTAAAACTTAAAGGTAGCTTATTGGTAATCAGGTGAGTTAATCTATTTCATGAGTCGTTTAGCCCCTCCTTTTTTCTTCTTGCCTAACTTTGTGCTTGGATTAGTGCAAAATGTTTATGGAGTGCTCTTGTGATCATAGTTTTTATATAGGGTTTTATGGGTGCTGCCAGTTTTCTGAGACCTTGGTGTGCATGGGGGCGTCATTGGGGCAGGCTGCTCTCAACATACTTGTGCCCAGGAGTGTGCAAGGAGTGGGTGTGTCACTGCTAAGTGCTGTTGGTGGTTGCACCGTACCCCGAAATTACACTTGCGTATTCTTCCCTATTTTTGGCATGCGAAGTGCAACGTGCCCCTCCCCTGTGGTGCCAGATATCTCGACTTCACCCATTTCTCTAGAGACTTCTTTTTGGGCTAACTTTGGGCTCCTTTTGATGGTTTTTGGGTGCTTCCCTAGATCTCGGGTGATCTGCTATCTCACTTATCATGAGGCGGAGGCAGTCAGAAGATGTTCAATTATACCCATGTACCCCTGATCATGCCGCCATCTTGTGGTGTCCGAGGTTGGGTTTTACTACTTTCTCCAGATGGTGTATGAATGGCCTGATGCGTTGATATTTGCTATGTCTGATATGGGGGTAAGCTCATTCTGCGTTCTACTCTTACCTGGATCTGTGATGGGTTTTGCAGACTACCCTCTCGCAGGCACCCCCCTCTCCCTCAGGCCACGTCTATTCAGTGCATTTGGATCTGCAGTTCCTGGCCTGTGGCTAGGGGCTTCTAACTAGTGAACATGCTCCTGTCTCTATGACCAGACATTGGAAATTTGATAAACCAGAAGGAAAGAAAAGAAAACACTGCCAGGATCATAAGAATGTGGGGAGCCCGGGGCCAAGGCCATGAACCCTCATCAAAATTTGTCTAGGGATGATGACTGGACTGGAACTGCCTAATTGTGGGACCATGCGTGCGCCTCACAACTTATTGGTTCTTGTGCATGTGCTCTGGATATTATGATTTCTTCATTATTCCAGTCGTACAGGAATCCTGGATTCCGTCACTTGAGGACAGCTTTGTTTTAGAACTGAAAGCAGGCCTCCATTTGGCCTGAGGCCTCTAGTTTTTTGGGGGTGCTGTTGATGCTTCACACCACAAAGGAAACGTGCATCCCGGGCTTGATGCCCGAAAATGGCGACCTTTGGATTTACTGATTGGACCCCGACCCTATTTGATTTTGGATTTTTGGCCCTGTTTTTAAGTACTTTGTTTGGGAGCCGCCAGCCTCCTCGTCAGACTGCCATCCCCCTAGGGTGTGGCAAGCCAACCCAGCCCTGGGGGATCAGCAGCCAAGTGGGGTTTTGGCTCTCGCAGGCCCCCTTAATGGTGAACTTTAGTGAAGATACCCAATCCACATAACACACACAGAAGCCCTGAATCCTCAGATGCAAGTAAAAGTTTGTATTCCCAAAGTTGTCTCATTGGTCCTTCTTTTAGTTTTAATATTGTTTATTTTGGGGATGTGGGTGAATGGGTTGTATTTACTCTGTGGGTTTATCTTACTGCACATTTGGACTCTGTTTGTGTGAGGGCATTACCTCTCCAGACAGTTACCCCTCCCTGCCGAGGCTGTGACCCCGGTCCTTGTTGGGTTGTGTTCCCTGTTTGTGGTCGCTGTTGCCACGTGTTTGTCCAACAACCTGATCCCCGTTGTGGTGGTGCGGCAGCTATTTGACCTCACTGCGGCTGAATGTAAGGTGCATTCGGGTTTCCCTGGGCTTGGTTTTGTGGATGAGGATTGTGGTGTCTGGCATTGGCCAATCGATCTCTGTTTATGGTATGCTTTAACCTACATCTGTCTGCCAGGTGGCATATCCTGTGGCAATAGTAACAATCCCTAGGTTCTGGTTGCAGCCAATATCCCTGGCCTCTGTCACTATAGCCTGATCAAAACCCTCTGGGGTTTTGCGGTGGAGCTCCCTTTAAGACTGGAGCCATTTGCACACTCACAGCCAATGCGGTCCCCTCCAGAGCGGTCTTTTTCAATTTGTGTTGGCCCAATTTAGCAGTGTCTCTCTTGGCTTGATACTATTTATCTCAATCCTTCTCTTGCTCCTTTTTCAGGTAATGCAATTTATGGGCTTGTATCTCCAGCCAGTGTTTGGTGTCTAACCCAACCACACTGTCCAATCAACTTTGTATCTTGGTGGGCAGCCTCTTTTTGAGAATATAGTAAAATAATGCAACTTGTGGGCCTGTATCAGTCCACCGCTGTCCTGTGTCTTGTCCCCTTCGCTACCTCATCCTATCCGGAAAATTGGTTATAGTATCCCTTGGCTTCATAGTCTCCGCCATTAACCCTCCTATGTTAGGGCAGTCAGGGAGGACCTCCCTCAGGACCATCCATGTTCGGTGCCTGTATGAATTGAATGTGGCCCGTCATGCTCGATGTTTGTCAGCGTAATTGCTAGGATACGAGTTTGGGCAAACACCGTGTTAGTCTGCTCTCCGATAAGACTACTTAGCAGACTTTTAATGTCACCTATCCGTAGGTTTATATCCTCGGTGTTCTTCTCAAAACATGAGATCTACTTCCCTGCTCCATCCAGCAATTGCAGTAACTTTGCCCTTAGCCCTTCTTTATCATTTTAGCCCACTGCACATTGATGGTACCTGACGTGCCTTTCTGTCGTAGCGGTTACATTCTTACTTTGGGTAGCTCTACTGGTTTCTCCGTAACATGGCGTTCCCATCTTTTTAGGCATTCCTGCATGTACGGGAAGTTCCAATTGGGATATCCTCCTCTATGCCAGATGCAATCTTCCGCTATCTCCATGTCCTCTGGTTCGAAGGATCCCTCCTCAGGCCAAAATCTAGGGTACTGGTCTTTTCCCTGCTGTCCGATGGGCCAGCAGGTGGCAGAATGGCCATGCAAAGATCTTGTCTTCCTCTCGGGCCACTTTCTTCCTTGGGGTCAATCTATCTATCATGTGCATTTGGATGGAGCAGCATATGTCTTTGTCGCTGCTCCCCTTGTGCACGCACAAAGGTGCTATCTTGTTTATCCTATGTCTTGGTTGGGTCGGCACCAGGCTACCTTGGTCTCTTATTTCAGCCCCTCTCCTACATTGAAAATTTAGTGAGGCTTAGATCCCAGCCAGAAGCCTCTCATCTAATTCTAGCTCTGATTCTTCCCCGATCAGTGCCCTATACGTACCCTCACTCTGCTCGTGTGGGGGGCACTCTGCTCTGTTTTATTGCTGTGCTTTCTGGGTGCGAGCTCTTTCTCTCTCCCTCCTTAGCTCACGCCTTCCTTCAGCATCCCGTCTGGGTTGCCTCCTTCGCTCTGAGCAATGCGCTTTTCTTTTCAGTAGGGATTTGCCCTCAAATTCGCTTTCTGTAATTTCCTCGGCTACCTGAGCAAATCCTGTAGCTCCACCCTCGTCATCCGATCGCGGGGGGACTAATGTCCCCTTTCTTACTCCCGCTAGCTGTAACACTGTCTAGAACTTCCACAAATCTCCTTGTCACTTGTGTGTATTCGCCTAAGCCAGTGGGAGTGCATGTTCTCCACTCTGTTGGGGTTCAATGTGTCTGGCATGATGGCTGGGGGATTGAACTTCTGGGAGCCCTCGCACCGGACTGGGGTTGCACAGGGACTGCCTGGGCGTGCTGGCCTGTTAGTTTCTCATACCTGGGCCTAACCATTTGTTGTTCAGTAGGGGGCCCACCAACTTCTTTAACTGGCGGATTGGAGTTTCCTAATGCGGGGAGAGCAGGCAAGAGCGCCTCCATTCCTGCATATGGTTGGGGGAGGTGCTGACACCTTGCTTGCTATTTGTAGTGCAGGACTGTCAATCTGCCTATTCCAAAGAGATAGTTCAAAAAGTAGGCTTTGCTGATACCTTCTGCAAGTGGGCTGATTATCTGTTGGCTGTTCCGTATGTAGTGATTGATTTGTAGATAGGTGAATGCTAGTTCAGGAGGGACAGCGGAATTTCTGGAGATCAGATGTTCCCAGGATTTTACTGCCCCAGTTTGTATGAAATCGCTAAGCCTTTGAAAACCTGCCTCTTCCCTGGCCCTAATGACTCCGATTTCTAAGTGAATTCCTAAAAGAATGCATTCTCGTGTGTTTATGTGGGTATGAAATTGGAGGAACTGGTATTCATCTTTCAATTTCGTATATTGAAAATCTAAAATGTGTTGGAGTTTATATTTGGTACACTTGGGCAATTTGAGGATTTTGAGAAGAATAGGAAGCCTAATGTCGGCCTCTCACAACATTTGCTGAAGGGAAAAACAATTAGAGTGGTTATTCTTGGCAGCAGCTCGAATGAGCCAGTCAAAAAAGGCTGCTTGATAATAGGTTCTAATGTGGAGAAGTGCCAAACCGCCATCCTCTACATTTCCCCTGCCACAGGAAATGGCGCAATGCTTGGTCTATCTCAATAAAAAAAGATTGTTGGACTTTGATCATCGTTGAAGAAAATAAAAATGAATTCTGGAAGAATAGCCATCTTGATTAGAGCTGCATGTCCTTTAATTGTCAAGGGCAGTTATTGCCACTGAATTAGTAGACTGTGCACCTTATTGAGGGTGGCAGTGTAATTAGGTTTAAATCAATCCACAAAGTCATGTGAAACATAAATCCCCAGATATATAAAAGGGCAAGAAGTTGAATAGAGTGGCCTCATTTCAACTGGTAGAATTGAAGTGGTACTATTAAACAATAGGGCTTCAGATTTAGCTTGGTTTATTTTATAGCCCCAATGTCCATAAATGTCTGGCTGCATTGAGGATATTTTTCTCCTCCTTGGCTAGATAGAGGATTATATCATCTGCAAAGAGCTTGATCTTAGCCGCTTCATGGAGGGGAGCCCTAATCTGTGGATCTTGCCTTAATGTTGCTGCCAAAGACTCTATATAGAGGGAAAAGAGGTCTGGAGAGATAGGGCACCCTTGTCATGTACCTTATCTGATGAAAATATGCCCTACAGCTTGCAAGTTGATTGTAATTGATGCCACTGTTTTTTAAATAGTTTTCCTAATAATTTGACCAGTTTCAAGGGGAATCCAAAGTGGAGCATTATAGCAAACAGCACCTCCGACTGCACTAGATCGAATGCCTCTACGGTGTCAAGCAAAATAATCGCTGCTTTTAATTTATTATTTGAGTAGTAGTCAAGTGCATGCAACAAGAAATGATTGTTTGCTGAAGTCAATCTTGAAGGCAAAAATGTGCTTGGATTGCGGTAGACCACAGTTTAAGCTAAGGGGGCAAACCTAGCCGCTATGATTTTTGTAAACAGCTTGTAGTCGCTATTTAATAAGCTGACAGGATGATACGAGCCGGGTTTCTCTGATGATTTGTCCTTTTTAAGAAAGCTAATAATTACGACCTCCGTGAAGGAGCTATGTACCTCACATCCATCCAAAATTTCATTGAATAAGGTAACTAGAAATGTTGCTCTCTGCGCCTCAAATAACTTGTACATTTTGCCCATCAGGCCATCACTCCCACATTGGGTGCTGACTTAATAGCATCTTTCACTTCGGCCAGTGTGATGGGAACTATAGCTGTGGCTTGGAGATCCCTATCTAGCGCAGGTAGCCTAATTGAGTGTAAGAACTCCCCGATCTGCTCAGATGCAGTGATGTAAGGGGAGGCATACAGCCCTGTAGTGATCAAGAAATACTTTGCCAATATCGTCAGAATGAATGACCATTTGGTTCTTCACCTCATCTAAAATTGTTTTAATGGTCTTGCCGTTCCGTTTTTTCTTCACAGACCAGGCCAAAAACCACCTTGCGGGCTCATTTTCCTCATAATATTGCTGAAAGCATGTATTATGGTTACCTAATTCTCTGGACATATAATGGTCTTTTAAGTTTTGGCATGTTTGTGAGACCTTGGCTCTTGAGGCCAAAGTGTGAAGTGTCAAATGTACGAGTGTGGCCTGGACAAGTTCACGTAGTAGGGCCAAGGCCTTTTCTCTCCTCAATTTATTAACTTGGGCTTTAAAAGAGATTGCCTCACCCAGAATAAAGTCTTTAAATGCCCCCCATACTGCAAAGGTGGAAAAATTCCCCTATGGCTACACGCATGATTATAACCCTGCTTTCCTCTGTTAGCAATGATTTGTCGAGCAGCCAACGAGGCTGTTCAGCTCAATGATTGTACAATGATACATCTAAAAAGGAGACCGAGTGATCAGAGAAGGGATTCAATAGTATACCTAATCTGTTTCTGTCCCATTTATGAGATACCAGGAAGAAATCAATTCTCGAAGCTGACTTAAAGCATTTAGGAAAACAGGTATATTCTCCCCCTTGAGGGTGATCGATCCACCAGGGGTAAACAAAAATTAGATTGCTGATTTTTTTTAACCCGTTTGCTGCTGCTGTCGGCCAATGGCCGTCGCAAGCACTACCTCGGTAGTGCTGTGCACGTCCGTTGGCCGACGCGGCCCCGCCCGTTTAATAGAACGTTCCGCACTGGCACGGAACGTTCGAAGCAGCAAACGGGTTAAAAGTGTGCTGCCCTCAGCTTATTTTGCTTTTTAATACTACAGGAGCAATCCATTCTAATATCCTATATAATATTAAAGTCTCCCCCTATTATCAAAAATCCATTTAATGGGAGAAGAATAATATAAACTTCATTGAGAGGAAAAACATCGTCCTCCATTGGGCCACAGAAACTGACAAGGTGGAGAAGCTGTTATGGACCACAAGGCTAACTAGAAAGCACCTGGCCTTAGGGTCTCTAAATGCCTATTGCACTTTGCCTGGAAAATCCTGGAACAACCCACAAAATCAAGATTGCCACCTCCCTAACTGCCGCGGTAGCTGACGCATAAACTGCATGTGAAATAAAACTTAAAGTTTTTGGTTGCTTGGCCGAAACCTTGAGCTGGGTCTCCCGGAGAAATATAATCTGAGCTTTGGAAATCTTATGCCACCCCAAAATTGACCTAAACTTTGCCTAGCTATAAATGACATTAGTATTGCAGGATACTACCCTAAAGAACCTTGAAATCATGGTTCAGAGCTTCTACTGACTTGGGCAGCTGTTTCTTGACTCTCTTGATGCCCTGACCTGCTAAATACCTGCTGAACTCATCCATAAAGACTTGGATACATTTATCCCAAACCTCTTGCAACCCCGACTATAAATGTTTTGTTGGACTGTTCACGAATAGCTCTACATTGCAACACAAAAAGCTTCCAGACTTCTCTGCCTGCATTTTTCCGACCTGAAGTGACCCTATCCCCCAACCCATTCCCTCAGCCTCTGGAGCCCCCCCCCATCCTGGGCTCCCTTAGAAGAGACTGCCCACCCACCCATGAGTGCACCCTTCATTTAGGGGGAGGGGGCAGGGGAAGGGGATGAAGGGTGCACTCATGGGTGGGTGGACAGTCTCTTCTAAGGGAGGCTCCACGGACTGAGGGAATCCTAACTTTACTACTCCTAAACTGAGACAAATCCTAACTTTACGACTCTCGGTATTCACAAAAGGCATTTAGGAGTAGTAAAGTTAGGATTCCTAACTTTACTACTCCTAAACTGAGACAAATCCTAACTTTACGACTTTCGATATTCACAAAAGGCATTTAGGAGTAGTAAAGTTAGGTTTCCTAACTTTACTACTCCTAGGGGCATATTCTCAAGGAGCTATCGCCGAGTTAACGGCACTTTATCGCAGCCAAAGTTGCGATAAATTCATTGCCCCATTCACAAGCTGGTGTTAACAGCCCATAACACCAGTTTACCCGCGATAGCAGCCGCAAAAACCATCGCCACAGATGATCCCGGCAACCTCCACTATTACAAATACTATCACAACTACTGCTAGCTCCCTCTCTTCTACTTCTTTGAATACTGCCTCTAGTACTGTCTCCACTTTAGCTGGACCGCCAACACAACTGGCTGACCAAGGGGAGGAGCCAGCAGAACAGACAGCGGGGGCCAGTTCCAGAACAGACAACTTACTTCTGAACCTGATTTCGGAGATGAGAGAAAAATTCACAACCTCTGAAAATAATCAATCGAAGATTCAGGGGGCCTGTGAGGCACTGGAAATTAAAATAAACGATATTATGGGCCGAGTGGAGGTGGTAGAAGCCACAGTAGAAGATCTCTCGAAAAAGGTTACCGAAAACACAGAAGAGATCAAGAAATTAAAATTGAAAGATAAACTCTGGGCAGACAAGCTGGAAAGCTTGGAAAACAGCGCCAGACGAAACAACATTCGGATTTTAAATGTCCCTGAAGATCTTGAGGGGGAGACATCAAAACCTTTATAATCGATCTTCTAAATGACCTCCATCCAGAAATTGAGAAGGCGACCCTCGAAAATGATATCCAAAGGATCCACCGGGACCCTTTTAATAGACGGGTAGGAAAGAAAACCCCCAGGAAAATATTAGTGAATTTTAAGTCATACTCTATAAAAGAGGCGGTTCCCTCTCAGGGGCTAAAAAGGGGAGCGTACAATAGGGGAGACTGGACATTTCGCATAAGATCGGATATATCACGCACCACACAGGACAGGCAGTGGGAATTGGGGAAACAGATACAGGAGTTTAATAGTCTAGGAGCCAATGCAAAACTCCAATTTCCCGCCTCCCTGAAGGTGATGTGGAGGAATAAAATGTATACCTTCAGAGATCCTGTAGAGGTTGGCTCCTGGATTCAGCAGGTTAAAAGCTCATCCAAATAAGATTCTTTTAAATCCTTCCTCATTTTCCTCATCCGTTTGAGAGTGTGAGAGACAAAAAAGAGAGGCTTTAGTATGCCTCTAGAGATGAGGGAGGGTTCCCCAGGGAGGGAAGGGGAGGGTAGGGTTAAGGGAAAGCACCAAAGACAAAACACTAAGGAAAAAATATTGATCACAGGGTGGGGGAGCATTTTGGGTAAAAAATTAAAAAGAGTTCTCATTCACAAAATAATACATTAAGAAGTAGGTTTTTATGGCTGGAAGGTTTCTTGGCTAAAATCTGTTTTATAAGTAGTTATGGGTAGTTTCCAACCTTTAAAGATTCTATCCTGGAATGTGAACTGGCTTAGGTTTCCCGCCAGAAGAGAGAAAATCTTGGAATATCTGCGACACACAAATTATGATATCATACTCATTCAAGAATCGCATCTTGTAAAAGAAGAGTGGGCAGGAATATTAAAAAAACATAAATGGATAGAACATTGTTTTGTCTCAACACAGACGGTACCGACAAAGGGAGTTGCTATTATTTTTAGGAGAATCAACCGACTAGTCACCGGCAAGGTAGCTGCAGATACCCATGGCAGATGGGTAACCGTTAGGGCTAAGATCAATGCAACTTGGGTAACCTTTGTCAGTTACTATGGCCCCAATACGGATGACCCGTCCTGTCTCCAGTCCCTATTTCTCAATTTGGGAGAGGTAAACGACCAAATTATAATAGGAGGAGATTTCAATGTTGTGTTAAATCCTAACTTTGACTCCACGTCAAAAAAAGCTGCAGAGGCCACACCAAAAACCCGAAAAATTTTGAAACGGTTAATGATAGAGGGTGGTCTATTTGATGTATGGGGGAAAAAAGGCAGGTTCGGGGGTTGACAGGGGGAGACTTCACCTATCATAACAAGAAACATGCTCACCGTTCTAGAATCGATTTCTTTCTGGTGGATCGTGTTACTGGCAGAGACACGACTAAAATCACTCATCTGCCGGAACATTTATCCGATCATTCTGCCGTCTTATTAGAAATTACCTTAACTCACTGTTCTACTCCACCTAGGTGGACTTTGAACCGGGTAATACTTCTTGAGTTATCAGTCATTGATAAGATAAAAACAGCGACAAAAGAGTTTTTCTTAATTAACATAAATTCAGCAGCTCACCCAATTGTCTGGGATACATACAAAGCTTTTCTAAGAGGTTTATCAACCTCCCTTTCTATTATACACAATAAAAAAATAAAGGAAGCCATTAAAATAATGGAATTAAAAATTGCTCATAAATCCATAGCGGTAGAATCTATGCCAACTGATACAGTTGAAATACAACAGTTAGCTTTAGCTAGAAATGAATTGATTGATTATGTAGAGGCATTAAATAAAAAAAAAAGGGAGGCAAGTAGACTTGCCCACCATGAGTATGGAGAAGGGTGCGGAAAATTTCTAGCGTGGAAATCAAAATCTGACCTTGTTAGAAATACCGTGAAAAGTCTGAAATGTCCAAACACGGGGAGGATTATTGAAGATGATCTGGAGATAGAGGAGGCCTTTTCTCATTTCTTCTCCAATTTATATTCTGAAGATTTAATTCCATCTGAAGATATGATGGAAGCCTTCTTTCGGGATCTTCAACTTCCTACCTTATCAGTTACCGACAGGGATAAACTGAGCGAATGTATCTCTTTAGAAGAAGTTCTGCAAGCTATTACATCGCTAAAAAAAGGGAAAGCGGCAGGCCCCGATGCCATTCCAAATGAAGTGTATCTTATTTTGAAAGAGGAACTAGCACCATTTCTACTCCAACTTTTTAAATCAGTGTACTCAGGTGCACAGGCGGTACCGGCATCTTGGAATGAGGCAACAATTACGATAATTTTAAAACCAAATAAAAATCCACAGTACTGTGAATCATATAGACCCATCTCACTTTTAAATAGCGATCATAAAATCTATACTCATATTCTCACCAAGAGACTAGACAAAGTAGCAGGTTCTATTATACACTCTGATCAAAAGGGTTTTATGAAGGGAAGACAGTTGAAAGAATTAACGCATGATCTGATTGGGGCTATAGACTTGGCAAGTTTATATCAAACTCCATTGGCAGTTTTAACATTCGATGCTGCCAAAACTTTCGAAAAGGTTAATTGGATTTTTTTAACTGAGGTAATTAATCGCTTCAATCTGGGAGAAACATTTGTGGCGGCAGTAAAGGCTCTTTATAAGAACCCCTCAGCTAGCATTCTTGTTAACGGAAATCTGACTAAACAATTAAAAATCTTGCGAGGGACTCGACAGGGGTGCCCACTATCCCCTCTTCTTTTCAATCTTTATATTGAGCCTTTGGCATGTAAATTGAGATCAAGTCATATCATTTCCCCCTTTAGTTGTGCGGGCTGGGAAAAGAAAATAGGTCTGTATGCAGACGATCTCATGATCTTGACAGGAAACATAGAACAGGCATTTCCAGAGATCTGCAATCAGTTGGAGAATTTTGGGAAGATTGCTGGATACTCTGTAAATCAGCAGAAGACCGAGCTGATGTTATGGAATTCTCTTTATAAAAACATGCTTGAAAAACAACAAATAAGATACCTCGGGATTCAAATTACCAAGAACATAGATAAAATTGCTCAATTAAATTTTGATAAGACCATGGTTAGTGTACGACAACAGTTACAGGTATGGGAGCTTTTACCTCTTTCTATTATAGGGAGATCTAATTTGTTAAAAATGTCTATCTTGCCTAAGTTTACCTTTCTCTTTGATACCATTCCCTTAGAATTTTCTAAAAATTGCTTTAAGAAAGCGCAAGGGCTATTCTCCTCATTTATATGGGGTAGGAAGAACCCTAGAATCTCTCAAAAAAACTAAGGAGGAAAAAACCCAATGGCGGTATAGCTACACCTGACCTATACTTTTATTATTGCGCTTTCCATTTTAAAAACTCACGACAACTCTTAAATGATGGTCAGGTTTACCAACCTCTATTTAAAGCCCTAACAAAGGCATATAACACACATGCTGACTTTTTTCTTTTAAAGTTTGGCCACCCCAAATTTTTCAAGAAAGTTAGATTGAAGATATTGAGAGCCGCTATTAGAGTTTGGATACAACTGAGGACATTATTTGATATACCCTATTACAATCAAGAAACACCAATCTGGGACTCCCCGGGCACACCGAGTTGTTTGCAAGATGCCCTGGCTCTCCCGTTACGCAGAGCAGGGATAGCAAGATGGGGAGAACTAATAGTAGAAAAAGAATTAATTCCATGGTAATGTCTATCTGCTTTAACAAATAATGCAGTATCAAGATTTAAATATCTGCAACTTCTTGGTTGGACAAAATCACTAAGTAAAGAACTAGCCAGGGATGGAGATTCAATAAAAACAATCCGTGCAAGACCAACATAAAAGGAAGTAGCAGTATGGTATTGGAAAATGATCGAGACTGGAGATAAAAACTCGAATGTATTCACAGAGAGCTGGAAGAAGGACATGCCGGATGAAGACACCGAGATTCTCGGGCAAGTATCTATGTCTACCCTTTGGTCATATGTGAAAGCTGCCCCGTTAAAAAGAAATCATCTTTTCACTCTTCATAAAGCTTATTGGACGCCTCTGAAGCTGTCTAAGTTGGGGAGTCGAACGACACGGAAGTGCCCGAAATGTGACGACATCAATGTAAACGAGATGCATATGTTTTGGCAATGTCCTTCGATCGAGCTCTTCTGGGTACACGTGAGTAACAGCATCTCTGAAATTCTGGGGAGAAAGGTTGGGTTAACAGCATCGACAGTTATCTTTGGGGTAATTTCAAGTGAGCTAGATAATACTGTTTTCTCAAGAAACCAGAGGGCATTACTTTTTGTCTTAATCCTCTTGGCACGCAGGGAGATCTGCATTAAGTGGATCTCATCTGTTTCACCTACTAAACTAGAATGGATAAGCTCGGTACAACGTATTTCAACCCTTGATCGAGCAAGTAGTAGGGCCAAAAAAACAAAGTTCTGGGATCTTTGGGAAAGCTGGTTCACAATTTTCGCTTTTAATTAGTTTGGTTAAAATTGTCGTTTTATTATAGCGGGTAAATTCAGTTGGAGTTACCCCTTATGGGAATATGCTCTTCATTTTCTTTTTAAACTAACTCTGGGTGCAGAATTCGGCTTTTGCTAGTTTTATACTCTATACTTTTCCTGGTGGTCCAATGATTATGAACTTGCTTGTGTGGCCGAGTTGTTGGGAAACTAGCTAAGGCTAGGGAACGGCCCATTAAAGAAGAAGAGGGGCCTTGGTTACTGCCGATAAGCCTTGCTGAAAAGGGGAGAAGGGGGAAGTGCCCGGGGGTTAAACTTTCCCATCCTTCAATGAGAAGCGACCGGGCCTCCTATTTTCCTAAATTTTTCATGGTTACACTGGGCTGTGATATATTGGACTGACCAGCTCTACATTCTTGAATTTCGAGCATGTTTTGTAGAATGAGGACTAAAAAAGAAAAAAAAAGGCATTTAGGAGTAGTAAAGTTAGGATTCCTAACTTTACTACTCCTAAACTGAGACAAATCCTAACTTTACGACTTTCGATATTCACAAAAGGCATTTAGGAGTAGTAAAGTTAGGTTTCCTAACTTTACTACTTCTAGGGGCATATTCTCAAGGAGCTATCACCGAGTTAACGGCACTTTATCGCAGCCAAAGTTGCGATAAATTCATTGCCCCATTCACAAGCTGGTGTTAACAGCCCATAACACCAGTTTACCCGCGATAGCAGCCGCAAAAACCATCGCCACAGATGACCCCGGCAACTATCGCTAATGAGATGCAGAGTAGGCATACCCGTGCAAAAAGCCACGAAAACACCACGACGCAACATTCTCAACCACCAGCCAGATCTGCGAAAGACCACGAAACATGCGATAATGCGCGTTAGCAGCAGGAAATTAACACCTGCTCTGACCTGGTGTAAAGTCGGACGGCAGCCTGCACCACAAAAGGGAGCCCAGCCCACAGCCACACCTGAAGACCAACAGATGCCATGGAGCCACTGAACATGCGGGCCGGACACCCAAGAGGGCCCCAACACCCACCGCCACCACCCCCAGGACCACCCCCACCCCCCCGGACACCCACCGCCCCCCACCTGGAACAACACTGAGGCAGCGCAGACAAAGACAGCGACCCTCCGAAAATGCACCAACCTCATAGACCCAACACCAGAGAATGTCATTGCCCACTATATGCCCAAAGGGACAACCCTCCTCCGCATCCTGACCACCATTGCCCACAGGCTGACGGAACCAACACAGCGGACAACCAACATCCCACCGCAGACAAAGCTGCTGGCCGTGCTGGCCTCTGGTAACCTCCAACCAACATCCGCCTGAGACGGAGGAGTCACACAGCCAGGCCAATCCAAGTCCCCCCACAACGGTCATGGATGACACCATCAGCTTGGTACCCCACTATCTATACTTCACACACACTGCGCAGAAACAGCCGGAGACCAAGCAATACATGTATGCCATAGCTGGCTTTCCGCATGTGTCAGGGGGCAATTGACTGCACACATGTCCTACTAGTGGCCCCTGGCAACACTGCACACAATAAGCGCAACAGAAAGCGCACGTATCCCACCAATGTGCAGGCAATAGTGGACCACCGTGGAATCCCCACCAATGCCGCCGCCAACCACCCAGGCAGTGTGCATGATACCTGCACCTCCCAACAGTCCATCATCAACCTGCGCCACCTGGATGGCACCCACGGAAATGCACTGCTCATTGGCCAATACCAAATGCACACACCACACACCTCAACTCCACAATCATGCATCACACAACACAGGAAATGCACACGTCACAAGCTCACATACAAAATGCACACCCACCAGACACAACAGCACAACTCACTGTGGGAACCTGGGCCAGCCATGTACATGAGCCATCAACGGCATGACACCTCGGACACACAATAGCAGAATGTCGGAAGAGGTGGGGACCAGGCATGTGCGAAGGAGCCAAGGGACTGATGAATGAGAATGTACACAATGCCAAGTGTGGCGTGGATGTGCTGGCCAGACTGCAGTATGCAGACCACACACATATCCATGTCGACACACACCGCTGGTGTTTGGAGTGAAGTGGACAGTGGACGCAACCATGTCACCCCAGCCAGTGGGGAAGATCACGGAAATGTAGCTTGTGACGTCCCCCCGTAAGCGTGAGCAGAGTGGGCTGGGCCGGCGTACGCCAGGCCAGCGTAGGGGTGTGAATAAAAGGCACGTAACTCTGGGCGTGGTCCTCTTCCGGAATGCCCAACGTCTCTGCCAGGGCAGCGCATCTCACCCCGCCACGAGGCAGATGCCATGAGCGGTGTTGCCAGCGATCCTGTGCGCCTGCTGCACCCCGGGACGCTGGTCCCCAAACCAGTCCTGCCCACCCCTGCACACCCAGGCCTCAATGTCCACCTTCCAACACCGGCATGTGTCGAAGAGGGCCACCCACGTGCTGGTGCAATCTCCAAGCCTGAGGCCTGCGACCTTGGCAGCCTCCTCAGACTATCACGGCCTCCGCAACACAGGCCCGCAGTACTCCATTCACGTTGACGTACTCCACCGGCATGCACAGCGGACAAGTAGGTCACACATTTGGAACTGAGTCTTGATTACACCATGGCAAAGCACATAAATCATGGCTGAGTGTATGTCACTATACACCCTTCGATGTGGTGCCAACAAGTCTTAGTGTTACATCACAGCCGCAAGATTCTGTGGAGATTCTGTGGGCCCACGCGGACTACTGCTCTCGGCCTACGCTGCGCTCGATTAGGTCACAGAATTGGAACTGAACATCGATTATTCAAAGGCAGAGTACGAATCATTGCACGCAAGGAGATGCATAAGAGGATGACGCGTTGCATTTGGGAGGAAAAAAGGATCATCGTTACGGAGGTGATCGAACACTACCGACAACTGCCCTGATGTCACTAACTCTGTGCATCGCGAGCCTATGACACGTGGCTGTGGCCCACTGCTGACCGCTGCCTCCGGCCTACACTGCGGTCCAGTAGGTCACAGAGTCTTGATTCGGCAATGCCGGAGTACATATCAGTGTACTGGCACCATCGCAGACTGCATCCCCTCTCAGCCCCTGTGCCACTAGGTCTGTTCCCCGACATTCATGGACACTCTCTGGTCGTACATTGATGGCGTCTGAGTCCATGGACTATGGGGTAGTTTTCATCCTCATGCAGATGATGCCGAATTGGTGGTGGCAATGAGGCAGTCGTTTTCCACTCCTCCATTTGCTGCTTCCGGATAGCTTCTGCCCTCTGAATCATGCCCTGGAGGACACCTTCCACTGTCCCCCACAACCCTCCGCCACATTCACCTTCGACATTGACGGGGACCCGCTCAGTCTGCGTGGCCCTACCTCAGTGGACCACAAGTCACTGTCCCGTGGTGGTGTGCCTGTGCCTGCCGCTGTGCATCCGGGGCCACCAACTCTGTGCAGCTCAAGTCAGGGACCCTGTCTGAAAGAATATCGGATGACCTCTGTGACGGTGGTCTTGGGGTCAACGACGCCATGTGCATGTGGCCCTGCACTGTCCGCTGTCTCCGGCCTCAACTGCGGGCCACCAGGGCTCACACATCATATCGAGTCCTGACCGGCCCGGGCGTTGCATCACCGCAGGAGGCACATGCCACCATCGCCAGGGCCAACTCAAAACCACCATCTGCCAGAGTCGAAACAGTGGTACTGGCAGACTAACGGAGTTGCTCAGACCTGTTGTGGATGCCATCATCTGCCTGATCCCTTGCTCAGCACTCCAGGTGCCACTGACTCAGTGCACCACAAACCATGGACCGTTACTGATTGAGTTTTGTGCTGTGGAGAGGTTGCGCAGCAATGTCACCTCCGGCAGTGTGGGAGGCCTGGGACGTTGATGAGGGAGTTGACGCAGGTCTAACACACCCCACTGCATCTGCATCAGGAATATCCCGAATTGGCACAATCCTAGTCATTTTCATCACATGAGCACGCTCAGCTCTAGTGCCCCAACCTCAGTGCACTGCAACTCACGGACACTTCTGTTTGTATGTTGGGTGACCTCTGTACTTGCTCAGGCTCCCTCCATGTTGCTCAGCAGTTGACTCTGTTGTGCAGGTGTTTTTGGTTTCCATTTGTCGGGTACCCCACAAGTTTACCTGTTTCTTGCGGAGAGATCTCGCAGAGAAGACATGAGCTATCACCCCCGTACCCACCTTACCCCAGTCGAGACTTGAAAACAAACTAGGATGAAGATGGGAGTGGGGAAGGAAGCTAAGATGGCAGGATGGTGTCTGGAAGACCAGTAGAGGACGTCTCTCTGTTCGGATTAACCATGGACCCCAGCTACATAGGGAGACAATGGAATACCTATTACAATCAGCACAAACACACCCTCTTCCGGTCACAACCATACACTCATGCGGAAGATAGTTGTTACCTCTTAACTGGACACCATAGGTTCTGAAACCATCGATAGAATGTACTGAAAAGCGCTCCTGCGCAAGGCACACCAAAGTAACTAGTGCTCCATGAACTAAATAGCGCTCCTGCGCAAAGTACATCAAAGTAACTAGCGCTCCTGCGCAAAGTAAGTAGAACCCCTAAAAAACAAGCGCTCCAGCGCGGTGTTGCTTTATCAGACAAAACAAAAATAACTAACAAGCGCTCCAGCGCGATGTGGCAAAGTTGTGTTTCTTGCGCAGCCAGGCGCCTACTGACTGGAATCCCCCCAGGGAAAGTAAGACACTACCAGTGCGCAAGTACTGGCCAAGGAGAGAAAGCTTGAAGGGTGTCAGCAAGCGGCAAGTCACGGCAAAAACAAGGAAGAATGGGCAGCGCTCCTGCGCAGCCCCGAATACTTGAGAAAGCGACTGTCCAGGTACGGGCATCAATACGAAGCGCCGAGCCGGTGGGAATCGCTGAGTTTATGCGGATTCCCCCGGAAGCGCTGAGTGACGTGGCGGTGGTTTCAGCAAGGAAAGCTGAACCGCTAACCGCCGGCAATCCGGAAGTGAGGAGAATAGTTCCGCACGAGTGAAGGTTCAAGCGTGCACACGAACATACCAGGTGATCGGGTAAGAGGGACTCCTAACGAACCATGACACCATTGCACTGGTGTCCACTGTTCAAGTTGTTGCCAGCACCAAGCACTCCGTGCGGGCTGGCTTATGCTCACCCCACACACATCCAGCACAGGCGTCACTGTACATGTGGCCCTGCCAATAATGGGGCCGGGCGACGTGCCCGTAGTCAGTTCAACGTAATATCTGCGTGTGTCCCTGTGGTCTTGTTGTATGCATGAGGGCCCTGGGCCCTATGACATTACAGTGTGCTGTGTACAGCGGACGCAGACATATCACCGCAGGCAGCAGGTTAGAGTTTGGACATGTGGCTTTGTCGTCACCCACTCAATTCGTAAGGGGAGTGGACTGGGCCGTCGTACGCAGAGCCAACATGGGTGTGTGACTGATATGTGCGTGCCGCTGGGCGTGGTTCTGTACTGGGAATGTGCATCTGCATGTGTCTCTATGGCAGTGTGGGTCTCCTTTGTGGGGTGTAGGTGGTCCCTGAAGGGTAATTGACACCCACGTATGTGATCTAGTTTGCCTTCCATGGGTTCGCACCACACCCGCACCTGTTCGGCCACCTCCTTTTGGCATTCTGACACCTGGCATTGGGGTGCCATGTGTGGGTCGGTGAAGTGTTTTGAGCCAGCCGTGCTTGCGGGTGCTTCATGCTGTGTGGTCTGTTGCAGGGGCTGGGTTCTCCTCTGAGTAGCTTGTCTGCCCTGGTCCTGGTGGTGGGTTGCGTGGGATGTCCATGGGCTGTTGTAGGGCATCGGTGTCGAAGGTGTGGTGGTCGTCTCCGGCATCACTGATGGGTTGTGTGGTCTGACCTGCTGGAGGTGTTGTTTGTCCCTCTGCAATGTGAAGGGGAGATGGATGTTGACATTGTGTTGACATTTATGTTGGCGCATTGTTCTTGTAGACATGCAGACTGTGTGACAATGTACATTGTGACTGCTTGGGCGGTGCTGGCAATTTGAGGGGGGACAGTGGACATTTGGACTACATGACTGATGTGAGGTTGTACCCGTACATATGCATCTCACAGTTACCTGCTCTGTCAAATGTGATTGGGCTGTTTCTGCGCATGGGCGGACCCTGTTGTGTCCCCTGTTCTGCAGTGTCGGTGTTGCACTTTGTGCCACATTGTCATGGGATGTGCTGTGATTGCCATGTGTGTGTGCTGCAGTGTGCCACGGGGATGGGGGACATGACCCTGGGTAATTGTGGGTGTGCAGTGTGCTACACATCCTTGTGCATGTGTGCTATTGTGCCCATCTCCCCCTGTCCCACCAGTCCCTGTTCGTTACTCACCCTGTTGTTGTTGTGTCAGGTCCTCTCGAGCTGTGTACGTACTCCCACCTCCTTGCACCATCTCCACACTGATGACTGGCCTCCATTTCCTCCAGCTCCTCCTGTGGCGCAGGACTCCCACCTCCTGTCGCCGTTGCTGCCTTCCTGTTGGCAGCGGCTTTGGACCTGGTTTATGTTTTCACGTCATACCAGCGCCTCTTGGCCTCCTCCATTGGCCTCCTCGATACTCGGGCTGCATTCAAGGTAGTCTGATTGTGAGTCAGTTGCTGGTAGTGTTCTGTCACATCCATGACGGTGGTCTTGTTTTCCTACGGACTGCACCCCGTCTTCCTCTCCCTCTTCTCCTTGGCCTTCCTGGACCCCGTTGGTCCTTGCTGGTGGTCTGTGGGGCTTGTGGGGTTTGCGTTGGCCTCTGCGCTGGGTCAGGGTGCATCCATGTTGCTACGCACTTTGGATTGTTTCTGGTGTGTTGTTTTTGTTGCATTTATAGTGCATTTTCCCACCAGACGCATGGGATTTGCAGGCCTGCCGCTGGGTTTCACTGCTTTTTGTATTGCGATTGGCCTCATCGCAGCTTTTTTTGCGTTCGTGTTTCGCATTTTTGCGGCGTGGCGTTGATTTTAACGCGGCCATTTGACGCGTTATCTGGTGACTATCGCATGGTACCGCCGTGTTCCGAATACTTGGTTACCACGGCGTAAATTTCCCATGATGTACTGCGATGTTGGAGGTTGCATTAAGTAACTTTTGCGATGGTTATTACACGTTCTTGAGAATATGCCCCTCAAAGTGAGAAAAATCCTAACTTTACGACTTTCGGTATTCACAAAAGGGCATTTAGGAGTAAAGTACTAGTTTAGGAGTAGAAAAGTTAGGAATCCTAACTTTACTACTCCTAAATGCCTTTTGTAAATACCGAAAGTCGTAAAGTTAAGATTTTTCTCCGTTTAGGAGGAGTAAAGTTAGGAATCCTAACTTTACGACTCCTAAATGCCTTTTGTGAATACCGAAAGTCGTAAAGTTAGGATTTTGTCTCAGATTACTTTTGTGAATCGGACCCCATGTCCTTGCCTGCTATCTCTGGGCATGCATGCTTGTTGATGAGAACCGTGATCAGTTTGATGACTGGCCATTTTCCCTGCCCTCGGTAATTCCAACAATCTGCCGATTAGATCGGTGAGATTTATTTTCGGTGTTGTTGAGTTTCAATTGTAACTCGGCCAATTCTGATTTAATTTTTAGGATTGTGTAGTCTTGTTTGTGCTTAAAGTACTGTAGGTCAGAGATTATTTGCTCCACTTGAGTAACCAGAGAGGTAAGCAGCTGAGCATTGACATTGATCCGGCACAATTGTTTGTTTGTTTTTATGGGCTTCCTCCTGAGAGACCTTCATCTCCCTGAGTTCTCCTAGTATTTGGTGTATAGTTTCCTTAGCAGAGGTGCCTGGGTTGAGCACATCAAAGACGTTTGAGCTGTTACTGCAGACTGTGCATGAGGGGGATTAGGATCTTCAACAAGATTTCTGCTCGTCCCTTGAGGCTTTACGGATGCCTTCTGTGGAGCTGTACCATGCAGAGAGTTTGATAGTGCTACTGGAATATGATGTGGTCCTTCTGGGCCTTCAGTAGTGTTGCTTTTGTTGTACAACTTGCTTTGTTCAGTCGTTGGATCTGGTACCTTCCTTTGCAGCCCCTTGGAGCCGGCAGTTAAAAACTTGGGATACGCTGGCAGCTTTTTCTGTATCGCTGCATTGCTAGGCGAGGATTCACAAAGAGCACTTTCCAAATTGGGACGCACCTCAGAATTGTTGCCTGGGACCTTTTTTCTTGCACTCTTCCTCCTATATTAGATATATCAGGGGACAGTTCTGGCTTTGAGGGGCAGAAAAGTTAAGCTACTTTAGATTTTCCCCAGAGGCTGCCTGATATTTCAGTTCCGCTAGCTCTTGAATATTGATCTCCTGAGACAGCTGATCGGGAAAGGTGGGAAATGATCTGCTGCACCTTCTCCAAGGTCCTACCCCCCTGCAAAAATATGGATGCTCTAAGGATGCAATGCTTGGTGCTCCTTGCAGTTTTGCCAGGTGCATGAATTCTTGCTGAGATGTCCTGTAAAAGTTGCTTTATTTGAAGCCATGGGGTAATACTTGTAGTTTGAGAGACAATGACTGAAGGCTCAGTGTTGAGTTTTCAAACGGGGTTAGGGAGTATATACCGGGGTTTCCCCGCAGGGGGTCACACGCTGTATCTGCTGCTACACGAACCGCCTCCGCAACACACCGTGGGTTCCCTCTACCTGAGAGGGTGCCTAGTAAGCCTGACCAGGCTGCCCTAATCCCCACAATTGTCAAGCTTGCTGTAAAAGTGAAAGTGGCTAAGAGGCATGCCTTGGAACACTTAGTTGTCCATGTTTACTGCTCCCTTTTACATGCATATAGCCTCTATGCCTTGCTTATGGTCTGCTTGCTTTTCTCTCACCGCTGGCCTATTGCAGTTTTTAACTTCAAAAACTGTTGCATTTATTGGGGGCCAAAATGGCTGTTCTTCTGATAAGTAGTATGAAGAAAAGCCTCCTTTTGTCTGCCAACCCAGGCAAACTAGCTTGCCAAGCTGCTGAAAAAATGTAAACAGCCTAAGGCTGCATTGATGCTGCAGTGCTTATATTTAATGCTTGCATTTATTGTCCCAGTACATTGGTTGTAGCTCTGACAATGTAGCTTTGTTTAAGGCCAAAGACATTTGCGACAATGACTGAAGCACAAGCAGGAGAGCAGGAGCGAGGCAATCTTGATTGACAGGTTGATCCGGTGACAGCGGCCAGCTATTAAAGCCTGAGGTTCCAATTTCAATAGGGAATAGAGATACGGGCATGCAGGTCTACCCACTCCTGAAAACAGCCCCATGCTAGGTCTGGATGCAGCAGACCGAGGAGCAAATGAGGATCTGTTCAGCGGAAAATTTTGCAGCAGTGAAATGCAGTGTGACACAGTGCACTACACGCCCGCCATCTTGGTGACGCCCACAAATGCCCCGGAAGCAGCCCCAACCATGGAGCATGATAGGTGCTCCCCACAGAGCATGACACTTGTGTAAGACCTTTATCATGATCCTTTTGTGTGGCACAAAAACTAGTATGTCATTACTGTAATTGAAAGCATTTATGAATGGCTGTATTATGCAACAATGACATCCTGAAAGAGTTCTGCAGCTGATGACGCCCCAAAAACTTAGCCTTTTATATCTAAATAAACAAACATGAGTGGAACATGTAGTATTGTACCTGCAATTTTCTTCCAGTTCGAGTTGGTGATTCCCTTTGTTCAAATCCAGGCAGAAAAAGAGTTTAGCTCCATTCAGCTGCCCCCTCATGTCAGCAATGTGCGGACCTGGATGTTGTTCTCTTTTAATCACCTTTTTCACTTGGCGCATATCAACACAAATGTGCACGGCTCTTCCACTATCCTTCAGCACTACCACTATGGGTGATACCCATGGCGTCGGACCAGTGGATCACTAAATGATGTCATACTTTAATAGTGTCTCAAGTTCTCAACAGCCTCTTGTAAATGAAATCCAATTGGCAATGTTGTTGAGCAATAGGACGGATGTCCTCATTTATGTGAAGTGGCACTTTCATAGTCTTACGTCTTCCTAGTCCATGAAACAAGGATGGAAACTGATTCACTATCTCATGATAGGCATTGACGTAGTCTGCAGAAATCAGCCCAATGTCAGCAGCAGTACTAAAACTGAGTAAAGATGCACTCGATGGAGTGCCTTGCAGGACATGAATTGGGGCTTGTACTTTAATCTTTTTATGCTTCACAGTTGTTGAATGAACCTTGACTTTGCAGTGGCGTCGAAGCAGCCCACGTATACACTTTGGTTTTCAACAGGGTTAAATGGGGCACTGAAGGCAGTTCATTGTATTTTTCTGCTGGCATAATGTTTATCGACATGCCACTTTCTATGATAAAAGGTGTGGAGCACCAATCACTTTCAGTGTGATTTTAGAACAGTGTCCAAATGAATGTTACACTTTCACATGTTGGCCTAGCTTCCACCGGCATTCTTTCTTGCAAGTAGCTAATCCTATATAAGTACACGTCATCAACATTGACATCACACACCCATCTTCCTCACTATCTCCTGACAATGATGAACTCTTTGATGAGGAATGTGATGACAATCAACGTTGTTCAGTTTTTACCCGCCTCAACTGCCGCTTGGCCTTGTGGGCGTGGTTGGAATGCCTCTGGAAATTTCTGGCATCCATTTTGTTTTCTCGACGTGACGCACTTGATCTTTCCCTCGCTTTGCAAACCATTATAAAATAGTTCTCTTTCCCACATCCTTTGCATATCTGTCCAATGGCAAGACATTTACCTTCACGTGGAAAGGAAAATCCACATCAAAACCACAACTTGTTTTGGAGGGGAGACATTTCCATGGCCTTCTACCTTGTATTTCAAACCACTTTTTACACTCAGCGCTAATTTATTTTGTGCCGTTCTGGCCTCCATGTCAGCTGCTTGTGTGTCTGCTCTTTCTTCCGTCCTGGCAGCCATGAGTACTCGCTCCCAGCTGAGTATCTCATTCAGCATTTGTTGTCTGGAGTAATCGGAGAGACAATCATCTATTTTTCTGAGATGCATGGCCTCTTCATCATTGAACTAGTTGAACTTGCAATGCTTGATTAGTGAATCAAGTCGTTCTACAAGCTCATCCATTGTTTTACCAACTTTCTTGGTTGAAAATGTACCTTTCATAGTCAACTGTTGGCATTGGATTGAAATTGGTGTTCAGCACCTCTCTGATATGACAGTACGTCACTTCACCACTGTGCAATATTTTCTTTATCACTTCTTTCACTCCTTCACCCACTAAATTCTTTTTTATAATTAACGATCTTTTTGTCATTTGCTTCTTCCAGCACATCAATGATATCATAGAGGTTTTGATACAAGCAGTCAATCTGTCACCAATATTTTGCTTTTTGGTGGTATCAAAGGGAGGCAATGGTTTCAAGAAGATGTCATGAGTGATGTCATCAGTGATGTCACTGACCATGTCATCAGCGATGTAAAATGTGAGGTCATAAGCAGTGCCTTGCGGGGGTGCGAGTTATAGTTAGCTCAGTTAACTATAACTGCTAAATCTCTCTGGTTTTGTGCGTGTGAAATCTGAGCCTAACTATAACATCCCTGTAACCTTTGTTTTTTTAGTGAATATCTAAGGTTTTTTTAATCCTATTAACTAACTATAACAGCCCTGTAACCTTTGTTTTTTTCAGTGAATTTCTAAGGTTTTTTAAATGTTAATTCCTAACTATAACTTACCTGTAATCTTTTGCTTTTTCAGTGAATTTCCATGGTTTTTAAGTAGCAATGTTGTTTGTAGAATGGTGTGGAAAGGGGACGGGGCCTCTGAATAGCTCTCAGAAATCCCACTGAGTAGGACTTATAGAATGTACAAGGAGGGCTTCTTGGTCCCCAAGGTCATTTAGCATCCAAGACAACTTTATTCTCCAACCAGTAGTGTGCCAGGAGACGTCTTTGCTGAGTGGTGCAGAAAGGGGGCGTGACCTCTGAAGACCTCTTAGCAAACTGATTGTGTGGAACTTGCTGGAGGTAACAAGAGGAATACTTGGCCCCCAAATACCCTCAATAGGGACTTCCTTCCCCAACTAGTACTATGCCAGGAGGCACATTTGCAGAGTGGTGGAGAAAGGACGTCCTTGATGATTGTGAATACCGGGTGTTTTTTACAAAGTGTAAAACACATATGTAGACATATTTTACATAAGGTTTTGTTGTAGCTATTTAGCAAGATACTAATTTAGCTTTCCCCTTTGTATTCATTTGTCGAAATAACTAAATCAAAAAAGCATTCTCATTCTTCACAGCAACACCGGAGGTCGCAATGACATCAGTAGTCACAAATACAAATGACAAAGTGAAAAACAGATATATAGATATATTTTACACAACCTTTGAGTCTAGCTGTTTAGTAAAATATTGGTTTAACTTCATTTTAACAACACATTTATAGGAAAAAACTGTTAAAAAAAAAACAACATCTCAACTCACAAATAGAAACATAACTGCCAAACACCCATCAAACTACTCATTGTTACCCAAACTCAGGTGGAATTAAAAACTGCTGCAAAGCTAGTGCAATGCACAATCTAGAAACATCACATGACTGGAAAAGTAAAGAATATCATTGGATAATATACTTTTCAGTAAAATGATAGGAAGTAAACACTCACTCCTTCTTGAATCTTCTTTTACAGAAGTTTATTGTGAACAGGTGGTAGATTTTAGCTGGACACTTTCTCTGGACTCATGTGGGACGACGTTCATGTTATATTATCTTAAAACTTATCATAGAAAACATCTCCAACTGCTGATCAAGCAGAGGGTAGCTGGAGGTCCATCTACACCAGTGGCAGCAGCAACAATTCCCGGTCAGAAAGTTCCTTCAGAGGTACAGACTACTACAACAGATATGGCTCCAGAGTTTTCAAGAATGGCCACGTATTGCATCGACTGTAGTGTTGTTATAAGAGCTGATGAGCAGTGTGTTACAGCTATTTGCAATGCTGCGAAAAATCATGCATGGTAATTTTTTTCCACCTTTTATACTTTTTGCACATTTCATAAGAGGAGTTCATAGTGAGCAGCAAGAAGGCAACGCTAAGCTTAAGGTCCCTCTACTTCAATAGCAGAACAACCACTGAAGCAGAGAGCCCATTCAAAAGTCTAATCTCAGATTTGGCTCTACAGTTTTCCCCGATGGCATCATACTGCATGTATTGTGGAGTTGTAGTGAGTGCTGGAGAGCAGTCCATAACGGCCTTTCACAATGCTGCAAAGAGTTAATAAATGTTGATTTTTTAAACTTTTTGGCCCTTCATAGCTTTTCTACATTAGAAGGCTTTTTATTTTCTTACAAAATGGGTATCTAATATCTATTTGTTGTTCAATTTATTATCTACTAATTTATTGTAACACTACTTACATGTAACTTGCCGTATAGAAAAGTCAAACTGTCCCTCTGCAAATAAATACACAGATAACGTTTACCAGTTATCATTTTTTACTTTTTCACTTTTTAAATATAAGTCAACAGTCTATGTTTAAATCTTCTAGTAAGTGCATCGACAACATATACAAACATACTCTGGTTTTTTAGACAACACTGTGTTAAATTTTGTAATCTCTTCCCTAAAACTGTAATATATGTTCTGCAACTCCTCCTCTTAACAACTCTTCATTTCCCTAGAATCTTGCTCAGGTCCAAAGAAACAAAACTGCACATCACCACAAACCTTTTCTACGTCTGCCACACTACCATGCAAAAGTGCTTTATTCATTTCTCCCAAACATAAATCAGGAGTTTTCACATAATACAGCCTCCTAACTAAAGTTTGCATTGTTGAGTGGTATAACTTATTTTGTGTTTTAAACTTTGCCTTGGAAAGATACGTAGGATTTTTCTTCATATATCAATGGTTTGCTGTGTAACAATAGAAACACTACTTCAATTCCATTTGTATACAGGACCCTGACTACGCCTTCCTTGTACCTCTTCTGCAATAACGTCTTCTACATTTCTAGGTAACATCACCTCTTTTGCTATAGAACTACCATTCTTAATTTGATAACATCATCCTCTTTAATCAATAATGTTAGAAATGGGGGTCTCTAGTTGGCAGAGGTAGGTACCTTTGACCAAGTAGGCACCCTTGCTTCTAGTCAGGGTAAGAGGGCTACACTCCTAAAATAACCCCTGCTCACCCCCTTGGTAGCTTGGCACGAGCAGGCAGGATTATCTCAGAGGCAGTGTGTAAAGCATTTGTGAACACATACAGTAATACAGTGAAAACACTACAAATGGACACCACACCAGTTTAGAAAAATAAGTAATCTTTATCTAGACTTAACACAAGACCAAACGACCAAAATCCACAATACAGTAAACAAAATATGACTTTCCAATGGTAGAAATAGCTTAGCTCGATGTAGATGGTAAATGCGACACTTTACTCTCAAAGTACCTTGGATGCGTAACGCAATACAAACAAAAGGGTCGCAGGGAAGGCGATGCGTCATTTCCTTGCTTCAGGGGAGGTGGCGCACTTGTTCCTTACTGCAGCGCAGGGGAGGCGATGCGTCTGTTCCTTACCGGAGAGGAGGCGAAGCGTCTGTTTCTTAATGTGATCCGGTGCGATGTGACAAGATGGCGCCGCGATGCGATGATCCGGTGGGATGCGACAAAATGGTGTCTTTGATGCGATGCAATAACTTGGATATGATGCGTGCACGCCCGGCGGCCTTGCGGCGAACTCGATGGTTTCTTGAGCCGCGACAGGCCCTGCGACACGCTTCTCCGGTGATGCGACGGCTACCTCTGCTGCGGCGGCACGCTTCTCCGGTGATGCAACGCGCTTCGTCGGTGATGCAACGGCAAACTGCTGCAGCGGCGACATGCTCCTTCGGCGATGCGACGGCAACAGCTGCGGCGGCGACACGCTTCTTCCTCGCTGCGTCGCACTTCCAGCTCCCAGCAACACGCAGTCTCCGGAGGGCCTAAACAACAGCAGGCACCTCTCTGCAGGTAGAATTCCCAGCAAGGAAATTCAGGGGAGCTGTTGGTGAAGTCTTTGTATCCCTGAGACTTCAGAACAGGAGGCAAGCTCAGCTTCAAGCCCTTGGAGATCTTCCTCAAGATGATTAAAGTACACACAAAGTTCCTTTTCTCCTTTACTTGGCAATAAGTAACCACTGTAGGCCAACCCCAAACAGCAAACAGCACAGGGGCAGTCTCCTCCTTCAGCTTACTTGGTTTCTCTCCTTTGTAAAGGTTCGTCTTGATTCCCAGAAGTGATCTAAAGTTCTGGGGTCTGGGCCCCAATATTTATACTACTAAATCATTTGTTCTCTGGAGGCAGAGAGTGTCTGTACCTAATCAAAACCAGTTCTGTCCTCCCTGGTGCAGCTTCCTGGCAGGTGGTGGAGACAGCATTGTTGAAAGCAGACCTGGCCCAGGTAGCTGAAAGGAAAACTCCTCCCCCTACTCTCTATTCTGTGAAGGCTCAGGCAAGTGAAAGGAAATCTCCTCCCCCTACTCTCTATTCAATGCAGGGCCTATTCAGCCCAGCCCTGACTCATCAGACTGCTGGAGCCAAAGCCCTCTCCAGCCCCCTGTCACTCACAAACCAGACATGGAATACACAAACCTAGCAGAGGCATACTGGATGGTTAGGCAAGAAAATACCTACTTTCTAAAAGTGGTATTTTCAAACACAGAATGTAAAAATCACCCACACTAAAATATGTATTTTAACATTCTGAGTTCAGGCATACTAAACTTTGTTTTCCTATCTTGTTCCTTGGGTCAGTTATGCTTATAAGATGTTATAATCAAACTGCCCATTCTGGCCTATGGGAACAGATAGCCTTGCAATAGTGAAAAACGAAATTGGCTGTAATTCACTATCAGGACGTGCCACACACATCAGGGCATGTCCTACCTTTCACATACAATGCACCCTGCCCACAGGGTTACCTTGGGCCTACCTTAGGGCTGACTCACATGCAGAAAAGGGAAGGTTTAGGGACTGGCAAGTGGGTGCACTTGCCAAGTCGACATGGCAGTCCCAGACTGCACACAGTCTCTGCAATGGCAGGCCTGAGCCATATTTTACAGGCTGCTTCTGTGGGTGGCACAATCAGTGCTGCAAGCCCCCCAGCAGCATTTGATTTACAGGCCCGGGGCACTCATGGTGCACTGTACTAGGGTCTGACAAGTAAATCAAATAGCCAATCATGGAGTCACTAATCCATTACAACAATTTACAATAGAGAGCATATGCACTTTAGCACTAATCAGCAGTGAAAAAGTGCCCAAAGTCATAAAACCACCAACAACAGGTCAGAAAATAGGCTAGGAGGAAGGCAAAAAGTTCAGGGATGACCCTGCAAAAAGGGCCAAGTACAACAAATAGCATGAACTAATCTGTTATCCTGAAGATAGCTTTCTTCATTAAAGAAAGGCTCTGTACAAGAAGTATGTATCCATTCTCCACTAAAAACTGTATAGCAGTTACTTCTATTCGCTAATCTTTCCTCCCGGTTTTGTCTCCTCATGCACAACACTGTCTTGTCATTCTAAAGACTCTTGCCTCAGTAATTAAATGACTGCATATGTACTGGATGGGTGATAGGCTTACTACAATGGTACTCTCTATGTAATTAGATGAGTGCATGAGTAGAGGATGAGTGTTTCATCAGTGCACGCGTGTGCCTAAGTATTTCAATGACTGCAGGGGTTGTAAGTGGGTGTTTAGATGGCTGCATAGGTTCTGCGCAACTTTTATATTAATTGCATAGATACGGCCTTGTTAATTCCATAAGTCAATAGTTAGAACCTAGGTGATTAGATGAAGGTATGGGTAGTGCTTGCATAGTTCAATGACTACATAATTTCTGCCTGCCTGATTGCAAGATTACAAGTGTAGTGTCTGGGTAATTGAATAACTCAATAGATAGTGAATCACTGATTTGACGAATGCCTGAAAAGTGGCTGGGTGATTGCATGAGTGCCTGAATACTGCCTGCAGTGCTTAATTTGTAAAATATTAAGTGCAGGTGCTCACAATTTTTAGGAGGTCACACCCACTTCCCCAGCTCCGCCCACTTCTTCTACTGGCCCCACCAAAGTCCTTTATTGGCTTCACCCACAACCACGAGCCTTAACACTTCATAGCCACCTCCCTCACTTCCGCAAGAAGCTGAAGACATGGTTCTTCATACAAGTACCTCAGGGACCTCACACTTACATACCTGCCCAATCTCCTGGACACCCTCTTGGGTGATTAGTGTGCTCTACAAATTAATATAACATCATATAACCTATGGAAAGTCTATGAAAACAACTCAAAAGTGAACTCAAATGAGAGAATGTGTGTACATCTCAAAATGCAGCTTTAGGCAAGGTCACTTGAGGCAGCTTTGCAAACTAAAGAGAATGTGCTTGTAGTGTGCTGTTTAGGAAGGGATGAAGGAAGGCAGCAACAAATGTAAGCAGGAAGGGGAGAACTGGTTTGAGGAAATAGATAAGTAATGGATGAAAGAGGGAGGAAATAAGAAAAGAATGTGAAAGGAATAAATGAAGGGATAGAGGGAGAAATTAAGTGAACAATGTGTGATAGATGAATGGAAAGAAGATAGGAAAAAAGGAAGATAAGCAGAAGGAAGAGTTGAGGATAAGACAGCAAGAAATTAGAGAAGGGATGAAGGAAGGAGCAGAAAAAAAGAAAGTGAGGAACGAATGGAGGAAGAAGGAAGAAATGCACCAAGGGAGGAAGGCTGTGAAATGAATGAGGATGTAGGAAGCAAGAATGAAAGAAGACAGGAGGCGTAGCTGGAGAGGCTGATGAAGAGAAAACGGAAAGGAAAAAGATGGGATGAAGGAAAATAAGGAGGTCAGGGGAATGGATGCGAGCATAAAAGGTACTGGGTCAAGGAGGAACGGACACAGGGAATAATGACAGTGTAATATTGCAAGGAAATTTGAAAACAAAATATTAAAATGCATTTCTATGTCCTTAACACACCATGTATGCTTGTCCAGCACATATTGACCAGAGGGGGCCTTGACACCAAATTAAAAAGGTTATTCAACTCAATGGCACTAATTTTTATCGACCTCAGAAAGATGAAAGACTGAGTGGCCACACCAAGATTTAAATGTATGACCCTAAGATCAAACACATATTTCTGGAGTCGATTGAAAGAGATATGTGTAAGAAAGAAAAACATTAAAGGAGAGTTAGGAAGGAGGAGAGGTCTAAAGGCAACGATAGATACAAAGATACAAAGGTAGACATAGAATGTGAAGACAAATGGGAAAAGCAGAGATTGGGAGTGCAGGAATGGAAAGGAACATATGAGAATGAAAAGTGGAAAGAGGAGAAAGGCAAGGGGAGAAGAGAAGACAAAGGGGAGCGCTTAAAAGGATAGTGGAAGGGAAAGATGAGAAGGTGAAAAGTGAAAAGCAGTTAATGGTGGAGGCGGCGAAACGCGGACATAGGGCAGAAAATGACGAACCGCGGACGTAGGGCAGAAAGTGAAGGAAGAATGGAGACAAGGGAAGGAGTGAGGTGTGAAGGGAAGAAAGAAAAGCAGATACTGAGGGAGAGCAAGAAAAGAGTACAACTCTGCTTTATTAAATATACAGTAAATAATTATGTAAAGTTAAGGGGTGACAGGGCTGTAGTGTTCTTGGCCTGTCTGATCAATGCATAGCTGTGCTGTCCAAGACACACAATAGCGATTCTTTAACTGTGTTAAGGTTTTATGCCATCAAAAGATGTTTGTGCCATCACAATAGGTATTCCTAATAAAAGATAAATAGTGTCAGTTATACCATCGCGATTGGGCTTGGATGGAGAATCGGGCTCTCATGCTTTAAAGAAATACTTTTATTATACGATCACACTGTGAGACACAAAATGCCACTGCCACCTATTTCAAAATGAGGTAAGACATTCAACTCCATTCAGAGAGGCTTTCACGCTGCCTTTTGAACTAATAAAGCACAAAATTCAACTGAGTCTGCCCGCTATTGGTGAGATGTGAGCATATACCCCCACTCTCCAAACCTCCACCCCAAATATAGTGCCACATTTTCTGCACTTTCTAGGGTTGCCACCTGACTGTTTTCTAATGGCATCAATGGTATTTAATATCCTGGTCGGTACAAAAATAAGCAGAATCTCCTAAAGCTGGTATTCTTAGCCCTTATCTTTTCATACTTCAACAAGCAAATATAACTAGAAAGCACTTTTAGAAGAGTTAAGTATCCTTGACTAATAACTGAGTAATAAAAGACGAGCCAGGTTACAAATGAATACACACAATTTTGTTTAAAGTACTATTTAGTATCACATCTGGGTCTTTGCAGACTCTTAATACAACAACAAACGGTTGGTATTTTACCGTTGGAAATGTAGCTAGCAACTCACATGTTCGAAAGAAAGTTACCCCATCCATGCAATCTAATTCACAGGTGGTTATTTCTGCCTCTCCATGACGAAAGCTACAATTTTTAAAGCTCACAGAGAAGCCGAGTCCTGCACCATCCTCTCGCATAAAGCACTACATTTAAGCGATGCATATCAAAGAATGGCAGTTCCCGCCTTTCAAACCAAGCGCATCGTTTGTGGAGAACTCAAAGTGCATGGAGGCGACAAAAATCAAACCAGCCTAACTGTGTGCCACAGCCCAGGTTCTTTATTGGTATGGCAATTCAAATACTGTCAAGGTTCACACATGGGGTGAAGAGCAACTCTAACACCTCAAGTTAAAAGTTCAATGTGTTTGCAAGAAGAGATTGTTTTCCGTGCACGTGTTCTCAAGTCTTGCAGAATATAGGAGTTTTCAAGAACGAAGACTGCACGTTCCTCTTTTATGGTACTCTGTGAAGCAAGTTGTTGTAATGTTTGCCCTTTGCATTTATGTTTTTTACCGAAACTGACAAACAGTTTAGGGGCTCTAGCCTAGTGATGCTTCAGAGAGAACATGTGGCACGTTCACTTACCAGTTACGCGTATATTCTAAATTTTGCCTGTTGAGACCCCCCCTGGCAAGAGCAGACTAAGGATGCACCATTGTTTATTCACCACCTGAACACGCCGCATAGAGTAGACACGTCTCTCCCTGCAAGACCGTCAGCTCACAAAGTATTTCTGCAGGCACAGCTAATTATATCTTTTTAAGACTTAACACATTAACATGCGTTTTGTTCAATAAAACATATACACCACAGATGCACACAGTTGATCACCAGAAGAGAGTCACGGCTTCAGCAGCAGGGACCGGCTGGGCTGCCCTATACTTGCAGACTGAACTAGTGAGAGTCACGTTACCAGAACCACAGGCTAAACATTTCGTCGTAGCGTACATTTGACCTTCCATTACTTGCGTCACAGTAACTTCACACACTACTTCTAGCAAGTTACACAATCTTTACTTACTGCCTTTTAGTTTGAATTACTCTGTGGCCAGCCTGCTGCGCGACTGCTGCTTGCGTCTTCTGTGGCAGATTAGACTGCGGCTGCGCAGCATGCTGGGGTGGGCCGCGAGAGAAAACAAAGTGGGGTAAGACTCGCCTGCACCTGAGGGGTGATTACCCGCCCGATTCATGTGTTCCCACAGAGCGGCAGTGCCCTGTGCTGGGGCATGTCTTCTCTAGGGCATGGTTCTGGAGGCTGCCTTCACAGCAGCGTCACCAGCGCTGCTGTCCTGGCCCCACTGCCAGGCAGCCCCCTTAGGGATCTTTGGCGTTAGTGCCCCCACCATGCGACCGGAAAGGCAGTGGCCACACTTTCATCTTGTGAAACTTTCCGGAGCGCGCACCGCGCAGGACAACCTTGAGCTCCACCAGCTACCCACCGGGTGCTTCCTGCGCACTCAATGCCTGCCCTTGCATGGCGTGGACCCAGCACCTGTCCTGAGCCACATTTGTGGGGAAAGAAAGTTCCAGAAAAACACTCTCGTCTCAGCAGACCTGGGCAATCGTTTGGACGGGCCCAGGAGGCGTGGTTTAAAACGTACTATAAGCTGTTAGCAGCATTTCACTGCCTGGGCTGGGCTTTTCAAGTTCCACGTTCTCCAAAAAATAAAGAACTGGGACATTTAAACGGTGTCCAATTTGAAATATTTTAGCACACAGTTACATGCGATTATCAGCTGTTCACCGGGGAAACCTGTGTGAACTTAACTAATCTAATATCGCATGAGGACCCGGCCCTGAGAAATAAGTGCCGGTGCTAAGCACCGGAAAGCTCCGGCACAAATTAAGCACTGACTGCCTGACTGACTATGAAAGTACCTTCATTGCTGTTAGATACATACAAGTTGTCACTATATCTCTGAATCATTGGTTAGCTAGTTCTGTCTGTATCAAACTACCTGTTTTTCTGTATATATGCTTTTCTTCTGAACTATGTGTGAGTGAAATCTAGGTATCACACTTTATATATAGATGCATACATGGCTCTCTAGAAACATACATTGCTTTGATACTGAGCGTGCACATGCATCAGTAAGTTTCTAAAATGGAAAACAACATTTTGATGATTTTGATCATGTTTGGCAACTCCCTGTCTGTGAGAGCAGTGCAGGCTCACGCAGAAGGCAGGGAGCCAGCAGGGACTGCAGGGGCATTCAGGCTCCCCCCATGGTCTCAGGGAAGGTGAGAAGGGTGCAGAAAGAGGCAAGATAAAGGTGCTAAACGAGCATATAGAGGCAAGATAAAGGTGAGAAACGATCAGAAAGAGGCAAAATAAAAGTCAATAGCGAGGAGAAAGAGGCAAGATAATGGTCAGAAACGAGCAGAAAGAGGCAGAATAGAGGGATGATAAAGGTGAGAAACGAGCAAAAAGAGGCAAAGTAAAGGTCAGCAACGAGCAGAAAGAGGTAAAAAAAGTGAGAAACGAGCAAAACAGAGGGTGAATAATGGTGAGAAACGAGCAGAAAGAGGCAAGATAAAGGTCAGAAATGAGCAGAAAGAGGCAAAATAAAGGTCAGAAACGAGCAGAAAGAGGCAAGATAAATCATTTCTCTGTACCAATATTGGGTGAAGGTATGGACTGAAACTTATAATTTCATAACAATGTCGGTTAAATTTTGCAATACGTGATGTACATACAAAACTTTGCCTAATATGAAGTATAATTTTTACGTCAGCAAACATGGCTAAACCTGTAGCCTTGAGAAGGGCACGTCCACAATATTGCATATGCATTCTGTAAGATTGGGTGAATCTATGAGAAGGAGAAGGCAGCAGGCATATATGGAAAATCAACCAAGTCACAGGCCAAAAAGATATCCCCGGCAATATCACCTCAGGAGGCCACTCAGCTGCAAAGCAGGTCTCAGCCCATCCCTGGGCCCTTAGGTGGACAGCAGCAACAAGCTACAGTGCTAAGGAAATAAAGACGGGCTGCACCCAACAGCAAATGTACTTTCCCCTTGTAAAAATGTTGTATCGTATGGACCAGAGAATTGTAAAGATGGCAAATGAACAGAAAAGACAGCGTCTGATATTGCTGAAGTGCCAGGAGGTATTCCAGAACATTGCCACACAGATCTGAGCCAGGGATTCTCCCTCTGGAGAACCCTTTCCCTGTTTTTCTACCTTTTAAATTAGTATTTTAATTGTTCATAGTTAGTTAGTGTTTAGTGTAGGTTTAGGTATTATGCAGGTTAGTTATAGTTAAGTAAGATGATTTTATGTAGTATTTTTGAAGTAAGGTTTTATTATGGTAAGCTTTTTAGTAGATGGGGTGAATGTTTTGTGTTCTAAGAAAATAATTATTTAAAAAATTAAAAAATATATATATTTGTTTAGGGTTATATGTGTAGGTGGCATATGTTTAGGATGTAGTTTATGGGCCTCATTATAATATAGGCAGTTGGGATACTCCAGATATCCCGGCCGCCGTATTACAAGTTCCATAGGATATAATGGACTTGTAATACAGTGGACTGGATATCTGTCACGCTTGTGATTAGGTGACCCAGTCCGTCTAGATTGTAATCAGTACCTATGTTTGTATTGTAATGACATATTTATATTAAGTGGGGGTGACGTTTATCTTGTCATGTGTTAATAGTGGTTAAGATAGGTTAAGGATTAGAACAGATAGCATAGGATAGTTTTAATGATAGTGTAGGTTAGATAGTGTTAGGTTGTGTTGTGAGATATTGAGTTTTTAATAGATTCATGATTGCTCTTTAAGTGAAGATTATTTATCTGTTTTTAAGTTCTTATTGTGTTAGAAGAGTACATGATGTTCAAATAATCCTGAATATATAATAGGAAAATGTTGCATTGTAAGACTCGTCTGGGCAACTCTGGGTCTACCTCACACAGAGTAATGTATGGACCCATCTCCATACTTTTGACTCTGGAAGTGGGGCTCAGTATTTTATTGGACACACAGCACAACACAAGTAGTATCCTTACTGTAGTGCCCTGTGTGAAAGGGAGAGGGCAGGTAAGTTTTAGATTTGACACGCAACTACCGATTACTGCTCTTTGCCTGTGCTGGGACACAAACTGCTGCCTAGCGTTAAAGTAGACACCAATGCACCATAGTGCAAGGGGGCCTGGTTGGTCGGCTGGATTATTTGTGAGCAGGAAGTTACACCTGCCTGGACAAAATAGATCCACATAGGCATTTACTTCATGCTAAGTATGCCAAATAATGCAGTTCACTCTGAAAGAGGACACAATAAGCAATGTCAGCTGAGAGTCATCAATCCCATGAAGCCAAGTGTAGGTGTCTGTGATTCCCTTTGTGAACCCTTTATTAGCGCTAGGACATCTAGGGACTCCTTCAAGAAAGCCCACCATAATCTTTAACCCCAACCTGACTTCATCAGTCATTCGCTGATGAACTACTACCCCTCGCCATTGAAATGTAACTGGGGGTCTTCAGAGTCCACAGTTGTTATGTGATAGGTTGCTGTTTTATGTCCAATCTGGGTTGGTTCATCTGGAGACCCAACAAAGTTGTCTTCTCATGCCAAAACCAGAGGAGATGCTTCAAAAGTGTCCAGGAGCTGTTGGAATGTGTTTTAACCCTTGGGGGGCAGGATGGTGTCATCCACAGGTTGTACGTCACAGACAGGTTGATCTTCAGCAGATATTGTTTGTCCCTCTGGAAGGAAATGGGGATTTGTTACAAAGATTCCATGATTGGATATGACATAAGTTTTTTTTTACATTCGGAAATAATTTTTCTTCACTTTCAAGTACACAGGGATATGTGGAACATGTGTTTCTCCAAGTGAAGATGCCCATGTTGTACTATTGTTAATTTTCACATGGCGATTCATGTACATTGATCACACCACCTCATTATTCACTAGGGGCCGTTTTCAGTTATTTTCATGCAACGCAGCCAGGCTTGCTGCCCTGCCTGAAAGTGAGAGGGCATGAATGGGCCAAATTTAACATTATCGGCCCGATTCTGGTCTCGATAGGAAAGCCCTCCGTATGACTCGGATCCGGAGGGCTTTCCGAGCGAGACGTGCTCCGGGAGTCTGAACGAGCGAGTACGATGCTGCTGTATGCCTACGACTTGGTTCGCTCAGTCTCCCTTTGAACTCTATGGGAGCCTGTGTACACACGTGTACACAGGCTCCCATAGCAGAAAAGGGGTGGGTGGGGAAAAGCGTACACCCTGTGGCGGGCACCCCATGGTGCCCACCACACTGTGCATGCTTGGATCGGGGGGACCCATGGGCACCCCCCCTGCGATAGATTCAGAGGGCCCCAGGTGAAGGGGGGCCTGGTACGGCCCCCCAAAGTACGCTTCCGACAGCCGTTTCGTCTCGCTGAGACCGAGGCGAAGTGGCTGTCCGAATCGTGCATCGTACTCGCTCGGTCGGAAATCGGCTCCATTGCGCGGCACGATTCGTCTGCAAATGAGACGTACGGAGCGGTTCGGGTCCAGAAACGATTCGGTCGGTGCTTACGCGATCTTCGCATTGTACTTGGTCATTCGGACTTATGTACGATTCGGTCGTAAACAAGGGCTACGAATCGGATCTGGTAAAGCCAAATCCGATTCGGAGGCCTTCCGAACGACATCGGAATCGGGCCCCATACAGTTCATTCTTGCTCTCTGCCTGCACTGATGCAAAATGTGCTGCCTAGCCCCACCCCAAGGACCATTGCACAATGTAGCAAGGATGCCTTCATTTGCTCTGGGCGTCAGTTTGTACCCCAGCACTAGCTGAGAGATATACAGCACCATATATTGTTATACCTCATACATTGCTTAAATTCACCTTTCACACAGCACAACACACAAAGCTGCCTTGCTGTTCTGTCCTGCATGCCATTTTTGCATTATTGTGCCCTAGGGGTCATATTTTACAAACACGCACCCAACACTACAAAGCAAGCCACCTTGCTGCCCTGCATGAAAGAGGAAGTGAATGTATATGCCATATTTCAAATCTTTCTGGCTAATCCTGTAGCTTACTATCACACACATAGGCATCTCCAGACTCCACAATATCAGAATCCAAGGTCCATCAAGCAGATAGCCTCCCTCATAATCAGAAGTATGCAACAGGCCAAACTCCCTCCAGTCATCTTAGAACCCAAGGACCTCAACTGCAGAGTCCTGCAAGGCTCTTCACTCAGCCCCACTCTCTTCAATTTATACATGACTCCTCTAGGAAGAATCATTCAGACCCAGGGACTCTACATCATCTCTTACACCAATGACTCTCAGATCATCCTAAACTCTTAGGAGATACCAACACCAACAAAAGTTAAGACAATATGGTATTGACCAACATGGCTAACTCAGTGTGAGACAACATATACGTGATGAGATTCTGCAACTTAAACTCACTGTGTGACTCCACATGGTTGCCCACATAGCTAGGCCCCAGCCCTTCACCCTCCAACCACTCGAGAAACCAGTCCATCATCCTGGACACCAACCTAACCATGAGACATCAAATCACCACCATCACCTCCACCTGCTTTCACATACTTTGCATATGGCTCCCTCCTGACACCTGCCAGACCATAACATGGAAACTAAACTACATCAATGCCCTCTACTACAGCATCTCTGAACACCTGTTACACAAGATGCAAACCATACAAAACAACACTGGCAGGCTACTACTCAACCTTCCTCCTTGCACACATGTCACACATTGGCTATGAAAAATACAATAACTCCCCATTCAGACACACTGCCAGTTCAAGATGCTCACCCACACCTACAAGGCACTACAATACCAGGGTTCCACCTAGCTCACCCACCATCTACATTACCAACAACCAATCCTGAACCTCTGCTCTGCATCACTTGTGCTCATCCATACCCCCATATGAATGAATGAATGATTCATTTGTATAGTGTGAAGAAATTCCCGAAGGCGTCAAGGCGCTGCAAACAGTTCAGCTATCTGATAGGAGCAATGAGTCTTCATTGGTCAGTTTTTACAAAGCAAAAAGCCAGGTCTTTAAGGCTTTACGAAAAGGAAGATGTGGCTCTACGCAGGAAATAGAAGGCGGAAGAGTATTCCAAAGCTTGGCCGCTGCGACTGAGAAAGCTCTTCCTCCCCATCGTGACCTCCTATACCTTGGGACAACCAGCCGATTTTTATTAGCTGAACGCAGTTGTCTGGTGGGGGCATGTCGGTGAAAGATTTGCCTGATTCCCTCTGGTCCTGATTGTGTAGTGCCTTATGCACAATACAGAAGGCCTTGAACAAAATCCTTTTTTCTGCTGGGAGCCAATGCAATTTCTTGATGGCAGCCAAAATTGAATGATATTTTGGAACATCTAAGACCAATCTTGCTGTCGCATTCTGCACACGTTGCAGTTTATTAATGGAGGCCCTATTTAATCTAAATAAAGGGCATTACAATAATCCATCTTAGACAAGATCAATGCTACGGCGGCTTGCTTCCGTGTGGCAAGAGAGAGAAATGGATATATTTTTCGAAGGGTTCTTATGACCCAAAAGCAAGATGACACAGTCCTATTAACCTGAAGATTGAATGATAGCTTGGTGTCAACTATGACACCAAGATTCCTTGCTGATTCAACCGGGCAAGGACATGATCCCAACGTTTCTGGCCACCATGAATGGGTCCATCTGGGGTGATGATTACCAAACATCAAAACCTCTGTTTTGTCCCTGTTTAGTTGAAGGTAGTTATCTTTCATCCAGAGTGCCACTGACTTCATACAGTTGTTAAAATTGGCGGCTGAGGCCCCTATATCTTCTGTAATGGACACAATCAATTGTGTCATCCTGAGTAAGAATTTACCTCCAGCCTAAAGGATCTAACCAGTTTTGCCAATAGGGAGACATATATATTAAAAAGGGTGGGGCTCAAAGAGGGCCCTTGTGGAATTCCACAACAATTAAGGATTGGGTCTGAATAAAATTGGTCCATCTTAACTTTTTGTGATCTATCAGTTAGGAAGGAGGCCAGCAGCTTCAGTGCACAGTCTGTTACCCCAAATTCTTGAAGTCGGTTAATCAACTTATTTGGTGAGATTTTATCAAATGCTGAGGACAAATCCTATGAAATCAACAGCAAGGTTTGTCCAGCATCAACTGAATTGTGTATATTATTTGCTGCAGTTATTAATGCAGTTACAGACCCATGGAAACTCCTAAATCCATACTGAGAATGATTCAGTGGCTGCTGTTGTTCCAAATATGCACGTAAATGTGCATTAAGATGTTTCTCCAGAATCTTAGCAGGAACCAGGAGCAAGGAGATGGGTCGTTAATTTTTAAAATCTGTTGAATCAAGATTGTCTTTTTTTAATGGAAGCTTGATGACCACTGTTTTCCAGTTAAGTGGATAGCATCCCATGCTGATGGCCAAATTGAGCGTCGCTGTTAGATAAGGGATGGTAATCTCCCTGCCTAACCTCATCAGCTTTGGGGAGCAAGGCTCCAAAAGGGAGCCTGATTTAATCCCTTCTAAAAGCTGATCGGTCTGTTCATTTGAAAGAGGGAGAAAGGCAGATAGGCAGTGGTCCCTTTCCATAATATAAGAAAGGCTATTGGAAGAGAGATAAGTATTTTGGTCACCGTTAAGAGGCTTAGGGGGATATGTACAAGGAAGTGGCGGAGCGCGGCGTTAGCCTCCTTGGCTTAACACAGCGCTCCACCACTTCTCAAACGCAAGGCTGCACCATATTTGCAAGAATGTGGTGCAGCCTTATTTCCCCCTGCGATGGCGCTAAGTTTAGCAACTTAGCGCCAACGCAGGCCCCCTTGCACCATAGTGCAAGGGTGTCTGCGTGCAGGGGAGGATTGTTTATTTCTAGGAAGGTGTCCCTTTTTGCACATAAACAATCCTAAAATGCCATCCTGTCACTTTCATGTGTGCTGCTTCATGCAGCACACATGAAAGTGACAAAATTGCATTTTTTTTAAAGATTTGTTTATGTACAGGAAGGGACACCTTCCTGTACATAAACAAACCATGTCATTTTGCACAAGGCAGCACACATGGAAAAAGCAAAAACGAGGAGAAATAATGCATTTCTCCTCGTTACGCCAACTTAAGACCAGGATTTACCTGGTCTTAATTTTTGCACTGCCTCCTATGTACGCCACCCTTGTACATACAAGGCAGCATCAAAATGAATGGATGTTGCGGTGGCACGCCCACCGCAACACCCACTTCCCACCCCTTTCACGCTAACCATAGCGTGAAAGGGGGCCTTATGTACAAGGCAGCGTTAAGCCATGTTAAGTAGCTTAGCGCTGCCTTGTACATAAGGCGCAGCCCCTATCACCACCACAACGTCAGTAAAAGTGACGTTGTGGTGGCGATAGGGGCTTGTATATATGCCCCTTAGTATTAAGATTCTCCAGGGATGAATAGATTTTGGCAATCTTGGAATGAAAATAGTTAGCCATTCCATCACAAAAAGCCTGTGAGCTCTCGTAAAGGCCCGAGGTGGGAGGGTTCGATAATGAGTTAATCAGACTAAAAAGAGCTCTAGGAGACTTGAGAGATGATGTCATCTGAGTGTAAAAGGCTGATTTTTCAGATCTGATGGCTTTGTACTTTATTTTTTCTGATATGTCATAGTGTTTACGCCATATCTATAGAAGCAAGATAGGAGGTAGGGTGTTTTCTTACATGACAGGCTACACCTGGAACATCTCACCCAGCACATTAGGACAGCTGTGTCATGTATGTATTTCTTTGATCCTACGTTTGTAATCATGCCACCCCGTCTTACACTCCAGAACTGTCATTTTTGTGTGCACAACACAGCTTATCTTGACCACTATGGATTGCCAGATCACATCCTTCTTTTCTAAAGGCAATTTGAATGTGACAAATAATAGGTACTCATTCTTTATCACCTCACTGATCAGCATGCGGTTCTCTTCCTGGTTGAAGTTAGACTTCCTTTCCCCTGGGATGTTGGCAGGTCGTGTTGGGTTATTGCCCTCCTGGCTTTCTGAGGCTCCTTCCATTCTTCTTTATTTTGGTGGGTATTGGTTTTGGAAATTGTTTTACTCGGTTTGCTTTTTCAAACATTCCAGCGACGCAATGCACTCATGAGTGACGCAATGCTGATTTGCGGCATGTAAAGGTGTTTTACGACACACAAATCAACTTTGCGGAACATAGGTAGTAGTTTCCTTACGGCACTTTGCGCCATTAACAACGTCACGATACTTGGCGCATCTCTGGAACTTGTTTCATGGTGCGCTGATTCATTAATGAAGCATATCTATGGCACAGAGAAATACCGCAACACAACGCAAATATTTCTGACACAGCATTCCGCCGAGAATGATCAATTTTCCCCCTAATATGTAAACTAGTTATTGTCAGGGCAGCTCTCATGCGAGATACTTACAAGTAGATACAACAAATTGCACTCAACGTGATGCAAATTGAATGTGATTTAGAAATTGTGTGACCGTCTTATTAATATGGTTATTATTAGTACTAATCTTAGTAGGAGTAGTAGTAATAGTACTGGCAGCAGAACCAGCATGAATATTATTTTTATATTCTCATTTTCATTATTTGTGTCAGTGATACTATCAGTACTTTTCGTCTGTATTATTATTTGTATTATTATTATTAATAACAATACTATCATCATTATTTCTATAATAATAATAATAAACAATATTTTACCTAATGCAACTTTTAATGTCTTTTATAACATTGTAAAAAATAGCGATGCCCGATTCTCAGATTTAACATTCTATTGCCTAAATTAGAATGCCTGCAATTTTGAAATGATACATGGCATTTTGTTCCACCTTTTCTTACCCTTAGCCAAATTTAAAAGATAAATGTTAACAATAGTTTGCACAGCATACGTTAAAAAGAATTGTTCAGCAGAGCAGAGGGTTATAAAAAAATAAAATCCACTGAGAGCCCTAGTTCTTCACAAATTGTTTTAGTAATGGGAACTCTGCACACATAGTGAAAACAGGAAAACAGAACTATTAATCTTAGCAAGTGACAGGGTATATTTTACTCCAGACTTAATAGTGGGAGAGACAGGGCCACCTAGACTTGCTCTTCACGGTAACCTTGCAGCCTAACGCATGTCCTTGAAGAATGAAGTTTTGCCTGAAATAAACTTCTTCAGACAGGCCGAAATTAAGGAGCATTGAGATTATAATGGTGTATGTGAAATAACACGAAGAAACTGTAGGCAAAGTGTATTTGATTCTGTCTGCAACTTTAACATGATTGATTTGATTTAACAAAGCAAGAAACGGTGTGTAAGACAAAGATCAGCTATAAATAATTGTGGAAACAAAACAGAAAGCTCACAAGTGATGGAGACATGCTGAACGTGCAGATGCATGCGTCTAGGATGACAGCAATATACTGTTTTCTGCTGATCGCCTCGCAATCAATTAATGTGAAATAACTGTTGAAATGTCGGGAATATTTCGAAAGAATATTGAAGAGTTTCAAAGCAGAAATTTAGATCCTGCATTATTTCCTCAGTGTTTGTTCACAATTGTTTTGTGTTTTCTAATGAAATGAAATGAAGAATTTATATAGCGCTACATATACCCGGAGGTGTCTAGGCGCTGAATGAGCATACAGGCAGAGGTATTGCAGAAGAGGTGCACTAAAATAGCCAGGTTTTTAGGGCCTTCCTGAATTTAAGCAAGTTTGATTCTTTTTTTAGGGAAATAGGAAGGGAGTTCCAAAGTTTGGTGGTGGTATAGGCGAAGCTTTTTCCTCCCCATTTTACTTTGTATGCCTTGGGAATGATCATATTGCCACTATCTGCCGATCTAAGTGGTCTGGGTGGAATGTAGGATTTAAAGAATTGCAACAGTTGCCACGGGGCAAGGCCATGTTTAGCTTTAAAAGCTATACACAGCGCTTTGAATTGAATACGTTTACTGATGGGCAACCAGTGTAACTTCGTGAGGGCACTGGAGACCGAATCATAGCGGGAAAGCCCAAGCAGGACTCTTGCTGCAGCATGTTGAGTCATCTGCAGTTTGTGTATGCTACGCTTGATTGCACTAGTAAATAAGGCATTACAGTAGTCCAGCCTGGATGCAATTAACGCAGTGACCACTGTTTTCCTTAGCTCAAATGGGATGAACGGGAGTACTTTTTTCAAAGTTTTCAGAATAAAAAAGCATGCGGATGTGGTATGATTAATCTGAGTATCAAATGACAATTTAGAGTCAAAGAAGACCCCCAGATTTTTTACTTTGTTAGCTGGTGTCGGAAGGGGGCCCATATGAGTGGGCCACCAGCTGTCTGTCCAAATCAGGGAAGAATTGCCAAAGAGCATGACTTCCGTTTTTGATGAATTAAGTTTTAGGCAATTATCCTGCATCCAATTTCCTATGTGGCCCATGCAGTCTTGGAAACGAGACGGCGTGTTAGTAGACGAGCTATTGATTGACACTATAATCTGCGTGTCATCCGAATAGGACACCAGAGTGAAACCATAGCTTCTTATTAACTTAGCCAGGGGAGTAACATAAAGGTTAAAAAGAGTGGGGCTCAACAACGGACCCTGCGGGACTCCACATGGGAGTGAAAAAGCCGGGGAGACAAATGCATCGTGAGCCACCGTTTGAGATCTATTTGACAAGAAGGAGTAAAGCAGGAGGAGCACCTTATCCCTGATTCCCAGTGAAGCGAGGCGGTCAACCAACACATTGTGGTTGACCGTATCAAACGCCGCCGAGAGATCCAAAAGGATAAGTGCGGCGCTCCCACCCTTGTCGAGTATTTGCCTAAGCTCCTCCGTGGCTGATAGTAGTGCTAGCTCGGTGCTGTGATGGGCCCGGAATCCAAATTGTGAAGGGTCCAAAATGTCGCCTTCCAACATAAAGTTCGATAATTCTTCATTTAGAAACCTTTCTATTATTTTTGCCGGGAAAGGCAACCTGGAGATGGGTCTGTAATTCAAGGGGTCACTGGGATCCAGATTGGATCTTTTCAAGAGTGGCAGAATGGAAGCTTTCTTCCATTCCTTGGGAAAGTGCCCTAAAGAGATCATGCGATTGTAAATAGGCAAAAGTGAAGAGGCTATGATCTCGGGAACTAAATGAAGAATTTTCGGTGGGCATGGGTCGAGGGGAGACCCAGATTTTACTAGGGTGATTAATTTCATGATCTGATCTCGAGTAATGAGTGAGAAAGAGGGAAAAATAGGTATGACGGAGCCATCAAGGTTTGAGTGAGGACTGTAGCTATCAGCCGGATACTTGTGGGGCAACGAAGATTGGGGCCGGAATGCATCGAAGACCTGTTTAACCTTTTGTTGGAACAAATCTGCTAGCTTATTACAGAATTGTTGACTTCTTTCATGATCTTGGGTTTCTGGGAGTTTGGAGAGTTTTTTAATGGTAGAGAATAATGTTTTGGGGCAGCGAATGGCAATTCTGCAATTTGCGAAATTTTTTCAACAGTACTGCGATTTTGAGCTGGAATATCAAAATACAGTAACACATTTGTGCAAGGTAAAATGAGGGTGATGTTCCTGTGTTAACAGGTTTTGACTTCAAATTCGTCCCTGTTGGAGATCTAGACAGCATGTTTCTACTTTTAATTAAGTATTTGTTTCTAGCATTGTGGGATCACCGAAGTCCGGATTGGAGTTGTTAGTATTGAGACTAATGCATGAAAAGGTCTATCCAAGCATTAGTAACATAGGTACAGTTGTTATAGTAAGGATGGGAATAAGTCATTGCTAATAATGTAATGTGGAGGGTATGGTTCACGATATTCAGACAGCTCGTCTGTACAAACTGTTAAATCTCATTAATGCAGGCCTCACATTACTACAGCAAACATAAGCCACCCAAGGAGATGTAAAGGTATTTATTAAAGGAGGCATTTGCAAAATTTCAAAACATATCTTTCTCATTATTCTTGTGTAGTGGTGATGTAGAACCAGGTGCTGACTTCAAATACGCAATGATAACTTGGATGCCAAGTAGAGATACAATAATAGAGGGCCTTTTGCATCGTAAAAGTGCATGTAGTAAATGGGTATTTTCCAAACACATATGCGGTACTTTACATAATATATGAATATTAATATCTGAACAGGCAGCGAGCAATTCATGCTACTCAAAGGGGGTTATTATCGTGTCCATTTTTTCTGCCCATTGATGCAGAAAGAGGACCAGAATGTGTTTTATGTAGTTAATAAAGAAATGGACATAGTAGACGCCAAGAGATCGGAGGTTCTAGGCAAGCATGATAGTTTGTTTTTTCTCTGTGCATCATAAAACGCATTCCAGACAGAAGTGTTCAGTAATATGTAAGCTTTGTCTTACCCGTGTACAACTATAGTGGATCACACCTTGATATTGACCTTATGGAGATATCTGATTGGTCATCCTTTCAAAGTATAGAAGAAAATTGTAGATGTCCTTTAAAAAAAAAATCGTTTTCAAACAATACAGAAATCAGCGACAGTTTTTTTGTTAAATGTCATGAAACAATGAATACTGATTAATAGGTGGGAAGCCTTCAAATTATCTTACAGAGGCTGATTACGGAAAATATTGGCAATATTTGGACACTCTAGAAATAAAAATATATAGTCTTACTGCCTAATTCATAGTCTCACATTATATCAGAAACCCGTTGCATATGGTGATTGCCGCTGATTTTAGCTTTTGAGTTGAGCAAAATCTAGCCAAGTTATTACTCATAACAATTAGTTCTGAAATGGGCAAAATGTGTTGTGCAACCGCAATCACAAGTTATTACTCATAATAAATTTCAAAACTTAGGGGCATATTCACAAGGAGCTATTGCCGAATTAACAGCACTTATCGCAGCCAAAGTCGTGATAAATTTACCCCCCCATTCACAAGCCGGTGTAAACAGCACACAGCACCAGTTTACCCGCGATAGCAGCCGCAAAAAACATCGCCACAGAGGACCCCCGCAAATATCGCTAATGAGATGCAGAGTAGGCGTTCCCGTGACAAAAGCCGAGACAACATCACACCTCAACATTCACAACGACCAGCCACAAGGGCGATAAGAACACAAAACAGGCGATAAGGCGCGTTAGCACCAGGAAATTTACACCTGCTCTGACCTGGTGTAAAGTCGGACGGCAGCCAGCACCACAAAAGGGAGCACAGCCCAGGACCACATCCGAAGGGCAACAGATGCCATGGAGCCACCCATCATGCGGCCCGGATACCCAAGAGGGCCACAACACCCACCTCCACCACCACAGGACCCCAACCCTCACCTGGAACCCCCCCCCGGACCACCACAGACGCAGCGCAGACAAAGACAGCTGAACCCCAGGAAACGTACCAGCCGCACAGACCCAACATCTGACAAAGCCACTGCCCACTACAGGCTGAAAGGGACAACCAACCTATGCATCCTGACCATCATCGCCTAACAGGCCTACGGCACCAACACAGCGGACAACCAACATCCCACCCCACACAAAGCTGATGGCGTGGCTGCACCTGTTGGCCACTGGGACCCCCCAACCAACACCCGCCAGAGTCGGAGAAGTCTCACAGCCAGCCACATCTAAGTCCCCCTCACCTGTCCTGGACATCACCATCACCATCACCCTGGTACCCCAGTCCCCATACGTACAACACAATGTGCAGGATCCGCTGGAGACCAAGCAAGGACCATACGCCCAAGCAGGATGCACGCACGTGTTGGGGGCAATACTCAGCACACATGTACTACCTATGCCCCCTGGTGACACAGCACACAATCACCGCTACAGGAAGCACATGTCTCACACCAATGTGCAGGCAACAACAGAACACCGTGGAACCCCCAACAATGTCACCATCAAATACACAGCCAGTGTGCATGATACCGTCATCCTCCGACAATCCATCATCAAACAGCGTTCCCAGGATGGCAACAAGGGAAATGCACAGCCCCTTGGCAATATACAAATGAACACCCCACACACCTCAACTCCACAACCATGCAACTCACAACGCTGGCAATGCACACATCACAAAATCACATACAACAGGCACAACAATATGCCCACCCACCAGACATGACAGAACAACTTACAATGTCCACATGGGCAAGCCCTGAACATGAGCCAGCAACGGCATGGCACCTCAGCCACATAACGGCCGAATGTGGGGAGAGGTGGCAACCAGGCATGTGTGAAGGATGCAGTAGAACCATGATTGGGAAAGTACACAATGCCAAGAGTGGCAGAGATGTGCTGGACACCTCACAGTATGCAGAACACACCCATATCCATGGCGACATACACCGCTTGTGTATGGAGTGTAGTGGACAGTGGACGCCACCATGTCACCCCTGCCAGTGGGGGACCTCACGGAAATGTTGCTTGTTACGCCCCCCTAAGCGTCAGCGAAATGGGATGGTCCGGCGTACGCCATGCCAGCATAGGGGTGTGAATAAAAAGCACGTAGGCCTGGGCGTGGTCCTCTTCCGGAAAGACCCACGTCTCTGCCAGGGCGGCGCCTCCCACCTCGCCACGAGGCCGACGCCATCCTCGTGAGTGGAGTTGCCTGCGATGCCGTGCGCCTGCCAGACCCCGGCACGCTGGACCACGAACCCGTCAGGCCAGCCCCAGCGCAGCCAGGCCACACTGATCACCTTCCGACACCGGCGTGTGTCAAGGAGGGCCCACCACGTGCCGGCGCAAGCCTCAAGCCCGAGGCCCGAGACCTTGGCAGCCACCTCAGACCATCACAGCCTCCACGACTCAGGCCAGCTGTATTCCTTTTTCATTGACGTACTCCACTGCCGCCCCCGGCCTACTCTTCGGACCAGTAGGTCCTATATTTGAAACTGTGTCCTGAGTCATGAATGCCAGTGACCCTAAATCCGGGCCAGCGGCCACAGCACCAGACCCCCCCCGATCAGTGAGGCATAGTTCCATATGGGCATCTTGCGACACGTGGTGCCACTAACCCTGTTCAACGTCAGCCGGCTACACGTGGTGCCACAAACCCTGTTCAACGCCAGCCTGCTACATGTGGTGCGACTAACCCTGTTCAACCCCAGCCGGCTACACGTGGATGAGGGACCAGGACTACCCTGCTGACCAGTAGGTCACACATCCAGCACCTAGTCGCAAAGCACGAATGGCGGAGTCCACACCAGTGGTCGCACGGAGAGGTGTAAGAGGAAGATGCAGCTCAGTCCGGACGAATGCCGGGTCACATACACTGAGGTGACCTTAACACGTGGTGCCACTGAACCTGAACTACGCAGGCCGGTGGGGCCATCCAACCTATGCCGGAGACACTCGGTGAATGGGCCGTGCTGACCGCTGCCTCAGGCCTACACCACGGTCAGGTAGGTCACACATTTGGAACTGAGTCTTGATTACACCATGGCAGTGAACATTATTTAAGGCAGAGAACAATTCACAATACACCCTCCGATGTGGTGGCAACAAGTCTGTGCATGGCATCACAACCACACGTGTCTGTGGGCCTATGCGGACTGCTGCCTCCGGCCTACACTGCGGTCCAGTAGGTCACAGAGCCTTGATTTGGCATTCTTGGAGTTCACATATGTGTACCGGCATCATTGCAGACTGCATCCCCTCACAGCACCTGTGCCACTAAGTTTGTTCCCCGACATTCATGGACACTCACTGGTCATACATTGTTGGCGTTTGAGTCTATGGACTAGGGGCTAGTTTTCATCCTCATGTAGCTGATCCCGAATTGTTGGTGCAAACGAGGGTGGCGCTTTCCACTCCTCCATTTGCTGCTTCCAGATAACATCAGACCTTCCACATCATGCCCTGGAGGAGACCTTCCACTGTCCCCCGAAACCCTCCGCAACATACACCTCAGACATTGATGGGGTCCCGCTCAGGTCGCATGGCCCATCTGACTGCACCGCAAGTCACCGTCCCGTGGCTGGGTGCCTGTGCCAGCCGCAGTGCATCCGGGGCCACTAACTCTGTGCTGCTCAGGCCTGGGACCCCTTCTTCTGAGACATTGAATGGCCTCTGTAGCGATGGTCTTGGGGTCATCAACGCCATGTGTCTGTGGCCCTGCGCTGTCCGCCTCCTCCGGCCCCAACTGCGGGCCACCCGGGCCCACACATGGCATCGAGTCTTGACCGGCCCGGACATCGCATCACCGCAGGAGGCACACGCCACCACCGCAAGGACTACCTCCAACTGCCATCTGCCAGAGTCGAAACGGTGGTCCTGACAGACCTACGGAGTTGCTCAGACCTGTCGTGGATGCCATCATTGGCCTGATACCCTGCTCAGCACTCCAGGTGCCAGTGACTCAGTGCACCGCAAGCCATTGTCCGTTTCTGATTGAGTTTTGTGCTGTTGTGAGGTTGCGCTGCAATGTCACCTCATGCAGTGGGGAAGACCTGGGACCACGATGAGGAGGATGTGTCAAGTGTGCCGACGGGAGAAGGCACAGACAATGGGAGGGCAGGTGGCAACAGCCCCAAGGCAGGAATGCAGACTGGTGGTGGTAGTCAAGCTACACACCCGGATCTAATACTGGGTATTACGCTGTGGACTGCGGACGCAACTGTCACCTCAGGCAGTGTGGGAAACCTGGGACGTTGATGAGGAAGTTGATGCAGGTGTGTTAGACTTGGCATCTTTTGCCGTGTTTCCCCTGACTTTTTGCTTTCTGACCTCCTGGTTTTGACTCTGTTTTTGCTGGTGTAATGATTCTGCGCACTTTCCTCACTGCTGTCCAGTGGGAAAGTGCAAGTGCTCCTGTATAAAATGTGTTATGGATTGGTGTTTCCATGATTGGCCTATTTGGTTTATGTGTCAGTCCCTTGCAAAGTGCACTGAGAGTTCCAGGGCCTATAGATCAAATGCTTTTGGTGGGCTGCAGCACTGGATTGTGCCACCCACGCAAACAGCCCGTAAAGTGTAACTCTGGCCTGCCATTGCAGAGCCTGTGCGCAGCCTGGGGCTGCCATGTCGACTTGGCAAGTGCGCACACTTGCAAGTCCCTAAACCTTCCCTTTTCTACATGTTAGTCACCCCTAAGGTAGGCCCAAGGTACCCCTGTGGGCAGGGTGCATTGTATGCGAAAGATAGGACATGCCCTGGTGTGTGTGGCATGTCCTGAATTACAGCCTATTTCGTTTTTCACTATTGCAAGGCTACCTGTTCCCCATAGGCCAGAATGGGCAGTTTTGATTATTACAGCCTATAATCCTAACTGACCCAGGGAACATGGTAGAAATTCGAGTTTAGTATGCCTGGACTCAGAATGATAAAATGCACCTTTTAGTGAAGTTGGTTTTAACATTCTGTGTTTGAAAATACCACTTTTAGAAAGTGGGTATTCCTTGTCTGGAGTCCGAGTGACAGGGGCTGGGGGATGCCAGGAGACAGGGTGAGTCAGCACAGGGCTGTATAGCAAGATCTACATGTAGATGGGTGGGAGGAGATGCACCTGGGACCTGAATAGGGCTGGGCCTTCCCTCCACAATGCTGGCTCCACCTCCTGTGGTGCGTCTGATGTCCCTGGCCTACTCTCTGAAAGAAAGGACGGAGACTTGTCAACAAAGTGCTCCAGAACTGGTTTGGACTAGGCAAAGGCCTCTCTGCCTTCAGAGAACAAAGGAATTTGGGATATAAATATTGGGGCCCTGACCCCATGAATTTAGATCTTGCTGGAATCAAGGAACCTGCCAAGACGAAGAGCTGGAAGAGCTGCCAGGAGGACTACTGCCCCTTTGCTGTGTTGTTGCTTTGTTGGGTTGGCCTGCAGCTGCTGCTTCTGCCTTGGGCAGTGAAAGGACTGGACTGAACTTTCTACTACTTGTGCTGAGAATCTCCAAGGGCCTGAAACCGAGCTGGCCTCCTGTTAAGAAGTCTCAGGGACTGCAAAGACTTCACAACCCTCTGGGTACCGCTTCTGGAACCGCTGTTTCAGTTGCCACAGAGGAAGGGAACTGCAACCGACTCCGTCAACCGACTCCATCGCTGGCCCGGTGTCCTGTTTGCACTGCAGACCGCACCGTCCGCATCTCGCACCGCAACCCTGGTCTCACCGACGACGATGTCCGACGCCATCGCCACCGAGCCGCTGCTTGCACCGTGACCTGTGGGCACCGCAGATCGCATCACTTCACTGTGCCAGCCGGACCAGACCGACGCTGTCGCTGCAACTGGCTCAACACTCGTGACCGCATCAAAGTTGGGGCACCGCTCGCATGCTTGCGACGCACCGCTCCGACTCGAACCGCTGTCCAACGCCAGCTCCCGCACTCTGGCTTGGTCGCCTGCATCGCAACCTGCCAGCACCGCATCGAGCACCGTCTCACCCTGCACCGCACGCCTTGGACTCACCGACTCCGTCTACACGATTGTCACCGAGCCGCTGCCTGCACCGCATCGAGAGGACACCGCGCCCTGCACCGCTTCCATCTTGCCCCTCAACCGCGACGTACGCCGACCGGCTCGCACACTCCGTGCCCGCCACAACGAGAAAAGGTACTGTGACCGAGTCTGTTCACGACTCTGCTGGCCCGTATCGACGTGGTCGGCTGGAACTGTTAGACTCTGTGGTTTTCAGCATCGCAGTAGACTCGGACGGAGCTACCGACTCGTACGAACTTTGTTTTTGAACTATTCCTGCAAAGAAGAAGTTATCTTGCAACGTAATCATTTTTAAAGTATTGTACGGTGGATTTTTATCGTATTTGGTCTTGTTTTAAAGTATATAAAAATATTGGATATTTTTTTCTAAACTGGTGTGGTGTCAGTTTGTAGTGCTTACACTGTATTACTGTTGGTTATGTGCAAATGCTTTACACACTGCCTCTAGAATAAGCCTGACTGCTCGTGCCAAGCTACCAAGGGGGTGAGCAGGGGTTATGTTAGGAGTGTAACTCCCTTACCCTGACTAGGAAGAAGGGTCCCTACTTGGACAAAGGTGCAAGCCCTTGCCAACTAGAGATCCCATTTCTAACATTGGTTGTCAGCGGTGAGGATAGGACTTGTGTTTGCACTTGACTTACAGTGATTGGTGTGCACTACTACCATATCGCAGACCATTACGTACCACATACAGGTTCTTTTTCTTTTTGGGCTACTTTTAATCTTGCCAGTTTGAACTTGCTACTTCAACATGCCTGAATCAACAGTATCAACAATTGCATCAGTAGAAATTGCCTTTGAGGAGGATCGATTGGAAGCCTACAATGTCAAGGAGTTAAAATCGATTTGCAAGAACCTGAAAGTCCAGGTCAGAGGCCTCACCAGGAAGGATGAGCTACAAAAGGCTCTGAGGGCCTGGGTAGCAGCCAGAGGTGCCAGTGGGCAATCTGGTGATCTCACTGGAGAGGTGGAGGAGCCTGTTCCTAGGGTAGATGTGCTTTTGGGAGGGGGAACCCTCCAGGCCAGGCAGCAGTAGTTTGTCCCCAGAGGAGCTGGAGGACAGGCGGGAAGTAAGGAGGTTTGAATTGGAGAAACTCAGAATAGAAAGTGAGAGGGAAGAGAAAAGAATAGCCATGGAGGAAAGGAAAATGATACTAGATCATGAGAGAATGATCAAGGAGCTGGAGCTAAAGAGTAGATCCGGTTCAGATGGTGGCAGCAATTCTTCAGCACACACAGACAGGATTGTACACATCCCCAGGAATGTAGGTGAAGAGTACAAAAAGGGTGATGACATACAAAGGTGGTTTCAAGGGGACGAGTCGTCTATTCATATGAATGGGGTCCCTGAAAGGAACTGGGGAGCGGGGTTGTGGCCTCTCTTTCCAGAGGAAGCTAGGGATACTCTGATAGCTTTGGGTAAGGGGCAGGACCTCACCTATGCTGACATGAAAGACGCTCTCCTCACTATGTATGGGCTCACTCCTGAGAAGTACAGGGATCAGTTCAGGTCCAGTAAAAAGTCTGAGGCCAACACTTGGTTGGAATGTGTGGATATGTTCTGTAGGTCGCTGGATGGTTGGGTGAAGGGCAGTAATGTAACAGATTTTCAGGGGCTCTACAATTTGATTGCATGGGAGCACTTGTCTAGTCTATGTTTTGCAGATCTGCGCCAGCACCTAGTTGACAGTAAGCTAACTGACCCCAGAAAGCTTCCTATGGAGGCGGACCGCTGGGTGAGTACCAGGGTCCACAAAAAAGCGTTTGGGGGAGACTCAGCCAAAGGTGGGCAGGGTCCCCAGCAGAAAGGTGGGGGGGACAAGGGTAAAACACAGGAGTTCTCTAAAGGGCCCCAAACTAGTACCCAGGGTAAAGGTTCCCAGCCCCCCGGTGATAAGAAGAAAGGGGTCTCTACAGGGAAGCCTGTTGAGACCGGCCCCCGCAAGTGTTATGCATGTGACCAGGTAGGTCACTTTAAGGGGGACCCCAAGTACCCAAAGGGGACACAGCCGCCCACCGGTGGACAGTCCAAAGTGTTGGCTAGTGTAGCGCTTGGGGAGGAGGGGTGCCCACAGGAGGGTGGGGATCCCGCAGAAATGACCCTTGTCTCACTAGGGGACAGTGAGATGGTCCCAGGAAACCAGGTGCCCCCTAACACAAAGAAATATAGCACCTGGGTGACCATTAATGGGAGCAGGGTAGAGGCTCTCAGAGATACTGGAGCCAGTGTGACCTCAGTTCGGTGTCACCTGGTCTCTGAGAAGCAGGTAGTCCCAGGGGCATTCCACCAAGTAGTTGCTGTAGACAACTCTGAGCGCCAGTGTATGGTGGCGCAGGTTCCCATTGAATGGGGGGGGGTCTCGGGTCCCTTGAGGGTGGTTGTGAGCCCCACCATGCCTGTAGATTGTCTGCTAGGTAACGACCTGGAGCAGTCCTTATGGAAGGATGTTGAGCTCAAGTCTCACTTGGAGATGCTTGGGTTGCCAGAGTGGGCCTGCGTGTCTACTCGGTCAATGGCAGCCAGAAAGGGTGATCAAGAGGACTTGGAGCCTGGAACAGTGGCCCAAGTCCCTGCCAAGAGGAAGGGCAGGGGGCGCGGGAAACAGGCCCCCGAAGTTCCCATGGACCGGGAGGAGGCGGACCTCGAGGGGGACGCCCCGGTGCCTACAGGGGAGCAGGTAGCCGAACTGGGAGACATCTCTGAGCTGACCCATTGGCAGCAAGAAGGGGGTCCCACCAGGGAGGAGTTCTGCAGAGAGCAGAACGAGTGCCCTACTCTGGAGGGTCTGCGGCGGCAGGCTGCAGACCAGGCAGCTGGTAATCAGTCCGGGTCACATCTGATCTACTGGGAGAATGGTCTCCTATACAGTGAGCCTAAGGTTGCTGAGCCTGGGTCAGCCCGTGTGCTGGTGGTACCCCAGCGCTTCAGGACCTTCCTACTGGGTCTGGCTCATGACATGCCTTTGGCAGGACATTTGGGGCAGGACAAGACCTTTGACAGGCTTGTCACCCACTTCTTTTGGCCCCAAATGCGAAGGCAGTCAGATGCACACTGAAGGTCTTGCCAAACTTGCCAGGCAAGTGGTAAGAGTGGGAGGAAGGTCAAAGCTCCTCTCCAACCTTTTCCTGTTGTTGGAACACCCTTTGAAAGGGTAGGGATGGATATTGTGGGGCCACTGGATCCCAAGACAGCCATGGGCAACAGGTACATCCTGGTCTTGGTGGACCATGCCACCCGGTACCCGGAGGCAATCCCTCTCAGGACAACGACGGCGCCAGTGGTGGGCCGGGCGTTAATGGGGATCTTTTCCCATCTAGAATTCCCCAGAGAGGTGGTTTCTGATAGGGGGACCAATTTCATATCCAAGTATATGACATCCCTGTGGAAGGAGTGTGGTGTAACCTACAAGTTCACCACTCCTTACCACCCACAAGGAAACGGTCTGGTGGAGAGATTCAACCAGACCTTGAAAGGCATGATCAAGGGTCTAACAGAACCCATGAGGTGTAAGTGGGACGTCCTCTTGCCATGCCTACTCTTTGCATACAGGGAGGTGCCTCAGAAGTCTCTTGGGTACAGCCCCTTTGAGCTCCTGTATGGCCACCCTGTCAGAGGACCTCTGAGTTTGGTAAAGGAAGGCTGGGAGGCAGCTCCCAGGAAAACTCCCCAGGATGTGTTTAGCTACATGCTGGCCTTTAGAAACCAAACTGCCCGCTTCAGGAAACTCGCTCAGGCGAACCTAGAAGCAAGCCAGGAAGAAATGAAGAGATGGTATGACCAGAATGCCACTCTGGTCAAATTTCAACCTGGGCAAAAGTGTGGGTCATGGCCCGAGTGGCACCTTGTGCCTTGCAGGACAAGTGGACTGGGCCATATGAGGTGGTGGAGCGCAAAAGTGACGTCACCTACCTGGTGGATTTGCAGGCTCCAAGGAACCCTTTGAGGGTCCTTCACGTGAACCGCCTCAAGCCCCACTTCGAGAGGTCCGAAGTGAGTATGCTCTTGGCGACAGATGATGGGGTGGAAGAGGAGAGTGAGCCTCTCCCTGACCTCCTGTCTACCAAGGAGCATGATGGGTCAGTAGAAGGTGTGATCCTCTCCCCTACTCTGACTCAGGAGCAGCAGGGGGACTGTCACCAGTTGTTGGGACAGTTCGCCCCACTGTTCTCTATGACCCCCGGTGTTACTCACTGGTGTACCCATGACGTGGACACAGGTGACAGCCCTCCTGTGAAGCACAAGATTTACAGGTTGACTGACCGGGTCAGAGCCAGCATCAAGGAGGAGGTCTCTAAGATGTTGGCGTTAGGGGGTGATTGAGCCCTCCAACAGTCCTTGGGCCAGCCCGGTGGTCTTGGTCCCAAAGGCTGCTGTGCCCGGTGCCACTCCAGAACTCCGGTTTTGTGTGGACTACCATGGGCTCAATGCCGTCACCAGGACTGACGCGCACCCCATCCCCAGAGCTGATGAGCTCATTGATCGGTTGGGAGCTGCCCGGTTCCTCAGCACGTTTGATTTAACGTCTGGGTACTGGCAGATTGTCTTAACCGATGGGGCCAAGGAGAGATCAGCATTCTCAACCCCAGAAGGTCATTACCAATTCCGGGTGATGCCCTTTGGGTTGAAGAATGCCCCTGCCACCTTTCAGAGGTTGGTCAATCAGGTGTTGGCTGGGCTGGAGGATTTCAGTGCCGCCCACCTGGATGACATTGCTGTGTTCAGTTCCAGCTGGGAAGAACATTTACAGCACCTTGAGAAAGTGTTGAGGGCTCTGCAAGGTGCAGGCCTCACGATCAAGGCCAGTAAGTGCCAGATCGGGCAGGGTTCTGTGGTGTACTTGGGACACCAGGTAGGAAGCGGCCAGGTGGCGCCCCTACAAAACAAGATTGACACCATTCTGGCTTGGGAGCCCCCAAGACCCAGACAGAGGTGAGAGCCTTCTTAGGTCTCACCGGCTACTATAGGAGATTTGTTAAGGGCTATGGCACCATCGTTGCCCCCTTAACAGAGCTGACTTCTAAGAAGCAGCCCAGGAAAGTGATCTGGACTGAGTCCTGCCAGAAAGCTTTTGATGCCCTGAAGGCAGCCATGTGCACGGCGCCCGTGCTCAAGGCACCTGACTTCTCCAAGGAATTCGTCGTGCAGACTGACGCTTCAGAGCATGGTGTGGGAGCGGTGCTCTCACAACTGAACGAAGAGGGCCTGGATCAGCCTGTAGTCTTCCTTAGCAGGAGACTACTCCCCAGGGAACAGAGGTGGAGTGCCATAGAAAGGGAAGCTTTTGCTGTGGTCTGGGCACTGAAGAAGCTGAGACCATACCTGTTTGGGACTCACTTCCGGGTTCAGACCTACCACAGGCCCCTCAGATGGTTGATGCAAATGAGGGGTGAGAATCCAAAACTGCTGAGGTGGTCCATCTCCCTACAGGGAATGGACTTTACGGTGGAACACCGTCCTGGTACAGAACACGCCAACGCAGATGGTCTGTCCAGGTTCTTCCGCCTTAGTGAAGAGAACTCCAATGGGGTTGGGTAGTTTTCCTACTTTCAGCTGGAGGGGACATGTGTTAGACTTGGCATCTTTTGGCGTGTTTCCCCTGACTTTTTGCTTTCTGACCTCCTGGTTTTGACTCTGTTTTTGCTGGTGTAATGATTCTGCGCACTTTCCTCACTGCTGTCCAGTGGGAAAGTGCAAGTGCTCCTGTATAAAATGTGTTATGGATTGGTGTTTCCATGATTGGCCTATTTGGTTTATGTGTCAGTCCCTTGTAAAGTGCACTGAGAGTGCCAGGGCCTATAGATCAAATGCTGTTGGTGGGCTGCAGCACTGGATTGTGCCACCCACGCACACAGCCCGTAAAGTGTAACTCTGGCCTGCCATTGCAGAGCCTGTGCGCAGCCTGGGGCTGCCATGTCGACTTGGCAAGTGCGCACACTTGCAAGTCCCTAAACCTTCCCTTTTCTACATGTTAGTCACCCCTAAGGTAGGCCCAAGGTACCCCTGTGGGCAGGGTGCATTGTATGCGAAAGGTAGGACATGCCCTGGTGTGTGTGGCATGTCCTGATAGTGAATTACAGCCTATTTCGTTTTTCACTATTGCAAGGCTACCTGTTCCCCATAGGCCAGAATGGGCAGTTTTGATTATTACAGCCTATAATCCTAACTGACCCAGGGAACATGGTAGAAATTCGAGTTTAGTATGCCTGGACTCAGAATGATAAAATGCATCTTTTAGTGAAGTTGGTTTTAACATTCTGTGTTTGAAAATACCACTTTTAGAAAGTGGGTATTTTCTTGTCTAACCATCCAAGCCTGCCTCTGCGAGGTTGTGTATTCCTTGTCTGGAGTGCGAGTGACAGGGGCTGGGGGATGCCAGGAGACAGGGTGAGTCAGCACAGGGCTGTATAGCAAGATCTACATGTAGATGGGTGGGAGGAGATGCACCCGGGACCTGATTAGGGCTGGGCCTTCTCTCCACAATGCTGGCTCCACCTCCTGTGGTGCGTCTGATGTCCCTGGCCTACTCTCTGAAAGAAAGGACAGAGACTTGTCAACAAAGTGCTCCAGAACTGGTTTGGACTAGGCAAAGGTCTCTCTGCCTTCAGAGAACAAAGGAATTTGGGATATAAATATTGGGGCCCTGACCCCATGAATTTAGATCTCGCTGGAATCAAGGAACCTGCCAAGACGAAGAGCTGGAAGAGCTGCCAGGAGGACTACTGCCCCTTTGCTGTGTTGTTGCTTTGTTGGGTTGGCCTGCAGCTGCTGCTTCTGCCTTGGGCAGTGAAAGGACTGGACTGAACTTTCTACTACTTGTGCTGAGCATCTCCAAGGGCCTGAAACTGAGCTGGCCTCCTGTTAAGAAGTCTCAGGGACTGCAAAGACTTCACAACCCTCTGGGTACCGCTTCTGGAACCGCTGTTTCAGTTGCCACAGAGGAAGGGAACCGCAACCTACTCCGTCAACCGACTCCATCGCTGGCCCGGTGTCCTGTTTGCACCGCAGACCGCACCGTCCGCATCTCGCACCGACGACGACGTCCGACGCCATCGCCACCGAGCCGCTGCTTGCACCGTGACCTGTGGGCACCGCAGTTCGCCTCGCATCGCTTCACTGTGCCAGCCGGACCAGACCGACGCTGTCGCTGCAACTGGCTCAACACTCGTGACCGCATCGAAGTTGGGGCACCGCTCGCACGCTTGCGACGCACCGCTCCGACTCGAATCGCTGTCCGACGCCAGCTCCCGCACTCCGGCTTGGTCGCCTGCATCGCAACCTGCCAGCACCGCATCGAGCACCGTCTCACCCTGGACCGCACGCCTTGGACTCACCAACTCCGTCTACACGATTGTCACCGAGCCGCTGCCTGCACTGCATCGAGAGGACACCGCGCCCTGCACCGCTTCCATCTTGCCCCGCAACCGCGACGTACGCCGACCGGCTCGCACACTCCGTGCCCGCCACAACGAGAAAAGGTACTGTGACCGAGTCTGTTCACGACTCTGCTGGCCCGTATCGACGCGGTCGGCTGGAACTATTAGACTCTGTGTTTTTCAGCATCGCGGTAGACTCGGACGGAGCTACCGACTCGTACGAACTTTGTTTTTGAACTATTCCTGCAAAGAAGAAGTTATCTGGCAACGTAATCATTTTTAAAGTATTGTACGGTGGATTTTTATCGTATTTGGTCTTGTTTTAAAGTATATAAAAATATTGGATATTTTTTTCTAAACTGGTGTGGTGTCAGTTTGTAGTGCTTACACTGTATTACTGTTGGTTATGTGCAAATGCTTTACACACTGCCTCTAGAATAAGCCTGACTGCTCGTGCCAAGCTACCAAGGGGGTGAGAAGGGGGTAATTTTAGGAGTGTAACTCCCTTACCCTGACTAGGAAGAAGGGTCCCTACTTGGACAAAGGTGCAAGCCCTTGCCAACTAGAGATCCCATTTCTAACAAGGTAACACACCCCACTGCATCTGCATCAGGACTAACCCGAAGGGACACAATGCTAGCAATTTCTTCACATGAGCGCGCTCTTATCTAGTGCCCCTACCTCAGTGCACTGCAACTCACGGAACCTCCAGACTGAATATTGGGTGACCTCTGTCCTTACTCCGGATCCCTCCATGTTGCTCTGCAATAGACTCTGTTATGCTGGTGTTTACTGTTTTCATTACACTGGTGTCCACCGTTCAGGTTGTTGGCAGCACCAAGCACTCCGTGCGGGCTGGCTTATACTCACCCCACACACATCCAGCACAGGCGTCACTGTACATGTGGCCCTGCCAATAAAGGGGCCGGGCGCACGTCCCCATAGCCAGTTCAACATGATATGTGCATGTGTCTCTGTGGAGGTGTGGGTCTCCTTTGTGGGGTGTAGGTGGTCCCTGAAGGGTATTGGACATCCACGTATGTGTTCTAGTTCGCATTCCATGGGTTCGGCAACACCTGCACCTGTTGGGCCACCTCCTTTTGGTGTTCTGCCACCTGGCAATGGGGTGCCATGTGTGGGTGGGTGAAGTGTTGTGAGGCAGCCGTGATTGCGGGTGCTTCATGCTGTGTGGTCTGTTGCAGGGGCTGGGTTCTCCTCTGAGTAGCTTGTCTGCCCTGGTCCTGGTGGTGGGTTGTGTGGGATGTCCATGGGCTGTTGTAGGGCGTCGGTGTCGGGGGTGTGGTGTTCGTCTCGGGCATCACTGGTGGGTTATCTGTTCTGACCTGCTGTAGGTGTTGTTTGTCCCTCTGCATTGTGAAGGGGAGGTGCATGTTGGCATTGTGTTGGTGCCTTGTTCTTGTCGACATGCAGACTGTGTGACAATGTACATTGTGACTGTTTGGGCGGTGGTGGCTATTTGAGTTGGGACAGTGTACATTTGGCCTACATGGCTGATGTGGGGTTGTAGGGGTAGATGTGCATCTCACAGTTCCCTGCTCTGTCCAATGTGATTGTTCTGTTTCGGCACCAGGGTGGACCCAGTTGTGTCCCCTGTTCTGCAGTGTGGGTGTTGCACTTTGTACCACATTGTCATGGTATGTGCTGTGATTGCTATGTGTGTGTGCTGCAGTGTGCCACGGGGATGGGGGACATGTCCCTGGGTAATTGTGGGTGTGCAGTGTGTTACACCTCATTGTGCATGTGTGGCATTGTGTCCATCACCCCCTTCCCCCCAGTCCCTGATGGATCCTCACCCTGTTGTTATTTTGTCAGGTCCTCTCGAGCTGTGTCCGTACTCCCTACTCCTTGCACCATCTCCACACTGATGACTGTGGCCTGGGTTTCCTCCAGCTCCTCCTGTGGCGCTGCACTGCCACCTCCTGTCGCCGTTGCTGCCTTCCTGTTGGCAGCGTGTTTGTACCTGGTTTAGGTTGTCACGTCCTGGCGGCGCCTCTTGGCCTCCTGGATTGGCCTCCTGGGCACTCCGACTGCATTCCAGGTGGTCTGCTTGTGGGTCAGTTGCTGGTAGTGTTCTGTCGCCTCCGTGGCCTTGGTCTTGTTTTCCTGCGGTCTGCACCCCGTCTTCCTCTCCCTTTTCTCCTTGGCCTTCCCCGAGCCAGTTGTTCCTTGCTGGTGGTCTGTGGGGGTTGTGGGGTTCACGTTGACCTCTGCGCTGGGTCGGGGTGCATCCATGTTGCTACGTGCTTTGACTTGTTTCTGGGTTGTTGTTTCTGTGGTTTTTATGGTGCAATTTCCCGCCAGACGCGTGGGATTTGCAGGCCTGAGGCTGCTTTTCGCTACTTTTCGCTACTTTTTGTACCGCGATTGGCCTCATCACAAGATTTCTCGCGTTCGCGTTTCGCATTTTTTCGGCGTGGCGTTGATTTTCACGCTGACATTTGACGCATTATCTGGTGACTATTGCATGGTACCGCCTTGTTGTGAATTCCACGTTGACACGGGGTTATTTTCCCGTGATAGGCTGCGATATTGAAAGTTGCGTTACGCTACTCTTGTGGTATTATCACACGCTCTTGTGAATATACCCCCTAAGTATGATATGCAAACAAATTCAGGGATAAACCGGACTGTGCTTTAAGACTGCAACCACAAACATTGAGATACTCAAAATGAGCCTAATATTATATTAGGCACATGTACTGAATGCCATGTAACAAAGATAAAAGCAGGAATTGATACGACACTTTAGAGAGAAATGGGGACCAACAGAGTGCAGTTGAAAGTGACTGACATGACCTTAAATAGGATACAGGCTAGTGAAAATATTAATGTGGTCAAAGCACTTGCAAGGTGGTTAACGGTGAAGACAGGTGTTGTTAATTTAAGCTCTTAAGATATAATGGGGTAACCAATAGAAGTCAATGGACCTGGGTAATAATTGGTATAGAAAAACAATGGTCCTAGACTTATGTTAAATTTTAGTTGTCTGAAACAATCATAAACAGCATGAGGTACATATATAGTTTAAATCAATAATGTACCATTAACTTATTTAAAGAGCATTCAAATATATCCTCAAAATTCAAAGAAGGCACACACTATTGCTTTTTGGTGACTCGTATTTTATTCGGTCACTTTTCATAACATATTATCATATTCAATGTTCAAGATAAAGGGGTGGTTGCTCCAAGGAAAAATGTGAAGAAAGAAAGTGCTCGTGAAGTAAGATAGAATAAACAAGAGGGGGATCCAATCAAGCAAAACAATGATTCATCATTATTTACATTACAATCTCATAAGCAAAACTGGTCGTGATTCATGATTGCACCAGTTCTACATTAGGGCCTGTCCAATGGTTAATTCATAGTTATTCTTTATGTTCTTTCTCAAAAGTTAGCAAACAACGTTCGTCTGTAAGCAAGTAGGGCTGGGATAGTATACAGTACAGGCCCCGAACAGGGGGAGTGTCGACGTTTCGACCCTAGTGCAATGAGGGCAGTTTGTATCCTCTGCGAACGGGTCTTCCTCAAGACAGAAAGGAGGGATGGGGGAGCAACTGATCATGGGTGATGCACAGTAAAAGTGCCGCCCCTAGTTATGGATTTAAAGGTCTTCAATCAATGGGTGAGAAAAATCGCCCACAGCGTCTCAATGAATCATCTTCGCACAGCCCGGGGGAATCCAGCTGGTCTGCTCGCTGGTCTGCTAGCCGTACTTGCTTACAGACGAACGTTGTTTGCTAACTTTTGAGAAAGAACATAAAGAATAACTATGAATTAACCATTGGACAGGCCCTAATGTAGAACTGGTGCAATCATGAATCACGACCAGTTTTGCTTATGAGATTGTAATGTAAATAATGATGAATCATTGTTTTGCTTGATTGGATCCCCTCTTGTTTATTCTATCTTACTTCACGAGCACTTTCTTTCTTCACATTTTTCCTTGGAGCAACCACCCCTTTATCTTGAACATTGAATATGATAATATGTTATGAAAAGTGACCGAATAAAATACGAGTCACCAAAAAGCAATAGTGTGTGCCTTCTTTGAATTTTGAGGATATATTTGAATGCTCTTTAAATAAGTTAATGGTACATTATTGATTTAAACTATATATGTACCTCATGCTGTTTATGATTGTTTCAGACAACTAAAATTTAACATAAGTCTAGGACCATTGTTAATTTAAGCTCTATCATTGATCCAAAATTATAAAAACAACTGCAGCTCAAGTTGATGTAAACAAAACATTCATTGAGAATTTCTTCACTGTCTTTAATTATGATGTTATCATCGATTTACAGTTGAAGATGCATGGCCAAGATGGACCTTTGGCAGAATTTGATTAACTTGGTTAAGATATTTTGGCTCTGTAGTAAATCTGCCTTTTCTGCACTGACACCCTGGAAGTTTCTCCTCTTACTGAGTACTATTTTCCTTGTAGATGCTGAACTTTATGCACTTTACTTCTGCTAACCAGCAGTAAAGTGCTAGTACTTCCCCATTTAACATGGATGTATTGGCATACCTCTAATTGGCATATTTAACTTGCATATGTGCCCCTAGTCTATTGCGCATGGTCCTGTAAGTTAAATGCCACTAGTGTGTCATCCACTAGTGTGGCAGTGAAAACATGGCTTCAGACCTACCATTGTAGCTGGACCAGTGCAGCGTAAAAACTGCAATTGGACCTAGAGAAACACTGGAATGCAGTATTAAATGTCGTAATGCTAATGGTGGCTAGAAAACAACTGTTCAACAAAAAGTAACCCACGATCCAGTGAAGGGTGTTCACTAGTTCTCACACTTAACCCTGGGCGGTTGGATATGGGAAGATCCTATATGAAGCAATTAGTTGCCATCCACTAGGGAGTGGGGAAGGAAACACTTCCTTTTGTTTATATTACCCTCACACACCCTAGTGGTGTCATGCTTCATCAAAAAACAACTACAACATCATTCAAGGTGTCCTTGTAACAGTCATTAAAAGCCTAATTCAGTGGTTAGGTTGAATTTTTAGTAAATGTTAAGAGAAAGGTACTTTTACAAATTTGCTGTTTTCCACCCCAGGAAGCTGTTGGAAATGGCCCTTTCTGCAGGGTTATCCCCAAACTGTTTCCTTCTTCCTCATGTTTTTTCCTGACCTGTTTTTGTTGGTTTTAGGACTCTGGGCACTTTACCACTGCTATTCTGTGATAAAGTGCATATGCTCTGTGTCTAAATTGTATTATGTATTGGTGTTTCCATGATCAGCATATTTGATTTACTGGTAAACCCCTAGTAAAGCGCACTGAGGGTGCCAGGGCCTGTAAATCAAATGCTACTAGGGTGCAGTGTATGTGAAAAGTGGGACATGCCCTGATGTGTGTGGCATGTCCTGATAGTGAAATTCTGCCAATTTCGTTTTTCACTATTTCAAGGCTACCTGTTCCCCTAGGATAGAATGGGGAGTTTGCTTATAACATAATATAAACATAACTACCCCTGGGAACAAGGTAGGAAAATAAAGTTTAGTGTGCCTGAACTCAGAATGCTAAAATGCATCTTTTAGTGAGGGTGATTTTTACATTCTGTGTTTGAAAATACCACTTTTAGAAAGTAGGTATTTTCTTGCTTAGCCATCCTGTGTGCCTCTGCTGGGTTTGTGGATTGACTGTCTGATTTTGGAGGGACAGGGGCTGTGGATGTGCAGTGGCTCCAGAGTCTGGATGAGTTAGGCTGCATTTAGAGTAGTGGAAGGAGATTTCCTTGCACCTGAATGGGCCTGGTATACCTGGAACAATGCTGTCTCCACCTCCTGCTGGGAAGCTGGACCAGAGAGGACAGAACTGGTTTGGACTTAGCACAGACACTCTCTGCCTGAGAAAACAAAGGGATTTTGAGTATACATGTTGGGGCCCAGACCCCAGAACTTTGGAACTCGCTGGAATCAAGGAACCTGCCAAGAAGAAGAGCTGTCAAGAGGAGTACTGCCCCTTTGCTGTGTTGTTGCTTTGTTGGGTTGACCTGCAATTGCTGCTTCTACCTTGGGCAGTGAAAGGACTGGACTGAACTTTCTTTACTTGTGCTGAGTATCTCCAAGGGCTTGAAGTAGAGCTTGCCTTCAGTTTTGAAGTCTCAGGGACTGCAAAGACTTAACCAACCTCCGTCACTGGCTCTGTGTCCTGACGGCACAGCAGAAGGCACCGTCCGCATCTTGCACTGCAACTCTGGTCTCACTGACAACAACGATTGATGCCGCCGCCACCGAGCCGCTGCTTGCACCGTGACCTGTGGGCACCGCACTCTGCACTGCCTCGCTTCACTTCGCCATCCCGGTCTCACCGACGCCATTGCTGCTGCTGACTTTGACACCCGTGACTGCATCGTGGCTTGGGGGCACCACACAGCAGTCTGGGCTGACTAACGCCGGCTCCCGCTAACCGGCTCTGTCACTTGCACCGCAACCAGCCAGCACCGCATTGAGCACCGCCTCACACTGCACTGTAAGCCTTGGTCTCACCGACGCCATCTGGACGATCATCACAAAGCCGCTGCCTGCACCACATCGAAAGGGCACCACACCCTGCACCACTTCCATTTTGCAATGCAACAGCAATGGTTGCCACGACCTGCTCGTATTGACGTGCCAGCTGCAACGAGAAAGGTACTGTTACCAAGTCTGTCCACGCTTTCGCTCGCCCGTACTGGCGCGGTCGGCTGGAACTGTTAGACTCTGTTATTTTCAGCATCGAGGTAGCCCCGGACGGAGCTACCGACTCGTACGAACTGTGTTTTTGAGGTATTTCTGCAATTTTAAGGATATCTCACAAAGTATATATTTGTAAAGCATTGTATGTCAGATTTTTATCGTTTAGGTCTTGTTTTAGATATAGAAAAATATTGTATATTTTTCTACACTGGTGTGGTGTCCTTTTGTAGTGTTTTCAGTGTATTACTGTTGGTTATGTGCAAATGCTTTACAACATGCTTCTGAGATAAGCCGGACTACTCGTGCCAAGCTACCAAGGGGGTGAGCAGATGTTATTTTAGGAGTATAACTCCCTTACCCTGACTAGGAAGAAGGGTCCCTAGTTGGACAAAGGTGCAAACCCTTGCCAACTAGAGACCCCCATTTCTAACAGAGGCTAATACTCATTAGCCTCCAGATGCGCCCCTCTGAGTGTTCAAGCCCTAAATGAGGTGTGAAAACTACTCTCATAGTGGACACAAAGGCCTAGGTGTATGGAGATGTTTCTGTTTCTCTGGCAAGATGGCCATCTGTTTAGTGCCTAGGAACTTAATTTGCTTCAAATGGGCCTCCCCTGCCACAGGCAGGAGTCAGATGGAACCTGCACAAGCCCCTTCATTTCCCACAGTCAGCCAGCATCCTTTCACAGTGGGAGGGAGCTGCTGCCAGAAATGGTTTGAAGTGACCGCAGATGAGGGCTACTCTTTTTTATGGCCACAGCTCTGGAGTGGGCACAGGGTTTCACAATCTTTGATTTAGATGGAGAGGGGCACTGTGGGATTGTTTACAGCAGGCCATACAGGAAACGCTGCAAAAGTGTGTAGGGTAACTCCTATGACGTTTTACCCAGTTGGATAGGGAGGAGGCAGGAGTCACATCTACTCATAACCTGATACCAAGCATAAATGTAGCATTTCACTACCCACCTCGGAACAGTACTGGACCTAAGGAATGTCAGAAGAGGACTGAACCTGCTGTCTGAAACCTGAGGAGTACCTTGAAGGACTGGACCAGCACATTCTTGTACCCAGGTCACAGAAGTGGACTCCAAAGGTTTTAAGGATGACCTCAGGTCAAGTTACAGTGATACAACAAGGTACAAGAGGCCTTTTCTTAAGATTCCCAGCTGACTAGTTCCAACTGAGCCTGCCCTGGACCCAGCTGGTGGCCCTTGATTGCCTTAGTGCTGTTCCTAAGGTCCTGGAACCCTGGTCTGTGTCTGATTGTCCTTCTCCTACAACCCGTAAAATCCTGGGACATAGAAACTTTCTCCTTCCAGAGACCTCTGGAAAACTGGGACAAACCTGCCAAGCCGATCTGATTAAGGTGTGTAACTGCTAGCTGAAGAGGCATGAACCAGCCTCTTAGAGCCCTATTCAGCTACATCCTGCAGACTTGCCCTGCTGAAAGAATATGAGCTCTAAAAAAGTAAATAAGTGCTAACGAAGAAATCTTTATTAGGTGAAGGAATCAAAAGGATCCAGTTAAGAGGATCAAAAGGATCAAAAGGATCCAGCTGAAAGGGTATATTTCCTGGGTGTAAAATTCAAATTATTTTCACTGGGGTATTTTCAAAATCCAACAGCATCCAATGGCTATCTAATCTCATGGAGCCCTCTTCCTCTACAGCCCACTGCCTTGCCCTGCTGAACACTTTCGACTTCCTTTTTTTGAAGTTCCAAGGTAAATCCTCTGACTGGATCAAACATGGTCTCTGTATTCGGCTAAACCTACATCATTGTTTGACTCAAATTGTGCTTAGGTCCTGGTCTATCATGACCAGTTGACTGTGGTTGGCGCTTAACACTTCTTGTCACTATCTTTATTTAAACCTTTAAAAATTCACATCTCGGTTCACCTAATTGGATTTTCGCTGTTTTAGTGTCATTTTATTTATTAAAATGGTCCTTATTTTATATAAATGTTTGTGTTGTTTTGACTTTTTTTTACTATTTTGGCACTGCATAAATGCTTTGCACATTGCCTCTAGGTTAAGTCTGTCTCTCTTATGGCATAGCTACCAGGGGTTGAGCTCAGGTTAATGTTCTTTAATGGTTCACCCTGACATGGATTGTGTTATTGATTTACGTAGATAGTCACCCCCTTATCTAATAGCCCAATTTCTTACAGGCAATAAAGTGATGTTTATACTGAAGCACACTTATCAACCATGCAAATCAGTTTAGATTTAGTTAGAAGATTAATCCATGAGTGTAACATATGTGCAGCTCAGATGTAATTAAATACTTGCATAGCAAAGACTATATCAAAATCGTGGAGGCTAGGAAAGTGAAGGTAAAAGAATGCCTAGTACCTGAGTACTAAAATGTTTTAAAGAGCTGTACTGGTGCAAATGCACAAAAAAACGTTTGATTTTCTGGATCAGGACTTTTGAAGAGGAGAGATGCAATCAATTGGTTTCAGGTAAAACATGTATCTCTATGATTAAAGATGTTATATAAACATCCAAGACCTCAGAGAAAACTATTGTTAACCATGTCCAGTTACAATCCTGAATAAAAGCACAAAGGTGAGTGTATCATGTATCATCTAGGGGTTGCTATTACTTCTGGTTCTTGTCACCACTCCCCCATGTCGTTGCAGCAGCACAGAGGAACCTCTTCCATCCCTCCAGCTGCGCAGTCTGTGGTTCAAGCCCCAGTCCCCCCAGCTGACGCTAGTCCTTTTCTTTCTCTGCCTTTTGTCTTGTGTATTTTGGTTTCATTATTTTGTTCTATCTTTTTCCTGCCCTTACTTTTCTTACTTCACTTCTTGACTTTCTCCTTTGACATTTATTGTTCCCCTTTTTGCCCTCTCTCCTTCCACTTTTGTCACCGGTGTAGGAGAGTAGGATCTGCTTCACATGGGTACCCCCACTTTTTGCTGATGCTTCACTGTTTTTCGACTTTAGTCTGGCTGGGGCCCTGCTAATCAGAACCCCAGCCTAGCTGCTTCCTCTCTAAAATGGTTTCCATGTGCCTTAGGCACATCACTGATTGGAATCTGGAGTGCCCTTATAAGTCCCTAGTATATGGTATACTATGTACCAAGGGCATAGGTACCTCAGAGGCCTGCCAGGGGCTGCAGCATGTATTATGCCACCCCTGGAAGGCCATCCAAACTGACACCACAGGTCTGCTACTGCAGCCTGGGTAAGGTGGTGCATGCACTCCTTACTGTGATATAGGTTACCTATATCACTAAATACATACACACATATAAACCTATAAGTCACTCCTAAGGCAGGCCTTATCAATCTTAAAGGCAGAGTGCGTGGTTCCTATGTGAGAGGGTGCCCCTGCATGAGCAGGGCCCCTCTGCAGCGTTCGGAGACCATCTCTGATGCTGTTTCTAGTGCAGCCTGACCATATACTCTTAAGCGCATTATATCCTCGCGGTAAAATGCTAACTTTGGAATGGCTGCACCTAAACATGTCGTGTTTGGTGTCAAACATTTTGGAATACTACCCCCCCCCGCCAATTCTGGTGGCGGGGGTAGCATTCCACCCTTCTAGAGGGAAAGACATGTTAACTCTGACTAACCCGGTAACTTCTCTCCAAAGCCCTGGCATCACAAAATGGATGCTGCTGCCACAGACACGAGTCTGGCCTCCTGCTGCTGGACGAAACTCCGGCAGGGGAGGCCTGGACAATAGGTTTCCTGTCCCAGGGAGGTGTGACCACCTCCCCAGACAGGACAATGTGTATTGGGGCTGGGCGGGAGCACCATCTGTGTGCTTTGAAGTCCTGCACTGGGGGCACATTTGGTGTCCCTGTGCATACCCCAGTTCAAACTGGATCAGGGGCTTGCAGCCCCTGCTTTGGCGCGAACTGGACAAAGGGAAAGGGGTGTAGCCACCCTCTGCCCTGACCCACCCATAGGTGGGGCCACAGAGTAGTCCAACCCCTATCTTTAGTATAAAGATAGGAACCCAGTCCTTAGGACTTTAGATTCTCCCTGGACGAAACTCTGAAACAGAATCCTGGACCTTTGACGCTCTACTCACGATTAGAGGACAGAAGAATCTCCCTTGGGGTCAAGGAGTGACTCCCCTGCTTGGCAGGCACCAAAGAAGCATCTGTCCGGTTCGCATTTCTGAAGCTCCTGTCGGACGCCGAAGTCATCGCATCACCAGAGGTGGATTCTCAGACTTCTCCAAGGCTACCCTGAGTCCCCAGCAAAGCTGAGGCCCGTGGCTATCGTGGGTGACTTGAGACCGTGACCCCTGGACACCAAGCACATTTGCAAGTGCATCATCTTCTGGGTCTCCCAAGAAGTCGTGCTTTGGGCTCCGTGTAGCCCTAGCCTCCAGCACTACCTGCACCGAAGATCACTGGCCCCCACTCTACGAGTGTCCTGTAAGCCAGCTCCACGTGCGGCGTCACGAGGCTCCTTCACGGTTGCTAGCCTGTTGGCTAGTAGCCCTTAACGAAGGCCAATCCTTTTTTTAACATGGCATCCTGGTTGCTCCAGGCCTGCCCTCACTTACCCTCGCTGGGTGAGTTCCACAGACCTTGCTGGTCTGCACCATCGACGATCAACATCTTCACCGAGACTTGCCGTTGCCAAGGCTTGTTTGGTCCAATCCGGTCGCCGACACCTCAGCACTCGACAGACATCATGTCCGAACCCGACTCCTGCTCCTGGTCACCGACAACGCCTCCTGAACCTCGTGGCTGAAGAGTCAAGACGACTGTCAACGCACCTGAAGCACTCGACATCGGTGGGCATCTGTCCATCGCCTTCCTGGTCACTGGCTAGTGACCCAGACTCTGTCCCCTCTGCTTTCAGGTTCTTCAGAACTCCGATCCACTCTTGGATCCACCCGGACACTTTTCTCTTGGCCGCCAGCAGCACTTTGCAGCAGATCGCCATTCGAATCGACGACGAAACCCGACCCCGAAAGGCACCTATGCACCCGGCTTCCCTGGGTGAGGTAACACGAGTACTCCGGTGCTCCCATGGGTAGAGACTCTTCAAAGTCCTAGATCTCAAAGGGTTTTGTCCTAGTCCTCTTTTAAGTGTCCCTTTTCTCTAATTTCCCGATCCCGACTTTCTCCATAGAAGTCAACGGCGTATCGCGGTTGTGTATTTACACTGCACGCTGTCTCCCGTGGGTCCCCTGTGTCACTACCTTGGGTGGTTCCTTGTGGTCCAAGCACTTCTAGAGGCTCTAGGCCTAGTGTCTAGTTCAGTCGTGGTTCGCATACCACTTTATTGGTATATGGTTTGGTACGCCCCTAGGGCCCAAACGTGTATTTGTGCTATTACTGTGTTTAAATAACTTCTAACTTATGTATCTTCGAACTCTAGCCTCATAAAGAGACTAGAGGGGTGTGTTTAGCAATAAATACATATATTTTGAATATATACCTGGTGTGGTGCTCTTTCATTTGATCACTCAAGAGATTATAGACTGGTAAAACAAGCTGCTTTACATTCCTTCAAGACTTAGCCTGAAGGCTGCTCTCCATAGCTACCACTAGGATAGCTTTCAATAAGGTTGTCTTTAACCTATCTCCAATAAGGGGTTGTTTGGACTGGTGCAAGGTGCCCACTATAATTAGTGGACAGCATATGCCAGGCCAACTTCTCACATTGGTGGCAGCGGTGGGATTCCAGCTTGCTATTGTTTTACCAGATAATCTCAATTGAATTGATCAACTGAAAACCACTAAAGGTACCTAGGGTACATATAATTTAAGCTTAGAATACAGTAAGTTCTACTGAACTTAGAGTTGTGTGTTAAGGGATAGCACAACCCTTTCTACAACTCAAGAGAGTTTAGTAGGCCACACTAGAGTAGGTAGTGCATACACCACACCACACTAGTAATGTCTTTAAGGGTAGGATCTAAAGAATCCTTGCAGGAAGCCATTGAGCTTCCACCCTCCAAGTATGATACACTCCCATTCTTGGAATTGAGAGCTTTATGCAACTTGAGAAAAATAAGGACAGGCCAAAGCTCCACCACCCAACACCTCAAGGAGTTGTTGGTGGCTTATGACCTTAGTAAGCCCTTGGGGACTGAAGGGGTAGGAGCTGAGGGTGGGGCAGAGGAAGAGGAGGAGGCCAGGGGTACCAATACCCCCAGCCCCCTCTGAGACTGGCCAGGAGGGTGACAATGACCCTGACCTGGATAACCCAATCCCTCCTGTGGAAGATGATGAGGATGATCAGAATGATGCCCTCTTTGTCCCCCAGGAAGGATTAAGAGTGTGCCCAGGAAGTCTAGATCTCCTTCTCAGGAGTCTAACCACTCTGGCACCTCCATAGGGAGCTTCTATCTCCTCTCACAGGAGGGAATCCTCTCATGAGAGAAGAGACAGACTGGTCCAGTATGAGGAAACTCAGCTGGAAATCAGAAAAAGCTATTGGCTTTAGATAGGGAATCCCTAGATCTCCTTAGAGAGAGAAGAAAGTTGGGACTAGAGTCCCATGGTGGCAGCCATGTCCCTAGAGACAGGGAAAGGTCCTATGACCATAGGAACCTGAGCAAGATTGTCCCTCCCTACCAGAGTGGGGATGATATCCACAAATGGATAACTGCATTAGAGAGGGCCTGTAAGGTACAGAAGGTCCCTCAAGAGCAGTGGGCAGCAATCTTGTGGCTCTCCTTTGCTGACAAAGGTAGAGATAAGCTCCTCACTGTTAGAGAGGAGGATGCTGATAATTACAAGGTCTTGAAGAGTGCTCTTATTGATGGGTTTGGCCTAACCACTGAACAGTACAGGTTGAAGTTCAGAGACACCCAAAAAGCACAGACTCAAGACTGGGTAGACTATGTGGATTGTTCTGCCAAGGCTCTGGAAGGCTGGTTGATGGGCAGTAAGGTGTGTGACTTCTCAGGATTGTGCAATCTGATAATGAGGGAGCAGATTCTTAATAACTGTCAAAATCAGCTGTTGCATCAATACCTGGTAGACTCTGATCTGACCTCTCCCCAAGAATTGGGAAAGAAGGCAGACAAATGGGTCAGAACCAGGGTGAAGCAGAAGGTACAGAACCAAGGTGGGGAAACCAAGAAGCAAGATGCTAAGAACTCTGACAAGGGTGGGGAGAAGGGTAAAGATCAAAAGTCTTCATCAGGCCCCCAAAAATCTTCTTCTGGTGGGGATTCACAGTCTACCAAAGGGAAAGGCCAAAGAAAACCATGGTGCAAGGTCTGTAAGCAAAAGACCCACTGGACTAGTGATTGCACCAAGTCCAAAGACTCAAGTCCAGCACCCACCAATGCCCCTAAGGCACCTGTTCCCCCTAGTACAGTTACAGTTGGTGGGAGTGCTCCAGCCAAGGGTTTAGTAGGGTTCACCCTGGGTACTGAGTTGGGCTCTGACCTAGTCAGAGAACTGACTCAGGCTGTGTTAGTCTGTGATGGAGGCATGGATGTGCCCTCCTCTATGAGTCCCAGTAATCTGGGCAAGTACAGACAACAGCCTTTAATCAATGGACGTGAGGCTTTGGCATTTAGGGACACAGGGGCAAGTGTCACAATGGTGACACAAGACCTTGTGAATCCTGGGCAAGTTATACTTGGTGAGATGTACCAAGTGACCAATGCTAGCAATGTCAGAACAGACCATACTCTGGCAGTTGTTAACTTCTCCTGGGGAGGGGTAACTGGCCTTAAGAAGGTTGTGGTAAGTGCAAACCTACCAGTCGAATGCTTGCTTGGCAATGACTTAGAGACTTCTGCTTGGGCAGAAGTGGAGCTCAGGACCCATGCAGAAATGCTGGGGATCCCTGCAGATGTGTTTGCTGTGACCAGGTCACAAGCCAAAATGTCTAGCACTGAACAGGCCTTGGATTCTGGAAGAATGGACCAAGTGCCTTCCAAGAGGAGGAGTAGTAGTGTTAAGGCAGTGCATTCCCCTTGGCTCAGGAGGAAGATCAGTCCCTTGAGGGGGATGATCTCAGCCCTGAAGAAGGAACTGTCCCAGAGGAACTTGAACCTGACCAGGTTGAGTTCTTGGGGACAGGGGGACCTTCTAGGGCAGATCTGAGCCAGGAGCAGCAGAGCTGCCCCTCCCTTGAACCCCTCAGACAGCAAGCTGCTGCTGAGGCTGCTGGGAAAGCTAGTGGTCCCCATACAGTGTATTGGGATGATGGACTCCTGTACTCAGAGAGTAGAGACCCCAAGCCTGGTGCTACCAGGAGGTTGGTAATACCTCTGAAGTTCAGGGGCTTCCTATTGACCCTAGCCCATGATATTCCCTTAGCAGGTCACCTGGGCCAGAACAAGACTTGGGACAGAATTGTCCCTCACTTTCACTGGCCCCACATGTCTGAAGACAGCAAGGAGTTTTGTCGCTCCTGTGTAACCTGCCAAGCCAGTGGCAAGGCAGGTGGCACTACAAAGGCCCCCTGATACCACTACCTGTGGTGGGGGTGCCCTTTGAAAGGGTAGGGATTGACATTGTTGGTCCCATGGATCCCCAAACAGCCTATGGGCACAGGTTTATCCTGGTGGTAGTGGATCATGCCACCAGGTACCCAGAAGCTATTCCCCTCAGGACCACTACAGCACCTGTGGTGGCAAGGGCCCTCCTGGGAATTTTCTCAAGAGTGGGCTTTCCTAAGGAGGTAGTATCAGACAGGGGTGCTAACTTCATGTCTGGGTACTTAAAAGCAATGTGGAAGGAGTGTGGAGTGACTTATAAGTTCACCACACCCTATCACCCACAATGCAATGGTTTAGTTGAGAGATTCAACAAAACCTTGAAGGGCATGATTAAAGGGCTCCCAGAAAAGCTTAGGCGTAGATGGGACATACTCTTGCCCTGCCTTTTATTCGCATATAGGGAGGTGCCTCAGAAGGGGTTGGTTACAGCCCCTTAGAACTTCTGTTTGGCCACCCTGTGAGGGGTCCACTGTGCTTGGTGAAGGAAGGATGGGAGTTACCTCTCAAGCCCCCAAAGCAAGATATAGTGGACTATGTACTTGGTCTCCGCTCCAGGATGGCTGAGTACATGAAAAAGGCAACCAAAAACCTTGAGGCTAGCCAGGAACTTCAAAAGGCCTGGCATGACCAAAAGGCTGTCCTGACTGTTTACCAGCCAGAACAGAAGGTGTGGGTGTTGGAGCCAGTGGCCCCAGCAGCTCTCCAAGACAAATGGAGTGGACCCCACACTATTGTTGAGCAGAAGGGTGAGGTCACTTATTTAGTAGACCTAGGAACACCCAGGAGTCCCCACAGGGTTCTCCATGTCAACAGGTTAAAACCATATGTGGACAGGGCAGACATGGGCTTGCTCATGGCTACTGATGAAGGGCAGGAGGAAGAGAGTGACCCACTCCCTGACCTGCTCTCACAGAACCCTGACGATGGGTCAGTTGATGGTGTAGCCTTGGCAGGCAGCCTCACTACCCAGCAACAAACTGATTGCAGGCAAGTCCTCAATCAGTTTAGACATATGTTTTCACTGACACCCAGTCAGACCACCTGGTGCACTCATGAAGTGGACACTGGGGACAGTCTGCCTATTAAAAACAAGATTTATAGGCAACCTGACCATGTCAGGGACTGTATCAGGACTGAAGTCCAGAAAATGTTGGAGTTGGGAGTTATTGAACCCTCAGATAGCCCTTGGGCTAGTCCAGTGGTCCTTGTACCAAAACCTCACACCAGTGGTGGAAAAAGAGAGATTAGGTTTTGTGTGGACTACAGGGGTCTCAACGCAGTCACTAGGACTGATGCCCATCCAATACCCAGGGCAGATGAGCTCATAGATACTTTGGCCTCTGCCAAATATCTCAGCACATTTGACCTAACAGCTGGCTACTGGCAGATCAGACTAGCTGATACTGCAAAGCCCAAAACTGCATTCTCAACCCCTAGTGGGCATTATCAATTTGTGGTAATGCCCTTTGGTCTGAAGAATGCACCTGCCACTTTCCAGAGGTTGGTGAATACAGTTCTCACAGGTCTGGAAGCCTATAGTGCAGCATATCTAGATGATATTGCTGTCTTTAGCTCCACCTGGGAGGATCACCTGGTCCACCTCAGGAATGTTTTACAGGCCCTGCAAAAGGCAGGCCTGACTATCAAGGCCACTAAGTGCCAGATAGGGCAGAGTCAGGTTGTGTACCTGGGCCACCTTGTGGGTGGAGGCCAGGTTCAACCTTTGCAGAGCAAGATCCAGACCATCATGGACTGGACTGCTCCCACTACCCAGACTCAGGTGAGAGCCTTCTTAGGCCTGACTGGGTACTATAAGAGATTTGTCAAGGGGTATGGATCAATAGTGACACCCCTGAATGACTTAACTTCTAAGAAAATGCCCAAAAGGTTCAGTGGACAGTTAGCTGTCAAAAGGCATTTGATGACCTGAAGCAGGCCATGTGCACTGCTCCCATTCTGCAGAGTCCTGATTACTCCAAGAAGTTCATTGTTCAAACTGATGCATCTGAATTGGGGGTAGGGGCTGTACTGTCACAATTGAATGAAGAAGGTCAGGATCAGCCAGTAGCTTTCATTAGCAGAAGGCTGACCCCTAGAGAGAAACGTTGGTCAGCCATAGAGAGGGAGGCCTTTGCTGTGGTCTGGGCTCTGAAGAAGTTGAGGCCATACTTGTTTGGTACACACTTCCTGGTTCAGACAGTCCATAAGCCCCTCTTATGGCTAAAACAAATGAAGGGTGAAAACCCCAAACTGCTTAGGTGGTCCATTTCCCTACAGGGGATGGACTTTACAGTGGAACATAGGCCTGGGAGTAACCATGCGAATGCAGATGGACTCTCTAGGTATTTCCACTTAGAACATGAAGACTTAACTGGGCAAGGTTAGTTTAATGTCCCTACGTTTTGGGGGGTTGTGTAGGAGAGTAGGATCTGCTTCACATGGGTACCCCCACTTTTTGCTGATGCTTCACTGTTTTTCGACTTTAGTCTGGCTGGGGCCCTGCTAATCAGAACCCCAGCCTAGCTGCTTCCTCTCTAAAATGGTTTCCATGTGCCTTAGGCACATCACTGATTGGAATCTGGAGTGCCCTTATAAGTCCCTAGTATATGGTATACTATGTACCAAGGGCATAGGTACCTCAGAGGCCTGCCAGGGGCTGCAGCATGTATTATGCCACCCCTGGAAGGCCATCCAAACTGACACCACAGGTCTGCTACTGCAGCCTGGGTAAGGTGGTGCATGCACCCCTTACTGTGATATAGGTTACCTATATCACTAAATACATACACACATATAAACCTATAAGTCACTCCTAAGGCAGGCCTTATCAATCTTAAAGGCAGAGTGCGTGGTTCCTATGTGAGAGGGTGCCCCTGCATGAGCAGGGCCCCTCTGCAGCATTCGGAGACCATCTCTGATGCTGTTTGTAGTGCAGCCTGACCATATACTCTTAAGCGCATTATATCCTCGCGGTAAAATGCTAACTTTGGAATGGCTGCACCTAAACATGTCGTGTTTGGTGTCAAACATCTTGGAATACTACCCCCCGCCAATTCTGGCGGCGGGGGTAGCATTCCACCCTTCTAGAGGGAAAGACATGTTAACTCTGACTAACCCGGTAACTTCTCTCCAAAGCCCTGGCATCACAAAATGGATGCTGCTGCCACAGACACGAGTCTGGCCTCCTGCTGCTGGACGAAACTCCGGCAGGGGAGGCCTGGACAATAGGTTTCCTGTCCCAGGGAGGTGTGACCACCTCCCCAGACAGGACAATGTGTATTGGGGCTGGGCGGGAGCACCATCTGTGTGCTTTGAAGTCCTGCACTGGGGGCACATTTGGTGTCCTCAGTGCATACCCCAGTTCAAACCGGATCAGGGGCTTGCAGCCCCTGCTTTGGCGCGAACTGGACAAAGGGAAAGGGTGTAGCCACCCCTCTGCCCTGACCCACCCATAGGTGGGGCCACAGAGTAGTCCAACCCCTATCTTTAGTATAAAGATAGGAACCCAGTCCTTAGGACTTTAGATTATCCCTGGACGAAACTCTGAAACAGAATCCTGGACCTTCGACGCTCTACTCACGATTAGAGGACAGAAGAATCTCCCTTGGGGTCAAGGAGTGACTCCCCTGCTTGGCAGGCACCAAAGAAGCATCTGTCCGGTTCGCATTTCTGAAGCTCCCGTCGGACGCCGAAGTCATCGCATCACCAGAGGTGGATTCTCAGACTTCCCCAAGGCTACCCTGAGTCCCCAGCAAAGCTGAGGCCCGTGGCTATCGTGGGTGACTTGAGACCGTGACCCCTGGACACCGAGCACATTTGCAAGTGCATCATCTTCTGGGTCTCCCAAGAAGTCGTGCTTTGGGCTCCTAGAAGCCCTAGCCTCCAGCACCACCTGCACCGAAGATCACTGGCCCCCACTCCACGAGTGTCCTGTAAGCCAGCTCCACGTGCGGCGTCACGAGGCTCCTTCGCGGTCGCTAGCCCATTGGCTAGTAGCCCTTAATGAAGGCCAATCCTTTTTTTAACTTGGCATCCTGGTTGCACCAGGACTGCCCTCACTTACCCTCGCTGGGTGAGTTCCACAGACCTTGCTGGTCTGCACCATCGACGATCTACATCTTCACCGAGACTTGCCGTTGCCAAGGCTTGTTGGGTCCAATACGGTCGCCGACACCTCAGCACTCGACAAACATCGTGTCCGAGCCCGAATCCTGCTCCTGGTTGCCGACAACGCCTCCTGGACCTCGTGGCTGAAGAGTCAAGACGACCGTCAACGCACCTGAAGCACTCGACATCGGTGGGCATCTGTCCATCGCCTTCCTGGTCACTGGCTAGTGACCCAGACTCTGTCCCCTCTGCTTTCAGGTTCTTCAGAACTCCGATACACTCTTGGATCCACCCGGACACTTTTCTCTTGGCCGCCAGCAGCACTTTGCAGCAGATCGCCATTCGAATCGACGACGAAACCCGACCCCGAAAGGCACCTATGCACCCGGCTTCCCTGGGTGAGGTAACACGAGTACTCTGGTGCTCCCGTGGGTAGAGACTCTTCAAAGTCCTAGATCTCAAAGGGTTTTGTCCTAGTCCTCTTTTAAGTGTCCCTTTTCTCTAATTTCCCGATCCCGACTTTCTCCATAGAAGTCAACGGCGTATCGCGGTTGTGTATTTACACTGCACGTGTCTCCCGTGGGTCCCCTGTGTCACTACCTTGGGTGGTTCCTTGTGGTCCAAGCACTTCTAGAGGCTCTAGGCCTAGTGTCTAGTTCAGTCGTGGTTCGCATACCACTTTATTGGTATATGGTTTGGTATGCCCCTAGGGCCCAAACGTGTATTTGTGCTATTACTGTGTTTAAATAACTTCTAACTTATGTACTTCAAACTCTAGCCTCATAAAGAGACTAGAGGGGTGTGTTTAGCAATAAATACATATATTTTGAATATATACCTGGTGTGGTGCTCTTTCATTTGATCACTCAAGAGATTATAGACTGGTAAAACAAGCTGCTTTACATTCCTTCAAGACTTAGCCTGAAGGCTGCTCTCCATAGCTACCACTAGGATAGCTTTCAATAAGGTTGTCTTTAACCTATCTCCAATAAGGGGTTGTTTGGACTGGTGCAAGGTGCCCACTATAATTAGTGGACAGCATATGCCAGGCCAACTTCTCACAACTGGCTTCATCTTTTACCATTACAACCGGTCCATGGTGGCTTTGCCGCTTCCTGCCATTCTGCCCCTACCCTCCCGGACTGCTCCTCCCACCTCCCAGGGCTATTTAATGGAGGCTGTGGCGCAGCCGTCCGGCCGGCGCCCTCAAGATGCCCCAAAGGCAAGCCTGTCTGCGCACGTCCATCCCTGGACTGCGCCCAGCACCAGGAATGTTGATTCTGCCACTCGCCACCAGTACTCCTCCGACAAGCTTTAAGCCCTCAACCCCAGGAGCCTGGACATACGATCCACCGAAGGACACTTCACCTATCATCACTGTTGCTTCACTTGCGGCTTGACGACCCCCATGACCCCAACCCAACAAATGCCTGACAAGAGACCACTGCTCCACTGCATGCTTCTCAATGCCAGATCCCTCTGCAAACATGCCATGGAAATCTAGGACACCCTAACCACCCACGCTCCCGACGTGATGTTCATTACTGAAAGCTGGCTCACCTAATCATTCACACCCGACATTGCCATTACAACGCCCCCTGGATACAAGATGATCCACCATGACGGCCCAGGCGGCCGTATCACCATCATCCACAAGTACACCCTCCAATGCGCCACACCGGGCGATGACCCTACACCGGTCATGGAACACCGCAACTTTCAGCTCAGATCAGACACCAAAACAACCTTCAGAGGAACCATCGCCTACAGACCTCCGGGCACCCGTCCAAGCTTCTGCAAATTCATCCCCGACTGCATCGCCATCCTGGCAATTGACTCCAATCACTACATATTCCATGGAGACCTAAACTTCCACCGTGAAGACCCCAATGACACCGACTCCGCCATTCTCCTGGAGAACATGAGCAACTTTGGCCTTTCGTAGCTGGTCACCACTCCTATGCACAGATCAGGACAACACTGGATCCTTTTCTCCACCAGCAACAGAGTCAAGTTCTCTCATGTAACCGAACTGACTTGGACGAACCACATTATCGTCCACTTCACCCTTGACTGCCCACTAGAACCCTCGACCAGACCTCCCTCCCACCCCTGCTGAAACTAAAACTGGAGCAGAGTCACTGAACCCCTCTGGATCACTGCACTCAAAGATACCAGGCCCATCTCCTCTGGCACCCTCGAACTCAGCATCTAGAACTTCTCCAATTGGAACTCCACAGCTACCAACACCATTTTCCCCTTGAAGAACCCTACCAGCAACAGATCTGCCAAACACGCCACCTAGTTCACACTTGAGCTACTGACCCTCAAACTCCACTGCAAGAAATTAGAAAGACACTGGCACTCCAGCAAGAACCCCACCGACCTCAGCACCTTCAAACCTCGAGATCCTCCCTCAACACCTACCACCACCACCTCAGGGAGACCAGGAAGGATGTCCTCACCAACCACTTAGAGGCAAGCACCAACCACACCAAGGAGCTCTTCAGTATCATCAGAAAATTATCCTGCCCGCTGCCTCCAAAAACACAGTCCACCCTTCCCAAACCCTCTGTGACACCCTAACAGACTACTTCCAAAACAAGATGACCAACATCTAGAGCAACTTCAACCCCCAAACCACGACCTCCACCTCCACCACACTCAAACCAACACCAACCACACCCACAGGCTCACTGACTGGAAGCAGCTCTCAACCCCAGACACCATCACCATCATGCACTCTATCCACTTTGGAGCACCCTCAGACCCCTGCCCGCACATCTACCACCTAGGAATGGAAGAACTCCACATCATCCTCACAGAAATTCTCAACATTTCCATCACTACAGCCACCGTTCCCAATACTTGTTAACATGCAGAGGTCAAACCCATCCTGAAGAAACCCTTCGCCAACCCCAGCGAACTCAAAAACCTCCGCCCCATCTCGCGCCTTTCCCTGCCAATGTCCTGGAAAAAGCAACCTGCTTGACATCTCCCAATCAGGCTTCCGGCCCAACCATAGCACAGAGACCGCCTTGATTGCAGCAACGGATGACATCAGACCTAGGTGAAACAGCAGCCCTTACCCCCCCTTGACCTCTTGGCAGCTTTCAACGCTGTCTCCCACAAATCCTTCATCACCAGACTTCACCACATTGGCATCAAAGGCAACGCTCTCAACTGGATCTCCTCCTTCCTCTCCGGCAGTATACAGAGGATTCACCTCCCACTCTTCTTCTCTGCACCCAAAAACTATTTTTGCCATGTACCCCAGGGCTCCTCCCTCAGCCCCACCCTCTTCAATGCATTGATGACCCCACTGGCTTACATCGCCCGCACCCACGGAGTCAACATCATCTCATATGCCGACGATACACAGCTCATCCTGTTCCCTCACAGAAGACACAGACGCCACCAGAGCAAACCTCCTAAACACCATGTCCGACATTGCCACCTGGATGAAATCCAACTGCCTAAAGATCAACTTGGACAAAACAGAGGTATGGTGGCCTACCACACTCAGCCCCGCACCAACCCCTACCAACTACGCACGCAACCTCAGAATAGTTCTGGACAGCCAACTGACCATGAAGAAACAAATCAATGCTGTCTCCTCTGCCTGCTTCCACACCCTCTGCATGCCCAGCAAGATCTTCCGATGGATCAACATCTCCACCAGGAAGATGGTTTCCCAAGCCCTCGTCTCCGGCCACCTTGAGTATGACAACAAGGCAGGAACCATCAAACAGCTCCTAAACTGCCTCCAGACCATCCAGAACTCAGCAGCAAGACTCATCCACAACCTCCCCAGAAGAACCAGCATCACCCCTTACCTCAAAGCTCTCCACTGGCTCCCTGTCCAGGATAGATGCATCTTTACACTCCTCAGACACACCTACAAGTCCCTCCACAATCACGGACACACCTACATCAACCACTGCATGACATTCCACCGACCAACCAGAGAGCTCCACTCCTTCTCCCTCACCTTGGCTCATGTTCCCCGCATCCTTTGGACCCACTGTGGAGTGCGTTCCTTCTCCTCCCTCTCCGCCAAATCCTGGAATGAACTCCCCCTCCACCTACTCACCTCCACGCCGCTTGAAAACTTCAGGAAAAAGCTCAATACTTGGCTCTTTGACCGAGGCTCACAGAAACCCAGTGCCTGGAGACCCCCTGGGGTGACAAGCTGTGCTCCACAAAAAACACTGATTGCTGTTAGGCAGAATGCTCTAATGGAAGGGTTCTAAAATGAGGGGTTACTCATGTTGTGCCAATGCTTTATATTTTACTCATATCCTAATATGTATTTCTTAATTGGTGGACACATTTGGTAAATTGTCTGAGCAGTAAGACTACAAAACCAAAATGTGTATACTGTTCTTGAACCACACCCCAGAATTATTCACTTCATTACAGAAATGTGTGGCTAATAAAATAGGTTATCTGTGTATATATTTATTCTAAATTGTGCTTTAACATTGCAGATTTTTGCAGTCCAGATATTTAGGTGGTCTTGATATAAATGCCTCTAGTGGGCAGAGAGAATACAATTTAAATTTACTTCCTGTCAAAGCTGGTCAATAAATGAGTTTCTAACCAGTTCTGTTCCCCGAAGAAACTTTAAAAAGCCCAGAAACATTAATAACATTTTACAAAAAGCAACAGTCAAAAAGCATAAACTGCGAAATTCCATGCAAGAGGCAAAAAGTTGTCCCAAATAAATTAGGATATATAAGTAGACTCTATTGTGACCTATCTCCCACTCAGGATAGGTTCCTACATCTTATATTAGTTTATCATGAATAAGAGGCAGGCTCTGTCTCGCTCTCCTCCTTGATTATTAATGCTTCAGTTATTATAAGCTGTTCTATCATTCTTGCAGTGTATTGCAAAGTGGACTTATTAAGACTTTGCACATTAAATTAATGAATAAATATGTGAATAAATAACTGTTGCCAGTCACTCTACTATGTCAGAAGAATATGAACCATTACCTCCATTTCCAAATTCATATTTTCCAGTGAAGTTTTTTTTTTGTGAGTTGGTCGCCACAGACATAGTTCACCTAATGAACATTTTACAAATCACAAATAAATAATAAGCTTTGGTGTGAACTACAGAACATGAAATTCAGTTTCAACAACTTAAACAGACAACGACAATTGGACAAACACCAATGATTTTCTAGAGGACCATAACACAATTTTGTCATGCCAGGCACAAAGAAATAGAGCAAAGTAATCCCTGCTTTGTCAGACTAGTAACCAGAGTTTGAAAAATGTAATATTCAGAAGGTTTCAAAGATGTTTTTTGGAGCAGCCCCCTCACTACAGCTGCAGATATTACATGATTGCAGTCTTAGGGCATGCTTTAGAGTTTGGCGGTTGTGGTACATCTGCCAAAAAGTGGTGGCTATCCCATCTGCCCTATTTAGGATGCAGATATGTCTATAACATTCTAAATAAAGATATTTATACAGTCAATATAGGGCAGGCAGTACATTAGCTTGTTTTGGTAGATGTCCCACATCCATCAAATTCTATATCAGTTTCCTCTTACATCAGTGACTTAACTTAACTTATAGGTGTGGGAATTTGGAGGATATCATTGTTTAACGGGCTGGGCAGACACAGGCATGAGCAAGACAGTGCATGGGCATCACAGGCACCCTCTGTTCAACTAGGTGGCTGCTATAGACATTGTCTCTTGTTCAGAATGAAGCACTGCCACTGAACAAGCTGTTCTTATACCACACTGCCCGCGGGCTGACTATATCAGAGCAACACAGAGAGGATAATGCAGCATGCTCCCCAAGCTTCATATGGCCATCCCCTGGGGCATTAGCATTTATTTTTTGGGATGGGAGAATGCCCCCTCATTCCCTTTGCTTCCACTGGCTCTGGGGACCCTATTCCCCGGGGCTAATGGTAGGAGTGGCCCAGGGATCTCAACCCCTGGGAAACCAGATTCCCTGCCTGCAAGAGCAGGGAGACCTTCAACTCCCTGCCAGCGTTCTTACAAACAGGGAATACAAGAAAAGCTACTTCTGCCGGGTAGGAGCAAAGAGATGAAGCTGGTTCCCCCCGCACGAAAGGGGCACTCGGGCTCTTAGCCATGGCCCCATGGCACAGAATTTCTGTGGGTGTCCTGGGTGGCACCAGGACATCAACTGCAATATTTAAATGTTTAGCAGCCCTGGGGGATCGGGTCCCTGGGACCTGTAAAAGGCTTGGGGGGGAGACTGAGTGCTCTCCTCCCATAAAAAATGAATGCAGGCCTGGAAGATGTGGTCTTTGGGGCCTGTAAAAGCCTCAGGGAAAGGGCCGTGCATGCCACCCCTTAAAAACGATGCAGCCCTAGGCGGTTGGGTCCCCAGGGGCGGTAAAAGGCTTGGGAAGGAGGGCTGTGTGCCCCCTTCCTTCAAAATCAAATAACGGCAGGCCCTTGGTCCCTGCCTTATCCCACAGGTTGTTAAATTTCTTTTTTACCATGGATTATTGATGTGGTGCCAGCCAAACACATCTTATCTCAAAGTCTGTTGGCTTCAAAGACACTCTGCTGTGTAATATATTATTGATAAATTTTGAGCCTTAATTTCTCAAAAACTAATGAACAGATTTTTACCAAATCTCAAAAAGCATGCTTTCTAGACCAAGATCTATCTTTCTTTCTGTCAAATTACGTTCAGCAGCTTTTGCAGTATCACTGGTCAAGCAGGGGCTGAGAAAAAGTGGGGTTCCCAAAACACATTTTCCCCATGAGATTGTTCTTGGGAAAAGAGTGATGCTGCAAAAAATGACTGAACGGAAATACACCAAATTTGGCACAAAGCCAGATGGTGGTCTAAAAGCATGTTTTTTGGGATATGAATGAATGAATGAATGAAAGACATTTATAAAAATGCCTGCTCCAACAGGAGTGTCGCAGAACTAATCAGTCCACAAAACTCCCAAAAAATCGCAGCACCTCAGAACTAAGACCAACCTATCTAAAAAGCCAAGTTTTAAGGCTCTTCCAGAAAAAAGTTCTGAATCGGCTAGCTTCAACTGACGGGGAAGAGAGTTCCACAACTTCGGTGCGAGGAAGCCAAAAGGGCTCCCCCGGATCCAAACTCTTTTCACTCAGGGAACCTGCGCTAATAAAGCATTAGGGGAACTAAGACATCTAGAAGGAGAATAGGGAGAAATAAGAGAATACAAGTGAGCTGCGCTTGTCTTGTAACAAAAGACCAGGGCTTTAAAAACAAGCCATTTCTTCACCGGAAGCCAATGAAGTTTAGAAAGTGCGGAGTCCATTGACGCCTGTCTAGGTAGTTTTGACAAGAGATGGGCTGCAGAATTCTGGACCCGTTTAAGGCTCCTAAGCCTGAAGTGAGAAACCCAAGATAAAGAATGTTACATTAAACCAAATATAGTGTAAATCAGTTACATTTTTTGTATATATCAGGCTGCAGAGGATCTGCGGAGCCGACAGATCAAAAGCTAAAATCTGATTGGCTGCCACCACATCGACAAAGATGCAGCAGCAGCTAGTTTAGGACTCAGGGATTAAGCACCCTCTCCTACTAAAAGGTGAAATAAAATATTTAAGGGAAAGGTAGGGATATCACAGGCTGGGAAAAATGTTTGCTCCTGCTTCTTGAGCGGAATAATGATCTGCTCCCACAGGGTGGAGCATACTTTTTGACAGCTGTCATCAGCACCTACAATGGGTGCTAGCCAGGGAGGTGAAGGTGGCAACGGGGCTGCTGTGGCCTTGGGCTCCCCTCGCTGCCCCCAATGAACTGAAGAGATGTGAATGCGCCGGGTTGGCACTGGTGCACACACAAAATCAAAAAGCGGCTGGCTCCCAGCAGAGGAGTCAGTAGTGAACACGGAGGCCTTGGGGCTACCCCTACTATCCCCAACAAATTGAAGAGATGTTGGTGACCTGGATGGGCACCAGAGCAACCACAAAAACAAAATGTGGCTAGCTCCCACCACCACTCATAATGGGTGCCGAATAGGGAGCCAACAAAGCCTGTGGGGACCCTGGGGCACCCCCAGCATCCCCCAACAAAATAAAAGCTGTGGGTGTCCGAGGTGGGAGAGGAGCACCCATAAAAATAATAAACCCCCACACCAAAATAAAATAAAGGAATAATATATTACCTCATTTATTATTCACTGCTCTAGGAAGGAGCTCCCCATAATGCCCTTCGTTGGCTAATTTTAATATATTTGGATGCATGGTGGTGCACCATGGGCAGGGGCAGGGGGCACCACCAGCATATTTTGAAAGAGATGTTGGGGGCTGCAGGTTGTACAGCAGCATCCCAGAAATATTAAAAAAACAACCCTACATTTCCTGGGGTCTATGAACCGTAACCCTAAAAAAATGTATTGATATTTTAAGGATTCCCTGAGCTAGAGCTTTTTCTCTTCATCGTGGTAATGCAGGAGCTGCTTGTAGGTGGTCTTATGCCTGCATTCTGTGGCTTTAAGAAAGTAAAATTAAAACTCTGTTACTTGTTTAATGTCCTTTTCACTAGAAAAATAGACCTATTTATTGACAGTGACTTATATTAAAAGTATCCTTGAAAATAACACTGGTTAAACTGAAAAAAGCAAGGGTTAAAGTAACAATAATGGTGAGGTATTAAAATAAACCTTAGTGTTGAGCTAAGCCCTTACTGCAGGGTCATCCCCAAACTTTTTACCTTCACTTGTTTGTGTTCCAAACCTGTTACTGTTGGCTTTTAGGACTCTGCACACTTTACCACTGCTAACCAGTGCTAAAATGCTTGTGCTCTCTCTCTTTTAAACATGATGAAATTGGCTTACACCCAATTGGCACATTTATTTTACTTTCAAGTCCCAAGTAAAGTTGTACTATGTGTACCCAGGGCCTGTCAAATAAATGCTACTAATGGGCCTGCAGCACTGAATGTGCCACCCACTTAAGTAGCCCTTTAAACATGTCTCAGTTCTGCCAATAAAACCTGTGTATGCAGTTGTAAACTGTCATTTTGACCTTGCAAAATAAACCTCTTGCCAGGCCCAAACCTCCTTTTTTAATACAAACAAGACACTCTTAAAGTAGGCCCTACACAGCCCAGAGGGTAGGGTGTAGTGAATTTAAAATGTTGGACACATGTACTACTAAGTTTTACATGCCTTTGCAATAAAATCCTCCTAAATTCCTTGTTCACAACTGTGAGGCTTACCTCTCCCATAGGTTAACACTGGGTTCCTTTATTACATTTAACAAGTGATAACTTTCAATTGGGAGTAGATAGGAATGTCGAGTTTGGTGTCTAAAGAATTGTAATTTTAAACACTCTTTAATGGTAAAGTTGGATTTAAGTTACGTTACTGAAAAAGTTGGCATTTTCTTTACTAACCATTGTCCTAACCATTTGGTGCCTGCATCCTGTATCCTGGGTCACATGACTAGGTGTAGCTGGCAGTTTGTCTTTGTGTATTGCTACCTGACAGTAAGACAGAGGGAGAATAGGAGGTGTCAGAAACAGCCATCTCTGGCTTGATAAGGGGCAGAGCTGTGACCTACCATACTTGCATATCACAAAGGCTCTGCCTGGGCACCCTCACAAGGGGTTTGACACAAGTCTTTTGTGTCCCCACACAAGCTGCGGCCAAGGCAGTGAAGCAGGAAATTCTGAAACACCTCTGGAGGTGGAAACCTCAAGAACCTTCTCCTACTTCAAAGTTGATACCATGTATAAATATAGACCTTCAGACACAGCTCTTCAGTACACCTCTGAACCTGGAGGAGAGTCAGAAGGACGGCTGTACACTCTGCAAGTAGGACCGCTACTTTGCCGCCCTGGCACCCCGCTGCGCTACTGCCCTGCTGCCTGAGGTAGAAGGACCGGATCAGCATTTTGAACCCAAGACCTCCAGAATGACTCCAAGGGCTAGTTGGCGGGCCTCCGGATCAGAGCCCCGGGGACAGAAAAGACTCCAAACTCCTTCAAGCCAGGACCAGGACTCTGCCTTGTGCAAGTCTTGCCCCCAAGTGGTGCCACCTCAGGTCCTGGACCCATGGAAGTGGGCATGAAGGTGCTCTGCCAGCCCAGCTGTGTTTTCCTGTGCAGAATCAATACAGCGTGATGAACGCCTTGCAATACCTCATTGGAATTTGCATGGTGAGACGCTTCCCGGGTGCAAGCACCACAGCTGTGTGATGCATCCTCAACCAGGACCTCGCATCACAGCACGCAGCTCCTTGGAACCGCCACTACATATCGCACGACCTTACAGCCGCCGGACTACACAGCTGCCACTGTTCGATGCGTCCTCGACGCGGATCTTGCAATGCTTCCTGAACCAGATTTAAGGTACTTTGTTCAGTGAGCTTAACCTGGTCCCTGTATCCAGCCCATGCTCTATAGTGGTTGGCCTGAACTTGTGACTTGTGACTTTCTCCTAGTCCAGCGTGACCAGATAACCACAGTTAGTGCTTTGTGCTACTAGGCACTATTTTCACCTAAACATTTAAAACTGAATATCTCCGGTTCTACTGATTGGATTGTTGTCCTTTTGGTCTCACATAATGTATTAAATGGTACTTTATTTTTATAAGTTGGTGTGGGATTTTCATGTGTTGTATTTTCACTTTATTACTGTTTGAAGTAAAGCCTCAATACTTTACACATTTCCCCTAAATTAAGCCTGACTGCTTTGTGCCAAGCCACCAGAGGATTGAGCAAATGTTAATTTGCTTGTGTCTCATGCTGACAAGAATTGAGGTTGGTACTTGAGTAGGTTGTCACCCCCTTAACCAGTAACCCGATTTTCTACACTTAGAAATTCAATGAAAAAAACTACGGGTTTCAAAGTTAGGTGAAAATGTTAGTTAAAACATACCATTTAAAAGGAACAAATCTACTGAAACTTCACCAGTTATATTTATCTCAAGTACTGAGAAAATTCATGACCTATAGTAACTATAACTTGTGTTCTTGTACCACTGCTAATTGCCTCACATATTACATCACTCATGACATGTTCTATGACACCATTGATAACTTTACTGCAACATCTGAAATTACATAATTGATGACAACACTGTGCATGGTGGAGGCAGGAGCTTTTTTTCAATTTATCTTTAAAATTTTATTTAAATAAATACAACAATGAGCAAAATATGTAGACCTGTACCACACTATATGCTGACCTGTTTTTTTACATCAAACACACAGAGCAGCATGCTAACAAAGGTTTTTTTCTGAATAGCATTTTTAAAGCAGTAGGCTTGCAAGTAAGACTGTCATGCCATCAATCTACAGACCTCATTATGCAATGTGGGGTTACAGATTAACTTAGATGGCAACCTTCTCGAAATCACAGCAAAAATGAACTGTACTGAACCATGTTTAATTGAGTGCAATGATATGTGAAGGCAGCACATAGAAAAGTATCTTTTATCATCTTTGAAGACAACAAATTTGCGCTTCTTGAATGGACTGTGGAGACATAAATGTTAATTCCAACTACGTGAGTATACTTCTATGTTAATGATAAGTAACAATCATTCTCATCCCAAAATTAGAACATGAACTTGGGAAATACATTTAAAATGCCTTAGAAATGACCACCTTATCGCACTTCAAATACACTGACAAATTATAAAAAGCAGAGTTTAAGCTCACTAAAAATGTATCCATTAGATTTGACATTCTACAGTGGTGGCATTGATGCATGTGCTCATTTTATAAGGAGCAGAATTGAATATTGGGCGTTTCTTTTATAATATCTAAAAACATATTAATTGTGAGGGTTGAAATTTATTGGAGGGTCCGTTGCTGACATTGTTAGGAAAGACTTTCACCAAATTAAATCTATTGGTATCTCCAAAATGTGTATTACATAACAAATATGCCTACAGTAAGGTTAGCCGGATTACTTTGACTGGATGTACGCCCTATTGAAGAGTCACACAATGTGAAGGTCTAAAAGTCATTGAAGAATGTGAATGAATTACAGGTTTAAATAATATGGGTTATTTTATTATTGATCAAAAGGTGCGATACTTACATCCAGATATTTTTCGTGGTCCCACTAGATAATATATAGTGGCATTTTGGCTGGTAACTCAGTATATATATATATATATATATATATATATATATATATGTTCCAAGAGTTACTCCAGCAATTGAGGCCGCACTCCGTTACAGGTAAGGAAACATCCTTTATTTGAGCAAGACAGGCAGCTTCTAATCCCGTATTTGTGTCCTCTTGGCTAACGCGTTTCAAAGAAATCCCTTCTTCTTCTTCAGAGCCAAAGTGAGCAGTTGGAAATAATATGCGTGACCCCAGGACCCTGCGTGCTTCTTAAATCAACAATTGGCCTCCGATGTGCCATTTCATTTGAAAATGTTCGCATTGCACGCTGGTAACTGAAGTCAATTTTTATGCATGCTTTTTGCCCTCCGGTGGGTTCCAATGCTCACTGTAATGCAAGGACAGTTTAAGCAGCCCACATTGAGCCTCTGGATCGGACTCTGCCTGGCTGGCTTGACAGACCTGTAGCGCCGCATTCAAAGTGAGTTTTCACCTCGAGTGGCCCCATGTTATCCTAAAGGGGGGTGCGTCGCCTCCACGGCCTGAAGTCGCCGTGTTATTTCCAACTGCTCAACTTTCCAACTTCCAACTTAAAACGCGCCACGGGGCGCGTTTGCACAGTGGTGAAGGGAGGGGGCGGGGCTTCAGGTGACATGTGTGCAAACAGGCCCCGTGGCGCGTTTTAAGATGGGGAATTAAATCCCCTTCAATCCTGAGGGTCCCTGGGGCCAACTAGCCCACCAGGTACGTCCAGACAGCGCCACAGAGCTGCGTTGCAGAGAGGTGCAAAAGGGGCGTGGCCTCTGAACACCTCTCTGCAACGCAGCTCTCTGGCGCATACTGGAGGTATCTTGTGGGCTAGTTGGCCCCTAGGGACCCTCGGGATTGAGGAGGAATTAATTCTCCAACTTAACACGCGCCACAGGGCGTGTTTGCAGACATGTCACCTCAGGCCCCACCCCTTCCTTCACCATTGTGCAAATATTCCTCTAAAATCAGCCGAACTACGAATTCCGATTTACTCACCTGATATCAGGAGAGACCTCAGTGCTGCATCTTTGAGCCCAGTACTGATCCTGAAAAGTTATTTTAACCGTACTTACCAGTAACTTGAATTTCCTTCCATAGGATAGCATTGCCTGCTTTTTGCTGAAAAAGTTTCTAAGTGTCAATTTTTGAAACATACAAATATTCCTCTAAAATCAGCTGAACTACGAATTCCTATTTACTCACCTGTTATCAGGAGAGACCTCAGTGCTGCATCTTTGAGCCCCGTACTGATCCTGAAAAGTAATTCTAACCGTACTTACCAGTAACTTGAATTTCCTTCCATAGGCTAACATTGACTGGTTTCACTTGGAAATTCTTCTAAGTGTGGAGTTTTGGAACTTTATAATATTCCTCTAAAATCAGCCGAACTACGAATTCCAATTTACTCACCTGTTAGCAGGAGGGACCTCAGTGCTGCATCTTTGAGCCCAGTACAGATCCTGAAAAGTAATTCTAACCCTACTTACCAGTAACTTGAATTTCCTTCCATAGGCTAACATTGACTGGTTTCACTTGGAAATTCTTCTAAGTGTGGAGTTTTGGAACTTTATAATATTCCTCTAAAATCAGCCGAATTACGAATTCCGATTTACTCACCTGTTATCAGGAAAGAACCTAGTGCTGCATCTTTTAGCCCAGCACTGACCCTGAAAAGTAATTCTAACCGTACTTACCAGTAACTTGTATTTCCTTCCATAGGAATCCATTGTCTGGTTTTCAGCAGAAAAGTTTCAAAGTGTCGATTTTCACAAACTACAAATATTCCTTAAAAATCGCCTGTATGACTTAAACGCATTCTTTCAACTGCTTACAGGAGATGCACCAGTGCTGGATCCAGGATCCACCACTGAGTAAGAAAAAGTAACGATAACACTACTTACCTGCTAAGTGAATTTCCTCCCATAGGATAACATTGGTGATTCTATGTGAAAAAGTTTCTGTTAACTTTTAAAATACAATAATATTCCTTAAAAATCACTACTGTAACCAAAACGCTTTTACTCAACTGTTTACAGGAGATTTCCCAGGACTGAATCTAGGATCCAGTCCTGTGGTTAGAAAAGTAATCCATAAAGTAACTAATTGCATTTAACTAGAAATTCACATTGAGCTCAATGTTGCATTGTGTTTGAAATTGTGTTACCCATTGCAACAACTGTAACTACTGTACTATTTGTCTATTGCCTATTTGCAAAGTATTTAAACTAAAGTAATTCATTCTGAGAAAGTATATTTTGTAATGTAATGTATAATGTAATTACAATGTAATTTAAAAAATAAAATATGTAAAAATAAATAGTTTAAAAAAATGTAGTAAATCAGTATCAAAAAAATAAATATAACAATTAATACATTTAAAAATTGTCATTTACAAAACCTTTGAAATTCACTGAAAAAAACCATAGGTTTCAGACATGTTATAGTTAGGAATTAGCATTTAAAAAACCTTTGAAATTCACTGAAAAAACTATAGGTTTCAGGCACGTTATAGTTAGAAATTAGCATTTAAAAAACCTTTGAAATTCACTGAAAAAACCATAGGTTTCAGGCACGTTATAGTTAGAAATTAGCATTTAAAAAAACTTAGAAATTCACTGAAAAAACCATAGGTTTTAGGGACAGTTATAGTTAGTTGGGCATTGCACTCATACAAAACCCGTGAAATTCCCCAGTTATAGTTAGTTCAGCTAACTATAACTCGCGCCCCCGCAATGCACTGCTGATGACGTCACATATTACATCACTCATGACATGGTCAGTGACATCACTGATGACATCACTGATGACATCTCAAATGACATCACTGATGACATCACTGATGACATCATCCATGTGATAATTTCATGCATCTTCTCACACCCTAATATAACTTTTGATACACCCACTCTAAATTACAGACTGCCATTCTCAAAACCATAGACACTCCAACACCAATAACTACATACCCACTCACTGATTCTTAGGTCTACACACACATCCACTCACTCACCTGTACAGTCACTCATACTTACGGTCACTCAGTACAGGACTATCATATGCACTCATACACCTACATAGACACTCACACAATGCCACTCATCCATAGAGGTACTCACACACCTAGTCAGTCATGCAAATAATTAATCACACTGCCATTTACTCACCTATACAGTTATACACACAACAGCTCACTTACTCATACAAATACTAGCACATTCTTACGCTCTTATACAATCACTAATACAAGTACACACTCATCCATACAGCCACTCTCACAATCACACACTCTCACTTATACCCATTTATATACTCCAACACACATATATACTGCCTTTCACATATGTAGTTACTCACACATGTACCACTGAGATATACATTCACTCACTAACACACCCATACACACACTCACCCACCCATACAGTCCATCACAGATGCACTCTTGAAACCATGCACCCAGTGAATCACCCACTCACACATCTATGCACAGAGTCGCACACACCCCACCCACACAAACACTCAGGCACCCATACAGATACTCAGACAACCAATCAATAACTCATATAGACATTCATGTAGCTATTCACAAACCCATGCAGCCACTTACACAGCAACAGACAGACGGATACAGACATTCACACAGTTTAGTCACTAACCCATGCATTCAGTAAGATACGTTTAATCACTCACTTATAGAGTTAGTCACGCACCTAGTAAATCATCCATTCAGACACTTATACACCCACTCATTCTTCAATACGCCTTTCCCTATATATATTAAACATATTTAAACTTTACAGAAACACACAGTCACTGGATGATGTCATCAGTGATGTCATTTGAGATGTCATCAGTGATGTCATCAGTGATGTCACTGACCATGTCATGAGTGATGTAATATGTGACGTCATCAGCAGTGCATTGCGGGGGCGCGAGTTATAGTTAGCTGAACTAACTATAACGGGGGAATTTCACGGGTTTTGTACGAGTGCAATGTCCAACTAACTATAACTGTCCCTAAAACCTATGGTTTTTTCAGTGAATATATATATATATATATCGCACCGAGATTTCCCCATAACAATGCTTCAGCAGGGAAAAGATGAGCCACTCCAGTTGCTGTAATAAATGATTTAATCGTTCAAGATGGCACAAAAAGACGCTTTTCGACCTCTCTCGGGGTCTTGGTCACATGACCAGTTCCTGAATTCAGAAAGTGATATAGAGGTCAGTATCTGCACGGTACAGCGTGCACAATAGACGGAGTAGAAAAGACTGTGTTTGAGTGATTTACAGAATTCATTCAATCTTATATGTAAACACAACAGTAATGCACAATTAATTCATTGCGACAAGATTAAGTGTAATTATCACATATCGTAAAAATAAATACATACATTTTTTTGGGTACTTTACCAAAATTATAATGCATGAATGTTTACAAGAGTGTGATGTACTTTTATAACATAGCAGCATTAATGTTTACAATTCCTATAGCACTTGGCACTTTATAACATCTGGTATCCAGATATAGTATAACAACTGGAATATTGTTTACATTTTTTCACATTTTGCACATTATAATAGTTGGCACCTTGACACATTTAAAATCATGTTGTCTTCTGCACTTGCATTTTATTATGCACTGCACTTTTTGTGCGGTTAATAATGATTTTAGTGTCTTCGTTCCAATGTGACTTTTAGAATTGTCAAGGAATATGATCAAATGAAATCATGAATCATTAATTGCAATGTGTTCCAACTAAATTTTAATAACGGATTTTATTTATTTATTGATTTATGTAATTTTTTGAAAATAATATTGTGCAAAACCATCAAAGTACAGTAAAAGTATCAATTGCTAATGGGTACTTCACCGGGTATTCTGCACACATTGGTTACAAATAATTTCCTCTCTCCAACTGTTACATTGTCAAAAGTCTTCAGCACATTGTCAGTAACAGCAATGCATAAAGCTGGCAATTGAAAATAGAAAAAGAAAAGTACTGGTTTGGCTAAAAATGTGTAATGTTCCTTTAATAGCTGAAAAGCAATGGATTTTTTGTAGAGGGGGAAGGGTCCTACCAACCTCCTATAAAGCACTATCTTCACTTTTACACTTTGACCCAGACAAAGGCCGCAGGCCGAAACGCGTAGGTCATTTTTGTCTCTATTTTTGCACTATTTGCACTTTGCATCAATGAAAATGTAAAACTAAAAAAGACTTCTGCAACTTACTACTTGGTGTGAGCTCGATGTTCCAAGTGCTACCTTTCCGTGTTCTTCCATGATGGCGGTGCAATGCGAGTGAAGGCAGTCACGGAATCCTCCTTTCCCATATATATATATATATCAATCAATACAAGGGTACCCTCTCGAGGACGTCCTCCCAGAAAGTTGACTTCAACCAATGAGGACACAGCCAGATCAGGTTTGACACTTTTAATCCAAGTTCATCGGCTCTACGCGTTTCGAACAGGTCGTTCTTGATCACGAGCCCAGGACAAATGCAGCCTTATTAGAAACAGATGCTGATTAACAATTATAGTCCTGCCCCAGTGGGCGTGTCTTTGCTTTGATAGGCGTGCCACTTAGCTTCTTGCCGCTTGGCATTCTGGTCACAGTAGTTTCTACAAACAGTCCCAAGTGGCTTGTGACAGTGTCCTGCAATAAAAATAATAAATAATCCAAGTGGAGTGATTCAAAGTTCAAAGAAACTGATTGCGCTGCTATTCATAGTCTCCCAAAGTTGAACTTTCTGTTCCAACGTGGTGCCTTTGTTTGAAGCACCGCAGATCCACTGTTCAGTGGCGGGCCGTCCTCGCGGCCGGGTAAGGCCGCTCAAATCAATCAATACAAGATTACCCTCTCGAACTTTGAATCACTCCACTTGGATTTTTATTATTTTTATTGCAGGACACTGTCGCAAACCACTTGGGACTGTTTGTAGAAACTACTGTGACCAGAATGCCAAACGGCAAGAAGCTAAGTGGCACGCCTATCAAAGCAAAGACACGCCCACTGGGGCAGGACTATAATTGTTAATCAGCATCTGTTTCTACTAAGGCTGCATTTGTCCTGGGCTCGTGATCAAGAACGACCTGTTCGAAACGCGTAGAGCCGATGAACTTGGATTAAAAGTGTCAAACCTGATCTGGCTGTGTCCTCATTGGTTGAAGTTAACTTTCTGGGAGGACGTCCTCGAGAGGGTAACCTTGTATTGATTGATATATATATATATATATATATATATTTTAACGCTCCAAAGTGCCCTCCGGACAAGAACGCACTCGAGCCTCAGTGCTCAGCTCAAAGCCTTTTATTAGATATGGGCGCCGCCTGAAAGCAGAATACATTAACAGCCGTCCCGTCGTCAATGCCTGACGCGTTTCAAAGTCTCATGACTTCTTCCTCAGAGGCTCCGGCGATAAGGTAAGCGTGCCCTGGTCACTCCTTCTCTTTTAATATCCTTAATTGCACGCCCCTCATGGGCTGCTCGGTTGAGACTGTGCACGAATTATGGGAGTTGTAGTGCCAGGAGTTCTCATATCCACAGATGGATGCGCTATGAACTGCAGGTGAGTTTCAAGCCCTCAGATGGGCCTCTGCTGGTAGGCACACCCTCAATCCTTCACTATGGCTCCACGCAAAGGGATAGGTAAATACCGACCCCCGTGGCCCCCTGTTCCCAGGGTGGTGCATCCTTAGCGGCTGGGCTGCCGCTCAACTATTAACGCTCCAAAGTGTCCTCCGGACAAGAATGCACTCCAGCCTCAGTGCTCAGCTCAAAGCCTTTTATTAGGTATGGGAGCCGCCTGCAAGCAGAATCCATTAACAGCCGTCCCGCCGTCAATGCCTGACGCGTTTCAAAGTCTCATGACTTCTTCCTCAGAGGCTCCGGCGATAAGGTAAGTGTGCCCTGGTCACTCCTTCTCTTTTAATATCCTTAATTGCACGCCCCTCATGGGCTGCTCGGTTGAGACTATGCACGAATTATGGGAGTTGTAGTGCCAGGAGTTCTCATATCCACAGATGGATGCGCTATGAACTGCAGGTGAGTTTCAAACCCTCAGATGGGCCTCTGCTGGTAGGCACGCCCTCAATCCTTCACTATGGCGCCACACAAAGGGATAGGTAAATACCGACCACCGTGGCCCCCTGTTCCCGGGGTGGTGCATCCTTAGCGGCTGGGCTGCCGCTCAACTATTAACGCTCCAAAGTGCCCTCCGGACAAGAACGCACTCGAGCCTCAGTGCTCAGCTCAAAGCCTTTTATTAGGTATGGGCACCGCCTGCAAGCAGAATCCATTAACAGCCGTCCCGCCGTCAATGCCTGACGCGTTTCAAAGTCTCATGACTTCTTCCTCAGAGGCTCCGGCAATAAGGTAAGCATGCCCTGGTCACTCCTTCTCTTTTAATATCCTTAATTGCACGCCCCTCATGGGCTGCTCGGTTGAGACTATGCACAAATTATGGGAGTTGTAGTGCCAGGAGTTCTCATATCCACAGATGGATGCGCTATGAACTGCAGGTGAGTTTCAAGCCCTCAGATGGGCCTCTGCTGGTAGGCACGCCCTCAATCCTTCACTATGGCTCCACGCAAAGGGATAGGTAAATACCGACCCCCGTGGCCCCCTGTTCCCGGGGTGGTGCATCCTTAGCGGCTGGGCTGCCGCTCAACTATTAACGCTCCAAAGTGCCCTCCGGACAAGAACGCACTCGAGCCTCAGTGCTCAGCTCAAAACCTTTTATTAGGTATGGGCGCCGCCTGCAAGCAGAATCCATTAACAGCCGTCCCGCCATCAATGCCTGACACGTTTCAAAGTCTCATGACTTCTTCTTCAGAGGCTCCGGCGATAAGGTAAGCATGCCCTGGTCACTCCTTCTCTTTTAATATCCTTAATTGCACGCCCCTCATGGGCTGCTCGGTTGAGACTATGCACGAATTATGGGAGTTGTAGTGCCAGGAGTTCTCATATCCACAATGGATGCGCTATGAACTGCAGGTGAGTTCCAAGCCCTCAGATGGGCCTCTGCTGGTAGGCACGACCTCAATCCTTCACTATGGCTCCACGCAAAGGGATAGGTAAATACCGACCCCCGTGGCCCCCTGTTCCCGGGGTGGTGCATCCTTAGCGGCTGGGCTGCAGCTCAACTATTAACGCTCCAAAGTGCCCTTCGGACAAGAACGCACTCGAGCCTCAGTGCTCAGCTCAAAGCCTTTTATTAGGTATGGGCGCCGCCTGCAAGCAGAATCCATTAACAGCCATTCCGCCGTCAATGCCTGACGCGTTTCAAAGTCTCATGACTTCTTCCTCAGAGGCTCTTGGAGCGTTAATATATATATATCCAGGACTTTTGATACTCTGCCCACTATCTACTGTACATGTTTTTAGATTTGTTCATTTACACAATTTGACAATTTCTTATCATGTATGAAGCAAATATGCATATGGTGAATTGACTAACGTTTCTTGATTTGATAAACAATCCTCATTATGAGGTTTAGAGCTTGCCCACTTGGGCTCAATACGTCTGTCACAAGGTGGTGTTCAAATAGGAATAAGCATATTTTGTGTTACCTATGCGGACGCACAACCTACACCTGAGGTATAACTCCAGAAAGTCCACCAATGCAATGCACGCTATTATGGCCAACAGTGAATTGGTTTTAAATGTTCATGAATTAGTGCATACTTTGTATTTAGCATATTTTCACATATAGCATGGTGTTTGCACAGTCATGTAGGTACCTCTCATTTATGAGTGTACCTGCGCTTGCTTCTTTGCACATTGTCTTAAATAGTTAAACCTTGTCATCGGCTTTGAAAGTAGAATTCATGCTTTCAGTGTGACCATAACAACAATCTTTTAACACCTAATCTAGTTTTTATGTATTTTACAGATAATTTATTGGCAAATGTTTCTTTTTGAATTTGTTCATGCTTTAATGTGCAATTTTAGAGAAAAACTTATTTATTTGCCTATTTGCACATCGGACTGGATTATGCTCTCTCAACACGTTATTTTGCCCTTGTGAGCGTGTTTCTTCTATGTCTATGCAACTATGGTTCTATGGTCACGTGTTGTAACCACTGTCACTTTATAAGCAAAAATATTTTCCTCATGGCGTCATGTGATCAAGGCCCTTATGGGGCCGAAACGCGTCATGGCGGCAGTGCTGGGTCAAGAAATGAAATAAAAGACTCTGCACTAATCTTTGGGTCCGTACCGTCCTTTCAGCTGAGTTGGAGCAGGTGACGGAATTCTTGTGGATATATAGATATATATATATATATATATATACACATATTACCAGTAGGTTATATATATATATATATATATGCTGCAAACTCCGTCACCAGCTTCCACGTTCCAGGGAACAGACGAACACAGACCCAGATGTCAGTGCAAATATTCTTTATTTTTCACCCTGCACTGCCGCCATAACGCGTTTCGGCCTTCCAGAGGCCTTGATCACATAACGTGAATGAGGAAAACCACATTTTTAAAGTGACAATGCATGAACACGTGATATTCAAAAAAAAAATATATATATATATATGGCTGCCAACACTTCAAACCACAAAGTGTTGGCAGCCATCTAGAGTCACAAGAAAAAAGGTTAACCTGAAGAAAAGGGGGCAGGGTAGAAACACCCTGACCCCCTAGGCCTGCTCAGGAGGTCTCAAAGGGATCCCCAGGGCCAAAAAAAGCATTTTTTTAAATATATGTTTGGCAGGATTCGCACTGGGTGCGCGAATCCAGAAGTAACATTTTTTGAAAAAAACGAAGCACGGTCTCCCGCGCTTCGTTTCTTTAAGCCCCCGGTTGGGCCAGGTCCCGGGGGCAATGTTTTATTATGGTGCGGCAGCCCATGGGGGCCCCCGCAGCCCTGGGGACCGCCAACTCACCAGGGCTTTAATGATAGTGCGTGGGGGAACGTGGCACCCTGCAGCCCCTGGGACTGCCACCTCCCCGGGGCTTCAAATTAAATAGGGCAAGGGGGGCCTCACGGGCCCCCCAAGCCCCGGGGACTGCCACCTCCCCAGGGCTTCAATAATGTAAATTAGTGTGAGGGAGCTCCTGCCCCCCCCACACTGCCCTGGGGACCACCACCTCCCTGGGGCATGCTGAAATTAAGGGCGGGGTGGCCTCGCGGGCTCCCCCAAGCCCCAGGGACCACTACCTCCCCGGGGCTTCAATACAATTACAGAAGTGTGGGGGGGCTCCTGCCCCTCCCCACACTGCCCCAGGGACCACCACCTTCCCGGGGTACTAATTATTGAAATACGGGGGTCTGTTGCGGCCCCCCGGCCCCGGGGACCACCACCTCCCCAGGGCTACATACATGTTGGGAGGGGGGCCCTTCATGGCCCTGGGGGCCGCCACCGCCCATGGCCGGCTCCAGCAATGTCCCAGGGTGCCCACCTGCTATCGCTTCCTTGAAGCAAAGCATAATTGCTTTTGGACAAAGGGAGCTTCATGTAAGCAGCTCCCCTTGTCCAAAAGCAATGCCGGCTCCTGGAGGAGGTGGGGATCCGGCTGGGACCGCGGGGGCATTGGGGCACCCCCCATGGTCCCCAACATGAGCCAGGGCCCGGGGGATGGAGTCCCCGGGGCCAAAAGTGGCCCAGGGAAGGGGGGCCACAAGCACCCCTCCCGTAAAATATTGAAAATAAAAAAAAAGGCAAAGCCCCGGGGAATGGGGACCCCAGTGCCGAAAAAGGCCTCGGGAGTGGGGCCGCGTGTCCCCTTCCCGTTTTTTTAAATTTTTACTTTAAAAATGGGTCAAGCCCTGGGGGATGGGATTTATTTCTTTATTTAAAAATTGGCCATGCCCCTGGGGATGGGGTCACCAGGGCCGAAATCGGCCTCGGGAGTGGGGCCGCGTGTCCCCTTCCCGTTTTTAAAAATTTTTACTTTAAAAATGGGTCAAGCCCTGGGGGATGGGGCCCCCAGGGCCCACAAAATATTAAGAGAAGGGGGGACATCTCGTCAGAGGCCCCACCCCCTCCCTGCACCACTGAGAAAATGCGCATCCTGGCGCGTTCTGGATTGGGGGATTAAGTCCCCTTGAATCCTAAGGGTCCTTAGGGGCCAACTAGCCCACCAGCTACCTCCAGTAAGCCCCACACAGTGGGATTGCTGAGAGGTGGTCTGAGGCCACGCTCCTTATTACACCACTCTGCAAACACTCCTCTTGGCGAATTGCTGGTGGGGCGATGAGGTCCTCTTGTGTCCTGAGGACCTCAGGACTAAAGTGGACTTCATCCCCTGAGCAGCAGTGCGCCAGGTGGAGCATTTGCACAGTGGTGTAAAAAGGGGGCGTGGCCTCGGACCACTCTCAGCAATCCAGCTGTGTGGGGCTTACTAGAGATAACAGGAGGGCCAGTTGGCCCCCAGGGACCCTCAGGAGGCAAGGGGACTTCATCCCCCAACCAAGAGCATGCCAGGAGGCATGTTTGCAGAGTGGTGGAGAAAGGGGGCATGGCCTGTGTCCACCTCTCAATAATCCCACTATCTGGGGCTTACTGGAGGTATCAGTTAGGCTAGTTGGCCCCTAAGGACCCCCACAAGTGAAGGGGACTTCAATCCCCATCCAAGAGCACACCTGGAGGTGCGTTTGCAGAGTGGTGGGCAAAGGGGCGTGGCCTGCTTCGAGAACTTAGCAATCCTGCTGTGTGGGACTTACTGGAGGTAGTAGGAAGGGTAGTTGGCCCCAAAGATGTCCTTGGGGGTCGACTACCCCTCCTATTACCTTCATTAAGTCCCACACAGTGGGATTGCTCAGAGGTCTTCGGAGGCCATGCCCCCGCTTTCTCCACCACTCTTCAAACGCACCTCCTGGCACACTATGGGTTGGGGGATGGAGTCAGCTTTACTCCTGAGGGACTTTGGGGGCAAGAAGCCCTCCTGGTACCGCCTGAAAGTCCTACGCAGCGGAATTCCTGAGCGCTGGTCGGAGGCCCAGCACCCTTTCTCCACCACTCTGCAAAAGCGACTACTAGTTAAAGAAGCATTTGCAATGTAAAAGTTTTAGCACTTGCGAGAGTTAGAGCTATTGGCATTGCAATGTAATTGTAAAAAATGTTTTACTAATGTTTTTTGTAGTGGAGTGGATGTACGTTGTGTGTAGTGGAATTACGTGGTATGTTGTGCAGTGAAATAATTTGGACAGAAAGTATGTGGTATTTAGTGTATAGGAATTATGTAGAGTGGGATTATGTGTTATGGAGAGTAATAATGTGGTATGGTAGTCTGTGTTGTGGAGTGGTAACCTAAGGTTTAGTCTTCCTCATTTCTATAGAAGCTAAACTATGAACTAAATGAGACAAAAAGAAGACGGAATCACTTAGGAGCACTTCTGGACCTAGTCAGAGGTATGAGCAGGGCCACCAGAATTATGCGACTGTTTGGCTGTACCGACTTTTGCACAATTATACATTTTCCGAATTAGCCACATAATCCATCATCTGCTGCCTAATCTGCAGATTTGAACAAAAAAAGCCTTGTTTCTAGCTCAAACAGCGCAAACGTTACCAAAAATGCAGCGACAAGTGTTACAGCTTAGTGGAAGGTCCTTTGTAAAAATCGAATGGTCACCTGTTACTTATTGCTAAATGTGGGTGTTAAATTGGTTCTAGTTTCAGCGCCTCTCTTGCCTCTTTCTGCATTTCTGTTGCTTCTTTCTGCACCTCACTTGCTTCTTTTTGCACCCCTCTTGCCTCTTTCTGCACCTCTATTGCCTCTTTCTGAACCCCTCTTCCCTCTTTCTGCACCTGTCTGCATATTTCTGCACATCTCTTCTACTTTCTACACCTCTTTTGCCTCTTTCTGCACCTCTGTTGCCTCTTTCTGCACCTCACTTGCCTCTTTGTCCACCCCTCTTCCCTCTTTCTGCATCTCTGTTGCTTCTTTCTGCACTTATCTTGTGTCTTTCTGCACCACTCCTGCTTCTTTCTGCACCCCCTGTGCCTCTTTCTGCATCCTTCTTCTCTTTTACACTCCTCTTGCCTCTTTCTGCACCTCTGTTCCTTTTTTCTGCACTTCTTTTGTTTCTTTCTGCACCTCTTGTGCTTTTTTCTGCTCCCCTCTTGCCTCTTTCTCCACCCCTCTTCCCCCTTTAAGCATCTCTGTTGCTTCTTTCTGCACTTCCCTTGTCTCTTTCTCCATCCCTCCTCCCTCTTTCTACACCTCTGTTGCTTCTTTCTGCACCTCTCTTGCTTCTTTCTGCACCCCTCCTGCCTTTTTCACACCCCTCTTCCTGCACCCCTTGTAGGAGAGTAGGATCTGCTTCACATGGGTACCCCCACTTTTTGCTGATGCTTCACTGGTTTTCGACATTAGTCTGCCTGGGGCCCTGCTATTCAGAACCCCAGCCTAGCTGTTTCCTCTTTAAAAGGGTCTCCATGTGCCTTAGGCACATCACTGATTGGGATCTGGAGTGCCCTTATAAGTCCCTAGTATATGGTATACTATGTACCAAGGGCATAGGTACCTCAGAGGCCTGCCAGGGGCTGCAGCATATATTATGCCACCCCTGGAAGGCCATCCAAACTGACACCACAGGTCTGCTACTGCAGCCTGGGTAAGGTGGTGCATGCACCCCTTACTGTGGTATAGGTTACCTATATCACTAAAAGCATACACACATATAAACCTATAAGTCACTCCTAAGGCAGGCCTTATCAATCCTAAAGGCAGAGTGCATGGTTCCTATGTGAGAGGGTGCCCCTGCATGAGCAGGGCCCCTCTGCAGCGATCGGAGACCATCTCTGATGCTGTTTGTAGTGCAGCCTGACCATATACTCTTAAGCGCATTATATCCTCGCGGTAAAATGCTAACTTTGGAATGGCTGCACCTAAACATGTCGTGTTTGGTGTCAAACATCTTGGAATACTACCCCCCGCCAATCCTGGCGGCGGGGGTAGCATTCCACCCTTCTAGAGGGAAAGGCATGTTAACTCTGACGAGTCCGGTAACTTCTTTCCAGAGCCCTGGCATCACAAAATGGATGCTGCTGCCACAGACACGAGTCTGGCCTCCTGCTGCTGGACGAAACTCCGGCAGGGGAGGCCTGGACAATAGGTTTCCTGTCCCAGGGAGGTGTGACCACCTCCCCAGACAGGACAATGTGTATTGGGGCTGGGCGGGAGCACTTTCGGGTGCTTTGAAGTCCTGCACTGGTGGCACATTTGGTGTCCCTGTGCATACCCCAGTTCAAACCGGATCAGGGGCTCGCAGCCCCTGCTTTGGCGCGAACTGGACAAAGGGAAAGGGGTGTAGCCACCCCTCTGCCCTGACCCACCCATAGGTGGGGCCACAGAGTAGTCCATCCCCTATTTTTAGAATAAAGGTAGGAACCCAGTCCTTAGGACTTTAGATTATACCTGGACGAAACTCTGACACTGAATCCTGGACCTTCGACGCTCTACGACAAGATTAGAGGACTGAAGAATCTCCCTTGGGGTCAAGGTGTGACTCCCCTGCTTGGCAGGCACCAAAGAAGCATCTGTCCGGTTCGCATTACTGAAGCTCCCGTCGGACGCCGAAGTCATAGCATCACCAGAGGTGGATTCTCAGACTTCCCCGAGGCTACCCTGAGTCCCCAGCAAAGCTGAAACCCGTGGCTATCGTGGGTGACTTGAGACCGTGACCCCTGGACACCGAGCACACTTGCAAGTGCACCAACTTCTGGGTCTTCCAAGAAGTCGTGCTTTGGGCTCCGAGTAGCCCTAGCCTCCAGCACCACCTGCACCGAAGATCACTGGCCCCCACTCCACGAGTGTCCTGTAAGCCAGCTCCACGTGCGGCGTCACGAGGCTCCTTCGCGGTCGCTAGCCCATTGGCTAGTAGCCCTTAACGAAGGCCAATCTTTTCTTTACTTGGCATCCTGGTTGCTCCAGGCCTGCCCTCACTTACCCTCGCTGGGTGAGTTCCCCAGATCTTGCTGGTCTGCATCATCGACGATCTACATCTTACTCGAGACTTGCCGTTGCCAAGGCTTGTTTAATCCAATCCGGTCGCCGACACCTCAGCACTCGACAGACATCGAGCACCAGACCGAATCCTGCTCCTGGTCGCCGACAACGCCTCCCGGACCTCGTGGCTGAAGAGTCAAGACGACCATCACCGCACCTGAAGCACTCGACATCGGTGGGCATCTGTCCATCGCCTTCCTGGTCACTGGCTAGTGACCCAGACTCTGTCCCCTCTGCTTTCAGGTTCTTCAGAACTCCGATCCACTCTTGGATCCACCCGGACACTTTTCTCCTGATCGCCAGCAGCACTTTGCAGCAGATCGCCATACGAAACGACGACGAAACCCGACCCCGAAAGGCACCTATGCACCCGGCTTCCCTGGGTGAGGTAACACAAGTACTCCGGTGCTCCCGTGGGTAGAGACTCTTCAAAGTCCTAGATCTCAAAGGGTTTTGTCCTAGTCCTCTTTTAAGTGTCCCTTTCCTCTATTTTCCCGATCCCGACTTTCTCCATAGAAGTTAACGGCGTATCGCGGTTGTGTATTTACACTGCACGCGTCTCCCGTAGGTCCCCTGTGTCACTACCTTGGGTGGTTCCTTGTGGTCCAAGCACTTCTAGAGGCTCTAGGCCTAGTGTCTAGTTCAGTCGTGGTTCGCATGCCACTTTATTGGTATATGGTTTGGTACGCCCCTAGGGCCCAAACGTGTATTTGTGCTATTACTGTGATTTAAGATCTTATAACCTATGTACTTCGAACTCTAGCCTCATAAAGAGACTAGAGGGGTGTGTTTAGTAATAAATACATATATTTTGAATATATACCTGGTGTGGTGCTCTTTCATTTGGTCACTCAAGAGATTATAGACTGGTAAAACAAGCTGCTTTACATTCCTTCAAGACTTAGCCTGAAGGCTGCTCTTCATAGCTACCACTAGGATAGCTTTCAATAAGGTTGTCTTTAACCTACCTACCATAAGAGTCGATTTGGACTGGTGCAAGGTGCCCACTATAATTAGTGGACAGCATATGCCAGGCCAACTTCTCACATTGGTGTGCAGCGTGTGGGATTCCAGCTTGCTATTGTTTTACCAGATAATCTCAATTGAATTGATCAACTGAAAACCACTAAAGGTACCTAAGGTACATATAATTTAAGCTTAGAATAACAGTAAGTTCTACTGAACTTAGAGTTGTGTGTTAAGGGATAGCACAACCCTTTCTACAACTCAAGAGAGTTTAGTAGGCCACACTAGAGTAGGTAGTGCATACACCACACCACACTAGTAATGTCTTTGAAAGCAGGATCCAAAGATTCCTTGCAGGAAGCCATTGAGCTTCCACCCTCCAAGTATGATACACTCCAATTCTTGGAATTGAGAGCTTTATGTAACGTGAGGAAATTAAGGACAGGCCAAAGTCCCACCACCCAACACCTCAAGGAGTTGTTGGTGGCTTATGATCTTAGTAAGTCCTCAGAGACTGAAGGGGTAGGAGCAGAGGGTGGGCCAGCAGATGAGGAAGGGGCCAATCAATCAATCAATCACGGCATTTATAGAGCGCGCTACTCACCCGGGAGGGTCTCAAGGCGCTGGGGGAGGGGGTAAGTTACTGCTCGAACAGCCAGGTCTTGAGCTGCTTCCTGAAGGAGAGATGGTCCTGGGTTCGCCGAAGGTGAGTGGGGAGGGAGTTCCAGGTCTTGGCTGCCAGGTAGGAGAAGGATCTTCCTCCGGCGGTGGTTCTGCGGATGCGTGGTACGGTGGCGAGGGCGTGGCTGGTTGATCGTAGCTGGCGTGTGGGCGTGTAGAAGGTCACGCGGTCGTTGAGGTACTTTGGGCCCAGGTCGTGGAGGGCCTTGTGTGCGTGGGTGAGGAGTCTGAACGTGATTCTCTTGCTGACGGGGAGCCAGTGCAGGTCTTTCAGGTGTCCGGTGATGTGGCTGTGTCGGGGGATGTCCAGGATGAGTCGTGCGGAGGCGTTCTGGATGCGCTGGAGTCTTTTTTGAAGTTTGGCTGTGGTTCCGGCGTAGAGGGTGTTCCCATAGTCCAGTCGGCTGGTGACGAGTGCCTGGGTGACGGTCTTCCTGGTTTCAGTGGGGATCCATCTGAAGATCTTGCGGAGCATGCGCAGGGTGTTGAAGCATGAAGATGAGACGGCGTTGACTTGTCTGGTCATCGACAGGGAGGAGTCCAGGATGAAGCCCAGGTTGCGTGCGTGGTCCGTTGGCTTGGGTGCGGTGCCCAGGGCCGGGGGCCACCAGGAGTCGTCCCAGGCGGAGGGTGATGAGCCCAGGATGAGGACTTCCGTCTTGTCTGAGTTCAGTTTAAGGCGGCTGTTCCTCATCCAGTCGGCGACATCTCTCATCCCGTCGTGTAGGTTGGCTCTGGCGGTGGTGGGGTCGTTGGTGAGGGAGAGGATCAGCTGGGTGTCGTCGGCGTAGGAGATGATGTTGAGGTTGTGTTGGCGTGCGATGGCTGCGAGGGGGCTCATGTAGACGTTGAAGAGGGTTGGGCTGAGTGAAGATCCTTGTGGAACGCCGCAGATGACTTCGGTGGCTTCGGAACTGAACGGGGGAGGCGGACTCTCTGGGTTCTACCGGCGAGGAACGAGATGATCCATTCCAGTGCTTTCTCTCGGATTCCGATGTTGCTGAGGCGCTTCACTAGGGTGCGGTGGCAGACGGTGTCGAACGCCGCGGAGAGGTCCAAGAGGATGAGGGCAGCTGTTTCCCCGTTGTCGGTTAGGGTTCTGATGTCGTCGGTGGCTGCGATAAGGGCGGTCTCGGTGCTGTGGTTGGCCCGAAACCCGGACTGCGAGGGGTCGAGGGATCCATTCGTCTCGAGGAAGGCGGCAAGCTGTCTGTTGGCGGTCTTCTCGATGACTTTGGCCGGAAACGGAAGGAGCGAGATGGGACGGTAGTTCTTGAGGTCGGTGGGGTCCGCCGTTGGTTTCTTCAGGAGGGCGGTAAGCTCGGCGTGCTTCCAGCTCTCCGGGAAGGTGGCGGTGTGGAAGGAGGAGTTGATGATGTCCCGGAGATGGGGTGCGATGGTGGCGTCGGCTTTGTTGAAGACGTGGTGTGGGCAGGGGTCGGTTGGTGATCCGGAGTGGATGGAGTTCATCATGCGGGTGGTGTCTTCGGTGCTGATCGGGGTCCAGTTGCAGAGGGTGGTGGTGGTGGGCGTTGGTTCGGCGGTAGGGTGCGTGGTTTGTGCGTCGAAGCTGTTATGTATGTCGGTGATCTTGCGGTGGAAGAACGCGGAGAGTGAGTTGCAGAGGTCTTGCGAGGGGGTGATGTCGTTGTTTCCGGCGCTGGGGTTGGAGAACTCTTTGACGATGCTGAAAAGTTCCTTGCTGTCATGGGCGTTGTTGTCCAGTCGTTCTTTGAGTGCCGACTTCTTGGTGGCACGGATCAGCTGGTGGTGTTTGCGGGTGGCGTGTTTGAGGGCGGTCCTGTTGTCTGTGGTCTGGTCGAGTCGCCAGGTTTTCTCGAGAGTGCGGCAGTTCTTCTTGGATTCCTTGAGTTCGTTGGTGAACCAAGGGGTTTTCTTGCTTCCGGGTCTGCTGGGAGGGTTTTTAGTGGTGCGAGGTCGTCGGCGCAGGCGGTCAGCCACTTGGCGAGGTTGCTGGCTGCTTCGTTTGGGTCCGTTGTGTTGGTGGGTGTGTTCTGGCTGAGGGAGGCGGTGAGCTGCTCGGCGGTGATCTTGCTCCAGCTCCGGCGGGGAACCTGTTGCGGGTGGTGGTGGGTCGCAGTCTTTCTGAAGCTGAAGTGGACGCAGCTGTGGTCGGTCCAGTGGAGTCCGGTGGCGTGGCTGAAGGAGATGTGCTTGCTGGACGAGAAGACGGGGTCAAGCGTGTGGCCGGCGTAGTGGGTGGGCGTGTTCACCAGTTGCTTGAGTCCGAGGTTGGCGAGGTTGTCCAGCAGGGCGGTGGTGTTTCTGTCGTTGTTGTTCTCCAGGTGGAAGTTGAGGTCCCCTAGGAGGATGTAGTCGGCGGAGGGCATGGCGTGCGGGCTGATGAAGTCTGCGATGTCTTCGCTGAATAGTGTGCGTGGTCCCGGGGGTCTGTAGATGAGGGTGCCTCGGAGGGTGGTCTTGGGGTCAGTGTGTATCTGGAAGTGTAGGTGTTCGGCGGCGGTGAAGGTCTCGTCGGAGTTAGTCGAGATGCGGATGGTGCTCTTGTGTACGATGGCGATGCCTCCTCCCGTCTGGTTGACGCGGTCCCTCCGGGTGATCTTGTATCCGTCCGGGATGGCTATGGCGATGTCGGGCGCTGAGGAGGCGTTCATCCAGGTTTCGGTGAGGAAGGCGATGTCCGGTGCTGTTGCGTCGAGCAGGTCCCAGAGTTCCACGGCGTGCCTGTGGACGGAGCGGGTGTTCAGCAGGATGCATTTCAGGTGGTTGCTGCTGGTGCTCGACTTGGCGGAGGTGGTGCACGTCCGGGGGCAGGTGAATCGGCAGGTTTGGCAGGTGAAGGGTCCGTGGGTGCGTCTCGGTGAGGCTCGGTAGCAGGCAGGGTTCCGGCCGGCATTGAGTGCGGTGAGTGTGGCGGCGTCGTAGGTCCGTCGAGTGGTGTTGCATCGGTGGGATCCAGGGGTTCTGGCGCTGGGCGCGGTCCAGTCGCGGACGGGCGCAGACGGGCTTGCCTTAGGCGCGCCTTCGGCGCGCCAGCGGCGCGCCCGCTGCGCACGTCCGCTGCGCGGCCGCACAGCGGCCGCCATTTATGGGGAGGTGGGAGGGAGGAGCAGCTGGGAGGCGGGAGGCAGGGGCAGCAAATGGGCAGTCAGGGGGGCGGGGCCGCAGGGGATGCAGCGGCGGGAATGGCGAGAGGTAGCGGGGGCACAGAAAGGAAAAAGGGGAGACAAAATCACGGGCACAATGACAATGGGGCAGCGAGGGGCACAGAAGGAAAAAGGGGAGACAAAATCACGGGCACAACGACAATGGGGCAGCGAGGGGCACAGAAGGAAAAAGGGGAGACAAAATCACGGGCACAACGACAGTGGGGCAGCGAGGGGCACAGAAGGAAAAAGGGGAGACAAAATCACGGGTACAATGACAATGGGGCAGCGAGGGGCACAGAAGGAAAAAGGGGAGACAAAATCACGGACACAACGACAATGGGGCAGCGAGGGGCACAGAAGGAAAAAGGGGAGACAAAATCACGGGCACAACGACAATGGGGCAGCGAGGGGCACAGAAGGAAAAAGGGGAGACAAAATCACGGGCACAACGACAGTGGGGCAGCGAGGGGCACAGAAGGAAAAAGGGGAGACAAAATCACGGGCACAATGACAATGGGGCAGCGAGGGGCACAGAAGGAAAAAGGGGAGACAAAATCACGGGCACAACGACAGTGGGGCAGCGAGGGGCACAGAAGGAAAAAGGGGAGACAAAATCACGGGCACAATGACAATGGGGCAGCGAGGGGCACAGAAGGAAAAAGGGGAGACAAAATCACGGGCACAACGACAATGGGGCAGCGAGGGGCACAGAAGGAAAAAGGGGAGACAAAATCACAAGCGGAGGGCGATCTTACCTGCAGGAGCAGCGGGCAGACAACACAGGCGGAGCTGTGTGGTGGGGGAGCGACCTACCTGGCAAGGTCAAGGGTCGCTCTCCTCACCGCGCAGCGGCCGCCATTTATGGGGAGGTGGGAGGGAGGAGCAGCTGGGAGGCGGGAGGCAGGGGCAGCGAATGGGCAGTCAGGGGGCGGGGCCGCAGGGGATGCAGCGGCGGGAATGGCGAGAGGTAGCGGGGGCACAGAAAGGAAAAAGGGGAGACAAAATCACGGGCACAATGACAATGGGGCAGCGAGGGGCACAGAAGGAAAAAGGGGAGACAAAATCACGGGCACAACGACAATGGGGCAGCGAGGGGCACAGAAGGAAAAAGGGGAGACAAAATCACGGGCACAACGACAATGGGGCAGCGAGGGGCACAGAAGGAAAAAGGGGAGACAAAATCACGGGCACAACGACAGTGGGGCAGCGAGGGGCACAGAAGGAAAAAGGGGAGACAAAATCACTGGTACAATGACAATGGGGCAGCGAGGGGCACAGAAGGAAAAAGGGAGACAAAATCACGGGCACAACGACAATGGGGCAGCGAGGGGCACAGAAGGAAAAAGGGGAGACAAAATCACGGGCACAACGACAGTGGGGCAGCGAGGGCACAGAAGGAAAAAGGGGAGACAAAATCACGGGCACAATGACAATGGGGCAGCGAGGGGCACAGAAGGAAAAAGGGGAGACAAAATCACGGGCACAACGACAGTGGGGCAGCGAGGGGCACAGAAGGAAAAAGGGGAGACAAAATCACGGGCACAATGACAATGGGGCAGCGAGGGGCACAGAAGGAAAAAGGGGAGACAAAATCACGGGCACAACGACAATGGGGCAGCGAGGGGCACAGAAGGAAAAAGGGGAGACAAAATCACAAGCGGAGGGCGATCTTACCTGCAGGAGCAGCGGGCAGACAACACAGGCGGAGCTGTGTGGTGGGGGAGCGACCTACCTGGCAAGGTCAAGGGCCAGGGGTACCACTACCCCCAGCCCCCCCTCTGAAACTGACCAGGAGGGTGACAATGACCCTGACCTGGAAAACCCAATCCCTTCTTGGGAAGATGAAGATGAGGATCTAGAAAACCACACCTTTGTCCCCCCAGGAAGGATTATGAGTGTGCTCAGAAAGTCTAGGTCTCCTTCTCAGGAGTCTAACCACTCTGGCACCTCCATAGGGAGCTCTGTTTCTTCTCACAGGAGGGAATCCTCTCATGAGAGAAGAAAGAGACTGGTCCAGTATGAGGAAACTCAACTAGAGATCAGGAAGAAGCAATTGGCTTTAGATAGAGAATCCCTAGATCTCCTTAGAGAGAGAAGAAAGTTGGGACTAGAGTCCCATGGTGGCAGCCATGTCCCTAGAGATAGGGAAAGGTCCTATGACCATAGGATCCTGAGCAAGATTGTCCCTCCCTACCAGAGTGGGGATGATATCCACAAATGGATAACTGCTTTAGAGAGGGCCTGTAAAGTACAGAAGGTCCCTCAGGAGCAGTGGGCAGCAATCTTGTGGCTCTCCTTTGCTGACAAAGGTAGAGACAAGCTCCTCACTGTTAGAGAGGAGGAAGCTGACAATTACAAGGTCTTGAAGAGTGCTCTTATTGATGGGTTTGGCCTAACCACTGAACAGTACAGGTTGAAGTTCAGAGACACCCAAAAAGCACAGACTCAAGACTGGGTAGACTATGTGGATTGTTCTGCCAAGGCTCTGGAAGGCTGGTTGATGGGCAGTAAGGTGTGTGACTTCTCAGGATTGTATAATCTGTTAATGAGGGAGCAGATTCTTAATAACTGTCAAAATCAGCTGTTGCATCAATACCTGGTTGACTCTGATCTGACCTCTCCCCAAGAATTGGGAAAGAAGGCAGACAAATGGGTCAGAACCAGGGTGAAGCAGAAGGTACAGAACCAAGGTGGGGAAACCAAGAAGCAAGATGCTAAGAACTCTGACAAGGGTGGGGAGAAGGGTAAAGATCAAAAGTCTTCATCAGGCCCCCAAAAATCTTCTTCTGGTGGGGATTCCCAGTCTACCAAGGGTAAAGGCCAAATAAAACCATGGTGCAAGGTCTGTAAGCGAAAGACCCACTGGACCAGTGATTGCACCAAGTCCAAAGACTCCAGTCCAGCACCCACCAATGCCCCTAAGGCACATGTTCCCCCTAGTACAGTTGGTGGAGGTGCTCCAGCAAAGGGTTTAGTAGGGTTCACCCTGGGAACTGAGTTGGGCTCTGACCTAGTTAGAGAACTGACTCAGGCTGTGTTAGTCTGTGATGGAGGCATGGATGTGCCCTCCTCTATGAGTCCCAGTAATCTGGGCAAGTACAGACAACAGCCTTTAATCAATGGACGAGAGGCTTTGGCATTTAGGGAGACAGGGGCAAGTGTCACAATGGTGACACAAGACCTTGTGCTACCTGGGCAAGTTATGCTTGGTGAGATGTACCAAGTGACCAATGCTAGCAATGTCAGAACAGACCATACTCTGGCAGTTGTTAACTTCTCCTGGGGAGGGGTAACTGGCCTTAAGAAGGTTGTGGTAAGTGCAAACCTACCAGTCGAATGCTTGCTTGGCAATGACTTAGAGACTTCTGCTTGGGCAGAAGTGGAGCTCAGGACCCATGCAGAAATGCTGGGGATCCCTGCAGATGTGTTTGCTGTGACCAGGTCACAAGCCAAAATGTCTAGCACTGAACAGGCCTTGGATTCTGGAAGAATGGACCAAGTGCCTTCCAAGAGGAGGAGTAGTAGTGTTAAGGCAGTGCATTCCCCCTTGGCTCAGGAGGAAGATCAGTCCCTTGAGGGGGATGATCTCAGCCCTGAAGAAGGAACTGTCCCAGAGGAACTGGAACCTGACCAGGTTGAGTTCTTGGGGACAGGGGGACCTTCTAGGGCAGATCTGAGCCAGGAGCAGCAGAGCTGCCCCTCCCTTGAACCCCTCAGACAGCAAGCTGCTGCTGAGGCTGCTGGGAAAGCTAGTGGTCCCCATACAGTGTATTGGGATGATGGACTCCTGTACTCAGAGAGTAGAGACCCCAAGCCTGGTGCTACCAGGAGGTTGGTAATACCTTTCAATCAATCAATCAATCAATCACGGCATTTATAGAGCGCGCTACTCACCCGGGAGGGTCTCAAGGCGCTGGGGGAGGGGGTAAGTTACTGCTCGAACAGCCAGGTCTTGAGCTGCTTCCTGAAGGAGAGATGGTCCTGGGTTCGCTGAAGGTGAGTGGGGAGGGAGTTCCAGGTCTTGGCTGCCAGGTAGGAGAAGGATCTTCCTCCGGCGGTGGTTCTGCGGATGTGTGGTACGGTGGCGAGGGCGTGGCTGGTTGATCGTAGCTGGCGTGTGGGCGTGTAGAAGGTCATGCGGTCGTTGAGGTACTTTGGGCCCAGGTCGTGGAGGGCCTTGTGTGCGTGGGTGAGGAGTCTGAACGTGATTCTCTTGCTGACGGGGAGCCAGTGCAGGTCTTTCAGGTGTCCGGTGATGTGGCTGTGTCGGGGGATGTCCAGGATGAGTCGTGCGGAGGCGTTCTGGATGCGCTGGAGTCTTTTTGAAGTTTGGCTGTGGTTCCGGCGTAGAGGGTGTTCCCATAGTCCAGTCGGCTGGTGACGAGTGCCTGGGTGACGGTCTTCCTGGTTTCAGTGGGGATCCATCTGAAGATCTTGCGGAGCATGCGCAGGGTGTTGAAGCATGAAGATGAGACGGCGTTGACTTGTCTGGTCATCGACAGGGAGGAGTCCAGGATGAAGCCCAGGTTGCGTGCGTGGTCCGTTGGCTTGGGCGCGGTGCCCAGGGCCGGGGGCCACCAGGAGTCGTCCCAGGCGGAGGGTGATGAGCCCAGGATGAGGACTTCCGTCTTGTCTGAGTTCAGTTTAAGGCGGCTGTTCCTCATCCAGTCGGCGACGTCTCTCATCCCGTCGTGTAGGTTGGCTCTGGCGGTGGTGGGGTCGTTGGTGAGGAGAGGATCAGCTGGGTGTCGTCGGCGTAGGAGATGATGTTGAGGTTGTGTTGGCGTGCGATGGCTGCGAGGGGCTCATGTAGACGTTGAAGAGGGTTGGGCTGAGTGAAGATCCTTGTGGAACGCCGCAGATGACTTCGGTGGCTTCGGATTCTTGCTTCCGGGTCTGCTTTGAAGTTCAGGGGCTTCCTATTGACCCTAGCCCATGATATTCCCTTAGCAGGACACCTGGGCCAGAACAAGACTTGGGACAGAATTGTCCCTCACTTTCACTGGCCCCACATGTCTGAAGACAGTAAGGAGTTTTGTCGCTCCTGTGTAACCTGCCAAGCCAGTGGCAAAGCAGGTGGCACTACAAAGGCCCCCTGATACCACTACCTGTGGTGGGGGTGCCCTTTGAGAGGGTAGGGATTGACATTGTTGGTCCCATGGATCCCCAAACAGCCTCTGGGCACAGGTTTATCCTGGTGGTAGTGGATCATGCCACCAGGTACCCAGAAGCTATTCCCCTCAGGACCACTACAGCACCTGTGGTGGCAAGGGCCCTCCTGGGAATCTTCTCAAGAGTGGGCTTTCCTAAGGAGGTAGTATCAGACAGGGGTGCTAACTTCATGTCTGGGTACTTAAAAGCAATGTGGAAGGAGTGTGGAGTGACTTATAAGTTCACCACACCCTATCACCCACAATGCAATGGTTTAGTTGAGAGATTCAACAAAACCTTGAAGGGCATGATTAAAGGGCTCCCAGAAAAGCTTAGGCGTAGATGGGACATACTCTTGCCCTGCCTTTTATTCGCATATAGGGAGGTGCCTCAGAAGGGGGTTGGTTACAGCCCTTTTGAACTTCTGTTTGGCCACCCTGTGAGGGGTCCACTGTGCTTGGTGAAGGAAGGATGGGAGTTACCTCTCAAGCCCCCAAAGCAAGATATAGTGGACTATGTACTTGGTCTCCGCTCCAGGATGGCTGAGTACATGAAAAAGGCAACCAAAAACCTTGAGGCTAGCCAGGAACTTCAGAAGGCCTGGCATGACCAAAGAGCTGTTCTGACTGTGTACCAGCCAGGACAGAAGGTGTGGGTGTTGGAGCCAGTGGCCCCAGCAGCTCTCCAAGACAAATGGAGTGGACCCCACACTATTGTTGAGCAGAAGGGTGAGGTCACTTACTTAGTGGACCTGGGAACACCCAGGAGTCCCCAAAGGGTTCTCCATGTCAACAGACTAAAGCCATATGTGGGCAGGGCAGACATGGGCTTGCTCATGGCTACTGATGAAGGGCAGGAGGAAGAGAGTGACCCACTCCCTGACCTGCTCTCACAGAACCCTGACGATGGGTCAGTTGATGGTGTAGCCTTGGCAGGCAGCCTCACTACCCAGCAACAAACTGATTGCAGGCAAGTCCTCAATCAGTTTAGACATATGTTTTCACTGACACCCAGTCAGACCACCTGGTGCACTCATGAAGTGGACACTGGGGACAGTCTGCCTATTAAAAACAAGATTTATAGGCAACCTGACCATGTCAGGGACTGTATCAGGACTGAAGTCCAGAAAATGTTGGAGTTGGGAGTAATTGAACCCTCAGATAGCCCTTGGGCTAGTCCTGTAGTCCTGGTACCGAAACCTCACACCAGTGGTGGGAAAAGAGAGATGAGGTTTTGTGTAGACTACAGGGGTCTCAATGCAGTCACTAGGACTGATGCCCATCCCATACCCAGGGCAGATGAGCTCATAGATACTTTGGCCTCTGCCAAATATCTCAACACATTTGACCTAACAGCTGGCTACTGGCAGATCAGACTAGCTGATACTGCAAAGCCCAAAACAGCATTTTCAACCCCTAGTGGGCATTATCAATTTGTGGTAATGCCCTTTGGTCTGAAAAATGCACCTGCCACTTTCCAGAGGTTGGTGAACACAGTTCTCACAGGACTGGAAGCCTATAGTGCAGCTTATCTAGATGATATTGCTGTCTTTAGCTACACCTGGGAGGATCACCTGGTCCACCTCAGGAATGTTTTACAGGCCCTGCAAAAGGCAGGCCTGACTATCAAGGCCACTAAGTGCCAGATAGGGCAGAGTCAGGTTGTGTACCTGGGCCACCTTGTGGGTGGAGGCCAGGTTCAACCTTTGCAGAGCAAGATCCAGACCATCATGGACTGGACTGCTCCCACTACCCAGACTCAGGTGAGAGCCTTCTTAGGCCTGACTGGGTACTATAGGAGATTTGTCAAGGGGTATGGATCAATAGTGACACCCTTGAATGACTTAACTTCTAAGAAAATGCCCAAAAAGGTTCAGTGGACAGTTAGCTGTCAAAAGGCATTTGATGACCTCAAGCAGGCCATGTGCACTGCTCCAATTCTCCAAGAAGTTCATTGTTCAAACAGATGCATCTGAATTGGGGGTAGGGGCTGTACTGTCACAATTGAATGAAGAAGGTCAGGATCAGCCAGTAGCTTTTATTAGCAGAAGGCTGACCCCTAGAGAGAAACGTTGGTCAGCCATAGAGAGGGAGGCCTTTGCTGTGGTCTGGGCTCTGAAGAAGTTGAGGCCATACTTGTTTGGTACACACTTCCTGGTTCAGACAGACCATAAGCCCCTCTTATGGCTAAAACAAATGAAGGGTGAAAACCCCAAACTGCTTAGGTGGTCCATTTCCCTACAGGGGATGGACTTTACAGTGGAACATAGGCCTGGGAGTAACCATGCGAATGCAGATGGACTCTCTAGGTATTTCCACTTAGAACATGAAGACTTAACTGGGCAAGGTTAGTTTAATGTCCCTACGTTTGGGGGGGGTTGTGTAGGAGAGTAGGATCTGCTTCACATGGGTACCCCCACTTTTTGCTGATGCTTCACTGGTTTTCGACATTAGTCTGGCTGGGGCCCTGCTATTCAGAACCCCAGCCTAGCTGTTTCCTCTTTAAAAGGGTCTCCATGTGCCTTAGGCACATCACTGATTGGGATCTGGAGTGCCCTTATAAGTCCCTAGTATATGGTATACTATGTACCAAGGGCATAGGTACCTCAGAGGCCTGCCAGGGGCTGCAGCATATATTATGCCACCCCTGGAAGGCCATCCAAACTGACACCACAGGTCTGCTACTGCAGCCTGGGTAAGGTGGTGCATGCACCCCTTACTGTGGTATAGGTTACCTATATCACTAAAAGCATACACACATATAAACCTATAAGTCACTCCTAAGGCAGGCCTTATCAATCCTAAAGGCAGAGTGCATGGTTCCTATGTGAGAGGGTGCCCCTGCATGAGCAGGGCCCCTCTGCAGCGATCGGAGACCATCTCTGATGCTGTTTGTAGTGCAGCCTGACCATATACTCTTAAGCGCATTATATCCTCGCGGTAAAATGCTAACTTTGGAATGGCTGCACCTAAACATGTCGTGTTTGGTGTCAAACATGTTGGAATACTACCCCCCCGCCAATCCTGGCGGCGGGGGTAGCATTCCACCCTTCTAGAGGGAAAGGCATGTTAACTCTGACGAGTCCGGTAACTTCTTTCCAGAGCCCTGGCATCACAAAATGGATGCTGCTGCCACAGACACGAGTCTGGCTCCTGCTGCTGGACGAAACTCCGGCAGGGGAGGCCTGGACAATAGGTTTCCTGTCCCAGGGAGGTGTGACCACCTCCCCAGACAGGACAATGTGTATTGGGGCTGGGCGGGAGCACTTTCGGGTGCTTTGAAGTCCTGCACTGGGGGCACATTTGGTGTCCCTGTGCATACCCCAGTTCAAACCGGATCAGGGGCTCGCAGCCCCTGCTTTGGCGTGAACTGGACAAAGGGAAAGGGGTGTAGCCACCCCTCTGCCCTGACCCACCCATAGGTGGGGCCACAGAGTAGTCCATCCCCTATTTTTAGAATAAAGGTAGGAACCCAGTCCTTAGGACTTTAGATTATACCTGGACGAAACTCTGACACTGAATCCTGGACCTTCGACGCTCTACGACAAGATTAGAGGACTGAAGAATCTCCCTTGGGGTCAAGGAGTGACTCCCCTGCTTGGCAGGCACCAAAGAAGCATCTGTCCGGTTTGCATTACTGAAGCTCCCGTCGGACGCCGAAGTCATAGCATCACCAGAGGTGGATTCTCAGACTTCGCCGACGCTACCCTGAGTCCCCAGCAAAGCTGAGACCCGTGGCTATCGTGGGTGACTTGAGACCGTGACCCCTGGACACCGAGCACACTTGCAAGTGCACCAACTTCTGGGTCTCCCAAGAAGTCATGCTTTGGGCTCCGAGTAGCCCTAGCCTCCAGCACCACCTGCACCGAAGATCACTGGCCCCCACTCCACGAGTGTCCTGTAAGCCAGCTCCACGTGCGGCGTCATGAGGCTCCTTCGCGGTCACTAGCCCGTTGGCTAGTAGCCCTTAACGAAGGCCAATCTTTTCTTTACTTGGCATCCTGGTTGATCCAGGCCTGCCCTCACTTACCCTCGCTGGGTGAGTTCCCCAGACCTTGCTGGTCTGCATCATCGACGATCTACATCTTACTCGAGACTTGCCGTTGCCAAGGCTTGTTGGGTCCAATCCGGTCGCCGACACCTCAGCACTCGACAGACATCGAGCACCAGCCCGAATCCTGCTCCTGGTTGCCGACAACGCCTCTCGGACCTCGTGGCTGAAGAGTCAAGACGACCGTCACCGCACCTGAAGCACTCGACATCGGTGGGCATCTGTCCATCGCCTTCCTGGTCACTGGCTAGTGACCCAGACTCTGTCCCCTCTGCTTTCAGGTTCTTCAGAACTCCGATCCACTCTTGGATCCACCCGGACACTTTTCTCCTGATCGCCAGCAGCACTTTGCAGCAGATCGCCATACGAAACGACGACGAAACCCGACCCCGAAAGGCACCTATGCACCCGGCTTCCCTGGGTGAGGTAACACGAGTACTCCGGTGCTCCCGTGGGTAGAGACTCTTCAAAGTCCTAGATCTCAAAGGGTTTTGTCCTAGTCCTCTTTTAAGTGTCCCTTTCCTCTATTTTCCCGATCCCGACTTTCTCCATAGAAGTTAACGGCGTATCGCGGTTGTGTATTTACACTGCACGCGTCTCCCGTGGGTCCCCTGTGTCACTACCTTGGGTGGTTCCTTGTGGTCCAAGCACTTCTAGAGGCTCTAGGCCTAGTGTCTAGTTCAGTCGTGGTTCGCATGCCACTTTATTGGTATATGGTTTGGTACGCCCCTAGGGCCCAAACGTGTATTTGTGCTATTACTGTGATTTAAGATCTTATAACCTATGTACTTCGAACTCTAGCCTCATAAAGAGACTAGAGGGGTGTGTTTAGTAATAAATACATATATTTTGAATATATACCTGGTGTGGTGCTCTTTCATTTGGTCACTCAAGAGATTATAGACTGGTAAAACAAGCTGCTTTACATTCCTTCAAGACTTAGCCTGAAGGCTGCTCTCCATAGCTACCACTAGGATAGCTTTCAATAAGGTTGTCTTTAACCTATCTACCATAAGAGTCGATTTGGACTGGTGCAAGGTGCCCACTATAATTAGTGGACAGCATATGCCAGGCCAACTTCTCACACCCCTCTTGCCTCTTTCTGCACCTCTGTTCCTTCTTTCTGCACTTCTTTTGTTTCTTTCTGCACCTCTCACTTCTTTCTGCACCCCTTTTGCCTCTTTCTACACCCCTCTTCCCTCTTTCTGCACCCCTCTTGCCTCTTTCTGCACTTCTGTTACTTCTTTCTGCACTTCTTTTGTTTCTTTCTGCATCTCCCTTGCTTCTTTCTGCACCCCCTTGCCTCTTTCTCCACCCCTCTTCCCTCTTTTTTCACCCCTGTTGCCTCTTTCTACACCGCTGTTCCAACTTTCTGCACTTCTTTTGTTTCTTTCTGCACATCTCTTGCTTCTTTCTGTACCCCCTGTGCCTCTTTCTGCACACCTCTTCCCTCTTTTTGCACCCCTCTTGCCTCTTTCTGCACCTCTGTTGCTTCTTTCTGCACTACTCTTGCTTCTTTCTGCACCTCTTTGCTTCTTTCTGCACTACTCATTGTTTTTTCTGCACCCCTCTTCACTCTTTCTGCACCCCTCTTGCCTCTTTCTGGACCTCTGTTCCTTCTTTCTGGTCTTCTTTTGTTTCTTTCTGCACCTCTCTTGCTTCTTTCTGCACCACTCTTGCCACTTTCTCCACCCCTGTTCCCCCTTTTTGCACCTGTGTTCCTTCTTTCTGCTCTTCTTTTGTTTCTTTCAGCACCCCTCGTGCCTCTTTCTGTACCCCGTGCCTCTTTCTGCACCCCTCTTCCCTCTTTCTGCACTCCTCTTGCCTCTTTCTGCACCTCTGTTGTTTCTTTTTGCACTACTTTTTTTTCTTTCTGCACCCCTCTTGCCACTTTCTGCACCTCTGTTCCTTCTTTCTGCACCTCTTTTGCTTCTTTCTGCACCCCTCTTGCTTCTTTCTGCACCCCTCGTGCCTCTTTCACACCCCTCTTTCCTCTTTCTGCATCCCTCTTGCCTCTTTCTGTACCTCTGTTGCTTCTTTCTGCACTACTCTTGCTTCTTTCTGCACCTCTTTGCTTCTTTCTGCACTACTCATTGTTTTTTCTGCACCCCTCTTCACTCTTTCTGCACCCCTCTTGCCTCTTTCTGGACCTCTGTTCCTTCTTTCTGGTCTTCTTTTGTTTCTTTCTGCACCTCTCTTGCTTCTTTCTGCACCACTCTTGCCATTTTCTCCACCCCTGTTCCCCCTTTTTGCACCTCTGTTCCTTCTTTCTGCTCTTCCTTTGTTTCTTTCTGCACCCCTCGTGCCTCTTTCTGCACCCCGTGCTTCTTTCTGCACCCCTCTTCCCTCTTTCTGCACTCCTCTTGCCTCTTTCTGCACCTCTGTTGCTTCTTTTTGCACTACTTTTTTTTCTTTCTGCATCCTCTTGCCTCTTTCTGCACCTCTGTTCCTTCTTTCTGCACCTCTTTTGCTTCTTTCTGCACCCCTCTTGCTTCTTTCTGCACCCCTCGTACCTCTTTCACACCCCTCTTCCCTCTTTCTGCACCTCTGTTCCTTCTTTCTGCACTTCTTTTGTTTCTTTCTGCACCTCTCATTTCTTTCTGTATCCCTCTTGCCTCTTTCTCCACCCCACTTCCCCCTTTCTGCATCTCTGTTGCTTCTTTATGCACTTCGCTTGCTTCTTTCTGCACCTCTCTTGCTTCTTTCTGCACCCCTCGTGCCTCTTTCTGCACCCCTCTTCCCTCTTTCTGCTCTTCCTTTGTTTCTTTCTGCACCTCTCTTGCTTCTTTTTGCACCACCCTTGCCACGTTCTGCACCCCTGTTACCCCTTTTTGCAGCTCTGTTGCTTCTTTCTGCACTTCTCTTGCCTCTTTCTCCACCCCTCATCCCTATTTCTGCACCTCTGTTGCTTCTTTCTGCACTTCTCTTGCTTCTTTCTGCACCTCTGTCCCTTCTTTCTGCAACCTTTGTGCCTCTTTCTGCAACCCTCTTCCCTCTTTCTGCTCCCCTCTTGCCTCTTTCTGCACCTCTGTTCTTTCTTTCAGTGCTTCTTTTGTTTCTTTCTGCACCTCTCTTGCTTCTTTTTGCACCCCTTTTACCTCTTTCTGCACCCCTCTTCCCTTCTTCTGAACCCCTCTTGCCTCTTTCTGCACCTCTGTTCCTTCTTTCTGTACTTATTTTGTTTCTTTCTGCAGCTCTCTTGCTTCTTTCTACAGCCCCTTGTCTCTTTCTCTACCGCTCTTCCCTCTTTCTGCACCCCTGTTTCCTCTTTCAGCACCTCTGCTCCTTCTTTCTGCACTTCTTTTGTTTCTTTCTGTACATCTCTTGCTTCATTCTGTACTTCTCTCACCTCTTTCTGTACTCAAATGGGAAGTGCAAGCTGTCAAATTTAAAGGTCTGCGTGCTCTTGTGACTGAGGTATATGTCTATTTGTATATGTATTCTCACATGTGTTATGCATCTGAAGATGGCAGCTTAAGAAGTGGGTAGTTTCTTCTATAGGTGGTTAAATGTTCTCAGTTCTGCTCTGTCATTCAGTTGCACAGGCAGACATGTCTTATGTATATAGGTGTTATAGAGCCCCTCAAATATACTATTGAAAGCCCATGTGCCCTGTATGATGAGCAGAAAGAAATACATACACCTTTTTGTACACATATTTACAGAGTATACTGTTTGAAACACAGGTATTCAAGTATTTCTATGTTTATTTTTATGTAACATGTCACTCGGTAAAAGCAGAGACACGCATGCATACCTTCACAAACTTGGTCAGACTTACTACAGTGATATGCTTAGGATTGCTGTTTTATATTTGGTAAGTAGGCCTAACATTCTGAGCAGTCGATTAATATTGAACCTTCAAGAGAAAAGTGAGATTTAAGACATCTTGGGAGAAGGATTAGTGATTAGACTACTTTGTATGAGTCTGTTGTAAGGTACAGTCAAAGTATGCCTCTTTCTGCACCTCTGTTGGTTCTTTCTGCACTTGTTTTGCTTCTTTCTGTACCTTTCTTCCTCTTTCTGGACTTCTGTTGCCTCTTTCTGCACTTCTCTTGCTTCTTTCTGCACTTTTCTTCCTCTTTCTGCACATGTCCTACCTATGTAGGCATATTTTGAAATTAGCATTTGAAAACCTTAGAAATTCACTGAAAAAACCACAGATTTCAGGGACGTTATAGTTAGTTTGGCATTTCATTCGTACAAAACCAGAGAAATGTGCGGTTATAGTTAGTTGAGTTAACTATAACTCGCGCCCACGCAATGCACTGCTGATGACGTCACTGTAAGAAAGTGGCTCTGTATAAACTGCACCAAAGTAAGGTTCAGTGTGCATAGAGTCCACAGTCCCCAGAGGTTTGGCAGAGGCTAAAGTTATATATAACCTTACTGTCTAAAGTGGTAGGTTGGTCGAGCAGTAAGGCAGTATCAGAGAACAGTGTAAAGCATTTGTTGTACACACTCAGTCAGCAAATGGTCTCACACACTCAAGAACTGAACTTTAGGCCAATTGTTTTGTATATAAAAATATATAGTTGTTTTATTTTTAGAACCAATAGGTATCAAAATACTTTCTCAGAATCAAATGCTGTAGTTGTATACTTTCAATAAGCAATAGACTTTTAAATGCAGTAGTTACAGTTGTTGCAATAGGCAACACAATTCAAACACAATTATAACATTGAGCTCAATGGGGAATTTCAAGTAAATGCAATATCAATTACTTTACGTATGACTTTCTTACTCAGGGCTGGATCCTGGATTCAGCCCTGGTGCATTTCCTGTAAACAGTTGAAAGAAATCGTTTTGTTACACAGGCGATTTTTAAGGAATATTTGTATGTTTCAAAAATCGACAGAAGAATTTCTGGAGAAAACCAGGCAATGTTATCCTATGGAGGAAAATCAAGTTATCTGTAAGTACAGTTGTAATTGTTTTTCAGGGTCAGTGCTGGACACCAAGATCCAGCACTGGGATCTCTCCTGGTAACAGGTGAGTAATTTCGTTTTCGTTGATCGGACGATTTTTAGTGATTATTTTAAAGTTTCAAAACTCGACACAGAAGAAATTTCAGTGAAAACCAGTCAATGTTACCCTACAGAGAAAATGTAGGTTATCGGTTTTCAGGTAAGTACTCGACTGGCAGAGTTAAGGTTCTGGGCATAGACTCAGGGGTCTCCCAGGGTTAGGTAGGTACAGTTGGTACACCCTCAGCGGCACAGGGGCGGCCGGGTGCAGAGTGAGTTAGGCCCAATGTTAGCCTATGGCGGGCAGGGGGCCCTTGGTTGGTGGCTGCTAGCAGGCAGGCCACGCGGCTGTGGGAGCTGGGCTCCTGGCCACTTACCCAGGGCAAGTGGGGAAGAAAATTAGGATAGGTGTTGCACTCCCAGGGGCACTCGGGCGGCTGGGTGCAGGGTGCTTTTGAGCCGTCGGGCGCTCAATGTATTTCAAAGGAGAAGCTGGAAGTTGAACAAAGGCTGCAAGCTCGGGGACGGAGATTCTTCAGGTGCGACCACAACTTCGAGAGGTAAGTTGGGTAGTTGGAGGATAGGTAGGCACCCCGGAGTTGGGCACAGGAGGCCGCAGGGTGCCGGGTGCAGGGGTGTCTTTTCGCGTCGGGAAATCTTACCCTCTGCTGGTCGCGGTTGGAGGAGTCCCTGGTTCTGAGGCTGCAGGCGTCGTCAGGAGCGTTGAGGAGGGTCCTTGGGTGCTGGATTCTGGGTCACAGTCGCCGGGGGGACGTCCTCGTGGTCTTTGTCCACTCAGGCACAGGCCGGGCTCGGCGGGTGCAAAGGGTGCAGGAGTCGCGGTTCCTGGCTGGCACCAGGGGTTTGTTACTTACTTTTGAGCAGTACCACTGCTCGTGGGAGTCCCAGTTCTTTTAGAGTCACAAGGCAGTCAGGTCCTCCGGGGTTTTTGAGGTTGCTGACCACTGGAGACGCCGGGGTTTAGCAGGAGCAGGTTCGATGGTTGACAGGCCTGTAGGGCTGGGGCCAAGTCAGTTGGTGTCGTCCTCTTGTGAGCAGCTGCACAGCAGGTCTTCTTTCTTGTTCTTCTTGCTTGTTTTGAATTCGGGATCTGAGGAAGGAAGGTTTAGGGTGCCCCTAAATACTAGATTTAGGGGCATTACAGGTAGGTAAAGAGCAGGGACCAATGGGTCCCTTCCCTGGGGTGGGTACACCCCCTATCCTGCCACTCTCCAGTGGGAGGGGGGCAGGAGCCTAGTCCTGATTTGGTAGGGCTCCCCATCTTCAAGATGGCGAGAGCCCGGAGATGTGCTTCACCTCGCCTCCCCCACCTGAGGGGTGGGGTTGGCAGAGGCTGGCACACCCCCTTTCCTCACTTATGGTTTCCCGCCAGTCTTCCCGCCAGAGTGGGGGCTAGAACCGGTGGGGACCAGTTGCTGAGTACAGCAAGTGGTCTGGGGAGGCTCACCAAGGTGGCATGCCTTTGAAGCTTCCCCCTGCCCATCCTGGGGGAGGAGACCTAGCACCTCGCCCAGGACGTGCATTTTTGCAGGCCCGGGAGTGCGGATGGCTCTCTACCCAGGGGTCCAGCAACATGTCTGCTGGGTGGCAGCCTAGGCAGCCTCTCAGGCAGGACGTGGATTGTAGGTTAGGTTCAGGGGGCAACTCTAAGTTGCTCTCTGTCGTGCATCTGACATTAAATCCCACACTGGCATCAGTGTGGGGGTTTAATGTGCTGAGAAGTTTGATACCAAACTTCTCAGTCTTCAGTGTAGCCATCATGGTGCTGTGGAGTTCGTGATGATGACGTCCCAGCACCATATACTCTTAACGGCAGCACTGCACTTACAGTGCCCAGGAAGGGACCTGGGTACTGTAGGGGTACAGGGCTCATGCACCTGTACCCTCACCACTGGCATAGTGCACCCAGCTAGAGGGGTGACTGAGGTATGCCAGGGCAGTGTGTTTGTGGGCATGGCACACAGGGATGTGTGCCATGTCGACTCTCTGTTTTGTTCTGCACCAAGACACTCAGCCTGCAAAGGCAGTGTGTGTGTGTCAAGGTACAGGGCCTCTAAGGGTGGCACAATAAGTGCTGCAGCCCCTAGAGGCCTTCGCTGGTCACAGTGCCCTGGGTACCTAGGGTACCATTTACCAGGGGCTGACATGTGGCCAGAGATGCCAATTGGGTTTAGGCTACAATGCAGTTTTAGGGAAGGAACACAGGCCCTCGGCACCTGATTGGCAGGAGCCCAGGGCACACTCAGTCAAAGTACATCAGCAATTCAGCAAAAAGTGGGGGCATACCATGCAAGAAAGATGGCACTTTCTCACAGTCACATATTACATCACTCAAGACATGGCCAGTGACATCACTGATGACATCACTGATGACATCTCAAATGACATCACTGATGACATCATCCACTTAATATCTGATGCACCTCCTCACACCCTAATATAACCTTTCATACACCCACTCTAAAATACAGACTACCATTCTCGAAACCATGGACACACCAATATCAGTTAATACATACCCACTCACTGATTCATAGGTCTACACACATCCACTCACTCACCGATACAGTCACTCAGACATGCAGTCACTCATCAATACAGCCTCTGAGATATGCACTCATACACCCATACAGACACTCACATACTGCCACTCATCCACAGAGATACTCACACACCTAGTCAGTCACCCAAAGACTCATTCACACTGCCATTTACTCACCAATACAGTTATACACACACCACCTCACTTATTCATACAGATACTAACACATACTTACTCTCTTATACAATCACTGACAGAAGCACACACTCATCCATACAGCCACTCTCACAATCACTCACTGTTACATATAGTCACTTATATACTCCAACTTTCACATATACTGCCTTTCACATATGTAGTTACTCACACATATACCACTGAGACACCCATTCACTCACCAACACAGCCATATGCACACTCACTCACCCGTACAGCCCCTCACAGACGCACTCACTCACCCATACACCCACTGAATCACCCACTCACACATCCATGGAGGGAGTCACAGCCCCCCACCCACCCATACAGACACTCAGGCACCCATACAGGTAATCAGACAACCAATCTTTAACCCATATAGGCACTCATGTAGCTACACACCAACCCATGCAGCCACTTACACACCAACTGACAGACTGATACAGACATTCACACGGATTAGTCATTCACCCATGCATTCACTAAGACACATTTAATCTCTCACTTAAACAGTCAGTCATGCACCCACTAAATCATCCATTCAGATACTCATACACCCACTCATTCTTCAATTCACCTTTGCGTATCTATAATTAACATTCTTAAACTTTTAAAAATCACCCATTCTCTGGATGATGTCATCAGTGATGTCATTTGAGATTTCATCAGTGATGTCACTGACCATGTCATGAGTGATGTAATATGTGAAGTCATCAGCCGTGCATTGCGGGGGCACGAGTTATAGTTAGCTCAACTAACTATAACGGCAGAATTTTCCTGGTTTTCTACAAGGCGGCGGTCCCACAGAGGGTATTAGGATGCGACCGCCACCATGGCAGTCGCATCTGTTGTCTTTAACATTGCAGCGGGTGCACTGTTTACATTTCCCTGCACTACGTGGCAGGCACCACGCGGTGCCTGCCACATGGTGCAGGGAAATGTAGGGGAGCACCATAGGTGCCCCCCAAGTGCAAATCCAAACTGCCCATGCCCACGGGGGGACCCCAAAGTCAATCCCTGCCAGCCTTTCCATGGCGGGGGAACCGCCATTGAAAAGGCTGGCGGGGATCCAGCATCCTAATCTGGCTAGGCACCGCCACCATACTGAGGATGCGGGCGGGTCCGACAGGCAATCGTAACGATTATTATTAGTATTAATTATTATTAATGAGTATTTATAGAGTGCCTGGCTACCCTTAGGCATCCCTGCGCTATCAGTAACAAGCAGAGAACAAGAGATTGACACATCACAGCAGACTCTGGAAGAGCCAGGTCTTCAACTGCCTCCGGAAGGACAGATGGTGGGTGGTTTAGCGAAGCTGAACAGGGAGCATATTCCATAGCATGGCGGCATTGTATGAAAAGGAGCGGCCCCCTGAACGTGCTCTTTTAATTCTGGGTACCACAGCCAGGAACTGGTTGGTGGACCTGAGACATCTTGTGGGGTGATAAAAGGCCATCAAAGGGTGGTTTATTTTTGGCCCTATCTTCCAGAGCGTTTTGTGAGCTATACATAACGCCTTAAACTTAATACTTTCATGTATTGGCAGCCAATGAAGTTTTTTTAATATCGGCTTGACTGATTGCGGATAAGGGGTGTGATGAAGCAGCCTCGCTTCACAGTTCTGCACCACCTGTAATTTCCTTATGGTGGTCTTTGTGGAGCCTAGATATAAGGAATTCCCATAATCCAACTGCGAGAGCACCAGGGCCTGGACTATAACTCTTCGTGCCAGATCGGCGAGGAGTGGAAGGATTTTCCGCAGCATTCTGATAATACCAAAACAGGATGCGGTTAACTTTATTGCTTGGCTATTAAAGTTAAAAGATTTGTCTAGCCAAACTCCCAAGCTTTTGATCTGGTCTTTTGGGGTTGGTGGTGGACCAAGACATTTAGGCCAGCCTAGTCCAGCTGCATCGGCTGAGGCACTAGGGTGATTGCCTCTGTCAGACCCGTGACCGTCAGGCTTTCCACCCGCCAGCACACCGCCCGACATCACAATCTGGCGGGCAGTGCATGGCCTTACAATGACGGTGAACCGGCCCCCGACAGCCTGTCGTGGCAGGTTCACCGCCATCGTAATCAGGACCTAAGTTCATTGTGGTATACAATGAAGCACACAGCAATTTTGAATATTGGGCTAAAGCGTGGAGGAGCAACATAGGCTTATGTGTTGGAGTGACTCTAGGTACACTGTGGTATCTAAGACCACACAAAGTATTACAGCCAGGCAGATAACATCCTGTGTTAACTGTATTTAATCCTGGATTGCGTAGTGCAATGAAGCACACAGCAATATTGAATATTGGGCTGCAGCGTCGAGGAGAACCATAGCTTTTTGTATTAAAGTGACACTAAGTTCACTGTGGTACAAAACCGAGCTCATTGCTGTCTGGATAAGTACCATAGGTTTACGTGTTGTACTGGTTCTAAGTTAACTGTGGCATCCAAGATCACAAAAGGTGTTACAAAAAGGCAGGAAACGTTTAGGTATTGTGAGACCGCTCCTTTAAATGTTCCGTGTTGACTGTATTCAATCCAGAGAAATCATTGATATTTAACTTACTTTGTGAGCATTCACCGTATTCGCGCTGGACAATGCTGAAAAATTGAAAGAGTGTATCTAAGTGACACTGAATCTATAATACAGATGTTGCTATATGGCGTCTTACATTTAATAAGATATCAACCTACATTTGATGCTGCAGGGAACTGCGGGAATCGTTTTTTTTATATACATTGGGGTACAACAATGCTAACTTTAGTCAGCCATAGTGAGGGTTTTGTAAAGACACACAAATATCCGCAGGAGTCAGCAGTGTAAAAAGTGAAAGCTAGAGTGCTGATTTAAGTCAGCCAATTTTTTGGTGGGGGGGCGAGGGAGGAGTGTTAGATGGCACACAAGCAACTGCAGGAGTCCGCAGTGTTTGTAGATGGTGGAAGATTAGAGTGCAGAAAACTCACTCGAATGTCAAAATGAACTATTTTGTACATTACACATAATGAATAAGAAAAAAGACTAAAACGTAACAAAAGAGAGCCATCCCTAATAATAGGGGAACGTTAATGACACCAGAGTATGTCACAATTGCTGCACCAGTTAGTATAGGGTATATGTTAGTTGAACACGAGAGTGTGATATGATAGCCCAACAGTTCTATATAACAGGCTACTTTAACGACATTACATCTTTGAATTGGATCATATGATTGAATTACTAACACACTGTGCAAATTGGATTCCTAGCACACATAATTTGGATCCCTATCATTGGGAAATATGCATATTAGCTTGATCAGATACCATATAGACATGCGGAGTGGGTGCAGGATGTAACTCAACAGCAGCATAAGCAACATGAGGGTAGGTGACTCAAAGATCCTAGTAAATGAAGAAGACGTACAAAGGTAGTGTATCCTTTCATTGAATTAAGGACTGTTATTTAGAATATTCATTTTTAAATGTGCATGAGGGCATTACTTTCAATTTAAACTTTTCAGGACGTCAATGGGCCTAGTTGGAAGTCTGTGGACCCAGCAGGAGGAATAGCCCCTATTTCTTGTGTTTACATCAATTTCAAAGTTGGGCTTCTTGTGGAGACTACTGGACCTCTGGTTGGAGTTTGTGGATGTCATGCATTTTTGGATGAATGATCATATTGTTTGCCTGCCAACAGTATACTTTGTACTTGTGGTACAGTAGTTAATGAGAGAGAACAAAAGGTCTTAATATGCCCTTAAGAATTGTTTCTCATGTTTATGTATTCATGAAAGCATAAGTGGAATAACAGTGATTTCATCTGATGATATCATTGATGGCGTTGTATGTGATCTAATCAGTGATTTCATCAAGTATATAACTTGAGCTGTCATCGCCAATGTTATCAATGATGTCTATTGAGATATCATTAGCAATCTCATGTGAGATAGATAGATAGATAGATAGATGCTCATTTTTTGTGAATCTCAAAAGGACTTGTGCAAATTGGCTCCTCCCATTTAGTACACCAGGGTTTGCTGTGGATCACCTGGGTTTTAGACCTTTATTGTGTGTGAGTTTCCCTACCTGAGACTCACTCCCAGAAATGTAATGGTAAATTGGACTACCTGTGGGTAAGGGGCACTGAGCTTGTTGCAAGTGGACATGTGTGCACACAGGTGTGCGTATGGAACCCTGCTGCACTTGAGAGAATACAGTCATGCTCAGTCTGGTAGCTGCAAATAGGTAACCTGCCTGTGACAGTTTTAAACTGCAGATTTTACCTGTCAAAATACTCCTACTGACAAGCCTAAACCGTCCTTTCAAATATAATTAAGTCATCCTTATGTAGACCTGCTTGCCCATAAAGGCAGAGTGCAGGTTCCAGATATTGAAGAGTGGACATGTAGAAATTAATGTTGAACATGTCCTTACAGTGAAATGCTTTAATGCTAAATTAGGATAGGTAGCAGCTAGAAAAATAATTGTGTCACTCATCTGAATGGTAATTTAATTTGAAATCCTCTTTAACAGCAATTTTGCATTTTAAATTATTACTTTAGAAGTACCGCTTTTAGAAAGTTGGCATTTTCCTGGCTAAAGGTTCTGGGAGCTTCCAGCTGCCTGTGCTGGTGATGCTACTCCCACTAGGAAATGTGTTTTGGAGCCAGACAGTGCACAAAAGGGCCTCAGTGTAGACAGGGTGGGTCTTCCTGACTGGATGGCTGGGGAAGAGTTGGGCCCTGCCTTGATTATACTTCAAAGGGACTTTCCCCAGCACACAAAAAGAGACCCGACACAAGCTTTTTGTGTTACTAGCTTTTAGAGCCAAACCCAGAGAAGAGGGAAGAACTAGCCAGAACCAGTTTTAGAGTTCGACAAAGGGTGTCACATACACTCGGACTGCACTGGGCATAAAAGTGTAATCCTCAGAACATGAAAAGAGAGCAAGTCCCTGGACTGAGATAGCGGCAACACCAGGGACAGCTGGAAGGACAAGCCACCTGAAATTCTTATAGATCTAAGACTATCTGCAGCTGACCCCAACACTAGTGGGTCACTCCAGGGCCTGCGATGCTGCCCCCCTTACAGCCCCTGATGCTGTGTCGGGGGAAGATGTGAACCCCACTGCCCCCTAGATGTCCTGGAAGATGGCCAGGAGGCCATGGGGTCTGCGGCATGCACAGCCGAGGAGAAGGCTGATTCAGTGAGCAAGTGAAACCAGTCCCCCACAAAGTGCCTGCTAAAAATGCTCCTTGTGGCTCGAACTACCCATCAGGAGTAAAACAAGCCATCAAACTTTGTCTAATGGGACCAGAGTTTTGAACCTCCAAAGATTTTGATCTTTAACAGCTCCAGAGCCGAGAAACAAAGTGCGTTGGGCTCCACTGCATGGTCTTAAATTAACCCTGGAGCGGGCCAGTGCCTGGGAGTCAGTGCAAGATTAATTCATTTATTTTGTCCAGTGAGGGGGCATGCTTAGGGCCTCCTCCTCAGACTCTTTTTGTTCTAGGGGACCCCGTCCCCTGAGATAATGCAACCTTGAAATGGAGGTGGGTCTCCCGAAAGCAAAGACAAGGTGCCAGGATCTTATCCACAGAAACTAAAAGAAGGATGCTGCTCCTTGATGCAGGAGCATAAGGGAAGTGCTCCCAAGCTGCAGTAGAGAAAATGTTGCCAGGTCTCACTCAGCACTCACCTGAGCAGCTCATCTCTCCTGAACACAGCAGGATAGCAACAAATATAATACTCACAGCTCCCAGGCTCGGGGTGCCTCACTGTGCCTCTCAAGAGGTTGATTTTCCTAATTTCTTGTATTTTGTGGTGTCCCCCAAAAATCAAGGGGCACCAGCAATAAAAACTAAGTGCTGTGGGGGCTGCAGGAAGTGCAGCAGTCCATCCCAGGAAGTTAACTCTTTCTCTCCCAAGTTTTAGGAAACATGAATTGGTTAGACGCTTTCACAATTTTAAAAAACTTTTGTTCTACAGCCTGGTAGTGAAGGGACATCTAGTGGTTGGGTCTATGGCTTCATTTTACATAGCCTAAATGTGTAAAAGAAAGACACAGAAGCATGTTAATTTGATTTTAAATGCTTTATTGACAGTGTTTTGTTTTTTTAAATAGTGCAATGATTCATTGACAATAATGACTGCATTTAAACATGGTTACTGATACAATGGTGATGTTTTAACATATGGTTAATTGGGCTTTTAATATGGTGACTATTAGACCTGGTATCCTTGGCGTGGGTTTTCCCTGTATTTTTGCCTTTGCCTCCTGTGTTTTTGCTGTGTGTTAGACTTCGTTTTTGCTGGACTAGACGCTTTAGACACTTTGCCACTGCTGTTCAATGCCAAAGTGCGAGTGCTCCATCTGTAAATTGTTGTTATGGTTTGGTGATTCCATGATTGGCAGATTGATTTACTTGTCAGTCCCTAGTACAGTGCACTGTGTGTGCTCAGGGCCTGTGTATCAAATGCTGCTAGTGGGCCTGCAGCACTGATTGTACCACCCACATAAGCAGCCTGTAAAGGTAACTCAGACTTGCCACAGCAGTGCTTGTGCGCAGTTTGGTAATGACATGTCGACCTGGCAAGTGCTCCCACTTGCCAGGCCCTAACCTTTCCTTTTCTTACATGTGAGTCACCCCTAAGGTAGGCCCAAGGTACCCCTGTGGGCAGGGTGCAGTGTATGTGAAAGGTAGGACATGCCTGGATGTGTGTGGCATGTCCTGATAGTGCAATGCTGCTAATTTCGTCTTTCACAATTGAAAGACTATCTGTCCCATAGGATAGAATGGAAGTTAATTTATAACATCTTATAAATATAACTTCCCATTGGGACAAGATAGGAAGATACATTTTAGTATGCCTGAACTCAGAATATAAAGATGTATCTTATAGTAAGGATGATTTTTACATTCTGTGTTTGAAAATACCACTTTTAGAAAGCAGGTATTTTCTTGCTTAGCCATCCAGGGTACCTCTCCTAGATTTGTGTATTGACTGTCTGGCTTTAGAGTGACAGGGGCTGGTGATGTGCATTCTGTTCAAACAGCCACTTGGGGGGTTGAGGTGTGTCCTGCCTTTCCAGGGCGAGTCAGGGCCGGGATGAATAAACCTGGGCTGCATTTAGAGTAGGGTAAGGAGATTCCTTTCACACCTGAATGGGCCTGGTCTGCTTTGGACAACACTGTCTCCACCTCCTGCCAGGAAGCTGCACTGGAGAGGACAGAACTGGTTTTGGCTGGGCAAAAGGCTTCTCTGCCACCAGAGAACAAAGGATTTTGTACTATAAAAACTGAAGCCCAGACCCCAGACTTTTAGATCAGTTTTGGGCTTCAAGAGGAACCTCTGCCAAGGAGAAGAGCTGGAGAAAACTGGCGGAGGAGTACTGCCCCTTTGCTCTGTGCTGTCTGGGGTTGGCCTGCAGTAGCTGTTCTGCCAAGGAGAGGAACTGTGTATGTATCCTGCTTGAGAAAATATCTCCAGGGGTGTGGAAGTGAAGCTTGCCCCTTGTTCAAGAGGTCTCAGGAACAGCAAAGACCTCACCATCCTTCTGGGCACCGCCTCTGGAACTGCTGGTTTCAGTCGCCGCAGAAGAAAAGGGCAACCGACTCTGTCAGCGAGTCCGTCGCAAGATTACGTGCCCTGAAGGCCCTGCAGAAGGCACCGCCGCTCTTCACACCGCGTCCTTGGTTTCACCAATGCCGTCTTGACGATCGTCACCGAGACGTTGCTCGCACAGCGTCCTGTGGGCATTGCATTCCACACTGCCTCGCTTCACCATGCCTGGACGTCACCAACACCGTCGCTGCTCGACCGGAACTTATACCGGCTCTGTCATTTGCACCACAACCTGCCAGCACCGCATCGAGCACTGCCTCACCCTGCACCGTAAGCCTTGGCCTCACCGATGCCTTCTGGACGATCATTACTGAGCTGCTGCCTGCACCGTATTGTGAGGGCACCGCACCCTGCACCGCTTCCATTTTTGCAATGCAACTGCGACGGTTGCCCGACCGGCTCGTAACATCGTGTCAGCCACCACGAGAAAGGTACTGTTTTCGAGTCTGTCTTTGCTTTAGCTGACCCTTACCGACGCGGTTGGCTGGAATTGTTAGACTGTCGTTTTCAGCATCGCGGTAGCCCCGGACGGAGCTACCGACTGTGTTTTTCAGCTATTTCTGCAAGTTAAAGGTTATCTTGCAAAGTAACAATTTTTTACAGAATTGTACTGTGGATTTTTGCCATTTTTGGTCTTGTTTGATTTAGATAAAGTTTTACTTATTTTTCTAAACTGGTGTGGGGTCCATTTGTAGTGTTTTCAGTGTGTTACTATATGCATGCACAAATGCTTTACACCCCCATGGTAGCTGCTCGTGTCAAGCTACCAAGGGGGTGAGCAGGGGTTATTTTAGAAGTGTATCCCCCCTACCTTCACTAGGAAGAAGGGTCCCTACTTGGATAAAGGTGCCTACTATTGGCAACTAGAGACTCCCATTTCTAACAGTGACCGTTTGACAAATACTCTGCCACAATAGAGTATGGCACACCTAGACGTATACTCAAAATTGAATACATGAAAAAGCATACCCCGTTTAAAAAACCCATAATGTTTTGTTAGTTAGACCCTTACTGTAATAAATGGGGTTTCTGGTTGGCCAGGGTATGCATCTAAGCCAGGCAAAACTCACCACTCTAGTCAGGGCACACCAAATATAACCTGTGCTCATTCTATGGTAGCTTGACGCAAAGCAGTAAGGCTTATCATCAGAGGCAATGTGTAAAGCATTTGAGCAACACACTCACACCAGTAACACAATGAAATCATGACAAAAGTGACTCCACTCGAGATTATAAGAAAATATGTTTCTATATTTTATATATATCATAAGACCAAAACAACATAAATCATAAGTATTGTGCATACGAAGCAATTACTGCAAGAGGATACTTGTTATCCTGATACTGCAAAAGTCAAAATAATACACATTATGATATCAGGGGATAAAATGTAGTAATTAGGTAAGGAAAATAAATTTGTAGATCCCCAATGACCATCGTAAAGACATAAGCTACTATGTGTCATCACAATGAGTACCGAAATAATAGATGCTCAGTACATCGTGTACATTTTATGTAAATACTGAAAGAGTACTTGTTATTCTGGGAATGCAAGAATAAAAACGGTATACAATAATATTTAGGGCATGATATGTAGCATGTAAGCAATGAAACACATAAGTCACCAAAGTTCACCATCAGTACATCAGTAAACGCAGTGAATACTTAGGTCATAGAATGCAAATCATCACCAAATATCACCATAAATATGTAGGGCACAGCGCACCTGCGCTCCTTTTATGTGTCATATGGTAAATAATCACAGAATCTATGGCACAGGAACGCCTGTGCACCTGCTACACATTATACAGTAATTTAATGTGCACATTGTTTTCAAATACTACCCTGCGTTGTTCCAGGGGTCCTCTCCAGAGGTTTCACCCTAAAATGCAGGACAAATGCTCCCAAGCCCAGCACAGCAAGTAAGTGAAGCTGAGGGAGCACACACTCTGTCTATTTCAGCAGGGGGGCCTTGCTGGACCACCCTGTATACAGAGTAGGAAAATACAGCTGCCTGTGAGCGCACAATACAACGTAGCTGTCGGTATCACGCAGCTTCCAGCAATAATGTCCGGCTTTGCAGCACACCTGGAGCCTTCTGGGGTCACGCAGAATGCTGTGAAGAAATGCCCAAGAGGACGGGGCCGGGGCCTCCCTCAAGGAGTGCAGCGGCCTCTCATGGCAATGCTGAGGGTGGGGCTAGCCTTGGTCATGGCAGCTCCACTTCAACCACGGCAACAGCCAGCTAAGAGTCTTTCCCTCCTGCAGCATGAAACACTGCCCAAGCCCCGACAGTGCTCTGTCCTATGACGGGTGCCTGAGTGTAGAAGCACGGGGACCAAAAACAGGGAAACGGACACCTGTTGGTTTCTGAGGCATCCACCAGAGTATCAATCCCTGATAAACAATCAAAGCACAGATCAGCAAAACAGCACTCACCACACACTAGGGGGCGTTTTGGCTAAGAGTGCCCGCACTGTCTCACATCAACACCCGCCCCGGCTGGAAGACTCAGGGAGATGTTCTCGTCATGCACTGCTCTCTCCCCAGGAACACAACGCTAAACACACACTTCTCGTGCCACTGAAGTGAAGGTTCAAAGCGCCCGCTATACGCTGTTCCAGGCAACTTCTTTTGTTTACCAGGGAGAAAGTACTCAATTTCGCTAGTTGTTAGGTCAAAGAGGGATAGAAAATTAAGCGTTCTCCACGCCCTAGGTGAAAAGACAAAGAGCATAAAACAGCGCGCAACACACACTTAACACGAAGAGACTGTTGTATTCCGCTTTAGGTGTCCGTATATAGGTTTTCCTGAATCATGTCCTTATATAGGCACAATTCGCATTGCCCTTATATAGGCATAGAATCCCTGTCCTTATTTAGGCATTAACCGTGCACTCCAAATACAGGCATGGTCACCGACATCCATCCACCCTAACGTCACAACGAGTTCTTAGAAACCAGACCCTTAAGCTTCGAGAGTTCCCCTATCACAGGACTATTGATTTCTCCAAGAACTCATCTATTATGTATGAACCGTTATACTTTAAGGGTTCATTCCTGACGTCTTCCTCTGTCCGACTTCACGTCAATGCTAACATTCCAAGACACCTACCAGGTATAAATATACCTTCCCTTGCCCAAGCAAGTTAGAGGAGACCTCGACTTCAGAGGAGCCCGTATCCCAGCCTGACACACTGAGAAGATGCTGTCATTCCTGCACGCAGAAGAATCCAGCTTCCAGTGTTCTGACTCCCTTCATGGGGTGTTAGAGTTCCAGATCCGGCAGGAGATTCCCACCTCTCTCATTCTCAAGGTATGGAGCTGACTAGATCCTAGAGGGACTCTTGGCATACTAGACTTAACATACTCTTAGTATACCATACTAGAGAATACTCCACCTACTTCTACCTTTCCCTGCACCTAGACTAGGTTAGGTACATTGGGGTAGAACTAGCTTAGAGACGCATCGTATGAGTACTCGCATTCTTAGCTCATGTTATTTATGTACGTGAATATATGCTAAAAGATAATGCTAGCGCAGTATTATTTATTTCTACTGCTTACGCTGTACATTATTTATCTTGCGTACTGTCTTGTGATCATAACAGCACATATCTCTTACACGAGAAACAAGACTGTTCAATAGAACCCTTTTTATTGAAATGCCTGTCTTTCCTTTCTGTGTAACTCTGTAGAAACGAAGCATGCACGATTGACTGAGTGAAACTGTTATCTATTGTTTCCACGATTCTGAGACGTGTTCCGATTCTAAAGGGAATAAAAGTTGTCATGTTTTTCGGTTGCCAGAAACTACTCCTTCTTGTTCTCAAGGAGTTTCTAGTGGCCTCTGAGCTGGCTGGCACAAGTAATTAAGTTTAATATACTCGATAGGGACATACCGACCTTAGTCCTATGTCAAACCTATAGTGTATATTATTCCAATGCGCAGAGCCTATTAGGGAAATAGGAACTACACTACATGGCGCCCAACGTTTGGTAAGGCAGTAATTTAACGCTAGATACTGAGTAACTCATTCGTGCTTTTCTCAGAGACCCTTACTCACATACTCCATAAGACGTCTGGAGTGGGTAGGGCTAAATATCCACCATAACTAAATAGGGAAGCACCCTATATATTAGTTGTTTGGTTTGTTCAACGTTGAAGGATACAGTGTTCCAGAATATTGTGCACCTTATCTTTTTGTTTCCTTGAAACTTCTTCTACATTTTTCAAAAAACAAATGTCCACACGGGACAATGTCACCGACACCGGTGGAGCTACGGCTGATCCAGTCATAGCAGTTTTTAACTTTACAGGTTTAAATGAACCCGAGGAGGGTGTTATAGACATCAATCCATACTTAAGAAGAGCCATCACTCTAAAACTTATAAAACATGGCCTACCACCAAGAGGCGGTAGAGCAGTTTTCGTGATAGAGGCACACGAATCCTATCAGACAGAGGTATTCTATTCATGGGTAATATTTCCTGAATCAAATTCAGTAACAAGACTGTTTCACTTCTACAAAGAAGATGAACCACCAGAGGAATATATTCCTTTCGAGGATATTGAAATTCCACTAACATACCAGGAGCATCAGCTCTGGTTTAAAGGCGCCCTAAAACATCACAAAAACATTACCAGGCTCGGTCCACTAGGTAGACCAGGAGCAACATGGCCGACTACACTCCTCATCCTGACCTCGAAATAATGTCAGACGAGGAGCTACTTACTCAACTTACAGAGTTAATAAAAATTTACAGACAATTAGTCCAATATGTCATGCAGACTTTCACAGTCCAACCACCATTAACAATTCCAAATCAAACTCCTCAACAGGGGAATACACTAAACATTACACCACAGACTCTATACGCAGTCATGGGAAAAATGCCCACAAAACGTGAGCAAATTCCATTCTGGATAGCTCAATAAATTACTCAAATCGAAGCAGTATTTCCAAATACTAGCCCGTATGAGAAACACAGAATCCTAACAATCTGTTTACTGATGGGGATCACACCACAACTGGAAGACTGCACCACTTGGGGCTCAGTCTTTGCTGCCAACTATACTAAAACACATGGTGTTCCGTCAATTGCGATAATACCTGATGTCCTGAAACAAATTCAAAACGAATACGGGGCAGAGCCTGCTCTGAATTTAGGTATGAAATTACTGAAAAATTTCAACCAGGTCTCAACAATAATATTATCTAATATTAAAGGGGAGGCAGCAGCAGTGGCGATCCACCAACGATTAAGGGAATTCGATGTTACAGAACATCAAACAGAACTACCCAGTATAATAGAACAATCTTATGCAGAATTAGGAAGAGATAGTTTAGGTGGAAGACCATTGAAGCCAAAACTATCTGAAAGTCCTGAAAAGGACTCTATTAAACAAACTCCTACATCTTCTAAAAAGAAGTGGGAAACTAATAAACAAAATTCAAACGAGAAACGTTCTCAATCCCGAGGTAGGTCTCCTCAAAAGGAGCCCTCTGAAAGGAGGTATTACCTCAGGAATAGGGATAATTTGAAAAAATCTGACAGGTATCAAGATACTGATACACGTTCCTCTCGTACCTTTCAGATCTCGTCACAGACATTGGAAAGAAGAGGACGGTCAGAACATAAAGAAGAGCGCGTGAAATCAAAAGACGACAAACACGTTCCGAAAAATAAATCTAAACCTCAATTCTCAAAAAAGAAGGTAGCAGGTCTGAAGATCAGACATGCCGAGGATACTGAGAACACAACTCAAGAACGGAGAATGGGCTCAGACAGTGCTGGACAGTGCAGCAGAAGTCACAATAGCTTGCCAGAACCTGATGGAACTTCTGGAGATAGTGGACTTGAATGAGTACATTACAGTTGAGACTATAGACACCAGGGTTAGTACTCCACAAAAGTTATATAAAATAACACTCCGGATGGAGGGTGACATACCTAGACAGGTGAAAGCACTCTTTTGGGAAAAACTTTCAAGGGGTTATGACATACTTCTAGCAGAAAAAGACTGGCCACCACAATTTGGCAGGGAGTGCCCACATGGCGAGGACATTATTATGCCTGCCTTCTCTAACCATATTCCAATTCATCTAAAATATACTTATGCCAGGAAATGGGCAGTTGCCCAGGCCCCAGCATTATACAAAAATCATGTAGGATGGGATGAGGATTCACCCCACCATAAAAGACATCTGAAAAATGAACCTACTGCACAAAGGCAGTACCCAATAAAGCAAGAAGTTAAAAAACAGGTCAGGGAGATCTTAGATCAACTTGAATACCAAGGGGGATTGAAACATGCACCTCTTCAATGAACAATCCTTTGTTTCCTGTCTCCAAACCAGACAATACCTATTGTCTAGTTTTGGATTACAGACACTTAAACACTTGTTCAAAAACATTTGCAGTGCAAAATGCACATAGTACAGCATTAATGAATAACATTGTGCGTAAAAAATATAAAACCACATTAGACATCTCAAATCGTTTCTTTTGTCAAAACATAGCACCTGGAAGCAGGTACTTAACAGCTTTCTCAATAATGGGGACCCAGCGTCAATTTTGTCGACTCCCACAAGGGTTGAAGAACAGCCCGGGGTTATTCTCAACTAGAGTAACGGAGTTACTACAAATTTATGATAATGAGGCATTGTCATGTGTCGATGACATCTATCTGACAGACGATGACCTGGATAGGCACTTGAACAGGGTGAGCACCATTATACTGGGCTTCGCCTCTGAGGGCTACAAATTCAACTTCAAAAAGTCCAGAATTGCCCATCTCAATGTCCTGTTTCTAGGATATGAGCTTTCAAGTGAAGGCAAGAGCTTGGCAGCCAAATTTTTAGAAAAGTCTGCGCTGCTCCAACCTCCTAAAACGCTGCAAATTTACAATCCATCTTGGGTTTCCTAAATTTTGGAAGAACTTACATTCTAAATTACGCAGAAAGGGTTAAACCTCTCTACGCATTAATCAAACCTGATTTTTCAATCAAGAATTGGACACAAGAACACACAGAAATCTTGCGTTCACTCCAAGCTAACATGTTAGCAACAAATCACTTACAAACACGCTTAAGTCAAAGCAACTTAGTGATCCGAATAATTTCGGGTCAAAGCGGATTCACCTACTTAACATTTAATGAGGGTGAAAAAGTACCAATTGCATACAAATCACATTTGTATACACAAGCAGAAATGCGCTTCACTTCAACAGAAAAATTCTGACAGCAGTTCAAACCGCTGTAGCAAAAGAAAGAGCTCTAGCCCAAGGGAAACGCATTATTGTCGTAACCCCAGTACCGGCTCTAGAAGCGGTAACAAAAGCGAGCATTCCAAATGCTAAAGCATTACATCCAAGATGGATACAATGGGTTAATTCTCTTGCTGCAACAGATATTGAATATGTTTTTGATCCCGATCTAAAAACACAAGCGTTCCTGCAATATGAACATGAATGTCCTCTGCCCCTCGATCAGTACGAATTCATAATTTACACTGACGGATCCGCACAACCCGCAACAGGGAGTAAGCAAGCTTACAGTGCAGCGTGCGCAATCGTTAAAGGTCGCATGCGCGATGGCAACTTCAGACCTATGGTCACAAAAACCCAATATCTAGGAGATTGCACAGCTCAGCGAGCTGAACTACAAGCATTCAAACTGGCACTTGAAAGTACAGATCGAGAATTCCCCACACTAATAGTGTGCGATTCTTTCTACTGTGTACAGTCGTATAATGAATATATACAAACTTGGCTTGAAAACGGGTTCAAAGATGCAAAAGGTGGCACAATAAAGCATAAAAAGCTTTGGGAACAAGTAGTTCAGTTAAAAAGCGAACTACCAAAGGCTCACGTGATACACACTCTGAGTCATCAACGTGATGGCGTTCACGTTGCAGGGAATTCATTGGCTGATGAAGCCGCAAATGGGGGCTGTTCAGACGGCTTCCGTAGCTGCGATCACTCGTTCAAAAACGAGAATAGACAGTGAGATAATGTTGGCTGTCAATACTACGAGCAAAGGCAGTGGTGCAGCGTTACCAAAAAGGTTTCCACTCAAGTACTCTTATGTAATTGATGCGAACAACGTTCCTTTTGCTCGAATCCCTGGAGTGGGGGATAGGGTAATTCCAAACAAGGAACGCAGATTAGGACTAATCCTAGCAGCACATGAAGAGATAGCCTCTGCCCATGCAGGTATTTCTGCAACAGTATCTTTACTAAAACAAAGATATTGGTGGCCTGGCATTAGGAAACAGAGCAAGAACTATGTTCTGGAATGTGACATATGCCAACAGATGAATGTCTCCACAGTGAAACGTCCTGCGCAGACACCCCTGTTAATTTCAGACAAACCATTAGCTTGTGTTTACCTGGACCACTGCAATCCCCTGCAAAGGGACGGAAACTATAAATATATCATGGTCGCAGTGGATTCTTGCTCTAGGTTCCTATGGATATGGCCTCAGCGCTCAGCTGACGCTCGAACTGTTATAAAAGATTTGCGAGTCTTTATCGGCACATACGCAATAGGCACGCTACATTCTGACCAGGGCCCTGCGTTTAGCTCTCGGGCTTACAAAGAAGCCAAGGCCAATCTGGGCGTTGCATTGCGGTACTCCTCTCTGTTTCATCCTGAGGGAAATTCTGTTGTGGAAAGGAAAAACCGGGACATAAAGCAGTCTATAACAGCTAGGGTATTAGGTTCGGGTGATGGGTGGGTCAAACATCTTTATGGGGTCCAACGCTCATTAAACAATTTGCCAAGAAGTTCTCTAGGGGGGGTCACTCCATATGAGGTCCTATTTGGGACAAGAATGTGGGTGCCCGATCTGGAATGTAGCGGCACAGTGGTGGAAAATAAACCCTTTGATATCAAAGATCGTTTGGCTGTTTTACAGGATCTCAATGAACTAAGATCGAAACAAAGCAACGTATTCCTGCAGCCAACCAACACTGGGGAAAAACCGGCGGTCCCAGCAAGGCCTGTCTGGATTCCAAAAGTTGGGGATCTAGTGAGAGAGAAAATTGCGGACAAGAAGGAATTTGGACCTTCTTACAGACAACCAGTACCTGTCCTAGTCATACACGGAACAAGAACAGTACTTCTGCCGCCCCTTGCTGGAAGAAAGGAGAAAAGATTTGTGTCCCTCGACCTCATCAAACCACAGTATGTGGCCAATACTAAATAGTAGGCCTCGTGGACTCCGACCTAGTAGCAGACACACTCCTCTCACTACTATCCAAGAGGTTCAAACTGAAAGACTGATAACCATCGAGAATTCAGCAGTAACAGATGAAGGACTGAGCAACAATGCTATGGAACTCATCCCTCTTGAAACACAAATAACAGTTCATCCAAATACACCTGTCTACACCAATGTAACAAGTGATCAACTGGTCCCAGCGATTTCTACAAATCCTGATGCAATTCCAACAATTGACAGAACTGCTTCTGGCTACTTCATTAACTTTGATACGTTTTCTGAGGATCTGAGTGAGCCCGAGACGTCGCCAACATCAAAAACTTTTAAACAGCAAGTACAAGACTTTTTACATTTTTTGAGAAAGACTTATCTGGTGTCACCATGGATTGAACCTTGGGTTATTTATGGAATATTTTTCTTCCTGCTTTGGCTAGCTTTGGTCATGACTATGAGCGTGCTTATAAATGGCAGATACATCCATTTGGACATTGACAGAAAAGAAGTGAACTTACTTTTAAAAGCTCACAAATCATCCCATTGTGAAACAAGAGACTTGTCTGCAGTGAACATCACAGCCATTCCTATACAGGATGGTATAGTGTGGGACAAAACAGATTTCGATATTTTGAGTCTTACGGAACATTTGAACATTCCACATTTATTTAAGATCTCACTAAGTGATTTTGTTTCATCCAGCACCTTTTCTGATGATTGGGACTTTGAAACTGTAAATGACATGATGTTTGACCTAGAAAAATCTGCTGCATTTTCTAATAATGAATATTTAGAGGGTTCATCAGACTATGAACAGCTGTATTTCTATAACCACTATGGTCATCATTTTTTGCATAAATCTGCAACACCTAGAAATGTGTTTATGTTTAACCAATGGGAGCATTGTCCTACACCACCAAAAGGTAGTTCAAAAACATTTGCTAAAAAGTTTCCATATTTTTCAGGGTACAATACATCTGACCCAGAAACATTTTACTATAAAAATGTAAACAAAACAGGACTGAAAATTATGTTAACTAATACAAAACAGATTTACTCTGCAGCATTTATTGCCCAACTGTCTAGACAGGTTTTCGACTTTTGGAAAAACACAATAGACACAAAATCTGTCTGGGGTACTAAAGATTGGCAAGTGCAGGGGATAGAAGCTTTGTTTAGAGCCTGTATCGTCCCTCAGCAAATAATGTTTTTGAATGACACTGTCCAACAAACGTCTTGCCTTGGGTTAGCCAAGATCAAAGACATGAAAACTCCTTCTGTACCAACACCTGCAAGTGATAATAATACACAGGCAGCGGTTACAGTTGACACAATACTACAACTCAACAGAACTAATCCTGATTGGAGAAAATGGTTGATCTGGCCCACAGACACAAACAACTGTCAAGAGAGATTCCTGAATAAAACACAGGGGTTTACTATTCATAGGCCAGACCCACGATACGTCCAAAGACAGCATCCGGGGGTAGTAACAACATACAGTGTAGGAAAATTATGCCTCGATTGGCTGCAAAAATCTACACTTAAGGATGTAAAACAACACTTATCTTTACTTAAAGAAGACGCAGACCATAGGGAATTCTTGCTTGGACCAAGAAAACCGCGTCAAAAACGTTTCATATATGCCGGCATTTATGCTGCTTATAATGAAGCATGGAAGGTGTCACAAATGGAGGCCGCAGAACGAATACGTGAACTTGATCGTATTAATTTAGAGAAAACTCTTTCTGTGGTCGACAATGGGTTAACAACTTTGCCCTCCAGAATTTATTCCTTGTACAGTATTGTATCCTCTGCTATCGACATACTGGAACAAGATTTAGCCATGTTACAGCAAGGCCAGTCTCAGTTACGTTCTATTATGTTATTAAGCTGGACGCTGCAATCTTTGCGTGCGGGCTATGTGCCTTGGCGTTTTATCAACACAACGGCTCTGTTTGCAGAATACAATCTAACTGATAAACAGATCGAACTGGCACAAAGGGGAGCAAAGTATACAGTACTGAGCATTGAAAAACTTGAAAAATTACCATTCACGGTGGCAGAAAAACCAGCTACAGAATGGCTTATTCATGGCAAAATTAGTCTACCTGTGACTACTTTCCAGTTTCTGTATTGCCTTAAACAGATGCAAGCAGGCAAATATGAAAGGTTGGGTAAAGAATACATTAAGACATCCTGGAATTTACCTTACACCTATAGATGTTGGAGTGGGGATCGTGAAGTGTTTCTAAGCGGTACACACTGTGAAAGTGCACTAAGCGGTTCACTGATTTGTCAGGACATATCTTTATACGGGGCTTGCAATGGTTCTGTGGCAAACTTGTCCTGCCACCAGCAGGGTACACCAGCTGCTGTGATTAATATACAACGTTTGGACAACTTTCTAATGGGAGTTACCTCATGTTGAATGATCAGAGTTGCTGTGGCATGTTGCCAGGCATCCCATATCTAGTAACAGTCAACTCCAGGGTCACTTGCTGTATGCAAGTATTGTTTGCCCCAATAGACACAGTCAGGGTGTCGCCTTTATGGCCTTCGTTGAATGTCTCTTTTATACGATTTGATACTTTAAGCAGAATGAAAGCCATGCTTATACAACAATAAGTGCCTTTGACCTCGGCCAAAGAAACCTATGATCTTCAAGTTGCAAGGACTTCGGCTAAGATACAGGCTTTAATTCGTACAAACTGCCCTATACATTTCGTAGAAATGATAGGACGTATCTTCAACATGTCTGATACAAGCGAAATTGTACATTTATTTAAGACCATCTGTTACGGACTATTAGCACCTTTCCAGGCTGTCCTCGGAATCATCCCAAACTTCGCACATTCGGTGTTTGGTGGTGTGCCGTTAGTTCTAGCACTTGTTGCAGGAATTCTGTTTCTATTCCTCCTACTACGCTATGGCAAGCCTCTTCGCCAACATCACTCCGAGCGATGTGGAGAGAGCCCTCCTTGAACGGAAATGCCGTGAGCAAATAGTACAGCTTTTGGGCATGCCTCGTCTAAGGGAACTTAATACAACGTGGTTCCTGTCATTCAGACCAATCTGGCAAGATTGCATCTTACCTGTTCTACGCTGCCTGTTTTGCGGTGAAGAATGCGTGCTAGACACCTGTCTAACACTCCCATCAGTCATGCCAATATATATCGATACTCTGCTGGACCCGATAACGGCCCATGCTGTGTGTTGTCCCCAGAGGCTTCCAATCCTGATGGCGGCATTCATTGAGATCGCACAGACGCTTCCGGCTGCTGCTGCTGAGGTACGAGATGGATCAACGGGCACACAGGTAACAACAGACGCGAACATTGCATCTTCTGCTGAAGGCGATGTTTCTCATCTCTGTGCAATTAACCTTCTGAACGAGGTGTTCCAAATGTCACCAACTTCGGTGGACGATATTTTGGCTATGGAAATAGATGATCTAATGTTTACGCCAGACCCATACACTGACTTTGATTCTGCTCACAGTGTACCAGGGCAACAATGAAATTTGGCCTTCATATTTTTCAAACTTGGAACTTTTCCCAGAATTGAACTTTTTTCTTTTTAATTTTTTTTTTGAAATGACATGGCAAATGAACAATCTGCTTACAGTAGAACTAGTCTTATAAAACGGACTTCTTTGAATACATCCAGGGACACATTGTCACCTTATTTGTCTAACATTTCATTTAATTCCATGAGATGCAATGGCTTTGATTTTAAGAACTTATCGACCATTTCATCATATGTATATATTACTGTTTCATTCATGTTGCATTCTACTTCCGTTATAACCTTAGAATGAAAACGATGCTTTAAATGTACAGTACCTATTGCATTTCAACAGTTTTGAGGTTTTTAAAAAAAATGCTTTTAGAAATGTTTTTAGCAATATGTGGTACTCAATTTTATGTTTAGTATTTAAATGTTTAGCATTTAGTATTATCGTTCAATCGAAAATGGAGTGGGTGTTGTATTCGCTTTAGGAGTCCATATATAGGTTTTCCTGAATCATGTCCTTATATAGGCACAATTCGCATTGCCCTTATATAGGCATAGAATCCCTGTCCTTATTTAGGCATTAACCGTGCACTCCAAATACAGGCATGGTCACCGACATCCGTCCACCCTAACGTCACAACGAGTTCTTAGAAACCAGACCCTTAAGCTTTGGGAGTTCCCCTAGCACAGGACTATTGATTTCTCCAAGAACTCATCTATTATGTATGAACCATTATACCTTAAGGGTTCATTCCTGACGTCTTACTCTGTCTGACTTCACGTCAATGCTAACATTCCAAGACACCTACCAGGTATAAATATACCTTCCCTTGCCCAAGCAAGTTAGAGGAGACCTCGACTTCAGAGGAGCCCGTATCCCGGCCTGACGCACTGAGAAGACACTGTTATTCCTGCACGCAGAAGAATCCAGCTTCCAGTGTTCTGACTCCCTTCGCGGGGTGTTAGAATTCCAGATCCGGCAGGAGATTCCCACCTCTCTCATTCTCAAGGTATGGAGCTGACTAGATACTAGAGGGACTCTTGGCATACTAGACTTAACATACTCTTAGTATACCATACTAGAGAATACTCCACCTACTTCTACCTTTCCCTACACCTAGACTAGGTTAGGTACATTGGGGTAGAACTAGCTTAGAAATGCATCGTATGAGTACTCGCATTCTCAGCTCATGTTATTTATGTACGTGAATATATGCTAAAAGATAATGCTAGCGCAGTATTATTTATTTCTACTGCTTACGCTGTACATTATTTATCTTGCTTACTGTCTTGTGAGCATAACAGCACATATCTCTTACACGAGGAAAAAGACTGTTCAATAAAACCCTTTTTATTGAAACGCCCGTCTTTCCTTTCTGTGTAACTCTGTAGAAACGAAGCATGCACGATTGACGGAGTGAAACTGTTATCTATTGTTTCCACGATTCTGAGACGTGTTCCGATTCTAAAGGAAAGCAAAAGTTGTCATGTTTTTCGGTTGCCAGAAACTACTCCCTTCTTGTTCTCAAGGAGTTTCTAGTGGCCTCTGAGCTAGCTGGCACAAGTAATTAAGTTTAATATACTCGATAAGGACATACCGACCTTAGTCCTATGTCAAACCTATAGTGTATATTATTCCAATGCGCAGAGCCTATTAGGGAAATAGGAACTACACTACAAGACAAGGAACCTAAACAGTGCTCTTTGGAGAACACTTGGGGGCACAAGCAGGGAGCAGGCAGCAGGCCAGCTAAAAAGACAATTTGCAAGGTGTCAGTCCCTTCTGTAGCCCAGCAATGTAGGCAGCAGACCAGCAAAACAAAGCAAGTAGTCTCAATGGCGGTTCCTCCTGGCAGCACAGCAATCCTCTGGTGTAGTATGTAGAACCAGCAGCATCTGGTTACAAGCCCCAGCCAGTGTCTAAAATCATGGGGTCGGAGCCTCTGTACTTATACTGAAAATGCCTTCGATCTAGAGGGCACTTCAAAAGAAACCTTAGAAGTGCACAACACTCCCTTTCAACCCCAGCCCTAGCTCCAGCTTTAGCACTGATTAGCACTGGTAAAGTGCACTGAGTCCTAAAGCCAACAAAATGAGGGTCAGAAAAATAAGAGAAAGAATGCAAAAGGTTTGGAGATAACCCTGCAAAAAGGGCCAGGCCCAGCACTCACCCACTGTGTTGGACTTGGCCCTTTTTGGCTAAAGTTCCTTAAACCTTTTGCCTTCCTCCTAGACCTTTTTCTGACATAATGTTGCCGACTTAGATGCTTTGGGCACTTTGCCACTGCTGATCAGTGTCAAAGTGCAAGTGCTCCCTGTATAAAGTGTTATGGTAATTGGTTGTCCATAATTGGTATGTTTTCCTTACTAGTGAAGTCCCTAGTAAAAGGCACTATGTGTGCCAGGGCTGGTAATGCAAATGCTACTCAATCAATCAATCAATACATTTATAGAGCGCATTACATACCCGCGAGGGTCTCAAGGCGCTAGGGGGGGAGGAGGGGTAGGTGCTGCTATTGCTCGAAAAGCCAGGTCTTGAGAAGTCTCCTGAAGGCCAGTAGGTCCTGAGTCTGTCGCAGGTGGATGGGGAGGGTGTTCCAGGTCTTGGCTGCGAGGTGGGAGAACAATCTGCCCCCAGTGGTTGTTCTTCGGATGCGGGGGATGGCGGCGAGGGCGAGGTTGGCAGAGCTGAGCTGGCGGTTCGGGGTGTAGAAGGTGAGACGTCTGTTGAGGTATGTTGGTCCGGTGTTGTGGAGTGCCTTGTGAGCATGGGTGAGGAGCTTGAAGGTGATCCTCTTGTTGACGGGGAGCCAGTGCAGGTCTCTCAGGTGGGGAGTGATGTGGCTGTGGCGGGGATGAGGCGGGGATGAGGATGAGGCGAGCAGAGGCGTTATGTATCTGTTGTAGTCGTTTCAGGAGTTTGGTCGATGCTCCTGCGTAGAGGGCGTTGCCGTAGTCCAGTCTGCTGCTGACGAGAGCCTGGGTGACCGTCCTTCTGGTCTCGGTGGGGATCCATCTGTAGATCTTGCAGAGCATGCGGAGGGTGTTGAAGCAGGAGGATGAGACGGCGTTGACCTGCTTGGACATGGAGAGCGATGCGTCGAGGATGAAACCCAGGTTGCGTGCGTGGTCGGTGGGTGTTGGTGCAGTTCCTAGTGTTGTCAGCCACCAGGAGTTGTCCCAGGCGAAGAGGGTGGAGCCGAGGATGAGGACCTCCGTCTTGTCCGAGTTCAGTTTCAGTCGGCTGTTTTTCATCCATTCGGCAACGGTTTTCATTCCTTCGTGGAGGTTGGTTCTGGCGGTGGAGAGGATCAGCTGGGTGTCGTCGGCGTAGGAGATGATGTTGAGGTCGTGTGAGCGGACGATATTGGCGAGCGGTGCCATGTAGATGTTGAAGAGGGTTGGGCTGAGGGACGATCCTTGGGGTATGCCGCAGATGATCTCGGAGGCTTGGGATCGGAATGGCGGGAGGCGGACACTCTGGGTTCTGCCGGAGAGGAAGGAGGTGGTCCATTCCAGGGCCTTATCGCGGATCCCTGCGTCGTGGAGGCGTGTGCGTAGGGTGTGGTGGCAGACGATGTCGAAGGCGGCTGAGAGTTCCAGGAGGATGAGGGCTGCGGTTTCTCCATTGTCCAGGATGGCTCTGATGTCGTCGGTGGCGGCGATGAGGGCAGTTTCGGTGCTGTGGTTTTTGCGGAATCCGGACTGGGATGGGTCCAGGATGTTGTTGTCCTCAAGGTAGTGGGTTAGTTGCTTGTTGACGATCTTCTCGATGACCTTTTCCGGGAACGGGAGCAGGGAGATGGGCCAGAAGTTCTTGAGGTCTCTCGGGTCCGCCTTGGTTTTTTTTTAGTAGGGCGTTGATCTCAGCGTGCTTTTGGCTCTCCGGGAAGGTGGCGGTCTCGAAGGAGATGTTTATGATCTTGTGGAGATGGGGTGCGATGGTGGAGCTGGCCTGAAGATGTGGTGCGGGCATGGGTCTGACGGAGAGCCGGAGTGGATGGTGTTCATGGTTTTGATGGTGTCGTCGTCGTTCACGTGGGTCCAGGCGAGCAGGGTGTTGGTGCGGATGGTGGGTGGTGATTCTGAGGTGTCGGTGGCTGTCTGGGGGGTCTGGTTGTCGAAGCTGTCGTGGATGTCGGTGATCTTTCGATGGAAGAAGGTGGCTAGGGAGTCGCACAGGTCTTGTGATGGCAGAATGTCGTTGGTGTTTGAGCTGGGGTTGGAGAGTTCCTTCATGATGTTGAAGAGCTCTTTGGTGTCGTGTGTGTTGTACTCGAGGCGGTCCTTGAAGGAGGTCCTTTTGGTGGTTCGGATGAGGTGATGGTGTCTGCGGATGGCGCTCTTGTGGGCTGCATAGTTGTCTGGGGTCTGGTCATGGCGCCACTTGTTCTCGAGCTTTTGGCAGGTCTGCTTGGAGGTCTGGAGTTCGGTGGTGAACCAGGTGGCCTTTCTGTCGGAGCGTCTGTTGGAGGGTTTCTTGATCGGGGCGAGCGTGTTGGTGCAGTTGTAGATCCATTGTCTGAGGTTGTGGGCGGCAGTGGGCTTTGGGGGAGGGTGGTGATTAGCTGGTGATCGGTGACTTTGCTCCAGCTGCGGCGGGGGGTCTGGTGAGTGTGGTGGTGCCTGGTGGGTTTCTGGAAGGTGAAGTGGATGCAGCGGTGGTCGGTCCAGTGGAGTTCGGTGGTGTGGCTGATGGTGATGTGGTTGCTTGCGGAGAAGATGGGGTCCAGCGTGTGTCCGGCAGAGTGGGTGGGCATCGTGACGAGCTGTCTGAGTCCGAGATTGGCGAGGTTGTTGATCAGGGTGGAGGAGTTGCTGTCGTAGTTCTCGAGATGGAAGTTGAGGTCTCCGAGGAGGATGTAGTCTGTGGAGGCGAGGGCGTGCGTGCTGAAGAGGTCTGCAGTACTAATTGTGCCACCCACACAAGTAGCCTTAAAGAGAGATCTCAGGCCTGCCACTGCAGTGCCTGCGCGAAGTTTGTTAACTGCCTTGTTGTCCTGACAAGTGCACCCACTTGCCAGGCATTACCTTCCCTTTTTATGCACATCAGGCACCCCTATAGTAGGCCAAGGTACCCCCCTGGGCAGGGTGAAGTGTATGTGGAAGGTAGGACATGTACTGAGGTGTGTACCATGTCCTGACAGTGAAGTACTGCCAAATTCGTTTTTCACTGTTGCAAGGCCATCTTGCCCATAGGACAGAATGGGGAATGCTGTGTCCCATGCTTCCAGCATATCTTCCCATAGGCATAAGATGGAGAGATGGAGTTTAGTGTGCCTGAACTCAGAATTTAATAACACATCTTTTTGTGAAGATGGTTTTTGAATTGTGTGTTTAGAAACCACGCTTTCAGAAGTGGCTGGTTTCTTGTCTTAAACCATCCTGTGTGCCTCTGCCTGGTTGTATATTGCCTGCCTGGGTTTAGACGTGACAGGGTCTGGGAAGTGTCCTGACCCCAGGGAGGAGAAGGTGAGACAGCAACAGGCTGGCCTGCATTTGATGTGAGGGGGAGGAGTAGCCCCCTGGATGTGAAGAAGGCTGTGTTGCTGCTACAAAAGGATGACTCCACCTCCTGCTGAGCGTCTGGGCCCCAGACCCTGACTAACAAAGGAGGAGGGTGTGCACTGGCAGGAAGACACCCAGGTCTGGTTTTGGACCGAGGTCAGAGCCCCCTGAACACAAAGACTTCAAAGGCATTTAGGGGTATAAATGTAAGAGCTGAAACCCCTGAACTCAAGACTGAAATCCATATTGAAAAAGCATTGAACCTACTTGGTGCTCAAGAGGAACCTTTGCCAAATAAGAACAGCTGAAGAGACTGAAGAGAAGGACTGCCCTTGCTGTGTGTTCTGGGGCTGGCCTGCAGTTTGCTGGTTTGACTAAGGAGAGGGCAAGGGACTTTGCTGTGTGCTGTGTCCCCCTGCTTGTGAGGACTTTGCTGTGTGCTGTGTCCTGAAGTAGCGTGTCTCCAAGGGCCCGAGGAGAGCTGGTCCCCTGTTGTGGAAACTCAGGAACACAAAAGTTTCCAACCGTGTCTCAGCAACGCTGTGTGCGTGGTGCTCTTGCATGCCTGAGACTGCCGTGTGGTCCGTGGTACTGTTTACGAGGTGCCCCGTGATCGCACTGCCCCCGCAGCGTGAAACGTCATCCACGCTGCTGCCTTGCTGTTGTGGCCCGAGCCGTCATCGTACCTGAGGCTGTGAGGAAGGATCACCGCCGCCGGCCCGAGTCGCAACGTGCCAAAGGATTGTGTGAAACTAAGAACTGTGTCTCAGCGACGCTGTGTGCATGGTGCTCTTGCACGCCTGAGACTGCCGTGTGGTCCGTGGTACTGTTTACGAGATGCCCCGTGATCGCACTGCCCCCACAGCGTGAAACATTGCTGGGGGGGCTGTGAGTAAGGATCACAGCTGCCGGCCCGAGCCGCAACGTGCTAAAGGATTTCTTGAAGCTAAGGAAGATACAAGGTGAAAGGGATCGTGATTGTTCGTCGAAAGGAATCTGCCCAAGATCATCAACAACAGAGAAGGCCGCGCCGTAACCTGTCCAGCTACAGCGTCGCCTAGCAACAGAGCTGCAACGTGATCGGGATCGCCCAGCTGGACGTCCGACGTCCGACAAGCGGGGAGAGAGAGAGCAAGGCAGCGCACCCCCAGGTAAGGCTTGGACTCCGGTCGGGAGCCGCAAGCGTGTGTGGCCTGGGGAGGCATGCAGGAGGAGTACAGGAGTGCTCCGAGCTCTCTCCCGCTGCACCGCGTTAGAGGTGCTGAGTCCCCGAGCGGCCCGGACCTGCCCAGCAGGACCGGGGCCGCCCTGTAAGCCTATGACAGTTGTCTCTGCAGTTGGGGCCTAGTGGTGCCCGAGTTGACCGCGCAGATTGCATTATGAACCGCATTATTATTGCATTACGAACTGCCTGATTCTTGCATCACAAACCGCATTATTATTGCATTACAAACTGCCTGATTCTTGTATTACGAACCGCATTATTATTGCATTACGGACTGCCTGATTCTCACATCACGAACCACATTATTATTGCATTACGAACTGCCTGATTCTTGCATTACGAATCGCATTATTATTGCATTACGAACTGCCTGATTCTTGCATTAAGGACTGTCCTAGTATTACATTACGAGCTGCATTACGAACTGCATAGCATTGCATTAGGACTGCATTAGAGATCGTAAATTGCTCATTAACACCGCAAGAACCTACAAGTGATTGCTGGCCTAATAACCGGCCAAGTGAATTATTACGAATACGCATATGTTGGTTTTCTATCGTTTGGTCTCATCGTATTCCTTTTTATAAAGATACTGCTATTTTTAGGAAACCAGTGTGGTGTCCATTTGTGGTGTTATCACTGTGTTACTGGGAGTGTGGTTGCAAATACTTCACACATTGCCTTGGAGATAAGCCTGGCTGCTCGTGCCAAGCTACTAGGGGGTGAGCAGGGGTTATCTAAGGGTGTGTCCCTCCTTACCCTGACTAGAAGCAAGGGTCCCTATTTGGACTAAGGTACATACCTCAGCCAACTAGAGACCCCCAGTTCTAACACACTCTATTAGTGGCATGCTTCATCATCGAGTCTCATCCTGGTCCCTAGAAACTAGGGGCGGGTGGAAGTCCCAAAGTTTTACTCTGTGGTTTCTGTGGAGATACATAAAAACTCCTTGAGATTCCGTGGAGTTCTGCCCATCCCTAAACACACATATTAACAAAAAATATATTTTGTGTGGTTTGAATTTTAATGTACAAAAGCTGCAACTCAAGATGGTAGCTCCATGTGTTCTACATTTCTTGCCTGTTTGTCAGAAATCCAAACGACCGGATGGTCACCTCACCGTTACAAGGGTGACATGCTGAGTACCAATGATGCATGTGATATTAAAATATAATAATTGCAGCACCACACAACACCATAATCACGGCAACAAGCAGTTGATAAAATAAAATGTATTTTGTTTTTTTTATTTTGTTACTAGTATTTGTTTAAACTGTTTTTCAAAAAAGCTGACAATGTTCCCTTTGCAGCTCTCACTTTTCTTTTCCTGGCTCTTGCCCAAGGCTGTGCTGAGAGAAAGGTTCACCTGCTGGCCCTTGTGTGTGAACGCTCTTATCTGAATTTGGGTGGCAGCTCTTTCGCTGCCGGGCACGGTTCATGCTTGAAGTCATACTGATTTGTGTCTGTAGTGTTAATCACTTTGCGGGGCACTAGAACTGGTGACATATCAGAGTAAATGCAACCAAATGTTAATGTAAGCAGAGTACGTAACAGTGCCAACTGGTCACCCTAATAAATGCACCCCTATGCAAAATTTGGCTGATAGAAATACAGCAAATACTGTATCCATTCTTGCATGTAGCACTGAAACCTAACATTTAGCGAGTTTCGAGGTGCAATGTACACATGCGTGCACACACAAAGTATTTTGTCGGTTTACATCCATTATTTTAATGAAGTGCCTGAAGAACTTCGTCCTTGGGCCGTGCATGTTTCACCAAAGGAGTCAGAGTGCCATTAACTGTTTCAGTTTACACGGCTGGCACTCTCTTCTCTCAGGCCGTAATGCGTATTTTTTGGGTCGTTGTTTTCCTTGTCAGATATAGTTTGGGTACCTGCGCTCAGATTTTAACCTTAATCTGTGTGCTTCTGTTTGTGTTCCTAGTTCATTGCGTGACAGGTGCATGGCATCTCTTACTTGGGTCAAACCTGTACATTCACAGCGTGAAACATTGCTGGGGGGGCTGTGAGTAAGGATCACAGCTGCCGGCCCGAGCCGCAACGTGCTAAAGGATTTCTTGAAGCTAAGGAAGATACAAGGTGAAAGGGATCGTGATTGTTCGTCGAAAGGAATCTGCCCAAGATCATCAACAACAGAGAAGGCCGCGCCGTAACCTGTCCAGCTACAGCGTCGCCTAGCAACAGAGCTGCAACGTGATCGGGATCGCCCAGCTGGACGTCCGACGTCCGACAAGCGGGGAGAGAGAGAGCAAGGCAGCGCACCCCCCAGGTAAGGCTTGGACTCCGGTCGGGAGCCGCAAGCGTGTGTGGCCTGGGGAGGCATGCAGGAGGAGTACAGGAGTGCTCCGAGCTCTCTCCCGCTGCACCGCGTTAGAGGTGCTGAGTCCCCGAGCGGCCCGAACCTGCCCAGCAGGACCGGGGCCGCCCCTGTAAGCCTATGACAGTTGTCTCTGCAGTTGGGGCCTAGTGGTGCCCGAGTTGACCGCGCAGATTGCATTATGAACCGCATTATTATTGCATTACGAACTGCCTGATTCTTGCATCACAAACCGCATTATTATTGCATTACAAACTGCCTGATTCTTGTATTACGAACCGCATTATTATTGCATTACGGACTGCCTGATTCTCACATCACGAACCACATTATTATTGCATTACGAACTGCCTGATTCTTGCATTACGAATCGCATTATTATTGCATTACGAACTGCCTGATTCTTGCATTAAGGACTGTCCTAGTATTACATTACGAGCTGCATTACGAACTGCATAGCATTGCATTAGGACTGCATTAGAGATCGTAAATTGCTCATTAACACCGCAAGAACCTACAAGTGATTGCTGGCCTAATAACCGGCCAAGTGAATTATTACGAATACGCATATGTTGGTTTTCTATCGTTTGGTCTCATCGTATTCCTTTTTATAAAGATACTGCTATTTTTAGGAAACCAGTGTGGTGTCCATTTGTGGTGTTATCACTGTGTTACTGGGAGTGTGGTTGCAAATACTTCACACATTGCCTTGGAGATAAGCCTGGCTGCTCGTGCCAAGCTACTAGGGGGTGAGCAGGGGTTATCTAAGGGTGTGTCCCTCCTTACCCTGACTAGAAGCAAGGGTCCCTATTTGGACTAAGGTACATACCTCAGCCAACTAGAGACCCCCAGTTCTAACACACTCTATTAGTGGCATGCTTCATCATCGAGTCTCATCCTGGTCCCTAGAAACTAGGGGCGGGTGGAAGTCCCAAAGTTTTACTCTGTGGTTTCTGTGGAGATACATAAAAACTCCTTGAGATTCCGTGGAGTTCTGCCCATCCCTAAACACACATATTAACAAAAAATATATTTTGTGTGGTTTGAATTTTAATGTACAAAAGCTGCAACTCAAGATGGTAGCTCCATGTGTTCTACATTTCTTGCCTGTTTGTCAGAAATCCAAACGACCGGATGGTCACCTCACCGTTACAAGGGTGACATGCTGAGTACCAATGATGCATGTGATATTAAAATATAATAATTGCAGCACCACACAACACCATAATCACGGCAACAAGCAGTTGATAAAATAAAATGTATTTTGTTTTTTTTATTTTGTTACTAGTATTTGTTTAAACTGTTTTTCAAAAAAGCTGACAATGTTCCCTTTGCAGCTCTCACTTTTCTTTTCCTGGCTCTTGCCCAAGGCTGTGCTGAGAGAAAGGTTCACCTGCTGGCCCTTGTGTGTGAACGCTCTTATCTGAATTTGGGTGGCAGCTCTTTCGCTGCCGGGCACGGTTCATGCTTGAAGTCATACTGATTTGTGTCTGTAGTGTTAATCACTTTGCGGGGCACTAGAACTGGTGACATATCAGAGTAAATGCAACCAAATGTTAATGTAAGCAGAGTACGTAACAGTGCCAACTGGTCACCCTAATAAATGCACCCCTATGCAAAATTTGGCTGATAGAAATACAGCAAATACTGTATCCATTCTTGCATGTAGCACTGAAACCTAACATTTAGCGAGTTTCGAGGTGCAATGTACACATGCGTGCACACGCAAAGTATTTTGTCGGTTTACATCCATTATTTTAATGAAGTGCCTGAAGAACTTCGTCCTTGGGCCGTGCATGTTTCACCAAAGGAGTCAGAGTGCCATTAACTGTTTCAGTTTACACGGCTGGCACTCTCTTCTCTCAGGCCGTAATGCGTATTTTTTGGGTCGTTGTTTTCCTTGTCAGATATAGTTTGGGTACCTGCGCTCAGATTTTAACCTTAATCTGTGTGCTTCTGTTTGTGTTCCTAGTTCATTGCGTGACAGGTGCATGGCATCTCTTACTTGGGTCAAACCTGTACATTCACATCATGTGTTGACACTCCTTGATGTTGTTTTGCATTTCCTCAGTCCTTTTGTGGTGGCTGCATCCCTTCAAGCTGACTAGTAGAAGAGATATTCACATGCCATTTGAGTTCTTCATCCATGAAGTGCTCATGGCAGATTTGAGAACATATCAAGGAAATGTGTAAAGGGAACTTCCATGAAAATTATGTGCACCACTTTGAACTTTCAAATTGTTTGGCGGATTCTTATTATGTTACAAAAGGCAGTGCTGGGATGATAAAGGAATAATCTTTCAGTGAAGTGGATGGCCGTGCTTCTGCTCTTACTATTAACCTTTCTGTGCACGTGTGCATCTATATTGACATTGAATGCTTCCGACAGACAGACCGTAGTGGTGGTATTTTAATGTACTAGAGAAAACGGTGAAACGGTTGGCTCTGGCTGTTATTGTAGCAAAACTGGAACTCTCAAGCTCTTTTTCTAAGTTAATAGTGTGCTCCGGGACGAAAACACAAAGGGGCATATTCCCGAGCACTTATCGCCGAGTTATCGGCACTTTAGCACAGCAAAAGTGGCGATAGTATTACCGCCCCTTTCGCAAGCTGGTGCTAACTGCCTACATCACCACATAACCCGCAATAGCTGCCGCAAAAAACATCGCCATGGCCGACACCGCCAACTAACGCTAATGAGATGCAGAATAGGCGTGTCCGTGCAAAAACACACGAAAAGACAACACCGCGCGATTCACAACGGACAGCCAGATCTGCGATGCGAGTCAAAAACAGGCATTAAGCCGCAGTAGCAGCAGGTATTTAACACCTGCCTTCTGCTGGTGCTAAGCGGGACGTCCACCTGCAGTCTGAAAGGGAGCCCAGACCAGAGCCACACCTGAAGACCAACAGACGCCATGGAGCTACTTATCATGCAGCTCGGAGACCCAAGAGGGCCACAACACCCACCGCCACCACCCCCAGGCCCGCCACCACCCCCAGGACCCCCCCACCCCCTCCCCCCGGACTACCACAGAGGCAGCGTAGACAAAGACAGCGGACCTACCGTAAACGCACCAGCCTCACAGACTTAACGCCAGAGGAGGTCATTGCCCACTACAGGCTCAAAAGGACAACCATCCTCCGCATCCTGACCCACATCGCCCACAGGCTGACTGTACCAACACAGCGGACAACCAACATCCCTCCACAGACAAAGCTGCTGGCTGTGCTGCACATGTTGGCCTCTGGTACCTTCCAACCAACAACTGCCAGAGTCGGAGGAGTCTCACAGCCAACCCTATCCAAGTTCATCACACCTGTCCTGGATGCCATCATCAGCCTGGTACCCCAGCACCTCCACTTCCCCAACACTGCGCAGGAGCAGCTGGAGACCAAGCAAGGCTTCTACGCCATTGCTGGATTCCCCCACGTGTTGGGGGCCATTGACTGCACACATGTCCTACTCGTGCCCCCTGCCGACACTGCACACAACTACCGCAACAGAAAGCACACGCATTCCATCAATGTGCAGGCAATAGTGGACCACTGGGGACTCTTCACCAATGTTGTGGCCAACTACCCAGGCAGTGTGCATGATTCATTCATCTTCCGACAGTCCATCATCAACCAGCGCTTCCAGGATGGCACCTATGGAAATGCATTGCTCGTTGGTAAGTACCAAATGAACACACCACACACCTCAACGCCACAGTCATGCAACTCACGATCCTGGGAATGGGCACGCAGCAAAACTACATGCAACGTGCCACACAACATGCCCACCGACCAGACACGACAACACGACTCCATTGGGAACCTGGGCCTGCCATGTACACAACCCAGCTACGGCATGGCACCACAGCCACACAATAGCAGAATGTGTGGAGAGGCTGGAAGCAGGCATGTGCGAGGGAGGCAAGTGACTAATGAATGAGAACCTACCCAATGACAAGTGTGGCGTGGATGTGCTGGACAGACTTGAGCATGCAACCCACGGAAATAGCCATGTGGACATTGACTGCTGGTGCATGGAGTGTAGTGGCCAGTGGACGCTACCATGTCACCACAGGCTGTGGGGTAGAACGCGGAAGTGTCGCTCGTTACATCCCCCCCTGTAGGCGTGGGCGGAGTGGGTTGGCCCTGCGTACGCCAGGCCTGCGTAGGGGTGTCAATAAAAACCCAGTCGCTCTGGGCGTGGTTCTCTTCCGGAATGGCCAACGTGTCTGCCAGGGCGGTGCTTCTCAGCACGCCACGAGGCCGACGCCATGAGCGGCGGGGCCTGTGACCCTGTGCGCCTGCTGCACCCCAGGCCGCTGGTCCCCAGACCCGTCTTGCCTGCCCCAGTGCACCAAGGCCGCTCCGCTCACCTGCCGACACCGGCGTGTGTCAAAGAGGGCCCACCACGTTCCGGTGCAAGCTCCAAGCCCCAGGCCCACGACCTTGGCAGCCACCTCAGATCATTGCTGGCCTCCACTACGCAGGCGGCACTCCTTTTTAGTTTACATACTCCACCAGCGTCCACTTCAGCACAGTTGGTGTCACATATTGAACTGAGCCTTGAATGGCAGTGACCAAATGTCTATGGCAGCGTCCACATCACTATACTCCCTCCGATCAGTGAAGCCAAAGTCTGCATCGCAAGCACACGACACGTGTCTGTGGGCCTGTGCTGACCGCTGCCCACGGACCACGCTGCGGTCCAGGTCCCACATCCAGCACTCAGTCATGATTCATGAATGGCAGAGTCCATACCAGTGAATGCACGGAGAGGAGTAAGAGGAAGATGCGGTTCAGTCCGGATGAAAGCCGGATCCTCGTTACGGAGGTGACCGAACACTAGCACCAACTTACCTGGTGCCATTAACGCTGTTGAACGCAAGCCGGCGACACGTGGTGCCACTAACCCTGTTCAACGCAAGCCGGCGACACGTGGTGCCACTAACCCTGTTCAATGCAAGCCGGTGACACGTGGTGCCACTAACCCTGTTCAATGCAAGCCGGCGACACGTGGTGCCACTAACCCTGTTCAACGCAAGCCAGCGACACGTGTTTGTGGGCCCCTGCAGACTACTGGCTCTGGCATGCACTGCGGTCCAGCCGGCCTCACACCTATCACATCAAGGCGGGACCAGCCAGGGCACGGCATCGTCGCAGGCTGCACACATGCTCAGCTCTGGTGCCTCAGCCCCCGTGAGCCACACGTCATTGCCACATGACATTCCAATGCCGTGTGTGTGAGTTCCAGGAGGAGCAGGCTGAACTGCGATTGGCCCACACACACCGCTGCCACCGGCCGACACTGCGGTCAAGTAGGTCCCACATTTGTGACTGGGTCTTGAGTCTACAGCAATGTACACGCCTCATCGCAGACTGCATCCCCTTGCAGCCCTGGTGCCACTGACTCTGTGCGCTGTGAGCCATGGTCACTCTCTGGTTGGACTTTGGTGGCGTCTGAGTCTGTGGCATAGGGGTTGACGTCCTCATCATCTGGCAGGTACGGACTTGGTGTTTGGCATGAGTCTGTGGCATTCATCTCCCCATGTTGCCTGTTGCTGCTTGGTTGTGCCCTCTGCATCATGCCCTGGGGGAACACCTTCCACTGTCCCACGATACACTCAGCGACAGTCACCTTGGACATCGATGAGGACCTGCTCAGCTCTCATGGGCCTAACCCAGTGCATCGCAAGTCACTGTCCCATGGCGGTGTGCCCGTGCCGGCCACTGTGCGTCCGGGGCCACTAACTCTGTGCACCTCAAGTCATGGTCTCTTGCTGTCTGTACTTTGAACTTCTGATTGAGTGATGACTGTTGTAGTTGTTGCCAGCACCAAACACTCCCTGGGGGCTGTCTTACACTCACCCCACGCACAGCCAGCATGGGCATCACTGGACTAGTGTGCCTGCCAACACATCATGCCGAACCACCAATTGACTCATCTCTCTCTGCACTGTCACAGGTGATTAGGGATATGCACTCTGCACTTGGATGATGACACCCCTCCGAGACCCGAACACACTTGCCCAGAGGCAGTACAATGCGTCCCACAAACGCACCAGGGGCATCGTGGAACGCACATTTGGCATGTTGAAGTCACGTTTCAGGTGCCTGGACATCACAGGCGGAAGGCTCCTGTACAGGCCAGACATTGTGTGCAAGATGATCGTTGCATGTTGTGTTTTGCACAACATCTGTGTGCGCTCCAATGCCCCATGGATCCCAGTGCCAGATGCACCGGACGATGATGAGGGCGATTGGGCAGGTGGCCCACACCCCACTGCAGCTGCAGCAGGAATAGCCCGTAGGAACACCCTCATTGTCAATTTCTTCACCTGAGCACGTCACTTTCTGTCCGTCCTGTACAATGATGGGACAGTACAAATTGTCCACTGGCACTGCATGTGTAAATAAAACTGATACAGGTTACAGGTTGTACTCGTCCATTGTCATGTCACGGATTCCACCCTTTTTTCCCCCCTTCGAGAAATATCCTCCAATGCAGCCACCAACTCTGTGATTGTATTATTGTTACATATCTTTTGTATTTTGTACACATTGAGTTACTTTGACGATTTTGATCTGTTCCTAGCATTTTGTTTAATGATATCTAGGATATTCTGTGGGGATTTGTTTAAATACATAGGTTACCTAATCATTTGAGTGCATGTATGATGTTTTGCTTTTGAATGATAGAGGTGTGAATGATGGTTGGTTTGTGTGAGATTGTATGAATGAGCGGTGGGATCTCTTTAATAGCTGTTATTATTATGTCTTATTTATTGATTAAATAAATCTATTTTGTTATAAGCTTGTCTCTACGTGTTCTCCTCCTTTGGGGACCTATACATCAGCACTGGTCATGCTATAATTATTTGTGACGTTATGCATATTTTGAAATAAATAGGTAGGGTTGCCTTCTTGTTTGATTGCCACGGATTCCTGCGATGCCAGATGTGCTTGGCCATTTTGTGCACGCATGCGGCACCAGTTGTGTTCTGTTGTGGAAGTGTTGCAGAATGTACCACATTGTTGACAATGTTGGGGTGCTCTTATTCTTATGTGTGTATGCTGCACTGTGGCTGAGTCGCCCCTGCTGCTCTGAATTGGCCTCCACTCATCCCTTTAAGGCAGTGTGCCGTTCACTTCTGTGCATCTACAGTGCTGAGATGTTGCTGACTTGAGTGAATTGTGCCCTTCGTTGTGTTGTGACTCGTGGTCATGGTCGGTAGGCGGATGTGTAGTTGGCGTAAGGGGTTTTTTGTGCATGTGGATGTGTCCGATTGTGACCTGCACCTTTGCGGATCTGGCCCACACTCAGCCGCATCAGTGTCATGGCCTGCACATTGACATGACAGTTGGACTGCAGCCATGCTACTCGTCATGTAGTGTCTCTTGCATTGTCAGTGTGGCTGACGGATACGCATCTTCGCTGTGTTTCGCACGTGTGCATGTGTTGGTTGTGTGATTGGTGATGTGTTGGGTGGGGGCCCCTTTGGGCACATGGTGGAGGTGAGACTACTTGATGTTTGTGTGTGTGCTGCAGTGTTCCAGGGGGATCAGGGAAATGATCCGGAGTCATTGTGGGTGTGCAGTGTGCTCTGCTTAATTGTGCATGTGTGCCATTGTGCCCATCTCCTCCCGTACCCCCACTCCCTGGTAGGTACTCACCCTATTGATGTTGTGTCAGCTCATGTTGAGCGGTGTCCGGGTCCTCTGCTCCTGTCACCGTCTCCCGACTGATGACTGTGGCCACCATTTTCTCCATTTCATCCTGCTCCTGGTGTTCTGCTGGCCCCCCACCTCCAATTTGCGTTGCTGCTTTAATGTTGGCAGCAAGTTCCTTCTTGGGTTTGCCCTTCGCATCATTCCGGCGCCTCTTGTCCTCTTCCATTGTCCTCCTCGGCGCGGCAACAGCATTCACATGGTCCGGGATGGTCTGCAAACTCAGCATCATTTTTTCCAATGACACGTTGGAGGTGACGTACAGTTGGTGGTGGTGTTCTATCTCATCCGTGACGTGGATCCGGGTTTCCTGCAGACTGTACACCGTCTTCCTCTCCCTCTTCCCATTGCCCTTCCACGACACCTGGCTTCCTGGCTGGGCCTCCGTGGGTCTTGTGGGTTTCACGTTGTCCTCTGCACCTGGTCCGGGTGCATCCTTGGTGCTCCACGGTTCATCTGGTTTTTGGTGTGATCGTTTTGGGTGCTTTTCTTGTGCTTTTCCCCGCATGACGCGTGGGACTTGCTGGCCTCTCGCTAGTTATCACACAGATTTTATCATGGTTGGGCCCATCGCAACTTTTTTCGCGTTGGGTTTTGCATTTTTATCACCGTCGCGGTAGTTGTTTTGCGGACATTCGCCACGTTATCGTGCGGTTATTGCACGATATCGCCATGTTGTGAATGCCACGTTAACACGGCGTTATTTTCACACGATGGACTGCGATGTGAGAAGTTGCGGTAAGCTATTTTGGCGATGTTTATCGCACGTTCTTGTGAATATACCCCAAAGTGCCGTCAAGTCAATAATTAGGGTGAGTGTCGGTAAACTCCACCACGTGGCGGTTCGCAGAGTTTTTGCCAAACTGAGTGGAAAAACTCTGGGAACTCCACTGGCAAAGAGGAGTTTACTGCCCACCCCTAGAAACCAGGATGGGCTTCTAGAGTACTAGAAACCAGGATGGGCTTGACCCTATTTCAGGGAACACTTTGGATACTATCACAGCCGGGCTCTTAAGAAAAAGATGAAAATATCTTGAGCAACCAAGGTAACCCTTAATGTTGGTTGTTTAGGTATGTGTAAAAAAAGTTATGGGGGAATAATTGGGGCTATAATAGCCCTTTACCCTCTAAATTTGTCTACATATTTTAGCCCTAGTCACAAGGTCACTGGGATTCAGAACTTTTATCAGGGCTATTAAGGTGCACCGTTTTTTTTTTTACAGGTTGAAGAAAATGTACAACCTATCACAATTAGAAGGACAAACAACATATAACCTAAAGACGTCCTGTAAATTAAATGCTACTAGTGGATTTTCAGAGTTGATTATACCCTACACTTAAGTAGCCTTTTAAACATGTTTCAGGCCTGCCATTGCAGCGTGTATCTGTAGGTGTAAACTGTCGTTTCGACCTGGCAAAGTAAACCTTTTGCAGGTCCAAAGGTCTACCTGCCCAAATGTAGTGACTTTTTGTCTTGATTCCTATGAAAAGAACAAAGAAACTGTAATAAATTGGGTTGCTGGTTGAGGGGGGTGAAACCCTTGTCAAACAGGAACCACAATCTTTGTCAGAGTGAAGTCAAAAGCAAACATTACATCAACCTGTGCTCAACCCTCAGTTATCATGGCACAGAACAGTCAGGCTTCACTCAGAGGCAATGTGTGAAATTTTGTGCAGCGCTTCAAACAGTAACACTGTTAAAATACACCACAAATATGAACCAACACCAGATTAGAAGAATAAAGTAGATTTTAATAAATAAACCAAGACCAAAATGGCAAATATGCAATCAGCGGAACAGGAAATATGGAATTTAACGATTTTACTGAAAATAGCACCAAAACATGCAAAGCCTCAACTGTGGAAATCCAGTCACACTGGACCTGGACAAAGTCACAAGTTCAGACTGACCGCAATGGAGTTAGGTCCACTGAACAAGAGTACCTTAAATCCTGGTTGAGGTGCGTTGCAAGGTCCCACGTCAAGGATGCATCATGCAGCCGAGGCGATGCATGGGTTCTGGTGGCTCTGAGGCTGAAATGCGAGGATTCAGTCGATGAGGGTTTGTGATGCAAAGATCAGCATAAAGGATACATTGCATATTCAAGGCAATGCATATGTTCTGAGGGGCTGTGGGGATGTGATGCAAGGTCCTGTGTTGTCTGCGAGTATCTTTTTAAAAAAGGCTTGCATTGCAAAGTCAAGCCTCTAAAATGCGGCATGCAGCAGAGGAGATACATCTGTTCCGAGAAGCTGTGAGGCTATGATGCGGAGTCCTGCCACCCGGAAAAGCCTCACAGCAGAGGTGATGAGTAGATTCTGCTTGTGTTTCTAGCAGGCAGCAGAGAAGATGTATCTGTTGTGCTGGATCCACAGATGGGCTGGCAGAGCACCTTCAGACCCACTTTCAAGGGTCCAGGACTGGGGTGGCATCACATGGTGAGGTAGAACACACAGTTGCAGAGTCAAGATGCTGGTTAAAAGAGACTAGCCCTTGGAGTCACTCTGGTGGTCCTGAGTTCAGGTTACAAGTAGAGTCTTTATCACCCAGGCAAAAGGGCAGCAGGCAGAAGGTCAGCACAGCAGGTGGAGGTCACACAGGGTGGCAGTCCAGCATTGTGACAGCATTTTCAGCAGCACAGCAGTCCTTCTTCCTGATAGAGTCTTCCACGGGTCCAGAAGTGTACTGAAGAGTTGGTGTCTGTGGTCCAATATTTATACCTGGTGCCTCCTTCGAAGTAGGCGAATCTTCTAGAGGTTTATCTGGGAGGTGCACAGGTTTCTTCTACCTTCTCCTAACCTGTCTCCATACTAACTAAAGGGGGTATGCAATCCTTGATGTGAAGGCAGGGCCCAGCCTATTCAATTGTAAGTAGGGCTATGCCCAGATCCAACCTTCCATTTTGCCGGTGATGGTCCATCCAAGCACATCATAGCTCTCTATTGTGTGTGACCATCTAGGAGAAATACACAAAGTCCAATTGTCAACTGCACCCAGTCATGTGACCCAGAGACAGGCTTCAGCCACTAAATGGCTATGGCAGGCTAATGCCAACTTTATAAAAGTGTTATTTTCAAAATTGCAATTTAAAATCCAACTTTACCATAAGATAGGATTTTTCATTACAATTCCAAAGACACTAAACATGAAATGTACCTGTTCCGATTTGGAAGTTGCAGCTTATTAAATGTAATAAGGTAACGCCAATATTTTCCTTTGGGAGACGCAGGTCTTGCAGTAGTTAAAAAATGAATTTAAGAATTTTTCACTACCAGAACATGTAAAATTGAAACGTACTTTTAAAATACATTGCACCCTGCCCTGCGGGCTGTTTGAAGTCTACCCCAGGGGTGACTTATATGTACTAAAAAGGAAGGTTTGGACCTGCAAAAGGTTTATTTTGCCAGGTCGAAACGACAGTTTACACCTACAGATACACGCTGCAATGGCAGGCCTGAAACATGTTTAAAAGGCTACTTAAGTGTAGGGCACAATCAACTCTGAAAATCCACTAGTAGTATTTAATTTACAGGACCGGGCACATGCAATACCACTTTTGTAGGGATTTATAAGTAAATGAAAGATGTCAATTGGGTGTAAGCCAATTCTACCATGTTTACAGGAGAGATCACAAGCACTTCAGCACTGGTAGAAGTGAGTGGTAAAGTGTACAGAGTCCTAAGGCCATTAAAATATGAGATCAGAAATATATGAAAGAGTATGGCAAACAGATTGGGGGAAGTCCACCCTGAGGCTGGCAGTACTAACAGAAACAATTAGGCTAGAAGAAGAGTTGAGACTTCTGTCTCTTGTATATGATATCACATTCAAACCCAATGGTTCGTGAGAAACAGAATGTACAATTCATGCAGTTTTCATGGAGTAGACCATATGTGCTCTTGTTCTGAAAAATAGAACTCAATTAGCACCCAGACAGCTTGCTGTGGCAAGACAAAACAAATCAAATATTCAATACATGATCAATTGTCCATGGCAACTGTGAATTGAGAATAAACTGTAAGAAACAACGGCAAAACGAGTTTTGTGTTGTGTAATCGAGTGTCCACAGTACACATGGGTTCTTACCCTACTTTATCCATCTTGCCCAAAATCCAACATGGCAGAACATTTCTTCCCCCCAGTAAAAGCTCCATGTGCCCAACCAGAAGTGTGGCTATGATAGTGGGCAAACCCTCCATTGTGGTCGCCCCAAATTAATACTGGGGCAGCTCCCCTACCATGGGTTTGAGCCCACATTGTCCGGGAAGACAAAGGACAGGCAGGCCAAGGTGTTAGCTATCTCTGCCAGTGACAGTATAGGCATCTTTTAAAGCTCAGGAAGAGGCTGTGAGAAGCCCACAGGCCATCTTTCTTAAGGAAGAAAAACACCTCCCCAAAACCACACTTTTTGTCCACTGTATAAATGAAAGTCACATCTCACCACAGGCTAGCCATCAGCAGTCATTTAACATTGGTCACTAGCAGAATAGCCCTTTGGCTTTAGGCAGGAAAATCTAGCTGACTGTTGCTGCACCAGGACTGCTCTGCTGCCTGGAGCCTGCCTTGACCCTCAAAGGCCAGCCCGGATGTTGAGCCCTGCATTTTCATTTGCACTCAGGACTACCAGAAGTGTTTCCAAGGGTTAGTTTGCTGGCCTCCTGTTCAATCCACAGGGACATAAAAGGCTCCCACCATCTTGAACCTGCACCTGGACCCAGTCTAAGTGACTCCTGAACCCCCAAGATGGGTCCCACTAGTCCTGGACTTTTGGTTGTTGTGCTAAAGGTGGCCAGGTAGCAAAAAAAGTAAAACTGAGGGCTTAAACAAATTTTGGCCCAAATGTGCTCTGAGAACCAGGAGACCTTGATCAACCTGCTTACTATCCACCCAAGGTGCATTGCTGGTCAATTTGATTTCACGGCTTCTCCTGCTATGTTCTTCTCTGCAGCAGCAAATCCTTTCCGCTGGACCTTCCTCAAAGGGGTATCTGACCTTGTGGAATTGTCTTCGGCTACAGCCCCCTGCCTCATTCTGCTGGAGATTTTCGACTTCCATTTTGGTGACCACATCTGAAAGTAGAAATAATAATTGCGGCTTAGAACCAGGGCCATTCGACAACAACGCTCTCTCCTCGGACATGGACTGCAGCCTTTCCCTGCTGAACTATATCTTCTCAGACACTTTTTCCCAGAATTTCTTCGAAGTCCAAAGGTAAGATCCTCTTCTAGTGCCCGAACCATGCTCCATCATGGTTGGCCATATTTTTCAACTTTGACTCCGTCTTGCACAACTAGATGTCTGCGGTTGGCATTTTCAACCTTTAGGAGTTCGTTTTTATTAAAAACAACTTTATAAGTTCATAACCCCACTTTTACTGAATGGATTTTTGTTGTTTCAGTGACAAATAATTTATTACAATTTACTCTATTTTTCTTAATTGGTTTGGGCTTTTTCTTGTGTTGTGTTTTCACTTTATGTTATTTGTGTGCTGCATAAATAATTTACACAGTGACTCTAAGTTAAGCCTAACTGCTTTTTATGCCAAGCTACCCAGGGTTAAGCACAGATTAATCTAGTGACATGCTGTGGTTCACCCTAAAAGGGATTGTGGCATTTGCTTGACCAGGGCTCACACCCCAGTTAACCAAAAAACTGAATTTCTCACTATGTGTATATTCACAAGGCCTACCTCTGGGTGGACATATCCATAGTCCAATATTTACTTCTTATTTTTTATTATTAATTGTTAATAATGTATTTCCTAAAATAATCCGGAAAACGTTCTTAAATTTTTATTTTAATAATTAATTAAATTCCAGATATTTTAGTTTAAAATTTATAATACCATTTAAACGTAGTGTAATTTTTATTTATATTTTTATGTATAACCCTGATCCCAAATGACATTAGTCACTTACCTGGGTCAGTGTAGTGGCCATCGGATATAGTGGTCAAATTATATGGATGTCAGGTGACATACAGGAGGACATGTAAAGGTAGGGGGATGTAATAGGGGTGACGTAGCAGGTGTGTGCCAAGATTAGGCACTATGGAGAAGATAAGATAACGCGGTTGGCAAACATATGAGGATAATTATCTCATACTTGTCCGAATCTTGGGCATGCCAGTTCTTTTTTGTGCCACCAATTTTGCTTCTGTTGGGGGAGGGGGTTGTAAAAGTGTCTCCACAGCCTTTATTAGCATTGATATTATAACTTTGAAATGGTTTGAGTACTTATCATCGATAGCGACAACATTTAATTTGTCTTCATTATTACTGTACTTTCCGTCTGGAGCCTGTTTTTCATCCTGATCGAGTAGTGCATTATAGAGTTGTGAAATAACATATTTGGTGTACACAGGATGAAATAGCAACATTTCTATCAAGTGTTTCATATTGGGGCTGTATATCGGTTTATTTAATGAATGGTGGAAGTAAAATTAAACGTTGATAACTTCCTAATTTCACATTTGCGCCTTTGGTGTAAAGCAATGCTGCTAGAAAATGAAGATTACTCCCTGTTGATGTGCGCATTTTTTTTGTATTTTTAACATCTGAAGATGTGATTAGAAGTGAGCAAAAGTTACGTGAGACAGAGCTCCATAGTGTGGACCATACCTGTTTATTTTATTTTATTTATTTAGGGAGTTTTATATAGCGCTGGCCTGACCCTAGGGTATCGGAGCGCTTTACAGCAGATACATTGAAAAGAGTCATAAAACACAAAACAGAAGAGCAACACATAAATACAGTCTCAGTCTTCGGAGTCTTTCGAAACCTTGGAGTTAGAGCAGTGCGCGGTGTCAGCTAGCTGCTCCGATTGATCCTATCCAACCCCTAGGGAGCGGTTTAGGAACAGGATTTTGAGTTGACTTTTGAATTTTACAAAGGAGGGAATGGTTCTGATGTGAGGGGGAATAGAGTTCCAGATTTTTGGGGCGCTTCCGGCGAAGGATCGATCCGCAGTTTTTTGTTTTCGAGTCTTTGGTGGGATGAGTAGGAGGGAGTTTGAGCTTCTGAGGTTCCTGGCCTGGCCAGCTTTTTTGAGTTTTTTTGCCAGATATTCGGGTTTGCCGGTGTGCAGGGCTTTATGCGTGAGGCAGGCTGAACTGAAGCTAATCCGCATTTCTACTGGAAGCCACTTAAGTTCCCTGAGAGCAGGAGAAATGTGGTCGAATTTCTTGATACCGGTGATCATTCTGGCTGCCGCATGCAGCGTTGTTCCCAGTCCCACCTGTTCATTTGGTGGGACTGGAGACTGTTTCACCCAAAAGGTTATAACCTTATCATTAAGTTTAGAAGATTTAGGGCGGAGGAGTTTGTAGATCTGCGAGACCTGGTGGCCCAATTTGTTGATGTTTGTCACAAACAGTGAGATTGATGGTTGGACGGAGGATAATTTGGCTTTCGAAAGGGCCGTTCTGATTTTTAAGAAGTTGTAGAATTCAATGTCAGCTAGGCTATATCTCGATTGGAGGTCTGAGAATGTAACTGGGTATGAGGCGTTTTCTAGTTGGTAAGGGAAAAGGATACCTTTTTTAATCCATGTCTCAAAGGATAGGCATTTGCCCTTGTACAGTATCTTGCTATTGGCCCAGAGTTGATCCATTTTAGAGCCTTTAATACTATTCTCCAGATTCTTATCAACCCTAAGTAGTGGAATTTTTGTATTTTTAAAAATGGACTTGGAGGTATGAGGGTATAGCTTATTCGATGTTAGGAGTACCAGAGGGCTTAGGTTATTGAGGATGGCCCTCTCCGCCTCTAGCCAGACCGGGGTGTAGCCGGTAGGTGGTGAGATCCAATATAAACCTTGTTTTGCCAGGAAAGCCAGCTGGTATATTCTGAAATCCGCTAGATTTACCCCTCCTAGAGTTTTATCCAGTCTTAATTTTTTTATACTGATCCGTGCTTTCTTCCCGCGCCAGAGGAATTTAGAGATAAGGATATCTAGTTTGCGATGGAAGTCATCTGTAAGGAGGAGCGGAAGCATACTAATGAGGTAGTTAACCATCGGGGTGATCATCATTTTGATTGTTTCGATTCTGCCCCACCACGTAATGAATTTTGGTGACCAAGAGTCCAAAAGCTTCTTTATTTTTTCTTGTATAGTTTTCTCATTCTGGTGTAGGGTATCTATTAGGTTGCTACCGAATTAGATACCTAAGTATTTGATATAGCCTGTTTGCCATGTCAGCCCCGACTCTCCCAAGATATCCCTTGTGCAGTGGATGTTTAATGGTTTGAGTTCTGACTTCTCTCTGTTTAGTTTATACCCTGAAAAGCCGGAGTATTTTGTTATTGTATCCATCAAGGCTGCAATTGATGTCTTTGGTTGTTCTGTTACGATTAGTATGTCGTCTGCATAGGCGGCTAATTTTATTTAGACGCCATTGATAACCACCCCCTCAATGTTCGTGTTTGATTTGATGTCCTGGATAAGGGGTTCCAATGCTAATAGAAATAAGGATGGAGATAGTGGGCACCCTTGTCTAGTACCTTGTTGCAATGTAAAGGGCTCAGAGAGCGAACCATTAACGACAATACGGGCTGATGTTTTCCCATAAAGGTCCATAACCATACATATATAACCCTCACCTAAATTGAAAGATTGCATACATCGTTCCAAAAAAGCCCAGGAAACCCTATCAAAGGCCTTCTCGGCGTCTAATGTGATAGCTACTGCTGGTTCCGATTTTATGGCAGCCTGCACTAAAATGTGACACAATAGACTGGTGTTATCATTAGACATGCGCGTTCGTAGGAACCCAACCTGGGAGTTACTTATTAGCTTTGGGAGAGCAGAGTTGAGTCTGACCGCTAAGATTTTGTGTCCTCTCCCAAACCAAATACTGGCTACTACATAAGTCATTTTTGACCCCGGCCCGATTATTCTCATTAGGTCTCCGAAAGGATGCAACATGTTGGAACTGCAACCAAAAAAAGGGGGACTTAGCCCATCTTATCTTTCAATGCTCACTACTAAAGTCGTTTTGGGATAAAAATGTTGTGCTTTTGAATGGCTTGTTTAAGTGTACTTTGGTCAAAGAATTCTCCACCCTACCTATGGCCTTTATAAGCACGAGCCTAAGAACTGACTCTGACAAAGATCTACTTGACCTGTTACTTACATCTGCGGTGAAAATGGTTCTTGCCAACTGGAAGGACACGAGTAAAACATCTTATAAAGGCTGGATAAACTGGATCGCCCTCCTCAGAGGGGCAGACAACATAGCTTTGCAAAACTCTCCCTGGAAACCTTCGTCCAGGCGGATGTGGAACTCTTTGGACACGTATCAATCAATCAATCAATCAATCACAGAATTTGTAAAGCGCACTACTTACCCGCGAGGGTCTCAAGGCGCTGGGGGAAAAAAAAAGGGGGGGGTGCTGCTACTGGTCGAACAACCAGGTCTTGAGTAGCCTCCTGAAGGTCAGCAGGTCTTGGGTCTGTCGTAGGCTTAGTGGAAGGGTGTTCCAGGTCTTGGCGGCGAGGTGGGAGAAGGATCTGCCGCCGGTGGTGGTTCTTCGAATGCGAGGGACGGTGGCGAGGGAGAGGTCGGCGGAGCGGAGTTGGCGGTTGGGGACGTAGAAGAGGAGTCGTCTGTTGAGGTAGGCTGGGCCAGTCTTGTGGAGTGCCTTGTGTGCGTGGATGAGGAGTTTGAAGGAGATTCTCCTGTCGACGGGGAGCCAGTGCAGGTTCCTCAGGTGGGGGTGATGTGGCTGTGGCGTGGTACATCGAGGATCAGGCGTGCGGAGGTGTTTTGTATGCGTTGCAGTCGCTTGATGAGCTTGGCCGGGGCTCCCGCGTAGAGGGCGTTCCCATAGTCAAGTCTGCTGCTGACGAGGGCCTGGGTGACTGTTCTTCTCGTGTCTGTCGGGATCCACCTGTAGATCTTGCGAAGCATGCGGAGGGTGTTGAAGCAGGAGGATGAGACTGCGTTGACTTGCTTGGCCATGGAGAGCGTTGAGTCGAGGATGACTCCCAGGTTGCGTGCGTGGTCGGTGGGTGTCGGGGCTTCTCCCAGCGTCGTTGGCCACCAGGAGTCGTCCCAGGCTGAGGGGTTGGAGCCGAGGATGAGGACCTCTGTCTTCTCCGTGTTCAGTTTTAGTCGGCTGATCTTCATCCAATCGGCGACGACTCTTACGAACCTCCATGAAAAATAGGGCATACCATGGATTCATATCCTGTGCCTTTACTGACGGGCCACCTGAATAATTGTATTTAATTGCCCCAGAAGACAGCAAATGAGCCCTAGCAGCTTGAATAACTGTATTTGTAATTGTATTTAAATTGCATCTAACCAATGTTACCTGTACCAGGTCGCTGTATGTTAGGCCTATCAATATAGGACCGCTCTGGTGCCAACATATGCATAGAATTTTTGGAAGTAAATGATACAGCTTGACTAGCTGTCACTCTCCCTTCCCTTCTCTTCTCTTCTCTTTCTCTTTTCCCTTCTTTTGCCTGTCTTTTCTCCTTTTTTAGCGATCACTCAGGTTAGTCTCAGTTTACCCATATAGGCGTAATAACCTCACTTTATGATTGTATACTTATAACTTTGCCTTAGATATCTTATGCTAGCCCTGTTACAGGCTTTTTGTCTGCTCTTGTGAAAATCAATAAAAAAAATTGAAATAAAAAAAAAGAAAAAAAGAAGTGAGCAAAAGTTTAAGAGATTGTCTTGTCTTTTTCTTGGGAAACATTTACTACTACAATTGCTGACTGTTCGGACTGGCGACTGTTAGAAATGGGGGTCTCTAGTTGGCAAGGGCTTGCACCTTTGTCCAAGTAGGGACCCTTCTTCCTAGTCAGGATAAGGGAGTTACACTCCTAAAATAACCCCTGCTCACCCCCATGGTAGCTTGGCATGAGCAGTCAGGCTTATCTTATAGGCAGTGTGTAAAGCATTTGCACATAACCAACAGTAATACAGTGTAAGCCCTACAAAAGGACACCACACCAGTTTAGAAAAATATCTAATATTTTTATATACTTAAGACAAGACCAATAATGATAACAATCCACCATACAGTACTTAGAAATCATTAGTTGTCAAAATAAACTTAAAATAAAGTTCCTTGATGTCGATAGCTCCCTCTGGGGCTATCACGGCGTCGTGAACAAACAAATCTAAACAGTTCTGACTGACCGCGGCGTCGCGGGCCAGCTACGGTGTCGGGAAGACCCGCAAAACAGTACCTTTAGAAATGCAGGGCATCTGCGACCTCCCATTGAGCTTCCGAAAGCACAGCGTCTGCAGGCATCGGTTCCGGAAGTGAGTGCAGGAGTCGTCGTGCCCTTGAAGTCACACGCGTTGCAGATCGAACTCCTCGCAGTTGAAGTCAGGAGCGCTGGCGTCGGCAGGCGTCGGGTGCTGTGGTGCAAAGTGTAGCGGTGCGGCATGCGATGCCCTCAGGCCGTGGTGCGAGCAGCGGCTCAGTGGTGGTGTCAGATGGCGTTGTCACTGAGACCAGGGTCGCGGTGCGAAGTGATGCGTTGCTCGCCGCGGTGCTGGCAGGTCACCTTGCAAGCAGCGGCGCCGTCGCTGCTGAAGCGCTGTCGTCGGCTGACGAACTGGAGTCGATGGCGCCAACGTCGGTAGGCCAAGGCTGCGTTGCGGGATGAGGGCGGTGCGTTGTGTAAACGTACGATCAGTGCCCTCGAACCACGGTGCAAGCAGTGTCATTGATTTCGGCATGGAGTGGCGGCATCGGGTATACCAAGGCGGCGTCGTGAAGCGAGGCGATGCGGAGTGTGGTGCCCACAGGTTGCGGTGCAAGCAGCGGCTCATTGGCGGCATCAGCAGGTGGCATCGGTGAGACCAGGGTCGCGGTACAGGATTGCGGCGGTGCCCTTTGCGGTGCCTTCAGGACACAGAGTTGGCAGCGGCGTCATAGATGGCGTCGGGGTGCTTTTTCTTCTGTTGCAGCACAAAACACATAGTTACCAGTGCTGAGGGTAGAAGAACTTGAAGTCTTTGCTGTTCTTGAGACTTCATGAACAGGGTGCAAGCTCTACCTCAAGCCCTTGGAGATACTCACAAGAATAGATTGCAGAAAGTCCAGTCCAGTCCTTTCACTGCCCAAGACAGAAGCAGCCACTGCAGGCCAACACAGCAAAGCACTCAGCAAAGTGGTAGTTCCTCCTCACAGCTTCTCCAGCTCTTCTTCTTGGCAGTCTACTTGGTCCAAAAGAGTTCTAAAGTTCAGGGGTTTGGGCCCCACTTTTTATAGCCCAAAATCCTTTGTCCTCTCAGGCAGAGAGTGTCTGTGCCCAGTCAAATCAGCAATAAGGACAAGAAAGGAAAATGCCCCTCTGTCTGACCATTTTTCAAGATTGAACCATGATTCTAATCAACTTCAGTGGTTCATTCTTGAAAAAAATCAGTATAAGTAGCAGAGGTGGCGATCTGGATGTACTGAGAAAAAAACACGAGCATTGGTTCATGTGTTATCTGGATACAATAGATAAAGGGTTAAACTCACGTGAGGAATGGATGAAACTGGTAATAAATTATTAACTGAGGGAGGAGGATTCCTCCAGTATAAAGCACATCCATTGATTCTAATATAATTTTTTTCAGGATAAAGCACATCCTTTGAGTTTAAGATTTTCTGCTTTTAGTGAGGAATAAAATAAGAAAATAATCTTAACCCTAAAAACAATGGGGCATATTAGCAAGACCCACGTTAAAATTATCGCTGTTTTAGCGGCAGGAAACTGCCGCTAAAACGGCGATAATGGGCTTGCTAATATGCGTTATAGAATTCCAATAGAAGCCCAGGTTAGATGTGCAGGACATCTAACCTGGGCTTCTATTGGAATTCCATAACGGATATTAGCAAGCCCATTATCACCGTTTTAGCAGCAGTTTCTTGCCGCTAAAACGGCGATAATTTTAACGTGGGTCTTGCTAATATGCCCCAATGTGACTAGTTAGGTAAAATAGTAATGTTGATTTGCTAAGGTGTAGCATTCCAAAAAATATTTGAGTTTTTTATTGATGCGTGAGCGCACCGTTACAATAAGCTGTGCGCCAACGAGATAGGGCAGAGAATCGGGGTATATATTAGAGTATACGTTCTCTCGATACTTAGATCGGCCCTTTGCTTCCATTTAGTTAGTTCCGGGTCACATGTGGCAGATGGCCCCATGCATCGTATAGATAAGGCAAGACTTCCGTGAGTAAAAGTGGTAGAGTCAGCACAAGTGAAGGATCCTAATCAGATAACCAATGCAATGAGAAGGTATAATTTGCAACCAATCAGAAACCACGCATGACCATTTAAATTTGGCGTGCTTCCATGCTGCATTTCTACCTGCCATCAAAAAGGAGAAAGTTCACGGCTGCGACTCTCTGCAGTTTGTAAGGTGAGAATCCTGAGGGTCTTCGTAGGGGAGGATAATCAGGGAGAGGTTTAGAGGAGAAACTTTGACATTAAATAGCTAAAATCTTTCTCTCTATGAAACAAGTTTAATTGATTTCCTCTATTCTGCCTCCCTTTAGCGTAACAAGATAGAGGAGGCACTGGATCTATGGCCCCTCGGTTCACTAATTGAATTACGACAAGAATGTTTATGTGATGAGCTTCCCTGAATACAAAACGGAGGTAGGATGCTACTTTTAGGCATTATGGGGCATTTTGAAACAACCGAGTGATTTTGCTAGTAAAGGGCACAAATAAATTCCCATTTCCTTTTCCTTTCCCTTTTAGAGCCCAAAAACGTGGTAGTGACTAGATATCACAAGGGATCAGCAACATATAGGTCAGGAAATCCGGAGGCTGAATGATTAAGATATACTGATTTCACTAACCAGGTGAGAGAATATAAAATAGATTTTAGAAATCGTAGCAATAGGGGCATCGTTAGTCATATAACAAATTGATTGAGACTACGCTTTACTTTCAGAATACGCAGAGACAACGCACATATAAATATAACACTGAACTATAAGAATCTCTAGAAGGCGGAGGGATTCACATACCCGAAAGATTCTTCCTTAATACAAAAAGAAAAAGGTAACGAATCAAGTTTCCCAAAAATGAAGGGTTGAGTTAGACTTGGAGCGAGGGTTATGATAGTACATGTGGTTCATTAGTGTTAATAGATAAAGCAGCCGCATTTGGTTTAAAAATCTGGAGCTTTGATAAAAACAATTGGGTTGTTTTAAACGGTGTTGCGACGTTCTGTGTAATAGACAAATATAAGCAATCGCGTTTTATGAATTGTCGGGACAGCCCATTTAATAGATAAAGAAGAATTGTACCTAGAGATGATGAAAATGTTGTTTTATTGAATAGAAGTCTGTTGAAATGGTTCTGTTATCGTTTTCACTAGTTGATTATAAAATACGAGGCATTAAAAAGTGTTCTGATGTTTTCACTTACTATTATGGTGTAATTTATACACAATATTCTCTTTTCTTCTTCATTTCTATATTTATCTGTTTCATACATGATATAAAAACAGGGGCTATACTACAAGATGTACAGAGAGACTTGCTAAATTGTTTGTCTTGAAAAAGATGGAAAATTAACAAAAGCCATCGAAACGCGTCGACGCATCATTTTACATAATCCCTGGGAATAATTGGATCTGTAGATACAAAAAGAAGAGTGTATTCAGGCCTAGTTATTACATTGTTCCATTAGATATGTTCCATAAAAGACAAAGTATACTGTTTTAACTTTTCTCTCTTTTTATGTTGTGTTATGTTTTAATGTAGTATATGTATATTGTGGGGTTTTAAAGAAACTGTTATGTATGAATTTTGTGATATATAGAATGTGAGATGAATTTTTAACAAAATATTGTAAAAAGGCTTTTCTTTTTTAATAAATAAGAATTTGTGATAACTTTGGAGAGTCATTATATACATGGTTGAAATTTTTTGTACAAGCAGTATTATTGTATTCACTAAAAGGTATGACTCAGTTGTAAGTTGAACCTTTTTTGTTATTGTTCTTAGCATAATCCAAGGGAATACTTGTTCTTTACTGTGCCTAGTCAAAACCAGTTCTGCCCTCTCTGGTGTGGCTTCCTGGCAGGAGGTGGAGACGGCATTGACAGAGGCAGACCAGGCCCATTCAGGTGAAAGGAAATCTCCTCCCCCTACTCTAAATGCAGCCCAGGTCTATTCAGCCCTTGCCTGACCCACTTCGACTATCTGGAGCCACTGCTCCTCCCCAGCCCCTGTCATCCCAAAACCAGACAGTCAATCGACAAACCCAGCAGAGGCCTACTGGATGGCTGAGCAAGAAAATACCTACTTTCTAAAAGTGGTATTTTCAAACACAGAATGTAAAAATCACCTTCACTAAAAGATGCATCTTTAGATTCTGAGTTCAGGCATACTAAACTTTATTTTTCTAACTTGTTCCCAGGGCCAGTTATGTTTATAAGATGTTATAAACAAACTCCCTATTCTGTCCTATGGGAACAGGTAGCCTTGCAATAGTGAAAAATGAATTTGGTAGTAATTCACTATCAGGACATGCCACACACACCAGGGCATGTCCTACCTTTCACATACACTGCACCCTGCCCACAGGGGTACCTTGGGCCTACCTTAGGGGTGACGTACATGTAAGAAAAAGGGAAGGTTAGGGCCTGGCAAGTGGGTGCACTTGCCAAGTCCACATGGCAGTCCCAGACTGCACACAGGCTCTGCAATGGCAGGCCAGAGTTATATTTACAGGCTGTTTGTGTGGGTGGCACAATCCAGAGCTGCAGCCCACTAACAGCATTTGATTTACAGGCCCTGGCACACTCAGTGCACTTTACTAGGGACTGACACATAAATCAAATATGCCATTCATGGAAACATCAATCCATAACACAATTTACCACAGGAGCACTTGCACTTTAACACTGATCAGCAGTGAGAAAGTGCGCAGAGATACTAAGCCAGTGAAAACAGAGTCAAAACCGGGAGGTCAGAAAGCAAAAACTCAGGGGAAACAAGCCAAAAGATGCCAAGTCTAACAGCTACCTATCTCAAATCTCCCAATATTCACTTGCAAAACTTGGGCCAGATGCACAATGTTTCCTCTTAACCTTTTCAGTAGCTCTGTCAAAGATTACTTTTAGTTTTTTTGTGATTATAAGCATATTAGTATTAGGACCAGGCGGACTGAAGGGGTTCGTTTTATGTACATCGTTTCAAAGTCACCTTAAATTGTGACATGCTTTTTGGCTGTATAGGATTTCTGAAGCTAGGCTGCCTAGCATATATTCAATAGAGACCAGAGATTACGGGCCTAATTTAGATCTTGGTGGACAGGTTACTTTGTCACAACGGTGACGGATACCCTGTCCGCCGAAATATAAATCTCAGAGGATATACTGGGATTTATATTTTAGCAGACAGGATATCAGTCACTGTTGTGGCAGACTAACCCATCCGCAAAGATCTAAATCAGGCCCTAAATTTGAATTTAGGAACTTTTCATAGTACGATACTATGAAAACTAAGGGCCAGATTTACTAAACCCTTGCTTTGCCCTTGCGTCACGCAAGGTGATGCAATGCAACGCTAAGGCATAATTGAGATTAACTAAGCTGCACAAAGCCACCTTGTGTGGTTCTGCATGGCTTAGTAAATTTAGAGTAAAGCAAGGTAGTTCAAATCGGAAGTTGTCTTGCTGCGTTGTATTGCGTCACATTGTGATAAATATGGCCCTGGAATTGTAGTATATGCAGTATCTAGCATGAAAATACTGGATAAGACATATTTCATCTATTTTGCAAACATTAAACACAGTCTCCCTTATTCTAACTTCTGTGCTTTCCAAAATGGCATTTATATTGCTGGATGACCTCCTGTCATTCACACCCCTTTTGCAAATTTGGGGGCATATTTACAAGCCCCTTGCACCGCTAGTGCGTCACTTTTAATATGGGAAAAAGTGACGTATCAGCAGCGCAAGGGGACTGTAAATAAGCCCCTTAGTTGGCAGAGTCAGCAGTTAGTACTTCAAGAAAAACCCACAGATTAGTACAGAAAGGTAATTTCAAATTTGACTCTATGCCTTCTTGGTCAAATCTGCTGCAAATATCCCTTCTACTTCTCTACTTTTCTGGGAACCAGGGACTGAATAGCAGTATCACCATATTGAGACGAAACAGGCTGGCACTTCAATTTTCTTTAGTGTTTGGCAGCAATAACTTGCTTGACTGAGGAATGGTTGAATACGCCATACAAGGAACGAAAATATCAAGTATATTTTCTGTAATTAAATGAACCTTGTGATAGTTGTAACGCTAGTGGAACATCGAAAACAGGAAATGTGTCACACTCTTACAAAACTTGGTGGAAGGGAAAAGAGTGGAGATTTTAATTGTTGTTGTTTAATTCTCCTAATTAGTTTGATTTGTTTTATTCTTTTAAATGTCATAATGTTGGAAGGTAGGTTATTAGGAGTGACAGGTAAGCCCCTAACACCAACAATAAGGCTACCAACACAGAACTGAGTCCCAAATAGGGTCTCTCTAAATTAATCCCTTGCTCAAACCTTGTTAGCTGATACTGAGCAACAAGGTTTAACTTAGAAGTCAGGCATGTAAAGAATTTAAAAATACAACTACAGTAGATAAGTAAGACATAACACACAATAAAAATCCGACACCAATTTATAAAAATAGGAAATATCTTTATCTCTAAAATAACACCAAAACCATCAACATCTAATGTAGGGAACCGAAGATATGAATAAAGAATAAACATTTTCTAGCGCTTAGAAACCAATAGCACCTCTTCTGGACATCTGGTCACGCTTGACTGGGACAAAGTTTAAGTTTGAGGCCGACCGCAAGAGAGCCCTGCATGGATACCCCACACGGTAGGCCTTGGTCAAAATCCTACCTTTGGAAATAGAAACTTTTCGGCCGAGGGTCATCGCTGCTCTCTGCTCTCCATCAGTCCAGATTTAGTGAGGATTTGCCAACTTAACTTTCACAAAGCTTCCAGTCAAACTCTGGAAGTTGGACCTCCGGAGCTCTTCAGTGGGACAAACCTAGAATCCGGTCCCGGGTCGTGGTTGAAGGTGGCCGGCTTGGCTCTCGCGGTCTTGTTTGTCACCTCCTGGAGCTTTTTCTAAAAAGTTTCACAAACTTCTGGAGGTCCTTCCAGAAGGTCTCCTGGTGGGTTCCAAGTGTCCAAAACACAAAACACAAATCCAAGGGTCTGGAATCTCCTAGATGGTCCTTGGCAGGCCTGGACTACCCACAATGCACCTGGTCAAACCCTTAAAAATCCACTGGATGCATTCCAGTAGCGAGACTCTGGCTGGAGAAGGGTCAGTTATGCTCTGTTAACGTGTAACTACAGGCAGTCCACTACTTACTCCTTCTTAAAGCAAGGCAAAGTCCTCAGAGCTGTAGTCCCAAATAGTGCAGCAGCCGCAGTCTTCACCAGGCAGACCCTTGGGTGCAGTTCAGGATTCCAGCAGGACAATCTTTCATCATCTTGTAGCTTCAGGCAGCAGAACTGTGGGGCTCTGCACCTCTCACATTTATACAATGTTCTCTGGCGGAAGCAGGGTAGCGCCCCATATCCAATGAGGTGTAGGGCAACACCCCAAAGCATCACAACTTCCTCCAAAGAGTGGTATAGTCTTCTCCCAGAAAGCATTATTTTCTCAAAATCCATCATGGATGAAATTCGAGGAGAGCAGCAAGAGCTACCTAAGCCAAACTCAGAGTATGACTTCTTTCCATAAACTTCCCCCACTCACATCTGTGGATTCGTTCCTTAAGCCTCTCATCTGGCAGGGAGAGGGGGTGGCCCTGGTTTACAGATTTGCCTGACCTGTACTTCCTTTGAAGCTGATGCATTATGGCCCAACCCTCTGCTCTGGCATTCCTGTGCCCTACAGAGCTCCCTCCATCAGATAGCCTCTGTCTGGCCAGGCCACTTTTCACCTAAATAAGGCAGCTTGGCTAATCCCCTCAGGGCTGACCAATCAGGGAAGAGTGCTAGAGGCTGGATTTTGGCTTACAGAAACTGTGGTTTATAAAACATCTTTTATAGGGACCCTGCTTATCTCCACCCCTGGAACACCCGCGAGAGACCTTGGGGTTGCCCAAAATGTAACACTAAGGTATATTATCACTTTTGAAGTGCCCATACCACCAAAGTCAAGCTTGCAGTGAATCTTACTTTTATAAGCAGTGATGCAGCACAGGGCTGTTTTTAAAATGACCTCAGGCTCTCAGTAGTGCACACATGCAAGTGCAACAAAGGTTGCTGGCTTCTAAACTGCCATTCCCTATTATATACTAGGGACTTGTATGTAGTTTGTATTCCCTTGCCCTATTATCTACCACGGATTTATAGGGTAGGTCATGCCATATAAGTGTACCTGAATCCATATGTTTGTGTTTAACATAGCACTGGCCCTGGTCCTTGCTAGCAGAGCCCAGGGCACAGTCAGAGTCAGCTACCACCAGTGTCAGTCAGTACAAACAAAATAGGGGGTAAATAGGCAAAAAAGGGTGACTTTCTAACACATACTTGGCCCACTCTCAAAAGAGACCTACCTGGAACAGGTGAAGAAAAGGAGACTTGCCTCCTTGCTGCATTGAAAAATTCCAAGCTTTGCTTATCCCCAAGGATACAGTTCTCTGGATGCTGACAGAGAAGCCACTTTCCCTTGAAGAGTACAGAAGCTCTCAGGAAAGAAAACAATCTGGATTGTGTGAAAGAAAATGAGAGGAAAAGATACATCTGGAAATTTCTCCTACCTGCAACTGTGGAACTTCACCTCTGTGTGGGGCGTGAGAAAGGTCAGTGGGTAAAGGAAACCTGCTGCATCAGATATATCTTAAAAAAACATTTGGTATCGGGCAATTTGTTCTGAACATGAGCTGGGGTTGTGAACATTTCTGTAACTTTATTTCATGGACTGGCCTCCAAAGAAGATTTGGAGACATTTAGCATTACTAAATCAACGTTTTTTAAAAATTTTAATTGGGACTTTGAAGTTTGTAATTTCTGGAGGATTGGAGCAGGAGTATTGGTGAGGCATGCATTAGTGGTGCATAGTGGATATCCACTGTAAATATTGCAACATGTCAAATGGAGTTAGACAAGAGATCTCAATGATACCCCCACAAAAGAAAGTTTTCCTGTCACTAATGGTAATCAATGACCCGGCGGTATGCTCATTAAAATATTAAAACATTGTACACCTGAATGCCCACTGACACTCTTGCAAATACTTCTTTGAGCTGCTGCTATCAAACCAGATCATCTATTGGCTTTGTTTCCCTCATAATGAAATGGCCATTATTTTACAATCAAAGATGTAGTCTTGTAGATTATAAAAGATGTAGGTTTATTAGATTCAGACCAGGTTACAAGTAAATCAGATAGAGCCCCACCAGGAGCAGCTTAGCCCTTCTCAATCCAACTGTCCAATCATCCAAGCACAAACACTCTTAACATTCCAACCTTCCAATGACCTCACTTACTGGTTGAGCAGCTGGGACTTGGAAGCCTGGGGAGGATGCATAGTAACCAAGACAAGTTACGACACATGTCCCTCTGTTAAAGAAACAATAGGAAATTCAAATAAAACAATCAACAAGTCCCATAAATATGACTTCTAGATTAACATCAAATCAAAAGGACAAGAGATGACACAATATGATAAAACAGTCCTAGGATGATTAGAAAACATAGATAATCACATCATGCAATCTTCAGCAGAACTAGGAAATTAATAACGCCCCTAAGTCATTCAACTCACAACTTCAAGGTGCAACACATATGCTACTGTAACATGCCCATCATCACTCAGGAGGGACAACACTAACATAAGACTGTAATACACAAACCCCCACACTACATCCTTAAGCACTCGGGAAGGACAACAGAAATAATAATAATCAGTGTCTCTAAACCCTTACAGCAGGACCAGAGACTTCACACCCTCTGCTGCTTCAACTCATAGCAGGACCAGGGACTCCACACCCTCTACTGCATCCACTCTCAAGGCACGACCAGGGACTCCACACCCTATGCTGCACTTACACAACTCAAGGCAGGACCAGGTCTCACCTCAGGACCTCCGCAAAGGGTATCTTTCAACCCATACCATAACAGGGTATCTTTAAACCCGTAAAAATCAGTGTATCTTTAAACCCATTATATTCCCACTAACACAGGGAATCTCAGAAAATAGCAAAAGGTAACTTTCAGCCCCCCATCTCATTCCCACTCACACAGGGAATCTCAGAAAAATGTAGCACACCACGCACGGTCTCAAACACCTCACTCGGTCTCCCAACAGACCCATACTCAATCCCTAACTCATTCCCATGCACAGCGAAACTTTGCAGTGTAATACTTTACGCAATATGCACACCTCATACAGTGTAAGACACATACACCTAGCAGGATTGAAACACTCACCCACACCCTGACACGCAAGCAAAAACAAACTGATGTAGCGAATCCAGATCTCCATAAACAAAATACTCTTAGCAGATAATTATGCTGAGCAAACATCAGAACATGGCAGCAAATTGAGAGGAGTACTCCGGAATAAACTGGCAAGCTCAATGATGATACAGCAAAAATTCCAGCACAAAAAGTCAAAGTTCTTGGTCTTCACACTTCACAACAATGTCACTCAACAAACTCTCCTCCTCTTGCAAAGTACACAGGACAGACAAAACGTACACTTGTACAACCCTGGGCTAAACACATGCCCCAACACCCGTAGCCCCTTAGGAAGGGTGGATCCTTGTCTAAACACATAGCCCTACACCCTTAACCCCTAGGAAGGGTGGCACCTTGGGCTAAACACATGCCCTTGCACCCTTAACCCCTTAGAAGGGTGGAACCTTGGGCTAAACTCTTGCCCCTACACCCTTAACCCCTTAAGAAGGGTGGTACAAATCACACATCGCATTGGTGTCGCTCAACCAACATGGTCACACTCCAGGACCAACACGTCACAACATGGTCACACTTTAGGGCAACCATATCACTGTATACAAACTCCCTCTTCTGCATACCCAACATGACTGGGAAGCGAATTAAGCAAGGCATTAAAAACATAAACTGTGGTAGAGCATCAAGATACCCCCACTCCTGTGAGCGACCTCTTACCCAACATCCAACCCTAAATACTAACAATAAGACCAACAGGAACAGTTCAATTCCTACCCAGTTGCCACAAGAGGATCAGCAGTTGCAGTTCAGTGCCTTCAAAACAGCTCAGGTATGTGCCCCACACCTGAGGTAACCTCCCTCCTCAGCATCAAATGCTTGGGCCTCCCCTGCCCCTAAGTGAGGTAGTTGTGGTGCGATAATCATTTTTCCTGAAAATGTGAAAGTTACTTATCACTGGACAAAATCCCAGGGCAAATTCAACAACGTCTCACCACCATAACAGGGAGCCACTGGAATCTTGTCTGGTTCCAATAAAGCTGAGAAGCAATTTTCACTGATGCCAATATTCACTACCAGCTCGAGCCAGCGTCTGAACACAGGTAAAACTCACGCTTCCAAATCGATCACTTCATAACTTGCTGCATTATTTGTATAACAGTGTTGTCTGTTCACTCTCCTCTGGCATGACTAGTCATACCATGAACTCTTCTTGTACATACCAACTTCAATCTTGTTGATAACAAAATCATTTCAACTCAGCAGCTACCCACTAGATCAGCTGCACACAGATCTCTGGCCTGTTCAATTGCCCTGGACTGCAGGCTGTCTGATGTATATAGACACTAGTGGGGCCATCAGGCTTAATTCTTCCTTACAGGCTTCAATCTCTTTTCCTTTGTAATATTCTAGTTTCTTTTTAGTTTCTTTAATTTCTTCTTAATTTCTTGTTCTCCACAGGTAGTTTCTTTCCGCTCGGCGCCAGTGTTACTAATAAAGATGTAGTCTTGTAGGTTAGAAAAGATGTAGGTTTATTAGGTTCAGATCAGGTTACAAGTAAACCAGCTAGAGAACCCCAGGAGCAGCATCCTGCTGATCAGCCCTTCTCAGTCCCTCTGTCCACTCATCCAAGAGCAAACACTCCTAACATTCCAACCATCCAATGACTCCACTCACTGGCTGAGCAGAAGGGACTTGAAACGCTGGGGAAGATGCATAGTAACCTAGACAAGTTACAACCCCTTAGTTTTGGTAAGTTAGTACTAATTAAGAATTAGAAATGGTACTTGTGAGTGTGTGTTATGAAGCTCTGCACACTCACTGGTGTCAGTGAGAGTGGGTATAACAGTCGATTTCATACACATTGTAAATAACGTGCTATAAGTCATGTACATACACATGCTACCTATGCTAAAACAAAGACCAGAATCAGATGGTAGAATATTGCAAAATGTGCATTTCATGATACTATGATTTGTCAGCCCATGTTTCATAAAAGTTTCTGATTTAAGTTATGAACAGGAGTTTGTATCTGAATGGGGATTATTACTTGGAGCAAATCGTGAAAACTAAACCCTCACATTCCCATTGTGCACACCTTGGAACATCAGAGAAAACACTGTATTACCAATTTGTCACGGTTTCCAAGACTTTAAGGGGTATATTCACAAGAACATGTGATAACTACTGCAAGAGTAGCGTAACGCAACTTTCACTATCGCAGTCTATCTCGGGAAAATAACCCCGTGTCAACGTGGAATTCACAACAAGGCGGTAGCATGCAATAGTCACCAGATAACACGTCAAATGTCAGCGTAAAAATCCACGCCACGCCCAAAAAACGTGAAACGCGAACGCGAGAAATCATGCGATGAGGCCAATTGCTGTACAAAAAGTAGCGAAAAGTAGCCACAGGCCTGCAAATCCCACACGTCTGGTGGGAAAAGGCACCATAAAAACCACAGAAACAACACACCAGAAACAAGCCAAAGCACGTAGCAACATGGATGCACCCTGACCCAGCACAGAGGTCAACGCGAACCCCACAACCCCCACAGACCACCAGCAAAGAACAACTGGGTCGGGGAAGGCCAAGGAGAAAAGGGAGAGGAAGATGGGGTGCAGACCGCAGGAAAACAAGACCAGCATCAAGGAGGTGACGGAACACTACCAGCAACTGACCCACAAGCAGACCACCTGGAATGCAGTCGGAGTGCCCAGGAGGCCAATCCAGGAGGCCAAGAGGCGCCTGCAGGATGTGACACCCTAAACCAGGTACAAACCCGCTGCTAACAGGAAGGCAGCAACGGCGACAGGAGGTGGCAGTCCATCGCCACAGGAGGAGCCTGAGGAAACCCGGGCCACAGTCATCAGTGTGTAGATGGTGCAAGGAGTAGGGAGTACGGACACAGCTCGAGAGGACCTGACACAACAACAGGGTGAGGATCCAACAGGGACTGGGGGGAAGGGGGGTGATGGGCACAATGGCACACATGCACAATGAGGTGTAGCACACTGCACACCCACAATTACCCAGGGACATGTCCCCCATCCCCGTGGCACACTGCAGCACACACACATAGCAATCACAGCACATACCATGACAATGTGGCACAAAGTGCAACACCCACACTGCAGAACAGGGGACACAACTGGGTCCGCCCAGAGGCAGAAACAGAACAAACACATTGGACATATCTACGGCTACAACCCCACATCAGCCATGTAGGCCAAATGTACACTGTCCCAACTCAAATAGCCACCACCGCCCAAACAGTCACAATGTACATTGTCACACAGTCTGCATGTCGACAAGAACAAGGCGCCAACACAATGCCAACATGCACCTCCCCTTCACAATGCAGAGGGACAAACAACAACTCCAGCAGGTCAGAACAGACAACCCATCAGTGATGCCGGAGACGAACACCAAACCTTCGATACCGATGCCCTACAACAGCCCATGGACATCCCACACAACCCACCACCAGGACCAGGGCAGACAAGCTACTCAGAGGAGAGCCCCTGCAACAGACCACACAGCATGAAGCACCCGCAATCACGGCTGCCTCACAACACTTCACCGACTCACACATGGCACCCCAATGCCAGGTGCCAGAACGCCAAAAGGAGGTGGCCCAACAGGTGCAGGTGTTGCCGGACCCATGGAATGCGAACTAGAACACATACGTGGGTGTCCAATACCCTTCAGGGACCACCTACACCCCACAAAGGAGACCCACACTTCCATAGAGACACATGCAGATGCACATACCCAGTACAGAACCACGCCCAGGGGCACGCACATATCAGTCACACACCCACGCTGGCTCTGCGTATGACGGCACAGTCCACTCCCCTTACGAATTGAGTGGGTGACAACAAAGCTACATGTCCAGGTTCTAGCCCACTGCCTGTGGTGACATGTCTGCGTCCGCTGTACACAGCACAATGTAATGTCATAGGGCCCAGGGCCCCCATGCATACAACAAGACCACAGGGACACATGCACATATCATGTTGAACTGGCTACGGGCACGTGCGCCCGGCCCCTTTATTGGCAGGGCCACATGTACAGTGACGCCTGTGCTGGATGTGTGTGGGGTGAGTATAAGCCAGCCTGCACGGAGTGCTTGGTGCTGGCAGCAACCTGAACAGTGGACACCAGTGTAATGGAAACAGAAAACACCAGCATAACAGAGTCAACTGCAGAGCAACATGGAGGGATCCGGAGTAAGGACAGAGGTCACCCAATATTCAGTCAGGAGGTTCCGTGAGTTGCAGTGCACTGAGGTAGGGGCACTAGAGAAATTGCTAAGATTGTGTCCCTTCGGGTTAGTCCTGATGCAGTTGCAGTGGGGTGTGTTACACCTGCATCAACTTCCTCATCATAGTCCCAGGTCTTCCCCACTGCATGAGGTGACATTGCTGCGCAACCTCACAACAGCACAAAACTCAATCAGTAACAGACAATGGCTTGCGGTGCACTGAGTCTCTGGCACCTGGTGTGCTGAGCAGGGTATCAGGCCGATGATGGCATCCACGACAGGTCTGAGCAACTCCGTAGGTCTGTCAGGACCACCGGTTCGACTCTGGCAGATGGCGGATGGAGGTGGTCCTTGCGGTGGTGGCGTGTGCCTCCTGCGGTGATGCGACGTCCGGGCCGGTCAAGACTCGATGCTATGTGTGGGCCCTGGTGGCCCGCAGTTGAGGCTGGAGGATGCGGACAGCGCAGGGCCACAGACACATGGCGTTGATGACCCCAAGACCATCGCTACAGAGGCCATTCAATGTCTCAGAAGAAGGGGTCCCAGGCCTGAGCAGCACAGAGTTAGTGGCCCCGGATGCACTGCGGCCGGCACAGGCACCCAGCCACGGAACGGTGACTTGTGGTGCAGTCAGATGGGCCATGCGACCTGAGCGGGTCCCCATCAATGTCCGAGGTGTATGTTGCGGAGGGTTGCGGGGGACAGTGGAAGGTGTCCTCCAGGGCATGATGCGGAAGGTCTGATGTCATCTGGAAGCAGCAAATGGAGGAGTGGAAAGCTCAACCCTCGTTTTCACCAACAATTCGGTATCAGCTACATGAGGATGAAAACTAGCCCCTAGTCCATAGACTCAAACGCCACCAATGTACGACCAGTGAGTGTCCATGAATGTCGGGGAACACACTTAGTGGCACAGGTGCTGAGAGGGGATGAAGTCTGCGATGATGCCGGTACACAGATGTGAACTCCAACATTGCCAAATCAAGGCTCTGTGACCTACTGGACCGCAGTGTAGGCCGGAGGCAGCGGTCAGCAGTGGCCCACAGCCACGTGTCGTTGGCTCACGAGGCACAGAGTTAGTGACACAGTGGCAGTTGTCGGTAGTGTTCAATCACCTCCGTAACGATGATCCTGTTCCCTCCAGACTGCAACGCATCATCCTCTTATGCCTCTCCGTGCGTGCGATGAAATGTATTCTACCTTTTGAATTACCGATGTTCAGTTCCAAATCTATGATCCCACTCGTGCGCAGCGTAGGCCGAGGGCAGTAGTCCGCGTAGGCCCACAGACACGTGTGGTTGTGATTCCATGCACAGACTTGTTGCCACCACATCAAAGGGTGTATAGTGAATTGTTTTCTGCCTTCAATAATGTTCACTGCCATGGTGTAATCAAGACTCAGTTCCAAATGTGTGACCTACCTGACCGTGGTGTAGGCCTGAGGCAGCGGTCAGCACGGCCCATTCACTGAGTGTTGCCGGCATAGGTTGGATGGCCCCACCGGCCTGCATAGTTCAGGTTCAGTGGCACCACGTGTAGCCGGCTGGCGTTGAACAGGGTTAGTGGCACCACGTCTCGCCAGCTGGCGTTGAACAGGGTTAGTGGCACCACGTGTCGCAAGATGCCCATATGTAACTATGCCTCACTGATCGGGGGGTCTGGTGCTGTGGCCGCTGGCCCGGATTTGGGGTCACTGCCATTCATGACTCAGGACACAGTTTCACATATGGGACCTACTGGTCCGAAGAATAGGCCTAACGCAGCAGTGGAGTACGTCAACGAGAAAGGAATAAAGCAGGCCTGTGTCGTGGAGGCCGTGATGGTCTGAGGTGGCTGCCAAACCCGTGGGACTCAGGCTTGGAGCTTGCGCCGGCACGTGGTGGGCCCTCCTTGACACACGCCGGTGTTGGCAGGTGATCAGTGTGGCCTGGCTACGCAGGGGCGGGCCTGACAGGTTCGTGGTCCAGCGTGCCAGGGTCCGGCAGGCGCACAGCATCGCAGGCAGCTCTGCTCAGGAGGACGGCGTCAGCCTCATGGCGGGGTGGGAGGCGCCGCCCTGGCAGAGACGTGGGTCTTTCCGGAAGAGGACCACGCCCAGGCCTACGTGCTTTTTATTCACACGCCTACGCTGGCGTAGCATATGCCAGGCCATCCCACTCAGGTGACGCTTAGAGGGGGGCATAACAGGCAACATTTCCGCGAGGTCCCCCACTGGCTGGGGTGACATGGTGGCGTCCACTGTCCACTACACTCCATACACCAGCGGTGTATGTCGCCATGGATAGGGGTGTATTCTGCATACTGCGGTGTGTCCAGCACATCTCCGCCATCCATGGCATTGTGTACTTTCCCAATCATGGTTCTACTGCATCCTTCACACATGCCTGGTTGCCACCTCTCCACACATTCGGCTATCATGTGGCTGTGGTGCCATGCCGTTGCTGGCTCATGTTCAGGGCTTGCCCATGTGAACATTGTAAGTTGTTCTGTCGTGTTTGGTGGGTGGGCATGTTGTTGTGCCTGTTGTATGTGATTTTGTGACGTGTGCATTGCCAGAGTTGTGAGTTGCATGGTTGTGGAGTTGAGGTGTGTGTGGTGTTCATTTGGATATTGCCAAGGGGCTGTGCATTTCCCTTGTTGCCATCCTGGGAACGCTGGTTGATGATGGACTGTCGGAGGATGAAGGTATCATGCACACTGGCTGTGTATTTGAAGGCAACATTGTTGGGGGTTCCACGGTGTTCTGTTGTTGCCTGCACATTGATGTGAGACGTGTGCTTCCTGTTGCGGTGATTGTGTGCTGTGTCACCAGGGGGCACAGGTAGTACATGTGTGCTGTGTATTGCCCCCAACACGTGCGTGCATCCTGCTTGGGCGTATGGTCCTTGCTTGGTCTCCAGCTGATCCTGCGCATTGTGTTGTACGTATGGGGACTGGGGTGCCAGGGTGATGGTGTTGTCCAGGACAGGTGTGGGGGACTTGGATGTGGTTGGCTGTGAGACTCCTCCGACTCTGCTGGGTGTTGGTTGGGGGGGTCCCAGGGGCCAACAGGTGCAGCCAAGCCAGCAGCTTTGGGTGGGGTGGGATGTTGGTTGTCCGCTGTGTTGGTGCCATAGGCCTGTTAGGCGATGATGGTCAGGATGCGTAGGATGTTTGTCACTTTCAGCCTGTAGTGTATGGTGACATTGTCAGATGTTGGGTCTGTGAGGCTGGTAAGCTTCCTGGGGGTCCGCTGTCTTTGTCTGCGCTGTGTCTGTGGTGGTCCGTGGGGGGGGGTGTTCCAGGTTGGGGTCCTGGGGTGGTGGCGGTGGATGTTGTGGCCCTCTTGGGTGTCCGGGCTGCATGATGAGTGGCTCCATGGCATCTGTTGCCCTTCGGTTGTGGCCCTGGGCTGTGCTCCCTTTTGTGGTGCTGGCTGCCGTCCGACTTTACACCAGTTCAGAGCAGGTGTAAATTTCCTGGTGCTAACGCGCCTTATCACCTGTTTTGTGTTCTTATCGCCGATGTGGCTGGTCGTTGTGAATGTTGAGGTGTGATGTTGTCTCGACTTTTGGCACGGGAACGCTTACTCTGCATCTCATTAGAGATATTTGCGGGGGTCCTCTGTGGTGATGTTTTTTGCTGCTGCTATCACGGGTAAACTGGTGCTGTGGGCTGTTAACACCGGCTTGTGAATGGGGAGGTAAATTTATCACAACTTTGGCTGCGATAAAGTGCCGTTAATTCGGCGATAGCTCCTTGTGAATATGCCCCTAAGTGTACACTACACCTGTAGGTATTGATATTTGCTATGTAATTACCAATCGGGATTGTTTGAGGTCGTAATGAGTTCAAGAGAAGTTGTATTTTGTTATTTTCCTTGATGTACACTGGAACTGAACAATATGAAAAAGTAATTGGACAAATGTTTTCTATCTTGTTTGATCCACCTCGCTTGAAATATTCAGCATCATTTGAAGAGCTTAATCCAACCCCTCAAGATCATTTTAGACTACCCATATTTGCGTTGTATGTGATGAAGCAAAGATACTGAAAAAATATTACTTCTCTCTTGAGAATAAACAAACAAATCTGCACGTGGACTTTTTTTTTTATCTCTTTGGTGTTTAATGTAAAAGTTAAATAAAGGTAGGTTGCCAGTAACCAATCACTAAGCGTTTTAAAGCGTGTTATTGTAATACAATAACACTGAATGCGACATAAATAATTAAATAAATGTTCCAGGAAATGACGTCATTGGCAGGTGTAGCGATTATATGATTGAACAGAAACATGATTCATCGTTGCAAGGAGTCACCTCTATTGCGCTTATTTAAAGCCCGCCTGTTGTGGGATACAGATTTACCCTTTGCTATTTCCATCAGGTGCGCACTTGTACAGTAATTACCTTTTGTTTCTTTGAGCAGCCAGAACAATGAATAATTTACCAACAGGAGTTAAAAATGAAAACGTTAAAAAACACAGATACAAACAACCTCCTTGCAATTGCTTTTAGACTCCATTGACACTAGCACAATGCTGAAACAAAATGTTCTCAATAAAATGCCTTTCTCCACATTAGCAATAAAAACTAGAAGAATGTACCTTTTCTGTTGCAAATGTACCTGCTGTGGAATTATAAGTATTTAAAAAGCGGTCAAATTCACTTGTGCTTGCCTATTCAATTTTTATCCAAATGCCTACAAGAAAACGTGTGTTGTGATTGACAACATGTTTCGTTGTTGAGGGAATTGTGTTAATGTATGTGATAATGACTCCTGTGTAGCTGTGTTCTGTGATAACCCTAATCACTTCCAGAGAAAACATAATGTCAGTGAGAAGTCGGCCTGCCATTTAACAATGCAGGATATTCAAGAAATTGCATTAAGATATGGCTGTTCCCTCTGCTCTTCCTGCATTTTTGTGCCACTGACCTTCCAAATAAAAGTTTTGAATTTTGAAATATTTTGAAAAATTGGATGTCTGATTTAAAAATGCTACTTATAAGTAATTCATTAAGGCTTGTTTGCCAATGTCTGTTTTATGTTTTGATTCTGCAGAATCTCTTGAAGTCAGGGTACACCTGTAAATCTGCCCAGTGTCACATTCATAGGCAGATCGAAACTAGACGAACATCAGCAACATTAGTCAGGGCTGAGTGTACTCAAAGTGTCATAATGCAGTGGTGGCTGTATAATAATACGGGGGCATGATGCGCCCAAGCCACCAAAATGATGCTCCCGCCCGGTGCGATGGTGGTGACGTCCACGAGCAGGAAAGGGAAGGACTTCCCTTCCTGCCCAGTGGAACGTGAATCCTGACTAATCCTGGAGAAGCTCCAGGAGTGGTGGGAGCAGGCTAACCCAGCACTCATTTTGAGGAAGGGGGCCTGTGCCAGCAATCCCCAGCTGTTTCACAGCCCGGGGATTGCTGAGTGTACAGTGTGCATGTCGGGCTGGCAGTAGGTAGCCAGCTGGCCAACCCGATGTGCACTGGAAGGGGCAGCAGTAATCCTGCAATAGCGGGATTCAGCCTTGCCTCACACTCGCGCTGTACACAGCATGAGCTGTGGCAAAATAAATTGGCAATTATTATACCATTTTATTTATTAGTGTTTACCTGCTGTGCTCGCAGAAGTTGGGGGGATGCTCCTCCACCATTTGGGAGGAGCTGCCCTGTCATAATGTAATGCCATTATAATATGCGTTGCATTCATACTTATTTATATGAACAAAGTGGTCTAGAGGCTTGCTTTCGCAAAGTTTGCTAGGCCAATATTTTTGGCTCTTATACTTTTATAAATATTTTTTTCAATGCATTGTATTGGTGAGGAGATCCCAACAGTGCAAAGCAAAATGCTTTTATTAAATACCTTAATTGAGTGGACATACCCCAAATGAGTTGTACAAGGAAATGTCTCCTTTTGCATGATCACCCTCAAAGTTTTAGACTAATGCTGCTGGTTTTTCAACTCTGAGAGTGCACTGGCACCTTCTAACCAGACCTCAGTGCCAGTGCTCTGACCCCTACAAGAGTATGTTTGATAGGCTTCTACCCAATTTGCATACATTAACTTACTTATAAGTCCCTAGTATATAGTGCCTGGGCCTGTAAATTAAATTGTCATTCAGGGGCTGGCTGCAGCACTTATTGTGCCACTCTGAGCATGACAAAGTAAGACCTTTCTCCCAGCATGCCATTGCAGACTGGTAGAGCAGTTTTAAACTGCTAACACAACTTTGCCATTTAAACTAAAGAGAAAGCCCTGACCTTCTGTTTTAATATATATAATTCACCCCTGCAGCAGCCTATTGAGCACCAAGGCAGGGTGCTGTATTTGAAAAAGTAGGACATACAATATGTCCTAACAGTAAAACCTACAAATTGTCATTTTTGCTGTTGAAAGGCTAGTAGCTGCATTGCCAAGTACAGGGTTCTGTGCCAACAACTCAGCTGGGCTAACTCCTAAATGGGACTACTAAAGTTGGTACTTCAAGGTATCAAATTAACCGTTACATTAAACCTGACTCGTTGCCCAAGTCAAATTTAATGTAACTTTGAGAAAAAGGCAACTTTAGAAAGTTGCCACTCTGTTGCCAATGTTTTCCAATGGCCATTCGCAGAAGCTGGCCACAATAGAGCCTTATGCCTTCCTGAGGAGCAGTGTGAATGACTGCCAGCAAAGGAAACAATAGAGCTTGCCACTGGGAGGGGCGTCACTTCGCCCTGCCAGTAAGCCTAACAGGGTGTGAGCCCAAAAGGTAAGCTTCAATGGGGAAGCTGCCTAAGAAGGACAAATGACATACAAGAGGGGCTGCTCTTTTGTTTTGATAGATAGGTTGTGTTAGAGATTGGGTCTTTAGTTGGCAAAGATTTGCACCTTGTCCAATTAGGGACCACAATCCTAGTCCGGATAAGCTAAATACACACTTTATATTAACCTGTGCTCAACCTCTGGTAGCTTGGCACAGGGCAGGAAGGCTTAACTTAAGAGGCAATGTGTAAAGTATTTGTGCAAAACACACACACACACATATAGACACTCACACTCACACAGTAACACAATGAAAACACCTCAAAAAGACTCAGCACAGGGTTAGATAAATAGAGAATATCTGAGTAAAACAAGACCAAAATGAGATAAATCCAATCAGTAGAAGTCGAGATATGATTTTTTAAAGAATAAATGCAACAGCAGTGCTTAGAAGTCAATAGCGCTAAAAGGTTACTTGAGGACGCACAAGACTGGGGTAAATCCAAATTTCAGGCAGACCGAAATGGAGGGCAGGCCTGCTGCGCAACCCATGCAGGGCTGACTGAAAATGTTGTATGGAGCAAGAGCTGGCATTGAAAACTTCACTGCGACGGTTCTGATTCATGTTTGCGAGTCATGGCGTCGGAGTAGAGTCTCACAATCAGTGTGGAAGAGTCAACTCTTTATTGATGTCAAGCCTCACAGTCTGTGCCCAAAAATTGGTGCTGCAACGTTGTTGATCATCGCAGTCGGAACACGCATTGTTATCGACTCATTACTGCGTTGGAGGGCACTGCATTGGTTCAGATTGGTGGAAAGGTGTCATTGCATCAATTTTTGAAGAAAACAGCTGCAGAACCCACTTCTGAGGCACAGAACTGGAGGAGGCCCCTCAGGCAAGGGTAGGACTCCCAGATGGCAGAGTCCAGCAGCACAATCAGAGTTGCAAGAAGTCTTTTGTGTCCCTGAGATTTCAGAAAGCAGGAGGCAAGACTGCAAGCCCTTGGAGTCACTCTGGTTTTAAGCGAGAGTCCTTGTCCTAAGTAGGGAAGAGATCAGCAGGAAACAGGGCAGCTCAGCAAAGCAGAGAAGCTGTTGCTCAGAACAGTCAGTCCAGGCAAAGTGGCAATCCTTAGAACACATCAGTATTTACTCCAGCAGAGTTCTTCCCAGGTCCAGTAGTGTACTGATTTGCTAGGGTCAGAGCCCCAGTACTTATACCTAATGTGCCTTTGAAGCAGGGTGTGACTTCAAAACAGCTCATTTATGTGCCCGGGTCCCCTTATATCCAAGCCCTGCCTGCCAGGCTTTCTGTGAGGGTATCCAGTCATTTGTGTGAGGACAGGACACAGCCTATTCAGATGTAAGTGAGATTTCCCTCTCCCCCTTCCTGCCCGGAAATGCTACCAGAATGCAGATGAATGCAGATGTGTCATCTGTTACACCCACCCTTCCTATGTTTGTGTCTGTCTAGAGGGAAAGCACAAAGTGTAGTTGTCACCAAGACCACATTTTTGTATTGGAAACAGGCTGCCAGCACTCGGGTCAAAGTTAAGAGCAAAGAAATGTCCACCTTCTAAAAATGGCATTTCTAAAATAGGATTTATCACTATCATTCCAAAGATATGAAACATGATTTAGCTACTCCTTTATAATCAGGAATTACAGCTTTAAATTGTTTTAATAAATTCCCAATTTGTCAATACCAGGACACGCAAAACATAAAAGTGCATGTCCTGCCTTTTAGTTACATAGCACCCTGCCCATAGGTCTACCTAGCGCCTACAATAGGGGTGACCTATGTGTAATAAAAGGGGAGTTTGAGGCATGGCAAGTGGTTTTAAACACCAAGTCGAAGTGGCAGTAAACTGCACTCACAGGCCTTCCAATGGCAGTCCTGAGACAGGTTTGAAAGGCTACTTGTGTGGGTGGCACAACCAGTGCTGCAGGCCCACTAGAAGCATTTAGGGGACAGGCCCTAGGTATATGGTATACCACTTTACAAGGAACTTACACATAAACTAAATATGCCAATCAGGTATATACCACAGTCACCATGTTTTAGGGGAGAATCACATGTACTTTAGCACTGGCTAGCAGTGGTAAAGTGCTCGGAATCCTAAGGCCAACAAAAACACACAGCAACAGAGATAAGCAGGCAAGAAAGTTGGGTGAAGACCACCCTAAGAATGACAGTTCTAACAGTTGGCGATGGGCACAGAGAGGGAAAAGCAGTTGCCAACCAGTTTTGTCGTGGTTGTGTAAGCCCCAGGTAGTTACACCTCTAGGGTGGTCTGCCAAGCTCCACCCACCAAGAGAGGGATTCTGCCATCTTGGGAGAAAAGAGCACATTGCATTCTGGGATAGCTAGATTCCACACATTGCAGTAAGTCATCATCAGGTGGGAAGGGACCTAGTAGCTCAGTAGCAAGTAACCACTGCGTACCCCAAAGAGCACTTTCTCTCGCCAGGACCCATTCACACAGGACACTCGACTGAGGCCTGTGTTTGATGAGCCAAATTGATTGAGGGGTACCTTATGGCTATTGAGAGTCAAAGTTTGTCTTCAATTAAGATTGTGCAGGCGTAGTATTTGATCACGTTGCTGGTGTCAGCTTCACGATATGGCCAGTATCCCATCTTCTCACATATGAATGTGTTAGATTTCCGTTTTTGCACAGAGTGACTAGTTAAAATATTGAGTCCTGAAGAATGCCTAAGAACTCCATTGGAGTCTGTGAAAGGCAGAAACATGTTGACCTCTGAGGGGGTATATTTGTTGTGAACCTCCTGTCCTCTGCATTTTAAACCTATCCAAAGACACTATAGGAATAAATTAGTTTGTGCCTTTGAGATAGTTTTAATCTTCACATATAATTTCACTGCACTCTGTCCCTCACTCACAAACACTCACTTTGTGGTGTCCCTCTGTTTCAAAACACCTCAGCTCCTCCCCACCCACGTCATTTAGTGGGGAGTTGTAGCCCACATCAGGGACCTTGCGGGCCCGATGTTCGGAGGGAACCCAATGATGAAGCATGTCACCTTTGGGTGAGTGAGGGTTCTCGTCCTTTTAAATGGATATTCTTTCACATCTTTCCATATAGTCACCTCTTCATTTTTATTTTCATTTTTCAGTAGAACATATCTGTAGTGAATTATTCATAAATATGGCATCCCTGGGACCCAGACCTCAGATCACATCTGCAATTGAGAGAGGTCCTAAGAAGCACTTACCTGTTGTTCTTTGGACCAGTCAAAGAGAGGCTGCAACAAAGACTGAACTACACCTGCTGCTCTTGGACTAGCAACAGAGAGGACTGTGCCTGTGGTGCCCTGCTCGAGGAAAAGTCTTCCTGAGCCCCAGACAGAAGAGATGTACTCCAAGAGTTAGTTGGCTGGCTTCCTGTTTCAGCTACATGGCCACAAAAGCTGAAGAGGCCCACCTTGGATAGTTAGTAGCTGCAAAAGCTTGACCACCAAAATGCAGCTTGGGGGGATCAAATCCCAACACTCAAAAGTTGAGCCCAAATCTGCTGGACTCAGGAGAGTCATCAGAGTGCAGTTTGGTCACCAAAAAAGAACACTACCCTCAACCAATGGAAAATGCTGGTTTCATTGTGACTAGAGACCAGTAGTCCAGTGACAAATGAAATTGTGCTCGACCCATCAGGATTTCAAGGGACATAGATCCCTGTGGCAAAATTCACCCCACCAAGACCATGGACCGAGGAGTAGCCCTAGGAAGCCCTCCATCGACTGCACGGCATCCTCAGCATCCTACAGCATCTTCATCATCATGTATCCCTTGCTTCAGGACTACTCACTACTCATTTGATGTCTATGGCGGATTGCCTACAGAGCCTGGAACTGGACTTGAGTCTGCTTTGGTGACAAGGGGGCCGATTCACAGAACTAATCTGCGACAAAATCCTAAACTTACTACTTCTGGTATTCACAGAAGGCACTTACGATTTTTGGTATTCACAGAAATCACTTACGACTCCTAACTTTACGTCCGCAGTTGGGCCGGAATCACCGCACCCGGATCATACTCTCTGCACCCGGACCGTACTCTCCGCACCCAGAGAGTACTCTCTGGATAGGGCCGTATTCTCCGGCTCGAGCCGTAATCTCCGGCTCGAGCTGGATAAAGTGTAATCAATGGCTGGAATGCAATTTTTACAAAAAGGAACATTGGGAATGTGTGATAAATGGTAGAGGAGGTCATGAAAAATAGTCTGGGCATGGAAAAGGGTATGGCCAGACACCACATCATAACCCAGAAAAGTTTGCTCCTTTGTATCATGGTACAATTTGCTCTCCCATCAGTGTTGACTGTAGTGTCAACACCACAGTCAACACTAAGGGTGCTCCCCTTAGTGTTGACTGTAGTGTTGACACCGCAGTCAACACTGAGAGGAGCTCAAATTGTGCACTGCATGTACCATGATAGAAAGGAGCAAACTTTTCTGGGTTATGATGTAGTGTCTGGCCTTACCCTTTTCCCTGCCCATACTATTTTTCATGACCTCCTCTACCATTTATCACACATTCCCAATGTTCCTTTTTGTAAAAATTGCATTCCAGCCATTGATTACACTTTATCCAGCTCGAGCCGGAGATTACGGCTCGAGCCGGAGAGTACTCTCCCGGTGCGGAGAGTACAGCGCGACTGCAGACTTAAAGTTAGGAGTCGTAAGTGATTTCTGTCAATACCAAAAATCGTAAGTGCCTTCAGTGAATACTAGAAGTAGTAAGTTTAGGATTTTGTCTCAGATTAGTTCTGTGAATCGGCCCCAAGGTAACTGTTCTACAAATTCCCACTGATCTCCTTGACCTATTCTCTTTCAGCCTTGGTGTCCCAAAGTGGGCTAGGGACCTAAGCACAACTTTATAAAGGTATTTCAAAGTGTCCAAAGATTCCAATAAACACAGTAGTTGCAAATGCTTGTTTACATTTTGTGTGAAAAGCAGTGATTTGCATTTTACTAAAAATCTATATCTCCAGAACCCTATGGTGGATTTTGTTTGTTTTAGTGTCTTACACAATTGTTTTGGTACTTCTAAATGCTTTGCACTTGCTCCTTTGTTTAAGCCTGACTGCTCGAAGCCACAGCTACCAAGAGTTGATCTAAGGTTTTACAAATGAACCTGACTGGACCCAGAACTGGATTATGAGTGTGTTACATTGTGAAGTCACAGAGTCACACCATGTAATTCACCACTTTCCACAAAAGTTGTGTACCATTGCTCCCTCCTCTCTTTGCTAGACACCAATTTACCACTCTCAGTAGCGCTGATGTCCCTATCAATCTAATCACAATAGAGTAATCTTTAGTATTGCAAGTGATATTGCCTCTATTACATATAGTTCTGCAGATATATATTTTTTTCTCATCCACTGTTTGGCTAGCTTTTTTGTTATGTCTATGGTGCTATTGATTTAATAGAAATAGTGTTTTCTATTTTGCCTATTGATAAAGTGTTATAGAAGCAACATCATTATTATCATCTGGACTGCACAATAGTCTTTCTAGTATATGTAATGCAAGGTGGGAGGCATGACTGCCAACCATGGTGAGTTTAACAGCAGTAGCTATGGAGTGGGATGATTATGAGAGGGAGGATGGGTTGGAACAAAGTCCTTCTGAGGTTTGTCACCTCCTTCCCTCTGCAGGGAGCAACTATATTTCACTGGCAGAGGTTTTGTGATGGTATCTCAAATATTGAAAGGTTAGGATGTACCCCAGAATATCAAGGTAAGCATCTCAATCGCACCAAATAACACAGAGTATTAAAAAATACTTCCAATTCAGTCAATTCAGCGATATAATCATATATGCTGATGGAAACACTGAGAATAGTTTAAAAAGTTTTTTTTAGTTTCTTAGTATCATACTTTTAATGACATCTATAGTCTGTTTTACATCTACTGATTGCTTGGCTTATGCTTTGGCTCTTAGAGCCACACTAGACCCCTGGTTTGGCTCTCCCAAAGTCGGTCAGTGTCCCTCTCAAAAATGTAATGTCTCCTACACCCTTGTTTCGGGGGCCAGTCACCACATTCTGCAGGGGGCCCTATTGTTACACCATTGGCTCTAGGGTACCATGATCATTTCAAAGGGGCATGTATCTAAGTGAGTGCCTTGAAGAGACCAGTCTTGGGCTTTTTTCTGATTCGCAGGAGGATCTGAGCACTTTCGATGTTGAGGGGATCTCGATCCAGGGCCCTAGAGCGTTGAAAGAGGAGGGCGTTTTTTCCCTTTGTTAATCCTGTTGACTATTTACTACTCTGGCAATGCCCGGGATGCTGATATGGGACTGTCTTCCTGAGGTATATGGGTATGCATGTGTGTAAGAGTAGTTAATATGTTGCCACAGTAGCTAACAGTAAAAGGACAATATGTTAATGTTCCTCAACTCGCATGCCAAACAGTTTATGGTATAGATTAAGTGGTACATAATATCTCGTCTTCCAATTCATACTTTAAAGAACGGTTTTCATTGTGTTGGGATAATATTACTTCTGCTTCCTTGTTTTAATTTGAAAGTTAGTTCATATGTCGATGACATACTTTGGTGTGCATTTCAGTCCTCGGTTCTACTGTTGCACTGTTTTCTTTTTTGCAATTTTATTTTGCTTGAACTCGTCCAGAATGTATTGAAGTGCTTTATATATGCAGCAATTACATTATACAAGGTCAGATTACATTTTTTATGTTTTTTTTTAAGGCACTAGAGATTTGAGCCCATACTTATCAAGGTTTTGCGTCACCCTTGCGCCATGCAAAGGGATGCAAGGGCAATTCAAAACCAAAATGAGATTTATCAAGCCATGGAGGGCCATTTTGCGTGGCCCTGCATGGCTTGATAAATCTAGAGTAATGCAAGGCAGTGCAAATTGCTGCCTTGTGTTGCTCTGCGTCAGGAAGGCATGCCATGGGTGGAGCGTGGGTGCTCCCACGCATCCATCCATGCATTCTGCCACATTCCCAGATTTACTAATGCTGGTAGACCTGGGAATGGTTTAGAATTGTATGCCTCTCCACTAGAAGCGCAACAAGAAGAAATATCTTTATATTTCTCATTGTTTCCTTTTTCTAAGGATTGTTTATATGTAGGAAGGTGTCCCTTCCTGCACAAAAACAATCCTGCCTACAACACAAGCACCTTTGCAGGCTGATGCGTGGGTGCCTGCGTTGGCACTAGGGAGAAGTTTGTGCCCCAGCACAGGCAGAGAGCAGGAATGTGCCGTCTAATTTAAATACAGCGCATTCCTGTCGTTTCCCTTTCATGCAGCACAGCAAGGTGGCTCGCTGCGCTGCATGTAAATTTAATAAATAGACCCCTCAATGATTTGCCCAGAACCACAGGATGTTGTGTCGACCACGAGACTGGAACCTGGTCCCCCAGTTTCAAAGTCGGCAGTTCTGGCCGTAATGCCTCTTCCTTTCCCACTGATTTGGATGTGTGTACCTTCTATAAAGGACCCTTGTCGCAGTACGTTGTGAATATCGTCATAAAGATTGTGTAGTAGCCTACTTAGAATTTTGACAGATCACAAACCACTTTTGGGCATTTTAAATGGAGTTGTTATAAGAGTGCCAAAGTTCTGCAATATAATTTTGAATTTGAGCATATTCCGGGAGGCAGAAATCTCAGGGCGGATTTCCTTTCTAGGTCTCCTCTTAAAGTGCTGGAGTCTGAACATTCGGTGGAAGACAAGGAATGCCTTATAGCTACTTTGGATGTGTGTCTGGAGAGTGCATTTGATAAGGAAGATTGGATGCAAGGTATGTGCAAGGCGAAGTTTTGGGGAAGGTACGGGAGTATGTGACGGGTGGATGGCCGAGAGAATCCACTCTTCATCCTGATGTTCAACCTTTTTTCAAAGTAGCAGAAGAGTTGATGCTGGAAGATTATGATCTCATCATGAGAGGTGACAAGTTTGTTCCACCTGAGTCCATGAGATGCGCTATCATACAGGCAACCCATGAAGGTCATTTGGGTCAAACGGTCACCAAAAGAATGGTCAGGTCTGCGTACTGGTGGCCCAGTATGGACAAAGAAATTGTCGAGGTCGTGAGGGATTGTGTCATTTGTGCCACAAGTGACAAGTCACTTAAGACTTCAATTCCTCCTTTACACCCAGTAGACTTGCCTGACAGGCCATGGTCAAAACTTGCCGTGGATTTCATTGGTCCGTTTGGTGTTCTGCCAACTAGATGCAAGTATGCCATAGTTCTAGTGGACTATTACAGCAAGTGGTGGGAGGTGGAGTTTGTAAGAGAACCTAACACTAAGGCGGTGATTACATTTTTTCAAAGAGTTTTTCGGAGAGAAGGTTTGTCTAAAGAAATCATCTCCGACAATGGGGTATAATTTGTGTCTAGTGAGATGAGGGATTTCTTATCAAGGGCTGGTATTGTACACAAAAGAGTGGCTCTCTATCATCCTCAAGCCAATGGTTTGGTGGAAAGGATGAATCGTGTCTTGGTGGAATATATCCAGTGGTCTGTAAGAAATGGTGTGGAGGTTACTGATGCCGTAGAGGAAATGCTTTTTGCCCATCGCACCAGTCCTAATGCTATTACAAACAAAACACCTTTTGAGATAATGAGAGGTCGTATTCCTTCTAGTGTTTTCTTTCTAGCTTGGTTGAAGGAAAACAGATCTGGTACGACTCATGAAAGTGAAGTTGACAAATGTATTCGTCCATTGATGGAAACTGCACAAAGCAAGACTAAATTTGATTTGACAATCAACACGGTGTAAAAAAAATGTTAATATCAGTAAGGGTGTTTGGATTTGCATAAAAAAACCCTCACATATTCCAAAAGGGCAATCCAGATTCAGGCGGTTAGCAGACACTCTTTCAGAGTGAAAGGTAATCAGTGGTGGAATAGTTCTAGGGTGGTGAAAGTTCGTCATGAAACTACGTCTGATGGAGATGACGAAAGTGAAAGGTGTCAGAAGGGAGCTATTTTTTCCAGGGGAAGAGAACGAGGAAAACGTATCATCAAAAAACCTGTAAGATACAGATGAAACGAAACCGATGAAACAAACCTGTTTGTCATATTGTTACTTCTACGCTGATATATACATTTAATCTGCATTTAGTTCTCTGTTTTTTTTGTTGTTTTTTTTTCTTTAGATTGTTTGATGGGGGATTAGGGACAAGGGGTATTTGTTCTACCCTTTCTTACTCTACATGTAAGATGTTAAATTTTATTATTGTCCTTTTTGCTAAACTTATTCTCCTGCATTTATGTTCTGTGTGTAAAAAGGGAGATGTTGTAGTAGCCTATTTATCTATGGTGAGCACTGTGTGGAACACTGGTCGTTCAGTGTTCCACTGGTGATGGTTGGAATGTTCCACTCCAGTTCGGGCAGTTGCCTCCTGGTGTTGCTGTGACAGGACTCGAATAAACGTTCCTCTCGGAGAGGACCTCTCCTCATCATCGTGTGATCGGTTTATTCCCCTTTATCTCCACAGATTGTTCCCTTGTGTTTGTATATTTGAAAAAAAAAATCAAATGCTACTCTGATCAAGAAAATCCTAAGCAACAAGCAGCATAGCAAAAACGTGTACGTAGTTAAACAGTGGGGCATATTACTAAGGGCCTTATCGCCGCTTTAGCGGCACGTTTTGCCGCTAAAGCGGCGTTTTTTTTCCGCCCTATTAGCAAGCTGTTGCTAACAGCTGTTAGCGACAGCTTTTAGGCGATAGCGACCGGGTTGGGTGCCACTTTGCATGCCAGCGATATTTATCGCTAATGACATGCAAAGTAGGCGTTCCCAACCTGGCAGCGACTGGAAATAGTCGCTAACATCGCTATCGCCTATTAGGGAGGCCAGCAAGGCGATAAAGAAACCAGCGCTAAACACTATTAGCGCTTGTTTTTTACACCTGGTCCAAACCTGACTTAGCCATGTAATCCAATGGGAGGTGGATTACATGGCTAAATCTCCCTTGCCCTATCAGCAAGCTATCGCCGGTCACAGTGCGATTATCGCTGGATTTCCAGCGATAATCGCACTGTTTTCCAGCGACAGCAGGGGTTTCTATCGCATTGGAGATAAGCGTTGCTGATAGCACGCTATCTCCGTGATAGAAACCGGCGATAGCCGGCGATAATTATCCTAGCGTTAAGTGCGCTTAGCGATAATTATCGCCGGTTATTGCTAATAGGCCCCAGTGTTTTTCTTTAAAGAGAGGAATACGCATTTGTGTAAGGTTAGATGTATTTAAAATAACTTTGTTATCTCAAGTGTAAAATAAATAATTCAGGCTCCCATGCCACCGAAAGCCATGAATCTAAGCTCTCCACATACTTGGAAGTCAGCATGAAATGAGCCACCCTGCAGATTTGTAATCTTATATGCCAGTAGGTTACAACGAGCTGCAGCAGGACTTGAGTAAAGGGGTCATAGTAATGAGATTTTCCCTTCTACAGTATTTCTAATTCATGAGGATGTGTTTTATAATCCTCATTAAGATCTTGCAGCTGAACGCCCTTTCTATAGAAAATGTACATCGTTGCACTGCCATGCTCGCAGGTGCAGGGCACGGTATAGTTCTTTTTACCGATCTGTCATTGTACAGTACTTTTAATTACCACGTTTTCTTTCATTAACGTTTTAGAAATGATTGCAGTGAATGGTAGAACAACACATCCATAACTTTTATAGATATAAAGTGTGATGTCCATAAACATAGCGGGGATATTAACGGCCGCTAAAAGCATTTATTAAAAAAACAGTGTTCCATTTGTACGATCCACTTAGGCAGTGAGTTCTCTGAAAATTATGTGATGGAAATATCCTTCTTCACTGCCCCAAGTTGAGCATACCGAAAGTAATTACGTTAAATTGACTCCCAGTGTCAGATTGGAGGGAAAAATTGAAACCCACTTGCATTTGTTCTTTTTAATTTACAGAAATTAACTGCATTTCTCACCATCCCATCTAACAATACTAGGACAATATTTTATTACATCCGTCAACACTGCTCAAGCTGAATGATGCAATTTCTGACAGTCTACTACGGATGTACCATGTGCTAGACAGTCCTTCCGCCATGCCGGTGTTGTACTTCAATGTTACGTCAATTGCCGTACTTGGGGGCATATTATCAAGAACGGCGTTAAAATTATCGTCGGTTTAGCGGCAGAAAACTGCCGCTAAAGCGGCGATAATGGGCTTGATAATATGCCCTGGAGAATTCCAAGAGAAGCCCATTCACACCAGAACATGGACTTCTATTGGAATTCTCAAGGGCATATTATCAAGCCCATTAGCGCCGCTTTAGCGGCAGTTTCCTGCCGCTAAACCAGCGATAATTTTAACGCCGTTCTTGATAATATGCCCCTTGATTCCAACAAGGTTGGAAAGCGGAACCGCGAAGAGAGAGCATTCCAGGCATGGGGGCATATTATCAAGGGCTCTATCGCCGCTTTAGCGGGACTTTTTCCCGCTAAAGCGGCGATAATTCTAACGCCCTATTAGCAAGCTGTCGCCAACTGCTGTTAGCGACAGCTTCTAGGCGATAGCGACCGGGTTGGGTGCCGCTTTGCATGCCAGCGATATTTATCGCTAATGGCATGCAAAGTAGGCGTTCCCAACCTAAAAGCGACTGGAAACAGTCGCTAAGCTCGCTATCGCCTATTAGCGAGGCAGGGAGGTGATTAACGAACCAGCGCTAAACACGTTTAGCGCTGGTTTGTTAGCGCCTGGTCCAGACCTGACTTAGCCATGTAATCCAATGGGAGGTGGATTACATGGCTAACTCCCCCTCGCCCTATCACCTAGCTAACACTGGTCACAGTGTGAATATCGCTTGTTTTCAAGCGATAATCACACTGTTCTCCAGGGTTTCTATCGCTTAGGAGATAAGCGTTGCTGATAGCACGCTATCTCCGCGATAGAAACCTGTGATAGCCGGCGATAATTATCCAAGCGCTAACTGCGCTTAGCGATAATTATCGCCGGTTATTGCTAATAGGCCCCATGATGTCTTAAAGTTTGCAATTTTAAGCAAGGAGAAAAACAGAAATTAAAAAATATGAGGAAGCCTGACGATCTGACAGAACTTCTAGGCCATGTGCGGGACACCTACTGCATACGGCAGATAATCTGAAAGTGAATCTGCTGTTTAATGGGAAGCCAGTGCAGAACGCAGCGAGCCTCAGACATACGTTGTATTTCTAGCAAAAAATATAAGCAGGACTGCCATGTTCTGGGCACGCTGTATTTTCCTCAATTGCCTCTCATGTTAGATTCATTCTACCAAAGAGCACTTCTACTGAGGAATGAAAAGGAATATCGTCACCTTCTGAATATCTAAATTGAGGTTGTGATCAAACCACACACCTGGATGTTCTGGCTTTGAACGCCAGAGAGGGTGTATTGCCCAGAGTGGATGGCTAAAACCTCCCAGAACAGACGTGGGTGCTAAGCAGCAGGATGTCAGCCCTTCTGTCATTTAGTATACAGAATTTCCGTTTATGATTATTTAGGAACCTCTCTCAATACTGTGATTGAGGAGGTAATTTACAAACTGGTCTGAATGTGAACAGAAATGAGCAACAAAGGGAAAGTTTAACAGTTGATGCATAAACGTAATTCGTCTCCGGTGCGACTTCTTTTCTTGAAACAAACCCAGCTATTCTTTTGTCTAACTTAGTCAAGAATAGTGCTACCTGAAACTCCAACTCAATATGCGCTAACTAGCCATTCTAACAGGAGTGTCTCCCAGGAGGAAGGTTTACACATGTGTAGGATGCAGGAAGGTGACTGTGGATGAGTTGCCCAATTAGTTTCTCACATTGCCCCCTAGGTTCGAAATTAAATCCCTGCATAGCCCCTAAAACTAGGAGGAGGTACCCCCCAACCCAGTAAGGGCTTTAGCAAAGGAAGAAAGTTGTCATACCAATTAATGTCTCTGTACCCAGTAAAACTCTAGCTCTGAATGAGAAAGATAGAGAGGGGAATGGTTTATTTGACCTTAATGCTTGTTTCTCCTGCAATCTTCACTACAAGGCATTCTATAAGCTCTGAGACCCTTGTCCAATGGGAAGATAGTGCAAACAAAGATGTTACAACATAGAGAAATAAAACGACACTCAAACATGATAATAACTCTTGGATTCCTCCAGTCCGGAACAAGAGTATTGGTATATATTATCAAAATATTGTTTTAAAACTATAGTGAGACTCAAATATTATGCCACACATATTGTGATGTCGATCATATCATGGGCAAATTATACAGGTAAGAATATCTGTTTTTTTAAAGTCTTTTATAGTGTATTTTTTAAATATATTTGTAAATAAAATTGTTGTTTAATTTTTTCAGTTGAGTTTTATTAGTTTTAGTGTTACTAAATGTTAGATTTCAATGTGAAGAATGTTTAAATATTTTAGCCGGCTTTTTTTGATTTGGTAATATATTTTCAGTTTTTTGTATTTTATATAAATGTTTTTGGTGTGTTGTTGGATTTGTAGGGAAATAAAGGTGATTTCTTCCAATCTGCCCCCTGGCGGAGGCACAGAAAGCCCACTAGACCAGAGGGAGTGTATTTGAAGGAGGGGAGCAGCACTCCTGGTGAGGGGCTACTGCTCCCCCAGTTCCAACAGTCTTGCTGCCCCTCACGGGGGCAGATTAGAGGCAATTATCTCGAATCTGCCTCCAGGGGCAGAAAGCTCGCTAGACCCCAGGGATTGTATTTTGAAATAGAAAAATAGGTGGGGGTGCTCTACCCATGCATCAGGTCTAGCCCCCTACCTCATGAATCACCTCAACAGTCTTTCTGCCTCCTGGGGTGGATTGAGGGTGTTTACCCAAAATCTGCACCAGAGAGACAGAAAGGCCACTAGACACTAGGGAACAAATATTCCGAAAAATAAAAGGAGGAGGTGGGTTTGCTCACCCGGCCATCACCCCAGAATAGGTGTATCAGTCTTTCTGCCCCCCCACCGCCCCCTGCCTCGATGTAGATTAAGGGTGTTTACCCATCATCTGGCCCCAGAAATGCCACTAGACTACAATGGAAAAATATTCTCAAAAATTTAAAAGGGGGTAAAGTGTCTCACTCAGGCACTATTTGTGCTCCCACCCCAAAACAGGTGCATTAGTATTTCTGCTTTTGGGGGTGAATTGAGGGTGTTCACCCAAAATTCGCCCTCCCACGGGACAGGAAGGCCACTAGATACTAGGGAGTAAATATTCCCAAAAATAAAAAAAGAGGGTGTTGTCAGCTCACCAAGACATTGTGCCGTGCTCCCACTCCAGAACAGATGCATCAGTCTTTCTGCCCACAGGGAGTGGATAGAGGGTGTTTACCCGAAATCTGCCCCCCAGGGACAGGAAGGCCACTAGACCCCAAAGACTTCAACATGACATCAACGCAAAAGGCTAGGGTAACCTACTCTGGCATCAAGCCAATACTTCTACTCCAGAATGGGCAATAGAATCTTTCTGCACCACTGGGGAGTAAATCATACTCATCCCTGTGACACAAGGGGACATTTTGAATCTTGTACGTGTTTTTTCTTTTTTTTTTTTTACATATGGGTAGCACAGTGGTGGAGCTAAGTCCCAATATTTTTCTTCTTCTGTGCTGTATGACTGAACGTTTTAGGCTTGGGTCAGTGGCCACCTGGGGAATCTTACCAACGCCAGGCATTTCTGAAAAATAGACACTTGGGACAGTCCAAGATGGTGTGCCTTGAGTGGATACAATGGCTTTTTCTTACACAAAATGCCCTGCAGATCTCAAACTTTGATGAAAATTTCACATTTTCCTTGCATTTCTGTGATGAAAACTTCCAGAAATCACGCAGATCCACAAAATTCTTACCAGCCTGTAATTTCACTAGTCCCAAATAAAACTGCTAACCCACTTGTGTGGCTCAGCCTAGAGTCTGTAATATAATAGGCCCCAAACGGCAATATGGAAAAATTGGCAATAGGGGTATCTCCGTTGTTTGGGTCCAGGCTCAGTGGCCACACATGAAAACCTACCAAATCTCGACATTTCTGAAAGCTAGCCATCCAGGGGAGTCCAGGGTGGTGTGCCTCGTGTGGATCCCACAATATTTTATTACCCACAATGCCATGCAAATCTCAAACTTTGATTAAAGTTGCACATTTTCCTTGCATTTCTGTGACATAAACTTCTGGCAACCTCAAGGAGCCACAAAATTCCAACATTCAAGCGTTCGCATACTTCTCCCAATAAAAATGCTACCCACTTATGTGGTTGGCCTAGTGCCCCGACAGGCACAAATCAAGCCAGAGTCAATGACAGTCACTCCACGAGACTACCATTGACCTTGGTTTGATGCATGCCTGTCACAGGCACTAGGTCCAGCCTCCCCAGTGGGGTCAAAACTTTATGGGGACAAGTAGGGGAACACTGGGTGGTAGGAATTGTGTAGATCTCTGAGGTTCTAGAAGTTCATGTCACAGAAATGCAATGAAAATGTGCGATTTGCATGGCTTTCTTGGTAAAGAAATGTCACAGACTCCTTGAGAGAGACACGATGTCTAGTTTTTAGAAATGTCTGAATTTGGTAGGTTTTCCTGTATGACCACTGAGCCCAAATACCACAGCTACCACCATTGCCAGATCAGGTCATTTTTTGGTCAGGAAATGTTGATGTCTCCACATCGTGTCTTGGGCCCTTTCAATGTCGTGGGCAATATGCCCATCCACATAAGTGAGGTATCATTTTTAATAACAGATTTGAAGGGAATGCTGGATGGTTGTAATTTTGTGGTTCCCCACAGATTGCAGACCTTTCCATCACAGGAATGAGAGGAAAATATGTTTCTTTTAATCAAGGTTTGAGGTTTGCAAAGGCTTCTGGGTAAGGAAACTAGATGAAAGCCACACAAGTCACACCACCCTAGATTCCCCTGAGTGTCTACTTTTAAAAAATGTTCAGGCTTGCTAGGCTTATTTAGGTGTCAGCTTAGGTAGGTCCCAAAATCCACTGCTACCCACATTGCAAAAGAAGGCTTACTTTTAAGTGGAAAAATTGATATGTCCATGCTGTGTTTTGGGCCATTTCCTGTCATGTTCACTAGGCCTACCAATACAAATGAGGCACCATTTTTATAGAGACACAATTGGTAATGCTGGCTAAAAGGAAATCAGATTCCAGACCTTTCCATCACAGAATATGAGGAATATGTGTTAACGGTAGAATTCTTTCAGCACAAGCAATGTAGAAGCCTCGAACCATATTTGGATACAATCCAGATACCAAGAGATAGGGCGCTATATATACAATTCAGATTTGGGTCACTTCCGGTCCACGAACTGACCGCTAAATTGCGCCCCCCAAATCAGACAACTAAAGATTGCCCTTGTTGCAGGGCTTCAAAGGAAAGCATCGCCCATCTTATGTTTGCCTGTCCGGCGCACGAGAAGGCAAGGTCTAGATGGCTTACACCAATCTGCAAACAACTAGGCACTAAAGATCACTGCATTGCTTTACGCATTTTAAAATCTGATGTAAGCACCCTTTTTGTTTGCGGAGTTACCAAGTTTTTGAGTTGCGCCTGGACAGCCAGACAGAAAGCTTTAAAGAGGAGCGATCTAACGTTACTCCAAAAGCCCGATGGAGAATAAGGAAAATTAAAAATGAATGATTATTCCTGTTCATAAAACATGCATTGCCATTTAGAGAAAGTATACAGGGTTTTATTCTTTTAATCAAAATTCTTTTTTTTTAAACTCTTGTTTTTATTATAACCAATAATGCTACCATGATGAAATGAGTTTCTTTTACTATGCTATTATCGATCAAATATTATGTACTTCTCACGTCCTTCTTAACAAAATGTTTTTATTCTGTCTAAAAATTTATATTTTTAATATGGCGTGTTAAAGCTTTTATGATACTTGTTATCAAAATAAAGCAATTTGATTGATTTCTTAATTAGTTAAAACTTGAGGTTTTCAAGGGCTTCTGGGAAGGAAAACCTGGTGATGGCCACACAATTCACCAAAACCAAAATTTCTCCAGGTATTTAGTTTTAAAAAATGTGCAGATTCACTAGGTTCCCCTAGGTGCCAGATTAGGTAAGGCTCAAAATCCACAGCTAACCCCGTTATGGTCAGTTTTAAGTGGAAAAATGTAATGTGTCCATGTTGCATTTTTGACAATTTCCTGTCGGGGTGCTAGGCCTACCCACACACGTGAGGTATCATTTTCATCAGAAAACCTAGGGAGGTGCTGGGTGGTAGGGAAATTGTGGCTCTCCACCTATTCCAGAACTTTCCCTTACAGAAATTTGAAGAAAATGTTGTTTTTTTGTCAAAGTTTAAGGTTTTCATGGGCTTTTGTGTAAGGAAACCAGGTGAGAACACACAAGTCACACCACCCTAGATTTGCCTGTTGTCTAGTTTTTTTGCCAGGTGAGCTACAGCCTAAAATCCACAGCTACCCACATTGCATGAAAAGGGTACATTTTCAGTGAAAAAATGTGATGTGTCCATGTTGCGTTGGGCCTGTTGCTTTTGGGGGCAATATGCCAACCCACACAACTGAGGTACCATTTTCATTGGGACACTTGGGCAAAATTCCGGGGTTGTAGGAAATCTGTGGCTTCCAACAGATTTCAGAATTTTCCATCACAGTAATGTGAGGAGAATGTTTTTTTTTAGTCAGTCAGTCAATCAATTGCTTTATTTCGATAACAAATATTATAAAAGCAACAAGCAAACTTTTTACAAAAAAATAGAGTTAAACGAATAAGAATTGCCATATAAAACATAGCTAGTCCGTGGTATCTACTCGGCCAAAGCATAAGAGCACATTATTGCATCACAGAGAGTAAAACAATTATTGCCAAGGATATATAATGTAGATCCAAAGAATTCATTAATAAGACCATAGCTTTTTTTTGATAAAAACAGCAATTAAAAATCTATAATAAAACAGTGCAACTCGATATAGCATCTGAAAAGTGACAGTGCGTAGAAATTTAATTCTTGCGATGGATAATCATTCATCTTGTGCTGGGATATATTCTCCATGGGGCCTGAGATATAAGATTGAATTAGATCGCCCCTCGCAAGGCTTTTTGCCTAACTATCCAGGCACAGCTTAGGAACTTAGCCACCCCACAAACGAAGAGAGTTGTTGCGTCAGACTTCAGAATGCGCAGAGCAACCCGGTGGTCGAGGGTGCCCAATTGTCTGCAGATTGGCTTTAGCCGTTTAGACCTTGCTGCTTTATACGCTGAGCATGCAAACATAAAGTGGGCAACACTCTCCAGCGGGGCTCCACAGCAAGGACAATCTTCTGTTGTCTGTTTGGGAGGGCGCCATTTTGTGGTTAGTGCGCGAACCTGAAGCGATCCGAGCCTGAACTGGATATAGAGCGCCCTATCTAGTGTTGCCTGGATTATATCCAGATATGGTTCAAGGCTTCTACTCTGCTTGTGCTGGTAGAATTCTTCCGTTAGCCTTCCCACGTTTGGTTTACTAAGTTCGTGGGTATCAATCCAGTCCCAATATATACGTTTGTGCTCTGCCTTACTGGGGGGGGGTTTGGCTGTCCCAGAGTTCCTTAAGGCCCAGAGCTGTCATTGTTTTCCTGACACTAGTTATCCAATTGACCCTGTGATCGACATCTAAGCTCATCACCTCGGTGAGTGCTGTGGCATATTTAGTGAGTTCAGGAGTCCACCTTAGGCGGGCCCAAAAAAGCAGTGGGCGCAACTTAGCGATATCTCTGAATGAAAGCCTGCCCATGTCATACATTAAGGGTGTTAGTGGGACATTGTGGGAGAGCATCACCAAATCCCTCAAGAACTTGTGCTTAGATCTGCAGATCTCATCTACATTGTCAAACCCCCATAGCTCGGCTACATAGAGGGCTGAGCTAACTGCCTTGGCGTCGTAAACCGAAAGGGCAGGGGCAACTGGCCTGCTTTCAAAGAGCGATGTTCTTTGCCTAGTACCCCGACCGCGCGTTTATGACTCAAAAGCATTTTAGCTAGGTGGGGCCTCCACTGCATTTTATCTGAGAGTCGAATACCAAGGTAATCAAAAGTACTGACTCTCTCTAGGTGGGTCCCATCTAAGGTGAGGGTGTTTCTGAACGATTTATGGGGGTTAAATGTCATAAACTTAGTCTTAGAGGTGTTAATGACCAGCCCCTGGGAATTACAGAAAGATTGAAATCTGCTCAATAGTTTTTGCAACCTGGCTGTGGTCTTAGACACCAGCAGGGTGTCGTCAGCAAACAGGAGAGTCGGTACCTTGTCAACCGCCAGGGCCGGAGCGTCAGCTGGAACTTCTTGCAAGAAGCTGACCACCCCATTCACGTATAAGGAGAACAGGGTGGGTGCCATAACACAGCCCTGGTGGACTCCCCTGTTAACTGGAATCTTTTCCGTCAGCTGGCCTTGGGTCCCCCATCTCACCTGTGCATAATTACCCTTATGAAGCCGGATCAGTAAGTTGAGGATTAGGGGAGGGATGCCCATGTCTCCAAGTATCTGCCACAACCTTTCCCTGGGAACCAGGTCAAAGGCAGTCTTTAAATCGATAAAGGCGAGATAAAGGCTGCTTCTGCCGATCACCACGACTTTCCAATATATATGGAAAAGCCTGAATACCTGGTCAACCGTTCCAGTGTTGGCCCTGAATCCCGCCTGGTATTGGGAAAGGACATCTTCATCCTCTGCCCAGGATTGAATCCTCTGTAACAGGACTCTGCCAACTACCTTCTGCATTGCGTCGATCAGACTAATTGGTCTGTAGTTGGCGGGGTCCTCTCTGGCACCCTTTTTATAAATCGGGACCACCTCCGCACCCTTTCAAGATTCTGGTACTGGGCAACCATTGGAGATGGAGTTAATTAAAAGCCAAATGTACCGTGCCCAGTTTTGAGGGTCTGCGATAAACAAATCTCCAGGCAGGCCATCTGGTCCAGGGGCTTTGGCGGGGACTATCCTCCTTATTGCAGCTTCTACTTCGACCAACGAAAAGGGTTCTCTGGTATTGCCAGCAGAGAAGGAGTATAATTGGTCACATGGCCCCTCCAGGCAAACATCCTCGGTCCCAGAGTAGAGGTTCCCAAAGTGATCGTGCCAATCTTGGCTTGAAATGTGATTGGGGATTAGACCTGAATCCTTCTTATCGTCCCGGCTAACAAGGGTTCAAAATAAATTGGTATCCCTTGCTAGGCTAGCGTCCTTCAAATCCTGCCAGTGAGATTCGTCCCACTTCATCTTTGCTTGAAGCAAAGCTGCTCTATACTCCTTTCTTGAAATTTTGATCAAAGGGCAGTTCTTACTTCTAATTGCTAGGGCTAGGGCCTGCCTCTTGTGCCTGCAGTCCTTCGTGTACCATGACTGCCGACTCTTTAGATGCACACCAGGTTTACTGCGCTTATTAGGTGCTTGGAAATATACACTCAGCTGTTCTATTGTGCGTGAGTGGATTGCAGGGACGTTTAACAGCCCATCTATGTCTATAATTGCCTCCTGGAGCTCTAAAGTGTTCTTGGTCAGGACTTGCCGGATTCCTGCTATTTTTGAGTCATGTAATGCGACCTTGCGCCATTTTAGGAACCTTTTACAATTTGAGGGAACCACCTCATTAGTAAGAGATATCGTATGAGTGCGCAGAGAAGGGCAGGGAAGGTCCCATGGGATCTTCATGTTCACACAGAGGGGGTTGTGGTCACTATCGGTGGTAGTGCCCACTACCATATCTATCATATTTCCCCAAAGCCTTACATCTAATAGGACGTAGTCAATGCGAGAAGGGCAACTAGCTCTATTGTAAGTATTTGCCCCCTGGGCGTCTGATAAAGTTCTGCCATTGGCTGCCCTCAAGCCAAACTCCAAGGTAAGTGCATTGAGTTGAATTGCTATCTGGGACCATCTTTTGACGGGAGGTACATTGAGTAGGGGAACAGCCCATTTAATGTCATCTTCCTCAACCCCCAGCATGTCCTCTGAGCTTAAAGGCTCAAAGGTGCAGTTAAGATCTCCTGCAACCACAACTCTAGAGTGGGACGGGCAACTGGATAGACCTTGTTCCAATGACGTGGCAATAGGCGATGGTTTGCCCCCTTTGGTCCCCCTTATGTAGACATTAAACAGGTCAAGAGTTCCCCCCCCGGGTCCCTTAATAGTGAGCCTCAAGATGTCAGGACTGGCACTTTGCTGCACAGTAATTCTGCAGCCCAAGGCGATGTTCACCCAGATAATCAGTCCCCCTGAAGGGCGCCCTCTCCCCGTGGTGATAGCTGGTGAGTGGAAACAAGTGTAGCCTGACTTATATAATGGGACCAAGCTCCAAGTTTCCGGGAAAATACAAATGTCAAAGCCCTCTATCAGTTCGTTCCAGTGGGGCCTGACTTATATAATGGGACCAAGCTCCAAGTTTCCTGGAAAATACAAATGTCAAAGCCCTCTATCAGTTAGTTCCAGTGGGGCAATGACAATTTGCTGCAAAGCCCTGCCACGTTCCAGCAAATAATCTTCAGCTGATGTTGTAAAGCCGGAGCAAGGATTGTGTCTCTGCTAGGGATGTATTGGCTGGGTGACACTGGGGCAGGGTGCAAAGTCAGGGGGTCTAACAGTGTGGGGGGTTCAACCTCCTGGGCCCTCTGGATGTCAATGGGGTGGTTACTTGGGCCCTTACTTCCCGAGCTGTCTGCCAATGGCTCGAGATCAGTGCGAGGGAGTAGGGTGTTTTGGGGGCTGTGTTTAGTGATTGGAGGGATGGAGTGTGATTCCTGGTGTAACTGAGATTCATGCTGCAGTCAGTCGATGGCTTCCAAAGAGGTCCCTCCCCTTAGGGTCATGGGTGATTTATTATCAAGTGGCCTGGCCGCTGTAATTGTTGGAACCAACCTGAACTGTATGGATGAGGTGCCCGGAGGGCAAGTGCAATACTCCAATACAAGAAGATTTTTGGCTAATTCGGCCTTAGCCTGAGTAAGCTCAATACAGTCCAGGGGTTAGGCGGGGGACGCACATCTCCGGGCCCTGACAATGTCCTCTCGTATGACTGAACGGCAGCCCCTAACGTGGCGGATCCAGTGTATGGATTTATTGGTTAAGGAGTCTTCACTTTCGGGGCCACTCGTTGGGTCGAGCTTGGGGACATTAACCATGAAGATTTTTTGCGCATGTGGGAAAGGGGGGGTTACTGGGTAGCTCCTCTGAAGGTGGTCTTTTGCAAGGGGACGCGTAACCAGTGGTAGGCTAAGGGGTCTGGCGTGGTTTATAGGGACCTGAGAGGGAACTAAATTATGATGATTTTTAAGTGTGTTAGCTTTAAGATTGTCTAAGTGATTTGGCTTGGGAATTGGAGGGACTTGCTTAAGGGTTGCTAAGGGGGGTGTAGAAGGCCCATATCCTGATGGACCTCTTTCCTTATCAGTCAGCATACATGCCCGATGGACTTGTGAACATTGTTCGGGAAAGGGATTCACGGGCTGCTGTTGAGATATGTCCTTCGAAGATAGGAGTTAAACCAGGACAGTAAGTTCTTCGATGATGTGCCTCATGGTTCCTATCTCTGACTTAAGAGTGCTGACAAGCTGAAAAATGTCGAGTGATTGTGAAATATGCTCTTCGGTAATCTCAATGGGGGTGTGAGAGATGACTGGGGTATTTCGTCCCTAGAGACATCAGGCATGTCTGCCAAAGCTGCAAACCTATTTACGCAGGTGATAGAGGGACCAGGTTGGCACTCGTCAATACTAGTAGGGGGATTTGGAGGGTAAGAAATAGAATCCCTCTCCTGTCCTACTGTAAGCTCCAGTGATGTATCTTTGCTATGCGTTGGAACCCCCTTCCGGGGGGGCTTGTGGAACATTGTGGGGATGATAGTTGGACGAGGAGGACTAGCGCCTTTAGGAGGGGATTGGCCGTTGGTGTGGGGCACTGTTGGTTCTGCTTCTAGAATGCCTTCGCAATCACTAAGAAGGGTGTCTATTCTGTCCAACACACAGTAGCTAGCTGCATGTTTTTGAGATTTCCTTGCCTTTTTCCCCTTGCCTGCCCCCCGATAAGGCCATTTCCTACCCCTGTTCCCTCCATAGTTTTCCTTTTACCCATATTTTGGCCTGTATTAGTTATGTGTAGCTAGTTGCTAGCAGTAACCCACAAGATATCTGTTACCCAAGAGGCAATCAAACGTTAAGTCCACAATAGTTAGTTAGTAGATCATTGGGCCCAGCATAGAGTTTATAGTGATAGTCTTTCTGGTGTCTTCACTCTGCACAGGGGCTCTACAGATATCTTAAGTGGTCAACACAGTACCTTGATGGGTTGCAAAGGCTTGATGTCGCAGCTCAGGAGTTGGGTGAAAGAGGGGTGGCCCTGCCCTGCCTCTTCCTGGAAATGACGGGCAAGGACGGGCCCGCCCTTGGCCCGGGCTTTGCCCGGGCACGGCCTGCACTGCGGGGGTGCTGAGCGCTTATAAGCGCGAGAATGCATGCTTGCTCCTCCCTCCTGGGAGAGCAAAGGATGGTGGTAGTTGGAGTCCCCAACCCGCTGGCCACAACAAACAAAGAGCGCGTCCCGCGCTGCGGGGGTGCTGAGCGATTATAAGCGCGAGAATGCGTGCTTGCTCCTCCCTTCTGGGAGAGCAAAGGATGGTGGTTGTTGGAGTCCCCCAGCCGCTGGCACAATTAACAAAGCGCGCATCCCGCGCTGCGGGGGTGCTGAGCGCTTATAAGCGAGAGAATGCGTGCTTGCTCTTCCCTCCTGGGAGAGCAAAGGATGGTGGTAGTTGGAGTCCCCCAGCTGCTGGCCACAACAAACAAAGAGCGCGTCCCGCGCTGCGGGGGTGCTGAGCGCTTATAAGCGCGAGAATGCGTGCTTGCTCCTCGCTTCTGGGAGAGCAATGGATGGTGGTAGTTGGAGTCCCCCAGCCACTGGCCACAACAAACAAAGAGCACGTCCCCAGGTTTATTTTAGTCAAAGTTTGAGGTTTGCAAGGGCTTCTGAGTAAGGAAACCTGGTGTGAGCCACAGAAGTCACCAAACCCTGGATTTTCCCAGGTGCCTAGTGTAGGAAGCTGGCTCTGTATAGCCCCCCGCCCCCCCTACAGCACCTTGAGACCCTTTCGAGTAAGTAGTTGCGCTTAACAAACCCTGATTGATTGATTGAAATGAGGTATAGTGTGCACAAAGTCCAGTGGAACCCCAAAGGTAGGCAGAGGTAAAAGTAGATAGCACCTTACTCTCTATTTGTGGTAGTGTGGGCCAGCAGTAAGGCTTTATCAGAGGGTAGTGTTAAGCATTTGTTGTACACACTCAGGAAAGAAATGATGTCACACACTCAAAGACTGAACTCAGACCAATTTGTTTGTATCAAAAAAAATATTTAGTTAATTTATTTTCTCGAACCAAGCCAAGCCTGGTGCAGGTAAGTGAAATAATACTTTGCAAAATCTTATGCAGTGATTTACAGTTGAATGCAGGTTCAAATGCAGTTGGTTGATTTACAGGTAAGTCAACAGTTCAAAATTACTTTTTAGTTACTTTACAAATTACTATGCACGTTACTTATTGGATTACTTTTTAAGTTACTTTTGCTAATCAGTGTGATATGCCTAGATTTTACAGTGAAACATTTCTTAGACAAAAGGTAAGTAATTCAGTTTTTACACATTTGCAGTTTTTCCATGTTTCATAAAAGCCAACTCCACACTTAGAAGAATTTTCAAGGAAAAGCAGTCAATGCAACCCTATGGGAAGAAATGAAATTAACAGTTTGCAGATAAGTACTTGTTTGTGTGAGTTGGTATTCTGGGGTTAGAACCAGAGTTCCCCCAGGGTCAAAGATGCACTCTCAGAACACCGTCAGAGGCACTAGGGCGGCCAGGTGCAGAGTGCTGAGGCCCAATGTTATCTAATGGGGGTAGGGGGCATCCGATTGGTGGCTGCTCACAAGCAGGCCACAAGGTTGTGGGAGCACAGCTCCTGGACTTAAGCAAAGGGGGATCCAGTTTAGCACACAAGGTGCACCCACAGCGGCACAGGGATGGCCAGGTGCAGGGTGCTGTTTTGGCGTCGGGTGCCCTGTTTTCAATGGGGTTGCCGGTTTTGGATTCTGGCTGCAGGCTCAGTCCAAGAAGACTTCCGGGAAGAACCAACAGCTGGGCAGGTAAGTTGGGGACGTAGGTGCACCTCGGGTTCTCTTCTCCAGGGCGCAGGGCGGCTGGATGCAGGGGTGTCTTTTGAGGTCGGATTTCACTTTACCGGTTCACTCGAGGTTGGGGAGTTCTCCATGCAGAGGTTTCAGGTGACGTCGGGGAGTCCTGGAGGGGTCAACCCATGGTGGACTCTGACTCTGGAGCGCTGGGGGACCTCGCTGGGACTGGTGGGGTACCCGGATTCGGGCCATAACCTTCGGGTGCAGTGGTGGTTCAAGGGGTTGGGTTTCATTGTCCTCAGCAGGCTCAGAGTCTTTCTTGGGAGTTTCTTTTGAACTGAGCTGCTGTTCACAGGAGATCTGGTCTTTGTTGAAGGCAATCAGCCCTCCGAGGGTTCTGCTGGTCGCTGGCTGCAGGACAAGGTGACTCTTGGTGGAGGATCTCTGGAAACTGCAGACGGGCCGGTAGGGCTGGGGCTAAGTCATTTCTTCTCTGCAGTCTCCTCTGCTGGGCATCTTCTTTCGTCCTTCTTCGTAGGTTGCAGGAATCTGTCTTCTTGGTTCAGGGCTGCCCCCTAAATACTGTATTTAGAGGGCGTTTTAAGGGTCCCGAGGTCAGTAGCTAATAGGCTACTGACCTTAGGGTGACTACAAGGGTCACCCTTGTGGGGAGTGGTCACAGTCCCTAATCCTGATTGGAGAGTGCATGCCATCTGCAAGATGGCTGGCACTGAAGAGTGGGCTTCACCTCGCCTCCCCCACCTGAGGAGTGGGGTTGGCAGAGGTGGGCACACCTTCTTGGCTGTGCCAATTGTTCCCACCTGTCTTCCCACCGAATACGAGGGGAGACAGGTAGGGGGTCTGCTCTTGATAGCAGGAGAGGCTGGGGGGTCGCGTTACTAAGGAGGCAAGGCCTTTGAAGCTTCCCTGCACAGATGTCTCTTCCTGACCCAGGAACGGCTTTGTTTCTGGGCGGGCTCAGGGAGCAAAGGCTCCCACCCCCGGGGTCCAGAAACATGTCTTGTGGCAGCAGGCTGGTGTGTACCAGTCAGGGAACCCACTAGAGGCTGGACGTTTTTCAGGGGGCATCTCTAAGATGCCCTCTGAGTGCATTGTATAATAAATCCCACACTGGCATTAGTGTGCGTTTATTATGCTGAGAAGTTTGCTACCAAACTTCCCAGAATTCAGTATAGCCATTATGGTGCTGTGGAGTTCGTAATGACAAACTCCCAGGCCATATATTCTTTATAGCTTTACTGCACTTACAATGTCTAAGAATTGACTTAGACACTGTAGGGGTACAGTGCTCATACAACTGTACCCTCACCAGTGGTATAGTGCATCCAGCTAGAGGGGTGTCTTACTATACCATTGAGCAGTGGGTTGCAGGCATGGCACACAGGAATGTGTGCCATGTCGACTCTTCACTTTTCTCTGCACCAAAACACCCAAGCTGCAATGGCAGTGTGTGTGTGTTAAGGTACAGGAACTCTAAGGGTGGCACAATATGTGCTGCAGCCCTTAGAGGCCTTCCCTGGTCGCAGTGCCCTTGGTACCCATGGTACCTTTTACAAGGGACTTACATGTGGCCAGAGAGGTGCCAATGGGGGGTACAAAGATACAGTTTTGGGAAAGAACACAGGCCCTGGGAACCTGATTGGCAGGGACCCAGGGCACATCAAGTCAAAGTGCATCAGAAATCTTGCAAAAAGTGGGGGGTTACTGCAACAGAAACCCAGCTTCCTACACAAGCCCTCCCTCCTTCAGCCCAAAGGCCAGGAGAATCAGCCAAACCTGGGAGAGTCTTCCTAGTCTTTCAGGCGAGGAAGAGTAGAGGAAGAGGTTTGACAATTGCAGGGCCTACTCTACGTTACATCCTTCTGTCCAGGTCAGTCCATTTGGGGAGCTGGCCTACCGCAACAGTTTCAGGACCTAATTCCAAATGCTCTTTTCCTAGCATTTTAGTGTCTTTACCCCATCTTTTTAGTTTGGGTTCAGAGGTGCCTACCTCTACAAATTCTAACTTAGCTAGGGTAAAACCCAGATTGCCCACAGAGGTTACCCACATCTTGAGTAACCCCACCATGACCAATAGGGCCAGGGGGCCTAACTTGCTATTTGGCATGAGGCTAGGCCACCATGCCAAGGACAGTGCTGCCATGAAGGCTAACATCCAGCAGAGGCCACTGACAGCTGTCAGTGCCCAGAACTACACTTTTAGCTCTTCACTGGTAGGTGAAGTGGCTAACTTACAGGCTTCTTTGGGTTCTGGTGGCCTGTCCGCTGTTTTAGGGTAGGGGGCCACTACACTTTGTAGTGAACACCCTTCTTCCACCCTGTGTCATGTCAGCTGAGGAGCCACCAACTCAGGCTGGATAGTTGCCTGACTAGTCAGGTCTTTTTGTGGGCTAGGGAGGACTTTACCTGTGCCAATTTTGGAGTTCTCCCTTACTGGGATAGATTCTCCCTGGCCCACTGTAACTGTGGCTAACAGTTGTCTACCTTTCCTACACTGTCTCTTCTTTTTCTTTTGGGGCTTATCAGCACTAACTGCAGATTCAGCCCCCCCAGGTTCCTTGGATGAGGTCTGGCACTGGATCAGTACCTCTCTTTGGCTAAGACCAACCTCTGGGTGGTCATTCCCAAGGAGACAATCAAGGGGGAGGTCTTTATTGACTACCACCTTTCTCCAACTAAGGGACCCAGATATTTCTAGGGACACTACACACACAGGCCTAACTATACCCCCCCTGGGATAACCCTTACTCTTTTTGTTTCCCCTTGGACATACTGGTTTAAGAGTGCTAACCTGTCATGCACTACAGTGTGACTGGCACAGGTAGCTCTCATGGCAGTTGCTGGGATTCTATTTACCAGTAGGTGGTGGAAGTATCTATTCCCCTCTGGATTCTCCAACTCACTTTTTGGGCCCATTTTCCAGTTGAAGGCTAGGAGGACTTACTCATCTGAGGAACCACCCTCCAAAGCTACACTGGCAACCCCATGAGCTACACTAGGGGCTGTATTTGTGGGACAGCTAGGGTCCCTGGTGTGGTGTCCTGTCTTTTGACAGTTGCGACACCATACCTTGTTGGGATCCCAACTCGTACCTTGGTGCCCAGTTTTAGTTTATGAGGTGTCTTTGTGCCCACCCTCCGGGACAGATTTTTTGTTGGGGGGGGCTATCTGAGACTCCTTACTTTTATCTTTAAGAGGCTCACTGTCTTTCCTCTGGGGAGGCTTTGTCACCCTTGTCTTGATCCAGTGGTCCACCTTCTTTCCCAATTCTTGGGGAAAAATCGGGCCTAGGTCTACCAGATACTGATGCAACTTTTCATCAATGCACTTGCTTAGTATGTGTTCTTTCATAAACAATTTATAAAGACCATCATAATCTTGCACTTTACTTCCAGTCAAGAAGCCACCTAGTGTTTTCATTGAGTAGTCTACAAATTCCACCCAGGGCTGACTCTGGGTTTTCTGAGCCCCCATGAATCTAATTCTATACTCCTCAGTAGTGAGTCCAAATCCCTCAATCAAGGTGCCCTTCATGAGTTCATATGACTCTGCTTCTGCCCCACTAAGGGTCAGAAGTCTGTCTCTGCACTTACCAGAGAACAGTTCCCAAAGGAGTGCCCCCCCTCCCCAGTGCGTTTACTTCACTTTTCTGCCTTCCACTTGGTGATATCATCACCATCCTCAAATGTAGGGACAATCCCTTTGGCGATTTTGAGATCATAAGATTGCTCTCTGACCCTATTTATTAAGTTGCTGCCACCATAGATGGGTGCTAGGCCCATCTCTGCTCTTTCGTTTTCTAGAGCCAGGAGTCTGGTCTCTAGGTCTAATCTTTTGGCCAACCTTACTAAACGACTGGTCTCCTCTTTGAGGCTGTCCTTGATGGGCTCAGAAGTACCTGACCCACCTGTGTGGGATCTAGGTGTTGTGAGCAGTATTCTTGGAGTCAGGGGCACAGGGCCCTGTTCTCCCTAGGAAGTGATGGGAGTTGGAAGTTATCCTCATCTCCTTCATCCTCTTCCCCATCTGAAAGGTCTTCACCTTGCTCAGAGGGGTAGTCCCTGGCATACCCTGCCATCAGATCCTGGAGCTTTTGTTTGGAGGGAGGGGACCCCAGGTAATGTTTTTAAGTTTACAAAGAGACCATAACTCCCTAAATGCTAAATGGAGATGAGGGGTGAGGTTGAGCCCCTCGACCACGTTCTCTATGTCATTGGTTATGTTTTCACTAACAGTTGGGTTCTTGTTAAGAGACATTCTAACAAAAATTATAACTCCTCTTACCCCTAACTAAAGTGAGTTTTTATTTTTCTAAAAATGCTAAAGGGACTTAACCAAGGCCCTAACAAGACTTTTAGTAATTTGGAAAAAATTGTCAATTTAAAAATCAGAATTTCTAAAGACAATTTAGGAGTTCTGTCGTGTGATCAGGTGTTGACCAATGCAGTCCAACAAATGCAAAGTTGTAGATCCCATTGCTGATCTACCAATGTAGGAAGCTGGCTCTGTACATACTATACCAAAATGAGGTATAGTGTGCACAGAGTCCAGTGGAACCTCAAAGGTAGGCAGAGGTAAAAGTGGATAGCACCTTACTCTCTATTTGTGGTAGTGTGGGTGAGCAGTAAGGGTTTATCAGAGGGTAGTGTTAAGCATTTGTTGTACACACTCAGGCAAGAAATGATGGACACACTCAAAGACTGAACTCAGACCGATTTGTTTGTATCAAAAATATTATTTAGTTATTTTATTTTCTAGAACCAAGCCAAGCATGGTGCAGGTAATTGAAATAACTTTGCAAAATCTTATGCAGTGATTTACAGTTGAACGCAGGTTCAAATGTAGTTGGTTGATTTACAGGTAAGTCAATAGTTCGAAATTACTTTTTAGTTACTTTACAGATTATTATGCACATTACTTATTGGATTTCTTTTTAAGTTACTTTTGCTAATCAGTATGATATGCCTAGATATCACACTGAAACATTTCCTAGACAAAAGGTGAGTAATTCAGTTTTTAAACATATGCAGTTTTTCAATGTTTCATACAAACCAACTCCACACTTAGAATAATTTTCAAGGAAAAGCAATCAATGCAATCCTTAGGGAGGAAATGAAGTTAACAGTTTGCAGGTAAGTACTTGTTTGTGTGAGTTGGTATTCTGGGGTTAGAACCAGGGTTCCTCCAGGGTCAAGGATGCACTCTCAGAACACCCTCAGCTGCACTAGGGCAGCCAGGTGCAGAGTGCTGAGGCCCAATGTTATCCAACGGGGGGTAGAAGGCCTCCGGTTGGTGGCTGCTCACGAGCAGGCCACAAGGTTGTGGAAGCAAAGCTCCTGGACTTAAGCTCAGGGCAAAAGGGTATCCAATTTAGCACACAAGGTACACCCACAGCGGCACAGCGGCGGCCAGGTGCAGGGTGCTGTTTTGGTGTCGGGTGCCTTTGTTGTTTTCAATGTGAGTTGCCGGTTTTCGATTTTGGCTGCAGGCTCGGTCCAGGTAGACTTCCGAGAGGAACCAACAGCTGGGCAGGTAAGTTGGAGGGCTCGGGGATGTAGGTGCACCTCAGGTTCTCTTCTTCAGGGTGCAGGGCAGCTGGATGCACAATGTGTGCTGTGGCCCTTAGAGACCTTCCCTGGTCACAGTGCCATTGGTATACATGGTACCTTTTACAAGGGACTTACATGTGGCTAGAGAGGTGCTAATTAGGGGTAAAAAGGTACAGTTTTGGGAAATAACACAGGCCCTGGGAACCTGATTGGCAGGGACCCAGGGCACATCAAGTCAAAGTGCATCAGAAATCTGGCAAAAATTGGGGGGGGGGGTTACTGCAACAGAAACCCATCTTCCTACATCTAGTTTTTGAAAATGGCCAAGTTTTCAAGATTTCCATAGGTGCTAGCTTAGCTAGGACTCAAAATCCACAGCTACCCACATTGCAAAAAAAGTAGAAAAATGTGATGTGCCCATGTTGTATTTTAGGCCACTTTCGGTTGGGATGCTAGGCCTATCCACACAAGTGAGGTATCATTTTTATAAGAAGACTTGGATAAATGCTGAGTGGTGGGACATCTGTGGCTTCCCACAGATTCCAGAATGTTCCCTCACAGAAATGTCAAAGTTCGAGGTTTTCAACAGATTCTGGGTAAGAAAGCCGGTTGTGAGCCACGCAAGGAACCTCACCCTAAGTTCCGCAAGTTTCAAAAGTGTGCACTTTTGCTAGGTTTCCTTTGGTTCTGGCTCAGCTAGGGCCCTTTCCTGTCACAGGCACTATTCCCACCCACACAAGTGAGGAATCATTTTTGTCAGGAGACATGTGGAAACGCAGAATACAACTTTTATTACTAGCCATTGAATTGTTCTGCATTTGTGCCTTTCGAATATAAGTCAGCGTATGAGAAAGAATACATTTTGAAAAATGCCCTCTAAATCATATGCTAATATGGTTACCCACAAATTCAGAGATCATCCTGAAATAAATATCTAGTGTCCATTTTAGAAATACATAGGTTTCCTTGATAAACATTTGGCACTGGGCTCCTCAGGTTCTTGGAACACTTACAAACCCTGTATATCCCCGCAACTAGAAGAGACTAGCAGACGTAATGGAAATGACATATTGCTTTTGTAAATCAACCATAAGAAATAACAGATGAAAATGTTGTCACAAATTGCCCTTTTTTCCCAACTCATTTTCAAAAAAATGTTTATTTCAGCAGTTAGTTTATTTAGGAAACTCTTGAGGGATCTACACAAATAACCCCTTGCTGAGTTCAGAATTTTGTATACTTATCAGAAAACTATACCTTTCCTGGATCACCCATGGGGTTCACACCAGTTTTTACCACAAACTGGAAGTAGATTGAAAGCACAAAAATTGGGGAAAATGGGTTATTTCTCAGAACAATGCCTAAATTATGGTTAAAAAAGAGTTTTTTGATTCAGCTCTGCATGTTCATAAAAGCTGGGAAGATGGTGAATTTTACAGGGCTGTACATCCATTGATGTAACAGATAAGAGGGTGGATTCAAGCCTCAAAAGGCATTCTCATCAGAAAACCTAGCCATAAAAGTAGGCATTTATTCAGCTTACTCAGCTCAATCATTTGTTCAAGATTTTGATTAACGTTCAGTGACAGTGCAAGAAGGTCTGGAGTGCTTGGAAATTTTTGTAGCAATGGAGCAGCAAATGAGGCTGCTAGCGAAGATTTCGTCTGACATAATTTGTTCTTCTGCTATGTCCTGGGGTACCCTAATTGCAGTCAGAAGGAGTCAATGGTGAAGGTAATTGTTGACAGATCCAGGGGAGAAATCCTATCCTATTAAAATTCCATTTAAGGGGCAGTCTCTATTTGGGGAGCAGTTGAATGCAATGATTTCCAAGGCATTCTAAGAATGCAAGCATGCATTGCCCTACAAGGAAGGTTCTTCAGCTGGGAAAGGTTGGAATAGATCTTGCAAATCATCCCTGAAGCATAACTATTGCCTTCATCTTTTCATAGAATAAGGTTCCAACCTAAGTTCTTACCTAAACACAATGGGGCAGATTTACAAGCCCCTTGCGCCACTTTTGCGTCATTTTTAACATGGGAAAAGTGACACAAAAGTGGCGCAAAGGGCTTGTAAATAAGCCCCAATGTATTTAGCTTGAAGGGGCCAGCAAAGAACTCCTGCCAATCAGAGTTCTCCCAGCTCTGTGCCTGTTGGAGGCAGTATAAATTATTTCCAGCAGGCCTGGATACAGGTGGGTCCTGGATGTTGTGACAAGTGGCTAAGCAATAGACGTTGGGCAGTGGCCTCTGGATATGGGCATTCTTCATACCCAGGTTCCAGTCACCAAGGAAAAGTAGAAGGCTCTGCTAGAGGCAGTCAGAGACTTGCTGTCAAAGGGAGCAATCTGTAGGGTACCTCCCTCGGAAGTAGGGAAAGGTGCTTACTCTATCCTTCAGAAGGCTTGAGGAACATTTCGCCCATTTGTGACCTAAAACGGTGATTTTATGGAAGTTGATTTGTTTCCAAATGGTGACTCTTCAGTCAATCCCGCCAATGATACATCCAGGAGATTGTTGGGCATCTGTGAATCTGCAAGTCACCTACCTTCACATCCCAATCGCAGTTCCATCCCAAAAATATCTTCAGTTTTCAGTAGGAGAAGACCATTTCCAGGTCTGCATTCTTCCCTTTGGTCTCAAGTCTCCAAGGGCCTTATTTATGAGACGTGTTGCATCGATGCGACAAAGTAGCGATGCAACACTTCTCAGTGCGCCTTCCTTGCGACACCCTCCATGTGTCATAGTTACTGTATGACGCATCATGTGGCAAGGAATGACAGATACGTCAGTATTACTGACTATCTGTTGGGGCAAAACTGACACTTTACTGGAGTTGTGTAGGAAGCGTGACACAACTGCAGCAATGCAGTGGGAGGGCTATGATCATAGCACTGCATCACCCTTACGCCTGCTATGAGGCAGGCGCAAGGATTTGACGGAGTGGCATCCTAGAAGTGGCACACTGAAATCTTATAGATTTCAATGCGCCACTTCTACAAGGCTTTGATGCCGGGGAACGCCCACCCTGCATACATTATACCTGACGCAGGTATAATGTAGCGCAGGGCTTTATGAAATGACACATCTTCCTAGATGCGTCACTTTGTAAATATGGAGCAATGGGGCACATTATTTACGCCACCGCAGTGTCACAAAAAGTGATGCAACAGTAGCGTAAATGTGACACAAGGGCTCATAAATAGGCCTTCAAGTGTTTTCACAAAGGACCAGGCCCCCGATTGCCATTCTTCAAGCTGAGGGAGTGTTAATTCATCCAAACCTGGGTGACAGGCTTGTGCAATCTTCTGAAATATCCCAGCTATTAGAGCATGTAGAACGGGTCCTACAGGTGTTTCAGGATCACAGGTTCCTGGTAAATTAGGAAAAATCCTTCTTGGCTCCAGCCCAGTGCTTAGTAATCATCGGAGCCCATTTTTAGACTCACAGGGAACTGATCGGGCTGTCAGAAAAAAGGCTGGATGGTCTGCAGTCTCATGTTCAAGACTAAGTCAGGTGGAATCAAAAGAAATTAAGTGGTTGAGGGTCCAGGGCCACTTCGAATCAACAGTTGTTCTGATCCCTCGAGCCAGGTATCACCTGCACAAGTTCTCATATGGATTCTTTCCATTTTCTTTCCTATTGATTTGAGGGATCGCATCAAGATGACAGAATAGGTTCAGATGGATCTGTTTTGGATGTGTCTTGGTGGTTGAATCAGGATCATCTTATGAAGGGGTTTTCCTCCTTCTTTTCCAATGGTGGTAACAACATGTGCCAGACTTTCTGGATGGGGGCTTGCATGGACACTCAATAGGTTCAGGGTTTGTGGTCTCGATGACTCTCAGATGTTTTTAAACTGGAGAGAGATGAAGGCCATCTATCTTGCGTTCTTAACTTCTGTCCTCTACTTTTGGGAAAAGCAGTGGTGGGTCGCACAGACAATATGGTAACAAAAGTCTATATTAACAAACAGGGTGGGACCAGATCCAGGTCTTTGAACTTGATCACTCAGGACATTTTTTGACTCAGAGGTCTGTGGTGTCCTTGACTGCAATCTACATTCGAGGAGAGGAGAATGTGACAGTGGATCCCCTGAGCAGGAAAATTCCTCCCTCCCTGAAATTCTCTCTTCATCCTGCTTTATGCACCCACATTGTTTAGTGCTGAGGGTCAACCAGAGCTGGATCATTGTACTTCACCAGGGAATGCCAAGGTTCACGCCTTCTGCAAGAAGGGGAGGTGTCTGCAGGCTTGAGCAATAGATCAGTTGATGTTTCCTCGGCCTCTCACTCTGATTTATGCATTTCCTCCCATTCCTTTGGTAAGGTCATCTTTGGTGAGACTCAAAAAGGACGGGGCACAGGTGACATTGGTTGCCCCACATTGGCCATGGGCAAATTGATTTCCATTGGTGGAGATAATGAAGAATGGTCAGGAATGGGGGTTGCCAGTTGTCACATCTCCTCTCAGCTTTGCAGCTTTCCCTCTGGCGTCCTTGAAGAGGTTACAGTCTGGAGGTTGAGCCAGAGGGGCTTAGCCTTTCAGGGTGTGCTTGAGAAATTGGCAGTTACTTTATAGGTGTCACATAGATTTTCTACTCTCCATTAATATGCTAGACATTGGAGAGCTTTTTCTGGCTGGTACCTAAGAAAGGGGTTGATACTACCTCAGCTAGTCTATTTCTAGTTATACGGTTCCTGCAGGATAGTTCTAGCCTGGGTTTAACTGGAACAAAACTGAAGGTTCAATGGGCTGCTATTCGGGGCTTTCTAGGCTCTTGGCAAAATTTGAAGGATGAGGAGAGCCTTATGCCCAGCTTTTTCCAGGGTTTGTTGAATCTCTTTTCTAGGCCTTCACATCATTTTCTGATCTGGAATCTTCAGTTGGTGTTGAATGTCTTAGCTGCTCCCCTTTTTGAGTCGCTTGATCAGTTAGAGCAGAATACGCTAACCTTTCAATACATGTTTTTTGGTGGTGATAGCATCTGCTAAACAACTAGGGGAGCTCAGTGCTTTGTCTTGCAAGTATCCATTCTGCAAGATTTTCCAAATTTTCCCAAAATTAATACTTCTTCATTGTCAGTAGGAGGTGGTTCTTCCAGCATTTGTCCTTCTTCAGCTTCGAAGGAGGATTGCAGATTACATTGCCTAGATAGTAGGAGGTTTCTTCTACTGCATTTGCTAAAGGTGGAAAACTTTCAGAAGGGAGAAAATTTGTTTGGGAATTTTGGTCTAACAAGGAAAGGGGAAAAGCCAACTACATGCATTCTGAGCAAATTAATGTGTTCTCTAATTGGCCTGGCATATAAGGCAAAAGTTGAATTTCCTCCTTCTGAAATTTAGGGAAGGTCTACACGTAGCATGGCTACCAGAATCATTGAATGCAGGAGGCTTCAATCAAGGAGATTTGTAGAGCAGCTACATGGGCTACACCTTCCACCTTTGTAAGACATTATAGGATTAAAGAGTTGGGATGACTTGATAATGTTCTTGGTCACAAAGTTCTGCCATCTATGCAATAATAGAGCAGTTCTGTGTTATTTTGAAGCAGTAAATTGGATTTCTGTGTTTTGTTTTGCAACCTAGTTGTCCGTCTATTTGCTAATGCCCCTATTACTTACCGGTAATGACATTACTCCTAGTCTTTCTCCCTTGTTTTCCTTCAGATTCCCTCCCACCCTCCTGATACAGAACAACTGAGGGCTTCATTTACAAGCCCATTGCGCTGCCTGTGTGTCCGTTTTTTGATGCACCAGCGGTGCAACGGGCTTGCCTATATTTACAAGGCCACATAAAGTCGCCCTGCGTGGTTTTTCATGGCCTTTTAAATATGGGCTCCGTTCATGAATTACTCTGCATGTAAGGGGCTTTCCATGGGTGCTGCTGAGGGTGTTCCCATGCACCATCCATGGAACCTGTTACACTCCCAGATTAGTACTGTTTTGTAATGCTGTGACTGCGTCAGAATCCTACACCTTCCCAGGGGAAGCGTAGGAGTGGCGAAACAAGGAGAAATACCTTTAGTTCTGCTTGTTTTCTTCTTCTTTCTATGCATGCTGCATTCTACAGCATGCATTAAAAGAGGAAAATGCCATCAATCATTGTTTTTCTACACAAAAACAATCATCCCCGCAATGCAGGCACCCTTGCAACATGACACAAGGTTGCCTGCACTGGCACATGGCAGCCAATTGTGCGCCAGCACTGGTGAAAGCAAAAGGATGCATTGTATTGTTGTTAATACGAAGCATCCCTGTGCTTTCAAAATGATGCATCTCGGTGCAGCAAAATGGCCTGTGGCGCCACACTGCATCATTTTGTAGTCAATGAGGCCCTGAGTTTTTTCTCATTTGTCTTGTTTATCTACAGGAGGAACGAGGGGGAGGGAGGTGCTTTTAATTTTGGGGCGATGTTGTCTGACTGGAGGTAAGAAAGCCTCACTTGTGTTGAAGGAAGGAGAGGGAGAAGGATTAGGATTAATGTCATTTACCTGTAAGTAATAGAAGCATAACCATGGGTGCACATCAGCTGACAGAAAACAGTGAATTCTTAACTTTTCACTACCAAATTAGGCGGGACACGAGAATTTACAACCAGTAGCGCAATGCATGGTCATACTCCCCTAGAGCAATTTGATACTAACATGAAGATTTACTAGATGCAAACATTTCCCAGAAGCCAACTGTGCAAGTCACAGTGTACAGAGATCCCTAAAATGGAGGACCGAGCTGTAGGAACGTAGGATCTGCTTTCATGGTTACCCCCACTTTTTGCTGATGTCAGTCTGTTTTTTTGACTAGTCTGACTAGGATCTTGCTTATCAGGACCCCATTCACTGTGCTCTTTCCCAAAATTGACTATGGTAAGTACTTAAGCACATCCAAAATTGGCTACTGGTGTACCCTTGTAAGTAACTAGTATATGGTACGAAGGTACCTAGGGCATAGGTACACCAGGGGTCTCCCATGGCTGAAGAATGTATTGTGCTACCCATGAGAGACCACTCAAACTGTGACTACAGGACTGTCATTGCAGCCTGTTTAAGCTGGTGGCAGCACCACTTATGACAGATATACGTTTTCTTTTATCTGAGGTCACTACACTTAAAATCTAAAAGTCACCCCTAAGGCAGGCCTTTCAGTCCTGAAGACAGGGTGCTGGGTTATAGTGGGAGGGTGCCCCTGCATGAGCATGAGACTCCTACAAACCCCGGAGTCGATTCTCCAGGCTTTGTAAGTGAGGCAGGTATTTTGACACATATAGTGGCCATCTGTCATTACGCGATTGCTAACTATTTAGTGGCTGTGCCAAACTTGGGCATGTTTGATATCAAACAGGTTGGAATCATACCCCAACACTGTTGCCAGTGTTGAAGGTATGATTCCATGCACTGGGGGGCTCTTCTGGGAAGCCCTCAGTACTCATAGTAACAGCCTTTTAGGGTCTGCCAGCTAGCTAGTTCTGCTGCCGATCCCAGACACGATTCTGTCCTCCTGCTGCTGAGCAGATTGTGAGCATGAGAAGGTAGAACAATAGGTTTCCGGTCACAGGGAAGTGTGAACACCCCGAGAAAGGATTTAATGTATCAGGCTGGGGTGGGGGCCCTTGCCAGAGCCACCAGACTTCTTTGAAGGGCACATTTGGGGCCCTCCTTGCATACTCCAGTTTGAGTCCGTTCAGGGAGCCCTTGGCTCCTGTTCTGGTGCAAAACTGGACAAAGGACATAGGAGTATCCTCCCCTCTGTCCAGCCCCTCCTCTGGAAGGGAACCCTGAGTTGTCCTAACCCCTTTCCAAGGGTATTTTAGGACTTAGCTGTGGGTGGGTTCTCGAATTTATCATGGGACAAGACTCAAGCCTAAAACCACGTCGTTCTTCGACCCTCTGGATACTTGGACTTCGCCTGGAACCGAGACTGCATCACAGAAGACTCCTGCTGCTCCTGGTCTTGCTGTTCTGCAAGTCTTCTTCATTGTCTGTGTTTGTGCTTCTTCCAGGATGTTCAACAGACCTGTGGGCATCTAGGTCACCAGAAGTAATCTCCCTTGGAGTGAAGGAGCCACTCCCCTGCATCTGCAGGCACCGCAACAAAGCTGACTGGTCTGCTGCTCCTGATGTCCCACGGACTTCAAAAGGCTCAGCAACACAGGTGGTGGTTCTGCAACTCCCTTGAGGCCTGACCAGTCCTCTCTGCAATTTTAAGGCCAGTATCCCTCATTGGTACCTCTGGGACTGAACCCCTGTGCACCGTGTCAACTTGCCGTTGCCAAAGCGTGTTGCCTCTGCACTCCAGAGATCTTTGCGCAACAAAAAGCTCCAGAATCTCTTCCTACCAAGTACAGCATCCTCCCTGCATCCTCTGCACCGTGGACCTTCATCTTTTGTAAGCTGCTCGAGGTCCTCTTGCGACTCCTTGCCTTTGGTCTGTGGGTCCTCTCGAGGGTCTTCTTCTGCTCTAGTGGGCTTCCTTGCTTGCTCTGGGCCTGCTCTGACTGTCCTGCTTGTGGTGAGTCCCTTGGAACTTGCTGGCCCCAACGTTGCTCCGTCTTTGCTTACCACACCTGTTGCTGCTGCTAAGGATTGTTTGTCAATCAATCAGTATTTGGTAAGCATAACTAATTGCCCATGAGGGTCTCAAGGAACTGGGGGGACTGGCAGGTCCTACTGGGCACTGAGGTTCAGTCAAAGAGCCAGGTCTTGAGATCCTTCCTGAACTGGGATTGCCTGAGGTGGAGAGGCAGGGTGCTCCAGGGTTTGGCAGCGAAGCAGGAAAAAGATCTTCCTCCGGTCCTGGTCTTGCAGATCTGAAGGACGGTGGCAAGGGCCAGTTCTGGGGAGCGGAGGTGTCTGGTGGGTACATGGAACGAGAGGCGGTGGTTCAGGTATGCTAGTCCGGCGTTGTGGAGAGCTTTGTAGGTGAGTTTGAGATGCTTGAACATGACTCTTTTGTTGGCTGGGAGCCAGTGGAGTTCTCGCAGGTATTTGTAGATGTAGCTGCGATGGGGGATGTTGAGGACAAGTCTTGCTGTGGCGTTATGAACGTTCTGTAGTTTACAGTGGAACTTCTGGGTGACGCCTGCATAGAGTGCATTGCCGTAGTTGAGTCTGCTGCTGATGAGTGTGTGGGTCACCGTCTTTCTGGACTCAGTGGAGATCCATCTGAAGGTCTTTTTCGAAGCAGGCGAAGAGTGTGGAAGCATGATGAGGAGAAGGGTTGATCTGGCGGTACATCATGCGCAAGGAGTCTAGTATGATGCTGAGGTTTTGTGTGTGGTCCGTGAGTATGGGGGAGTTCCTAACATGGCAGGCCACCAGCTGTTTTCCCAAGCAGAGGTGTTGGGCCCCAGGATGAGAACTTCAGTCTTGTCTGAGTTGAGCTTGAGGCAGCTGTCCCTCATCCAGCTAGCGCCGGCCTTCATCCCGTCGTTGAAGTTGTTTCTGGTGATTGCAGGCTCTTGGTGTACAAGAATAACATTGGTTCAATAAATATTTTGAAAATGTCCCATGTTGTATTCTGTATGCTTCTCTGAGAGAAAGTAAGCATGAGTGACTGAGCGAAAGATTCTGTACTGTTTCCACGATCCCTGAGTGATCAGGGTTATCATATTCAGTGGCTGCCAGAAACTATTTTCTCCCTGGTAGGTTAGGGGGCTTACGGTGACACAGTGAGCTACCTGCTCTAAAGGCCAATATATCATGTGGGGGTGTCTGGAACCAGGCTTGACAGCAAGCCCTTAGTTTATGTTGTCCAAACAATGTGCAGATCCCATGGATAGTAGGAACTGCACAATAGTGGAAGGAATGGATCCAGTCCAGGGCTTTGTCACGGATTCCTGCGTTGTGAAGTCTCGTGCTTATGGTGCGGTGGGAGACAGTGTTGAAGGTGGCCAATAGGTTCAGGAGGATGAGGGCTGCTGTTTCTCCCCAGTCGAGGAGGGAGCCGATGTCATCGGTGGCAGTGAGGAGGGTAGTCTTGGTGCTGTAGTTGTTTCAGAAGCCAGATTGAAATCAGTCCAGGACGTGGTTGACTTTGATGAACTCGGAGAGTTGGGCGTTGATGACCTTCTCAATGACTTTGGCTGGGAGGGGGAGCAGGGAGATGGGAGATGGGTCTGAAATTCTTGAGGTCTGTCGGGTCAGCGGACGGTTTCTTCAGCACTGGTTTAATCTCAGAGTGTTTCCAGCCAACGGGGAAGGTGGAGGTGTCGATGGAGCAGTTGATGATGAAGCGCAATTTGGAAGTGATGGAGATGGCAGCTCTCTGGAAGATGTGGTGCAGGCAGGGGTCTGAGGGTGCTACAGAGTGAATGCTCTTCATGGTCTTGAGAGTGTCATCCATGGTGAGTGGGTTACAGTTGAGCAGAATCTGTTGGGGGTGGCATCATTGTGTGTGATGGCAGTGGGAGTGAAGGATGGGTCTTGGGTATCGAATCTGTCACAGATTTGCTTGATCTTGTGATGGAAGTAGGTGCAGAGTTGGTTGCAGAGATTTTGGGAGGGTGGAATTTCTGTGGTCTCGCTGCTGGGTTTGGCGAACTCCTTAATGATGGCAAAGAGTTCTTTGATGTTGTGTGCGTTGGAGTTGATTCTGTCTCGGAGGGCCACTTTCTCAATAGTTTTGAGGAGGAGGTGGTGTGCGGTGACGGTGGCTTTGAAGGCTGCGTGGGCATCGGGGGTTTTGTTGTTCCTCCATCTCTTCTCTAGCCATCTACAGCTGTGTCTGGACTCATGGAGGGCAGCAGCAAATCAACTGGCTTTTTTGGAATGCTGCTTGCTGGGTGCTTTCTTGAGGGGCACCAGTGCATCGGAACAGTTGGAGATCCAGCGTTGGAGGTCGCGTGCTGCAGTATTGGCGTCTGTGGATGTCAGCAGTGTGGTTGTGCTGAGGGAGGCGGTGAGATATTCTTTGGTGACCTTGTTCCAGTTACAGCAGGAGGGTGGTGGGTGCGGTGGTGTACTGTAGGTTTAGTGAAGGTGAAATTAACACAGTGGATGTCGGTCCAGAAGAGCTTGGAGGTGTGGCTGTAGGTGATGTTTTTGCTGGTGGAAAAGACTGGGGCAGCGTGTGTCCTGCTGCATGGGTCAGAGATGTGAGTAGCTGCTTGAGTCTAATGTTGGCGAGGTTCTCCAGAAGAGAAGCTGTGTTCTGGTCATTGGGGTTGTCCAGGTGGAAGTGTAATTGGTAGATGCGAGAGTCTGGGGTGCGATGATGTCGATGATGGTGTCAGTGAAGAGCGGGCAGGGGCCAGGAGGTCTTTAAACAAGGGTGCTGCGGAGGGTGGTGTTAGGGTTGGTCTGGATCTAAAAGTGGAAATTTTCCATGGTAGTCATGGGTGGTCAGGTGGAATAATTTCTTGTAGACAATAGCAATGCCGTCTCCTGGTCGGTCAGTTTGGTCCTTGCGTGTCTTCTTGTAGCCGCCGGTGATGGCCATGGTGATGTTTGGGCCCGAGCTGGGGTTCGGCCAGGTTTCCGTGAGGAAGGCGATGTTGGAGGAGGCAGAGTCGAGGAGGTCCCAGATCTCCATGGTGTATTTGTGGAGGGAGTGCATGTTGAGGAGGATGCACCTGAGCTGGGCAGGTGTGCTGTGGGTTGGTCAGGAGGCGGGAGGAGCTGCAGTGTTGAGGTGTGTGAGGGTGCAGCTGCAGTTTCAGCAAGCGAAAGATCCTTGGGTATCCTTCAGCGACGCAAGGTGGTGGGTCGCGCGGCATCCGGTGTTGAGGGCAAGGAGGGTGCGGGTGTCATATCAGTGGAAGATCTGAGAACCAGAGTCTGTGGCGCTGGGTGCGGTCCAGGTGTGGACGATCGCAGATGGGCTTGACTGTGGCTCACCTTTGGAGCGTGCCCATTGCACAGCCGTGAAGCGGCTGCCATTAAATAGTGTGAGGGGGAGGGCTGGACAGCTGGGAGGTGGGAAGCAGGAAAAGCGGTCTGGAAGGGGGCGGGTCATGGGGGTTGAGCAGCGGCAGGGGCATGGCATAAAAGAGAGTGAAAAAAGGGAGAAAAAATGCAAAAAGGGAAAAAAAAGAGAAATAAGTTAAGAAGAGTGCCAAGAAGGCAGAGGGGAAAAAGAGGCAGAAAGCACAAGGACAGAAGGCAGACCAGCAGCAGAGCAAAGATGCTCCTCATTAGACCACCAGGGATTAGGCGCAGTCGTGAGCCTGCGGATGGTGGAGTGCCTTGAACACCAATCAACAAGGGTCAGTGGACCTGCAAGGGGCAGCAGCTACCAGGTGGAGCTGCACAGGGAGGGAAGCAGTTCACTGACAAGGTCAGTGAAATTGCTCCTTTCCTGGCACAGCAGCCGTCATTAAGTAGTGTGAGTGGGAGGACTGGACAGCTGGGAGGAAGGAAATGGGAAATGTGGAGCAGAATGGGGACTGGGCCACAGTGTCAAGTAGGGGCACAGTGCAAAAGAGAGTGAAAACGTGAGAAAAAGAATGCAAAAAGGGAGAAAAATAAAAAGGTAAATGTTGGAAAATGAGGCATTATTTGTGAGGCCTGCACAAACAATATGTCTACATTTGTCCTTCACTGGGAACCAAACACCACTTTGTAGCGCTTGACTCTCAGAGGGTAGCATTGCAGAGCAGTCTAAGGCTTACTCAAGGGAGGTGGTGTGGACTAGTAATTGCCATTTGCAGGTATGCAGAAATAACACTCAATAATTGATTGTCCAGTCTGTACTTTTCTTTATAAAAAGGAAGAGTACATTTATTACACACACACTACTCAATACTATGCATCCATTTACAAATATACATATGCTGTTGGAAGTACTGCTTGACATTGAGTAACATTCCCAACCCTCCAGCGGGGGGGGTCTAGTACCACCATCCACATGAATGAACATCATATTGTCCCCAAATGCAGTGGGTTGACCATAACCTGAAGCGAGGGCCCTTCACACTGGCACCATCCCAGTAGCAGCCCACCCCATTATCTCAACAAGCATTTATAATGGGAACACCTGCTATAGTGACACATAACCCTGACTGAGCATTTCATACTGACCATACAGTATACACACTTTAATCACAGTGGCTGACAGTCTGGTTGTTCAACTAACGCAGTAGCAGGAATGCATGTCTAGGCATCACTTAGAATGACACGTACTTATCATATCTGATAACAAGTATAATGCAAGTCAATCAAAGCCCCTAAAAGGCATCACATTTATAATCACATGATTATGCAATTACAACCAGGCACCCCGGCAAGAATGCCTAGCAACATATTTCCAATTTACTTATCATTTCAAATATTAAATGTGACTTCCAGTTCCCATTAGGAACAGCATTATGTAAATGCACCACCTGTGCAATTGCACCTCTTCACCTCTAGGGGGTGTCCCCCCAAAGACATGCCCAGTTCAGCATCTCATACCTCAGTGCAGTCCAAAACATCAACACCCAGCTGCAGAAAAAAAGTTCTAGCATTAGGTTGGCTTAAAATCGTGGCTGAACCCTTGAAGGGTTAGTTCATTTGAGTCCCCAGAGACTTAGGGTGGGGACTGTCCACTCTTGTGTTGGGGGAGTCTGCGTTGCTCCTGCAGCTCCCCCTCACCTTTACACACAAAGGATGGTGACACCATCTTCCTGGAGTCACCACACGCCGAAAACGCAGATTTTCCTGCAAGCCTTAACATGCCTTGCAAGGCATTATGGGGTGGTTTTCTCCCTCCTTGTTCATATTATAGCTACGGTTCTCCCGCTGCTCCAGGGAGAGCCGCGATGGCTGCTGGCGCCACATGCTGCATCTTCACTTCTTCGGGGGGGGGGCCCGTCCCACCCGGGCACCCCGCATGTAGGTAAGGTTGCAGAGCAGCTCGGGGAGCCCACCCCTGGCTGCTCTCGCCGGCTCCCTGACTGGCCAGCACCCTTGTGTGCTGCTGCGGGAGCCGGCCTTCCATTCTGGTCTGCCCGCTCCTGCGGGCAGACATGGAGGCTGCAGCAGGTCGGGCGGGGCCTCGGCACTCCCCCCTCCTTCTTCTCACCGCAGGGGGGTGCAACGGCACTGCCCCCCCTCTCTCTGGCATCCGGGGCCCAGAAAGGGACCTGGGCTCCATGCACCTTCACGGGAGCGTGACGGTGATCCCCGACTTCCGCTTCTGCGGGGCCCGGAGTTGGGGGTCCCGGGCCCCAGGATATCATTACGGGGAGAGCGACGGTGCTCCCTGACTTTCCTCTTCACGGGGGTGCGACGGAGCTCCCCGACTTTTGCGGGGCCCGGAGTTGGCGGTCTCGGGCCCCTGGCACCAGTTCATTGGGGGCACGATGGTGCTCCCCTACTTCCTTTTTTGTCAGGGTCCAGGGTGGGCTCCTGGCACCCTTGGGCGGCAATTTCAAGGGCAGTGCGACGGCACTCCCCACTTTACTTCTCGGGGTCCCAGGATGGAGAGCCTGGGCCCCGTAGGCACCATTCCGGGGGGCACGACGGCACTCCCGGCATCTCCTTCTTCTGGGGGCAGCCCCCGGGACCTGACCTACCCCGGGGGCACATCCAAGACCGGAGGCAGAGCCCACGCGCTTTGTCGTCGGTCTGCTCGAAGGTCGCCTACCTTCTGGGGGCATATCTCAGCCCCCGTGCGGCTGATTTTCACAATCTTGGCCTCTTCTTGCTCCTAGTGGCCAGCCCTAGCCACCTGGAGCACTTTTTGCCGCCCTCATGGCCTCCAAGAGGGTGAACTCAGCAATGAGCTGTCTTTACTGGCTCCCTGCGCCAGCCTTTCACCTGGATCTCCTTCTGTGCCTCTCTTCTCCTTGGGCAGAGGCCCAGGCTTCTCCTCCCTGGCCCTGGACTCCTGCAAAGGTGCAGTCCAGAGTCCTTGGAAAGTCAGGGGGTTCCTCCTTCCAACTGCCCATGGCGCCAGGCTCCAGCACCAGTCTTCCTCAGCTAGACCACACCCCAGAGAGAGCTCCTCTTCCTGTGCAAGACCTTTTAAGATAAATTGGAGGGGGCTGGCAGGAAGGCACTTCTGCCCTATCCTGCAGCGACACATCACCTCAATGCCCCTGCTCCCTCCTTCCTTCACAGGCCTCTGGGATACTTCAAGATGGCGTCGTCCAGGGGATCTCATGCCACATGATCTCTGAAGAGCTCCTTTCCCTTCTTGCTGCCTTCATGGCCTGGTGCCCGGCACCGATGACAGCTGCTGATGGATAACCTGCAGCTTCACTCCCTCCTGGAGAGAAGACCTTCGCCCTTGGAAATCCTTGCAGTGAAGGGCTAGGCCTCTGATGTTACAGTTTGGGGAGGAACGTAATTGATCCAGCCTGGAACGGTCACACCCGACCAGGCTCTGGTTATGAGCTGAGTCAGAGGAATGTGACATTTCTGGATGGCACATAAGCAGTACAGATATGGCTTTGGACTCAGCAGAATACTTCTTTTTACACAACTTACAGTGTACTTTGGTGCGTGTCTGGAATTTGTAGGCCCTAGGGAATTGAAACAACCACATGTGGTCTCTGTCTCCATAGGAGAGTAATAGAGTGTTCCTACAGTGAAATAGTAAGGCAGACTGACTTTCCCTTGCATGTGTCTCCCCACATTATAAAGCCTATTCCATGTCACCACCCAACTCTGCATAATCCCTGCCACATCATTCTATCTGTACCAGCTCCTGGGCTGCGCACAACAGGAATCTCCACCGAGCAGCCCTTACACGGGTGCACACATGTGTGCACATGTGTCCACATGTAACCAGTCCGGTGCCCCTTACCCTGGCTGCAGCGCAGCAGCCTTATCTCACAATGCATAAAACGGTGAAATCCACATGCAGTCCATTTTATCATGAGTTCACTGTGGGTGAGTCCCAGCTTATGAGGCTCTCCCACAGTAAGAGCTAAAAAAATCATGTGTTCAAAAAAGCGAAAAATCAGACCAGAATGCAGACCAGTAGCAGAGCAAAGATGCTTCCCACTAGACCACCAGGGATGAGGTGCAGGCAAGAGCCTGTGGGTGGAGGAGGGCCTTGAACACCAACCAACAACTGTCAGTGAACCTGCAAGGGGCAGCAGCTACCAGGTGGAGCTGCTCAGGGAGGGAAGCAGTTCACTGACAAGGTCAGTTGGTGCTTCCACCAGACACAACCCCTGGTTCTTGACCTCAAACGTGGGACAGCTCGTGCACGGCTCCTGGTCATCCTCAGCATCACCTGAATCCCACAGCTGCAGCAACAAGGTCACTGTCAACTCTTCTGAATCATCCAACATCGGTGGGCATTGCTGTTCCGTGCCTCCTGGTCACCTCCGAGACTCTGTCCCCTCTGCTTGCAGGTTCTTCACTTCAAGAATCCACCCTTTGATTCCACAGGACTCTTGCACAGTCTTCTCCTGCAGCATCTATTCTGAAGTCCTCCATTGTGGTCTACAGCTGTTTCTGACGTCACTTCGCACCTATGCATCCGGCTTCCTTGGTGTAGGTATCCTGGTTCCTGGGACATCCACGGGCAGGGTGACGTTCCAACCTTCCGTCTTCCACAGGGCTTCTTCAGGGTCCACTGGGAAGGGTACTTCTTCTCCAAAACTGCAACTGCGACTTTCCAGTTGACTTCTATTGGACATGTGGCTCTATTTCAACTCTGCACACAGCTTCCATAGGGTTTCTGGGTACTTACCTTGGGTGGTTCCTTGTGTCTCTAGCTTCTCTGAGTTTCCTGGTCCAAGTCCAAACGTTGGTCGCAGTTTGCATTCCACGTTTTTTAGCATATATTTTGGTCTGCCCCTGGAGACCACTGTATTTTGTGCTTACTTACCTGTTTGCAATTGAAATATTATTGTATATTTGTTTTTATATCTCTAGGTAGGTCACAGACACCATGATGAACAATGGATTCTTATAAGTTCAGTTATGAGGATATGTTTAAATTCACTACCTCATTGACAAAAACAAGATCCGCATCATTGGCATGATGAAAACCTAGCTCAGAATTTTTTTTAAATTTACTTGATGAGCGGCTGCTAGAGGTTTTTTAAAACTGCAATACAATGAAATCCTTTTTTGTCATGTTCCCCTCATTCGTTAGCTCTAAACATTTGATGTATGTAGCCTCTGAACAAGCGAAACACCTATTTACGACTATTGATGCTTCAAAATGTATTATGATCTTTAAAATTCAGCCATTGAATGAGTCAACTTTACCAGTTCCAGAGGTTTGGCATGTCTTCATCACTGTAAATTCTTTTACACAGGTTGTCAAAAATATGTTTTAGAGGATATAAAAGAGTCAAAGTGCTTGAAGATGAAAACATAAATATGCTTAAGATCAGCTTATAAAAAATACACTGACTCAAACTGCCAAAAGGGTAAACATAATTCAACAAATACCCAGCCGACGGAATAGGTATTATTTATTTATTTAATTATACCTGTCGGCTTCCCCCCTCTCACAGACAGACAGGGTTTAAGATTAATTTGTTGAATACCTTTGCTAAGCTATTCCTTAATAAAATTGTCTGATTAACATGCTTTACTGGCTTTTGTGATCCGTTTATTATGTAGAATTATTTTAGCTGATTTGCAGGCGTTAGCAATAGAACCCAAACAAGGATGTCATTCATGATGGTTTCAGAAACAGAAATCTAAAAAGCAGCATCACCTTTAAATGAAACAATTTAATCAGGTCCAGGGACTTTGGGGCACATGCATCAAGCCTTTTCTCGTTCGCAAAAGGACCGATTAGCAGAATCGGTCCGTTTGCGAATGGAAAATGGCCTTTTCCTATGCGTGTAGGTTTTGGCATTCGCACTTTAAGTAATTGCAATTTTTTGCGAATACCTAAATTGCGAATGCATTTAGGGAATCGCAATTTGCGATTCCATAATGCTGATGCATATAGCCTTTCCTAAATGCAAACTGTGCATTTAGGAAACATTAATTACCATCAACTTCATGCTGATGGTAAGATGTGCACGCTGTAAAAAATGCACAAAAAAATCATTTTTCGAAGTGCTATGTAGCGCACACATGCCCTTAGGGCATGTTTGTGCTTTACATGTGCACACTAACCTTTTTTTGTGGGGTGCTTCAGGGGGGCCTTAGGCCCCTGGGCACCCTTGAATTTGCATTCGCTATTTGCGATTACCAATTTGGTAATCACAATTAGCGAATGCAATACCATTCATTCCTATGGGCCTGTAGGTACCATTCATTCCTATGGGCCTGTAGGTAATGTGACTCCATTAATTCATATGGGTCTACAGGCCCATGTGAATGGAGTCACATTACCTAATAGTGATTCGCAATTTCCGAATCGCTATTAGGTAATGTTTTGTGATTCCTACGTGCATAGCATTTTGCGATTCCCAAATAGCGAATCGGTAAAATTCTCTATTTGGGAATCGCAAAATGCGGGCTTGATGTATGTGCCCCTTTGCGTACAGATATTCAAGAGCTCTCTTCTGTTCAGGTGCGTGGTTTCTTTAATTCTATTTCATTTGTAGGTCTCTTGCTCATAGAGAGGGAATATATCCTGTTTATGATTCCTTGTTATGCATTAACATTAGGTCAGACGTAAGTCTACTCCAGCAGTTGAGAACCAAAATTCAAAATGAATGATCACCCATTCCAGTTTTCTGGTCAAGGTTGCTCATTCACAGTAAAGTATATGCACAGGCTGACAATGTGGGATCTTTTTCTTTGAAAGCAGGTGCAGCCAAATTAAAATATCCCATGCACAATACATAGCACCTTAAAACCTGCCAGCTTTTTCACGTGCAACAAATGGAATTGTTTTGGAGCTAGTACACTAAGAGACCCTAGTAAGGTGATCGTTATGGGCCTAGATCTGTTTGCTGGAATGGTTGTAAAAAACATTAGGTAATTACACATGCCTAAATAAATGCAACAGTAGTAGTGAAGCTAGAAAGTATTTAAAACAATCTTAGCTTCCAATTGCGGGTGGTAGCTCATGTAGCAAGCACATTTCTTTAAGGATAAGGACAGCTAAGAACAAAAAAGAAATCGGGATATAGAAATAAAGCAATGTTGTTTTACCCCTTCCATGCTCATGACGGAATGGTTCTGTCATGAGCACAAGTGCAAGTGTGCTCATGACGGAACCATTCTGTCATGAGCACACTTGCAAAAAATCCCTCTGCTGTAAACAGCAGAGGGATCTCCCATTTTTTTTTTTTTGCCTTGGGAGGTGGGGAAGAGCTTCCCCAACCTCCTGAGGCCTGTTTTTGGTTTTCCTTGTAAAGACGATCCCGCACATAGCGCGCTGTCGTTATTACAACAAAAACGAAACTGAAACTTAGTTTCAGTATCACAGTTTCGGAGGTTGTGGGCTATCTCAGCCCCCGAGCACCGAAACACATGGGAGAGGTATCGTTGGAAAGGGGAGAATCTCCCCTTTCTAATGGTACCCTTGCCTATTGAATCCCTCCTTAGGGATCGCCCCAGGAGGGCAATCCCCAAGCAAGGATCCACCCACTAGCACCAGGGAGGGGGGGAGCGGCCCCTTGGGCAAGGGCCTTTGCTCACCTCATTCATTTTTGCCACAGACAGTCTTTCTGCCCCCCCCAGGGAGCAGAAAGCACCCTAGATGCTGGGGATAATTTTTTTATAGGCCAGGGGTGGGGGCTGCCCGGAATGGGCATCCCAATGCCCCCACCCTAGCCCCCCAAAGAAGACAAAAGACTTTCTGCCCCCCAGGAGGCAGATGGGGCAATAGCCCCTGATCTGCCCCCCGGTGGGGCAGAAAGCCCACTAGGCACCAGGTTTTTTTATACATAGGGGTGGGGCTGCCCAGAATGGGCATGCCAATGCCCCCACCCAAAAAAAATGGTACAGTCTTTCTGCCCCCCCTGGGAGGCAGATAGGGCAATAGCCCCTTATCTGGCCCCCCCAGGGGGCAGAAAGCCCACTAGGCACCAGGGATTTTTTTCTCTAAAGTTCGGGGTGGGGGCTGCCCAGAATGGGCATGCCAATGCCCCCATCGCCCCACCAAAAAATGCCATAGTCTTTCTGCCCCCCTAGGAGGCAGATGGGGGCAGTAGCGCCTGATCTGCCCCCCGGGGGGGGGGGAGGAGGCCCACAATACACCAGGGATTTTTTTGATATGCATAGGGGTGGGAGCTGCCCAGAATGGGCATGCCAATGCTCCCACCCCAAAATAATTGCAACAGTCTTTCTGCCCCCCTTGGGAGGCATATGGGGCAATAGCTCCTCATCTGCCTCCCCGGGGAGGCAGAAAGCCCACTAGGCACCAGGGATTTTTTTCCCCAAAGTTCGGGATGGGGGCTGCCCAGAATGGGTATGCCAAAGCCCCCACTCCCCCCCAAAAATGCCAAAGACCTTCTGCCCCCACTAGGAGGCAGATGGGGGCAGTAGCCCATGTTCTTCCCCCCGGGGTGGGGGGAAAAAGCCCACTAGGCACCAGGGATTTTTATTTTTATACGTAGGGGTGGGGGGCTGCCCAGAATGGGCATGCCAATGCCCCCACCCCCAAAAAATTGCCACAGTATTTCTGCCCCCCCCTGGGAGGCAGATGGGGCAATAGCCCCTTATCTGCCCCTCGGGGGGCAGAAAGCCCACTAGGCACCAGGGGTATATTTTTTTCAAAATTCAGGGGTGGGGGCTGCCCAGAATGATTATGTCAATGCCCATACCCCCCCAAAAATATGCCACAGTCTTTTTGCCCCCCAGGAGGCAGATGGGGGCAGTAGCCCCTGATCTGCCCCCAGGGGGGCAGAGAGCCCACTAGGAGCCAGCGATTATGCTGGCTTTTATACGTAGGTGTGGGGGCTGCCCAGAATGGGCATCCCAATGTCCCCACCACCCCCAAAAAAATAGCCACAGCCTTTCTGCCCCCCTTGGGGGCATATCGGGGCAATAGCCCCCAATTGCTCCCTCCCCAGGGTGGCAGAGAGCCCACTAGGCACTGACTTTTTTTTGGAATGTGCCTACCTGTGGATTTTGGATCCTAGCGAAGCTGGCACCCAAGGAAACCTAGCAAACCTATACATTTTTGAAAACTAGGCACTGAAGGGAATCTAGGATGTGGTGACTTGTGTGGCTCTCGCTAGGTTCTGTTACCCAGAATCCCTTGCAAACCTCAAACTTTGTAAAAAAAAAAAAAATTCCTAAATGTTTCTGTGATGGAAAGTTCTGGAATCTGCGCAGATCCACAAACTTCCACCCACCCAGCATTCCCCAAAGTCTCCCGATAAAAATGGTTCCACAATTGTTTGGACAGACCTACTACCCGCGACAGGAAACGGCCCAAAACGTAACATGGACACACCACATTTTTACAGTGAAAACTGACCTTATTTTGCAAAGTGCCTAGCTGTAGATTTTGAACCCTAGCTCTGCCGGCACCTAAGGAAACCTAGCAAACCTATACATTTTTGAAAACTAGACACCCAAAGAAATCCAGGATGGGGTGATTTGTGTGGCTCTCACCAGGTTCTGTTACCCAGAATCCCTTTCAAACCTCAAACTTTGTTAAAAAAAACACATTTTCCTCATATTTTTGTGATGGAAAGTTCTGGGATCTGCGTGGATCCACAAAATTCCACCCACCCCGCATTCCCCAAAGTCTTTTGATAAAAATGATACCTCACTTGTGTGGGTAGGCATACTATCCCTGACAGGAAACGGCCCAAAACGCAACGTGGACACACCACATTTTTACAGTGAAAACTGACCCCTTTTTGCAAAGTGCCTAGCTGTAGATTTTGAACCCTAGCTCTGCCGGCACCTAGGGAAACCTAGCAAACCTATACATTTTTTAAAACTAGACACCCAGGGGAATCCAGGATGGGGTGACTTGTGTGGCTCTCACCAGGTTCTGTTACCCAGAATCCCTTTCAAACCTCAAACTTTGTTAAAAAAAAACACATTTTCCTCACATTTCTGTGATGGAAAGTTCTGGAATCTGCGTAGATCCACAAAATTCCACACACCCTGCATTCCCCAAGGTCTTCCAATAAAAATGGTACCTCACTTGTGTGGGTAGGCCTAGTGCCCATGACAGGAAACGGCCCAAAACACAACGTGGACACACCACATTTTTACAGTGAAAACTGACCCCATTTTGCAAAGTGCCTAGCTGTACATTTTAAACCCTAGCTCTGCTGGCACCTGGGGAAACCTAGCAAACTAATACATGTTTGAAAACTAGACACCCAGGAAATCCAGGATGGAGTGACTTGTGTGGCTCTCACCAGGTTCTGTTACCCAGAATCCCTTGCAAACCTCTAAATTTGTAAAAAAAACAAACACATTTTCCTCATATTTTTGTGATGGAAAGTTCTGGAATCTGCGTGGATCCACAAAATTCCACCCACCCCGCATTCCCCAAAGTCTTTTGATAAAAATGATACCTCACTTGTGTGGGTAGGCATACTATCCCTGAAAGGAAATGGCCCAAAACGCAACGTGGACACACCACATTTTTACAGTGAAAACTGACCCCTTTTTGCAAAGTGCCTAGCTGTAGATTTTGAACCCTAGCTCTGCCGGCACCTAGGGAAACCTAGCAAACCTATACATTTTTTAAAACTAGACACCCAGGGGAATCCAGGATGGGGTGACTTGTGTGGCTCTCACCAGGTTCTGTTACCCAGAATCCCTTTCAAACCTCAAACTTTGTTAAAAAAAAACACATTTTCCTCACATTTCTGTGATGGAAAGTTCTGGAATCTGCGTAGATCCACAAAATTCCACACACCCTGCATTCCCCAAGGTCTTCCAATAAAAATGGTACCTCACTTGTGTGGGTAGGCCTAGTGCCCACGACAGGAAACGGCCCAAAACACAACGTGGACACACCACATTTTTACAGTGAAAACTGACCCCATTTTGCAAAGTGCCTAGCTGTACATTTTAAACCCTAGCTCTGCTGGCACCTGGGAAAACCTAGCAAACTAATACATTTTTGAAAACTAGACACCCAGGAAATCCAGAATGGAGTGACTTGTGTGGCTCTCACCAGGTTCTGTTACCCAAAATCCCTTGCAAACCTCTAAATTTGTAAAAAAAAAAAAAAACATTTTCCTCATATTTTTGTGATGGAAAGTTCTGGAATCTGCGTGGATCCACAAAATTCTACCCACCCCGCATTCCCCAAAGTCTTTTGATAAAAATTATACCTCACTTGTGAGGGTAGGCATACTATCCCTGACAGGAAACGGCCCAAAATGCAACGTGGACACACCACATTTTTACAGTGAAAACTGACCCCTTTTTGCAAAGTGCCTAGCTGTAGATTTTGAACCCTAGCTCTGCCGGCACCTAGGGAAACCTAGCAAACCTATACATTTTTTAAAACTAGACACCCAGGGGAATCCAGGATGGGGTGACTTGTGTGGCTCTCACCAGGTTCTGTTACCCAGAATCCCTTGCAAACCTCTAAATTTGTAAAAAAAAAAAAAACATTTTCCTCATATTTTTGTGATGGAAAGTTCTGGAATCTGCGTGGATCCACAAAATTCCACCCACCCCGCATTCCCCAAAATCTTTTGATAAAAATGATACCTCACTTGTGTGGGTAGGCATACTATCCCTGACAGGAAACGGCCCAAAACGCAACGTGGACACACCACATTTTTACATTGAAAACTGACCCCTTTTTGCAAAATGCCTAGCTGTAGATTTTGAACCCTAGCTCTGCCGGCACCTAGGGAAACCTAGCAAACCTATACATTTTTTAAAACTAGACACCCAGGGGAATCCAGGATGGGGTGACTTGTGTGGCTCTCACTAGATTTTGTTACCCAGAATCCCTTGTAAACCTCAAACTTTGTAAAAAAAAAACACATTCATCTCACATTTCTGTGATGGAAAGTTCTGGAATCTGCGTGGATCCACAAAATTCCACCTACCCCGTATTCCCCAAAGTCTTTTGATAAAAATGATACCTCACTTGTTTGGGTAGGCCTACTACCCGTGACAGGAAATGGCCAAAACGCAACGTGGACACACCACATTTTTACAGTGAAAACTGACCCTTTTTTTGCAAAGTGCCTAGCTGTAGATTTTGAACCCTAGCTCTGCCGGCACCTAAAGAAACCTAGCAAACCTATACATTTTTTAAAACTAGACACCGAGGGCAATCCAGGATGTGGTGGTTTGTGTGGCTCTCACCAGGTTCTGTTACCCAGAATCCCTTGCAAACCTCAAACTTTGTAAAAAAAAACATATTTTCCCCACATTTCTGTGATGGAAAGTTCTGGAATTTGCGTGAGTCCACAAACTTCCACCCACCCCGCATTCTCTAAAGTCTCCCGATAAAGATGGTACCTCACTCATGTGGGTGGGTAAAGTACCCATGACAGGCAAGGGCCCAAAACGTATTGTGGAGACATCAAAATTACCTATCACAAAACGACCTGGTTATGCAAGCGGGCACCTGGATTTTTGGCCCTGGGCTCGGCGGCCATGTAGGGAAACCTACCAAACCCACACATTTCTGAAAACTAGATACCCTGGGGAGTCCAGTGAGGTATGGCTTGCATGGATCCCCAAACGTTTCCCTACCCAGAATCCCCTGCAAACATCAAATTTAGCTGAAAAAACCACATTTTCATCACTTTTCTATGTGGGAAAGTTGTCGGTTCACCGGGCTGACACAAATTTCCTACCACCTAGCGTTCCCCCAGGTCTTCTGATAAAAATGGTACCTCACTTGTGTGGGTAGGCATAGTGGCTGCAACAAGAAATGGCCCAATTCGTACTGTGGTGACTTCAAATTTACCTATCATAAAACGACCTGGTTTTTCTTGGAGGGCACCTGGTTTTTTGGCCCCTGGCTTGCGGCCATCTAGGGAAACCTACCAAACTCACACATTTCTGAAAACTAGACACCCTGGGGAGTCCAGTGAGGTTTGGTTTGCGTGGATCCCCCAAAGTTTTCCTACCCAAAATCCCCTGCAAACCTCAAATTCTACACATTTTTGTGTGGGATCACTGTGCAGACACAAATGTCCTACCACATAGCATTCCCCTTGAACTCCAGAGTAAAATGATACCTCACTTGTTTGGCAGTCCAATGCAGAATCAGCTAAAAACGTATTTTTAAAAAAATGTAGCTCTTAGAATTCACGGTGCTGTACCCTTAATCCATATGTTTTTGGCCCTTCCCAGTCACAGGCCTTTGGCCCACCCATACAAGTGAGGTATCATTTTACTCAGGAGAACAAGGGGAATGCTGAGTGGTAGGACATTTGTGCCGGCACGGTGATCCCACACAAAATAGTGTGGAAAAAGTGATTTTTTTCAGCTAAATTTGAGGTTTGCATGGGATTTTGGGTGGGGAAACGTTGGGGGATCCACGCAAGCCATACCTCCTTGGACTTCCCAGTGTGTCTAGTTTTCAGAAATGTGTGGGTTTGGTAGGCTTCCCTAGCTCGCCGCTGAGTCTGGGGCCAGAAACTCAGGTGACCCCCTTGCAAAAACAGGTCGTTTTGTGATAGGTCATTTTGATGTCTCCACAATACGTTTTGGACCCTATCCTGTCACAGGTACTTGGCCCACCCACATGAAGGAGGTACCATTTTTATCGGGAGACCTGGGGGAACCCTGGGTGGTAGGAAATTTGTGTCAGCCCGGTGATCCCACAACTTTCCCACACAGAAATTTGAGAAAAATGTGATTTTTTTCAGCAAAATTTGATGTTTGCAGGGGATTCTGGCTAGGAAAACTTTGGGGGATCCATGCAAGTCACACCTCCCTGGACTCCCCTGCATGTCTAGTTTTCAGAACTGTGTGGGTTTGGTGGGTTTCCCTAGTTGGCTGCTGACCCCGGGACCAAAAACGCAGATTACCCCTATCTATCAGAAAATGACCTGGTTTTGAAAGGAGGGCACCTGCATTTTTGGCCCCAGGCTCGCCTGCCATCTAGGGAAACCTACCAAGCCCACACATTTCTGAAAATTAGAGACCTGCGGGAGTCCAAGGAGGTATGGCTTGCATGAATCCCCCAAATTTTCCCTCCCAGAATCCCCTGCAAACCTCAAATTTTGATGAAAAAATAAAAAAAATCCCAAATTTCTGTGTGGAAAAGTTGTGGGATCACCGGGCTGACACAAATTTCTTTCCACCCAGCTTTCCCTCAGGTCTCCCGATAAAAATGGTACCTCACTCGTTTGGGTGCGCCAAGTAACCTCGACAGGCAAGGGCCCAAAACGTATTGTGGAGACATCAAAATTACCTATCACAAAACGATCTGGTTTTGCAATGGGGGTCACCTGGGTTTTGGCCCCAGGCTCGCCGGCCATCTTGGGAAACCTACCAAGCCCACACATTTCTGAAAATTAGAGACCCGCGGGAGTCCAGGGAGGTATGGCTTGCATGAATCCCCCAAATTTTCCCTACCCAGAATCCCCTGCAAACCTCAAATTTTGCAGAAAAAATCTAATTTTTCTCAAATTTCTGTGTGGGGAAGTTGTGGGATCACCGGACTGACACAAATTTCCCTCCACCCAGCGTTCCCCCAGGTCTCCCGTTAAAAATGGCACCTCACTCCTGTGGGTGGGCCAAGTACCTGCGACAGGCAAGGGCCCAAAACGTATTATGGAGACATCAAAATTACCTATCACAAAACGATCTGGTTTTGCAAGGGGGGGTCACCTGGGTTCTTGGCCCCGGGCTCGGAGGCAATCTAGGGAAACCTACCAAACCCATACATTTCTGAAAACTAGAGACCCGGGGGAGTCGAGGGAGTTATGGCTTGCATGGATCCCCCAACGTTTCCCTACCCAGAATCCCCTGCAAACCTCAAATTTTGATGAAAAAAACAAATTTTTCTCAAATTTCTGTGTGAAAAGTTGTGGGATCACCGGGCTGACACAAATTTACTTCCACCCAGCGTTCCCCCAGGGCTCCCGATAAAAATGGTACCTCACTCGTGTGGGTGGGCCAAGTACCTGCGACAGGCAAGGGCCCAAAACGTATTGTGGAGACATCAAAATTACCTATCACAAATTGATCTGGTTTTGCAAGGAGTGTCACCTGGGTTTTTGGCCCCGGTGGCCATATAGGGAAACCTACCAAACCCACACATTTCTGAAAACTAGAGGCCCAGGGGAGTCCAGGGAGGTATGGCTTGCGTGGATCCCCCAACGTTTCCCTACCCAGAATCCCCTGCAAAACTCAAACTTTGATGAACAAATCAAAGTTTTCCCACATTTCTGTGTGGAAATGTTGTGGGATGACCAGGCTGACACAAATTTCCTTCCACCCAGCGTTCCCCCAGGACTCACGATAAAAATGGTACCTCACTCGTGTGGGTGGGTTAAGTACCCGCGACAGGCAATGGCCCAAAACTTATTGTGGAGACATCAAAATTGCTTAACACAAAACGATCTGATTTTGCAAGGGGGGGTCACCTGGGTTATTGGCCCTGGGCTCGGCGGCCATCTAGGGAAACCTACCAAACCCATGCATTTCTGAAAACTAGACACCCTGGGGAGTCCAGTGAGGTATGGCTTGCATGGATCCCCCAACGTTTCCCTACCCGGAATCCCATGCAAACCTCAAATTTAGCTGAACAAATCACTTTTTCCACACATATTTGTGGGGGATCACCATGCCGGCACAAATATCCTACCCCACAGTGTTCCCCTCAGTCTCCCGAGTAAAATGATACCTCACTTATGTGGGTAAGGCAAGGGCCTGTGACTGGGAAGAGCAATAAACATAGGGATTAAGAGTATAGCACAGCGAATTCTAAGTGCTATATTTTTAAAAAAAATACATTTCTAACCAATTCTGTTTTATACACCCACACAAGTGAGGTATCATTTTACTCGGGAGACTGAGGGGAACGCTTTGGGGTAGGACATGTGTGCCGACATGGTGATCCCACAGAAAAATATGTGGAAAATGTGTTTTTTTCAGCTAAATTTGAGGTTTGCAGGGGATTCTGGGTAGGAAAACTTGGGGGGGTCCATGCAAGCCATACCTCGCTGGACTCCCCCGGTTGTCTAGTTTTCAGAAATGTGTGGGTTTGGTAGTTTCCCAAGACAGCCGCCAAGCCCGGGGCCAAAAACCCAGGTGACTTCCCTTGCAAAACCAGGTTGTTTTGTGATAGGTCATTTTGATGTCTCCTCTATACGTTTTGGGCCCTTGCCTGTCGCGGATACTTGGGCCACTCACACGAGTGAGGTATCATTTTTATCGGGAGACCTGGGGTAACACTGGGTGGAAGGAAATTTGTGTCAGCCCGTTGATCCCACAGCTTTCCCACACAGAAGTTTTGGAAAAATATGATTTTTTTAGCTACATTTGAGGTTTGCAGGGGATTCTGGGTAGGAACACTTTGGGGGGGTCCACGCAAGCCATACCTAGCTGGACTCCCCGGGTGTCTAGTTTTTAGAAATGTGTGGGATTGGTAGTTTCCCAAGATGGCCGCCGAGCCCGGGGCCAAAAACCCAGGTGACCCCTCCTTGCAAAACTAGGTTGTTTTGTGATAGGTCATTTTGATGTCTCCGCAATACGTTTTGGGCCCTTCCCTGCCATGGGCACTTGCCCACCCACACGAGTGAGGTACCATTTTTATTGGGAGACTTTGGGGAATGCGGGGTGGGTGGAATTTTATGGATCCACGCAGATTCCAGAACTTTCCATCACAGAAATTAGAGGAAAATGTGCTTTTTTTAACCTAGTTTGAGGCCTGCAAGGCAAGTCACCCCATTCTGGATTCCCCAGGGTGTCTAGTTTTAAAAAATGTATAGGTTTACTAGGTTTCCCTAGGTGCCAGCAGAGCTAGGGTTCAAAACCTACAGCTAGGCACTTTGCAAAAAAAGGGTCAGTTTTCACTGCAAAAATGTGGTGTGTCGACGTTGCGTTTTGGCCCGTTTACTGTCGCGGGCACTAGTCCCACCCTCACAAGTGAGGTACCATTTTCCTCGGTAGACTTTGGGGAATGCAGGGTGGGTGGAATTTTGTGGATCCACGCAGATTCCAGAGCTTTCCATCACAGATATATGAGGAAAATTTGTTTTTTTTACAAAGTTTGAGGTTTGCAAGGGATTCTTGGTAACAGACCCTGGTGAGAGCCAGACAAGTCACCCTATCCTGGAATCCCCTGGGTGTCTAGTTTTCAAAAATGTATAGGTTTGATAGGTTTCCTTAGGTGCCGGCAGAGCTAGGGTTCAAAATCTACAGCTAGGCACTTTGCAAAAAAAGGGTCTGTTTTCACTGTAAAAATGTAGTGTCCACATTGTGTTTTGGGCTGTTTCCTGTCGTGGGCACTAGGCCTACACACACAAGTGAAGTTCCATTCTTATCAAGAGACTTAGGGGAACACAGAATTGTAGAACAACTGTTATTACCTATTGACTTTTGATGCATTTCTGCCTTACAAATGTAAGAAAATGTATAAAAAAGAAGTCACTTTGAAAAATGTCCTATAATTCACATGCTAGTATGGGTACCCACAATTTTCGAGATGTGCAAATAGCTACTGTTTCTAAACTCTATATTTTGTTCCCATTTAAGAAATACATAGGTGTCTTTCATACCGATTTTTCCCTGTTTGTATTTTCCAAAATGAATTGTTATATACCCAGTACACAATAAAAAACCATTGAAAGATGCTGCTCAGTAATTGTCTCTGGGTTCGTCGGGTTCTTGGTGAACCTACAAGTCCTAAATATCCCACAACCAAAGGGTCCTGCAGATGTAATGGTTTATTGCTTTCAAAAATCTGTTATTTTTAGAAGAAGTTACAGGTGAAAACGTTGGCACAAATGGCTGTTTTTTTCAACTCATTTTTAATTTTTCTTATTTTCAACTGTTATTTTCTATAAAAAAAACCTTGAAGGATCTACACAAATGACCCCTTGCTGAATTCAGAATTGTGTCTACTTTTTTGAAATGTACAGCTTTCTAGGATCCATTATTGCTTTCATACCCATTTCTACCACTAACTGGAAGGAGGTTGAAAGCACAAAAAATAGCAAAAATAGGCTATGTCCCAGTAAATGCCAAAACTGTGTAAAAAATGTTGGTTCTCTGACAAAAGTCTGTCAGTCCCTGAAAGCTGGGAAGATGGTGATTTCAGCACCACAAACCCTTTGTTGATACCATTTGCAGGGAAAAAAACAGACACTTTGATCTGCAGCACTTTTTTCCCCTTTTTCCAAAACAAACCAAACGTTAGCTGTATTTTGGATAATTTCTGGGTCCCCTCCAGGGGAATCAACAAATACTGGGTACCTTTAAAACCCTCATGATGTTGGAAGAAAAGGACGCAAATTTAGCATCGATACCTTATGTGGTCAAAACATTACATGGGCCTAAGCGCAAACTACCCCAAATAACCAAAAAAAGGCGTAGCACAGGGGGGGGAAAGGCCTAGCAGCGACCTTTCTGTTAGCTTCACAGCCCTTAAACATCTAATTTCAGTTGGGAGGTAGTCATTTAATGCAATATGAAATGCTGAGGGGTGCCTAGGGCAGGTGTCCCCACTTATAACGGGTTCATTGACAGGTGTGGCATCTTGTATTCTCAAGGCAACAAGCTTCCAGAAGGCTATTTTTCTATTAGTTGCATCACTTAAATAGCCCAGCCACTGGTAGAATAAACTAGTAAACACATGGGAAATGTTGATTAAAAACTCCAACAAAACACTCCAGTATCTATAAGATCCGACATGAGCTCAACAAAAACAAAAAAATGGACAATAAATATTTTATGAGAAAATCACTAACCGTATACTAGAAAAGGAAGACCAACTAAAGATATCAACAGAAGTAAACACACTTGTCACAGATTTTACTGTAAAAGCTCCATGATGGAAGTACTTGTTCCTGCACTACTCCCTTATCTCTAATGTCTGACCATTTCCATTAGAATAATGACAAGTTATCAACTATGTATCTGCCTAGTCTGATTGAGAGTCTCAGCATTTACATTTCCTCCATTCTGTTTCCTGAACTGTATGGATGTAACAACATTTTCCATTTCCTTCATTTCACTAAACATTTCTTGTACACTTCTAATAGCCATTATCTGCTGCTGTATCTGTATATTTTGTAATGGTGTTATGTTGTACTTGTGCTTATTTTTTATTTTTCATGTGTATTGGTAAGTATATGCATATGTCCCTTACCAATCACTCTAATCACTCATACCCCCATTGCATACATTTTGTGAATGATATTTCTTAACTCATCCTACCTTACAGTCTCTCACATCATGTCACTATATGCTTACAAATAACACTTTTATCACATTAGCTTTGGCCCAGGAGTTCTTTATGTTCTTATTTTTCGAATGTACGTTTCAAAGATATCTCCCTATACCCTGATAATATTTAAGTATACCAATTTCCTTCCTTTATATATGATTAGATTTACAGCTTTGGTGATCCAATGGCCCATGGTATCCAACCTACATTCCACTAATCAGTCATCTAGGGGACATTCTGCAAGCTACCATTTGGCCATCCGTTGGTCACGTAAAACTGTGACGTCAATATACGCACTATAAACTAGAGTAAATTCTATTTTTTTTTACCATGTCTCATTTCTAACAAATTGCTGTACACAAATTTACATCTTGCTCTTAATAGAACGTTGAATATATGTTCACGAGTTGTACCTGCCTAGAGAATACTTGTGTAAAACATCATAATTGGCCTCAGTCATACTGTTAGTAATCTCATTTTAGAATTTTTTTTCACCAGCTGATGGATCTAGGGACATTAGTTCACCATCTTCTTCAAGGGCCTAAGTTCAGTGACTGACATCTAAGGGTCCATCCAACAAAGGAAGCATCCATAGCAAAAATCGATAATACAGTATTTAATATCCCGTCTTTGGCCTTACAGTAATCAATAACCAACTTTACATAATATTGTAATGTAGCATTTATATATGAAAACATGCCATCTATGATTATCAAATAATCTGCTGTGTTTTGAAAATATAACTGTCTCTAATAGGAAAGTTACTAGTGATATTACCCTTTTAATTTAGCTTTTCGAGACAAAGAGATCACAGTGATGTTATACCACCCACAAGTGGAGGTTAGCATACATACCTCCCAAACCTTATGCAAGATGAAATTTGTGTGGCATCCACACCTCAAGAGGAAGAGGAGGGGATTGCTGATCCAAGGAAAAATCTTCAAAAACCTCAATGACAGCTCAATCTACTGCTCATTCACTCATCATCACAAAACATTCCAATTGTTAAAATCTCCCAGCCCAAAATTTTAGATGCATATGAAAACACTTTTGTTTGTCATTTGTTCAATACATAACACTTGCACATACCTTTCACCAGTGGTGGGTGCCTCCAAACAGGGGTGGTGGGGCAGAGGGAATGAAAAATTATAAAAAATTAACTTCCCTGTCAATGCCGCAACCTCTCCTCCATTCTCAATCTCGCCACTGGCACCTGCGGAAGCCCCCAGGCTCCCAGACTCTCCCAGCCAATCATGATGCTGCATCAGCAGCGTCGTGATTGGTCTGAGTGGCCAGTTTGGCTGCTCAGGCAGTGCCTAGGAGCCTGGGCATGTTCTCCACCGGGCTGTGCAAGAGGGCCAAGAGGCCCAGCCAAACCGTCATGCGCACTTAGAGAGTGCAAAACACTCCCCCTCCCTCTGGCGGTGGCGAGCCCCACCCTGGCTTTGAGTCACACAGAAAAATAAAATGATAATAATGTCTTGTCATTATCATTTTATTTTTTATTTTTTTGCACTGCTCAATGAGCAGTGGGGCAATGCTCTTCTGCCTTAGAGGAGGAGCCGCCACTACCTTTCACCTGTGTGCCATCTCTTGTGAGCCTCGCAATGCATATTTAACAACACAAATACTTTTAGGTTATAAAAAAATGAGATTTAAAAATTGAAAATGAATCTTCATCATATACTCTGGAAAAGTCAACGATTTGAAAGGGGAATAAATAGCAAAAATAGTGTAAGCATTTATGGAGGTGGATTCAACTTGGAAGAGTGTGGGCAACATAAAAAACATGTTTATGAGAATGTCAGGGAACCGTTTTATGCCGAATGTCAAATGGGCGTAATGTTTACAGAACTACTAAATGTTCCTAATGCATTTGGTCCCAAACAAAGTTTAAAAGTAAATTTTCAATTTCAAAGAAAAAGTCCAAAATATGTGAAAACTCAATCCCCCAACCCAGATGGGGTGTAAGCAATGCCTTCCTCAGTTGAGTGACACATTTCTGTCCATTTTCTTCCTTTTCAGAGACTAGGTGTCAAACGCATGTGTTCTGAGAATTTTTTCTAAGCCTCTTTTATTTAGATGATAGAATTATAGCCTCTGATTTCTACTTCTGAGCCCAAAATGCCAGCAGGATGGTGGGTAGAAATGGTAGCATTTTGAAGAAAAGTTAAACTCTTAGAGGCAAAAATAACAATAGTAAAAATGCTAAGAATGAAGGCAGATCAAAAGAAGTAAACCAGATTGTTGTAGTAGAAGTCGAAAGAAAAATTTAAGCCATCAGGAGCGTGCAGTGATCCATGAACAGAGTTACAGTGTACCAAGAAAACTGACCACTTCCCTCTTATATTCTCATATATTATTCACCTGGAACAGGCAACAGAATAAGGACAGGAAATAATACCTTGCCATAATGGATTGGAAATCGAAAAATACTTTTAAGCAATTCACTCAAATAAATATCTGGCCTGGAATAAAACCTAGCTAAAAGGAAAGGATCTGGATTCTCAACAGACAGGATCTGGATTCTGAACGGAGCTGGTCTGACAGTTGGTCCGAACTGTTCTTATTGGTGTTCTTATCGGTGCCAGACCAAAGCAGATGTCTGTATATGGCTCGGTCATGCCTGAGGTGACTTGAGTAGTAAGAAAAGAGGAAGGTCCCGTGGAACTCTTTCACTAGGGAAGCCATACAAGTGAGATCCACGTTAAACAAGTCAGGTTAAAACATTTATTAATCAATCAATGATAAAGATAAAGCTCCAAAGGAAGCTTCAATTATTTTTGTTGCTTCTGTATTTGTTGCTCATTATATTTGCATAGGTGCAAAATAAAACAAATGTCCCAATAGTGCAGATGACGCAGTTTGTGGTCAAGGCGTATTATATACAAAGTGAAGATTACAACAGTATACAACATGCCTGGTTTCTTTACCAAGATATTCCAATGTAGTATGTTAAACAATTCACAGGTAGTTCTTTAGTAAGACCATCACATGAAACCAAGAGTGTTATATCCAATTTTTGACACAAAGTATAATCAATGGGTCTCATCAGAACCCGTCATCTGGCTAACTATGGCACTCAAATGGTGAGGCTGCACGGTACCCTTCTCTGAATCAATAAGTGTGGTGAGGAGGCCTATATAATGCACAGCTTTCTATTTAGATAGTCACCAGAACTCGACAACTATTTCAAAAGAAGAAGAATGTTTGAACTGACTTGTATTCCTCAGTACCACTCCCTAAGTGTGACAGTTATGCTCATATGTGTGTCCCGTGCTCACTGTGCCACTGGAATAAAGCTACACCATACGGAAGAGGCCCAGATCGGCTGAACTCAGTTTAGTGTTGATTGTGTACCAGTTCAGAATAGACCTGGCCTGGCAGGTATTGCTGGACTGGTTCAATTGAATTAGGACAACGGCTGATTTGTATATGGCTGGGTCCTGCCTGAGGTGGCAGTGGGGGGCAAAAAATGATGGACTGGAATGCAACCAGTGGCTGAGATTAATTTAACCCCTTTACCGCTGCGAACATTCCACCGCGGTGCGGCGGTTTAAAGGAGTGGGCGGGGCCGCGTCGGCCAATGGACGTGCGCAGCACTACCGAGGTAGTGCTCACGACGGCCGTTGGCCGACGAACGCAGCGAAGGGGTTAAGCATTTCACTGATCCCACTTTTTGTATTCTTCTGAGATAAACTACGGCATTGTCTAACCAGTACTGAAAAATGGTCTGTTCTGTGTTCTGTGGGGAATATCCTACCAGAAACTAGGAGCAACACCAAGAAGGCTCACAGAAAAAACAACCTAGCCGACTATGAATGGACCTGAAATGCACTAAGCATTTGACACACACTGCCTCAATACTGCCAAGGTGAAAAATCTACTCAATCTTAGCCTAAGTTGCAGAAAGGAATGCTTTCCTATATGTTAAGAAACTGCATCTAAAAATATATCCATCTCTCCATTGATGAATGAATTTGAAATATTTTACTACTGTTGGATTTTGGAAATAATACAATTAGTTTTCCTGTACTATACTATAATGGCTGGTGCTGTACATGGGCTTTGCAAAAAAAAAAAAACACTCTGTGAGTAACCTCAAAGGCAATTATGTGTATGTTTGTTACAAGAAATGCTGTTGGTTGCATAACTGGTGGGTGGACCTTTGATCACTAGGCATTATTCTGTGAGACCCACCTGGATTATGAGCAAAAAATATCAGAAGCTATTCTCTACATATACAGGCATTGCCTGCATGTTTTTGTGAATGTTACCTAAAAGTCATATGTCACCAAAGTTTCCAGCAATGAACTGATATGCAGGAGCAGACTATCCAAAATTGTAGCCGTCCTGAGTACTTCCTAGAAAAGGTGGCCCCTAGCATCGCAGACAGATTTCACTTTGATGAATTACTAGTGATGTCTGTTGCAAAAATGGTGATCCCTGTGTCAAGGTGGATGAAGTGCAACAAGGGTGCACTCACTGGAACCAATTATGCGAGAGAAGTGGGGAACGACAAAGAATTAGCTAGCAATCTGTTGCCTCTCCATCAGTAATTGTCAAATGTTAATAAACTGGTGCAATGGGCTGGTGACACATCCTAGAACCTGTCTTGCATGCCTGTGAAATGCCCACAGTGTCCCCACTGACTCTCTGGATAAATGCAGTGACTAAGAAATATGCTGCCAGTAAATTGACATGTACAGTAAGGTTGGGCAAAATTTCAGTGTTTTTTTCACTGAATAATTTCTCAAAATGACACTTTTAGCGTGAACTGTGGTTTGCCGATATCCCACTTGACTTTTTTTTCAAGTGAGTGAGAACTTCAGGTTAAAATGTCTTGGGAGATGTCTTCAGGATATTGGTTCAAGCAAAAAATGTCTCTTGGAGAGCAGGGGCGGCTCCTCCACTAGGGCAGAGGAGCATCTCCCCACTGCTTTCTCGCAGTGCGAGAAGCAGAAACATAAAATGGTAAGAACTACCATTTTATGTCTCTGCTTCTCTCACTGGGGCAAAGCAGAAAGGTTTGGTTGAGGGCGGGCGGGTGGGCGGGGCTGTTCTGTGAGCAGGGCTGGGCAGGGGAAGAGTGGTTTGCCCACTGCTGAGTGCTCATGACTGGTTTGGTTGGCCCTCTGGGGCCGACCAAACCAGTCATGCACACTCTGCCCTTCTCCAATGTAGGCTGCAATGGTGCCTACTTGGAGAACATGGCCGGGCCATTAGCCCTTGACTGGGCGGCTATCTGACCAATCACAATGCTGCTTGCAGTGGTGTGATTGGGTTAGGGGTGGGAGCCTGGCTGCCTGCTTCCTGTTCCTGCTGGAGGCAGGAGAGCAGGAGCAGAAGCAGAGACTACGCAGGACCCGGCCGGCGGGAAGGTAAGTTTAATATTTTTTTAGTTATTAAATTAAACCCCCCGCGTGACCCCCCTCCCTGCGCAACTCCCCGCCCCCCCACCCGTGAGTCATGCCGGCCGCGCCTGTTGGAGAGATGTTTCCTGAACCAACAAGTCTATAGCTTGAAATAAAATTTCTCATCATTGGGTAAGGTGAAATGAATTTCTAAAAATTCATATAGCACGAAATAAATGGAGGAATTTAACAACATAATTACAGTTTCTCCCTGGCCTAATGTACGGAGGTTGCCTGGGAGTGACTTGTAAGAGAACTGAGCTCCTGCTTCCTGTCTGCAACTAGGTGAGCAATCGCATCAGGTGAGAAACAGTATCTAGCAATGACTACTTCACTTGACATACCAAAGATGGTAAAATTATGTCAGTAGATCCTCTCTCTCTCTCATACGCAAATAATTGTTCCTTAGAAAGAGGGGCAAGACAACAAAAATATTCACTGCCAGGGTTATTTCTTTTTGAGGTGTGTCTTGTGAGCAGGCTGTGTGAGATTGGTTCTTGTTGTAAATACTTTCAACTATTCATATGTGTGGTGGAGACCTGACTATTCACTCACCCCTTTGCATTAGCAGGTGTGTTTAATGTCAATGAACTGAATAAAGCATTTTTGCAATATGTTTTATATTTATTTATATTACTTGTAGATCGTTTTGTTTAATGAAGGTACCAAAGGCTTAACAGGTATTATGGTTAGATTGGTAATAACACAAAATATATTTGTAAAAAATTAGACATTCAAAGAAAAAATACAGTTAAAATGGAGCTAGTGCTGTGAATTAATTCCAACAAACCAATGACACCAATGTTACAATCCCTAACAATCTATAACTTAAGAACAGACAAGTAAACCATAATTAACACACCAGATGCAATGCTTTTGACCTCATCCTTAACAAGACATATATGCCATTATAAATTTCATAAATGTTCCTACATGTAAGATTATGGGCCTGATTGCGGCACATTTGCGCTACCGGAACGTCACTTTTTTGATGTTCCGGTGACTCAATGTGCCGCAGCATATTTACAAGGCCACGTAAAGCCACATTATGTGGCTTTTCATGGCCTTGTAAATATGTGCCCCTTCCACATAGAATACTGCGTGAAAGGGGCGTTCTGTGGGTGTTGCTGTGGGTGTTCCCACGCAACACCCATGGAATCTGAAGCTTTCCCAGATTTACAAGAAATTGAAACATGGGAATGCATCAGAATCTAAGGGGAGGTGTTAGGGAGGTGCAACGAGGAAATCACCTGAATTGATTCATTTTGTGCAGGAAGGTGTGGCTTCCTGCATAAAATCAATCAGCCCAGTAGCGCAGGCACCCTTGCAAGGGTGCATGCATTGGCGCATGGCATCACATTGTGCCGCCGCCCGGGGGGAAAAGCACAAGAATGTGCCATATCTCATAGATATGGCACATTCCTGCCCTTTTGTTTTGAGGGAGGGCAGCGCAGCAAGATTCCTTGCGGCACTGCCCTGCGCCAAAACCTCATAAATGAGGCCCATAGACTTTAGCAGAAGGGGTATGTAATGTAGTATGAGTACTTTACTGCTGTCATGGTAAGGGTACTCCACCCACCGAAATTAGAGATGACAGTTGGCCCAACAGACATCTCTTGAATTTCCAGGAACCACCCTCCATGGCAGTTGCTGTAAATGCATTGAAATTTGAACGACAGCTCCATCAACAGAGATGTACGCCAAACTTTCAACATTTCTTAATTTTCGAAAACAAAATCCCAAAACCAAATTCTGTTTTTGAAATAAAAAAAAAACAGTGACCCCCCTCCCCCTCCCATTGTCATGGGAGTTTTCTCCCATGGTAGGGGAGTCATTTGAAGGTTTTTGCTTTCATATACTGCCACTTTTTGTATGACAGCATGTGAAAGCAAAAAACTAGCCATGCATTTGCCCACTCTAAATTGTGTCAGAAGACATGTGCCCAAAGCTCACAAGACCCTTATTTCGTCGGGCCATGGGAGGTGTATGCAGGCAGTGGAGATGGAGTAGACTTCGCTGTCTATATACTGAAGCTCAACCCGACTCTCAATGAGAAGGGCAGAACTTTGTTTAGGTTGAGAGGGTGCTTTGTTACCTTTGCAATGGAGTATCCTCTCTGCTAAAGTCTAAATCAGGGCGTACATATCAAATTAGCTCTATAAGAGGCAATAATGAATAGAGATGTATTGGTTTGAGTATGTAATGTTATTTATTTTCATTGTAGTTTTAGGTGTTGTTACTTACTGGATAAATATACTGAGTTTGCAAGCACTTGCTTGGGCTACAAGGCCAAACTTCAAAAACAACTACTAATCTACACTTTAACAATTGGATGCCATAAGACCATGGACAGGATGATGTGAGATGCAAAGGATGGTACGAAAAACTAAAAAATAAATTCCCACCTAAATTAAAAAAAATATTATGCATTAATAATTATGAAAAGTGATATCTAAAACTAATTACAAGTAATTAAATTATATGTTTGTTAAAATGTATTTTTAAATAAAAAGGGTTGATACAATGTTTATAATTACATAATAAATATTTAATTTTTAGACTTTTTTAAATGACTTTTTTTGTTTTTATTTTTAACTATTGCAAAAGCTTTAATTAATGTAACATTAGTTCCTATGGGATTTTACTTTATATCCCAACATCCATTATTTTCCTATGTGATGATGTTACAGTATCAGTGATTGGTATGTGCGGTGTTGGACTTACTACTGTTTCTTTATGGCAGTAGTAACTTACACTTGTAAATGTTGCTGCACCACCTTTTTTTCAGGAGGTGAAGGTGTGTACAGCCACTTTTTTGAGTACCTTTACACTCAGAGTTTGTAAATATCCTAAAGTAGTAAAGTAAAGCCCTGTATAATTTGATTTGTCATTCCTAAAGCAATGAAATCGCCCCAAAAAGTCGATTCCTACTGCCTGCCAAGGTTTATTTGAGTAATCAACAGGATTCAAAGGAGCATGACTAATATTCAAGGATTTATTCGAATTAATCCACATATAGCCATCAAAATATAGTTCTAACTTTCTTGTAGACATTTCTCCTAAGGGTCCACTAATTGCTAAATTCATGAGCTTAGATTTGATATTTTCCAGTGGAACAAACTTGTCACCCCTCAGAACAAATCTCCTTCAATCAACAGTTTATCCTTCTCTATCTAAAAAACCTGCAACTCATTAGAAATGACCTATCAGGTGGCCATTTCTTAGTCATACATTCCTTCTCACGAGTCAAGACCGTGTCACTGCTTTGATCCAATCATCCACAGAAACCTAAGCTTAATAACACTCAAGGCCATCAGACATGGCATCTACAATTCATTCTTCTGTTGTTTCCTACTCTCTTTTGACAGTAGCCCAGTGGTAGATTGGATAGGCAGCCAGCCATTGTATTCTCTTGACCTATTATGAATTCATGGTCAAAAGTGCCTCTTTTAATTGTGGAATATCTTTGTCAGTGTCTGTCAAACTCTGAGAATAGAAAGCAGCAGTTTGTTCCATTGCTCCCCTTAAACTAAGTATTTATGTGAACATTGTTCCAAGACCTGCACCACTGACATCAACTGTAACTACACAATCAACATTTTACATTACTGGAGTACTTGCCCAAGCAAAAATATGTTTTTCTTAATTAAGTTAAGATTTCAGCTCAGACCTTCCAACCACACAAATGTGTTGTTTTTCTGTGTTGAACTGTGCATAGATGTCATAAGAGTAGATATACCTTTGTCAATTTGTGAATGTTATACACACAATTCTATATATGAACCTAATTGATCTTTTTAAGAGACATGTGAACATCTCGGATGGATTTGAGCAACTCTTCCTTAAGTTTAATACCTTTCTCTAAAACAGAAATTTTCACTTTTCCTTGTGTAGCACCATAACTCTGTCTTTGAAAGTAGAAAGGACTTTGGCGAGAATACTATTGTGTTTTTCTAATGATGAACAAAGATAATATGATCTGGTATAGCTGTCACCCCTTCCAATTTACTGAAAAAGGTAGCCATTAGCCTTTGGAATACTGAAGCATCAGAAGCCAACCCAAATGCATTTGCAGGTAACAGAATTAGGGATAATGAAGGCAGCAAGATGTTTTTACAATTGTCTGTAAGTTCAGTCTGGTCATATGCTGCTCACAAATGTAAGGTGGAAAAAAACTTCACTTTGCCAATGGAAGAGAATAGTCCTTAAATCGTAGGCAGTGTGTGGCAGTTGACTAAAATGTTTTTCGCACACAATCTTATGTCAACAGATTTGTCCTGAGAACAGTCAGAGACGTCCACTGAGAAGATGCAAAAGGTTCTTTGACCCCTTCTTACACATCTTCCTCAAAAGATTTGATTGTTCCTTACCCAGACTCCATGGTACATTTCTTAGTTTGTGCTTCATTGGTGTGGCATATGAACTAATTTTATTTCATTGTAGAAACCATTTACCTTCCCATGCTCCTCTTTGAACATCTCTTGTTGAATTGTTTCAACACAGATTCAATACTCCATGAAATAGGAATGTCAGTTCCAGATGTAACCCCTTGACTGCTAGGGCTTCTCTCCGTGGTGCAAGACCTTTTTTTGGATGTTAAGGATAGCTCACGTCTAAACCTTAATAACCCTTTTCCACAAAAGGATTCTGCCACAAATGTTTGTCCTTTTCCTCCAACATCCTGGGAATTCTAAAGCTATCATGGATTTGTGGATATCAATAGAGGGAACCGACAAAATCAACAAGATAAATCAACATTTTGTTTTTGTGGGGTAAATGGTGAAAAGGAGTGGTACAAGAAAGCATATATTTTTTCTTCTAAAAATGGCATCAACCAAATGCTTGCTGTGCTAGGGTCGCCATCTTTCAAGGGTTCTGGAACAAACAAAGTTGTTTCAAAAATCAGATATTTTTAACCACTGTTTTTGCTTCTTTGCTAAGCTGTGGCCCATTTTAAATCAAATTTGCGGTTTCAGTCTACTTGAGGTTTGTGGTAGAAACATGTGTGAAACCCGTGGGTGATCCCTGATATATTTCTGAAACGTAAACAAAATTCTGAATTCAGCAAAGGGGTCGTTTCCTTAAATTTTCCTAAATAAACCAGCTGTTGAAATATAAAAAAAAATGACAATGCATAGGAAATAACAGCCCTTTGTGACAACTTTTACATCTTTAAATTCTTGCCACAATGAATGATTTGCAAAAGCTATATACCATGACGTCCCACAGACCCTTCTGGTCACACAAATATATATAGGGTTTGTAGATTCTCAAAACCATACCCAGAGCCAACAACTGAGCTGCATTTAAAAATAATTTTTCATTGTGTGCAGACTATATGACACCTTATATGGTAAAATATAAAGAATGAAAATTAGGTATGAAGCAAACACCTGTCGCAGACATGACATCCTTGGCATGGTTTTCTCCTAACATTTTGCCTGCAACCCTCCTATTTTGCTGACTTCATTTTTGCTGGCTTTAAGACTCTGCACACTTTAGCCCTGATAACCAGTGCTGAAGTGCTTGTGCTCTCTCCTTAAAACATGGTATAATTATCCTACACCCAATTGGCATATTTCATTTACTTGTATTACCTTCTCTATATATAATTTTTCACTTCAACAGAGAAACTCACAAGAGGGTTTGGGGTTGCCATAATCGCCTGTCGCACCCTTAATACATCTGTTGTTATCTGTATCACTATTTCTCAAGTTGAAATTATGCCAATAAAAATGTCATTTCCCATTTCCTGTTTAGTATGCATGGCTGTAAATAAGCCTGTGTGAAATCTGCCCAGTCCCTAACGTCTTTGTTAAACAGACTTCTGTGGGTTTTCAACTGGCTGCAGCGCGCCTGTGATGTACTTGTCCCAGAATGTACTTGAGTGATGCAGCTTCCTTTTAAACACACTCCTCCATGGTTTAATGATGAATTGAAAGTGACAAACCTCAGACTATGCCAACTGGTAAGGCAGTGGCGCAAGAGCTATGCCACTTTAGAAAGAGAACATTTTAGCAAAGGTCTCAGGAAGTAAAAAAAGCATGCTCCTCAAAATCAAATCCTCTGTTTGTTCTAAGTGCATTAATTTCGTGAAAAATAAATAAAAGGAAACTTTGAAGATATTAAATTATCCCCAAAGAGTAACACAGGAGATAGAACCCTCCCAAACTCTGTGGGATGCACTCAGCACTTTTTCCAGTGAGAATAATAATGTAATTAGGAATAGCATTCTGACCACTTCTCTGCCTCAACAACCTGAGGAGAATGTGGACTGGGGCACCATTAATTCTCACTCCTTGGTTCAGTTTTCCCAGCTCCAGCATAAGACTCTTATTTCTTGCATGCATAAGGTGAAAACTTGCTCCCTGTTGGATCCCTGCACCATGCAAACACTGTTTGTAATAGTGGCCAACCCTCTTTTAGACCTTTTGAATAAGTCTTCCTCTCAGGGACTTGTCCCTGACAGGTTTAAAGCTATTGAAGAAGCCGAGTGACAATCCTAGGTTTCTGAAAAATTATCGCCTCATTTTCTACTTCCCTATGCAGCCAAAATGTCAGTAACTTTCATTACTCAGGAGCAAAACAGATTCCTTTTCTTCCAACTTTCTTTATCCATTGCAGGCTGGCTTCTACCCAAACAGCACTACAGAAGCAGTCATGCGTTCTGTACTTTATGATCTACAACGGTTGATGGATTTGCGGCACGTGTCCAGACTAGTTCTCCTAAATCCATTGGCCACCTTAGATACTGTGGACCAGGTGATTCTGCTGAATCATCTTAAGGCGGATGGTCTATCAGGTCAGGCTCTGAGTTGGATATCCTCCTTCCTGGGAGACCGAAACACAGGAAGTGAAGTTAAGCCTGTTCTCCCTCTTCTAAGACATATATCATTTTTGGGGTCCCCCAAGGCTCAGCATTATCTCCTTTACTGTTTAATGTTTACATCTGCACATTGATCTCAGCCCTGGCTAGTCATGGTTGTGGATTCTACTACTACTATGATGACTCTTGGCTCATCTTATGGTTTGGGGGGACTGCCCAATCCCATCAGAAATTTCAATATATCCTAAAGTTCATTTGGAACCGGATAGGCACTAATTCCCTCAAGCTAAACACCAATAGGACTGAACTGGTTCTTCTCAGTCACAGGAGTGATCACAGGACCGACACCCACTGGCCCTCTGAGCTCAGGGGCTATCTGTCCCAGCACCCTCTGCAAAGAGCCTGGACGTCGTGGTGGATAATTGACTGTCCATGATCACCCAGATCAAGGCAGTCATGGTAAAGTGCTTTGAACTATTGAGGAGGTTGCTCTTATTCTGTCGCCCGTTCTTCTGTCCTGGTCTCTATCTTATGGAACTCTCTCTCTTCCTCGGTCAGCCTGGAACCTAACTTCCTGAGGGTCAGGAAGATTTTAAAGGCTTGGCTGCTTAAACAAACTTTTGATTAGCCTGTGGCTGAGCCCTCTCTCCTTTTCTTATGGTTGTCACAGAGCCAACAAACACTCGGGTGTATGTGTGCTGTATAAGCTTTCCTAACATAACAGCATATTATACCACCATTACAGTGCTTGAGTGACATGTTTAAAGGAAAATACTCACTCCGTAAATCACCAGGTCAGTGGCTAAGGATGAAAGTGCCCCTGAAATTGGTCACTGCCTTCTTTGTTTCCATTATATCATTTCCATATTTTCTCACAGATGACTTGGACAATATTTTAATGATTTCCTTTCTATTTTCCTTGAAACGGGATCAGGTGTCTGAATTTCTATATCATGCACGCACTGAAAGATTATGATAAAAAACTAGGTACATTGCTCTCTCAAAATGGGGTCGTTATCAGTTTTAAATCATTAGTTTGCTAATCTGAAAGTCCAAATAAAAGTAGGTTTATGGAGCAGCCAGCAATTATTCCACCCAAAGAAACTAAGCACCAATACGTATTTAATCTGCAGTGGTGTAGGATAACATCTTTTTTTTTAATACTGGACACAAGACGTATTAAGCTGTAATGAGAGCCTTCTACTGAGGGATGTGAAACTATATTGTGTAATAAGTACAAAACAGAAGACACTGATGTTACAAAAGAATAGAATATGCTTGGAAATTAATGGACTATCAGCAGATGGCACAGAAAAGCGTAATACTTCAATACAAATACCAGGAAAAAACTATAGCATCTGTCACGGTGAGAAAAAGTAGGCAAGGACTCTGGGCATAATGACATGCTGCTGCTTACAAAGCCTGAATAACAAGACACCGGTTGAAGGGGGATACTTGTCATATCGCCACTATATAAAACACATTAGTCTCAAACCCAATTTTAACATCAATTGGGAAAAACGATGTTCAAAAATCAGACAAGAACCAATCACCAATTACCAGAGGCAAAGAAAAAAAAACTGAAATGGGAGGAGAATCCCTAAGCTTTTTTTTTCCAAGAAAAAGCGAAAACTAATTACATATTTTTAATGAGTCACGAGTCAAGCCTTTATTTGGCTGGAGGACATTCTCATTCACAGACCAACAAAAAGAGAACAATCACATGGGGCTTATCCTAGAAGCAATTTATGGCTATAAATTAAATTCACGGCTAGAAATAGCTCTATTTATACCTGGCAGGTATTCAGGGAAGAACATCTGACAAGTATAAATAGCGTTACTACTCTATAAAACTATGGGGCATATTAGCAAGACCCACGTTAAAATTATCGCCGTTTTAGCGGCAGGAAACTGCCGCTAAAGCGGCGATAATAGGCTTGCTAATATGCGTTATAAAATTCAATAGAAGCCCAGGTTAGATGTCCTGCCATCTAACCTGGGCTTCTATTGGAATTCTATAGCATATTAGTAAGCCCATTATCGCCGTTTTAGCGGCAGTTTCCTGCCGCTAAAACGGCGATAATTTTAACGTGGGTCTTGCTAATATGCCCCTATGTCACAACTGAGTCCACTTCCACAGTAGTGTCCCCATGCAAGTGATGGGAGTGGGAAGTTAAAAGAAAAGTTTGCCTTAAGAGTTTGCAAATAACCCTCAAATGTGAAGTTAGTGACATTCATAAACTTCACTCTGACCCCTTCCCAGCCTGGAAATGGTCGAAGATATATTCCACTAAATGGCTGAGGTAATAACCCATCAAAAGTTGAAAGTGGAACTGAACAGCACCAAACTTGGGGGCATATTAACAAGGCGGCGTTAATGAATTATCGCCGCTTTAGCGTCCGTTTTCGGACGAAAAGCGGCGATAATTTTATCGCCGAATTAACAAGGATACGCTAGCGCGTGATTCCTGATTTAGCGTCCGTTTTCTGCACGCCTCCCATCGCATCGCTAATGAGATGCAAAGGGGGCGTGCCTGTGAAACTAACAGGGGAAATATCGCTAACCCAGGTATCGCCATATTAGCAACGTGGGTTAGCGATATTTTAAATTGCGTTAAGTATGCCTTAACGCAGGAATTTAACGTCTGCTAAATTCCTGACTAAGGCATACCTAACATGGGGGGTGGATTGTGTGGCTAAGACCACAGGCCCTATCGCCAAGTATATCGCCGTTTTCCATGGGACATCGCTGGAAAACCAGCGATGTTCCATGGAAAACATCGCTATCACTGGAAAATTATCGCCTTTGCGCTAAGCGTTGTTAATACAGCGCTAGCATGGCGATCATTTCCAGCGATAGCCGGCGATAGGATTCCTCACGCTAAGCACGGCCAGCGATAATTATCGCTGGCCGTTGTTAATATGCCCCCAAATGAGTCTGTAGAGGAAAGGGATTCTTCAAGAGGAAAATGTTTTAATTATGAACAAAAAAAATGGACAATTGCACAGCAAGCTGCCTTTCTCCAACGTGGAGTTGTTACTCTGCACAACTCTGCATTGCGACTGATGTCACGTGACTCTTCGAGTAGTGAGCCTCAGAAACAGCTTTAATGGTGTACAACTAGCAAAGGTTCTGAATTCTCGATAAGGTTACATGTAACTTCACATGTAACCTGTGCAGAGGAGTACATACACAGGTTTAAATGTATAACTTTTTTGTGATTCAATAACCATGTGATTTTGGGTTAAAGGTGCTAATCTCTGTCATAGAAACATATGATGGCATAGTGAGAACATCCATGCAATAGAAAAGACATAAGAGATATGAACCTAGATCTCTCAATCAACATACTTCCCCTGTTATTATACTTATAAATACGTCATGGAATGCATAGGAATCGATCTATAAGCTGTCAGCAAGGGGGGTCAGCTTCACCCAGATTTGAATTCCCTGACAATAAAGAGCAATCGAAAGTGAAAGTGTTCTCAGGGATGTTTCAAGGCATGAGCAAAGTGGGCAATTGCCAGGGCCCCTATCTTCCAAGGGCCCCCTCTACACGTGGTAAGCGAGCAGCTTGAGCTTTCGGTTGTTTTTACATGCCCAAATTTCTGAAAAGATTAACATGTAATTCAATACTGTTTGGCTTGAATTAGCAGAGAATGGGTAACAAAACTAAACTTTGTTCCTAAAATGAGGGTCCCAAAATATGTTTTGCTAGAGCCCCAAAAATATTTACGATGACACTGAGTGAACTGATTATTTCGCCCACTTTCTCAAAACCAGAGAGCAAGTGTCTGTCCTTCTTTGATAAATTCTTGGCTGTATTACAATATGGGTTGTGCTGTTCTTTAGTTTCACTTTCCTCTTCCTCAGCAGTAGGAAATCATTTGGGTTCGTTCATTTAGAGGACACTTCAAACCCATGGTCCTTGCATCCTATATCCATCATACCTTGTCTCAAAACCTGCCTTCTGTGTTACTGAAACACACTCACATATATTTACAAAACAGCTAATTAGAAGTTGGAATCCGTAACATGGGGGCACATTGATCAAGAAATCATGCAGCGCAGCTATCCAGCTTGCTGCGTTGTGAGATAGGGAAAGGGCATGAAAGCACCCTATTTGACATTATATGGTGCTTTCCTGACTTTTCATGGCACTGGCTCACAACGTACTGCCTAGCGCCAACGCAGGCAGCCTTGCACCATGCACAGTTTCCCCTTTTTTAATATTTACAATTCCCAGTGTGCATCAGTGGCTCTTTATGGCTGGGATATGGGGCTATCACTAAGTCACCACCTTGCAGGCAGGAAAATCACATCTGCAGCTTTTGTGTCTGCCCCCCATGAGCTCTCAGTTTATTATGCATTCAGAGCTTACCATCTGGGCGTGGCTTGCGCGCTGAAGCAAGATGGCGACGGACTGCTCAGCTTCGTTACGAGCAAGGAGCTTCATCATTTTTTTCAGCCTTTCCCTGCCATGCCTTTCTTCTCCCGCTGAGGTTTTCAGCTCCTGGACATCGCGGCAACCTCATACATCAAATTGAGGTATGTTTTGAAGGCTCCCTGTGCCGCAGCGCTGATTTTCTTCACACACTCGAGCATCGATTTTCTTGAGCGCTGTTCACGCCTCAGATTTCCTGCTTCCTCAGGAGTTACGGGATAACTGTAATTTCGTGCACCATTAACATCTGTTGAAGTGCTTTCCTAGCTCTTGGTGCCGCTGCAGTTAATTCTTTTCCACAAATACGAACAGTTTGTCATCCAGCCTCCTCAGGTTTACTGGACAACCGGCACTTCTCTTCAAATATGTCTTTCCTGGATTGACTCTTTGCTCTAGATTGGCCCAAATGTAATCTTTCTCCGCTTATTGATAGATGAACACTGAGGTTCCAATGTACTCTATACGCAGAAGTTATAGTAAAAATATGAAAATATAATATAACGATATCATTTGTCTTGATATTTCTATATGTATCAATTTATATTGAATTTTTGTGCCTCTGAAGTTATTCAAACCATCTTTTTAGTGCATGAGCCATAATCGATCTTCTCAAAAGCTTACGCAGCGTTCAATTCATTTCGTCAAGATGGCCAGTTAATCACATACATCTTCCAAACCATTTTCTTCAGGTACAAAACCAAAGAGAGCAAAAAATGAACCCTCCCTCTCCAATTCTGTTGTCCCATAACCCTGTTTTAGACACTATTTTGGATGAGGTATGAGGCCTTAAACCTTTCCTGTGCACAACTAATGAAAAACTACAACAAATTGAAGATGATTGGATTGTCATGGAGGGTAAGATGTCTGAGTTTGAATGACATGTTGGTGACCTTCAAGATATGACTATCAAAATACCTATGTTGGAACAAGAAAACAAAAATCTCAAATTACATGCTGAGGACCTTGAAAATTGAAACAGAAGGAACAATCTTTGCCTTTATGTTCTTCCTGAGAACCTTGAAGTTCCTGACCTTCTGACCTTCCTAAAGAAGTTTTTACCTGATCTTCTTGACCTTCAATCTACACCCTCTCTTAACATTCAACATGCACATCGCTTGGGCCGTCTTCAACTCCACTCCACTAAACCGTGTGGTATTATAATGCTCTTTTTAGAATTCACTGACTTGATGCATGTTTTGAAAACTGCTAAGGAAAAACATTTCCTGGTCTGGTCTGGTCATAACATATTCATCTTTCAAGATATTTCCAACGCAACTAATGCTCGTCGAAAAGAATTCCTAGCCCTTCGACCCCTGATGAGAGAACTGAACATTCGTTATGGTATTCTTCACCCCTGCCTCTGTAAAATCACCCATGAAGGTGTCTCACAGTCTTTTAATGATCCGGCTAAACTAAAAACTTTTTTACTGATTATTACAAGTCAGAATATGGAGGCTAATGCTTGATGTCGTTAAATACTCCTAATTCTACGCATGGTTTTTCTTATTCTATTCTTTGATTCTATAGTTCTTTAAATATATGGCTATTTTTGTATATATTTTCAAGTCTCCTTCTCTGCTGTCTTTCTTGCTTTTGACACTAGCATGCCCTATGCTCATCCTTGGTTCTCTTTTTTCCAGGTCTGGATTTCTATCCTTGGTCTGTCCTGAATTTTTCTTTCTCTTATTTCCTTTCCTTCATTTCTATTTCCCTCTTATTTGGCCCTCTTTCTCTTTTTCCGTGTTTCCTTTTCTTATTTCCCTTATATTTGTATGAGTGTTTACTTTATCCTCCTTTTTCTTTTCTTAGTGACTGCTTTCTCATGTTCTTTCATTGTTGATAAACGGTGTCTTTTTACTTTTCTTAATAATTTTGCAACCTGTTGTACCTGTTCCCGCATCCTCACACTCACTCTGCAGCATGTTTAATGTTGTCTTGTGGAATGTTCGTGGTCTGGGCCATCCTGTCAAACGTCAGAAGGTACTTTCTCACCTATCTAAGCTTAACACACATGTTGCTTTTTTGCAGGAAACGCATTGTAATGATGTTGAATCCCTTAAACGTCAATGGGTTGGTCTGGTTATTTTTTCTCCTGCTGTTAACCATAAAGGTGGTGTAGTCATTTCATGCCACAAGTCAATGAATATTCTGATTTTATCAACTGAATGTGACACGAATGGACGATGGGTTTTGGTTGTTGCTATTATATTTCAAAAACATGTTACTTTCTTCAAAATGTATGGTCCTGTTAAATCTGATCCCGAAATTTGGCAAAGTGTTAAATTAAAGTTATCTTATATCTCTAATCGTAATATTTTTTTTGCCGGTGATTTTAATGATTGGCTGGACCCGTTTACTGATAGGAAATCTAATTACAAATTTAAACCTGATAAGTCTTATAAAGCATTCCAATCTGACATTGCCTCTCTTCCATTCTTTGATGCATGGGAAACTTGTAACACGGATGTATATGAATTTACATTCTTTTACCAATGTACACCATACTATGTCTCGAATTAATTATATTCTAGTTTCTAAATCCTTACTCCCCTCTATTCAATCATTGGAAATTAGTTATATTTTTATTTCTGATCATGCCCCTATTTTGTCCTCTTTTGACATGTCTCTTAATACTTCTAAGCAGGGGGCGTGGCCAGCAGCCGGCTAAGATGGCCGCAACTTGAAGGAGCTGCGCTAGCCACCTAGCACTAGCCCCGTAAAATCTGGCAAAATCCGTCATTCTTGAGTGCTCTCCCAACAGAATGGTGGTCCAGGTGCTCGCGGCGACCTTTTAGGCGAGCCGCGGATCGACTGGAGTGCGGTGGATCGACACTGCCGGTGACTGCCGCGAGACCTGGTGCTGTCAAGAAGCCGCTGCCCCGTCGGGCTTGAGTAGACTGGCTGCCGGGCTTGCAACCCTGAGAGTGCGCGGCGGCCGAGCTTGCGGCGGCGGCTCTGGGGGCTGAAATCGAAGAAGAGGTGAGAGAGCCCCCCCCGCTTGTGCTTCCTTGAGCGGTGAGACATGCAACATGTGGAGGCAGAGAGACGCGGCCTCCAGTAAATGCGACACGGTGAGGGCCCGCTTAGGCTGCAGATTGGTAATACACGGACATGGCGAGGCTGGTGCAGCCACAATTGGAGTGTTGGCCGGGGTTCCTCTCTTATCCCCCACACCAGCTAATAGGGAACAGGCTGTTGGAGTCCGCGGGCACGGGAGAAACAGGTGCGCGCCCGCGGGAAGTGCTTTCCCAACCCGTGAGTAAATCAGACAACACTCTGCAGTGAGGCTCCTTTCTGAACTTGCCTGCAGATATTGACACTCCCTAAGGAGTGTTTACCAATCATTTGAAGGAGGGTGACATATGCGCAGTACAAGCATACAAGGCTTTAGCTGCACCAGTTCATGTAGAAAGACATTCATACTGTAGAGGATATACCTCCACGTCCTCCCAGACGCCCGGTCAATGGGGCCTATAAGCCACTGCTGTAGAGAACAGTATATTGTCCCAAACCTTCAAGGAGCGGCGGCGACGGGACTCTGCCATCCGGAGGAGTGAGAGGTGACATAGCATAAGGGAACCTCGCTGAACCTGACCTTAGGATGGTGCCTGTGTTTTGGAACTCTGAGTGTTTGATGAGTGATGCGATCATCTGTGAGCTACACCGGAGCTGCTGACAGACTCATTAGTCGCCGTCCTCTACCCCCAACCTCCCTTAACTATGACGCCTGGACTCTACATCTTATGGATTTCCCCCCTGGGACCCATTTTTCAAACAATCTCATATTAGATGCCGAGATGACTCTGCGTGGTGTTTGTTTATTGGCATTGGCCCGAGTATCTACGTGGCCCCACCTGGGTTCTGGTTCCGCTTGCTCTAACTTTTGGGTCTCCTTAAGACACTTTTCTTCCACTGCCGGTCTACCAGAACTGATCTGCTTCCCTGCCCCCTGTTCTTTTTTTCTCCCCTCCCTTCCCTTCTTCCTCTACTGGGGTCCTGATCCCCTATGTTTGATTATGCAACTGTAACTAATGTAACCATGCAAATCTGTTATCTTTGTTATTCCCTACTGCGGAAACCTGAGCAACATGGCTGATGCCCAGTGGAGCTGCTAGACAGCTATAGAGGAGATCGGCCCTGGTTCACCCCCTTGACCATCACCTACCCAGCCGGACATTAGGCATAGTTCTCCTTGTCTCCCCTTTTTGTCTCCCTCCGCCCCTCCCTCCTATGAACTACTGTTAACTTTGTTCTTTTTCCTGTGTTCTTACTATGCTCTTGTAACGGATGTAATTTGTAACTTGTAACGCAACGATCCTCATGTAAAGCGCTCTGATACCTCCAGGTCTAGCCAGCGCTATATAAAACTCTTCAAATAAAATAAAATAAATAAAAGCAGGGATGTTGGGCATTTAATAATTCCTTACTATCAGACCAAGCATTTATTTTGGAAGCAACTTCCTTTATTAATGAATTTTTTTACTTAATCACCCTAAAGACACTACGGTTCACAATAATTGGGACTCTTTTAATGCTTCTTTTAGGGCCTTCACTATTGCCTACTCTGCTAAAAAGAAAAAGATGTTGGATTCTAAATACCTCTCAGCTCTCCAACATATCAAAGTTCGTGAACATACTTACTTCACCTCCAAGTCCTCTGCTAACTTATTGGAACTGATTAAAGCTAAGTCTGCCCTGAATAATATTGCTATGGTTGATGCTTGCAATGTCCTCCTCAAAATTAAATCTAAATACCATGGCGGCCAAAATAAAGCTGGCAAAATGTTAGCCAATTATTTAAAAATCAAATCAGAATGGAAAAATATTGGCCCTATTTGCAATGAATACAAAAAAACTATAATTTCTTCTGACTCTGATATTATTAATGTTTTTCAATCCTATTATGAACTTCTATATACAGAAGACTCAACTCCTTCTGAGTGCGATATTAACACTTTTTTTCATGACCTCCCTAATCCCCCTCCATTCCTGATACTCTCTTAACTCTTGAAAAAGATGTTACTCTTCAGGAAGTTATTGATGCTACAAAGTCTTTGACAAAGGCCACAGCTGCTGGTCCAGATGGCTTTTCCATTGAGCTTTTCCTTCTCCTCTATTTTGCCCCTAAATTATTAGAACTAGCTCTAAAGCCATTGGATCCTTTTTGGATGCCCCTATTGTCATTATCCCTAAACCGGATAAAGATCCTACCCTCTGTAAAAACTATTGGGCAATTTCTCTAATTAGTTATGATTGTAAAATATTTGCTAAAATTCTGGCATCTCGTTTGGAGGATGTTGTTCCCCACCTTGTTAATCCTGACCAGGCTGGTTTTATTAAAGGCAGACTTGCCTCTGATAGTGCTAGAATGTTTTCTAACGTCCTTGCCTTTGGGAAAAAATATCTATCTCCTCTTGCTGCCCTCTCACTTGATGCTGAAAAAGCTTTTGATCATATAAATTGGCAATTTATGTTTACAATTCTACAATGGTTTGGTTTTGGCCCAAAGTTTATTTCCTTTATCAAACTATTATATGATGAACCACATGCCTGTATTTTTGTTAATTGTCGTTTATCGCCACATTTTAATTTACATAAAGGCACTAGACAAGGTTGCCCTCTTTCACCTTTGCTTTTTCTCCTTTGTTTGGAACTCTTCCTTGAGCGCATTCGATGTAATCCTCTTATATCTTGTTTGAAACACAATTCCCTAGAAATCAAACTCTCAGCTTATGCAGATGATATTCTGGTCTATATGTCTAATCCCATCACTTCCCTAAAACCCGTTTTACAATAGATTGATTTATACTCTACAATTTCTGGTTACAAATTAAACTTTTCTAAAACTGAGATTTTACCGTTAAACTCCTCCTGTTACCGTTACATATTTGACAATACTAATTTTGCATAGTGTCCTTCTTAGACTAATTATTTGGGTGTCTGGTTTTCTCCCACCATTTCTAATACACTTGCTCATAATTTTACTGCCCTAAAACTTAAACTTCAAAATGTATTATCTACCTGGTCTCCCCTTTTTTATCCTGGTGGGGCAGATTAGATACTATTAAAATGATGATAGTTTCTCATGTGCTTTTTATGCTCTCTATATTACCTTTTAAAACTCCTAATTGCTGTTTCTCACAAATTATTTCTATTTGCACTAAATTCCTTTGGAATAACAAACATGCCCGTACTGCTTTATCCAAGCTAATTCGACCAAAGACTGAAGGTAGTGTACGTTTTCCCAACTTTCAGTTATATCATACTGCCTTTTTAATTAGACAATTTTATGCTCTGACCAATGGATTACTTTTGAGCGCTCTTTATTGCATGGCTTTTTATTACATGATGTTGTTTTCATGTCTAATTGTACATTTATATCTAAAAACCCAATTTTAAAACACTTCCAACATTTGTTACATACAATAATTACCCAAGGTTCTGACTTTGTTCAATCTTTTCTTGCATATTCTATTTGGTACAATAAATTTATAAAATTTCATCATAAATCATTTTATTTCAAATATTGGAAGGAAAAGGTTATATTTTATGTCCATCATTTGGTCTCTCAAAATTCCATTCTATCTTTTGCTCAATTACAAGAATGATATAGTTTGCCCAATTCCTGCTTACAACAATGTAACCAATTATTACCTGTACATCAGTCCTTTTTATTGAACAATACTTTCTCTCCCGATTCTACCCCATTCACTCCTTCAACACCATTATACAATCTTACCTATGATTCCACCCCCAAAGCATCTCTCATATAAGCATCTATCTTCTCCTATCACTATGAGAAATACATCTTCTATTGAATTATTATGGGAGATGGAACTTTCTCTATAATTATCTGTTCACCAATGGGATAATTTGTGGCGTAGAATATTTAATCAAACAAAAAAGAGAGAGACCCTTCAAAACAACAAAGGGAACTTGGTTGAGACAGATAACAATAAGCTGTTCCCTTTGGTATTCTTATCTGATTAGATTATCCTTATTCATACATACTCATTCAATCAAATGTACCCCAATATGTAAACAGTGAAGATCCTAAATGAATTACCTTGCCAGTAATATAAAAATAACTCCTTCTTTATTGAAAGATGTTCATACAACATTGTTATTTCGTTCTACGCAACATTAAAAACACAATACAATTTTAATTTTGTTTAAAAAAACATGCTATTTCATGAATGCAAGAAACACAATTAAATCTCATTCACCTTTGTATATTCACAATTTAGGTGACAAATGGCACATCACATCTCTTTATGTACTTAATCATTCATGGTATCCAAATGCAGTTCATATGCATGTGTAAGTTAAAATATACAATGCCAGATATTGTACAGTTACACAATATAAAAACAATACTCAAAACAAAAGTTGTCGACGCGGCGTTTCGGTGGGATAGTGCTGGTTTACACCACCTTCTTCAGGACAGATTAAAAACAGTGTTGTAGAATCTAAAATTATAAGTAAAACAAAAGAACAATACATATATAAATATTCAATTACAAGAGGTATTTTGACATACTGACAAGGCTACAAAGAATTAATACACCCAATAGATAAATTGGGGACTGGGACATATTTACAGTGACATGTTGATGGTAAAGCGCCATTTATTAGAGTCTAGTAAAAGTACCCGTCAGAGAGTACATCACCTTTTTTGCGCCTGAGGAGCCAGTGCATTATTTTGCAACCCCACTGTCTTGTTGGGAGAGATCTTTATTGTTTTATTTTAGGGCCGGCACAGTGGTGCAGCTTCTGAACTTACCAGGCACCGCTGGCTCTCTGGGGTCACCAGTACTGATTTTGGCCCTGTGATGGATTATATGACCAGACTATAATGCACTTTATGTTACTTTGTCAATTTTAGAAAATGTATTTTATCTTATTTATTAATTTTTATGATTACACAACTGCAAGGTTGCTTTGTATTCCCTTAAAAACGGCCTTGATATCTGTTACGGTGTTTGTGCATTTCTCATAGCAGCGGTGAGGTGCAGAACGTCAATGGAAGGCTAGGTACAATAAGACTTTTCTTTTTTCTTTGTCTTTTATGATATCAATTCTGGAAAGTGGTGTGGGATGGCTTTGTTTATTGTGGGGGAGATTGGAGTAGTAGAAGTAATTTGTTATTGTATGTGCTGAATTTGTTTTGTTGTCTTTTTAATAATAATTGGTTATTTTAAATATGATCTCATGAGAAATTTGATTTGATATATAGCAAAGGATAAAGTACAAGCATAATCTCAGATATCAAAATCTTTGCCCTTGTTTTATTTTCGCATTTGTACAGGGAGCAGAATTTAATGCTATACTGTCTTTTAGAATCCTTTTTATACAGATGTGGGTTCCAACCTACACAAAATAATCAGTGTAAAAAAGCTCACATAACCGTCTAAATGTCTAAGGTAAATCAGCGCACAGTAATAGTTTTTACAATGAGCCGGCTTCTGCAGTGAATGACAGTTTGTTGTTTTCAACATTGCCCATGTATAGAAGGAAAATGTATGAGAAAAAAGAAAACTCCAATTCATATGTCTTGAAATGGCCAAAACAAAATGCATCATATTCACTGTCTTCAGATTTTGAACGAATTTGGGTGAATTGTGCAATTGTTTTCGTCCTTAATTTGTTTAACTTTTTTTCTTCAAATTGCGAGATTACTTCTTTTACCAAGCTTGATACATGCAGCAGAAGAAACATTAAAACTGGCTTTTTTGGGAAAAATGTAAAGAATGTGTTTTTCACATTTCTGATGAAGATTCCAATTGCAATTGAGCTCTCAATCATATTACATGAATTTTTAGAGTTCTGTTAAATTTTCTCCTCCATCTTTAACATAGAATAACAATGTGAAGATCCTTCATAAATTATTCTCTTAAGTAAAATACCCTTCCTTTCTCTGCTTCCTCCTTAATTCCACATTTCAATAATGGCATGCAGGATCAATATGCATATTTCATTACAAAGGCTGCAATTTATAGCTTTATTCATCTTGAGACTGAATTGCACAGTGAAAAGATAGCATAATTGTGCTGCTAAAATATCATTTTAGGTGAAATCATTTCTATAAGAAGTAATGAAGGGAATCTAGTATTTGGTATGCATGTCCAAAGTTCCTTCTCGTTTAATAAAGAGGGAACTTACGGCTGATGTACAAAGAGACATCCTGCACATAGTGTTTGCAAATTGTGCACTGACAAATTGCAACATGTCTCTGATTTGGTAATGCACCTATGTACTAACAGGTCATGTTCCAAAATCTCCAATCACAAGGGGTAGCAGAATGGCCTTTATAATGAATGTTAGTTAGGCAAGGCGGCTATCTGTGACACCCTTTGATTTATTATAAACCCAGGTGATGGTGGCCTGCAAGGAACAGCAGACCACCATTCCTGCATTTGCATTCCTAAGCGGGAAACTTTTTTTGATATCGCCCATGTTATTTAAAGGAACCGGGGTTGTTGTTTTTTTTTATTTATAAGGTCTCATTTGGGGACACATCATGAAGAGCACTTTCCCATGTCTCGTGACACAATTCCCAAAGGGGATGCGGTCCAACAGGACAGCTTCCCATGTGCGAATGAGTTACCACATCCTTGAAGGAGCAGGAAATCTTCAATAGTTTGCAACAGCCATTGCAGTCAGAAACCATTGATACATATCATTGCCATTCACAAATTGAAGGGAACTCCTCCTTTATGGCTCTATGTCCCTTCCTAATTGCAAATTGGACGATAAACCCATTTTGTAATTTGGAAAGGCTGCACTGAATCACAAAATGTGTTTACAGATAACAAAAAGACATTTTGCATTTGCAAACTCTGTAATTTTTTTAAATCTCAGGGTTTGCAACCACAATATGGTTTTGTACATAAAGCCCATAACAAGAAAGAGGTGACTTGATTTATTCTTCATTTTTCGTAATGTGCCCATCTTATGAATCCCTAGATTTTTAAGATGGCCTCTCAACAGGGCAGGGCTCGCCATTAAGTTCATTGGTCATTCCCTGCAGGCTAGAACCTTTTTGTGGGCGCAATTCTAAAGGCATAGGCTCGCCTCTGCATCCTCTGTCATTCTCTCCAGCTAACCGTGACTTATTGCTGCAGGCACAGCAGGGCTGTGAGAAGGTGGTTCTGACGATCTGAGCTGCCCGTATTTTTTGCCTTTTGAACACCTGATTTTTTAGCTTTTACTGTGGGAGAGCCTCATAAACTGGGACTCACCAACAGTAAACTCATGATAAAATGGTCTGCATGCGGTTTCCACCGGTGTCCGCCTTCTGGGATAAGGGCGCTGTTCTGCAGCCAGGGTAATGGGCACCGGACTGGTTACATGTGGACAAATGTGCACACGTGTGTGCACTCATGTAGGGGCTGGGCGGGGGAGCTTCCTGTCATGCGCAGCCCAAGAGCTGGGTACAGATAGAATGGTGGAGAAGGGACAATGCAGAGTTGGGTGGTGACATGGAATAGGTCTTATAATGTGGGGTACACATGTAATGGATAGTCAGGGGGCTTTACTGTTTCACTGGAGGAACACTCCATTATACTCCTATGGAGAAGGAGGCCACATGTGGTAGTTTCCGTTCCCTTGGGCCTATAAACTCCAGACACACACCAAAGTACACATGAGGTTGTGTGAAAAGAACCATTCTGCTATGTTCAAAGGCATATGTGTACTGCTTATAGGTCATCCAGAAATGTCATACTCCTCTGACTCAGCTCAGAATCAGAGCCCAGGCTAGTGTGACTCTGCCAGGTTGGAATAATAACCTTCCTCCCCAAGCTGCAGTATCAGAGTCCTAGCTGTTCACTGCAAGTAATTCCCAGTGCAAAGATCTTCTCTTCAAGAGGGAGAGATGGGGTGAAGCTGCAGCAGCTGTCACCCGGTGCCAGGCGCCAGGCCTGCTCCTGGCCCGGGCCATGATGTCAGCAAGTGGAGGAAGGGGGCTTTTCAGAGACCATGTGACATGGGGCCCCTGGATGACGCCATCTTGAAGTATCCCAGAGGCCTGTGCAGGAAGAAGGGATCAGGGCAGAGAGGTGATGTGGCACTGCAGGATAGGGCAGAAGTGCCTTCCTGACAGCCCCCTCCACTTTTTCTTAAAAGGTCTTGCACAGGAAGAGGAGCCCTTAATAGAGTGTGGTCTTGCTGAGGCAGAAGGGTGCTGGAGGCGGGTGTCATGGGCAGTTGGAAGTAGGAACACCCTGACTGACCCCAGGACTCTGGACTGTGCCTCTGAGGGAGTCCAGGAACAATGAGGGAAGGCCTGGTCGTCTGCGCAAGGAGAGGAGAGGCCCAGAAGGAGAGTCAGGTGAAAGTCTGGTGCAGGGAGCCAGTAAAGTCAGCTCCTTGCCAAGCTCGCCCTCTTGGAGGTCAGGAGGGCAGTAAAACATGCTCCAGAGGGCTAGGGCTGGCCACCAGGAGTGAAAAGAGACCAAGATTAGCAAAATCGGTCCACTGGGGGCCGAGATAGGCCCCCCAGAAGGTAGGCAACCTTTGACCTTTATTGGACTGACGGCGAAGAGTGTGGTGCTCCGCCCCTAGTCTTGATTTGCCCCCGGGGTGGGTCAGATCCCGGGTGCTGCCCTCAGAAGAAAGAAAGTCTGGTAGTGCCGTCATGCCCCCGTGAAGTTGCCTATGGGGCCCAGGAGCCCATCCCTGGGCCCTGACGAATGAAAGTCGGGGAGCGCCGTCACGCCCCTCGAAAATGCCTAAGGGGCCCAAAACTCAATCCCTGGGCCCCAACGAAGGTAACATCAGGAAGTGCCGTTGCACACCCGTGAAGGTGCCCAATAGGCCCAGGATCCCATCCCTGGGCCCTGATGAAGTCAAGCCGGGGAGCACCGTGTGCCCCTGTGAAGAGGTCCCAGGTACCCAGGACCCTATTCCTGGGCCCCGATGAAGAGGAAGTCGGGGAGCGCCATTGCGCTCCGCGTGAAGCTGGGTGGGGGCCCAGGACCCCATCCTTGTGCCCTGATGGCCGGGGAGAAGAGGGGCATTGCTGTCATACCCCCCGCAGCAGGAGAAGCCTTCGCAGTCCCCCGTGTCACCGCCCGGCTGGCCGCAGCTCCTGCATGCAGGTGGACCAGAATGAAGGGCCGGCTCCACTGGCAGCACGTAAGGGTACGGGCCAGGCCGGGAGCCGGCGAGAGCAGTCGGGGGTGGGCTGCCTGAGCTGCTCTGCAACCACTCACCTGCATATCGGGTGACTGGGTGAGACCGGACCCCAGGTGAAAAGTGGAAGGAGGCACGAGGCTGCCAAGAAACCCAGCACGGCTCTCCCCGAGCAGCGGGAGAGCCGCTTTTCAGATATGCACACTCCTGAGGGAGCGCCCCATAATAGCCAGCCTGCAGGGCTGGGCCCATGCCTTTGAGGAAACCTGCTCGTTTTCGGTTCGTTTTGACCCTAGGAAGATGGGGTCACCACCCTCATGACGCAACAGGGCGGTGGGAGCTGCAGAAGCATCGCAGACTCCCTCCTGAAGAAGGGGAACGTCCACACCATAAGTCTCTGGGGATCACACAGGAATAACCCCTCCAGGGCTTCAATAATGTGTCAAGCTCCCTGGGTGCTGGAATGTTTGCCCTACAGCAGGGAATATCTTTTCTACCAGGGACAAGGATTTTGGTGGTAAGGTTGATGACTGTCTGGAGAGTCACTTTCTAGTAATGGAAGTGCACGGAGGTACATTTACATAAATGTGGTCCTTTTGGGACTAGAGGTCACATGCAATATATGATTATAAATGTGATGCCTGTTAGGGGCTGTATTTGAATTGCGTTGTACATGTGGCCAGATGTGATAAGTACTCCTCACTCCAAGTCATGCTTAGAAATGTATTCTTGCTACTGCGTTAGGTGAAAAACCAGGCTGTCAGCCACTGTTGTCTAAGTGTCTGTACTGGATTGTTAGTATTATGTGCTCTCGTCAGGGTTATATGTCACTATGGCAGGTGTTCCCATTATGAAATGCTTGTTGAGGGCAGCCACTGGCTGGGTGCCAGTGGTAAGGGCCCTCACTCAAAGTTATTGTCAAACCTTGGCATTTGAGGGCAAGATGATGTTCATACGTGTAAGTGGTGGTACTATATCCCCCTCCTGCGGGAGAGGTGTGAATGTTTATGCAATGTCAAGAAGTATTTCCAGCAACTGAGGTATATTTGTAAATTGTTGCGTAGTATTAAGTAGAGTGTGTGTGATAAATGTACTTTTCCTTTTTATAAAGAAAAGCACAGACTGGACAATCAATTATTGAGTATTATTTCTGCGTATCAGTCAATGGTGACTACTAGCCCACACCACCTCCCTTGAGTAAGCCTTGGACTACTATGCAATGTTACCATCTGAGAGTCAAGCGCTACAATGGGGTGTTTGGTTCCCAGTGAAGGACAAATGTAGACCCAGTACTTGTGCAGGCCTCACAACTAATGCCTCATTTTCCAACAAGGGCCAGAAGCAGAGTGAGAAAGAGATGGGGAAAGAGATGAACGAATGAAAGGGAGAGGTTGGAGAGATATCAGAGACACAAAGAAGAGAGAGACGGGAGAGGATACAAAATAAAAAAGAGATTAGAGGGCTGGAAAGAGAGAGCAAAAGGAGGAAGAAAGCAGTGCTGGTTTGAACATATCTGTGAGGACTTCTGATGGACCTTATTCTAGCCTTTTTTTCTTAGTCCTGAGATTACTCTTCCTAATTTTAGCATTAAACAATTTATGTTGTTTTCAGAAAGATGAATTCTGTATAATGAAAGTAACCAACCTCTAAGAAAGCATTAGTTACACAGACCATCGGCTATTGACTGATTTTAATTAGTTGGATTCTACTTTTGTTTAACAAATTCACTTAGGAAATGCATTTATCCATTCGTCCTTAGTGTTGTTTCTTTGTTTTTAAAGATTGTCAATTATTTGAAAACCCCCATCCACTTCTTCCTCTGATCTTCCCCATCTTATCTGAATATTTATTGGATTACTAGGCTCTTTGAATGACGGATCAAATATATGAGCTGACAAAGGAAGCTCTAAAACGTCGATTGGGTAATACACCTTTGCAATATCTGTGTAATGGGTTTGGTACACCGCATACATTAGGGGTTGCATAGTTTGGGTGACATTATAAAGGGCAATATAATAATCAGCTTTACTAAGGATACTTCTGCTCGCAATAGGTTTCAGTCTGGTTGGTTAAGGAGATCATATTTAATGCCACTAATTTCCTAAAAACCACTGATGTAATAGTGTCCTGAATGCAGTTTATGTACATTTTGATATGTCTGTAGCACAAGTGTAGATGCTGACCAAAGGAGCACTGTTGCTGGTCAGTGGCCAGTTGAACATAGAGAACCATTTTCAGGGGTCTAGGTCAAAAACGTAGACTAATTACTGTATCCATGTGGATTACAAGAAGATATATGGATGAGAAATTCAACTGAAGAGTGAAAATGGCTTTTTTATAGCCTGCTCAGTAGCAGTTAAATATCTTCAAAGATGGTTGGTAGAGAACTGACACTGGTTTTTCAAGTCAGAAGAAGAATATGTAACTAGGAGGAACTGTTGTGATCTCAGCTGATTTACAATGTATAAAAACTACTGGAGCTGAATATCCCCAGTCTAAGCATATTTTTCACAACTCTGAAATGTCCAGAAGGCAATATGCTGACACTAAATAAAATACTTAACTAACTAAATATATATGATTATTTGGCTTGTAATGGGGTTTGTAATACTCTGCATCCTCTCACATTTTGTTTACCATAATATAATTATTATGATAGTATAGTGGCTTTTGGTAGCTTCATTTTATATTTCATTACATTTGACACAGCACTTGTGCATTTAACCATGGGAGTTTCCTCATTTACATGGCAATGTGGTCCCATGCACATTGTATGTAACGCTTTTCCTATGAACATGCTCTGTGTTAAAAAATATGGTCATGTGAGATGGCGTTTTGGACACGTGTACCTCTGTGAAAGCACACAGTGCCCTATTCACTAAAAAAGTTATGGATGGAGATTTACATCTTAATCTGAACGTACTTTTACATTCTCCGGCCAACACCAGATTGAAAAGGGGTCGGACTGAAGTTTAGGATCTGTTGTGTGTGCCAGGGCTTTCCTGGATACATACATGTTACACACAAAACAGGCCTGCTTGTATGCCAACATGAGCGTATGCAAATGTCAGGCTTACGGCTTAGAAAACTACGGGGCATATTATCAAAGAATAGCGATAAACATCGCTAAGCGCACTTAGCGCGTTTCTGTTTATCGCCGTCTATCACTGAATTACATCGCCGTGTTAGCGGCGTATTATCAACGCTTTGCTAACAGGCGATGTAATTCCAGCGATAGACGGCGAGAAACAGAAATAGCGCGTGAAATCCAGCGATGATTTCACAGCGCGATGGAGAAGCTTGCTGATAGGGGAGTGTGGACCTAACCAGTCAATCCACCTCCCATTATCAGTATAGCTAAGTCGATTCAAAAGCAGACGTTCAATACCTGCGATAACCACGGTTAGCCCAGCTTTTTTAATCGCTTCGCGGTTCTGGGGCCGCGTTGATAATAGAGCGAAGTTATGTCTGCGAGTGTTTCCATGACGTGTTAGTCAGGAACGCCTACTTTGCATGTCATTAGCGATATATATCGCTGACATGTAAAGTGGAAAAAAAACGACAGCGAACGCCTGTAATCCTGCGCTAACGCCTGTTAGCGCAGGCTTGTTAATAGGGCGATAAAAATATCGCCGCTTTTTTGGCAAGAATTGCCGCAAAAGTGGCGATATTGCCCTTGATAATATGCCCCGTAAAGTGGAAAAAAAACGACAGCTAACGCCTGTAATCCTGCGCTAACGCCTGTTAGCGCAGGCTTGTTAATAGGGCGATAAAAATATTGCCGCTTTTTCGGCAAGAATCGCTGCAAAAGTGACGATATTGCCCTTGATAATATGCCCCTACATTTTTTATGATTTTATTAACAGTGAGTGTGAGATTCTTCCATTATTTGCAGACATTATTTTCAGAGCTGTATTTGGACAACAAACTAGAGACATTACATTTTTAATTCCTCAAAAAGGTGCAAAGGGCTGAGCTTCCTGGCCATACAACCTCACATAAATCAGGCTTGAAAGAAAATAAAAAGGCAACATTTGCCTGTCTTCTATGTGCTTCTGTTACTGAAATACTAATAGCGTTCCAGAGCTATGATATGAGAAGCTGCACTGAAGTCCCCCCTTTCCTCTCCATAGAAAATCATTGGACAAGAGGGTACGAAGATTATCAAGGATTTAGGTAGGACAGACAGGAGTAAATGCTGATGTACCATCATTCAGCTGCAGACCCAATGGCATTTTGAGGAATGCTTTGATACTTACATGGCTCAGCATATAACGGGTTAGAAAATTCTAATAATCCTTTGGCCAATACAATAACCATGAGGCTGATAACTCATTGTTAGAAATTAGGTAGTGTCTAGAGTAATCTAATGGCAAGAGAAGGAATGTGTGATGTAAATGTCTTGTGGTGTTTTTGGTTTTCACCTTGTTTTATGTTATGACTGCTAAGATTACTTTAATAATATCCATCATTCTGATAAATGTGAGTTATATATGAATTGTAAATAATAAATAACCTTTTACTGTAAAATATTAGTGTGTCTACTGTTTCTTGGAGTCATGTTGGAGATCTGAATCAATACTCCTTTGCAGATTAGGGTTACAATGACCGGGTTGTCTGACTGATAATGCTTCTCATCTATATGAGCAAAGCTCATAGCGAGGAGTGAGAGGCACCTTCCTGTTTTCGTTTTCTCCTAAGAGGGAACGCTACATATAAATACTCTTGGGGTGTGGGAGATATATTCTGGTGTGCCCCACCTGAGAAATAGGGTTCACAACAAAATGCCAACAAATGTACACATTTTTGGGTGTTCCACAACTTCCAAGACAAACTGCACCTTGGAATGCTCACTTTCCATACCTTGAGTGGGATTTACATCCACATAATCCCCATGTTAATTACTGGCAAACATGAATAAGTAATAGTTGGTCAAAATTACCTTTGTGAAAGGTCTCCATAGTATAGAGGAAGCCATATGATTTCCCATAATCAATCTGCACAGGAAGGGACATCACTGAATTTCCCATCATCTATCTGGACAGGGAATGTCATCACTAGATTTTAATCGTCATCAATTTACACAGGAAGTGATATAATTAGTTTCCTGCCAAAATCGTATTTAAAAAAAAAAAGAAGTCAAGCAAGAGTACGTCCATCATGAATCTGCACAGGAAGTGAAATAGCTGCATTTCCCATCACCCATCTGAACAGAAAGTGACATCACTGCTGTCCCCCAAAACTGTCTTTTAAAGAAGGAGCCACGTAAGAGAACTTAATTTTCCATCATCCATCTGCACAGGAAGTGACATCACTGCATTTCCCAATATCCATCTGTACAGGAAGTGACCTCATTGTATTTCCCTTCATTCATTGGCAGAGGAGGTGATATCAATGCATTTCCCGTCATCGAACTGCACAGGAAGTGACATCATTGCCCTTCCCATCATCCATCGGAACAGGAAGTGATATCACTGGGTTCGACCAAAAACTGTTTTAAAAGAAAAGGCTATACAAGAAGACTTTATTTCCCATCATCCATCTGCATAGGAAGTAACATCACTGAATTTTTATCATCATCAATCTGCACAGGAAGTGATATCACTAGTTTCCTGCCAAAAAAGTATTTGAATGAAGACGCTAAGTAAGAGGACTTCATTTTCCATCATGAATCTGCACCGGAAGTGAGATCACTGAATTTCCTGTCATCCAACTGCATAGGAAGTCACATTACTGTATTTCCAATGACCCATCTTAACAGAAAGTGACATCACTGCTCCCCCCCAAACTATCTTTAAAAGAAGAAGGCAAGAAAGAGGACTACATTTCCTATCATCCATCTGCACAGGAAGTGACATCACTGCACTTTCCATTATCCATATACACAGGAAGTGACCTCATTATATTTTGCTTCATCCATGTTCACAGGAAGTGACATCAATGCATTTTTAGTCATTCACCTCCACAAGATGTGACATCACTTCCTGCCTTCCCTATATTTCAATTAACTCTTCATGACGTCCCATTGTCTGGCTGTCCCCAGCGAAAGGCAGACACAGACAAAGGTGTTACCTGTTTGGGCCTGTTATGGTCGGGAAGTGCCTTGGGTTAGAACCTTAAAAATGAAACTTGCAAAGAGAAATATAAGCATGTGCCTCAGCACCCATACACTATTCCTCACATCCACACCCTGATCTCGATGAACTAGAACTGATACAGCATTCGCACCACACATAGACCTGACATCATGTATCTCCCACTAACACATCCCAGACTCCTACTTTCCACAGGATACAGTATCCATTGTTTGACTGCGCACATCAGAAGGAAGGAGCCACAGCTATTGTTTAACACATGTTTCATTTCCTAGACCAATACTTTCCTGTAGAATCCTGAAATTGTCAGCCTTCAAAGCCCTCTCTCGCACAGATCTTGCTGATATACTCAACTCCTCAAAGCCATCCTTTTAAAGTACAGGTCTTACCCTCATCATTCATCAAAACTCTCACTGTGGATACTTTTTTGCCAATAGTTCCCAGTGTCAAAACCTCCCTCACTCAAGGCATCTTCCTAGAAACTCTCACAGCAGGCCAGACCCTCCCACTTCTAAATAAATCTGCACTCTACCCTGGTGACCTTGCTAACTACAGGCCCATCACTCACCTACAATTCATCCACAAGCTAATTGAAAAAGCAGACTATATTCAACTCAAATATTGCATCAAAGCTAAACATTACCTGCATGACTACCAGTCTAGCTTTAGACCACACTGCAACACAGAGATAGCTACCTTACCAATCAAAGACAATGCCCTCTTGACAACAGATGGAGTTGATCCCTGCCTCCTAATGTGGCTGTTCCTCTCAGTTGCCTTCAACACAGTCTACCACCTCACCCTCAAATGACCCTGGGGTCCTGAATGAGATTTACTAGCAATACCCTCCCCTGGCTCTTCTCATATTTTTCCAACTGACACCAGTTTGTTCACATTGGGCACCACACAGATCCCTATTACCTCCCACAGTAGTCCCCAGGGTTCCATACTGTCCCCTGTCAAATTCAACCTTTTTGCAGGAAACCCCAACACTGTGAACCTAGAATCTTGCCCCTTACATCTACACCTGATTTGATGTTTGCTCATTGTGGTATGATATCTCAGCCCCCCCAACACTGAAGTGGCCGTAACTTATGTTCTCTCAACATTTCCAAGGCACAGTAGCGCTTGCATGTACATTCAGTTCAGGCCCATTAGTCTTCTCCCACCTTATATCAGCCACCGAGTACATATGTACCAAAAGATATTGAGGCAATAGTTTAAAAATCCTTATCTCAACTGATCACACTTCAAACAAGATCTCGGGAGACTTGGGTAAGATCTTGACGGCCACATTGGGCATGACAGTATTTATACTGCACCCAGCATAATACACAGGTTTTGCCTCAATGATTTTGTCCTGGAAACCTTCCAATCTACGAGCTCCTCTGAATCCTTGAACTTACCTGACAACCTGCAGAGCATCTTCGTCCTTCTACCCTTATCAGAGGCAGCAGAATAGAGTCTTCATCCACAGATTTATTACAGAATCTGAAAAGGAAGAAAACAAGTGAGGCTAAGCATGTTTAACCTTTAAAGACATTATGCAGGGGTTTCGAGAATGGTCAGTATTTACCTAGGAACTTTGCAAATACTAATATATCACTCCAGAAAGGGTCCACATTGATGCCCGATTACTTGGGTAAGAACATTTATTCTACAGAATATTTGTGTTAGAAACAGAACTTTTACTGCATCATGGCACAACTCCAGTTACTAACAACAAGCATGATACTTTTATGTGAAGCAACAAAACATAACCTGGGACAGCCACATTTCTGGACAATTGGAAAGAGTTGTTGCATATATTAAAAGTAAGGTAATCAAGAGTGCTAAGATCATTATATGAGAAGTTATATTTTGAAGGCTGAATGCTAATAATATGTTTTATATTTGACATTGAGGGGAATCCAGTTTAAAAGACCTAAATTGATCATGCAATAGAAGGCATTCCCCTTCAAGAATAAGAAGAGGTTGGTTGTAAGAAAAGCAGTTGCTGACAATCATTCGTCATCATCCCAAGAGTGCATTCACAATTATAGAAACAAATGCAGGTAGGATGATAATAGATGCGACAGGAGAAGAAGTTTTGAGCTTCAAGAAAGCTAAGTTGAGCCAAAATAAACAAATACTTATGATAATTACATTGTGTTCCCCCAGGAACAAAATCTGGTTAAAACCCCAAAGCCCTTCCCTAAGCCTGAATATACTCTCTAGATGGAAATTCAGTTCTCCATTTAGGGAATCATGCATGAGGAGTCAGGCTCATATCATCTATAAAAAGGGTAGCGACACAGGCCCTCATAATGTAAGCGCTTGAGTCGTTCAGTAGTGACATCTTTACTTGGTGCTCTACCTACACATAACAGTATTAACATTCAACAATATGCCACTGATAGGCAACTCTTCTTGAAAGTCACACCTACTTCAGACATCCAACACCTCAAGCACTGCTTACACAACATCGAGACCTGAATGTCCCGCCCCTACCTAAAGCTCAGCTCAACCAAGGCAGACTTCCTGTTAATTGCCAAGAATGATAAAAAAATAAATACAAATGTAGCTCAATGACATGAACCTTGTTGGCTTCCAGCCTCAGCTTTCACTGAAATCCAAGTCACTTGAATTCACCTTGGACACCAACCTCACCTTCGACACCAACCTCAACCTCAAGAAACACATTGCCAAAAAGCATAGATTGCCTGACACAAGGTCTCACTTAATCAAAAAAGACATTTCCTAGAGAAAGCAACTTCTGAAAAGCTGTTCAAGCCCTCATACTCTCACATCTAGATAGTGGCCTCCCAGACTCCACAATGGCACCTCCTACAGACAACTATATGCTGTAGCATGTCTCTTCCAGGGTTTGAAGAAATATGATCATATCTTCCCCATTCTGATGGTACTCTGCTGGTTCTCCTTGCCAGCCCGCATCAACTTCAAAACTAGCGGCATAGTTTACAAAGCCATCATGAACAGCATCCCCACGTATCTTGCAGACAAGTTCACTATCTCTGGTGGTTTTTGGCCCATCTGCATCCAGGACATCAGCAGATAGCAGACTAAGAAGTGTAACAAAGAAAAAAAACAAGAAAACAGGCCTTTTCCATCTGTACACCGAGGATTTGAAATCACATCTTTGTTTCCACCAGGATCAGCCCAATACTGCTCTAATTTAGGAAAGTTTTGAAAACTTGCCTCTTTAAAGAACTCTACAATAGAAGGTATTAACCATCAGTGTCCCATCGTCCTTTCCTATTACTTGTTGACTTTGTGCTTGACTTTGAACCCCTACAGTTCTCCGTTGCCTTTCAACTAGGTATGTAAAATAGAAATGCCATATTGTGAGGTCCTCCTCATCAAATGCAAACCTACCTCAACTTTTGCATTAACTGTCTCCTTCTTTAGAAACTACCACCTAGCAATGGAACATTCCCAAACACCTTTCTATACACCGTTTCAAACCTGTTTACAAAATATTCAAAACCCTGCATATTTATTTACCTTAACATATGGTTTGGCAAACTTAACATGTCCCATCTAAGAGCAATCCTCACAGGTTTAGACATGCTCAACCTACAACAGCTCATTCCCAACCCTACACATATTAAAGGGCACACATCAAATGTCATTTTTGGCAACTCTGACCTAGACACATTTTCAAAGAATTGCACTTTGTCAGTCAACCATCTGGTTGTCTTCCAATACAAGTCTCCTCTACTCATGTTTGGTGAAAGAAGGGGTTCAAAACCATTAAGGTACATGTTATTGAGCCAGGTTAGTACTGTACCTTGTTTATTGTTCATGGCAACTAACAGAAATTCAGTCTTGGTTAGGGTGATCTTCAGGTAGTTGCTGCAGATCCAGGTCAGGACGATGTGCAAAGCAGAATTTGACGTGTTGGATATCTGAAGCAGCGGAGACTTTCAAGTAGAGTTGTGTATCATTAGCATGTTGGTGAATCTTGATGGTGTTATATGTGAGTACAGCGCCAAGCAGCTTCATGTGTATGTTGAAGATGACTTTACAGGCGATAGAGATCTTTTGTGATGAGATGGGCCTATGTGAACAAACTGGTATTGTTTGGAAAGATAGGAGGTGAACCAGAGAAAACGTCGTCAGTGAATCCCATTTGACAAATCAGGGTGATAGCATTGTACTTTTCTGTGGAGTGAGGAATAAGTGGGTCAAGCAAAGGGTTATGCAATGATTGATTGTTTTGAACAGAATTCTGATTCTGTTTGGTGACTGCTGTGATGGTGCTAGTATAGTTCCCTAGGCTGGTGTGATGAGCTGTGTGTGTGTTAAACAGAGTAACTATAGTATCCAGAGGTCCTTAGAAGTTCTGTTTTTGTTTCATTTTCTTTCCTGTCTGCACATATTTAATTGTCAGCAAGGTATTTAGTGTACTTTGGTGCTAACGACATTATCCTGCACCTGAGTGCTGTAATTTGAGTGTGGATCTTCACATAGCTTACAAAAACATTGTTGAAGTTGTTTAGAAGGGTATTGGTGTTGGACATAGAGTTGATAGTATGAGGGATGAATGCAAGCATTAGGTAGTCTATGGAGAAGTCTTTGAAGGATGCTACGCTTAGAGAAACGGATGGGAAAGTGGTCGATCCACTTCAGGGGTATGGGTAATTGTCAGTTGATTTTGGTGATGTTAAGAAGACAAGGTCATGGATGTGGCCTTTGGACTATGTTGGTCATGTAACATGCTGTTCTATGTTAAGTGTATCAATGAGGTGAAAGAGGGAGTCTCTTTTTCTTTTTTTTTTTTAGGTTGTGCTGTCTGGGAGGTTGAAGTCACCCAAGGGAATAGTGTGGGCATGTCAAATGGATGAGGTGGTGAGATCTGAATCAATGAAGTCCTTGTTCTGCCCAGAAGACCTGTTTTCAACTAATGGTTGTTGAATGGATTGTATAGTTGCTGTGATGGGTCTGCCAGGAGGATCAAGCAAAGTGTTTGGTATCTTTAGGAGTAAGGATAATGCTGCAATGCTGAGACATTCTTTAAATAAGATACCTTTATTTTCGATAATGATTGTTCTTCATAAAGTTTTGAATCCAACTGCAGGATCATTTTGGAGTTGTTAAAAAGGAGATTAATCTTATACAGTAACTTTGAGTTCATAGAGATTGATTTAAATTATTGCCAATGTGCTACCATTATCGGCTAACCGCATATTGATGGTGTCATTAGAGCTCTATTTCGTTAAGTACGAATGTTCTATTTGTGTGGTATTGCATCTCTGTTTGTTTGTGTTGTAGATGAGATATTTTCAATCGTCAAATGCCAGTTTTTCAATCAATTCTAGTGCTTTGTGACTTTTAGATGCTTCTTAAATTTCTTGTACTCAGCACATTGCACTGCCTGGTGTTACTGTGGGTCAGATAGGCATTACATGGGTAGTGCAGGGGTGTTCACGTACATCCACCCATGTATTTTGTGTACAAATAGATATGCACAGTCTTCTTCAGGCAGACACACTAGGAGGTATATTTATTAAGAAAATATGCAGCGCAGCACAGCAAGTTCCCTTACTGCACTGTGCTATGCTTCTCTGCTCTGCACTCCGCTGCATTATAGGAAAATGGCAGGAATGCACTGTACTTAACAATATATGGAGCATTCCTGTAATTTCCAGATGCTAGTGCACAATGTGCTGCCGAGCGCCAACGCAAGCACCCTTTCAGCATGGTGCACGGGGGCCTGCATTGTAAGCAGGATTATTTTTATGCAGGAAGGGGACCTTCCTGCACAAAACCAATTTCCTGAAGCACTTTCCTCTTTCAATGTGTCCTGCAGAATGCAGCACACATGTAAAGAGGAAAAAACAAGGAGAAACAATTTCTCCTCATTACACCTCCCCTGGGGAGGCATAGCATTTTTATGTATTCCCAGGTTTTCCATTTTTGGCAAATCTGGGAATACGCCAACATCCATGGGTGGATGCATGGGAAAACCCAAGCTCCACCTGTGGAATGCCTTTCTGGGGTAGAGTAACACAACACAGCAATTTGTTCAAATCTTAGAAGTTCCATGATGAGAAAGTCAAAGTGCCTCTGCGCTGTAGCGTTTCAGTCAGAACAAGTTGCCTCCAAAGCCTGGTGGCCCAGCATTCAGTTTTACTCATCTTGCTGGAGTGGAGGTTCGGAGTGCCCTGCCATGCCTCTGTGGCCTGGCAGTGAACAGAAGTCTGGATGCTAAGGTAGAGGTGTCAGGCATCTACAAATTCCTCGGCCTATGCGGTGAGTCTCTCTGAATCGGCTGGCAGGATTTGGGCCCTCCTGGATTGTTGGGTAGTTGAATCATAGCTTTTCCTCTGCAGGCAATGGCTTGCTTCTCCTTCACACCTGCATGCCCCAGGGTGATGGCCTCTCACTTCATCTTGGCCCTCTTCTGGCATACATGCTTCATAAAGCCATATACAGGTAAACCGCCCGTTTAGGTCACATCATTGCACAAGGCGATGGGCCTCTTCTCAATAGAGCAATGCATCATTGCGACAGCCCTCAGTCATCACCACAGCCCCCACCTGGTATACGGAGGCCATGGGCAGCGCACAGGTTTTCTACATTCACTTTGTGCAATTCAGCCACTAAATAGGCATCTCTTTATTTCTCCTATTTCACATCAAAGGGTAATGTTTTGTTTTTAATTCTTAGCGCATGAGGTTAGAGTGTGGCTGCCAGGCAGAAGCCACATGAATGTCAAGTGTTAAGTGCATCTATATGTGGACTGTATTCTTATTAGTCATGGGCAACATTACAGCCTATCAAACACAGAAGAGAGATCTGCCTGGGATCACTCAATTTAGTGAAGCTGGCAGTCTGTGATTGATCTCAGGTTTTCTGCTTTTGTTTGTTCATTTCAGCCATTAGATGGTCATTTCTTTATTTCTCCTGTTTACATCAAAGGTTAATGCTTTGTCTTTAATTCTTGGCACATGAGGTTGGAGCATGGGTAGCAGGAAGATGACGCAACTGTGCATTTTTCACTTTCAAATAAGGACTGCCTTACATAATTCTGCTTGCTTCTCCATGACCCAGATTTTTTAATTTTGTGCAGAATTATATAAATATATCACACTACAACAAAAAATTATTTCCAAACATTTGAAATTCTGTGCTTTATTTGCCACTTCCAATCACTAAATGTTGAAGAGCTGTTTTTCTCAAAAGGAAGACAAGTTGCTTTTTTGTAAAGTTGCTGTTTTGCAAAGTTGTTTCACTGCCGGGCTATGGGTGGTCTTTTTTGTTTCCCTTCTAACACCTACCTACAGCAGCAATGCTGTAAATTTTGCGATGTACTGTATTATAACACAATCACATGTGTCTAAGAGACTGATGTAATTCAGAGTTTGCTATGTATGAAATGAAAGATCATGTGTACTTACTTAGGCTGGCTCCTCTAGGATGAAGTTGCAGTGAAAAGGCGAGCCCACAGGTCAGTGTTACTGTAAACAAGTAAGTCAAGTAGACTATCTGTACTGTACCATGTTGGCAGTGTAACATGTCTAGGGTAGGCAAAGATCTTATTAACCAGCGTAGTCTAGTGTAGTTTCCGATTACTGGCCATAGTTTGTGGGGTCTCTCATTGTTCCCCCATGGGTGGTCGGTCTTTTGCTTACTTGGCTCCTTCACTATGGAATTCACTCCCCCTACAACTCCGCCACAAAGCTATTTACTGCAAGTTCCGAAAAGACCTAAAAACGTGGTTATTTAACCACTAGAGTTCTTTCCTTTTCTTTCTGGCGTGGGTCCGTAGGCGCCGGGAAACCTCCGGGTAGCTGTGCGCGATATAAATTTAATAAAAATAATAATAATAATAATAATCTCCCCAAATGGGTAGTTTTTCTATGCAATCTAGCAATATTTCCTTCTGAAGGCCACTATTTTCCTGAGAGTGCTGGTTAGGGCTGAAAATGCATGTGCTGTTTTCTTGCGAGCTACCTTTATCACTATTTCCTTCTCATCCTTGGATACTGGGTGGCTTGCACTTATTTTGATGCAGAGCTGATTCATCTTACTGTGAAATTTATGGTCCATTCTTTGTGTGGGTATTTTGGTTGTACTGATTTCATGGTGAGCTGTCAGGCTGCGCTGATGACTGTGAGGGTGGATTAGATATAATTATGCCAGCAATAATAACATGAGAGATGTCTACTGCTAAATGTGGGGGTGTCATTTTGGGAAGCAGTGCGTAATTTCTAGAAACATAAATGCAGAGCCGCAATTATTTCTTAGGGTCCTATTGCTGAATGTCAAGGTTGCCATAACCTTTGGGCCTGATTCACAGAACTAACTTACGTCAAAAACGTAAAGTTAGTACTTTTTGGTACTCACAGAATACACTTACTCATTTTGGTATTCACAGAATGAACTTACTCATTTCGGTATTCACAGAAGTTAGTAGTCCTAACTTTAGGACTCTAACTTTAGGACTCCTAAATGCCTTCTGTGAAAATCGAAAGTCTTAAGTTAGGATTTTTCTCAGTTTAGGAGTAGTAAAGTTAGGACTCCTAACTTTACTACTCCTAAACTGAGAAAATCCTAACTTTAAGACTTACGGTATTCACAGAAGGCATTTAGGAGTCCTAAAGTTAGGAGTCCTAACTTTACTACTCCTAAACTGATAAAAATCCTAACTTTAAGACTTTCGGTATTCACAGAAGGCATTTAGGAGTCCTAAAGTTAGGAGTCCTAACTTTACTACTCCTAAACTGAGAAAAATCCTAACTATAAGACTTTCGGTATTCACAGAAGGCATTTAGGAGTCCTAAAGTTAGGACTACTAACTTCTGTGAATACCGAAATGAGTAAGTGTAATCTGTGAATACCAAAAAGTACTAACTTTACGTTTTTGACGTAAGTTAGTTCTGTGAATCAGGCCCTTTGTATTTAATTCTACACTTGCTTTTTTCATCACCTTTTCTCCATTCACCGTTGTTTTTCTATCTCTCTTTCTCCTTTCTTCCCTTTCTTTCTTTCTATCTTGTTTTAGGTCATGGTCTACCTGAGGTCAATGAAAAATGAGCCCCAATCTCCTAAAATGAGTGTGGGTGCCCACTACAGACACAATAAGTGGTGGGTAAGTCTTCGCGTAGGAGAGTGGTCTCACCTCTGGAGAGCGTAGGCAGCTAAAAGCATCTACATGGAAATGTGCTGCATATGGAATATTAAGCCTGGTGGAGTTAGTTTGTTCAATTCCTAGGTAAAGAAAGCATTACGCTGACAAAAGGCAACACTGTTTTAAGTGTAGCTTACAAAAGTGTGAGTCTTCTGTCTAAATCAGGAGTCAGAATGTACTCAGCATAGTCCTGCTAATAATATGTGTGAGGTCTTCTTGTGTTGTCACTTCCTGTAAAGTCATGGGCTGAGATGCAACTTCCTGTGATGTCACATGCCGTGATGTCACGCACTTGGTTAGTCCCCCTCTTCCAATGTTAGTACTTGTGCAGTGAAATCTATTATTTCATAAGTTCCATGTTGCGTATTTATCTTTTTTCAAAATTGCTTTATTAATTCAATTTGTTTTTATGAAAAAAATATGCTTTTGTGTGGATCACAGATGCTTTATTTGAATCTGAAATTCAATCACCACAAGGAGAAGTAATTCCACAACAGTCCATTTTTTGTCACCAATGCATTTTGGGCTGTGCTAGCCCTTCATTAGGGGGATTGACTGCAAACAAAGCAAAATTGATTGTTAACCACACAATCAGCAAACCACAAAAGGCACCACACATTGTGAACATGCATACTAAAATATGCCACTGGATTCAAGCTATCCTGGCTGCTGAGGGGTGAAACACCGAAACCGGTCCTAGGATGCTTGTTTCTGGTCCAGGGAGGACCTGGCTTGGCAGTTCGGGCTGGACTGTTCCCATGAGGCACAGGGTCAAAACAAATTTGCATATGGCGAGGTCAAAACTGGGGTAGCATGGTGAGCAAGAGAATGATGGATTTAACCCAGATCTCTTGACTGGGGGTGAATGTTTTGATTTGTTCTGCATTCGGTCCATCAATTGTGTGTCTTTTGCTTTCTTGCCCTAAGTGTGCCAGGTGTGCCCAGATGTGGGTGAGGGCTCACTGTGCCACTGGATTTAAGATATCCTGGCTGATGAGGGGTGAAACCCTGAAACTGGTCCTAAGATGTTTGTTTCCAGTCCAGGGAGGTCCTGGCTTGGCAGTTTGGGCTGGACTGTTCCCATGAGGCACAGGATCAAGACTGGTTTGCATATGGCCAGGTCTAAACTGGGGTAGCATGGTGAGCAAAAGAATGATGGATTTAACCCAGATCTCTTGACTGGGGCTGAATGTTTTGATTTCTTCTGCATTCCATCCAGCAATTGTGTGTCTTTTGCTTTCTTGCCCTAAGTGCGCCGGGTTTGCCCAGACGTGGGTACCGGGCTCACTGTGCCACTGGATTCAAGCTATCCTCGCTGATGAGGGGTGAAACCCTGAAACTGGTCCAAGGAGGCTTGTTTCCGGTCCGGAGAGGACCTGGCTTGGCAGTTCGGGCTGGACTGTTCCCATGAGGCACAGGGTCAAGACTGATTTGCATATGGCCAGGTCTAAACTGGGGTGGCACGGTGAGCAAAAGAATGATGGATTTAACCCAGATCTCTTGACTGGGGGTGAATGTTTTGATTTGTTCTGCATTCTGTCCATCAATTGTGTGTCTTTTGCTTTCTCGCCCTAAGTGTGCCGGGTATGCCCAGACATGGGTCCCGGGCTCACAGTGCCATTGGATTCAAGCTATCCTGGCTAATGAGGGGTGAAACCCTGAAACTGGTCTTAGAATGCTTGTTTCCAGTCCAAGGAGGACCTGGCTTGGCAGTTCGGGCTGGACTGTTTCAATGAGGCACAGGGTCAAGACTGATTTGCATATGCCAAGTCTAAACTGGGCTGGCATGGTGAGCAAAAGAATGATGGATTTAACCCAGATCTCATGATTGGGGGGTGAATGTTTTGATTTGTTCTGCATTCTGTCCATCAATTGTGTGTCTTTTGCTTTCTTGCCCTAAGTGCGCCGGGTATGCCCAGACGTGGGTCCTGGGCTCACTGTGCCACTGGATTCAAGCTATCCTGCTTGATGAGGGGTGAAACCCTGAAACTGGTGCTAGGATGCTTGTTTCTGGTCCAGAAAGATCCTGGCTTGGCAGCTCGGGTAGGACTGTTCCCATGAGGCACAGGGTCAAGATTGATTTGCATATGGCCAGGTCTAAACTGGGGTGGCATGGTGAGCAAAAGAATGATGGACTTAACCCAGATCTCTTGACTGAGGGTGAATGTTTTGATTTGCTCTGCATTCCATCCATCAATTGTGTGCCTTTTGCTTTCTTGCCCTAAGTGTGCCGGGTATCCCCAGACGTGGGTCCCTGGCTCACTGTGCCACTAGATTCAAGCTATCCTGGCTGATGAGGGGTGAAACCCCGAAACAGGTCCTAGGATACTTGTTTCCAGTCCAGGGAGGACCTGGCTTGGCAGTTCGGGCTGGACTGTTCCCATGAGGCACAGGGTCAAGACTGATTTGCATATGGCCAGGTCTAAACTGGGGTGGCACGGTTAGCAAAACAATGATGGATTTAACCCAGATCTCTTGACTGGGGGTGAATGTTTTGATTTGTTCTGCATTCCTTTCATCAATTGTGTGTCTTTTACTAAAATAGAGTGCCAAGTTCTGAGAGGTAAATCTCATTACCGAACGCCAACCTTTGACATACTTTGTGTATCATAACCAACGGTACACCATGGTGACTATGGGCCAGATGTATCAAGCTAAATTGCGATCGCAAACGGTGAAATTCGCAGAATTTCACCCTTTGCGATTGCAAAATTGTAGTGTGCAATGTAGGAAAGAAAAACCCATTCGCAAAATAAGAAATCGCTAAAATAGATTCCAATCTTTTTGCGATTTCTTATTTTGCGAATATGAACTTACCGACTCCCAAATTGCGACTCGCTTATTGCGAATTCGCAAATAAGAATTTGCAAATAAATATATGAAAAATCGCAAATAGTTATTTCAGTGAAAATCCCTATTTGCGATTCGCAAATTACCACCAACTCAAAGAAGGTGGTAACCAGGTGCACACTATTTAAACAGGCCCAGAATGCCTCACAATCTTCCACAATGGCAGCCCTGTATCTCATAGCGAGGAGGATGCGGATACAAGCAGCAGCACAGAGAAGGAGGAGGCGACAGGAACGCATATACAGAGTGCGCATTACCCTGTTCCAGCAGACAGAAGAAGAAATACATGATAAGTACAGGCTAGACTCAGCTACCATACTAGACCTGATAGATGACCTGCATCCAATACTGGAGCATCAGACCCGCAGGACCTAAGCCATTCCTACAAATGTGCAGGTCCTGTGTTCACTGCACTAACTTGCATCAGGGAGTTACCAGGGGGTGATAGCTGTAGCTGGAGTGGTCTCCCAAAGTTGCCTGTCACGCTTTTTCAATTCTTTCCTGGATGCCATGCTTCAAAGAATGCACCATTACATCAGGTTTCCCACTACGCAACTGGAACTGCAGAAGACTAAAATGGATTTTTACCAGATGGCACAATTCCCACATGTCATTGGGTGCATTGATGGGACACATATCGCAATCTGTCCCCCACTCAGCCAATGAGTATGTGTATCAAAACAGGAAATCATTTCATTCCATCAACATCCAGGTCATTTGTAATGCCTCACACATCATCACTGATATTGTTGCCAAATTTCCGGGTAGTACGCATGACTCTTACATCTTCAGGCATAGTGGAATCTATACACGTCTCACTGGGGGAGAATTTGGAGAAGGATACCTGCTAGGTAAATGCATGTCACTCACTCTGATGGACACCTTGGATGTGTTGAAATTGGCCTGTGATTAATGTATTTTTCCTTTCTCATGTAGGTGACAGCGCTTATGCAGTGCGTTCATTTATACTCACCCCATATCTCAACCCAACTACCCCAAATGAAAGGAGATACAATGCAGCCCATAAGTCGACGTGCAATGTGGTGGAGCGGACCTTTGGACTGCTGAAGAGTAGGTTCCGCTGCCTACACAAAAGTGGAGGTGCACGGCAGTACCGCCCAGAGATATGCTGTAAAATCATTGCTACCTGTGCCATGCTACACAACCTGGCTACAAAAAATGGAATCCCATTGGACATCACAGATTCTGACTCAGAGGATGATGATGACCCACGGCCACCTCGCAGAGCAGCAGGTGGTGTAGGTGCCGCAGATGGGAGACACAGACGTGATGAGATCACACGCAACTATTTCTAAGTGAGTAATGAGACAAAGATAAAAATGACTGTTGCAGAACTGTGTTTTATTGGCCTTGACATCAGGTAATATGTGTGCACACAGCCTCACAATCCTCACCACTGTGTGCCTTGAGTTGCACATCATAGCATATTCACACTCCATGCACATTTACAACCCTTTTACTGTTCTTTCATGGGTTACCTCACCCATTTGCATGTCTCTGCCACAGCATTAACTATTTTTTGCGCCCACGCGCAGCACTGCTATGGTCAGTGTTCACACTGCCCTCCCTTGATGAGGGTTCTGCTGCTGTCCCTTGCCTTGCACTCCGCCGTCTGGGCTCAGTGACAGGTGGAGTGATGCTGCTGCAGCTTGAGACCTCCTCACTGTCCCCAGCACCCAGTGCACCTGTGGCAGCTATGTTTGCTGTCTGTAGCTGGTCGACAGCATTGGTGACCTGCACCAATCCCCTTGCAACATCCTGGCTGCAGTGGGCAATTTCCACCTGCATGGAGATGGTGCGTCTGCTTAGGACTGCTGTGGCATTGCAAAGACGGTTGACCGTCTTTGTGTACCCATCCATGGGGCTAAATAGGCGTTGCTTTTCACGGCGCCTTGAGCCATGTTCCCTCTGCATGGTGGTGCATAGCTGTTGCATTGCTACAGTCATGTCCTTCATGCTCTCTGTATTTGCCCTCTGACCCTCTGCAACTGTGTTGTTCAGATCACGTATGCCATCCTTGATATCCCTCATGTTATGATTCAGGGATACCAGCTGCCGTTGCATTGATCTCAAGCTTCTTAATTGCAGCCACTGCACCTTGACCATGGTGCCCTCAAGACCAGAGAAGACAGTGGATTCCTCCCCCTGCTCAGCAACACTTTGTAACCTTGCTCTGCTTCTGAGGCTACTGGTGTTGCTACGCTGCACATGAGACTGATGAATTGGACGCTGTGCTAGCTCTTCAGGCATGGACTGTGGATCTTTCTGTGTCTCTTCCACTCCTCCCTCCATCTCCTGTAGTGGTGCCACAGTGTACCTGCTTGGTCTTGGTGCAGGTGTTGTTTCTGTGCTTGTGTGAGACTCTTCCTCCCCTGCATGTTGTTGTTGCTCAGGTGCGTCATCTATCAGGGTGTCTTCTGCCTGTGGCGCAGGTTGTCCTGTGAATACAAGATAACCATTTACTGTGTGTCCTTCTTTCTGTTTTATTTTTTTTAAATGTACATTATTTAGTATTCACACAAACTGTGCTTAGCTTGCTTATTGACTGGTGTGAGTACACTGCGGATATGTTTCTCTGTGTTACTGCTTTGCTATCTAATGTTTGGGACTGCATCTCCCATGACGCATTGCTGGGTGTTAACAAAATGTGGTCTGGAGTGGCTATCTTACTGGCTCATTGGGTCATTTAGGAATGTGGAGTTAGGAGGGTGATGGCTCAGGGGAAAATTTGCATGCATCTTACCTTGTCTGGTGTTGTCTGTGGCTGAGCTGTCAACATCTCCTATGCCAATTATGCTTTCTGGCTGGGGGTGGACTCCACCATGTCATCCAGGGGTGTTGTCGCTGGCTCTGTGGATGGTCCACCACCTGTTTTTTTTGCATCCTCAAGCCTTTTAGCAACCTTCTCTTTAGCCCTGGAGCGCAAGTCGTACCAGCGCTTCCTTAGGTCGTCAATGGAGCGCTGTGTGACCCCAATTGCATTCACTTTGGCTTGTATTTCCAGCCAGATCTTCCTCTTCTCAGATTCTGGTACGTGCAGAGACTTTTTCCCGAAGAGTTGCTCATGGCTCTTCACCATTTCCTCTATGAGGACCTCCAATTCCTTTTCACTAAATTTATGTTTTCTTTTCCTTGCTGCAGGCTCCTTTCCCTTCTCTTGTGTGTCCATTCTGTCAGTTTGTGCCTGTCTTAGCACTCCTGATGAGCTCCTGAAGGTGTGATCCTGCTCTTAGCCTCTCCCACAGCCTCAGGCACTCTGAAACAGCATGGGCAGGATCACTTCCTGCTTGTTGATGTCATCAGACTGCCCCTGAATTGCAGATTCGCTAAATTGCGATTTTTTAAATTTGCGAACTCGCAAATACCGAATCTGTAATTGCGATTCGGTATTTGGATTTGCTATTTTTAAGGAATCGCTAAATATTAGCGATTTTCTTCAGACATAGTGATTTGCGATTCGCAAATAGCGATTCGGTAAAAATCGATATTTGTGAATCCCAAATTTGGTTTTTCATACATCTGGCCCTATGTCTTTTACCAGATAACACTACTGGGGAAAATTAAAACAATAAAGTTATCAACTTAAATGAGCCTATAAAACCACAGGTGAATGTGTGCAAATGCAATTCCGCTATGTCATTAAGTTGTACCCCATATAAATCCTAAACTGTGCTTTGCCAACTTTTTAAACGGTTACCCATCACATTATTTATTACACTCACCAAAAGCCATGATTAAACCACTACTAGTTGAAAATTAATCGCTATTTGGTCCATTCCCATGAGCCACCTTAAAAGCGAAACGCAGTGACCCTCTTGAATATAAACAATGATGAGGCTCTCATATTTTTATACTAACACAGCAGCCATATAAGAGTGGTAAACTGCAGCATTTACATCAATAATACTCTTACCGAGTGCAGAGTAGAAATTGAATGGTAAGTCAACCAACCTCCAGGAAGATGTTGCAATTTACAGCACCTGACTGCTAGGGGTTGTCACTTCAAGTGATACAAGACACAAAGTCCAAAAGAACAAACTTCAGGATCGGGTCGGGGGAAGAACATGGCGGCCGCTAACTAAGCAGCCGCTGCCACCGGAGGCAGCTACGCCCTGTCTTTACGCTAATACGATGTGAGGCTGAGATACCATCACCTGCTCACTCGCATTTCTATCGGCATCTTTATCGGCATTACCTGTGAGTTTTTCCGAATCGTTCCAGGCTTTCATCTTCCTTTCTACCGGCGCTTTCGACCGGAGGACTGTATTGCGGACACCGCTTACCTCCTGGATGTGTGTAGGTGTGTTTGGTGATCGCTGGTTTGCTGCCGCCCTGGAGCTAAGGAGGGGCCGCAGGGCAGCGGCTCGCGGGCTCCTACGGACTGATTCAGGCAGAGGCGGAGACAGCATAGCACAGCTTTCTACACGCAACCGGGCCAGCGTGTTCCTACCTTCCGAAGGCGAAGACATCGAGTTACACCCACAGCTACAGCAGTTTCCACCGCTACAGGATCAGGTGCAGAGGGGACAGGGTGAGGGGCACCGTTCATCTGCTCCAGGTATGGCTAAATTGACTACAGAGGGCGGTAAGCTAGTGCTTACTCCCTCACAGCCGCTGCAGCCGGGTGTATCCACCCGGACTCAGGATATCCAGGGGGTAAGGGAGACCCCAATTATTACATCTATACCTACAAAACATAAAAATAGGAAGGGAAGAAGGCACAGTGGTGAGGCCAGGGGGTTGCAAAGGCTAAGACAGACTTAAAGAGCAACTCCAAAGCGCAAAAAAAAAACCAGATTGGAAAGGCTGGTGTTAGTGGGAGTCTCAGTGGTAGTGGCAGCTCACCTCAGGTAAATGAAGAGGACGGGAATTCACTTTTGAATACACCCCCTGACTCAAAGAGGGCTGGCAATTTTTCCACTTTTCAGTACGGTGAGGTAAAGGGCAGGAGTATTAAAGCAGGGAGGGCAAAAAATCACTTTACAGAGACAAGACTTAAGATTACACCGTCCCTGCGGTCCTACTTTAAGGTTCAGCCACTAGTCCTAGATGTCGCTGAGCAAAGAGAAGCTCTAAGGAGGCGCCTAAAAGGTCAGTTAGAGTCCTCATCAATCTTTAAGAAAATGGACACGATAGACAGACCCCTGGCAGGTGGGCAGATTCCCTCTGAAGTGGCTATAGTAACAGCCCAAATAGTTTCGACAGACCCAAATTCAGCTTCGGCCATTGACAAGACTCTTTCACAAATGGATAATTCCGGCTGCTCGACTACGTCAGATAATGATACCACAGAAGGTCAAAAAGCTGTCGAAGAACAGGGAACTAGGAGGTCTTCAGTGGCTTCTTTAGAGGCCCTTTTCTCCTCCTTGTCGGTGGACTTAAAAAGAGGCTTCTCCGTTTCTGAGGCAAACCAAGGTGAGATTCGACTTTTTTGTGAGATATTAGACAAGAAAATTGATCTCCTAAATTCCAAAACGGAGGTTCTGGAAAATTCTGTCGCCGAAATTAGAGACGAGCTGGTGGTGGCTAGATCAGACATCGCTACGCTCAAGAAAGAGGAGACAATACTTCGCGATAGGCTCGAGACGTTAGAAAATAACTCACGTGAGGAATAACCTGCGTCTCCTGAATGTTCCAGAAGGGAGGGAAGGAGAAGACATCAAGTCCTTCATTGTCACTCTCATAAAGGAATCGGTCCAGATCGAAGAATCGGCTGAAGAACTGAAGAAAGACATTCAGAGGATTCACAGAGACCCTTTTCGGAAACATCCTAATCGGCCGAAGCCAGAAAAATCCTCATTAACTTTTTAACATTTTCCTTGAAGGAGAAGATACTTAACTGTGCCTTAAAACAAAAGTCCCTGAAACCTAGAGACTTTGCCTATGAGATTCGTTCAGACTTGGCTCGAACAACTTTGGACAGACAATGGGAGCTGGGCAGGAAAATGGACGACTTTAAAAAGCTAGGTGCGGTTGTCCAGTTAAAATTTCCTGCACTCCTGAAGGTTATGCACAATAATAAGATGCATAACATTAAAACAGTACAGGAGGCAGATGAGCTGCTCGAAAGTCTGGCCGAAGCCACAGCCACAGCCACAAAGTAGCCTAGCTATAGAAACTCATATAGGCTTTTTCCGTTTTAGGCTCTCTTTTCCCTTTCTTCTTGTCTTTCTGACTCATTAGGGTTCAACCTATTATAGGTTTTCATGTTACTTGTTTTTTTTTTTTGTTTTTTAATACGCACTACTTAAACGCCCGGTAAATTAATTATAAATAAGTTAAATTTAAGAGATTAGAGATATCCTTCTTGGAAATTGGAATTGGTAAACTCAGCTTCTTGTTTTTGTATACAAGTAAGGGAAGGATAGGGCTGGCTGCCCCGGCAGGCAGAAGCTGGACTATTAGTCCAGGTAAATGGGGGCAGGGTTCTTCAGGGGTGGGGTAAGGGGGGAGTTGTAGGGGGTGCACTGGGTGGGGAGCATTAGGGATAAAAAGAAAATACATTTTCCTCATTCGCCTTTTAGTTTTGTCTACCCATCTTGGTTACGCTTGGTCTGGGACCATCAGTATGGTGTACATAAGTCTCTGTTGTTTAAACCTCCATGACCATTATCCAGCTTTTATCTTGGAATATCAATGGCCTGCGAGTAAAGACCAGGAGGGCAAAAAGTTTGCAATACCTTAAAGATTCCCCTGCTCAGATCATTATATTGCAGGAAACGCATCTTTTAAAAGGGGAATTGGTGGAATTTTTGCAAATTAAAATGGGTGGAAAGAAAAAAGAAAAAAAAAGACACAAAGTCCACACTGAAGACAAAAATTGACACAGTTGTTCTAGACGTGAACCTGCTGTGAGATGACCATAGGAAATTAATGGAACATGCAGATGACACTGAATCAGTACTGACAGCAATAAGCCCCACGGTGAAAGAACAAGCCCAGCTACAGAGAGTAACAACAGAAATGGAAAAGTTCCAGGCTACAGCTGCAGATGCTGAAGGATGCTATAAGCATAAAATAGTCTACTCATAGTGCTACCCGAATTGGCAGAAAGACCCAGTACAGAACTTTTCTTCAAGCAATGGCTTTGGAGACGGTGTTGGCTGGCAGATCACCTAAGTACTTCTCCATTGAAAGGGTGCACAAAACTCTGGGGCAGCCACTGCAAATTGGGGCACCACCTCGCCCATTCATTGCAAGGTTGCCCAACTACTGGGACAGGGACCTAATACTGCAGCTTTTCCGGCCCAAATGAACTCAGCAGTTTGAGTGCAAAACAGTGACCACTTAATCAGACTACACGGCAGAGGGCTGTATTTCGGTACAGCCCAATTTCGATTTGATGGTAAAACAAAAAACTACGTAAACTGGTCCAGAAATATGCCCTCGTTTTTCAGCAAAGCAACTGGTGGAGTTGTCGATGCACGTCTTCCAATCTCCTAAGGATGCATGTTCCTCGCTGTCATCCAAGGGTGCAAACATATCGAGGGAGGATAAGCCAACAGAGAGGAGACTGGAAGGCAACAAGTCAAGTGGAAGACAACCGGACTGCACGCAATCAGCCCTCAGTGGTGCAAGCCTCCAAGGCAAGAGTGCAAGTGGTATTGGCAGTAACACACTACCACAAAAACCTGTGTGAGGTGTTGGGATCGGATCATGGATCGGATTCAGAGAGAGGAACCAGAGAGTCTAGTGCCTATGGTGGGGTGCGACAACAGGGCATAATGCTGACTCCCAGAACTGAGGCAGGGGCCTGGACACGGCAGCCATAGGTAATGCTACCAGCAGGATGGATGGGTGGTAGAGGGATGAACTTCAACTTTCACCATGGAACACTACTCAATTCTTAAATGGACTTTGACACAAATCTTTCTACTGTTTTCTTTTGCTATCAGAAGTTCACAGTTGTTGACATTGGGTATGGCAAATGCCCTTCCAGGGTAGAGGATGTTGAAGGGGTTAATAAAAATGTTCAAGATACAGTTAAAACACACCACATAGCAACAACAGTTAGTTATATACTCACACACTTGTTGGCAATAGATGGATTTATGATCAGCAAACCACATGACAAAACATGTACTCCGGGGGGGCAAGAACATCCAAGTCAGTGGACAGCGAGGACACATAATGGGGGATAAGCCACTAAATGAGATATACTGGCATGGAAAATAGGGGGTGGCTATGCTAATGAAGCCTCACAAAGGCTACTCATATCTAAAATGCTGGCACATACATATTGCTATTGTATATTCACAAGAAACACACTTGGTACATGCAGAACTCCAGAAATTCCAAAAAGCACTGGTGTGGGCAGATTTAGGGTACAACCTTCTCAAAATACGCAATGTGTTTGTTGATTTGGACTGCAGCAGGAGTATCGCTTACAATGGTCACACATAAAATAAATATGGGTAGATATGTTGTTGTGTAGAGGGAAGATTAGATGGGAAATTATTGACATTGATATCGCTTATATGTCCCGAACACTCATCACTCAGAATTTCTAAATAAATTGACACCAGCTCTCCTGTAACACCCGCAATCTCCTTGCTTGTGAGGCAGAGATCTCAACTGTGTATCAGATATTGATATGGACCAGTCCACACCTCCCATGCCAAAAACTAGTTATCATAAAATTGCACATCACTTTCAGCAATGGACAGAAAGCGACAGGTGCATGATGTGTGGAGAGTGATTTGCCCTACACATAGAGAGTATTAGTATTACTACCCGGTCTATTAGCTCCACACACAATTGCAAATGTTCTTTTGTGATGTAACGCTCTGCTCTAAAGTGCTTAATACTGAATATTTAGCTCGCATAATCTCAGACTACTGCCCACTTAAATTATTAATATGTTGGGGGTAAGGCAGGGCTAAAATACTGACCTGGAGACTATGGACGGAGGCTTACTAGACACACCATTCGGGGACAGTATAACCATACATATCTCACAATAATTTAGTGAGAATGAATAGTAAACAGAGACCAGGGTGTCAGAATGGGAAGCATTTAAGTTGGTTCTGCGGGGGCAATGTATTAGCACACATAACCTGGACCTTGAACTCAAGATATGCTTAACTGAAATAATGACACCCAACAACTTGAACAGGTGGCTCAGACAACAACATAGAGCACTAACTTGCAAGTTGGGTCGACTAGACTACAGGGAATACACAGTCAGGCAAAATGAGGATGGGGACAGAGCAGGGAAAACACTGGCATGGATATTGAAGGGATAGACAACCTGAGTCACGTTAGGGGCAGTCTGGTCCTCTGTGGGCAAATTAGTGAACACACAGAAGGACATAAATAAAGCTTTTGCAGAATATTACACCACTCTATACACAGACCATACTCTGGTGACCACCTAAAGTATACTTGCTTACTTTCAGGGGATAATGCTCCCTAGCCTTGACCCACTGCAACACAGTGAACTGGAACAACCCCTCCTTATGGGAGAGATATGCCTGGAGATTGATCAGATGACAAGGAAAAAACTCTTGTGGTAGATGGTTTACCCAGTGGATTTTACTGAACATACAATGCCCAGGTCACACCAAAATTGATCTGAGTGTATGAAGAAGCTCGGACAGAGGGTAGCTCCCAGAATCCGTTAAGGAATCACTGACAGTCATGCTACCTAAGCCAGGGCATGACCATACAGCTGTACGGTCATATAGACCACTGTTCCTCCTTAATACATGTTTGACCTGGCCCTTTTTGCAGGGTCATCCCCAAACATTTTGCCTTCCTCCTGTATTTTTTCTGACCTGTTATTGTCTTTAGGACTCTAGGCACTTTACCACTGCTATGCAGTGCTTGTGCTCTCTCCTTTAAACTTGGTATGATTGGTCTATATCTGTTTGGCATATTTAATTTACCTGTAAGTCCCTTGTACAGTGGTATCCCATATACCCAGGGCCTGCAAATGTAATGCTACTATTGAGCATGCATCACAGCTTGCGCCATCCAGACAAGTGGCCTTTCAAACCTGTCTCAGGACCTGATGTGCAGTTTACTGCCACATTGTCTTAGCACTTAAAGATACTTGCTAAGCCTGAAGCTCCCCTTTTTCTACACATAGGTCACCCCTAAAGTAGGCCCTAAGTAGCCCTATCGGCAGGGTGCTATGTAGGTAAAAGGTAGGACATGTGCGTTCATTGTGTGGCATGTCCTGGTAATGACAAACAGCCTATTTGGCTTCTCATTGCTGTGAGGCCTTATCCTCTTATAGGTTTGCATTGGGAATTCCTGATATGTTTTTCAGCGGTAATCTATGATCTGAAAGGAGTAGCCTTGCCATGTTTGGTAGGTTTAGATTAGTGGTGATAAATCCTGCTTATTGGTGAGGGTGGATTTTTCATTCCTATTTCAGAAATGCCACTTTTAGAAAGTGAGGATTTCCATGTCCTTATGACTCTTTGTACTTTGCAGGCTGACTCCAATCCATGTCTAGTGTAGAGTGGCAGCTGGGCTTGTGCATACTTTCCAGACAGCCATCACACTGGAAGGGTTGGGTGTAACAGGATTGCATCTGCATTCATCAGCATATTGAATGGTCTTCCTGGGCTTGGAGAGAGCGAGGTGGGGTGCACTTACATTTGTAAAGACTTGGCCCTGCCCTCACACAAAGGGCTTGTTTACCCCCTACTGATGTCTGGAGCCAGAGCTGGGATTAAATGTGGGTTTTGTGAATTTCTAAGATTCCTTTTGAAGTTACCTCCACATTAAAGACATTTTGAATATAAGTACAGGGGTTCTGACCCCATGATTTTAGACACTGTGTGGGACTTGTAAGCAGATGCTGCTGTCTCTACATACTGCACCAGGAGACTGCTGTGCTGCCAGGAGGGACCACCACTGAAACTGCTTGCTCTGTTATGATGGTCTGTTGACTACTGACTACTGGGCTGCAGAAGGGACTGCCACCTTGCAAAATGGCCATTCCGAGTTCGCCTGCTGCCTGCCCCCCTGCTCGTGCCCCCAAGTGTTCTCGAGGGATCGTTGTTTTAGGCCCCTTGTGTGTACTTTCAGCACCTGGTGAGTGCTGCTCAGCGTCCTGCTTCAGGAAAATAGCACATGTGCAGTGCTCTATTTTGTTTCCTGAGCCCGCGGCGTGGGCTCGTTCTGAAGTTAAGCGGCATGGATGTCCTTTCTCCCCAGCGCGGCCCCCCCAGCAAGTGTAACCCCGACAGACATCATCATGCAAAGGCCTCCGCTCACTACAGGCACAGCCTGAAAAGCAGTTACTGGGCAGTATGGCTTCTTTTCTATGCCTCTGGCCAGCGGATCAACCCGAGGGCCGCCAAGGCCTGGCATGGCAACCAAAAGACCAAAGCACCGGGCGCCACCTACGTCGCAGTTGGCCGATCTTGTCCCCCAGGTGGGTGCGTGTGCTGCACAGACCACTGAACGCGATCTCGACGTTGCTGCAGAGGTTTCCCCTAGCTTAGCCCAGTTGGCCCCCAAAGGTACTGTGGGGCTGAAAAGGAGGTGCCACCGTCCCGCCTTCCTGCAAGGGTGGCCTGGCCCTTTCCAAAAAAAGGGAAAACCTGTGTTGTGTTTCCAGAAGCTGCACCGTGCTCTCACGGACTCCTGTGCTAGGCTACTGAACGCAGGGGGGCAAGGCGAAGTCTCTCTACATTACCCTGCAATTTGCGTTTCACTCCCTTCTCCCATTGGGATCTGCCTGGGGCGAAATCTATTTGTTTTGGAGTCTCTTGGGCTACAAATGTACACTCGAGGATGGATCCTCAATGAAGGCCTCGGTGAAGTGTTGCATTGAGGAAATTTCTTTAAGTACTGTATTACCCGGTGTTAGACTTCGCTTTTTCAGCGGGTTCACCTCCAGACATTTTCCTTTTTGGTCTCCTGTTTTTGACCTTGTTTTTGTTGGATTTAGGACTCTGGGCACTTTACTACTGCTATTACTTGCTAAAGTGCATATGCTTTCCATGTAAATAGTTTTTATGGATTGGTGTTTCCATGATTGGCTTATTTGATTTACTACTAAGTCCCTAGTACAGTGCACTGTGTGCGCACAGTGCCTATACATCAAATGCTGCTAGTGGGCCTGCAGCACTGATTGTGCCCCCCACACAAGCAGCCTTTCAAAGGGTCCTCAGACCTACCAGTGCAGTGTCTGCGTGCAGTTTTTACTGCCATGTCGACCTGGTAAGTGCACCCACTTGCCAGGCCCTAACCTTCCCTTTTCTTACATGTAGGACATTCCTGAGGTAGGCCTAAGATACCCCCTTCGGCAGGGTGCAGTGAATGTGAAAGGTAGGACATGTACTGGTGTTTATTACATGTCCTGATAGTGAAATACTATGCATTTCACTGTGCTGGTGCGTCACTTTTTGTGACGCACCAGCGGCGCAACCTGCTGCCCCATATTTACAAGGACACGTAAAGCCACCCTGTGTGGCTTTTTGTGTCCTTGTAAATATGGCTCCCTTCACACGCAACACTTTGCGTGAAAGGGGCATGCCATGGCTGTTGCTGTGGGTGTTCCCACACAACACCCATTGCTTCTGACCCATTTCCAGATTTACGAGAAATCATGAACCTGGAAATGCGTCAGAATGCTACGCCTCCCAGGGGAGGTGTTCGGAGTTGAAAGTTTTCATTTCTACTCTTATTTTCCTCTTTCAATTCATGCTGCACTCTGCAGCACACATAGAACAAGGAAATCACCTCTTGTGATTGCTTATGTCTAGGAATGTGTCCCTTCCTGCACATAAACAATCATAAAAAATGTTTTGCAACTTCTATGTGTGCTGCATTAAGCAGCACACATAGAAGTTTCAAAACACCATTTCAGATTGTTTATGTGCACGAAGGGACACCTTCCTGCACAGAAACAATCGGGCCTGATTTACAGAACTAACTTACGTCAAAAACGTAAAGTTAGTACTTTTTGGTATTCATAGAATACACTTACTCATTTTGGTATTCACAGAATGAACTTACTCATTTCGGTATTCACAGAAGTTAGTAGTCCTAACTTTAGGACTCCTAAATGCCTTCTGTGAATACCGAAAGTCTTAAAGTTAGGATTTTTCTCAGTTTAGGAGTAGTAAAGTTAGGACTCCTAACTTTAGGACTCCTAAATGCCTTCTGTGAATACCGAAAGCCTTAAAGTTAGGATTTTTCTCAGTTTAGGAGTAGTAAAGTTAGCTTAGCCCAGTTGGCCCCCAAAGGTACTGTGGGGCTGAAAAGGAGGTGCCACCGTCCCGCCTTCCTGCAACGGTGGCCTGGCCCTTTCCAAAAAAAGGGAAAACCTGTGTTGTGTTTCCAGAAGCTGCAGCGTGCTCTCACGGACTCCTGTGCTAGGCTACTGAACGCAGGAGGGCAAGGCGAAGTCTCTCTACATTACCCTGCAATTTGCGTTTCACTCCCTTCTCCCATTGGGATCTGCCTGGGGCGAAATCTATTTGTTTTGGAGTCTCTTGGGCTACAAATGTACACTCGAGGATGGATCCTCAATGAAGGCCTTGGTGAAGTGTTGCATTGAGGAAATTTCTTTAAGTACTGTATTACCCGGTGTTAGACTTCGCTTTCTCAGCGGGTTCACCTCCAGACATTTTCCTTTTTGGTCTCCTGTTTTTGACCTTGTTTTTGTTGGTTTTAGGACTCTGGGCACTTTACCACTGCTATTACTTGCTAAAGTGCATATGCTCTCCATGTAAATAGTTTTTATGGATTGGTGTTTCCATGATTGGCTTATTTTGATTTACTACTAAGTCCCTAGTACAGTGCACTGTGTGCGCACAGTGCCTATAAATCAAATGCTGCTAGTGGGCCTGCAGCACTGATTGTGCCCCCCACACAAGCAGCCTTTCAAAGGGTCCTCAGACCTACCAGTGCAGTGTCTGCGTGCAGTTTTTACTGCCATGTCGACCTGGTAAGTGCACCCACTTGCCAGGCCCTTACCTTCCCTTTTCATACATGTAGGACATCCCTGAGGTAGGCCCAAGATACCCCCTTCGTCAGGGTACAGTGAATGTGAAAGGTAGGACATGTACTGGTGTTTATTACATGTCCTGATAGTGAAATACTATGCATTTCACTGTGCTGGTGCGTCACTTTTTGTGACGCACCAGCGGCGCAACCTGCTGCCCCATATTTACAAGGACACGTAAAGCCACCCTGTGTGGCTTTTTGTGTCCTTGTAAATATGGCCCCTTCACACGCAACACTTTGCGTGAAAGGGGCATACCATGGCTGTTGCTGTGGGTGTTCCCACACAACACCCATTGCTTCTGCCCCATTTCCAGATTTACGAGAAATCGTGAACCTGGAAATGCGTCAGAATGCTACGCCTCCCAGGGGAGGTGTTGGGAGTTGAAAGTTTTCATTTCTACTCTTATTTTCCTCTTTCAATTCATGCTGCACTCTGCAGCACACATAGAACAAGGAAATCACCTCTTGTGATTGCTTATGTCTAGGAATGTGTCCCTTCCTGCACATAAACAATCATAAAAAAAAAATGTTTTGCAACTTCTATGTGTGCTCCATTAAGCAGCACACATAGAAGTTTCAAAACACCATTTCAGATTGTTTATGTGCAGGAAGGGACACCTTCCTGCACAGAAACAATCGGGCATGATTCACAGAACTAACTTACGTCAAAAACGTAAAGTTAGTACTTTTTGGTATTCACAGAATACACTTACTCATTTTGGTATTCACAGAATGAACTTACTCATTTCGGTATTCACAGAAGTTAGTAGTCCTAACTTTAGGACTCCTAAATGCCTTCTGTGAATACCGTAAAGTCTTAAAGTTAGGATTTTTCTCAGTTTAGGAGTAGTAAAGTTAGGACTCCTAACTTTAGGACTTCTAAATGCCTTCTGTGAATACCGAAAGTCTTAAAGTTAGGATTTTCTCAGTTTAGGAGTAGTAAAGTTAGGAGTCCTAACTTTACTACTCCTAAACTGAGAAAAATTCTAACTTTAAGATTTTCGGTATTCACAGAAGGCATTTAGGAGTCCTAAAGTTAGGACTACTAACTTCTGTGAATACCGAAATGAGTAAGTTCATTCTGTGAATACCAAAATGAGTAAGTGTATTCTGTGAATACCAAAAAGTACTAACTTTACGTTTTTGACGTAAGTTAGTTCTGTGAATGAGGCCCAAATTCCCTTCAACGCAGGCACCCTTGCACTATGGTGCAAGGGTGCCTGTGCCGGCTCATGTCAGCTAATTATGCACCAGCGCAGGGTAGAGCAAAGGGATCCGTCATATCATGACTCATCACTGTGCTTTGGAATTAACGCAGCGCAGTGCAGCCAAATGGCTTGCAGCACTGTGCTACGTTAATTCCTTGTAAATATGGCCCGTCGTGTTTAGGTCGATCCTAGAGCCAGCGCGCATGTGCTGCTCTGAGAGGCATGCTGTATTCTGTCTGTGGCTTCTGAACTCACCCACCACATGCCCACTGCTTTTCATTGGTTGCTTGCTCTGCCATTACTAATTCCATAGTTTTTGTTGGTGAATAGTGTGCATTTGTCCGACATTGTAGCTGTTTTGTTCCCGCCCTGTTGCCTGCCCCTGCTATATGGATCCTTTCAGTATGGGCCACTACTTTTTCTTTCCACCCTCTCCTCACCGCTGGCTGGCACAAGGCACTGCTTGTTTTAATGCCTGCCCTTCAAGATGGTTTAAGCTGGCTCTAAAGGACAGACTCTTTCTTCGCCTTCTCTGGTGCAGCTGCACCAAAGCAACCACAGAGAACATAGAAAAAGGTCTAACGCAACAAGCAGGTTTGTGGACACTTTAGTTAAACGTTGGCAATTCTACCATACATTACTGAGCAAATTGCAATCTGAGCCGTAGCACATATTGAAATGAAGCCAAATATTGTGTAAGTCTCAACAGATGTAGCCTGAATCTACAGATAGTTTTTTAACTTTTATCATTTCTATTTACACTTAATATTGTAATACATATATGTACGTGTGCAACTGAATAATGCATGACTAGAACGCTGGGAAAGCCAAATTTATTTATGGTATTATAGCAGGAGCAGACATATATAACCAAAAAGAACATTCGCATGTCAAGATGGCCGCAACATTTAACACATCCGTGAATGCATTGAGCCATGAAGTTTCTATTTTATTGCTGTGTGGGATGGAGCTGCTTCTGCCGAGTGTTTTGGTCACACTACTCGCCAGGCGGTAAGGGCTTACCATCATGCAGTACTCAGCTGTCTGGTGACCAAAGATGCCCCCGCCCGCTGCCACCTGCTACCTCTTATACCCGAGGACTCTCCTATCATGTATGCAGCCCGGGAAAGTGACCCGCAGGGGGTGCTCCAAAAAGCCCAATGTGGTTCTGATACTGACAGACAACCAGGATGTATATGTGGGGGCATGGTAACTACACAGGATGGATTGGTGTAACTGAATGGGGCAGAATTTTTTTAGATGGTGTTTTACATGCGTGGGAGCAGTAATTGCTAACAAGGACTCTTTATTGGGCAAGAGGCATGTGTGTTTGTAACTACAAAGCAGGACGGGGTAACCGGGAGTCAGGTATCTGGCAGTAATGTTATGTGAACTGTCGGGCAGTATTGCTTTGTATTGCCTCGTCATGGGTAGTAATGGCTATATAAATACAATTACTCTACAATGTTTGTGACATACCTGATGAATATGACTCCTTGCAGTTTGACGATGTATGGCGTTTGCATGTTTTAAGTTAAACACTTCATTAGAAGCAGTTGAACAAGAATACTGGTGCAATATCACTAGTCACATATTGGCTTTGATTTCTGGCATTTGAAGGTCTGTGTTAAAAAAAAGAAGCAAAACTACCGGCCCTAGAATGCAATTGGAAACACAACTGCATGCACTATTGACAGAGTACATGTTGAAACTTTTGAATTTATCCTATATCATGTTGTATACACTTTAGTTGTCTTTGGAGAAATGGAAAATATATATATATATATATATATATATATATATATATATATATATATATATATATATATATATATATATATATATACTCGTGGAAAAAAACACAGGTTACAGGAACATTATAGTTAGGCTGACATCTCACTTGTACAAAACCTGTGAAATTCAGCCGTTATAGTTAGCTGAGCTAACTATAACTCGCGCCCGCAAAGCACTGCTGATGACGCCACATATTACATCACTCATGAGATGGTCAGTGACATCACTGATGATATCTCAAACAACATCACTGATGACATCATTGATGACATCATCCAGTGACTGTGAGTGTTCTAAAAAGTTTAAGAATGTTATATATATATTTATATATACGCCAAGGTGTATTGAAGAATGAATGGTTGTATGAGCGTCTGTATGGATGATTCAGTGGGTGCGTGACTGACTGTATAAGTGAGTGAATATATATCTCTCAGTGAATGTATGTGTGAGTGACTAATCTGTGTGAATGTTTGTATCAGTCTATCAGTTGTTGTGTAAGTGGCTGCATGGGTTGGTGAGTTGCTACATGAGTGTCTATATGATTGGTTGTCTGAGTACCTGTATGGGTGCCTGAGTGTCTGTATGAGTGGGTGAGGTGGTGTGTGACTCCCTGCATGTATGTGTGAGTGGGTGATTCACTGGGTGTATGGGTTCATGAGTGCATCTGCAAGGAGCTTTATGGGTGAGTGAGTGCGTATGGCTGTGTAGGTGAGTGAATGGATGTCTCAGTGGTATATGGGTGAGTAACTGCATATGTGAAAGGCAGTATATGTGAGTGTTGGAGTATATATTTGACTGTATGTCTTAGTGAGTGATTGTGAAAGTGGCTATATGGATGAATGTGTGCTTGTGTCAGTGATTGTATACGAGAGCATGTATGTGTTAGTATTTGTATGAATAAGTGAGGTAGTGTGTGTATAACTGTATAGGTGAGTAAGTGTTAGTGTGATTGACTCTTTGGGTGAGTGACTAGGTATGTGAATCACTCTATGGGTGAGTGGCAGTGATTGAGTGTCTGTATGGGTATATGAGTGGATATATCAGTGGCTGTATTGGTGAGTGACTGGGTGTATGAGTGGCTGTATGGGTGAGAGAGTGAATATGTGTGTAGACCTTTGAATTAGTTTACAAATACTGGACATGAGTGGTGTAATATGTGACATCATCAGCAGTGCATTGAGGGGGCGCGAGTTATAGTTAGCTCAGCTAACTATAACGGCTGAATTTCACAGGTTTTGTACACATGAAATGTCAGCCTAACTGTAATGTTCCTGTAACCTGTGTTTCTTTCCATGAATTTCTAAGGTTTTTTAAATGCTAATTCCTAACTATAACGTCCCTGTAACCTTTGGTTTTTTCAATGAATTTCTAAGGTTTTTTAAACCAGCATTCATGTTTGCAGAGTGGTGGAGAAAAGGAGCTGGGCCTACAACCAGCTCACATGAATTCGGCTGTGTAGGACTTACAGGAGCTACCAGGAGGACTTCTTGGCCCCCAAGGTCCCTCTGGAGTAAAGTGGACTTCATCTCCCAACCAATAGAGCACCAGGAGGCACATTTTCAGAGTGGTGGAGAAAGGGGGCGTGGCCTCTAAAGACTTCTGAGAAAACCCTCTGAGTGAGACTTGCCGGAGGAAACAAGAGGGGGAGTTGGCCCCAAGGACGCCCTTGTGGGTCAACTAAACCTCCTGTTACCTCCAGTAAGTCCCACACAGCAGAATTGCTGAGTTCTGATAGAAGGCCGCGCCCCCTTTCTCCACCAGTTTGCAAACACCCCTCCTGGTGCACTCTTGGATGGGGGGCCTTCTTTTTATTTTTAGTTACAAAGGGAGGGGACCATGCATCCCCCCTCCCCAGGCTGATTTTGGCCCTGGGGACTCCATCCCCGGGGCATGGCCATTTTTTTTTAGATTATCAATGGAGGGGGGGTGAGCGGCCCTGCTCCAGGGCCATTTTGCACCCCCGGGTCCCCATCCCCCGGGTCAGGCCATTTCTTTTTTCTTATATTATTTTAAGGCCCCTCCCTAGGATGATCTCGGCCCCGGGGACCCCATCCCCGGGGCTCAGCCATCTTTTTTTAAATAAAAAATGTAGGGCCCAGGCCATTTTTGGGCCCGGGGACCCCATGGGCAGCTGGTTGGGGACCACGTGGGAGCCTTAAGGCCCCCGCAGTCCCTGCCATCTCCCGCCTCCTGAGGAAGCCAGCATGACTTTTTACCCAAGGAAGCTGCTGACATGTAGCTCCCTGGGGGTAAAAAGCAAAGTGTGGTCGCTTTGAACAAGCGAGAGCAAAGTGCTCTCGCTTGTTCAAAGCGAGTACACTGTTTGCTATGGGATGGCGGGAGCAATGCTCATAGCAAACATAGCAAACAGCAATGTCCCAGGGGTGGGCACCCCGGGACATTGCTGGAGCCGGCCCTGGGGGTGGCGGTCTCCAGGGCGATTTGCAGCTCTAGGAGGGGGGATGTGTGCCCCCTCCCATTTGGAAAGTAGCCCAGGGAGGTGGGAGCCCCCCACACATTATTTGAAACATAACCCTGGGGAGGAGGCAGTCCCCGAGGCTGTGCGGGGGGCAGGAGCCTCCCACACAAAATCTTCTACATAGCCCCTGGAAGGTGGCAGTCAGGGGGGCTGCGTGGCCCCCCACATTTCACATACATAGCCCCTGGAGGTGGTAGTCCCCGGTGCTGCATGGGGGGGCAGGACCCCCCATGCAATTTTTGTCAATATTGCCCCAGGGAGGTGGCGGTCCCTGGGGCTGCAGAGGGCCGCATAGCCCCCTGCATTCAATGTATAAGCCCCAGGGAAGTGGGGTTACCCAGGGCAGCGGGGCCCCTGCATCTCTTTTTACCATTGCCCCCGGGACCTGCCCCCGGGGGCCTAAAGGAAACGAAGCGCGGCAGCCCGCGCTTCAGTTTTTGTTACATTTTCAGCCAGATTCATGGATCCACCGCTAATCCCAAATAGTCTTGGATGCTGCCTTATACTGTCATGTCCTTCTTGGAAAACAAAGTAAGTACAATTTATGTAGTGCAAAATGTCCCAATTGCAGCGTAGTTAAACGGAAATACCTGGCGTTTTAAACTGTCCAAGAGAGGTGTAGCCCCTCTTATCTCCCTTTCATCACTCATGCCAGAAATGCCTTGGAACTCCGTTGGTCTGGCAATGAGAAAAGCGGGTCATGCCCCCATGATCCACAGAACAGCAACAATAGCATCTCCATACTGGGGGCCCCCGACCCTGCAGGGCGGCTACAGCGGTCAACGGAGATGGAAGACTCCGTCATTCAAATACAACAAAGCAGTGCCAAGCCCGGTTTGAAGCTGCTCAGGTATTTATTGCATTTTACTGCAAACTTAACCCTACGCATTTCGGCTTCCACCTTGTTCACAGGTAGGTGACATCACGATCATGTGCAAGTGCTCAATACATATCATATATATATGATATGTAAGTGATGTCATCAGTGATGTCACTGACCATGTCATGAGTGATGTAATATGTGATGTCATCAGCAGTGCATTGCGGGGGCGCGAGTTATAGTTAGCTCTACTTACTATAACGGCTGAATTTCTCTGGTTTTATACGCGTGAAATGTCCAACTACCTATAACGTCCCTGAAATCTGTGTTTTTTTCAGTGAATTTCTAAAGTTTTTTCAATGCTAATTCCTAACTAAACATCCCTGAAACCTCTGTTTTTTTCAATGAATTTCTAAGGTTTTTTAAATGCTAATTTCTAAATATGCCTACATAGGTAGGACATGTGCAGAAAGGGGAAGAAAGGCGCAGAAAGAAGCAAGAGAACTGCAGAAAGAGGCAAGAGAGGTGCAGAAAGAGGAAGAAAGGTGCAGAAAGAAGCAAGAGAAATGCAGAAAGAGGCAACAGAAGTCCAGAATGAGGAAGAAAGGTGCAGAAAGAAGCAAGAGATTTGTAGAAAGAACCAACAGAGGTGCAGAAACAGGCCTACTTTGACTGTACCTTACAACAGACTCATACAAAGTACCCTAATCACTAATCCTTCTCCAAATATGTCTTAAACCTCCCTTTTCTCTTGAAGGTTTACTATTAATCGACTGCTCAGAATGTTAGGCCTACCAAATATAAAACAGCAATCCTAATTATATCACTGTTGTAAGTCTGACCAAGTTTGTGAAGGTATGCATGCGTGTCTATGCTTTTACCTAGTGACATGTTAAATGTAAATAAACATACAAACACTTGAATACATGTGTTTCAAACAGCATACTCTGTAAATTTGTGTAAAAAAAGGTGTATGCATTTCTTTCTGCTCACAATATAGGGCACATGGGTTGTCAATGGTATATTTGAGTGGCTCTATAACACATATATACATAAGACATGTCTGCCTGTGCAACCGAATGACAGAGCAGAACTGAGAACATTTAACCACCTATAGGAGAAGTTACCCGCTTTTTAAGCTACAATCTTCAGATGCATAACACATTTAAGAATACATATACAAATAGACATATACCTCAGTCACGAGAGCACGCAGACTTTTAAACTTGACAGTTTGCACTTCCCATTTGAGTACAGAAAGAGGCGAGAGAAGTTCAGAAACAAGCAAGAGTTGCAGAAACAAGCAAAAGAGGTGCAGAAAGAGGGAACAGTGGTGCAGACAGAGGCAAGAGAGGTGCAGAAAGAAGGAAGAGGGGTGCAGAAAGAGGCAAGAGGGGTGCAGAAATTTGCAAGAGAGGTGCAGAAAGAAGCAAAAGCAGTGCAGAAAGAACCAACAGAGGTGCAGGAGGAGGCAAGAGGGGTGCAGAAAGAGGCAAGAGAAGTGCAGAAAGAAGCAACAGAGGTGCAGAAGGAGACAAGAGAACAGCATAAAGAGGCAAGAGAGTTGCAGAAACAGGCTAGAGAGGTACACAAAAAGGGAACAGGGGTGCAGAAAGAGGCAAGAGAGGTGCAGAAAGAGGGAAGAAGGTTGCAGAAAGAGGCAAGATGAGTGCAGAAAGAAGCAACAGAAGTACTAAAAGAAGCAGGAGAGGTACAGAAAGAAGCAACAGGGGTGCAGAAGGAAGAAAGAGGGGTGCATAAAGAGGCAAGAGGGGTGCAGAAAGAAGCAAGAAAGGTCCAGAAAGAAGGAAGAGCAGTGCAGAAAGAACCAACAGAGGTGCAAAAAGAGGCACAAGGGGTGCAGAAAGGAGTATGAGAGGTGCACAAAGAGGCAAGAGGGGTAGAGAAAGAGGCAGGAGGGGTGCAGAAAGAAGGAAGAGAAGTGCAGAAAGAAGCAACAGAGGTGCTGAAAGAGGCATGAAGGGTACAGAAAGAGGCAAGAGAAGTGCAGAAAGAAGCAACAGAGGTACAGAAAGAGGCAAGAGTGGTGCAGAAAGAGGGAACAGTGGTGTAGAAAGAGACAAGAGAGTTGCATAAAGAGGGAAGAAGGGTGCAGAAAGAGGCAATAGAGGTGCAGAAAGAATAGAGTGAGGTGCAGAAAGAGGCAAGAGAGGTGCAGAAAGAGGCACAAAGGATGCAGAAAGAGGCAAGAGAGGTGCAGAAACAGGCAAGAGAAGTGCAGAAAGAGGCACGAGATTTGCTGAAAGAAGCAACAGAGGTGTAGAAAGAAGCAAGAGAAGTGCAGAAAGAGGCAAGTGAGGTGCAGAAAGAGGCAAGAGAGGTGCAGAAAGAGGGAAGACGAGTGCAGAAAGAGACAACAGGGGTGCAGAAAAAAGCAAGACAGGTGCAGAAAGAAGCATTAGAAGTGCAGAATGAAGCAACAGGGGTGCAAAAAGAGGCAAGAGAAGTGCAGAAAGAAGCAACAGAGGTGCAGAAGGAGGCAAGAGAACTGCAGAAAGAGGCAAGAGAGTTGCAGAAACAGGCAAAAGAGGTACATAAAGAGGGAACAGGGGTGCAGACAAAGGCAAGAGAGGTACAGAAAGAGGTAAGAGGGGTGCAGAAAGTAGCAAGAAGGGTGCAGAAATTTGCAAGAGAGGTGTAGAAAGAACTAACAGAGGTGCAGAAAGAGGCAGGTGAGGTGCAGAAGGAGGCAATAGAACTGCAGAAAGAGGCAAGAGAGTTGCAAAACCTGGCAAAAGGGTTGCAGAAAGAGGGAACAGGTGGGCAGACTGAGGCTGGAGAGGTGCAGAAAGAGGGAAGAGGGGTGCATAAAGAGGCAAGAGGGATGCAGAAGTTTGGAACAGAGGTGCAGAAAGAAGCAAGAGCAGTGCAGAAAAACCAACAGAGGTGCAGAAAGAGGCAAGAGGGGTACAGAAAGAGGCAAGTGAAGTACAGAACGAAGCAAAAGAGGTGCAGAAAGAGGCAAGAGAACTGCAGAAAAAGGCAAGAGAGGAGCAGAATGAGGCAGGAGAGGTGCACAAAGAGGCAAGAGGGTACAGAAAGAGGCTAGAGGGGTGCAGAAAGAAGCAAGAGAAGTGCAAAATGAAGCAACAGAGGTGCAGAAAGAGGGAACAGGGGTGCAGAAAGAGGCAAGAGGGATACATAAATTTGCAAGAGAGGTGCAGAAAGAAGCAAGAGCACTGCAGAAAGAACCTACAGAGGTGCAACAAGAGTCAAGAGGGGTGCAGAAAGGGATAGGAGAGGTGCACAAAGAGGAAAGAGGGGTACAGAAAGAGGCAGGAGGGGTGCAGAAAGAAGGAAGAGAAGTGCAGAAAGAAGCAACAGAGGTGCTGAAAGAGGCACAAAGGGTGCAGAAAGAGGCAAGAGAAGTGCAGAAAGAAGCAACAGAGGTACAGAAAGAGGCAAGGTTGGTGCAGAAAGAGGGAAGAGAGGTGTAGAAAGGCAAGAAAGTTGAACAAAGGCAGGACAGGTGCAGAAAGAGGAAAGAGAGGTGCATAAACAGGCAAGAGAAGTGTAGAACGAGGCAAGAGCGGTGCAGAAGGAGGCAAGAGAACTGCAGAAAGAGGCAAGAGAGTTGCAGAAAGATCCAAGTGAGGTACAGAAGGAGGCAAGAGAATTGCAGAAAGAGGCAAGAGAGTGGCAGAAAGAGGCAAGAGGGGTGCAGAAAGTAGCAACAGAGGTGCAGAAAGAGGCAGGAGAGGTGCAGAAAGAAGCAACAGAGGTGCAGAAAGAGGCAAGAGGGGTGCAGAAAGAGGCAAGAGAAGTGCAGAAAGAAGCAACAGATGTGCAGAAAGAGGAAAGAGAAGTGTAGAAAGAGGCAATAGAGGTGCAGAAACAGGCAGGAGAGGTGCAGAAAGAGGGAACAGGGGTGCAGAAAGAGGCACGAGAGGTGCAGAAAGAGGGAAGAAGGGTGCAGAAAGAGGCAAGAGGGGTACAGGAAGCAGCAAGTGAGGTACAGAAAGAGGCAACAGAGGTGCAGAAAGAGGCAAGAGAGGTGCAGAAAGTGGAAGAGATGAGCAGAAAGAGGCAAAAGAAGTGCAGAAAAAAAGAAAGGTGCAGAAAGAAGCAACAGAAATGCAGAAAGAGGCAAAAGAGGCACAGAAAGAAGCAAGAGTGGTTTGTACACCATTAGTACCAATTTAATACCCACATTTAGCAATAAGTAATAGGTTTGCAAAGGGCCTTCCACCACACAGTAACACTTGTCGCTGCATTTTTGGTATCATTTGAGCAGTTTGAGCTAGAAACAAGGCTTTTTTGTTCAAATCTGCAGATTATGCAGCAGATGATGGATTATGTGGCAAATGCAGAAAATGTATAATTGTGTGAAAGTCGGTGCAGCCAAACAGTCGCATAATTCCAGTGGCCCTGCTCATACCTCTGACTAGGTCCTGAAGTGCTCCTCAGTGGTTCCTTCTTTTTTTGTCTCATTGAGTTTATAGTTTAGCTTCTATGGAAACGAGGAAGACTAAACCTGAGGTTACCACTCCACAACACAGACTACCATACCACATAATTACTCTCCATAACACATAATCTCACTCTACATAATTCCTATACACTAAATACCACATACTTTCAATCCACATAATTTCACTGCACAACATTTAGCATAATTCCGCTACACACAACGTACATCCAATCCACTCCAAAAAACAGTAGTAAAAAATGTTTACATTTACAATGCCAATAGCCATAACTTTTGCAAATGCGAGACCTATTACATTCCAAATGCTTCTTTAACTAGTAGTCGTGTTTGCAGAGTGGGGCTGGGCCTCCAACCAGCGCTCAGGAATTCTGCTGCGTATGACTTGCAGGAGGTACCAAGAATGCTTCTTGGCCCCCAAAGTCCCTCAAGAGTAAGGTGGACTTCATCCCCCAACCAGTAGTGTGCCAGGAGGCACATTTGCAGAGTGGTGGAGAAAAGGGGCTTGGCCTTCAAAGACTTCTTAGCAATCCCACTGTACAGGACTAACTGGAGGTAACAGGAGGGGTTGTTTGCCCCCAAGGACATTCTTGGGGGCCAACTACCCCATCTATTAACTCCAGTAAGTCCCACACAGCAGGATTGCTAAGTTCTCATAGCAGGCCACAGCCCCTTTGCCCACCACTCTGCAAACGCGCTCCCTGGCGTGCTCCTGGATGGGGATTGAAGTCCCCTTCGCTGCTGGGGGTACTTAGGGGCCAACTAGCCTACCTGTTACTTCCAGTAAGCCCCACACAGTGGGATTGCTGAGAGGTGGACAAAAGCCACGCCCCCTTCTCCACCACTCTGCAAACGCACCTCCTGGCACGCTCTTGGTTGGGGGATGAAGTCCCTTTGCCTCCTGAGGGTCCCTGGGGGCCAACTAGCCCTCCTGTTATCTCTAGTAAGCCCCACACAGCTGGATTGCTGAGAGGTGGTCCAAGGCCACGCCCCCTTTTTACACCACTCTGCAAACGCAGCTCCTGGCGCACTGCTGCTTGGGGGATGAAGTCCACTTTAGTCCTGAAGTCCTCAGGACACAAAGGGACCTCATTGCCTCACCAGCAGTGTGCCAAGAGGCACGTTTGCAAAGTGGTGTAAAAAGGGGCGTGGCCTCAGACCACCTCTCAGCAATCCCACTGTGTGGGGCTTACTGGAGGTAGCTGGTGGGCTAGTTGGCCCCTAAGCACCCTTAGTATTCAAGGGGGCTTAAACCCCCAATCCGAGATGCCGGCTTATTTTTACTTGTTTTTTGGAAGGAGGGCTGTGTGAAAAATAAATAATAAAATAATAAAAAATCGGGCGGATTCGCGCTGGGTGAATTTTTTTAAACGAAGCGCGGGTTGCCGTGCTTCGTTTCTTTGAGCCCCCGGCTGCCCCACGGCTTCTTCAAACACGCAGGCACTGCTGACACCAATGCACAGTACTAACACACTCACTGCTGCTCCCAAACATTACTGACACACGCACCCAGTACTAGCACACATACATTGCTGTCCTAAACATGTAGACATTACTAACACGCGTGCAGAGACATGGCAGACTATGCACACTGTGCTCCCTCACAAACACACTATTGCAGATGCTAATGAATTGTATTTGTATAGTGCTTACGATCTCTGACGAGGCGTTGAAGAATGACACATACACTCCTTACACACACATTGTCGCACGTGCACACAGTGATAACACAGCACATATACTACTGACCCAAGTACAGACGGTAGTGAAATTTGCTCACAGCACTGTCGCATAAAAATCTGACACGCGCAAAGTAATCGAACACAAACAAATGCATAGTGGGTGTAGTGTTCACCCGTGACGTAACGGATGAACACTCAGGACTGAGCTGAGGGAGCGACATTAGGGAAATGTACACAGACTACAGCGCATGTAGTGCTGCCCCACAAACAGCGGCACTAACTCACACTGCGATAACACTTAACAGTGACATACGCACACATATAGTACCTGCATTGAATGCACGTGCACAAATACACAACACAAAATCAGGTAGCAGAGTGTAGACACACCCACTCATATGCGCACAGACACTACACATGCTTGCCCTAGCCGGTGTGTCATAGGCCCTACTGCAGGGAATGACCCCCCCCACACACACACACACTCCCACCCCCGCTGCTGTTTGATTGATAAATACAGCAGTATCAGGGTGCAGTGGGTCCCGGCCACTGCATCATTTAACGTTCTGCCCCGGGCTGCCGCACTGCTGCCCCGGGGATGCTCTTCAGGTGAAGTCTAGGTGGAGCTATCCCGTCTCATTGTAAGAGATGGCCCCACTTCTCCAAGAAAACATTAATAATGTATGGGAGCAAAACACGAGCGGGGGGGTAGAAGAGAGGGAGGAGAGGTGGAGGGGAAGGGGGATGAGAGCATGAGAATCAAAGCAGGCCGGTGGAAAGGGGGTGAACAACAGTAGGAACTGGGAGAGTAGACGAGGGAAGATGGTGGAATGACAGACAAGATTAATGTGAGGGAGAAGGTGAAGAGAACGGGAGAGAAGGGGGTTTGATTGACATACGAGTACACAGAGAAGAGGATGAAGATGAAACAAATTGAAAGTGAAGGAAGAAGGAAGGGGAAGGGCAGGAAAGTGCAAGACAAGGAAAGTGCAGGGGTGCTGGGAGAAAGATGGAAGAGAAGCAGAGTTTTAGGGAAGAAAGGGGTGAAACAGCAGTTGAACTGCATTGACGGAGATGCGTGTTGTCCCAGTGCTACACCATATGGTGCTTTAGATTGTCATGATAGAGGTGCACCGGCCGAACTTTGTGTGGCCTCTGGTACTGGGCCGTGAGAGCGGGTTTGTAAGTCATGACTGAGGTCCATTAGTGGAGGTGCGGGTGGGCTACAAGCGGGTCAATGTTGGTCCGATTTCCGGTGCGCAGAGCTGCTCGGATGTCTAAGTAACGGAACAGCAGTGGATGCCGCAGGGCCGGATTGAGGTGCCTTGACTGAGCTCAGCCTTAAGCTGGCCCATTGTGCACAGCGGCCCTTATCACAGCTGCGCATATGGCCCGGATGCCACAGTATAATTGGGTTTGGTGATAAGCTGCAGAAGCAACACAAGAAAATTGGATCTTTGCTGGAACGAGGGGAAGAAACCTTCCTGCAGGGGAAGAGGGAGGAATGTGGAAGACGCGGAGGACCCCCCACTCCCTCGCACCATCATATGCCCATCTCGCCGCAACACTTAATACTGTCCTCTCCCCCTCACGGCAGTTCCTGCTCTATATGCTTTCCTCACACCCCCTCCCTCATCCGTAACTGTTCTGCTCCCTCCAAACCCCCCTCAAGTGCTTCCTGCCTCTCCAGCAATTACTGGCTGCCTAACCCCCGTCTGCCTGCCCTTGAAAGCTGGCCTCCCTGACCTTCCCTGCAAGTCTCGCCTCAGCCTCTCTGCCGAGTTTTCTCCACCAGCAGGAATCACCGCCCCCCTCCATCCATGTTTTCTCACCGCTGGGCTGCGTGATCACATGACCTAGAGCCACTTCGGTGCGTTAATGGCCTTTTTACACTAAAAGGGGCGGAAGGTGCTGAACCCCTACCAAGACTGTCACTTGGGCTGATACATACAGAGTGCCCATACATACAGAGGTAAGACCTCCGACCCTCGGTCTAGGTCCACTCTCTTCCCGCAGCTCCGCTGTGCCGTCTCTTGCCTCAAGACCCCGACCTCCTCCTTGGGAGGTTCGAGGCTGCTGCCCGCTCCTGCGCCTGCTGCCCGCTCCAACTGGGACCAGACTGCCTGCAACCACCGTAACCTTTCTCAGCCGTTTTTTTCTTAATTATTCCCTGTTGTGCCACTGTTATTGTGCCCATCTGTGTCTTGCTCTAATTCCACCACTGTTTTTATTTTCTCATGCCTGCCTGTTCCTTTCGCCGCTGCTGACCCTGCGGCCCCTCCCCCCCAGAATTCCCCTCTGGAATTCCCCAACTCCCGCCTCCCAGCCTCTCCTCCCTCCCACCTCCCCTACTTAATGGCGGCCGCTGCACGGTCGCGCAGCGGACACGCGCAGAGGTCGCGCCGCCGGCGCGCCAAAGGCAAGCCCGTCTGCGCCCGTCCGTGACCCGACCGCGGCCAGCGCCAGGAACTCTGGACCTCCCACTACCCATCGCTACGACACCACCACCCTCCTCGCACTCAACCCTGGAAGACTTAGAGAATGCCAACAGGCCTCACCGAACACGACCCACGGCCAGTTCTCCTGCCTCCACTGCCGCCAGACCCTCACCGCCACCCCGGCCTCCAACAGCGCCGACGCCAGCACCGGGGACACCCTAAAATGCATCCTCCTCAACGTACGCTCCGTACACAAACACGTCATGGAAATCTGGAACCTACTCGACTCTCTCTCGCCCGACATCGCCTTCTTCACAGAGACCTGGACCAACGCATCCTCCGCCCCCGACATCAGCACCGCCATCCCAGACGGATACAAGATCCAGAGGAAAGACCGCCCCAACTACCCAGGAGGGGCCTCGCCATCGCCCACAAGAGTACCCTCCGCCTCACCACCTCCAGCGAAAACTTCCCCTCTGCCGAACACCTGCACGTCCAGATCCAGACCACCCCCAAAGCCACAATCTGAGGAACCCTCATCTACAGACCCCCCGGACCCCGAACACCCTTGGCCACCACCATCACCGACTTCATCACACCCCACGCCATCGTCTCAGCAAACTACATATTCATTGGAGACCTGAACTTCACCTCGACAACCCCAGCGACCCAAACTCCACTATCCTTCATGACAACCTTGCCAGCATCGGACTTAAACAACTCGTCAACACACCGACCCACAGAGCAGGACACACCCTCAACCCCATCTTCGCGGCAGGAAACAGCTTCCAATTCAGCCACACAACGCAGCCGCCATGGACCGACCACCACTGCCTACACTTCGCCATCAACAAACCCAAGGCACACAAACCAGCCCACACCCACCTCGAAGGAACTGGAGCAAGGTTACCGACGAGCAACTTAACTCCACCCTCACCCGAGACAACCACACCTGGGCACCCGACGCAAACATCGCAAACAACGCAGCCAGAGAACTCCACACCTGGATCTTCAACTGCGCAGACGAGCTCGTCCCGCTACGCAACCCCGACAGACAACGCCCCAGGAAAGCCGCCTGGTTCACCACCGCTCTCCAAGAAGCCAGACGCACCTGCAGACGCCTGGAGAAGAACTGGAGAAACACCAAGACAACCGAAAACCACACCACCTACAAGGACGCCTTGATGGACTACCATAACCAGATCAGAGCCACCAAGAGGAACTTCATCCACAACAAAATCCTGGCCAACTCCACCAACTCCAAGGAACTTTTCAGTGACATTCAGGAATTCACCAACCCATGCAGCGAAGCCACAGACATCACACCATCCCAAGACCTCTGCGACAAGCTTGGAACCTATTTCCACCTCAAGATCAAAAACCTCTATGACAACTTCATCGACCATCCACCAGGTGCCACAAACAGCCCCCGCACCACAGTAACACCAGCCAGCCCACCATCTCCAACTGGACACCGAACACGGCCGAAGACACCGCCTCGACCATGAAAAGCATCCACTCGGGGGCCCCCACCGACCCCTGCCCCCTCATATCTACCACAGAGCTGCGGCCGCCATCGCACCCGAACTACAACGCACCATCAACACCACCTTCAAAACAGGCACCTTCTCAGATGACTGGAAGCGCGCAGAAGTCAGACCCCTGCTCAAGAAGCCCACAGCTGACCCCACCGACCTCAAGAACTATCGGCCCATCTCGCTCCTCCCCTTCGCAGCCAAAGTTGCAGCGAAAACAGTCAACAGGAAACTGACACGATTCATTGAAGAGAACGTCATCCTCGACCCGTCCCAATCCGGATTCTGAAGCAACCACAGCACAGAGACCGCCCTACTCGCCGCCACAGACGACATCCACACCCTCCTGGACCAAGGCCACTCCGCAGTCCTCATCCTACTCGACCTAACAGCGGCCTTCGAAACCGTCTCCCACCGCACACTAGTCGCCAGACTACACGACGCAGGCATACAAGGAACAGCCCTGGACTGGATCTGATCATTCCTCACCGGAAAAAGCCAAAGTATCAGACTCCCACCCTTCCTCTCCGACCCCACGAAAATGCGGAGTCCCACAGGGTTCATCACTGAGCCCCACCCTCTTCAACATCTACATGGCCCCCCTCGCAGCCATCGTCCGACAACACGGCCTCAACATCGTATCCTACGCCGACGACACCCAGCTCATCCTCTCCCTCACCAAAGACCCCACCACTGCCAAACTCAACTTCCAGAAAGGAATGCAAGACGTCGCAGTCTGGATGACCAACAGCTGCCTGAAGCTCAATGCCAAGAAGACAGAAGTCCTCGTCCTCTGTACCACCCCTTCTGCATGGGACAGCACCTGATGGCTGACCGCCCTTGGAAGCCCACCTACCCCCTCAGACCATGCCAAGAACCTCGGCATCATACTCGACTCATCACTCACCATGAACCGACAGGTCAACGCCGTCACCTCCAGCTGCTTCAACACCCTCCGCATCCTCCACAAGACCTTCAAGTGGATCCCCCCTGAGTCAAGGAAGACAGTCACCCACGCACTCATCACCAGCAGACTGGACTATGGAAATGCACTCTACGCTGGCATCAACAAGTCCCTACTCCGCAAACTCCAAACAATACAGAACACCGCCGCCAGACTCGTCCTCGGCATCCCCGACACGAACACATCAGCCAACACCTACGAAGTCTCCAGTGGCTCCCCGTGGAGAAAAGAGTCACTTTCAAAATCCTCACTCACGCCTACAAATGCCTACACAACAACGAACCCAAATACCTCAATGACAGAATCAACTTCCACGTACCCAAAAGAAACCTCCGATCTTCCAACCTCGCACTGGCCGAAACCCCGCACATCCACAGAGCCAGAGCAGGCGGAAGATCCTTCTCTCACATTGCAGCCAAGACCTGGAACGAGCTACCGGCAGACATCAGATGCGCCCCCTCCCTGAACACCTTCAGGAAGACCCTCAAGACCTGGCTCTTCAGCTAAACAGATCTGCGGACCCCCCCTCAGTGCCTTGAGACCCTCACGGGTGAGTAGCATGCTTACAATTCCCTGATTGATTGATTGATTGAGTGCCCCGTGGAGGTGGTGGTCCCCGGGGCTTGGGGGGCCCGCGAGGCCCCCGCCCATATTTTAGTGAAGCCCCAGGGAGGTGGCGGTCCCCGGGGCTTGGGGGGGCATATTTTAGTGAAGCCCCGGGGAGGTGGTGGCCCCCGGGGCTTGGGAGGGCCCACGAGGCCCCCCGCTCTAAAATAAATAAAGCCCCGGGGAGGTGGCGGTCCCTGGGGCTGCGGGGGAGCTGCGTGCCCCCCGCACATTATTGATGAAGCCGGTCCCCGGGGGCGGGCCCCTGCTAATTAATTGGACATTGCCCGGGACCTGGGGCTTAAAGAAATGAAGCACGGTAGCCCGCTCTTCATTTTTTTTTTTGGGCCGGATTCGCGCACCCAGCACGAATTCTGCCGTTTTTGTTTTCTTTTAAAAATGCTTTTTTTTGCCTGGGGGTCCCTGTGGGACCCCCTGAGCAGGCCTAGGGGGTCAGGATGTTTCTACCCTGCCCCCTTTTCTTGTTTTTTATCTCGGGAGGGTTCGCAAATCCTCCTCGGCCCTCAGATATCGATATTGTTTATTTTTACATTTCTCAGGAACTACTTAACTGATTTACACCATTTAAAGCAAAGAGTGCACTCTGGACCAAGAGCTACCTCTCTGCCAAATTTGTTGTAATTCCGTTCAGCAGTTTGGGCTGTAGCCGCGACAAAAGTTTCTATGGAAATTAACATGGAGAAAACGCGTTTTGGGACTCCCCTTTTTTCTCGGCCCCCACTTGACGAATCAACCCGAAACTATCAAGACAGGAGCTGACCGGAGTGCTCCATTAGTTTTGAATATTTTGCGAAGATTTGTCAAACGGCGCCAAAGATATTGGCAAATCAAAAAAATGCTTTTCCTATGGAAACTAGGTCCTAACTATAACTACCTACTGGCGACCGCCAGTAGGTAATATATATATATATATATATGGCCCTGGGCCCACACAGTTCACTGTACTAGGGACTTAATAGTAAACCAAGTATGCCAATCATGGAATCACCAATCCATAACAACAATTTACAAAGGGAGCACTTGCACTTTAGCACTGAACAGCAGTGGTAAAAGTGCCCAAAGCATCTAGACCAGCAAAACGAAGTCCAACACCCAGCAAAACACAGGAGGAAAAAGGCAAAAAATACAGGGGAAACCCACACCAATGATGCCAGGTCTAACATGTGTCCCCTCCAGCTGAAAATGTGAGGAGAACTACCCACCCACCTGGGAGTTCTCTTCACTAAGGTGGAAAAATCTGGACAGACCATCAGCATTGGCGTGTTCTGTACCAGGGCGGTGTTCCACCGTAAAGTCCATCCCTTGTAGGGAAATGGACCAACTCAACAACTTTGTGTTCTCACCCCTCATCTGCATCAATCATCTGAGGGGCTGTGGTCGGTCTGAACCCAGAAGTGAGTCCCAAACAAGTAGGGCCTCAGCTTCCTCAGTGCCCAGACCACAGCAGAAGCCTCATGGTCAATTGCACTCCACCTCTGTTCCCGGGGAAGTAACCTCCTACTAATGAAGGCTACAGGTTGGTCTAAGCCCTCCTCATTTAGTTGTGAGAGCACAGCTCCCACACCATGCTCTGAAGCATCTATCTGTACCAAAAATTCCTGTGAGAAGTTGGGCGCCTTGAGCACGTGCGCCGTGCACATGGCAGATTTCTCTGGCAGGCATCAGTCCAGTTCACCTTCCTAGGCTGCTTCCTGGAAGTCAGCTCAGTCAAGGGGGGGAACAATGGTGCCATATCCCTTGACAAATCTCCTGTAATACCCGGTGAGGCCTAAAAAGGCCCTCACCTCTGTCTGGGTCTTGGGGGTTCCCAAGCCAGAATGGTATCAATCATTGGCTGTAGGGGAGCCACCTGGCCGCTCCCTATTTGGTGTCCCAAGTACACCACTGATCCCTGCCCAATCTGGCACTTGCTGGCCTTGATCGTGAAGCCTGCCCTCTGCAGAGCCTTCAACACTTCCCAGAGGTGATGCAGGTGTTCCTCCCAAGTGGCACTGAACACTGCAATGTCATCCAGGTAGGTGGCACTGAAATCCTCCAGCCAGCCAACACCTGATTGACCAACCTCTGAAAGGTGGCAAGGGCATTCTTCAACCCAAAGGGCATCACCCAGAACTGGTAGTACCCCTCTGGTGTTGAAAATCCAGACCTCTCCTTCAGTTAAGGCAATCTGCCAGTACCCAGACGTTAAGTCAAACGTACTGAGGTACTTGCCTGCTCCCAACCAATCTATGAGCTTATCACCTCTGGGGATGGGGTGCGCATCATTCTTAGTGACTGAATTGAGCCCTCAATCAATCAATCAATCAATCAGTCATTTGTAAAGCGCACTACATACCCACGAGGGTCTCAAGGCGCTGGGGGGGGGGGGCGCTACTGATCGAACATCCAGGTCTTGAGCAACCTCCTGAAGGTCAGCAGGTCTTGGGTCTGTCGTAGGCTCAGTGGGAGGGTGTTCCATGTCTTGGCGGCGAGGTGGGAGAAGGATCTCCCGCCGGTTGTTGTTCTTCGGATGCGCGGGACGGTGGCGAGTGAGAGGTCGGCGGAGCGTAGCTGGTGGTTGGGGATGTAGAAGGAGAGCCGTCTGTTGAGGTAGGCTGGGCCGTTCTTGTGGAGTGCCTTGTGTGTGTGGATGAGGAGCTTGAAGGATATCCTCTTGCTGACGGGGAGCCAGTGCAGGTCCCTCAGGTGGGGGGTGATGTGGCCGTGGCGTGGTACGTCAAGGATCAGTCGTGCCAAGGCGTTTTGGATGCGTTGTAGTCGTTTGATGAGCTTGGTCGGGGCTCCCGCGTAGAGGGCGTTTCCGTAGTCGAGTCTGCTGCTGACGAGGGCCTGGGTGACTGTCTTTCTTGTATCTGTCGGGATCCATCTGTAGATCTTGCGGAGCATGCGGAGGGTGTTGAATCAGGAGGAGGAGACGGCGTTGACCTGCTTGGTCATTGAGAGCGTTGAGTCAAGGATGATTCCCAGGTTGCTTGCGTGGTCGGTTGGTGTCGGGGCTGCTCCCAGTGCCGTCGGCCACCAGGAGTCGTCCCAGGCTGAAGGGTTGGAGCCGAGGATGAGGACCTCCGTCTTGTCCGAGTTCAGCTTCAGACGGCTGGTCTTCATCCAGTCGGCGACGGCCTTCATTCCTTCGTGGAGGTTGGCTTTGGCGGTGATGGGGTCCTTGGTGAGGGAGAGGATCAGTTGAGTGTCGTCGGGCGTAGGAGATTATGTTGAGGTCGTGCTGTCGGGCGACGTGTAGTCCACACAGAACCTGAGTTCTGGTGTGGCACCGGGTGCGGCAATCTTTGGGACCAAGATCACTGGGCTGGTCCAAGGGCTGTTGGAGGGCTCAATTACCACTAGAGCCAACATCTTGGAGTCTTCCTCCTTGATGCTAGCTTTGACCCTGTCAGTCATCCTGCAATTTTTGTGTTTTGCAGGAGGAATGTCCCAGTGTCCACATCATGGACACACCACTGGGTGACACTAGGGGTCCGGGAGAACAGAGCAGCAAACTGTCCCAACAGTTGGCGGCAGCCACTCTGCTGTTCAGGAGTCAAGGTGGGGGAGAGGTTTACACTGTCCACTGACCCATCATGCTCCTTAGCAGACAGGAGGTCAGGGAGAGGCTCAGGTTCCTCTTCCATTCCATCATCTGTCGCTAGGAGCATGTCCATTTTGGACCTCTCCAAGTGGGGTTTAAGGCGGTTCAGATGAAGGACCTGCACAGGGTTCCTGGGATACTGCAAGTCCACCAGATAGGCGACAGTAGTCTTGCGCTCCACCACCTCAAAGGGTCTGGTCCACTTATCTTGGAGCGCACAAGGCTCCACTGGGGCCATGACCCACACAATTTTTGGCAAGGTTGAAACTCAATCAGAGTGGTATTCTGATCATACCACCGTTTCATCTCTTCCTGGCTGGCTTCCAGATTCGCCGAGGTGCCTGGAGCTCTTAGTCTGGTTCCTGAAGGCCAGCATGTAGCTATATACATCCTGGGGAGGTTTACTGGGAGCTTTCTCCCAGACTTATTTGACCAGACTCAGAGGTCCTCTTACAGGATGCCCAAACAGGAGCTCAAAGGGACTGAACCCTAAGGACTTCTGCGGTACCTCCCTGTAAGCAAACAACAGGCATGGTAAGAGGGCATCCCACTTATGCCTCATAGGTTCACCAAGACCCATAATCATGCCCTTCAGGGTCTGGTTGAATCTCTCAACCAGCCCATTTCCTTGGGGGTGGTAAGGAGTGATGAACTTAAAGGTAACACCGCACTCCTGCTACAGGGACTTCACACACCTAGGTACGAAGTTGGTACCCCCGTCAGAAACCACTTCTCCGGGGAATCCCACAAGGGAAAAGACCATCATCAATGCCCGACCCACCACGGAGGCCGTCACAGTCTGGAGAGGGATGGCCTCGGGGTCCTGGGTGGCGTGGTCCACCAAGACAAGGATGAACCTGTTGCCCATGGCTGTTTTGGGGTCCAGGGACCCCAGAATGTCAATGCCCACCCTTTCAAAGGGGGTGCTGATGGCAGGGAAAGGTTGGAGAAGAGCCTTGCACCTCCTCCCACTCTTACCACTTGCCTGGCAAGTCTGGCAAGTCCTACAATGGGTGTCAGAATCTATGCGCATTCGGGGCCAGTAAAAGTGGGTGACAAAACTTTCAAAGGTCTTTCTTGAACCAAATGCCCTGCTAAAGGCACATCATGAGCCAGACCCAGTAGGAAGGCTCTGATGCGCTGGGGTACAACCAGCACACGGGCTGAACCAGGCTCAGTAACCCTAGGCTCACTATACAGGAGACCATTCTCCAATGTGATCCAGACTGATCATCTGCTGCCTGATTTGCAACCTGCTGCGCAGACCAACAAGAGAGGGGCATTGCTGCTTCTCCTTGCAGAATTCCTCCCTGGAGGGGCCCACTTCCTGCTGCCAATGGGTCAGCTCAGGCAGGTTCCCCAGTTCGACCACTTGTTCCCCTGTAGGTTCCAGGGCATCCCCCTCAAGGTCTGCCTCCTCCTGGACCTTGGGAACTTCGAGGGCTGGTTTCCCATGCCCCCTGCCTCCTCTCTTTCTGGCAGGCACCAGGGCTTGGTACCCCATCACCACCATTATCGTCAGCATGTTTCTGCTATTGCCCATGGTGGTGATGGGGTACTAGATCCCCCAATCCCCACACTTCAGTTTTTAATACCAAGTAGCACCCAGTGAATACATGCGTTTGGGTTCTTACATTGGGTTTTAAAATCACTCCCTCACGGGCCCCCACTTAGATTTCTAAAAGTGCCTCCCTGTCTCCAGGTGTAGGCCCACTCTCTATCAAATGTGGTTTTTAGAGAGCGAGGACTGCCAATGATGAAGCATGACACCTGGTGGTGTGTGAGGACAGTTCTTTACATTTTTTGAGATGCCTAGCACTCCACTGACTTAGTGCTCAGTGCTTTGTAAGGATTTGGTTTCATATTCAATGACTAATCATTCAGGGTAGCTTCTTTTTGTGTGTGTATGATAGGTTTGGAGGCCAGCTCACCCTAAACACCCCGTAGCCTCTAGTTCCCTCCATTGGAGAATTCCAAGGTGTTGTGTGTGGATATACAAGTCATACCTTTCACATACACTGCACCCTGCCCACAGGGGAACCTTGGGCCTACTTTAGGGGTGACTTACATATAAGAAAAGGGAAGGTTAGGGCCTGGCAAGTGAGGGCACTTGCCAAGGAGACATGGCAGTACTAGACTGCACACAGACACTGCAGTGGCAGGTCTGAGTTACCTTTGAAAGGCTGCTTGTGTGGGTGGCGCAATCAGTGCTGCAAGCCCACTAGCAGCATTTGGTTTACAGGCCCTGGTCCCACACAGTGCACTGTACTTGGGACTTAATAGTAAACCAAATATGCCAATCATGGAAGCACCAATCCATAACAACAATTTACAGAGGGAGCGCTTGCACTTTGGCACTGAACAGCAGTGGCAAAAGTGTCCAAAGCGTTTAGACCAGAAAAAGGAAGTCCGACACACACAAAAACACAGGAGGCAAAAGGCAAAACATACAGGGGAAACCCACGCCAATGATGCCAGTTCTAACAGAAAGCACCAATAAAACATAGCACTTGTCAAGGGTTTAATTGAAAAAAAATATTAAAATGCCAAGAGTGTATAGCTTGCTGCAAACATTTTGCAATTGTGGAGATGTGATTATTAATCTTCCGTAAACAGTAGAGAGAACGCAGCACAACAGAGCAAGAACTAAAACATTGAAAGGGTTCACATATTTGCTTATAAAACTTTGATTTGAAACAGGGTTTTGCTTCTTTGAAGGTTCATAATGCCCTCTTTCCAGTAACTTGAAATCCGAATATCCCAAATAGACTGAACAGTTTTGAAATGACTATAAATTAAACACAACACAAAAACATTGTACATGTGGTTTTAGAGTAAATGTAAATAAGAACAAAAAACGCAAAATTAATTTTGAAAAAGAAATGCCTTAAATATAATAACGTCTCAAATGATCTATTTAAAGCACATATTTGTAGAGGTCATAAATGTTGATGTGATATACGAATTCACTGAAATTAGGTTATTTCCAGTCCCACTCAGCAATTGTAGATGCAGTTGTTTTCATATATTTTAGCATTTATGAAAAACATTCTGATACTTGAATCTCTCATCGGATTTGTTGAGAATCTTGGAATGTATTATATAATCTGTAGAGCTCCAAAAATGCGTTTTGGAATTACAAATGTACAACCTTACAATATAGTTCGAAGAATGCCTGTGTGTTGCTTACTTTAAATATTATATGGTCTGCAGTAAAGATCTGACACAATTCTTCAAAAAGAGCACAATATCTTTGTAGGTATATTTGAGTATGCATCACTGAATGATGCATTCTTCTGTGGATTCTTTATGGGAAAACAATTTGACAAAGTGCTGCAAATCTCTCTTCCATAAATGCACACTGTAGCAAACTTTGTAAATTTATTCCAACATTTAAATGCATGCACTCATTTAGTGCACTGCAGAGAACATTTCTGTTTGGCTTTGCTGAAGCTTCCTGCCAGGTGTAACGCTTGCTAATGATTATATATAAATGTATGCTTGGAAAAATGCCCAGCTATCTTAGCTCTCTTTTTAAACTCATTTTTCATATGTCAATTTGCAATCTTGTCAGGAATAGTTACCTAAATCACAGAGCTATAACAAAATATGATAGATGGGCGTTTATTCACAGAGCAGAAAAAACACTTTATGTACTTTCCAATGACATTTCACTGACACTGCAACTATGTCTTTGTGAAAGAAGGACTGAAACTCAAGTCTGAGAAGTCATGAGCAAAAAAAGGAGTGTTTGCAAATATCTCAGTTTTTATAAGCCTATGTTTGTTTTTCTATATGTCCGTGCTCGTGTTTCAGTATGCATGTCTTTGTTGAGAGAATAATTAAGACAAATACACCATATATCATGAAATAGATGCAGGTTTGATGTGGTTGCTATAACAACGCGTTGTTTGGACAGAGTCAAAGATATGACCTAGCCAAAACGTTGTGTTATGTCGAATGTATGAATCTGTGAAGTTCAAAGAGGCTGGTGACAGGAAATTTAAAAAAAAGTGCCATATCAATATTTACGAGAATAGATTGTTTCTACAAATCTTTGCAACAAGCTGCACATGCAAAGATCTTGATCCGCATGAAACAGCTTTCTTCGTATTCTTTGTATTCGCATTTGCAAAATAAAAGATTAGTATTACAATGCCACCAAATGGGTGGCAAATTGTGAAGGAAATGTTGGGAGTAGCATGTACTGGTCCTTCGAACGCTGGCTGTCTCTTCTGTTTAATTCCCACAACTGTGAGCGGCATAGGAAGCTGTCTCTCATTAAGAGCTTTCACTGCTCGAAGGGTTACCCTCTATCAAGATCAGTCTGTAACTTTTCAATGCTTTTGATACATGTCCTTGTGTGAACACCTTTTTGGGCTCACTTTTCTATACAATTTGCAAGGAATTTCAATATCAGTACTGAATTTAGGCCCAGATTCTCAAAGGTTTAGCGTCGGCTTAGCATTATTTTTTAACGCTAGCCCAATGCTAAACCCGTTTTGGGATTCACAAACTAACACAAATGAATATTTGTGTTGGTTTGTATGGTAAAGTAACGCAAAGCAGCGCGAAACGCTGCTTTGCATTACTTTGCATTAGAGGGTTGTTGCATAGGTGGTACATGGGAGTTCCCATGCAGCCACCCATGCCTTTTGACACTAAACCCTATTCACTAACATTAGTTGAAAAGGTTTAGCGCCAAAAATTTATGCTGGTGAAAAGCAGGCATTAAATGGAGAAATGTTTACAATTCTCTGTGCTTTCCCGATTTTGCATACATGCTGCGCTGCACAGAACACATACAGAGTAGGAAATGCTTTTGGACATGTCTAGTCATAGTATTTTGTACAAAACCTATGCTAGGCTCAGGCTCGCACCCTTGTGCTATGGCGCTAAGGTATGTGCCTGGTGCAAGGCTGCTGAAATCAGCTACAGCGCTAGGGAGAGGGGAGGAGAGTGCCATTTTTCTGTGAATATGGCTCTCTCCTGCGCTCTCCCTGTCATGCAACGCACAGCAGCCTCTCAGGAGGCTTCGTTGTGGTGCATGACAGTGTTCAAAATCTGGGCCTATGTCTCATAATGTCATTTCTTTTTTATTCAATGTTATTTGTATTTTTTCTCCCACCCAAAGCCTGAAACTTTAATGAGTGCAAAATTTGCCTTGGAGATAAATGTCTGTTTACATTTTTTAATTTCGTAACCATACATCCCTTATAAAATTAATTTTAAATAGCGGACTGTAAAACTTCCATGCATGACCTCATCATAGTATCTAATCTGTTTCCACATTTAACATGAAATGCAGCTTTGCTGTGTCTAATTGCTGTAAATAATGTTTGATTATTACCCAAATTAATGGTACGCAAATTATTCCCTTACAAATCATAAAATGCCATGCAGCCTTGCCAAGATTTGAAGATCACAGAAGATATCAACTGCAAGTCCCCATCTCACTGAGCCATGTTGATCACTTTTTAATTTTCTTAAAAAGATTTTTTTATGGTGACTTATATTCCATGAATTGTTCATCTACAAAGAATCACCGCCAGGAAATAATTAGACAGTTGATTTGTTAGTATATGTGCTAATGAATGTTTACAAACAATAAAATGGCTGTAATCGCTAGCTAACCACAATTAGCATATCGCAAAATTTGGGATTCACCATCCTCCCACATAACTGAGGCTACTTTGCTGGAAGCATTTAACATTTATTTTGTTTTGGACCACCACAACAGCAGCACAGTCCATGAAAGAAATAACAATAATTTAAAGTGGTATAGAGAGGGAGTGTACTTATCAAGTAGAGTCACCACTTGGCTGAGCCGCTCTTTAAATTTCAAGGTTCAACCTCATATCTATGGAGAGTAGCAGAGAGGGTTCCAGTGGGCTGTGTCTATCTCTTTGGACACCCTGGGTAGGCTGAGATATTCATGTTGACGGTGTCAGCAGCTTTAACAGTGAAGATCATTAAGGCTTCATCAATGTTCTTTAGGTTTGCTTCTTGCCAGAAGGAAATGCGCAGATGTACGCTCCAGGTTTCCAAGCATCAATAGAAGCACGGTTCACATCAGCCAGGTCCAGAAGGTGTTCAACAAGCTGGAGGTAACACCAACTATCACATCAGTATTCAGAGATCTGGGCAACACCATCTTGTCATTCAGAATTATTACATCTTCCAGATCCAAATGTTTCAGACAGTCTGGTTGGCTCACCGTTTTGTGAAAAACTTTGTATTCTTTCCAGACATCTCTGGAAAATAAATAACATCTGAGACAGAAGTGCGAGATGAGGTTCCCCACTGTGGACAGCAGAAATTGTTCATTTTGCACTCTTCCTCCTCACAAAAGTAAATGCTTGCAAAAGTAATACTTTACCTCAGGCCCGGTTCCAGGAATTTTTATCTGGATGGACCAAAGGTATGTTCGGATGGGCCAATGTTAGTCCAATTTTTTTCAATTCTGGAGGTAGACTACAAGCCCTAAATTGACCTCAAATCTTATTCCAAACAGGCATACAGAGCATAAAGGAGAGTTATTTGAAAGTACGAACTGATGTCTATGTGTGTCAACCCCAACCTTCATAATTTCCAGACGATCAGGCTTCAACACAAACCCCTGGACATCAAGTATATTGTAATAATTCAACTAATGTAGGTCCCATTACCAGGCCCATGCCTTGACATGTTCGCATTAGGAAGACTGACAATTTAATCTCTGCAATTTATCAAACACATATCTTTTGCACACGGTCAACTCCGTAATTTTTTGAGTCATTCTTTTGCGGTATACTTTCATTGATAAAAAAGTTTAAAAAACAGCAACACATTTGGAAAAAAGAAAGCAGTATTGTTGACAAATGAGAGCAGTTTTCATGCCTGACAACTATAAACATGGTAATTGCAGTCAAAGAAGTAACCTTATGAAACTGTATTACACAGAGTGCTACAGATACAGAAGGGGTTGGAGATGTAAGTGCAGCCCTCCCTGTAATGCTGATAGGGCTGGCACACATGAAGAGCCAGCGCTATTCTCAAAGGATATTTATTCATTTGCATGGGGGCGTGGCCCCATGCAAGTAAGGGAATCACTTTGTTCCTCCACCAGTCCCATATTATAGATGTGGGCACAGAGGCAAACAGGTGCACGACATGGGAAACAAAAGCAAGCATCCAGACTAACAGAATACTCCAGCTATGGTTGGGTTTTGTACCAGTCTGAACTGAATGGTCTCTCACTGTTGCCAAAACTTGCATTGTAGAGAAGATCTAAGAAATGGTTGGTATGAAGAGGCATAAATTGTATATGTTGTGTTATTTTGTGTTGATTTGTAAAGCTCACTCTCACCCGGGGGGGATATATTGGTGCAGAGCATGTGTGAGACTAGCCAAGCCTAAGGCCTAATGTGGTTACTCAAAAAGACAAGCTTTTAGCTTTTTCCAGAATTCAAGACGTGAGGACGAGGATTGGATGTGAAATGGCAGGGCATTCCATGCTTTAGGAGAAATGTAGAAGAAGGCTTGACTGCTAGATCAGGTTTTCTGTATGTGTAGAATGTGTGCAGGAAGGAGTCCTGATGAGCTGAGTTGTCTGGAAGGCTTTTGAAAGCAGATGCTATTTTTGAGGTAAGCTGGACCAGAGAGCCTTGAAAGTGTGGGTGAGGAGTTTTAAATATACTCATTTAGCCAGTGTAACTCCTTGAAGTGAGGTGAGATATGAGAGTGTAACGGGAGGTTGAGAGTGCTTCTGGCCGCTAATTTCTGGATGTTCTGCAGCCTCCTGATGAGATGCTTGTTTATCCTAGTGATAGAGCAAGGTTTCATAAATGAAACTTGCTTGTATTCAATCCTCCTCACAGTATTAATTTATTAAACTTGTATTGTTAATACTAACCTTTGCATTCACGACACAAAAGAAAGGGATGCTTGCCTATGTGTTTTACTAATGAATAACGCTTGTTTGTAATTCAAAATGGCCGCTATGCGCGGGAAAGCTCAATGCGCATGTCGCAACCATATCACATGGTGTGACGTCTTTCTTTGCTTGGTGGGAAACTTCTGCTTCTGCGCAGTGTGCATTAAAATGGCTTTTAATGTTTTCACATGCTTCAGCTTGCTCTCATGTCATTACTAAATTGTCGTTTCCTAACGCTACTAACGCGGGTTAGAATATATAATTAAATGGGAATAGAATAGAAAAAGTGGGTATACAGTGAAACATTTTATTTGTGATTCTAATATTTTCTTCTTGCACTTTTATTAGTTCGTAAATTTGGGCCTGGGTTGGTGTTCTGAAACTCGAGAGGCAACTGGTTCTGCGCATGTGTCCTGTGTGCCTGCCAAATGAAGTCAATCTGGACGTCGCCCAAGGCCGTGACCCGATGGCCGAAGATGCTGTATTTTGGCTTTCCTGTTGCATATTGACACATTGTCTATGAAAATTGGTTTACATTTGTCATGAGACGGGTGGGAAATAAAGCGAATGTATTAATTTGAGGGGGTGGGAACGTAAAGACAATAGGCTTTACAATTTAGGCCAAATCAACATGGTGCGAGAATCCACCCCTGTCCCTGTCCAATCAGAAGTAGTGGTCCCATATTTTAGTAACATTAAGGGGAGGTACATGGGTGTAGAAGGGTATAATAGAATATAGCATTAGTTAATTAGTCAGAGCAAGATTCCATGAGAGCATGCATTCATGAAGAACAGGCGTCCATGCTGCCAGAGCGCGCTTAGCTCTAGACCGCGAAGCTGACCGATTGCAGACCGAGTCCCTGTCCAGAAGAGGTCCTGAGGAGGGGGCGGCAGAGTCCATTAGAAGGAAGGCACGGGAGAATCGAGGAGAAGTCGAGTATCAGAGAGGGGAACGACGCAGGCGTCGTTGTAGAGAGGTCACCGGTCCTGTCCTGATCCTGGAGGAGGTCTTTGCTCTTCAACCTTCCTGGGTCTTATTCTTTCAACTCCTTGGCTAAGGGGTTTGGTTCTCGCACTTAGGTAAATATAATGCAGCCTTTAGTTGCGCTGCTATCTCTATCCTCTCCTTTTCTTTAAACACTGTCATTGATTAGCAATAATCATTTCTATGCTTAATCTTGGGTATTGCGATTATGTACCATGTGGCTCTGTATTTTACTCTGCTAAATCTTTAGATAAACATTTTAAAACTTCCTGACTCAGTGGTTATTTCAGGATTATGTACTATAATGAATGTCACTCATTTTAAATTTCCCAATTAGCAAAGGATTCATTGGTAAGTCATTACTCTTCATTCAGAAGGTAATTGGTAGCAGGGATTTTGATAAAGAGTAACAACTGATAAAACCCAGCGTAAGTATTAGCGTAGTATGAATGTATGGGCCCAAGTGAGTATCTGGTGTATGAATGTTGTTTGCTGATATCGCGCTGGATCAGTTTTCTGGTAATCAGAGGATGGTTACTCTTTGTTAATTGGGTAATGAGAATTTTTATCTGTATTTTTATGAACTAACATCCGTGTATTCAAAGTTTTGTTTTATGTTGTCCAGAATACCCCGGGGTAAAAAGAATAGCGGATGGTAAGTGGAAGCCATACTGCAGTGAGGTTATCTGTCAGGCAGAAATAGTACTAGAAAGTTAAGCAGGACTTTCAGTACTCATTAGGGACTCTATACGTGTGAGTAATAGCAAAAGGAGTACGCTGGTAAAAATTTGATGTTATATCACCTAGAAAGGGTAACATTGAAGAAGTAACAGGTACTTCTGGAGCTTGTGTGAAGAGTAGATGGAAGTGTTTACTCGTAGTGTATGTTTAGTAAACGGAAAGGTTTTACTAAGTATGAGAGAAAACTATCTTTTCTAAATTAGAGAAACTGGCATGATAGCGAATGTTTTATGTTGTTACTGAAATTTAATTAAGAATTATAGAGAAAATAAGTTTGTGTATGAATTTGTAAAGGGAGGGTCAGTTGCTGGAGAGGGAGCTGACATCACTAAACGCCACGCTGGGATTGGTTGAATCAGCGGGTGTGGAAAAACCCTTGTAAAGGAGGGGCAGTAGTCAGGAGTAGTACTGACGTCATAGGTGCCGCGCTGGGATTGGTTAAACCAGCAAGGACAGAAAAGAGCAGATTGTAAAGGAGGGGTTGACAGATAAACGTCACCAAAAGGCCGCGCAAGGATTGGTTCAGAAATAAAAGTTAGCAGAGACTTGAATGGTTGATATTTTAGAAGCTAAAATCTTAGTGGATAAAGATTGCATGTTAAAACGCGATCCGACTTTAACAGGAACTCGTCCGGATAGGAGATTCCAAGGTTTTGCAGAATATAATTTTGTACACCGAAAATTAGATAGAATGTACGGAGAGAAGAGAAAATGTCCTTTCTGCAAAAGATTAAGAACTATTTTAAAAAGGATAAACCACTCAAAACTAGAGAAGGAATTATTATTCCACCAGCTAAAACGCCCGCTTCATTCATGATGATGGAGAGAGGTTATCATACTTGTGTATGGATGGAGAATTGGATAGAATATACCAAAAATGATGGAATACTAGCATTTCCCGAGAATGGCACGTTCAATGGGCGAATTCTTCAGAATTTGAGATTGAGGATGAATGACTTAGAACCCAGACCTAGATTAACTCAGTACGAAGCTCTAGAAGAATGGGAAACCGAGGCATTAGAGCGGGATAGATCTAGAAGTAATAGGAGTTATCCAGGATTTTTTCCCAGATATCTACGTGAGTCTAGGGACGGTCAGATGAAACAATGGAGAAAGGCAATGATTACAGAAGGATTATATCCATTGTTCTCAGCAGAGGAGAAATTAGGAAGTAAGTGCACAGAAAAGACAAAGGGCCTGATTCACAGAACTAACTTACGTCAAAAACGTAAAGTTAGTACTTTTGGTATTCACAGAATGAACTTACTCATTTCGGTATTCACAGAAGTTAGTAGTCCTAACTTTAGGACTTCTAAATGCCTTCTGTGAATACGAAAGTCTTAAGTTAGATTTTCTCAGTTTAGGAGAAGTAAAGTTTCACTTTACTACTCCTAAACTGAGAAAAATCCTAACTTTAAGACTTTCGGTATTCACAGAAGGCATTTAGGAGTCCTAAAGTTAGGAGGCCTAACTTTACTACTCCTAAACTGAGAAAAATCCTAACTTTAAGACTTTCGGTATTCACAGAAGGCATTTAGGAGTCCTAAAGTTAGGAGTCCTAACTTTACTACTCCTAAACTGAGAAAAATCCTAACTTTAAGACTTTCGGTATTCACAGAAGGCATTTAGGAGTCCTAAAGTTAGGAGTCCTAACTTTACTACTCCTAAACTGAGAAAAATCCTAACTTTAAGACTTTCGGTATTCACAGAAGGCATTTAGGAGTCCTAAAGTTAGGACTACTAACTTCTGTGAATACCGAAATGAGTAAGTTCAGTCTGTGAATACCAAAATGAGTAAGTGTATTCTGTGAATACCAAAAAGTACTAACTTTACGTTTTTGACGTAAGTTAGTTCTGTGAATCAGGCCCAAAACATTTAATGAGAAATGAGGAGTCTGAAGACGAATTTATGGAGGAAATGTTAAGAAATCCCCCACCATATCAGGAAGGGACAAGTGGATGCACCCCAAGTGCACCACCAAAAACTCCATTAGTGCCACAGGTAATGCATGAATTCACCCCGAGTAGAATACTTCATGACAAAGAAAAAGAAGCCCTAGAAAAGACCAGAGCAGAATTAATACAGAAAATAACTCAGATAAAAGTACATCCTGATTCGTTGACCATACCTGTAACAATTGGTCCAGTAGTTCCATTATATGGTACTCAGGGAAGCTGTCCTCCACCGATACTTGCACCTACTCCTGTGAATAATTCCAAACCTGAAGCTCCAGTTATAATTGAGGATCAATTTAGTGACTGTGAATCCACAATATCACTCATGGACTTGCCTAATCGAGGTTCTGTAAATAGCACTCCCAGAAAAGATGTACCTGGATGTTAAAAAGATGTAAGTTTAGTAACTTCATCGGGAGCAAAAAGTGCTACCATAGTAACACCTGAAGATCTAGAAAAATGGGTGCAAGGGTCAGTTAAACAGTGCACACCTCCGAAAATAATGGACATTCATAAATTGAAAGTCGAAATAGAAGAAATAATAGCAGGAAATGTAGGACTAGAATGCTTAAATACCTATGATGAAGAAGAATTATTGTTCTTGTGTAGGAGTATCACCAGAAATGTAAGGATATTCCATGAAAAATTATCCAATTTAGCACTACAGTTGGGAATAGAAATAGGGAGATCAAAGGTACTACAGAAACCCTATTGAGCAGAATTTTCAGACAAAGATCTAGAAAATATGAATGCTTCTGGAAGAAGATTACAAATAAGAGAATTAGGGGCCGATTCCGATCTCGGTCGGAGGCGTACCCAACACCATTCGGTCGGGAAAAAAGCCATGCGAAAGCCTGTTTCCCGACCGATCCGTACAGCACACCGAGAGAGCAAGTACGATGCGCACAACAGCAAAAAATCCGGCCGAGCCGTACTCAACCAAACCAGGTCCTGTTCTCCGACCGAGGCGAATCCGGAAACGCCGAATCGAGTCGCACGGAAGGAAAAATGCAGCCCCGTCCGGCCGGACAAGTACGATGCGCTTCCCGTACGCGCTGAACCCGTCGCTACGCACGGCACGTCAAAGCATCCGGGAGAGGCGCACATAAGCTCCGATTCGCGCCACAACACGATCCACGGCTACGAGACGAACACGGCACCGACGAGGACGAGGCGAAGTGACGAGGACGAGGACGACGCGAAGCAACGAGAAGGACGAACGACACGAACCAACCATGAATCCCTTCGTCCCGATCATACCAATATTCTACATGAATGAGGGTTGAGCCCTGGACTGTAGGCAGCTGGCTAAGTATGTGTGACACACGTCATATACATACTCCTGGGGCCCAAACATTGTTCCCACCCACAGCATGGGTGTGTGCCAGATACCCCAGCCACATGTGGTGGATCAGCTCAGCAATTGGACCACAGATCAAAGTAACACGCCGAATACATGTCAGAATACAGGCATTGTGTAAGCAATGGACCCACCCATGATGCCCACCACAGAGTCAGGGAAACAGATGCTGTCTCCCACCTTGAGTCAAGCAAACTGCAAGGACACAGTCCTAAGTGACAGAATCCCCTGCATGTAAGGGCCACACCTGGGTATCAGATGAGGAGTGGGCAGTGCACAATAGAGGGACATGGCTCCTGGACAACATGACTGCTGTACTGTGGCAGTTTAACCAGGCCCGAGGAGGGCACATAGCATGTTAGACAGAGTTCACAGTGCAGTCTTTGACTCACCCCCTCCTTGCTGCTCTCTGGCCTTCAGCTGCCCATCCAGGTCTGGAAAGACCACCGCCAGGATCCTGAGCATGTGGGGGTCAGGGTCCGTGTTCCGCCCCTCCTGCGAGGAGGCGACAGCTTCAGCTGGACCCGTGCAATCCTCCGGGTCCAGCCCCGAAGGTCCTGCCACCTCTTTTGGCAGTTGCGGATCCGGCGCTTGTAGACCCCCACGGACCGGACAGCCCGGACGATGTCCTTCCATATCTCCTGCTTCCGATGGTCAGAAGCCTGTCAGGATGACAAAGTGATAAGGCCATTACTACACATGCAACATATCCGTGCATGACACAGTTGCATATACATGTCGCAATCACAGGGGCACATGGTGTACACAGGCAGTGCACGGCTGCCCATGGACAGTTTTCCAGAAGTCACTACATGGTATCATTGCATGGGGAGTAAAACCCTGTTCAGAAGCACTGTCACTGCACCATACCTGTCCAGTGCAAGTCACTACACACTATGGGGGTGACAACTACTCAGTGAGCCTGCTAGCCAGTGGCGTGCAGACTCTCAGCCTTGCTAGTCTGACAAAATGCACATTCAGAAAGGCAGTGCACAGGACACTCACCTGCTCCCCTGGTGTCCCATACAGCTTGCTGTACTGTGGAAGTAGGCTGTCCAGCAGGGCCTGGTTCTCTTCAAGGCTGAAGGCTGGGGCTCTCTCCACAGTACGTGCCATTGCAGGGTCCAGAGGGGCAGAGACAGCAGCAGTGCAGTGGCAGATGTCGTCTTGGAGCATGTAGTGCAGGCAAGTGGGCTCTCAGGGGAACAGCCAGCAATATATATGTGCTGGAGAGGCAGATACTGTCCCTTGTGTCCAAAGTGATAGGTCCAAGTCGTTTGCATCTTCTGAATCTGGCCAATCCATGGAATAGCAGCACCTAAACACGCCCACAGCATCCTTCAAATCTTCAACTTTATGACATACATGATTTTGCAACATTGTTGTGGGTGACCAACTGAATTTCCAGCAACCGACTCGTTCGAAATTCGAAAACGCGTCCGTTGCCAGGCAAGCCCATTGTCAATGGGTGCGCACCGATCGGTCCATTGCAGTTCAACGCGCACAGGGGTACAACGCGTACCCGCACACATTGAAGGCAATGGGCCGGCCGGAGGCACCGATCGGTCCATTGCGGTACAACGCGCACAGGGGTACAACGCGTACCCGCACACATTGAAGGCAATGGGCCGGCCGGAGGCACCGATCGGTCCATTGCGGTACAACGCGCACAGGGGTACAACGCGTACCCGCACACATTGAAGGCAATGGACCGGCCGGAGGCACCGATCGGTCCATTGCGGTACAACGCGCACAGGGGTACAACGCGTACCCGCACACATTGAAGGCAATGGGCCGGCCGGAGGCACCGATCGGTCCATTGCGGTACAACGCGCACAGGGGTACAACGCGTACCCGCACACATTGAAGGCAATGGGCCGGCCGGAGGCACCGATCGGTCCATTGCAGTACAACGCATCACTGTACATGTGACTGGCATAGGTCAGCATGCCTGTCTCAGATGGACATATGCCAGACACAGATAGCTCCCAGGGAGTGAGGGGCACACCTACATCACGGCAGCCTGTCCAAACCTTATCATAAGGCATGTAAGGCTGCATTTCCTATTGTGTGTATGTTGGTGTACATGTTGTCCTGTGGGTGTCACCTGTGGGCAGCCACCCCCAGGCTGTGCACGTGTTCATGGGGACAGGATCCTGGGTGTTACGTGTACGTGACCACTGTGATGTGCAACTGTTCATATCTGTGCATGTGTCATGGTCACATTTCACAGTGGTGTTTGTGTATGTCATGTCACATACCCCGTGAGTCCCATGTGGGACGGTATGTTTGAGCCAGGGTGTCCCAGTGGCACAATAGTGATGGACCTCCACAGTCTTTGTGCAAGTAGTGTTTACAATGTCTCTGATTTCATGTGCACAATGGGAGACAGTCTCCACATCCACGTTGTGTGTGCATGGACTCTGATGTTGTGCGTGTGTGTCACAGACGTCCATGTCTGTCCTGCCATGGCAAGTGTGGCCACTACCTGTGGGGGTCATGTTTGTTTTGCTGTGGTGTACACATGATACTCCAGGTGATGCCAGTGTCCATGTGGCATTACAGGGTCCCTGGGAATGTACCTGTCGTTGAGCTGTGGTGCCTGGGGCACATCTGTCCTCACATGTCACTGTGGGGGGTGACTGTGACACGGCATCATGATATCCAATGGGCCAACCTGGGACAAATTGATGCCACCTGTAGGACCGTGTTGACAGATGTTGGCCATGTATGTACCATACATGTCCTTCCGGTACTGCACACTTCATGTAGTTGTGCCTCATGATGATGTATGTTGGGATCTTGAGTGTGTTCAATGCTGCATATGTGGGGTGACTTACGATCTTGCTTACTTCTCCTCTGCACTGCAGGGCTCCTGCTGTCCATCGGCCATTCCCAGACCTGGCAACGATGGTGGAACGGGACAGCATCCGACGGTACCGCTTCACCAGGCAGCTGATTGAGGATTTGGCAGTGCAGTTGTCCCCACATTTGCAGCCTGGCCGGCCGTATCCTACAGCGCTGACCCCCAAGGTGAAGGTGATGGCAGCCCTACACTTCTTTGCCACCGGTACCTTCCAACATACTGTGGCGTCTGCTGGTGGGATGTCACAGACCATGTTCAGCCGTGTGCTCCGCGATGTTTTGGCAGCAATGTTGCTCTTCCTGAACCGGTACATCTATTTCCCTAGACTGCGACGACTCACTGACGTGAAGAGTGACTTTTATGCCCTGGGGAGGATGCCGCATGTCATTGGCTCCATTGATGGGACACATGTGGCTTTGGTACCACCACAGGCCCAGGAGCAGGCCTACAGGAACCGCAAGCACTACCACTCGGTCAATGCACTGGTGGTGTGTCTTGCAGACATGACCATCACACACGTGTGTGCCCGTTTCCCTGGTTCAGCACACGATGCCTTTGTGATGAGGAGTAGTCGCATCCCCAGGATGATGGCACAGATGCAGAACCAGCGTGCCTGGCTTGTCGGTGTGTACTGACTTTGTGCCATTGTGTGTGATCTGATCTGTAGTATTCCGCCCACTTTTCCAAGTCAGCTAATGTGCACTTGTCTGTCCGTAGGTGACTCGGGATACCCCAACATGCCGTGGTTGCTGACACCCCTCAGGAACCCTGTGACACCTGCCCAGATGCGCTACAATGAGGCACATGGTCGGACCAGGAGAGTGATTGAGCGGACCTTTGGTCTCCTGAAGAGCCGCTTCCGCTGCCTGGACAAGACCGGAGGGTCCCTCCCATATGCCCCTGCGAAAGTGTGCAAGATTATCATCGTCTGCTGCATGCTCCACAACATGGCAGTGCGGAAGGAGTTGCCTCTCATCCAGGATGACGATGACCAACATCCGCCACCTGTGGAGGATCCTGGCCTGGACCACGATGCCAGTGACGATGATGATGATGATGGTGATGGTGATGTCCGCACACAGCTCATCACCAACTTCTTTAGCTGAATGTGAGTATCCTGAGGTGTCATGTCAATGATGTGAGTTGGCATGATGTGTGGGTGGTGCTCTGGTGCTGTTGGAGTGTGTCCATGGGCTAGTTGACTGGATGTGTGCTGCGATGTGTGCTTACAGGTGGGCTGTACTCCCCAACAGTGTTGACATGCTAACTTGGTTCTGGGTGGGTATCTTGTAACATGTATTGTGCATGAGTTTTGCTGTTCTGTCCTGTACTCCATTGCTTTTGACTGTGTGTCATTTCTGTCCTTCACAGGGTACTTTCAGATTCGTTTGGTCAACTGTGTCCACCGACGACGTGATTGCACATCCAGGCTGGTAGCTGTTGTGTCCCTACAGGTGATGTGCGCCACACCCATGGACTTCCTTCCATCTACAGTTGTTGACTGTGTGCCCGCTACCAGGTGGGGTTACCTTGCATCTGTAGTGGTTACGGCATGTTGCTACTGTGTAATAAACCTGTGCTTCACTTAGTGATGTGCGTTGTCTGTGGTCACACATTTGACTGCCATTTGCTTACTGCACCTGTGGGCTACTTGACTACAACTGGGAATGGGTGTGGTGTCTGTGCATTGCACCGTCTTCCCTGGCAACATCAGTGTAGGCAATGAGTCAGATGGCCTAGGTGTGTGTGAGTCGTGTAGCCCTGGTGGTGTGTCTCCCTCATGTGTGTCACGTTGCCTGTACTCACATACCTGTGTTGTCCTTGCTGTTGCAGTTCGCATACACAGTGTAATTTTGCAGTTCATCATCCCCATAACAGCACCCACGTTGGAATCACGACAGAGGCAAGTATGGTGTATTAGTGTGTTTATTGTGATACATTTGTGTTAATAGTGCATAGGATGGGTTGTGCTGTACATGAATCTTGCAATCCCAAGTTCCTAGGTGAATTGAAAGTCCGGGTAGACAGGATCCCCAGTATCGGGGCCACAGTTGTCTGACACATTGGTCCAACTTGTACTCCCCATGCAATGTGTGGGAGTAGTGTTGCCGTCAACAGGGTGAACAGTCTGTGCACAAAGGCGAACATCCAGAACAGGTTCAGGCTTCCTGGGAGTTGCGCTTGGCCATCGGCCTCTCACTTTTCCCTCCTCGGACGACCCCTCTTCTTGGGGGGGCCCTCAAGTGCAGGCTGCTGCGGTGCAGGGGACTCTCCGCCAGAGTCCTCCTCCCTCCCTGTGGCAGTTGCAGTTTGTTCGGCACCAGATGTTGTTGGCACACAGGGAGGTGTGGACTGGTTGCTGTTCATCTGGCGGAGGCATTGTAAAATGTCCCTGTGCACCGCCGTCATCTCATGCAGTGCATCCCACTTGGACTCCACGCGGGACATGTGTGAGTCCACACGGGACATGTGTGACTCCACGTGGGACATGTGGGAGTCCAAGCGGGCATGATGGGCAGCCTGCTGCTGTTTAATGTCTCTGAGGAGCCCCACTACCTGGCTGAGCTCTCCGGTGCTGGACTGGTACGCATCAGCTATGCGTACCAGTTGTGGGTCGTCATGCACACCAGCAACGTCTGCAAGCAGCGACCTCTGTCTCCCACCCCTCCCACCACCCCTGCTGACATGTGCAGTGTGTGCAGTGGCACGCACAGATAACCCTGGTCCACCTTGGGGGTTGGTGGTGGTGGTGGTGTCCATGGCCCCAGGTTGGTCCAGGGTCACTGTGCTGGTGTTGCTCCTTATTCTGTCCATGTCGGCAGGGATGGTATTCGTGGTGACAGTCGTTGTAGGGGTGGGTGCAGGGGTGCAGCTGGTGGTCCTGCTGGTGCTGCAGCTGGTGGTCCTGCTGGTGCTGCATGTTGACTTGCACCGGATGTGCCAGGTTGTTCTTCAACGTCCGAGGAGGACAGAGGCTGTACGACGCCAGTGAGCTCGGCATCCTCTTGAGCCTGGGACTGGGACTCCTCAGCGTCTGCTGCTGTGTCCCCATCATCACCTGTTTTTGGGAGACACAAACAATGTATGTCATGTTTCTGCAGGCATCAGTGGTTGACACACATGACAGTTGTGACTGTGCCTCTGGGTGCGGGCCTGTACATTGCATTGTCCTAAGTCGTCACAGTCAGGAGTTGATATTGGTGTGGCACATTGTCCTGCATTATTTGGGCATTTCTATGTATTTTCTGGGGTGTGAACATGGTCTGCATTGCTTGTGTTTGGTTGACAGCCAGACCTCCTTCCCACCCAGCCAGCCAGTCAGTTATCCCACCATGGAACGTGCTTGCGTTGCAGGGAGTGTAAGTTGCCTCTCAGGATGTCAGTCAGTGGTGTCCTGCTGTTTGTTGGTGCACAGTTGCCAGCAGGGCCTTGTGCTCCCCACAGCAGTAGCCAGTGTCAGCCATCTTGTGAGTCCTTCTCCACTGCCTGTGATGTGAGCATGGTTCAGGGTGGTGTTGATGGGCCAGTTGTGAGGCTGAGCAATGTCTGTGCCTACGACTCCCATCATGCTATTGCCTCCACCACCCTTCCCAGCATGCCCATGCTTCCTTCCTTTTGACTCTGCTTCCCTGTGGGGTGGGCTGGCTGTGCTGACAGGATGGCTGGGAGTGTTGTCCTGGCAGTTGTTTGGCTAAGAGTCCCAAGAGTGTCCCTGTGCTTCACACAACATAACCCAGGGTGGTGGTGCTTTGTGGGATCTTGTGTTAGGATGGAGGGCATTGCATTCTACCAGGTGGGTACTGTGGAGTTTGTGTTGGGGGTGTGAGGGGAGGTGCTGGTGACTATAGTCAGTGCTGCAAGTCCCCCTTCCCACCCAGCCAGCCAGTTATCCCACCATGGAACGTGCTTGCATTGCAGGGAGTGTAAGTTGTCTCTCAGGATGTCAGTCAGTGGTGTCCTGCTGTTTGTTGGTGCACAGTTGCCAGCAGGGCCTTGTGCTCCTCACAGCAGTAGCCAGTGTCAGCCACCTTGTGAGTCCTTCTCCACTCCCTGTGATGTGCGCATGGTTCATGGTGGTGTTGATGGGACAGTTGTGGCGGTGAGCTATGTCTGTGACTACGACTCCCATCATGCCATTGCCTCCACCCCACTTGCCAGCATTCCCATACTTACTTGCTTTTGTGTGGAGTTCAGTGGGTGTGGGTGTGAGGGCAATGGCAAGATGGCTGACAGTGGTGTCCTGCTGTTGGTTGGTGTGCAGTACCCAGCATGCCCTTGTGCTCCCCACGACACAGCAACAGTGTCAGACATCTTTGATGGGCCTTTCCACTCTCTGTAGGATGTGCATGCGTGAGTGTGAGCTTGCTGGGCCATGTGGTGGGGGATGTAGGGCTGTGACTACAACTCCCATCATGCTATTGCCTCCACCACCCTTCCCAGCATGCCCATGCTTCCTTCCTTTTGACTCTGCTTCCCTGTGGGGTGGGCTGGCTGTGCTGACAGGATGGCTGGGAGTGTTGTCCTGGCAGTTGTTTGGCTAAGAGTCCCAAGAGTGTCCCTGTGCTTCACACAACATAACCCAGGGTGGTGGTGCTTTGTGGGATCTTGTGTTAGGATGGAGGGCATTGCATTCTACCAGGTGGGTACTGTGGAGTTTGTGTTGGGGGTGTGAGGGGAGGTGCTGGTGACTATAGTCAGTGCTGCAAGTCCCCCTTCCCACCCAGCCAGCCAGTTATCCCACCATGGAACGTGCTTGCATTGCAGGGAGTGTAAGTTGTCTCTCAGGATGTCAGTCAGTGGTGTCCTGCTGTTTGTTGGTGCACAGTTGCCAGCAGGGCCTTGTGCTCCTCACAGCAGTAGCCAGTGTCAGCCATCTTGTGAGTCCTTCTCCACTCCCTGTGATGTGCGCATGGTTCATGGTGGTGTTGATGGGACAGTTGTGGCGGTGAGCTATGTCTGTGACTACGACTCCCATCATGCCATTGCCTCCACCCCACTTGCCAGCATTCCCATACTTACTTGCTTTTGTGTGGAGTTCAGTGGGTGTGGGTGTGAGGGCAATGGCAAGATGGCTGACAGTGGTGTCCTGCTGTTGGTTGGTGTGCAGTACCCAGCATGCCCTTGTGCTCCCCACGACACAGCAACAGTGTCAGACATCTTTGATGGGCCTTTCCACTCTCTGTAGGATGTGCATGCGTGAGTGTGAGCTTGCTGGGCCATGTGGTGGGGGATGTAGGGCTGTGACTACAACTCCCATCATGCTATTGCCTCCACCACCCTTCCCAGCATGCCCATGCTTCCTTCCTTTTGACTCTGCTTCCCTGTGGGGTGGGCTGGCTGTGCTGACAGGATGGCTGGGAGTGTTGTCCTGGCAGTTGTTTGGCTAAGAGTCCCAAGAGTGTCCCTGTGCTTCACACAACATAACCCAGGGTGGTGGTTCTTTGTGGGATCTTGTGTTAGGATGGGGGCATTGCATTCTACCAGGTGGGTTCTGTGGAGTTTGTGTTGGGGGGTGAGGGGAGGTGCTTGTGACTATGGTCAGTGCTGCAAGTCCCCCTTCCCACCCAGCTAGCCAGATATCCCACCATGGAACGTGCTTGCATTGCAGGGAGTGTAAGTTGTCTCTCAGGATGTCAGTCAGTGGTGTCCTGCTGTTTGTTGGTGCACAGTTGCCAGCAGGGCCTTGTGCTCCCCACAGCAGTAGCCAGTGTCAGCCATCTTGTGAGTCCTTCTCCACTTCCTGTGATGTGAGCATGGTTCATGGTGGTGTTGATGGGCCAGTTGTGGGGGTGACCAATATCAGTGACTATGACTCCCATCATGCTATTGCCTCCACCCCCCTTCCCAGCATGCCCATGCTTCCTTCCTTTTGATTCTGCTTCCCTGTGGGGTGGGCTGGCTGTGCTGACAGGATGGCTGGGAGTGTTGTCCTGGCAGTTGTTTGGCTAAGAGTCCCAAGAGTGGCCCTGTGCTTCACACAACATAACCCAGGGTGGTGGTTCTTTGTGGGATCTTGTGTTAGGATGGGGGGCATTGCATTCTACCAGGTGGGTTCTGTGGAGTTTGTGTTGGGGGGTGTGAGGGGAGGTGCTTGTGACTATGGTCAGTGCTGCAAGTCCCCCTTCCCACCCAGCTAGCCAGATATCCCACCATGGAACGTGCTTGCATTGCAGGGAGTGTAAGTTGTCTCTCAGGATGTCAGTCAGTGGTGTCCTGCTGTTTGTTGGTGCACAGTTGCCAGCAGGGCCTTGTGCTCCCCACAGCAGTAGCCAGTGTCAGCCATCTTGTGAGTCCTTCTCCACTCCCTGTGATGTGCGCATGGTTCATGGTGGTGTTGATGGGACAGTTGTGGGGGGCAATATGTGTGACTGCGACTCCCATGATGCTATTGGCTACACTGACTTGGCCAGCATACACAGAATTCCTTCCTTTGAGTGGTCTTCACTGTGTGTTGGTGTTGTTGTGGTGGCTACATGTGTGGATGTGTTTGTTAGTTCTATTTGTGCCACTGCCTAGCTGTAGTTTTAGTTGTGTTTGTACATGTGTTGGCACAGTTGGATGTGACTTTTTTGATGGCATGTGTTGTCTTTATCTGACTGACATACACATTTTGGGATGATTCTGTTCTTGTTGCTGTGTAATTGCTATGAGTGCATGGTTTGACTCTCCCCTTGACAGTGATGTGTGTGTTTTGTGGCAGTATATTGTGTACATTTGTTGTGTACTCACCAGGCTCTGGGATGTCCTCTAGTCCATATACGCTCACTGGCGGAAGGATGGCCCGCACCTTCTCCTCCCAGGGCCTGAGGTATATTGGCTTGGCAGGAGGGCCACTGCCGGTGTGTTGGCTGTTGATGTAGTCTTTCTTCAGCATGTCCCGTACCCTCCTGCGCACGTCATACCACCTGTTCTGGATGTCCGTCTTTGTGCGCCGACATGGTGATTGGGCGTTCACCCTGTTGATGATCCTCTCCCACATCTTGGTTTTCTGCGACATGGGGGTCTGTTGGACCAGAGTGCCAAACAGCTGTGGCTCCACCCTGAGGATCTCGTCTACCATGACTTCCAATTCACTATCTAGGAACTTGGGATTCTTCTTGGGGGGCATGGTGATGGGTGGTGATGGTGGGTGATGTGTGTGTTGGTGTGCAGGTGAGGGTGTGTGAGTGTGTGTTTTGCTGGGTGTATGTGAGGTAGGTATTTGTTGGTGTGCTGATGGTGTGTGGCTTGTGTGAGGGATGAGCTGTGGGTGTGTGGTTGCTTTCTCTTGGGTGCTGGCAGTGGAATGGCATTTGCAAAGGCTCATGGTAGTGATTTGTGTCCTTTATATAGGTGGAGTTGTGGGTGTGTCCTTGTTCTCTGTCCCCCTCCCCCAGTATTTATTGGCTTGGTAATTGCTTGTTTGGCCTTTTTTTGGGTGATTTTTCCTTTGTGCTGTTTGTGTATGTTGGAAACGTTCTTGTGACCGAGTCGGACCCTGCATTGGTCTCGTACGGTGTTTTCCGTTTCGTTCACGCTGTGTTTGTGCAGTTTTCTATGCTGCGTACGCGTCGGTCGCGGTGTATTGTGTTGCTTCGGCTCGGTTTTGTATGCGTGTCGGTCGTACGGCTTGTCCTCCGTCCGACTCGCTCGTGGTTTTCGCGCCTTGCATCGTACTTAGCGGTTTGGAGTTAGCGTGTACGTTTCGGTCGGATTTGTTCCGGGTGCGTGTCGGTCGGTTGGATTCGCGTGTTTTTCCGGCCGGATTGCTGTTTTCCGTGCGGCTCGGTCGGTCGGCTTGGTTTCGTTACGTGTCGGTCGGATTTTTCGCGCCTTGCATCGTACTTGGCGTGTCGGGCTCCACGGGTGCGTGTCGGTCGGTATTTTTTCCGGATCCGAGTCGGTCGGTGCTTTTTCCGGCCCGAATCGGAATCGACCCCTTAATGTTAGTTTTGCAAAAATGGGGAGACCTAGATAAATGGAAAACTAGGTGGGCCAAGAAAAAGGAAGAAGCACGAACAAGTAGAACAGCATCAGAATATGTGATGAAAGAAACAGGGAAAACAGACCAGATGTATCCAATGTGAGAAGTTGCGGGAGGAGGATATGTACATGTCCCATGGAGCAGACAGGATATTTGATCTTTTACGAATGATTTTCCAAAATTGAGAGAAAAACCAATTTAATGGTACAAGCAGGTTGAAAGGTTTGTGAAGGTGTCAAAGGTATTGTTGAAGGACTTAGATGGTTTGTTTGATATAGTGGTACCTGCCGATTTATGGACAGATTGCAAAATCACAGTGGATTGGCCAAGTGATGAGTATCCTAGAGATCCGAAGACAGGTGCCCCGTCAAATGATGTGATGAAAAAGTATCAGCATGTGATAACTTACCTGAAAGGGAAAATACCACCGAAAGAAACAGATTGGGTAAAAATAGATCGAACTACCCAAGAAGCTAATGAATCAGTACATTCTTACTACGAGCGTCTATTGCAGGTATTTAAACAGTATAGTGGATTTGAGGACATTGGAGACAAGAACATGAGTCAGTTTGTGTATCGATTTGTTTACGGTTTGAAGCCAGAAATTTGCCAGATGATTAAACAACATATGCTGTGTTGGCAGGGAAAGCCCATTGATGAGATTTTGAAGTATGCAAAATATTGTGGAGATGATATTGAGGATAGACACAAGAAATTGCAGGAAAAAGTAATGTGGGCACAGGTGAAAATGGCTGAGAAACAGGGAATCAATTTGGAAAATCCGAGTGAAAATCAAGGAAAAGATTCCGGAACGAATGGTGATACTGGGAATGGTGGAAAGTTTAGAGGACGAATGAGTAGAGAAGAAGCTAAAAAGAAATTTCCTTGTCATGGATGCGGAAAATTGGGGCATTGGAAGGATGAATGTAAAAAGATTCGGAATAATAATGGCCCAAATCAAAATTTAAATCCACAGACGCAGAATGACTCACAGCAGGGTGCAAATCCTCAGAGTCAGTTGCCACCTGCACCTATTCAGGGTAATGTAAGCAGAGCAAAGCATGGTACAGACATAGGATATCAAGGAGGAAGTGGTAAGAATGATTATATGACATCACAATTTCTTTTGCAGGACGATTTCTGTCAATACAGTCCATGACGGTGCCTAGGAGAGGGGAAGAAGGAGTGCATACTTGGCGCATCCTTACAGGTAGATCAGTCAGGTCCATATGTTGAAGGGAATGTGAAAGGTAATAATATTACTTTCCTTTTGGACACTGGTGCTACCCGGTCTACTGTGAGAACAGCAGACATTCCAGACCTTCCTCTCTCTGGTGAAAATATCCAAGTAGTGGGGGTAGCTAATCAGCGGATTAGAATGCCTCTTACCGAACCCATGGAAGTTAAAATTGGAAACTTCAGAGAAATGCATCAATTTGTAGTATGTGATTCCAGTCCAGTAAACTTATTAGGTAGGGATTTGTTGTGCAAGATGAATTGTACCATTTTCTGCACACCCGATGGTGTGGCCGTTCAGACACCAGATGAAGACCATGTATATAAAATTATGATTGCAAAACAAGGTACAGAAGTGGATGAGATGTTTTCATTAATAACAAAAGATGAGTTGCCAGAAGAATTAAAAGGTACAGTAAACTCCATAGTATGGGATTTCACCGGAAAAGAAGTAGGACTTATGGCTAAAATAGATCCAGTTAAAATTACTGTAAAGGAAGGTGCAATTTTCCCAAATACCAGACAGTACAAAATGAGTGCAGAAGTAAAAGCAGGAATCATTGAAGAAATAAATCGAATGGTAGAACAAAACATACTAAAAGAAGTAATGAGTAGCCCATGTAATTCACCAATAATGGGATTAAAGAAACCTAGTGGAAAATATAGGATTGTTCAGGACCTGAGGAAAATAAATAAGATTGTAGAACCATGTTGTCCCATAGTACCAAATCCTGCAGTAATTCTATACCAGATTCCGTGGAGTGCAGGATGGTTCACAGTAATTGATTTGTGTCAAGTGTTCTTTTCAATACCATTACATCCAGACAGCCAGTATCTTTTCTCATTTAAATTTGAGAACAAAGTTTATGTGTGGAATCGTGTTCCTCAGGGGTACACAGAAAGTCCTTCTATTTTCAACCAGATACTGAAAAAGTGCCTTGATAAACTAGTGATGCCAGGAAGCTCAGTCTTAGTCCAATATATCGACGACTTATTGGTGGCATCGAATACCAGAGAGGACTGTGTTGTTGATTCCATAGCATTGTTAAATCTTTTGGCAGAAGAAGGACAAAAAGTCTCACCTGAAAAATTGCAATTCTGTACAACAGCTGTTAAATATCTGGGACACCAAATTGAGAGAGGAAAAAGAAGAGTAACAGCTGAAAGAGTAGCTTTAATAAAGAAAATGCAAATGCCTGTAACACAAAGACAAGTGAGAATGTTCCTAGGAATAGTAGGTTACTGTCGACAATGGATACCAAGATTTTCCATGTTGGCTAAGCCCTTAATTAACATGACAAAAAAGAAAGCAAAGGACCCTGTTGAGTGGGAGGACGAAAGTGTAGAAGCCTTTGTAAAATTGAGAAATGCCCTATGTTCAGCACCTGCCTTAGGCATGCCTGATTATAAAAGAGAATTTGCATTGTTCTGTCATGAGAGAGAAAATTGTGCACTTTCTGTCCTAACTCAAAGACATGGACTAGAAAGACGTCCTATAGCATATTTTTCTGCTACATTGGACCCAGTAGCAGCCGCATTGCCAGGATGCTTAAAAGCAGTGGCGGCTACTTGTTTGAGCATTGAGCAAAGTGAGTCAATTGTGATGGGACACCCTGTAAAAGTATATGTTCCACATGCAGTTGTCATTCTGTTGACAAGAACCCAAACTCAGCATCTTACTCCTAGTCGGCTGACTAAATACGAAAGAATCATAATGGGTGCTGAAAATGTGACCATGGTAAGGTGTACTATAATAAATCCAGCAACCTTACTACCAGACCCATATCATGAGAAAATTAAAGATGATGAAGACGATGAACATGATTGTATACAAATTACAGAATTATGCACAAAACCACGCCCAGATATAGAGGAACAGCCTCTTAAAAAGCCAGACAGGGAGCTATTTGTTGATGGTTCATGTCAAAGACATGAAGATGGTAAACTAACTGCTGCCTATGCGGTATGTGAATTAACTGGAATAGTTGAAGCATCTTATTTACCAGGAGTCAAATCTGCACAAGTAGCTGAATTGATTGCGTTGATAAAAGAATGCAAAATTGGGAGGAATCAGAGGGTGACCATATTTACAGATAGCCAATATGGTTACGGGGTTGTGCACGATTTTGGCCAACTATGGATGCAGAGGGATTTCATGACTTCTTCTGGATCCCCCATTAAAAATAGACAATTTGTAAGGGAATTGCTAGAAGCAATACAATCACCAAAAGAATTGGCTGTGGTGAAATGTGCTGCACACCAGTCAGGAGATGACTGGGTGGTAGTCGGCAACAGATATGCAGATCTGGTGGCTCAACATTGTGCCAAAACCAGAATGTCAGTTAATAAGAGGGTGGAAAGAATGGGAATCAGCTGCCAACTTATGCTGTATATGCCACCTGAAACTTGGAATGAGGTGAAGAAATTGCAAGATGAGGTTGATGAAAGTGAGAAGAATTTGTGGATCAAAGTGGGTTGTTCCCAAAGAGGAGATGATGAAGTGTGGATCAGTGCTGATGGCAGACCAGTCATGCCAGACTGTTTACTCTCACAAATGGCTAGAATGCATCATGGAGACACACACATAGGAAGAGATGCAATGATTAGGCTGTTCAGACAAAATTGGTACAATCCCAAATTCAGAGCTGTTGCAGAGAGTCTTTGCCAGAGATGTCTAACTTGCCAGATGCATAATCCGGGAAGGAAGACAGTAATTGGATTTGGGAAAATTGGAAAGGCAGAGGGTCCATTTATGAGACTTCAGTTTGATTTCATACAGTTACCACCATGTAGAGGGCTGAAATATGTACTAGTCATAGTGTGTCTGTTTTCAAAGTGGGTGGAGGCTTACCCTACTAGGAGAAATGACAGCATTACAGTTGCAAAACTGTTGCTACGAGAGCTCATTCCTAGGTTTGGTTTTCCAGTAACTTTGGAATCAGATAGAGGAAAACATTTTAACAGTGAAGTGATTCAAATAATCTGTGAAGCATTTCAAATAAAACAGAAACTGCACTGTGCATATCGTCCAGAAGCTTCTGGAGTGGTTGAACAATTGAATGGCACTATAAAGTCAAGACTGGGAAAAATGTGTGCATCAACATCATTAGAGTGGCCAGATGCATTGCCACTCGTTTTAATGGGACTCAGAAGTATACCTGACAGAACCACAGGATTGAGCCCACATGAAATAATGATGGGAAGAGCAATGAGACAAACACATTTTCCCACAAACAAACTGGTGAATATATCTGATGATATGGTTCTGGACTATTGCAAAGGATTGGCTGACCTAGTGCGTTCTGTCTCTCATCAGGTTGGAGAAGACACAGTTTCCAGGCAGCCCGAGCAAGAACATGATCTGAATCCTGGTGACTGGGTGGTAGTGAAGAATCACACCAGAGAAACGTGTCTATCACCTAGATGGGGCAGACCGTGTCAAGTCATACTGACAACGAATACAGCAGTGAAGTGTGCCGGATTTCCTAATTGTATTCATGTAAGTCACACCAAGAGAGTACCAGATCCCGAGGAAGAGAATCCTCAGACAACGCCAATCACTGAAGAGGCTGAAGGTTGCCCAGCTGTAGGATCTCAGGTTCGAGATTCCAGAGAAGCTGAAGAAGAACAACCGAGCACAAGTCAGGATTGGATACCCGTGGTAGAAGTTCCTGAAGTATACCACAGAACAAGAAGTCAAGTGAAATTGAAAGAAATTGAAGAAGATCAGATAGGTGAAGAAGAAGCAGTTCAGGAACAAGAAGAAAAGACATTAAAAAATCCTGAACAAGGTCAGATAGGGAAAGAAAACTGGACTCAAAACAGTGAAGACCTAATAGACTTTGATCAGGGACAGACAGGTCTAGAAGAATCCGGTCAGGCTGCAGAAGTTCACAGTGCAATAAGCCCTGATCAGAACAAGTTAGATCAAGAAGAGTGCACAGAAGAAGAAAACCTTGAAAAACATGAACTTGAAGAAATAAATAAAGAACAAGGTCAGTTATTGAAAACTCACAGCGGAGCTGTTACAGAGAAACCAATCAGACCTGAAAAAGACAAAGCAGAAGAAAAGGTAATCAAAGAAGACGAAGCAGTATTAAGCAGTGAAATTAACGAGATCTCTGAAGACGAAAACAAAGAAACAGTGCCAACAAAGAAAACAAGAAAAGGAGATCATTGGCCGAGTGTCATTAAAAGAGTGAAGTACCACATAACAACCAGTAGTGAAGATCCAGATCAAGTGAATGAAGTGACAAGTCAAACTGAACAAGAACATAAAACTGCGAAAAGAAGAAGTAAAAGACTGAAACTTGTGAATAACAAATTTAAGGGTCCTGACTGGACTTATATCATCCTTGAAGATTTTGAAAGCTCAGAATCAAGACAGTGGTGGCGAAGGAACAAGTGCAGAATTGACGTACGAAGAAGAAACAAGACCATCCTGACTAAGCAAAAGAATAAGCTAAAGAAAAGAAGAAAAGATAAGAAGAGCAATCTTCCTTGTCGAAAAATGCCTGACGATAGAGTTACTGGGAGACCAAAACAGAAATGTTGTAGAAGATGCTGTGCAATATGCATATGTAGTCTAGTAATGGTGCTTATAGTATGGTTAGTCCTGATTGGAGCAGTTCCTTACCTTATGATAATAGATAAAAAGATTAATAATGAAACTAAAGGGAGGACAGCAAACATGAAGGGCAATAGAGTAGAACTAATGGCAGAAAGTGAACCAGAAATTCATCATGAAGTAGCTGACAACGACACTAGTTTAAACGTTTTCACAAAGTTATTGTTTCAATATGTAGACACAATGGAAGTTAGTAATTGTTATGTCTGTATGAAGTTACCTGAATCAGTAGCAGAAGGATTAACATATCACCATTTACCACTGACATATGGCATATCATGTAGTGTTTTGTCTAGTTTATTTTATAGAACAGGGAGACTTCAGTATTATTATTCAAACTTAGATGTGATATTTTCTGAGGTTCCGATTCGCAAGAGTATGAACCCAGTGCTTAGTAGTCAAGACGCACAGTTTATGGGAGAATTTTTCTTAACAATGAAATCAATAGACATAACACATGCACATAGACACAATCTAACATGTTCTTTACTTGAAGAAGAAAAGATATTTTTGAATTTAGTAGAAGATAGAAGACAAGATTTTCAAAAGAAAGCTTCTGAGCATAAGGCTCATTTACCACCTTGGGCTGAGAAAGAAGGTAGTTACACACCTGGCAAGGCTCAAGCTGCTATGGCTCTGGATTTCGTAAAGACAGGAAAAATTTGTCTTCATAGGTTAAAGACTGATTATAACACTGTTTTCATCGGTACCAGTGAATGTGAACACAATTTTTTAATTCTTGGAGGTTGGGGACTCAAAGGAGGAACAGATTCAGTTTTTCCTGGAATTTATTATGTGTGTGGGAATAAGGCTTACTTTAGGCTTCCTGCACGGTGGTATGGAAGTTGTTATTTTGGAATAGTATTTCCAAAGATATACCACGTAAAAAGAAACACTGAGAGCAATGAAAACAATAACGAATTAATACGTAGTAAAAGAGCTAGTTTTTCAGAAATTGTAGGTGATATATTTGGTGCATTGATACCTTCAGTGGGAATAATTCGGAACTCAAGGAAAATATGTAAATTGTCTACAGTAGTTGATCGTTTATCAACAGATACTGCAGGAGGTTTTCTAATGATTAATGCGGAAATGGTTGCGATTAGATCTATGGTGATGCAAAATCGACTTGCTCTTGATATTATATTGGCAAAAGAGGGCGGAGTCTGTAAATTATTGAAGACGAAACATTGTTGCACTTATATTCCTGATAAGAGTGCAGAAATTGGAACATATATACAGAATATAACTAAACTTGAGAAAGAACTTAAACCACTGGAAGTTGATAGTGTATGGGAAAGATTGACAAATAGTATCTCGTCAATTGGTACCTGGTTTGCTAATATAGGGAAAGGACTTATAGGTCAAATATTAGTACCCTTAGCAGGGATAGCAATAATAATTTTGGCAATAACAATATGGTGCAAATGCTGTAAAAAGAATGGAACATATAGGGTGTCAGGAAGAGGAAAGAAACAAAAGCTAGATGAAATCGAACTTGAAGAATGGAGAAGTGAATTATACAAGAAATTAAAAGGAGATTGTAAAAATAGAAAGAGTAAAGATGAGAATGAAGTAATTTGCTAGAAGTTGGCATCTGATTGAGGGTAGTGTTTTGATGGCTCAGAAACGCCATCAGAGAGGAATTGATGGAGCAAGGTTTCATAAATGAAACTTGCTTGTATTCAATCCTCCTCACAGTATTAATTTATTAAACTTGTATTGTTAATACTAACCTTTGCATTCATGACACAAAAGAAAGGGATGCTTGCCTATGTGTTTTACTAATGAATAACGCTTGTTTGTAATTCAAAATGGCCGCTATGCGCGGGAAAGCTCAATGCGCATGTCGCAACCATATCACATGGTGTGACGTCCTTCTTTGCTTGGTGGGAAACTTCTGCTTCTGCGCAGTGTGCATTAAAATGGCTTTTTAATGTTTTCACATGCTTCAGCTTGCTCTCATGTCATTACTAAATTGTCGTTTCCTAACGCTACTAACGCGGGTTAGAATATATAATTAAATGGGAATAAAATAGAAAAAGTGGGTATACAGTGAAACATTTTATTTGTGATTCTAATATTTTCTTCTTGCACTTTTATTAGTTCGTAAATTTGGGCCTGGGTTGGTGTTCTGAAACTCGAGAGGCAACTGGTTCTGCGCATGTGTCCTGTGTGCCTGCCAAATGAAGTCAATCTGGACGTCGTCCAAGGCCGTGACCCGATGGCCGAAGATGCTGTATTTTGGCTTTCCTGTTGCATATTGACACATTGTCTATGAAAATTGGTTTACATTTGTCATGAGACGGGTGGGAAATAAAGCGAATGTATTAATTTGAAGGGGTGGGAACGTAAAGACAATAGGCTTTACAATTTAGGCCAAATCAACATGGTGCGAGAATCCACCCCCTGTCCCTGTCCAATCAGAAGTAGTAGTCCCATATTTTAGTAACATTAAGGGGAGGTACATGGGTGTAGAAGGGTATAATAGAATATAGCATTAGTTAATTAGTCAGAGCAAGATTCCATGAGAGCATGCGTTCATGAAGAACAGGCGTCCATGCTGCCAGAGCGCGCTTAGCTCTAGACCGCCAAGCTGACCGATTGCAGACCGAGTCCCTGTCCAGAAGAGGTCCTGAGGAGGGGGCGGCAGAGTCCATTAGAAGGAAGGCACGGGAGAATCGAGGAGAAGTCGAGTATCAGAGAGGGAACGACGCAGGCGTCGTTGTAGAGAGGTCACCGGTCCTGTCCTGATCCTGGAGGAGGTCTTTGCTCTTCAACCTTCCTGGGTCTTATTCTTTCAACTCCTTGGCTAAGGGGTTTGGTTCTCGCACTTAGGTAAATATAATGCAACCTTTAGTTGCGCTGCTATCTCTATCCTCTCCTTTTCTTTAAACACTGTCATTGATTAGCAATAATCATTTCTATGCTTAATCTTGGGTATTGCGATTATGTACCATGTGGCTCTGTATTTTACTCTGCTAAATCTTTAGATAAACATTTTAAAACTTCCTGACTCAGTGGTTATTTCAGGATTATGTACTATAATGAATGTCACTCATTTTAAATTTCCCAATTAGCAAAGGATTCATTGGTAAGTCATTACTCTTCATTCAGAAGGTAATTGGTAGCAGGGATTTTGATAAAGAGTAACAACTGATAAAACCCAGCGTAAGTATTAGCGTAGTATGAATGTATGGGCCCAAGTGAGTATCTGGTGTATGAATGTTGTTTGCTGATATCGCGCTGGATCACTAGCCTATAGGGTGTTCTTGTAGTCAAGTTTACTGTTGACAAGAGTGCGGGTGATGGTATTGACTAGGAGCCATTTGAAAATGAGGCAGTGACAGCATTGGCTTGGGCTATGATGTTGAAATTGCAGTCAATGACGATCCAAAACTTCTTGACATGGGTGGAGGGAGTAGGTCCTCGCTCTGTCAGCCACCAGGTAGTGTCACACTGAGAGGCTGTCTTCTCAAACATCACAACTTCAGTATTGCAGGTGTTCAACTGCAGGCTTTGGACTCCATCCATCATCCATCACTCATAGGTCATTGTGACATACATGAATACATACATACACATACATATATATATATATATATATATATATATATATATATATATCCAATACTCCTTTCTCCACAACCAGGAATCAAAAAGGCACGGACTCCTCTTATTCAGTGCAATTCTTTATTTTTCGTGCTGTGCCGCCATGACGCGTTTCAACCCACCAGGGGCCTTGATCACATGACATGCTACATTTTTTCTCCCCATTTTTAAAGTGATAGGTGCATAATTAATTCATGAATATGGACAAAAGACTACCCGTCTACATTCCATCATTACATTGAATAATTCCACAATAGCTTATTAACTCTGTGACCGATTCATACATATTTAAAATGTTTATAAATATCCATGAATATTTAAAAAGAAAGAAACAAGACCTCTGTATGGCCCTACATAATTTCACTGTCTTAATACATTTAATTGAAAAAGGCACAGAGGTCATAGTTTTCCTTTTGATTTTACTCTTGGGTCTGATGCTTATTATTTAAAACCATGTGCATAATTACTTTTATTTCTGTATAAATACTTATCTAAAACAACTTTTTTGATATATATACATATATAAAACAATTTTTTTGTGTGTTAAGATCATGACATTTAAATTATGTGCAAAATTCGCAGTACTTTCATGGCTGTATAAATACATTTCATTCATTAGCACCTAAACAAAGCATTTCTTATTATCATGTCTCAGTTGTTACCTCACTTGGTTTTATCATTCGCATCATTTTAACCCAACCTAATCAGCCTTTGAAAATGCTCTCAGTAGATGTCAACATGTCCATTATTCATTACGAAGTGCAATTTACAGTGCAATTTGTAAACAATATTCCATTTGTCTCATACTGTCAGAGTATGAGTCACACCTATAAAGTGCTAGTGCAAAATATTTTTATTGTGACATGAGCCCATGTCACCAAAATCAATAAAACAAGAAAAAAAGGTTTTGATAGGGATAAGAGCTTCAGCTTATTAAAACCATGTGATACTAGTTCTCTTTTTATTTTGTATATTTACCACTAGAATAATTATAAACCTATCATTAGAGCCATGTATGCAAGTCCTCTGTAGTATTTAACCCATGTGGGCTTTTGCTGTCTATTTCTAGGATATGCCTTGTTTCTAGTCGCCTTAGTATAGCCTCTCTGTTCCCTCCTCGTCTCAGTGGGGGAACGCCATTTATCACATAATATTTCAGGTGGTCTAGATTGTTTGCATGGACCTCTCTGAAATGGCGGGCCACTGGATACGTAGTATCATTGTTAGTAATGGCCCGTATGTGCTGGAGTATTCTCTTGTGGACCTGCAATTTTGTGCTTCCCACATATCGCAGTCCACAAGAGCACTCCAGCACATATACGGCGAACTCAGTCTTACATGTTAGAAACTTTTCTATTGTAGTGGGACTATCCTTGAATGCTGTTTGATAAGAGGTTTTGCTTTCCCCATATTTACATGCTTTACATGACAGGCATCTCACGAAACCTTTGCGGTTAGACAGCCAATTGGTATTCTTTTTATTTCCGGACTGCTACTTACTAAGCAATCTCCTGTGCTTAACGCTCTTCTATATGTTATAGAGGGAGTTGATGGCATTTTCATCCCTATAATAGGATCACTTTGTACTATATATATATATATTCACTGAAAAAACCATAGGTTTTAGGGACAGTTATAGTTACTTGGACATTGCACTCGTACAAAACCCGTGAAATTCCCCGTTATAGTTAGTTCAGCTAACTATAACTCGCGCCCCGCAATGCACTGCTGATGACGTCACATATTACATCACTCATGACATGGTCAGTGACATCACTGATGACATCACTGATGACATCTCAAATGACATCACTGATGACATCATCCAGTGACTGTGTGTTTCTGTAAAGTTTAAATATTTTTAATATATATAGGGAAAGGCGTATTAAAGAATGAGTGGGTGTATAAGTGTGTGTATGGATGATTTAGTAGGTGCGTGACTAATTCTATAAGTGAGTGATTAAACGTATCTTACTGAATGCATGGGTTAGTGACTAAACTGGGTGAATGTCTGTATCTGTCTGTTGCTGTGTAAGTGGCTGCATGGGTTTGTGAACAGCAACATGAGTGTCTATAAGAGTTATTGATTTGTTGTCTGAGTATCTGTATGGGTGCCTGAGTGTTTGTGTGGATGGGGTGTGTGCGACTGTGCATAGATGTGTGAGTGGGTGATTCACTGGGTGGATGGTTTCAAGAGTGCATCTGTGATAGACTGTATGGGTGGGTAAGTGTGTGTAACAGTGTGTTAGTGAGTGAATGTATGTCCCAGTGGTACATGTGTGTGTAACTACATATGTGAAAGGCAGTATATATGTGTGTTAGAGTATTTAAATGGCTATAAGTGAGAGTGTGTTATTGTGAGAGTGGCTGTATGGATGAGTGTGTGCTTGTATCAGTGATTGTATAAGAGCGTAACAATGTGCTAGTATTTGTATGATTAAGTGAGCTGGTGTGTGTATAACTGTATAGGTGAGTAAATGGCAGTGTGTTTAATTATTTGCATGACTGACTAGGTGTGTGAGTACCTCTATGGATGAGTGGCGGTGTTTGAGTGTCTATATAGGAGTAAGAGTGCATATGATAGTCCTGTACTGAGTGACCATAAGTATGAGTGACTGTACGGGTGAGTGAGTGGATGTGTGTGTGTAGACCTAAGAATCAGTGAGTGGGTATGTAGTTATTGGTGTTGGAGTGTCTATGGTTTTGCGAATGGCAGTCTGTAATTTAGAGTGGGTGTATCAAAGGTTATATTAGGGTGTGAGGAGGTGCATCAGATTATCACGTGGATGATGTCATCAGTGATGTCATTTGAGATGTCATCAGTGATGTCATCAGTGATGTCACTGACCATGTAATGAGTGATGTAATATGTGACGTCATCAGCAGTGCATTATGGGACGCGAGTTATAGTTAGCTGAACTAACTATAACGGGGGAATTTCACGGGTTTTGTACGAGTGCAATGTCCAAGTAACTATAACTGTCCCTAAAACCTATGGTTTTTTCAGTGAATTTCAAAGGTTTTTTAAATGCTAATTTGTAACTATAACGTGTCTGAAACCTATGGTTTTTTCAGTGAATTTCAAAGGTTTTTTAAATGCTAATTTCTAACTATAACGTGCCTGAAACCTATGGTTTTTTCAGTGAATTTCAAAGGTTTTGTAAATGACAATTTTTAAATGTATTAATTGTTATATTAATTTTTTTCATACTGATTTACTACATTTTTAGAAACAATTTTTTTTTACATATTTTATTTTTTAAATTACATTGTAATTACATTATACATTACATTACAAAAAATACTTTCTCAGAATGAATTACTTTAGTTTAAATACTTTGCACATAGGCAATAGACTTTTAAGTACAGTAGTTACAGTTGTTGCAATGGGCAACACATTTTCAAACACAATGCAACATTCAGCTCAATGTGAATTTCTAGTTAAATGCAATTAGTTACTTTATGGATTACTTTTCTAACCACAGGACTGGATCCTAGATTCAGTCCTGGGACATCTCCTGTAAACAGTTGAGTAAAAGCGTTTTGGTTACAGTACTGATTTTTAAGGAATATTATTGTATTTTAAAAGTTGACACTTAGAAACTTTTTCTCATATTGTCACCAATGTTATCCTATCGAAGGAAATTCACTTAGCAGGTAAAAACTGTTATCGTTACTTTTTCTTACTCAGTGTTGGATCCTGGATCCAGCACTGGTGCATCTCCTGTAAACAGTTGAAAGAATGCGTTTAAGTCATACAGGTGATTTTTAAGGAATATTTGTAGTTTGTAAAAATCAACACTTTGAAACTTTTTTGCTGAAAACCAGACAATGGATTCCTATGGAAGAAAATATAAGTTACTGGTAAGTACGGTTAAAATTACTTTTCAGGGTCAGTGCTGGGCTAAAAGATGCAGCACTGGGTTCTCTCCTGATAACAGGTGAGTAAATCGGAATTCGTATTTCGGCTGATTTTAGAGGAATATTTTAAAGTTCCAAAACTCCACACTTAGAAGAATTTCCAAGTGAAACCAGTCAATGTTAGCCTATGGAAGGAAATTCAAGTTACTGGTAAGTACGGTTAGAATTTCTTTTCAGGGTCAGTGCTGGGCTAAAAGGTGCAGCACTGGGTTTTCTCCTGATAACAGGTGAGTAAGTCGGAATTCGGATTTCGGCTGATTTTAGAGGAATATTTGTATGTTTCAAAAATCAACACTTAGAAACTTTTTCAGCAAAAAGCAGGCAATGATATCCTATGGAAGGAAATTCAAGTTACTGGTAAGTACGGTTAAAATTACTTTTCAGGACCAGTACTGGGCTGAAAGATGCAGCACTAAGGTCTCTCCTTATAACAGGTGAGTACATCGGAATTCGTATTTCGGATGATTTTAGAAGAATATTTGCACAATGGTGAAGGGAGGGGCGGGGCCTGAGGTGACATCTGTGCAAACGCGCCCGTGGTGCGTTTTAAGTTGGGGGATTAAGTCCCCTTGAATCCTGAGGGTCCCTAGGGGCCAACTAGCCCACCAGGAACCTCCAATATGCGCCAGAGGCTGCGTTGCAGAGACGTGTAGAGAGGCCACACCCCTTTTACACCTCTCTGCAACGCAGCTCTGTGGCGCTTTCTGGATGTACCTGTTGGGCTAGTTGGCCTCAGGGACCCTCAGGATTGAAGGGGATTTAATTCCCCATCTTAAAACGCGCCACGGGGCCTGTTTGCACACATGTCCCTGAAGCCCCGCCCTCCCTTCACCACTGTGCAAACGCGCCCCGTGGCGCGTTTTAAGTTGGGGGATTAAGTCCCCTTGAATCCTGAGGGTCCCCGGAGTCCAACTAGCCCACCATATACCTCCAAAAGCGCCACAGAGCTGCGTTGCAGAGAGGTGTAAAAGGGGCGTGGCCTCTGTACACCTCTCTGCAAGGCAGCCTCCTGGCGCATACTGGAGGTTCCTGGTGGGCTAGTTGGCCCCCAGGGACCCCCAGTATTCAAGGGGATTGTTCCTCCTCTGCAAACGCGCCAGGGGAGCGTTTGCAGAGTGGTGAAGGAAGGGGCGGGCCTGCGGGCCCGATCGTTTTTTTTTTTTTGTCCCTGAAGGGGGCTGTGTGGCCCCTTCCTTTTTCATGTTTTTGGGCCCTGGGGACCCCATCCCCCAGGGCCTTACCTCTTTTTTGTAATTAAAATAAAAAAACGGGAAGGGGGCCGCGTGGCCCCCTTCCCTGGGCCTGTATTGGCCCCGGGGACCCCATCCCCGGGGCATGGCCTCGATTTTTTTTGTTCTTTGGAGGGGGCTGCGTGGCCCCCTCCTCAGGCCATTTAAGGCCCCGGGGACCCCATCCCTCGGGGCCGGCCTTTCCGTTTTTTTTTATTTAATTATTTTAATTTTTGGGGAGGGGGCCGCGTGGCTCCCCTCCCGGGCCACTACTTGCCCCGGGGACCCCATCCCCCGGGCTGGCCCTCTCCGTTGGGGACTGTGGGGGTCCCCAATCCCCCACAGTCCCGCCGGCTCCCGCGTCCCTTGGGAGCCGGCATTGCTTTTCCACATGGGGAGCTGCTAAGATGCAGCTCCCCATGTGGAAAGCAATGTGCTTTGGATATTGGAAGAGAGAGCAGGTTTCCCTGCTCTCTCTTCCAATATCCAAAGCAGTTTGCTATGGCAGGACGGGAGCCGCGAGGCTCCCGTCCTGCCATAGCAAACTACAGTGTCCCGGGGGTAGGCACCCCGGGACACTGCAGGAGCCGGCCCTGGGGGTGGTGGTCCCCAGGGCCATCAAGGGCTCCAGGAGGGGGCCGCGCGGCCCCCCTCCCATTCAGGTCACAGCCCCGGGGAGGTGGTGGTCCCCGGGCTCTGGGGTCCGTAACGGACCCCCATATTTAAATGTTTAGTGCCCCGGGGAGGTGGCGGTCTCTGGGCGTGTGGGGGCTGGAGCCCCCCACACAGGTTTTTCAATTTAAAAAAAAAGCCCCGGGGAGGTGGTGGTCCTCGGGGCTGCAGGAGGGCTCAGAGCCCTCCCGCACTATTTTAAAAAAAAGCCCCGGGGGTGGCGGTCCCCGGGGCTTGGGGGCCCTTGAGGCCCCCACACATAAAATTAACCCCCACCATGCCCCCGGGACTTGGGCCACCCGGGGCAAAATACAATCGAAGCGCGGGAGACCGCTCTTCGATTTTTTTGGCAGGATTCGCGCACCCTGAGCGCATCCTGCTGATTTTTTTTTTTAATTATTTTTTTTTTGCCCAGGGGTCCTTGCGGGACCCCCTGAGCAAACCTAGGGGTCAGGGTGTTTCTACCCTGCTCCCTTTGTGCGCTTTGCGCACTTAGTTTCTGTCCCTCGGTTCTACCGAGGGACAAAATGGCTGCCAACATTTCCTGAATCGGAATGTTGACAGCAAGCTGACAGCCAATTAACATGCAGCTCGTGATCGGGACGGTGCACGCAGGGTGCGCTGAGGGTACGCGGACCCTACTCGGCCATAGATATCACTATCTTTTTACTTTTGATTTTCTCAGCAACTACTGAACGGATTTACACCATTTAACAAAAAGGGTTCTTTCTGAACCAAGAACTACCTCTTTGCCAAATTTGGTGTAATTCCGTTCAGCAGTTCGGGCTGTAGCCGTGTCTAAAGTTTCCAATGGAAAATTGCATGGGGAAAACGCGTTTTGGGACCCCCTTTTTCTCGGCCCCCGCTTGACGAATCCCCCGAGACTTTCAGGGTAGGAGCGGACCGGAGCGCCCCACAAAGTTTGAAAATTTTGCGAAGATACGTCAACCGGCAAGAGAGTTATTTCAAATAGAATGTCGCGGATTTCCTATGGATAATAGGTTGTAACTATAACTATCTACTGGCGACCGCCAGTAGATAATATATATATATATATATATATATAGCAGATTCAGCTAAGTGTAGAAAAGCTCTGAGAGCTTGTGGGGCTTGCAGTTTTCGAGACCCTGTTTGTGAATGGTGAAGGTTTGTGCTTGTGTATCTCTTGTATGTAGGAATTACCCATGCACATGTGCAGTTTGTGTGTGAGTGTTGTATGTGTGTGCGTTCACCCCTGTGGTGTTTTTGTGCATGTGTGTGTGGCATGGTCATTCTGGTGTTGTTGTTTCTGTGTGCAGCATTCATTTGAGCCAGATGTGAGTGTGCTTCTGTGTAGTGTACATAGTAATACGCATGGTTTCATGGGGTGCTTGTATGTGGTGTATTCTGTGATAGTTAAACACCATGGGTGTACAAAATGATTTTGATAAAATAACACAATAACGTATTTGAGGTGAGCAGACAGCATGTATTTTATAAATGTGTATGTTATGCAGCTTTGCACCCTGAGGATCGAGGGACCACACGCTCAGCAGCTTCTGTGCATGGATCATCAGCTGTGTCACCTCTCACTGTTACAGCGAGCCTCATCAAAACTAGTTTTATGCAGTAAAATGTAAAAAGTAACCAAACACTATTTATGAAATGTGACCAACATTTTGCCTTAAAAATTGCACATATTTGATTTTAATATAGTTATATAAAGTATACTCTTCAATGCACACAGAAATATCCATTATGAAATCTACCTGTGGACTGAATTATTTAGTTTTGAAGTAAGTTTGGATAATTAGCATTAATGCTGCTGCGTATATGTTATGTTTTGTTATTTCAACTTGTTAAGCGCATGAATACCCTGAGGTGTCTTGGCGCTGAAGCTCAAAAAGAACACAAATGGAACAGTGGACTAGTTCTGGAAAAGCCATGTTTTAAGCTCCTTCCTAAAGGAGATCAATGAATGCGCTGATCTAATATGTAGGGGAAGAGTGTTCCACAGCTTCACTGTTCCATAGCTCAGGCTTCGCCCACCCCAATTAGTTTTTTTTAATCTGGGGACAATCATATATTTGGCTCCAGTGGACCGAAGAAGTCTACTGGGTAGATACCAGTTAAAGAGATTTTTAAGAAAGTCGGGGCCTGTATTATTTAAAGCTTTATAAGCCAGACATAAAGCCTTGAACTTAATCCGGCTCGCCACTGGGAGCCAATGCAATTTTCGAATTTCTATAGAAACTGACAAATTTGGGCAGACCCAGCAAGACTCTAGCAGCTGCATTTTGTGTCATCTGCAACTTTTTCAGGTCTTGACTTTGAACATTCAAATACAAAGCATTGCAATAATCTAATTTCGATAGCTCCAATGCAGTCATAACAGCCTTCCTGGTATTAGCTGGGAGATAAGGGAGAATTTTCTTTATTTTCTTAATTATAAAGAAAGAAGAAGGGACCGTTGCATTTATTTGATATACGTATGTCAGTTTGTTATTCATCAGCACCTCCAGATTTTTCACCTTGTCTACTGGTCTAGGGAGAACGCCTAGCTCGACCGGCCACCAAGTGGGGTGCCAAGTTGGCAAGAGGCTGCCGAATATTATTACCTCAGTTTATCGGAATTGAGCTCTAGGCAATGTTTACTCTTCCAGGTACTTATTTTCTGCATACAGTCCTGAAAGCGTAGCAAGGTGGATGGTTCATTTTTACATGCTGAGACCACAATTTGTTTGTCATCCGCTTAAGATGTCAGATTGAAACCAAATGTTTGAGTTAAGGTTGCCAGTTCAGACACGTAAATGTTAAATAACATTGGACTAAGGGAATATCCCTGTGGAACCGCACAGGGTAACGCATAAGGGGCTTCTTTAAAAGGATCCAGATTGGTTATGTCAGCCAGAAAGGAGGTGAGCAGCGAACAGGCTGAATCATTAATACCCAACATTTTTAGTCGCTGTCTCAGCAATCTATGATCTACAGTGTCAAAGGCGGCCGACAAGTCGAGGAGCAATAGGGAATCAGCCCCGCCCTTATACATCAGTGCCTTAATCTCCTTGGTTGCTTTAATCAGCGCAGTCTCAGTGCTGTGTTCTGAGCAGAAGGCAAATTGAGTGGGATCGAGCAAACAATTATCATGAATATATTGAGCCAGCCGTTGGCTCATATATTTCTCCACTAATTTTGCAGGTAAGCGAGATATCGGGCGGTAGTTATTAGCATTGGTTTAGTCTAGAACCGGTTTTTTTAAGGAGTGGTAAAATGGAGGAGTTTTTCCATAGGGTGGGAAAAACTCCGGAAGTAAATATGGTATTAAAAATGTTGGCAAGATTAGTACCTATCCTCCTGGAAAAGATTTTATGAGTAGAGGGAGGACATGGGTCCAATGGGGAACCCGATTTTGCTGCTAGAATTAATTTTTCTACCTGTTCACTGGTGACAGGAGAGAAATTGGAAAACACGTTGTGTGCTAAAATGATTACAGGACTTTCATCACTGGAATCATTTGAAGTTACAGCCTCAAATTGAGAATAGATGTTGTTGACTTTATCCTTAAAAGTATTTGCAATACTATCGCAGAAAGATTGACTGCTCATTTTCATTTTTTTGCTCAGTAATGTAGTAGGTTAATTTACCACCTGAAATAATTCTTTAGAAGAATTTTTGGCCCTTTCATTTTGTTTTGGGAAAAAAGCACCTTTTTCGTTGATTAAAAGGGTTTTGTATTTGGACAATGCTAATTTGTAGTTTTCCTTTTCTATATCATCATACTGCGATCTCCATCGTCTTTCTAATCTCCTACAATGTTGTTTTTCTACTCTCAGTGCAGCCAAGAACGAGGGAGCAGAGGGAGTCTTCCTGTTTTCTGATCCCTGTATGATCGGTGCTGCATTAATAAAGGCTGAGTTTAGCCAGTCTGTAAATTCCTTGGCAGCTTTCTCAGGACTGGAATTTAGCATAGGTTGGGAGTTGTTCAGCTGTTGCAATAAGAGGTCAAAGTCAATTCTACTCCATGCCCTGTAATCTACAGGGCGAGTACTGGCATGCTTATCAGATATGATCTCATGAGTCTTAATTTCAAACAAGATGGCTGAATGATCAGTCCAAGGTAATGGTATTACATCTTTCACAATGATAGCCAAATCAGATGAAAATAGTCCATCTAAGGGTCAGAAGCTGCATCTGCCCAGGTCTCAGTAAGAAACAACAAATCCAGTTGTTGATTTATGATGAAATCTGCCAATTCATACATATGTTTGGCCAAAGACCAGGCATTAATAAGAGCACAACGAATGTCTGATGTCACTGTAACTACCGGCCGTCTCTCAGTTAGATTCGAGATCCGGCAGGTCTTATCGTCCTGAGCCTTTGGCAAATGAAATCCACAGCTGCATCGATAAGGATTTTGCAGGCAGGATGGAGCAGGCTTGTACAGACTACAATTAGTGTAAGGAACGTTCAAATTTAAATCTACGAGTTCCTTTCCTGAATAATGTCTGCGTTCGATATTCTCTGGACCAGAGACTCTGGCGCTAGGCGCGTTTCGGCCAGAGGCGTGGATGCACATTTCGCTGCCTTAAATGACCATCTATGTGAGGGGGGGTGTCCCAATTAGTGCTATGAGCGCAAATCTTAAAAACTGGGGTGGGAACTAAAGGTGCAAAACTGGGGTCCAGCAACCCCGCAGGCTCTCACAGGCTCCCCTGTGAAGGAGCTGCAACTGGTAAACAGCTGCGGTTTGTGCAGGTAACAGCGGTGGGGCGGTGGGGCCGGGTGGTGGGGATTTCGATGGACGATGCAGAGGGAAAATTAAATAAATAATTAATTTTCCCTCTTCATCGTCCATTGGAATCCCCCCCCCCCCCCAGTCCCACCACTGTTACCTGCACGGGCCGCAGCTGCTGGTAAAACAATACTAATCAAATCAAAAGTGCAAAGGAAACACATAAAATGATTAAAACAGGGAATCACTACGATCTAAGATGGGGCCCAACTTGCGGGAGCCAGGCAACTCCCGAAACTGGCAACACAGTTGCCTACCAGGAAATCAAGAGCAGGCGTTCCAGTCATGTTCAGGGAGAGCTGCGCGGATGCGTAATTTGCTGCCTTAAATGACCCTCCATGTGAGGGGGTGTGTCCGAATTAGCGCTAAGAGCTCAAATCTTAAAAACAGGGAGGGGAAACTAAAGGTGCAAAACTGTGGTCCACCAACCCCGCAGACCCTCGTATCATGCCACCAGTGTTAGTTTTTTATTGAACTGAATTATTTTGTGAGTAGATATGATTAGATAAAGAGTAACATCCCTATAACCAGGGCCACTGAAATTATGCCTCAGTGGAAGACCAAATTATGCTGCAAGGTTAACTAAATTGCACGGCAAGAAAAGGCTAATTATTTGGTGTAATGCAGCACATTTTGTGATAGTATTACTTCATTTTTTTTCATTTCTTTGCACTTGTTAGCTCTGTCTGGCCATTCGTTGCACCTCATTACTACCCAATTATAGCAATAAGCAAAAGAAACATGATCAGTCAACTTTTGCGAAGGGCTATCACTTGCACAGCAACACAGGTTGCAGCATTTATAGTAACTTTTGATCACTTTGAGCTTGAAACAACTTTTTTAAATCTGCAGATTATGCAATAGATATTGGATTGAGGGGCAAAGGTGGGAAATCTATAATTATGTGAAAAACAACATAACCACAAAATTACATAATTCCAGTGGCCCTGACTATAACCTGGGAATGTGCAACGTACTAAAACAAACTATCAGAATATGAAATGCTCACATATGTAACCCTGCCGTACTGGTGACAAAAAATTGAGCCCGGCACAATATTTTACTCGAGATAACATAGGTTTTGCTTTACTTTACCATGGCAATTCGCAGAGAACAGACAGACACACTTAAGGCCTGATTCACACAAGTAAGCTTTCACTTTTGTGAAGGTTTACTATTTTATTTTGGTATTCACAAACTATGAGTTTAATTTTACTAACAGTAATTTTATGACTGCAGAGACTCCGCATATAAAAAAAAGATAGACCTGTCCTATCTTTTTATGTACAGAATACTCCACCCCAACTGCAGAGTCTCCCAAGTCGTAAAATTAATAGTAGTGAAATTAACTTGTGATTTGAGAATAGCAAAAATTTTGGCACCGTCATGGCTGGAAGCCATGCGATTGAGCGCAAAGTCTTGCAGAAGCTCACTAACGGTGCGAGAAGTCTCGCACATGCTCGCAAGCAGCCCGATATTATCTTGACCCTCGCAAGTGAGTGCCAAAACAAAACTCAAGGGTACGAATGAAAAAAAAAAAGCCAATTTGCGCCCGAAAGGCAGAATTCAGGAAATCCGCATTCCTCTGCAGGGCACGGAGTGCCCGAATTCCGCAAACTCTGTGAGCTGAGTGTAGTTTTACCCCAGAGTCTAGTAGGTACTGGATTTCTGGGAAAGCGTTTAGCACTCTATTTTGTATACTTGCTAGGCCTAGACTTACCAAACAATTCCCCTTGACTTCAAGAACAATCTGGCCTAGCTCAACCAGTCACAGCACTCATAGAACCCCATCTCTCTATGGGAAAGCATTTTCAAGCTGAAGCAGTACAATATTTTTGCTAGAATCTTTTCTGCAGAAATCTCCTCTCACATCTCCTTGATCTCTGTCTTCTCTGATCTTGTAATGTATGCAGTGACGTACCGAGCAGCAGCGATCGAGTCGTATGTAACAAATTGCATATCCATGTTTGCATTCCACATTTTGAAAATCACAGGGTTATAGTCATTAATAAACTTGGAGGTCTCTTTTCTTCTCAGGTTGTATGTGTTTTTGGGTGATTTCTGTGCCAGTGTATGTCTCACCACAAACAAAAAGCTCTTCCTGGCGAAATAACATGTTGTGGGAATCCAAATCCAAATCTTGTGTAAAAAGATTCCTTTGCATCTGCATTTATGATGGAAATACTTCCCACATCTTTGTGTTTGAATGCACAAAATTTGTTGTCTCATGCCTTTTTCAATACGGTCTTTTGGGATGGCACATGTCACATACTGTTCTATGAAAGAAAGTACAGACACATCACTGTCTGTTCCCAGTTACAGTGCATCATTTATGCATAACAGCATGTGAATATGTGGAACACTTCTTGTGTGGTACTCTTTATGCCAAAAGAAATCAGTTACTTCACCAAGAGTAGGATTTGTTTTATTGCAGATGAAAGACAGCATGGCTTGGAACTTGTGGTTAAAATATCCACAAACATTAGCAGGATCCAGCAAGCAGTGTTCTCCTGCTGTCTTCACATTGATATCCTTAATGTTTGAGTTAATCTCTCTCAAAAATTGAAGCAGGTCATCCCACATGTACTCAGCACAATTGAGTGTCAGAAACCAAGTAGGTGCACCTAGGTTTCTCCACATACATTTGAGTTCTCCATGACATTGATACCAATACTCATTGGTGCCACAGTGGCACATCATCAAATGAATCAAGTTGTGTTCTAACTTTTCATTTTTTCCATGAAATTTGTCAACAAATTTCTTTGCAGAGATTTTGAAGAATAACTCCTGTCTGCAGTATGAGGTTTACAGCTTATGAAAGTCCAGACAAGTTGCTCTCAAACAGAAGATTGAAAAAGTATGAAATGCACTGGCGAAAGCTTGGATCCTCTGAATATTATCTGGTTGATCGGTATTCAGCTGCTACTATCTGTACGGAAGGGTCATCATAGTGCCACCTGCTCCAGTGTGAAACAGTTGTGGAAAACCTCTCCCACATGCTCATGGGAGCTCCTTTTGTTTGCTTCATTTGAAAGAGATCAATAATATCACCAATTGCTTCTTTAAAACGCAGGGGATGGATGCTGTAGTGTTCATAAATTTCGACTGATCTGGATCAATCCACTTTTTCAATCTGTCCACTTGATTGTATTGTTTCATCCTCCATTTATGTTATATCTTGAACAACATCAACATTTTTGTAATAAATATTATTTTGTACCAGGTATAATGTTGCTTTTTTACTTCGTTAACATCCACTAACTCTTGCCAGATTTATTTGCTCTTGCTAAGGGCACCATTTACAAGAATAATAAGTGGTTCATGAGCTTCTGTGTGTATACCAACAGTTTCAATATTCTGTTTAAATTCTAAAGGTAAGTAGACAACTCTTCCTATAAGACCTTTCTGAAGCTCAGTTGGTGGCAACTTCCCTGTCTTTGGCTCCATATGAATAATAGCCTGAAATGGGTGTATATATAGTGTACGAGAATTGATTCATAAACATTTAATTCTCAAAGTTCTTCTGGAATTGTTACTAATTCCAACTTGTTATGTGCTGGTCTGGCTGGCCTTTTGCTATCTTCTAAATTATCATAGTAGTATTTACATATATTTTGCAGTGTAGACAAGTCAAAGCATTGCTGTACAAATAGGTAAACAGCAAATTCTTGCCACTTATCTCTGTTCTCCTGTTCAGTTTTTGAGAATACAGCTACATCACAAGTTTGGCTTTTGTAGTCAGTGCGTCTAAAACAGCTTTGTTTCTCAGAAGAAACTGTGTTAAACATCCTTATCTCTTCTGTTTATAAATAGGTTTATCAGTGTTAGATTGGATGTTTAACTGGGCATATGGCTCTGCATCTGTGCATGTAACTCACTAAACCGTCAAAGCACATATTACCCTCTATGCACATAGCACTCTGCCCTATAGCCTACCTACAGCCTACCTTACAGGTAACTTATATCTAGTAGAAGAGAAGTTTAAAGCTTGGCAAGGAGCTTTAAATGTCAACTTGACCTGTGTAACTGTTTGTGCAAATGGCTTTCTTAGTGCTTGATACAAAACCACTGTATAGGTGACTGAGTGGTGTTATTGCCTATTTCTGGCAGGGATTGTGGCAGGGATTGTGAGAGCCTTTATGCATTTGTAAAAAGTTTTATGAGTTGCAGTATTGGTGAGAGACTGGATGTAAAACTAAGTATATGGGTCTGGAAGTACGCAAGTGACTCACTGAAACTTCAACCTTCAACTCTTACCTTCTAAGCAGATTGCATTCTGCCCTATGGCCTACCTGCAGCCTTCATTAGCTGTGACGTATATGTAGTAGAAGGGAGTTTTAAATGATAATTTGTCCTGACAGTAAAACTGCATACGCAGGCTCTGCATTAGCAAGACTGAGACAAGTTTAAAGGTCTGCTTGTCTGAATGGGTCACTTGGTTGTGTCAGTACTTCACTGGACACCTGAGTGAGTGTATCCGTCCATCTGTGTTTGTGTCACTAGATGTCTAACTAAATATATTGATATATGAGTGGCTCTCTTAGTAACTATGGGCCTGTAAATGTGTATGTATGTGCCTGTATGGATTGCTTACTGGCTGTGTTAGTGAGTATTAGGGTATGTAATTGTGTGTGCAACTGGCTGCATTACTGCTGGATACATAAGTGCTGTGTGTGTGTGTAAGTGAATGTATAATTGGCTCTGTCACTGTCTCACTGGATATATTATTAGCTCTATCCTTTTGTACCTAGGTATATGAGTTGCAGTATGGGTGGAAGGCTGGATGTATAACTGGGCATATAGGTCTCTAAGTGTGTATGAAAATCACTGAAACTTCAAAGTACATGTGTTATCTTTTAACCACATAGCACCTACAGCCTGCCTTAGGGGTGGCTTATATATAGAAAAAGGGGATTTTAAGGGTTAAAAGGAGTTTTAAATGGTATGTTGCCCTAGCAGTGAAACTGCACACACAGGCTCTTCAGTAGCAGGCCCGAGACATGTTTAAACAGCTACTTGTCTGGATGGGTGACTTAGTTGTGTCAGTACTTGAGTACATATCCACGTAAATGCATCAGTCCTTCTATGGGTGTATGAGTGTTTGTGTAAATAAATATATCAGTATACGTGAAGCTGTATTAGTAACCCCATGGGAATTGTAACTGTGTATGTAAGTGGCTGTATGGATAGCTTACTGACTGTGTTAGTTAGTGTTAGGGTATGTAACTGTGTGAGTTGTGAGTTGCAGTATGGGAGAGACTAGATGTATAAGTGGGTGTATTTGTCTGTAAGTGTGCATGTAACTCACTGAAACCTCAAAATATGTCTTACCTGTTAAGCTCAAATCAAAGATTTCCTTACAGACCAATCCCTAGTCCTAGCATGCACCCGTCCTACCCACAATAAAGGTGCAACACTAGACTAGATCATTTCCAAAGAAAAAATGATTAACACAATCCAAATCGACGCCTGCAATTGGTCAGACCATCATATTATCACCTTCCAAATACCCCCCACAAGAAAGAAACTGACCTCACAATCCACCAAACCTAAGCAATGGGTTTGTGACACAAAAAACCTAAAGTTGGAATTACTAACAACACAATGCAAGAAAGAACTTCTCCCTCCCACCAATATGGAGAACGTCAACGAGCTCACAGAACACTACAATTCCACAATGACAACAATTATTGACGATCTAGCCCCGCCAAAACTCAAAAGGATACCGGACAAAGACAAAAACCCTTGGTTCAATGGTTCTCTCAATGAAGAAAGGTGCAAACTGAGACTAACTGAACGGCAATGGAGACAACATCCTTCATCCCCTCACTTAAGACTGCTAAGAAAGTCCAGAAACTCTTACAACAAAAGTATCCTAAAATCTAAAAAAAACTTCTTCAGGACAGAACTAGACAATGCCAAAAACAGACCGAGGAAATTATTCGAAATACTAAAACAGCAATCAAACAAACTGGCCAAATCCGCACCGATGACTTCGAAATCTCATTTAAGCAGCGAAGAATTCTCCTCCTTCTTTACTGCTAAAGCCACCTCCCTGGAGAAGGAACTCAAGACTGCCGCTGATAACCCTTCTTCACCTAAAAATTCTCCAATCACTCATCCAACTCAACTTACTCTGTCAGGATCCAAAAATAAAGCCCACTGGTCCTCCTTCAAACTTTATGACCATAGAGACATCTCCAAAATCCTATTGTCTATAAAACCTAACAACCACTACAACGACCCTCTCCCGTCGAGTTGTCTGACAGCTTTCAACCATTCTATGATCCCCATCTGGACCAAGATAATCAATGCATCGCTCTCTCAAGGATCCTTCCCGAACTGCCTAAAAACCGGCCAAGTCATCCCCATCCTAAAAAAACCTACAGAGAACCCTTCGGACCCAAACACTTTCCGACCGATAACCAACATTCCCATGTTAGCCAAAGTAAAGTAATTGAAAAATGTGTTCAACAACAGCTTAACCAACACATTATGGAATTCAAGCTGCTTGACACCTGCCAATCAGGCTTCAGACCCGGGCACAGCACCGAAACAGCTATCCTACATATTGTGGATGATGCCCTACTAGCATTAAACCGTAATGATTCATGTCTGCTTATACTACTTGACCTCTCATCTGCTTATGACACTGTTAACCATGGCAAACTTCTCGAGAGACTTGAGAACAGGATGGGTTTATCGGGAACAGTCCTAAAATGTTTTAAATCCTTCTTAGACAACAGAACGCAAAGATTCCTGGTGAATCGAAATCTACCCACACTATCCCCTAACCTACTAGGAGTACCACAAGGTTCAACACTATCCCCATCATTATTTAATCTCTATATCGAACCCTTCACTGTAATACTACAGCAGGCTAACATCTCCTTCCACATGTATGCGGACGACACTCAGCTATATATCAAGATCACTTCCCTGGAAGAAATTAAGACGATGAACCAAGCACTAAAAAAGACTGTCCACTGGCTAACAAACAATCACCTTAAACTAAACTCTCAAAAGACCGAATTCCTTCTAATCTCCCCCCAAAAAACTCCTCAGCTAAGAAAGATTGGACTAAGCTAATCACTGCACTAAACTGTACTCCGACCCTGGTGGACTCCACCAAGTTGCTAGGAATCACTCTAGACAAGAACCTTAATGTGCAATCACACATCAACCTGATGGCTTAAAATGCCCGTTTTCACCTCAGTTACCTTAGAAAAATGAAACCATACATCGAACCACTAGACCTCAAAACTGCTGTTCAGGCTTTAGTCATCTCCAGACTTGAATATGGATGTACCACTCTATCAGGACTACCCAAAATTTCAACAGCCCCGCTTAAAGCCTGTCTTAATGCAGCCGCGAGACTCTTAAGTGTGTCTTAAAAATTTGACCACATCACCCCTCATCTGAAAGCTCTCAACTGGTTCCCTCATGAAGCAAGAATTCAACTAAAGATGGCCTGCATAATGCATAAGGCAATCTATCACAAAACCCCACTGTACCTAGCACAGAAAATCTCGATCTCTAGAGGAAGTAGACTCTCACGGAGCGCCAGCGCTCTTCTTCTAAAACCTCCACTCTTCCGTAAGAAAAGAACATACGACAGAGCCTTCTCCGGAGCTGCACCTAGAATATGGAACTCACTCCCACCAGGCATCAGGAAAATCTCCTCTACTTCTACATTAAAAAAAGAAGCTAAGTCCTTCCTAATGAGCAAATTCCTCCCTTAATCCACAGTAACCCGCTCATTACATGTCCTATAAGCCTCATTCAGACAATCACTCTACCCACCCAAGCCGGGGGAGTACCTCTCTCTGTAATCTCATCCATCACCAGACTCTAGTGAAATTCCTCACTCTCTCACTAGGCGCATCGTGATGGTACGTACTGCATGAAGACAGCTTCCCCTACTGTTACACTGAGACTACCCAGAACAAGCCCAAATGTATGATAAGCTATAACTTCAATGCTATATATATATTTTTGATCCGTTCTGGTACTGTTTATTGCGACATCTCTATGTATATGTGAAGCGCTCTGATACCCTTTTCTGGGTCTTGTTCGCGCTATATAAAACACTAAATAAAATAAATAAAATACCCTGTTCCATGCCTCAATATGGCCTAACTTAAGGGTGACTTATATGTAGTAGAAGAGTAGTTTAAGGCCAGATGAAGAGTTTTAAATTCCAAGTTAAAATGGCAGTAAAATTCCACACACATGCTCTACAGTAGCAGACCAGAGACATGTTGAAACGGCTACTTGTCTGGATGGGTGACATGCTCCTGTCAGCACTTCAGTATATATTTGAGTGAGTGTATCAGTCCCTCTATAGGTGTGTGAGTTTTTGTATATGTAACTATATTAGTGTAAGAGTGGTTCTCTTATTAACACTATGGGAATGTAAATCTGTATGGAAGTGGCTGTATGGATAGATTACTGACTGTGTTAGTTAGTCTTAGGGTATGTAACTGTGTGTGCAACTAGCTCATTTACTATTGGATACATATATGCTGAATGGGTGTGTCACTCAATGTGTAAATGTTTCTTTCGCTGTTTGAGTGTGTAAGTGGCTGTATGCTTTTGTAAAAAGGGTTATGACTTGCAGTATGAGTGTGAGATTGGATGTTTAACTGGGCATATGAGTCTGTAACTTTCATATAACTCACTAAAACTTCAAACATGTCTTACCTTCTAAGCATGTAGCACTCTGGCCTATAGCCTAACTACAGCCTACCTTACGGTGACTTATATCTAGTAGAAGGGAAGTTGAAGCTTGGCAAGGAGTTTTTAATGCCAACTTGACCTAGCAGTAAAACTAACAACACAGCGTCTTCAGCAGCAAGACTTACATATGTTAAAAGGTCAACTTTTCTGAATGGCTCACTTGTTTGTGTCAGTATTGGAGTGCATATCAAAATGAGTGTGCCATTTTCTCTGTGTGTGTCTCACTGTCATGTGCCAGGCCCATTGTAGATTTCCCAATGTTACCCTAACTGTGCATGTTGTAGGCCTCATTTTCCTTTACACGCGCTACTATATAAACACGCTTGCTTTTGTTCCACATTATATTTTCACTCAGAACCTGCAGTTGTTTTCTCGTGTTGTTCTTTCCTGGGATTTAGTCTGAACAGCAGACAAGGTCAAACAACAATGTCCCTTGTTGTTTTGTTCTGGTCAGGCACTCACACCTAGAAACAACACAGAAATGCAGTTGTCGTTTATGAACATGTGACCCTTGTCACATAGGTAAGCACAGCAATGTAACAGAGAGAAAGAGACAGACATTTTCTGAGAGAAGACCACAGCTGTATCTAAGATGTAGAATATCCATCTGTGTATGCTAAGGTACGGGGTTAGCTGCTAAACCCAGAGATCTTTGCTGCATAATCAGTTTGCTCCTGTAGAAGGGCAGAGGGGGTTTGACTATTCTGTCTTATAATAAGACAGTGCTTTTCATAATGTAAGATGATGGTATTTTTTGCTAGGCAGTTGTTTTCTGATTGTGGAGCGTATACTGCATTGTAGAGCACAATGGTTTAAATAAACATTTCAAACTTCATTCATGTCTCTTTCATATCTTATTGCGGGAAGTACGAGTGTGTAAGTGAAAGGGAGTGTCCTGTTACCGCGATCCCTGAGAGGGTCTGGAGTGTTTTATTCTGGGGTGTCAATTCATCTGTTCCTCTGGTTATGAGTGGGAGGGCAAGTTAGACACTATAGCTATTCGTACTCAGGCTCATGGTACTGAGGTGGTATGGTGACTCAGCCCCTAACTGCTGATGTTCTGTGGTCCCAAGCATAGGTCTGTTCCTGAGCAGAATCTCTGCAACATGTGGCTGCTAACATTTGGTACTTATTTGTTGGAACCCTTGTCCACAATACACTTGCACAATTTTACTGAGATGTCCATGGTGTTTGGTACTTTTCCTCCATAGTTTTTAGGGAACACCTAGTTCTGTTGGCTTTTCAAGCTTGAATATTAAAAGGTTTGTGCCCACCTTTGTGCTGCCTTTTTTAATCATTTGCTTATAATTATGGCCATAGCCATTGCGGCGAATTGCTGCCCTGCAGTTAATCAACACTTACTTCAGAATGGAGTCCCCAATGCGGGGACTCCTGTAGTTTGTGTGATTGAAGCATACACAGCGTACCTCTTTGAAGTTTTTTATTCCTGGGTCACCTTTCCGGCTGTCAATGCTAATGATAATATGTTTCATACTCATACTGCTGCTGCAGTACCAAACAGTTGTATGATAGAGGCACGCATGGCTAAACCATATGTGCCTCTATCACGCAGCCTAAACCACAAATGCGTCTTAACCACGCATTCCTTTACCATGCATGACTTTACCATGCAATTTCATGGTAAAGGCATGAATGGTAAAGGGATATGCGTGGCTAAGCTTGTGACCCCCGCCCTAAGCTACAAACTACTACCTACCTGCCCTGAGGTCCAAATATCCCAGCCCCCTCCTAATCCTCATGCTGTCCCTAACCCTCAACAAACACTACCCGACCCCCTCCCAACACACTGCACTGTCCCTAAAACTACCCAACCCCTTCTACTGCCCTTAGGCCTAACACCCAAATTTCTATTTTAAAAAACTACCCATCCCCTATGCCCTAAAAACTGCTCCACCCTCCCCTAAGCCCTAAATACTAATCCGATTACCCATTCCCCTTCCCGTGCCCCGAGGCCTTAAGCCCTGTCCCTCAACATACACTACCCTGACCCCCTCCCACCCTGCGCTGTCCCTAAAAGTACCCCAACCCCTTCCTCTACCCTTAGGCCTAATACTCTAACCGCTAATTTAAAAAACAACCCTGACCCTCCCTCAGCCCTGAAAACTACAGAGACCCTCCCTCAGCCCTGTAAACTACCCCAAGCCCCCAGCCCTGAAAACTACCCATGACCCCCAGCCCTGAAAACTACCCCGATCACCGGCCCTTAAAAATACCCCAACCCCATTCCTGAAAACTACCCCCGACCCACCAGCTCAGAAAATTACCCCCAACCCCCAGTCCAGAAAATTAACCCCAGCCCAGCCCCACTTACATTACTGTGGCAAGGTCTTCCTGCTTCTATCCCTGCAGCAGCCAGCAGCTAGACTGCACACTACGTTAACCACGCATATGCGTGATTAAGGCATATGAATGGTTAAGGCAAGTTTGGTTCCGGCTGCAATGTTGGAATACGCGTGACAGAGGCCACGGTTTTCTGACTGTTTCCTGTACCAAACACTTATCGTCCTTATGTACTTCTTGAAATTCCTCTTACGTTCTGGGAACACCATGGTGCCCTTCGCCATGTCCACGGCATTGTTCGTATGGGCCACTTAAGTATTGATGGGGCCACCTGGCCTACTCTTGCTGGTTTATGCCTTTCCCGAATTTGGCTGTGCTAAATTTGGCTGAGACGCGTGATTTATTTGAACATGTTATTCTTTTATATAGACGCTCGATACAATTTGTTTCCCGTGCCTGTTTGGCGTGTCCTGCTAGAGCTGGAGCATCTGCTCAGGCACAACAAGCTTCATGACTTATTCCGGTAATTGTGAATTGGGTTACAGGCAAGCTCCCGCCTAATTATGAGGACATTCCATTTTGGATTGCCCAAAAAATTGATCAACTTGATGCTGTGTTTCCCCTTATGGGTCTACAGGAGAATTTTGACTATGTGTTTGCCTAATGGTCTGGTTCCCCCTTTAGCCGACTGCAACACCTGGGGGACCGTGTCTGCCACAGTGTATACTCTCTGTTATGGCACTCCTTCGATGATCATTCTGCAGAATGTCCTCAAACAAATTCAGAATGAACATGGGGCAGGTCCTGCCCTTGATTTGGGGATGAAACTTGTTGGAAATGTTCCTGTAGTCTCCAAAATGATTCATTCTAATGTTAAAGGTGAAGCAGCTTCTTTGGCCATTCGCCAGTGACTTGCCATGGTAGCACTTGGCAACCGTCAGCGCGAGTTGCCTATTATTATTTCACAGGTGTACACGTCCTGAGACGTAATAGTTTGGGAACCAGACCTTCAGTCTCCACCCTTGTAAAATCTGCTTCTGACAAAGATGCTCGCCCTACCCATGATATTCCAAAGAAAACATGGGCTAAACCTAAACAACCACAACAAAAGAGTAGACCTCGTGGCAGTACTCCACCCCGGAATACTGTAAGTGATGTTACGATTTTCGTGACCGCTCTAATATTAAAACTCCTGATCGCTTTCAGGTTCCTGATCCCCGTTCTCCTCGTTCCTTTTAGGACTCGTCTGATCAACAGTACGACAGAGGAGAGCAATCTGATCATAGACAAGGAGACCTAAACAGGACACACAATGCTCTTTTGTTGTGAAAATCAAGAAGGAGGATCAACCATCTCCTTATAAGGCCCCTTCCCAGAAAAAGAAAGTTTCAGACTTAACAGCTAAATATGACCCAGACAGTGAGAACCCTTTTCCTGGACAGGAGTTGGGAGGTGACTCTCCTCTGCAGCGCGGCAGAAGTCAGCAGCTTCTGGAGGCGAGAGCACCTGAAACTTCTGTCATGATAGAAACCACAGACACCCACATTGCACCCCCTGGCAGACTCTATCACTTAGATATTCAAATTGAGAGTGACCTTAAATGCACAATTAAAGCTATCTTTTGGGACAATTTGACTTCTTCATATAATATTCTTTTGACAGAGGTAGATTGGCCTTTTATTCTTGCTTGTCCCCATGATGAGGATCTTATCCTTCCTTCATTTTCGCATCTGGTTGCAGACGTAGTTAAATAGGCTTATGCTTCTGAACGGGCCCTTGCTTTCGCCCCTGCTTTATATCGCAACCAGGTTGGATAGGATAAAGATTCTCCTTTCAATGTAATTCCTATATGGTCCGTTCTGCAATCTTAACCGCAGTATCCTATTAAACATGGAGCCAAAGCACCCTTAAACACATTCTTACTAAATTAGAATACCAGGGAGGAATTGAACCCTGTGTGTTACAGATGAATAATCCTCTTTACCCGGTTTCAGTCTTATCGAATTGTGTTAGATTATCAACATTTGAATAGTCATACCCGTATTTTCGCTGTCCAAAATACACATAGAACAGCACTGATTAACAATTTTGTTCGTAAAAAATGTAAAACCTTGCTTAATATATCAAATTATTTTTTCAGTCAGAATTTGGCTTTAGAGAGTCATGATTGGTCCGCATTTACCGCCCTTGGCTCCCAGAGATGCTATGCCCATTTGCCTATGGGGTATAAGAATAGCCCAGGCATTTTTGCAGCTCAAATTATTTCAATTCTCCATGAAGTTGACCCTGATGCTTTGTCCTATGATGATGACATCAACTTAACAGATGATGAATTGAACCCTCATTTATCTAGAGTGGATCGCATAATTTTGCGGTGTGCTGAACTTGGTTACAAGTTCAATTTTTCTAAATCTCATATTGCTTTTCTCAGTGTCCTTTTCCTTGGTTATGACTTAACCAATGAGAGTAAGAGCTTAGCCCTTCAGTTTTTAGAAAAATGTGTGCAGTTGTAACGCCCAAATATGCTCAAAAAGCTACAATCTTTGCTTGGCCTTTTACATTTTGGAAGAACTTACATTCCTGATTATGCTCAATGTATTAAATCGCTATATGCTGTGATAAGACCATATTTTATGGCGTACTGTTGGATGCCTGAACACAGTTATTCTCAGACCTTTACAATCTGACTTGCTTGAAATGCAGCATTTACATACTTGTTTTAATACAACAAATTTGGTTATCTGATTGTACCGGGTTCTATTGGTTTTACCTATGTCATATTTAATAAAGGAGATACAATTCCTATTGCATATAAGTTGCATTTATATTCCCAGGTGGAAATGCGTTTTGCATCTGTTGAAAAAACACTAGCAGCAGTTCAGATGGCCGTCCTCAAAGAACGGTCTTTGGCTCAAGGTTAGGGGTGGGCGGAGCTCGCAGAGTTTTACCTAGCGAAATTCTGCGAAGTTACATTAAAACTCCGGTAGCTCCATAGTATTCTGCAGAGTACTGCCTACACCTTATTTTTATATTGGCCTTTCTCCCCCGGGGCCCGTTTGGCATGCTGGCTGATGTGCAATGCCCTAGCCTCTCAAGCTGCCGTTGGGTAAAGTGAGGCGGCTGCTGCCTCTAGTTCACTGGCTGCTGTAGGACTTACTAATGTGATCGGAGGCCTTCACAGATGCTGCAGTTCACAGCACAGTGGCACAGGTGGTTCGTCAAGAAGTCTGTTCCGCGGCACCCGTCAATTTAGGGCAGCAGATAGCGCTGTAAATAAGGACTAGAGGGCGTGTCAGTATTGGCCAGGAGCTGCACGTGGGTGTAAATGTAGGCTTATAAGTTATACTTATAACCCTCTGCAGTATCGATCTCTCAGCGGGAGGGCTGCTGAGCTTCACCACCAGCATGTAACAAGGAGAGGACCTCAATTATGCCTTGATTAAAGCACCGTATAAGCCAGGGGTCTTCTTTGTTAGGCTTCTAGGTTCTGAGCATGGCTGTCAGGCTCAAGTGTTCCCAAACATGCACCGTATAAGCCAGGGGTCTTCTTTGTTAGGCTTCTAGGTTCTGAGCATGGCTGTCAGGCTCAAGTGTTCCCAAACATACACTGATACACATTGTGAGAGAAATTTACTTTTAGTATGCCCCAAAAACCTTGGGACACACACACACGTACTACTTGAAAACATTTTGTACATATGCTATAGAATTATGATATATGAACATCACACACTGCACCTCCCTTGATCCCTATCTAACACTCCACACAAAGTATCCCGGATTGCCAGAAAGCTGGTGCAGGGAGTATGATGTAACACACCAGATATGCACCATCAAAGAAAAAGAAAAACAACACATGAACACATCAGCAAGGCTGATTGCACAAAGGCATGTATACCACACTCAGGTGTAATCGAACAAAGTAGCTGTGATTACCCTCAGAAGCACCTTTCTCTTCTTTGGGCTTCACCACCTTTCCACTCATAGATCCCAGTTTGCTTGTAAAAAATTCCAAGTCAGTGTGAAGCCTTTTCGAGATGAGCGTCTACGGTACGTAATTAGTTTTCTTTTAACAACCTATTTTCAAATTGCTTGGCAAGACCCTTTTCTATGTCTAGGAGAGCTCGGCAAATATAAAGATATTGGTGCTCCCAGGAACACCTCCCCTCTCTTCTCATACCCCACTCCAGACCAGAGGTTCTGCGCAAGTTTGAAGAGGTACATGTTTCATTATTTGCATTGCCTGTCTTGTACCCATTGGCCAGTAGTTTTAAACTAGCCAATCATTGCTGACATGCAACTTATGTGTGTTCCCTTAGTTCACCTACCAACCAAAATAAGCCCTGGGTCTAGAAAGAGTGGAGGAGAGGAGGAAGGGGTGCTGTTGGACAGGAAAACAATAGTGAGTGGGCCATGTGATGGGTGTTATTGAGGTCTTGTAACTGAGCTGCATCGTTGCGTGGTGTTCCCTTTGCATTACCTCCAGGCAACTTTAAGTTTACTCTCTCAATCTGCTTAATATTACAACTTTACCTACCTTTGGCTCCGTAGACTATGAGTTTTTCATGAAAAAAAACAACACGCGCAATTAATTTGTCATTTTAACTTAGTAGGAGCAGACCAATATCCGAATGTAGCAAAGAGCTCAAGAAGCAGTATGAATAGTAGAACTTGCTAGTATTTTGCCTCGCTCTTTCAAATGCCTGCCTGCTTACTAATCTTATAATTTATCAACCAAGAGCCTTTCTGCCCTCCCTTTCTACTCCACAAGGGAAACACTGCAGCAGTATACAACTCAGACAGGCATGCTATATTTGCAAATGAAACATCCACTGCAAGTGTAAGATCTGAATGTGTTCACCGGCAGCAGGGGCTTTCCACAGCTTGACGGTATTAAAATTCAGTAGGCAAGAAGGCGGCTGCTCCAGCCCCAGTTGGTGCAGAGTAGACTGCATCGCAATTGTCAGGTGACAGCCTGGTCTCATTCCAGCTCTTTAAAAGCAGTGCCACATGAATGTGGCCTGACAGGTGTTGCTGCTTGTAATGAGCATTTGGGCAGGAGAGTAATGCTTAGAGCCCAGCCAGGCGCATAAATAGCTTTAATAAGGTGCTGAGAGACACCGTGAGCAGGCAGCTGCTTTGCCCAATGGGAGAAAGATAAGTGATAATTGTGCTCAATTATGTCCTGCAGTGTTTAATTACTGGCAGGCAGCAAACTCCACTATGCGACAGAGCGGAGTTTTTTGCACAATTCCTCATTCCAAGCAGAGCAGGACCTGCCGCAAAACTCTGGGAATTCCGCTGGTGGGGCGGAGTATACCGCCCACCCCTACACAAGGTTAGCAAATTATTCTTGTTTCTCCTGTGTCCGCCTTAGAGGCTGTCATAAAAACTAGCGTTCCTAATTCAAAAGCCCTTCATCCCCGGTGGATTCAATGGGCTACATTCTTAACATCCGTTGATGTGGACTTTGTCTTTGACCCTTCTTTACAGACACAAGATTTCTCACAGTATGAGCATGTGTATTCAGTTCCTTCTTCTCTTCTTCTGGTTGATGAATGTATCATCTACACAGATGGTTCAGCGCAACCTGCCATAGGTTCTAAACAACAATACTCCGCAGCATGCACAGTTGTTTTAGGCACTGTTTCGGATGCCATTTTTCATCCGACTATTACACACACTCGGTCTCTAGGGGACTGTACTGTGCAGTTGGCTGAAGTGAAAGCTTTGCTCCTCACACTTGAACATACGAATCCCGAATTCCCCACACTCATAGTGTGTGATTCATTTTACTGTGTACAATCATTTAATTACCATTTGCGGTGACAAAATGTCTTTAAGGATTCCAAAGGTAGCACAATCAAGCATAAAATGCTTTGGGTTATGGTGGCATTTAAAAGATAAATTGCCACATGTACATGTAATTCATAGATTGGGTCATCAACTTGTGGGACCGCACGCAGTAGGGAATTCTATGGCTGAAGAGGCAGTCAAATCTGCAGTAGCCACATGTAAAATAGCAGCAGTTACGCATTCCAAAACACGTGTTGATAATGACATCTTGGCTGCCATGCATGCTTTTCAAGCCGGCACCACTTTCCCTACAGGTTTTCCTATAAAATACTCGTATCTTTAAAATGAACAAAATGTTCCTTTTGTGACTATGCCTGGGGTTGGTGATCATTGTATCCCCAACCTTGACCGCAGACACTCTTTGATAGTTACCTTGCCTGAAGGAGTCACTTCAGCACATGTGGGAGTGGCTGCCACTATGTCACTTTTACAATAACGTTATTGATGGCAAGGTTTATACCAGCCAACCAGAAAATATGTTTTAGTTTGTGACATCTGTCAACAAATTAAAAGTTCTACTGTGTCTCATTCACCACAGACACATTTATTTATTTCCAATCAGCCTTTTGGCTGTGTTTACTTAGAGCATTGCAGTCCTTTAATTTCTGATACTGCTTTCACATTTATTTTGGTTGCAGTTGATTTTTGCTCCAGGTTCCTCTGGGTTTGGCTACAGTGCTTGGCTGATGCTTGAACTGTTATTAAAGATTTGCAAGTCTTTGTCGGGACTTATGCCTGTCGAATATTCGACTTGGACCAAGGTCTTGTCTTTCGCCTCTAAGGCGTACCATGATTCGATGAAGTCCATGGGTGTGCAAGTGCATTTTTCTTCTCGGTTTTGGAGAGGATGAACTGTGACTTAAAGCAAACCTTAACAGCTAAAGTATTAGGTTCAGAGCGTGGTTGGTTGAATCATCTCTATCATGTACAATGAGCATTAAATAATCTCCCTAAAAGATATCTGGGTGGGCAGACCCCATACGAAATGGTCTTTGGCATCAAGATGTATGTTCCGGACCTTGATGGCCCAGACGTTGTGGCGGCAGCCGCAACCTTCGACGTATATAACCACTGTACTGTCTTACAAGATCTACAAAAGTGCTGTGATGCCATATCTTGCAAACATTTGCCTGTGCCTCTCTCTTTGAGACCAGACAGTCAAATTCCTGTATCCAGTTGGCTTCCCAAAGTTGGAGACCTTGTCCGTGAAAAGGTGGCCCTCAAGAAGGAATTTGGCCCAACATACCATGCGTCCTGTTCCAGTCCTTGGTAACCAGGGTACACGAACTGTGATTTTGCCACCACTTCCGGGACATAAAGAAAATTGCTTTGTCTTCATTCATCATGTCAAGTTACACCATATGGCCGATACTCAAGACTTTCCTATGCAGTTCATAGGCACCAGTGTTGCTGCTTCTCCCCAGCTGCCTGAGGGGGAGATCCAAACCTCTGATGGTTTGCTACCTGTTTCTACTTCTCCGTCTTCTACAATGGATGTCGTTTATACTGATCCGCTGTTGGAAACACCTTACATTACACAGTTACACTTTTCAAATCTGACTGCTGAATCACAACCACCTCTTTTTCATTTGAGTTCCTCTGGCTACTATATGGATCAAGACCATTTCTCATCAGACAGTTCTTCAGTGTCTTCGGTTCTGCATCCACCTCCAGCGCGAATTTGTGTTTTTATTTCTTGTTTGAAACGCACTTATCTAGTCCCTCCTTGGATATATGATTGGATAATCTTTTCTTTGATTCTCTTGTTCATGTGGATTGGATTTGTGACTTTCTTTATTCTCCTGATCAACGGCCATTACCTCCCAGAACTTTTTGCTACAGAACTGGTCGACTGGTTGCTGCTCCCCATTCCTCCTCACATAAAATGAAAAGAAACTTGTCCCTTATCAACATTTGTGCCATTCCAGTGACTGATTGAATTGTTTGGGATAAAATTCCATTTGCTATATGTGGTCCTACAGAGACCCTGCAGAACTATGTGTTCAAAGATTCTATGGGTGATGTAATAGTACCGGGGTTACAATTAGATGATTGGGATGTTGATACTGTGAATTCAATGCTTTCCATATTGCAATATTATACTGTGTTTGAATCGGAAGATTTATATCTTAATTCCGCAAATTATGCTGGGATGTTATGCTATCACCATTATGGACATCATTTTTTGTATAGGGCAAGTGGACAGCGTCCCCATTATAATTATACACAGTGGGAACATTGTCCAACTCCACCACAAGGAAGTTAAAAAATGCAGACAGACAAGTATACGTATTTTACAAGTTATGACCTTCAGACCCAACATCATAATATTTTTAATTGGTTCCAACCCAGTCAAAAAAGTATATGCTTAGTAAAAACAAAGCTGATATATGCAGCTTCATTTGTCGGACAGCTGACCCTTAATGGTTGTGATTATTGGAAAGACAATATTCACTTGAAATCAATTTTGGGTAGAAACTCCTGACAGGTCCAGGGCCCAGAAACTCAATTTCAAGCCTGTCTGATTCCCACGCAAATTCTTTTTCTAAATGAAACGGTCCAGCAAACTACTTGTCTGTGATTGGCTAAAATTAAAGATCTAAATGCCCTGACAATTCCTTCAATTGCCCGTTTTGATAATTGGCAATATTACACAAATTGTACTGAAGATCAGTTAAATGGTATGATACAAAATGGTACATTTAATTCATCATTTGCAAATCCTGGTGGGTTGTTATTGTGGCCAGTAGAAACTAATGGTTGTCATTCTTGTTTTCTCGATTCCACCTCCAGTTTCAAATCAAGTAGGCCAGATCTATGGTACACACATTAAACCCATTCAAACACTATTACCACCTACTCAGTGGGTAAACTATGCCAGCAATGGTTAGAACATTCCACACTGTCTGCAGTGAAACAACATCTTTGTCTTTTGAACAAGGACATGAATTTATGTGATTTTTTGTTCGGTCCCAAGTCCCCTCATTTTAAAAGATTCCTATATGCGGCTTACAATGAAATTTGGAAATGATCACAAATTAAAGCTGCTATGCGTTTGAAACAAAGATAATTTGGATAAAGTACTGGCTCTAGTGAACAACAGCGTTAATACGATATCATCATGTATTTATAATTTGAACAGTATTGTGTCATCTGTTATTAATATTATACAGAATAATATCTCAACATTGTATCATGGTCAGAGTCATCTCAGATCCATTATGCTGTTTAGCTGAACACTTCAAACACTCAAAAATGGACGCATTCCTTGGCATTACCTGAATTGTACAGCTTTGTTTTTGCCTTTTAACTTAACGCACAAACAAAAACCAATGGCTATGAAAGATACAACACACAGCATGCTACATTTAGAGAGACTGGAAAAAATCCCATTCACTGTAGCCAAAACACTTTCATCAGTATGGTTAATGCACAGAGTTATCTCCTTGCCCATATTGACATTTCAGTTTACAGCGTGCATGAAACATTTTCCAATCGGTAGATATGAACCCCTTGGGAGCAGCTACATCCATGAGTAATGGTCCCAGCTGTTTACCTATTGCTGTGAATGTGCTGATAGAGAGGTTTTTCTTATGTGGGAGGAGTGCAACTCCACTGCCGGTCATTTCTCTTATTTGTCAACATGTTAAAATTCACAGCGCTTGTAATGTTTCAGCACCTAATTTGGCTTCTTATTTAAAAGGAACTTCAGTTCCTGCTATTCTTCCTTTCATTACTGTACTTTCAAATGGAAGCTCTCTCATGCTTACTAATCAAGAATGTTGCGGTATGCGGGCAGGAGTCCCGTATATTGTGTCCGTTTCCCAGTTAGTCACTTGTTGCAACAACGTCCTGTTTCCCCTTCCGCATGGAGTGGTAGTTAGCATGTTGTGGCCTTCCATTCAGACTTTGAAGGCAGATTTCAACAAGCTAAGCAGACTCAAAGCATTATTGTTTCAACAAGAAGTGGCTCTTACATCTGCCCGCGAGACCTGTGAATTGCAGGTGGCCAGAACTACTGTTGAAATACAGTCATTATTGAATACAAATCTTCCCCTGCATTTCGGTGAAATGATACATCAAATATTTAATTCTTCTGATACCGCAGGTGTACCACATTTTTTTTAACTTGTAGGTTCTGACCTTGGCACTTCTTTCCAAACTGTCTTTAGAGTAATACTGGCTTTTTTGCACCATGTTCAGTGGGTTCCCGGTACTGCTGTTTCTCATTTGCAGCATACTCATCCTGTTACTGCTGTCCCATAATGGATGCTCCTTCTGTGGCTGCCATGTACCTGGCATTGCTCCTGCACTACCGTGAGTGCATGCTTCAGCTCTTTGGCATGATTCAGCTGCAGCCATTGGATGTGGATTGATTTTTAACCTTCCGCCGTGCTTACTTCACTTGCATGCCACCTGTATTTCACTGCATCTGGTGTGCCTTTCAATGGGCACCTGAAATATGCCTGGCTCTGCAGACGCCAGCTGCCCTGGATCTCAAACTGCTGATGAGCCCCTTAGTGGCCCATTTTCAGGACTGTTCCTTGGGTTTGCAACCTCTGCAAAATCCGAGTCTGGAGCAAATGGCCAACGGAAGTTCCTATGCATCGGCACAGCGATTACTAGATCAGAGTTTCGTTGAAGTCAACGTAGGTTGCCGGGTAACAGTATCTGCATCTGTTGGAGCTGAGTATCATGCATGTTCTTTGGAGCTTAAAAACTGGGCCGCAGTCTAATCCATCCACTTGAAGTCAGACCCCATCATAGAGTCCTTTGCCTCTACAATGGCTGCTTACATACTGGATTCCTCCGACATGCATTAATTGTTTTCTTTTCTTTTCAAATTGTCATTTATTGGCTTGCGAGAAAGATTAATTTTTTTATGCTGGCTTTGAGTTTGCTAACCTTCTGTTTCTGTTATCCCTTTATGTGCTTCCTTCCTGACCAAGGGTGTCATGTGTTCCATGCAGGCCCATTGTAGTTTTCCCTATGTTAGCCTAACTGTGCACTTTGTAGGCCTCATTTTCCTTTGCACACGTTACTATATAAACACGCTTGCTTTTGTGCCACATAATATTTTCACACAGAACCTGCCGCTGTTTTCTCGTGCTGTTCTTTCCTGGGATTTAGTCTGAACAGCAGACAAGGTCAAACAACAATGTCCCTTGTTATTTTTTTCTGGTAAGCCACTCACACCTAGACACAACACAGAAATGCAGCTGGTGTTTATGAACATGTGAACCTTGTCATATACTTATGCACAGCCATTCAACAGAGAGGCAGAGATACAGATATTTTCTGAGAGAAGACCACAGCTGTATCTGAGAAGTAGAATGTCCATCTGTGTATGCTAAGGCATGGAGTCCACTGCTAAACCCAGAGATGTTTGCTGCATAATCAGTTTGCTTCTGTAGAAGGGGAGAGGTTAGGCTATTCTGTCTTATAATATGACTGGGCTTTTCATAATATACGGTTTATTGAAAATGCTGATGGCAGTTTTGCTAGGCACTTGTTTTCTGATCTTGGCATGTATACTTTATTCTAGAACACAATAGTTTAAATAAACATTTCAAACTTCCTTTGTGTCTCTTTCATATCTTATTGTGGGTGAGTACGAGTGTGTGAGCAAGAGGAAGTGTCCTCTTACCGCAATCCCTGAGAGGTATAGCTAGTTGGACTCGGGAGTGTTGTGTTCTTGGGTATCAAATCACCTGTTCCCCTGGTTATGAGTAGGAGGGCAAGTGAGATACTATAGCTAGTAGGACTCAGGCTTATGGTACTGAGGTGGTATGGTGACTCAGTTCCTAACTGTTGATGTTCTATGGTCCCAAGCATAGTTCTGTCCCTGAGCAGAATCCCTGCAACCTCACAAGATATGTAAGTTACTATATCGCTATATGACAGGCTCTCTTAGAAACTGGATGAGCCTCTAACTGTGTATGTTAGTGCCTGTATTGATTCATTACTAGCTGTATTAATGAGTCTTTGGGTGTGGAACTGTGTGTGCAAATGGCTCTCTTAGTATTAGATACATAACTACTGTATAGGTGACTGAGTGGTGTGTAAGTGCCTATGTCTCTGTGTGGCTGGGATTGTGAGTGCCTTTATGCTTTTGTAAATAGCTTTATGAGTTGCAGTATGGTTAGGAGACTGGATGTAAAACTAAGCATATGGGCCTGGAAGTGTGCATGTGTGAGAAACTCGGTGTCTGTTGCAGTCCCCTACCCCACTTTTTACCTGATTTTTGATGCAACTTTGACTGAGTTGTACTGGGTCCCTGCCAACCAGGCTCCCAGTCCCAGTGTTATTTTCGTCATGATGTACCACAATTGCCACCACTTTAGCTACCCCTGTAAGTCCCAAGTAAATGGTACCCCTGGTACCTAGGGGATTGGCACTGAGGGGGGTCCTCTGGGGCTACAGCACGAATTGTGTCACCCCAGGAAACCCTAACTAAGGCTATGCACACTTCCAGTGCAGGCTGTGTGTCTTGGTGCGGAAAAATCCAAAGAGTCGGCATGGCACACAGCCCTGTGTGCCATGCCACCCATGCACTGCATAAGGTATAGGTAATTCACCGCTACTACAGGCCTTTAGCCCTAAGGCAGGGTGCACTTTACCCTATGCTGGGCCATACAGCATGAGCAAATATGCCCCTACAATGTCCAGTCCATTCTGAGAAATTGTAAGTGAACAGGGGAGCCATAAAGAGTACATGGGCTGGATACCTGTCAACACGAGTTTCCTAGCTCCATGATGGCTTCCCTGTACCCTAAGATGTTTGGTACCAAACATCTTGTCTTAATAAATCCTCACTAATGCCAGTGATGGATCTATTAATAAATTCACATAGGAGACCCTTTTAGAGAGTCCATTGCAAAATTACCAAGCCCTGGTGTGGTCTCTGACTTGTTCTAACTGGTCTGCCACCACCAACCATGTTCTGACCTCATGGGGTGACAGCCAACACTCTCAGAGGACAGAGATAAAGCCTGCTCTGGGCAGAGGTGCTTCACACATCCTACAGAACAGGCTGGCCTTCCTGGGCTGGAAGCTTCAAAGTCAATGCAGCTTTTGAAATCCAACCGAGGAACCTCCAGATCCTGCTCCACTTTTGGCAGGAGGAACGGTGGGAAAATGTGTTAGATTAGGAGAAGAGTCACCACCTAGCCTACACCACCCCTAGGATGGAGCAGGCAATGTGAACCACTCTCCTGAAATTCCACCATCGTGGGATGGTGGGAGAACAATCTATCTGGGTTAGGGTGAGAAAGTTGTCACTAGAGAGTGCAGACACTCTAAAGATAGGCAGCCCATTACCACCTGTCTCCTCTTGTGACTCCCCTAAATTTAGTATTTAGGTGCCGCCCCAAAACCTGAATATCAGATTAAATGGGACAAGTGAAAGAAAAGGGCTAAGAAGAGCTGCTGCCCAAAGACTGACGCCCTCCTGCAGAAGAAATTGGTTCCAAACTCTGCCTGCTTCGTGGAAGACTTGATAATCATGATTTGTTGTCTCTTTCTGCAACTGTGAGCCTCCAAGAACCCCTGAGCCCCTCAAGCCTTTACGAAATCACCAAGATTTTCCCTTGGAGTGAAGGTATCACCCCTACACACCGCAGGCACCAAACCCATGAAGTCCTGTTTGTCAACTTGATGCTTCCCGACGACCTCGATACAGCACTGAAGCAAGAAAAGGCACCACTGCTATGGAGGGTCAGATCTGTCTTCTCCCCAAGTTTGGAGATACCAGGACAAACCAGAGCCAAGGTGCACCAATACCTGGGGTACCCCAACAGTAAACACCAAGAAGAAGAGTCCACTCCGAACTCCAATGACTCCAGAAGCAAGCACCCATCGAGGGGATTGGAGACCCTGAGACCCACTTGCTGAGTGGCCCAGCTGTCCCAAGATCACCACTCCAAGTTGCCTGCTCCTGACAGCAAGGACTCCTAGACGCTGAACACCAGGCTGACCTAACTACTCTGCACCCAGCCCCAATGGACCTAGTAACAATGAACTAGCTGCGCTCCCATGCTCATGTGGCCCTTGCGACCTCCTCCCTCCTTTGGAATGCACCAGACCTAACTGTATGCCCTCCTGTGCAGTATGTTTTGAAGCACTCTGCTCCAGGCCAATCCGGGATGCTCTTGAACTTCTCCTGCTGGAACTTTGGACCTGGACCCGATATAGACCTAAAACGAGAAGGTGAACTTTGTGAAAGCATTGACTGATTTTATATCCATTTTTCTGCTTTTGACCCATTGTTTTCAATAGCGCGCATTTGCTCACAAAAAAACTATATTTTCCGAACATTGAAAAATCATAACTTCTAAAGTATTTACCTTAGAACTGTGTTCAGGTCTTAAAAATTACATAAAAATTGATACTATTTTCATAAAGTGGTCTCGGATTTATTCTTGAGTGTGTGTCTCATTTATTGCCTTGTGAGTACAACAAATGCTTAATACTACCCTATGGTAAGACGAACTGCTTGCTCACACTACCACAGAAAGAGCTTTAGTATTATCTAATTTAGCCTCTGAGTACCAGTAAGGGATCCACAGGACTCTCTGCACCGCGTATTTAGTTTTAGTATACTATATAGAGAGCCAGCTTCCTACAGCATGTGACTCACTGAAGCTTCAACCTACATGTCTTACCTTCTAACCAGATTGTATTCTGCCCTATAGCCTACCTACAGCCTACATTATATATATATATATATATATATATATATATATATATATATATATATATATTGACTTATATGTAGTAGAAGGAAGTTTTAAATGCTAATTTGTCCTGTCCATAAAACTGCATACACAGGCTCTGCGTTAGTAGGACTGAGACATGTTTAAAGCCAAAGGCCTGCTTGACTGAATGGGTAACTTAATTGTGTCAGTACTTCACTAGATACCTGAGTGAGTGTATCAGTCCATCTGCGTTTGTGTCATTGGATGTTTAACTAAAATGGTATATGATTGGCTCGGTTAGTAAAGGTTTGGGTCTGTAAATGTGTATGTAAGTGGCTGTATGGATTGCTTACTGGGTGTGTTAGTGAGTATTGTGTTATGTAATTGTGTGTACAACTGGCTTCACTACTGCTGGATACATAAGTGCTGTGTATGTGTGTAAGTGAATGTTTAGATTGCTCTGTCGCTGTCTTAAGGACCCTTCCCAGTGGAGCCTGAAGAAACCCTGTGGAAGACAGAAGGTTGGAGAGCCACCCCACCTGTGGATACCCTAGTACCCACGTTACCTACACCAGGGAAGCCGGGTGCATAGGGGTGAAGTGATGTCGGAAACCGCCATCAAACCCAATGGAGGACTTCAGGAAAGTGCCGCTGCTGGAAGAGGAGAAAGTGTACGTGGGAATCCAAATGTGGATTCTTGTCGAGGAGTACCTGAAAGCAGAAGGGACAGAGTCTGGGTCACTTAGGAGTGACCATGAGCTTGGTAGACAAATCCCCACGATGTTGGGTGCTTCAGGGAAGATAATGAGAACCTTGACTCTGCATCTGTAGGGACCGGGCGATGCTGAGGACAACCAGGAGCCAGATATGAGCTGTCCCACTAAGGATGTCGAGTGCTGAGGGGTCGGTGTCTGGCGAGAGCACCAAAAAACCTTGGCAAACGCAGCCAACGCAGGGAGTCAAGAAAGTACACGGTGAGGACCAGCAAGGTCCAGGAGACTCATCACAAGCAGGGGAGTCTGGGCAGCCCCCGAGCAATCAGGGGAGCCTGAAGAAAACAAAGGTGACCCTCAAATGGACCCACAGGCCGGAGGCACTGGAGTCGTGAGAGGACCTCAAGCAGCTCACCAAAAGATGCAAGCCAAGATGCACACAATGTGGTGTGGCTGAAGATTCTGGTCACTGGAGATGTTCGAGGTTGGGGCTACTTGGATCCCAAAGATCTTCTTGCAAAGAGGCCAACAAGCCTTTGCAACTGCAAGTTAGACATGGTACCCAGGGGTCTGGTTATTGCAACCCCCATAAGGACTACTGGCCTCAAACTTGGTAAGAGGGTAGAGCAGGCCTCAGGAGCTGAGGAAAACTACCACCTGTGTCACAGAGCCCACGGAGTCCGGAGGAGCTCGGGATCTGCAGACCAGCCGACTTAAATGCGGTGCCTGCAAATGCAGGGGAGTGACTCCTTCACTCGAAGGGAGATTACTTCAGTTGTCCTTGATGCTTCACAGGCCTTGGAAGGTTCCTGTATGATGCACAGGCACAGACGATGCAGCAGACTGGAATGGAGATGAAGTCAGGCCCAAACAAAGTCCAGCGAAGTCCAGAGTGCCCAGACAGTAGAAGTGCAGTGGTATCTGTTCTGAATCTTATCCCACGACTATTCTAGGGACCTACACCCAGGTAAGCCCTTAAGTACCCAAAGGAAAGGGTTGGGACAATTCAGGGGACCCTCCCAGGGGAGGGTCTGGATAGAGGAGAGTTTACTCCAATGTCCTTTCTCCAGTTTCACACCAGAGCAGGAGCCAATGTCTCCCAGAACTGGTTTGAACTGGACTATGCACAGGGACACCAAATGTGCCCCTCATGCAGACTTTCCGGTGCTGGCAAGCACACCCTCCTAGCCCTAATACACTAAATCCTGTCTGGGAGGTGGTCACACCTCCCTGTGACAGGATCCTATTGTTCCACCTTCCTCTGCTCAAGCTTGGCTCAGCAGCAGGAGGGCATTAATGTGTCTCTGGTTGGCAGCAACCATTTTGTGCTGTCCGGGACTAGAAGGCTAGTACCGGGAACACTGAGTGCTTGGAATCATACCTCCCATACCGTTTACGGTGTGGGGGTATGATTCCAACATGTTTGATACCAAACATGATAGGATTCGTAGCAGCCAGTTTTGAGATGGTCATCACATAATTACGTGGTGCCCCTCTATATAGTATATGGCTGCTTCACTGACAACCCGGGAGAATGGACTCTGTAGGCTGCAGGGGTATCCTGCTCATCCAGGGGAACCCTCTCACTGAGAGCCAAGCACCCTGTTCTCAGGATTGTAAAGGCCTGCTATAGGGGTGACATAGATTTTAAGTGCAGTGGCCCAAGATCTAGGAAACCTATATCTTTAGTAAGTGGTGCTAGCACCAACTTACACAGGCTGCAAGGGCAGGCCTGTAGTCCCATTTTGAATGGTCTCCCATGGGTGGCATAATACATGCTTCAGCCCATGGGGAACCTCTGGGGTACCTATGCCTTGGGTACATGGGTACCATATATTAGGGACTGACAAGGGTACCCCAGTATCCAATCTGGGATGTACCTAAGTACTGAACTTACCAATTCAGGGAGAAAGCAGATAGACTGGGTTCCTGATTAGCAGGATCCCAGTCAGACTAGTCAAAAACAGCATCACATCAAGCAAAAAGTGGGGGTAACCATAAGAAGCGGATCCTACTTTCCTACAGGGACGTTATAGGTAGCCCCAGATTTCACTCATAAAAAACCAGGGAAGAAGTCTGATCTAACTATAACTTATGCCCCCACAAACACTGCCTATGACCTCACATATTATATCACTCATGACGTGGTTAGTGACATCACTGATGACATCTCAAATGATATCACTGAAGACATCACTGATGACATCATCCAGTGAGTGCAAGTGTTTTCTAAGATTTTATGATCAGTAAAAATATATAATAAGCTACTACATAAGTTAAATTAATATACTAGGTATACTACTAATGAGTGATACTTCTTCTAACATATATTATGTGAGTGGCTGTGTGACTGTGTGTATCCTTGTTTGAGTGCATGTCTGCGTGCCTGTATGGGTGTGTTAGTGGGTGTGTGGGTGACTATATGAGTGTATAAGGGAGTGTGTGAGTAGCTTTGTGGGTGAGTGAGTGGCTCTGGGAGTGGCTGTATTGGTGAGTGAGTAGATGTGTGAGTGGCTGTATGGGTGGGTGAGTGGGTGTGTGAGTAACTGTATTGGTGAGTGAGTGAGTATCTGAATGACCTTATGAGTGAGTGACTAGGTATGTAAGTGGCTGTTAGGGTGAGTGAGTAGCTGTTTGAGTTGGTTTTTGTTAAATGAGTTATGTGAGTAGCAGTATTGGAGAGTGAGAGTCTTTAAGTATGGCTGTAGGGGAGAGTGAGCTGATGTTTGAGCACTTGTATGGATGTGGGAATGGGTATGCTAGTGGTTGTGTGGGTGTATGAGTGAGCATGTGAGTGTTTGTATGGGTGAGTGAGTGGCAGTGTTGAGAGACTGTATGGGTGAGTGTGTGGCTATGTGAGTGGCTATATGGGTGTATGACTGGTTGTATGAGTACTGTATGGGTGTGTGAGTGGTTTTGTGAGTGGCTGTATGAATGAGTCAGTGGATGTGTGAGTGGCTCTATGGATTAGATAGTGATTATGTGCTTAATTCGGTGGGTCTGTGACTGGGTATGTGAGTGATTGTGTGAGAGTATAAGTGGGTGTATGAGGGATTGTATAGAGGTGTGAGTGGGTGTGTGAGTGTTTCTGTGGTTTATGTCATCATTAATGTCATTTGAGATGTCATGAGTGATGTAATAAGTGAGGTCCTAAACAGTGCATTTCAAGGGCTCAAGTTATAGTTGGCTCAGGTAACTAAAACTGCTGAATTTCTATGGTTTGTACAATTGAAATCTGAGCCTAACTATAAAATCCCTGTAACTTTTGTTTTTTTTCAGTGAATTTCTAATGTTTTTAATTCTATTTCCTAACTATAAATTCCCTGAAACCTTTGTTTTTTTCCAGTGGATTTCTATGTTTTTTTAAATTGTATTTCCTAACTATAATGATGCAGTAACCTTCGGTTTTTTTCAGTGAATTAAAGAGTTTTTTAAATTGTATTTCATAACTGTAACCTTCAACTTTGAGAGAGGGTATGTGAGTGGCTGTATAGGTCGCTGTCTGGGAGTGTAAGTGTCTGTATGGGTCAGTGAGTGAGTGTGTGAGTGGTATTAAGGGTCTGTGAGTGGGTGTGTGAGTGACTATATGGGTCCGTGAGTAGGTGTATGAATTGCTGTAGGGGTCTGTGAGTAGATGCGTGAGTGGCTCTATGGGTCTGTGATTGGGTGTGTGAGTGCTTGTATGTGTCTGTGAGTGGGTGTGTGAGTGCCTCTGTGGGTCTGTGACTGGGTGAGTGGGTGGCTGTATGGGCCTGTGAATGGGTATGTGAGTGGTTATATAGGTGCTTGAATAGGTGTGTGAGTAGTTGTGTGCGTGTGTGAGTAGGTTTGTGAGTGGCTGAATAGGTTTGTGAGTGGGTGTAAGAGTGGCTGTATGACTTTGTACAGTGGGTGAATAAAGGGAGCAGGGCCTCCAATGAGCTCTCAGCAATCCTGCTGTGTGGGAGTTACTGGTGGTAATTGAAGGGGTTCTTGGCCTCAACGATCCTTTTCCTTTCTGTGCCCCCTTGCTGCCCTGATTGTGCTCGTTTTTTTTTCCTTTCTGTGCCCCCTTGCTGCCCTGATTGTGCTCGTTTTTTCCTTTCTGTGCCCCCTTGCTGCCCTGATTGTGCTCGTTTTTTTTCCTTTCTGTGCCCCCTTGCTGCCCTGATTGTGCTCGTTTTCCTTTCTGTGCCCCCTGCTGCCCTGATTGTGCTCGTTTTTCCTTTCTGTGCCCCCCTGCTGCCCTGATTGTGCTCGCTTTTTTTCCTTTCTGTGCCCCCTTGCTGCCCTGATTGTGCTCATTTTTTTCCTTTCTGTGCCCCCTTGCTGCCCTGATTGTGCTAGTTTTTTCCTTTCTGTGCCTGTTTCCCGCCGCTGCGCCTGCGGCCCCGCCCCTCACTGCCCATTCGCTGCCCCATTCCCTGCTCCTCCCTCCCACCTCCCCATTTATGGCGGCCGCTGCGTGGTGAAGAGAGCGACCCCTGACCTTGACTGGTAGGTCGCTCCCCCACCACACAGCTCCGTCTGTGTGCCCTGCTGCTGCCCCTGATTGTGCTCGTTTTTTTCCTTCTGTGCCCCCTTGCTGCCCTGATTGTGCTCGTTTTTCCTTTCTGTGCCCCCTTGCTGCCCTGATTGTGCTCGTTTTTTCCTTTCTGTGCCCCCTTGCTGCCCTGATTGTGCTCGTTTTTCCTTTCTGTGCCCCCTTGCTGCCCTGATTGTGCTCGTTTTTCCTTTCTGTGCCCCCTTGCTGCCCTGATTGTGCTCGCTTTTTTTTTCCTTTCTGTGCCCCCTTGCTGCCCTGATTGTGCTCGTTTTTCCTTTCTGTGCCCCCTTGCTGCCCTGATTGTGCTCGCTTTTTTTCCTTTCTGTGCCCCCTTGCTGCCCTGATTGTGCTCGTTTTTTTCCTTTCTGTGCCCCCTTGCTGCCCTGATTGTGCTCGTTTTTCCTTTCTGTGCCCCCTGCTGCCCTGATTGTGCTCATTTTTTCCTTTCTGTGCCCCCCTGCTGCCCTGATTGTGCTCGTTTTTTTCCTTTCTGTGCCCCCTTGCTGCCCTGATTGTGCTCGTTTTTTTCCTTTCTGTGCCCCCTTGCTGCCCTGATTGTGCTAGTTTTTTTCCTTTCTGTGCCTGTTTCCCGCCGCTGCGCCCTGCGGCCCCGCCCCTCACTGCCCATTCGCTGCCCCATTTCCTGCTCCTCCCTCCCACCTCCCCATTTATGGCGGCCGCTGTGCGGCCGCGCAGCGGACGTGCGCAGCGGGCGCGCCGCTGGCGCGCCGAAGGCGCACCTAAGGCAAGCCCGTCTGCGCCCGTCCGCGCCGGGACCGCGCCCAGCGCCAGAACCCCTGGTCCGGGCATCCCCCACGCCCGCCACATCAACAGACGCCAATACGAAGCCAGCACCCTCCATGCACTCAACCCCGGAAAAGATCACGCCTGCTACCTGGCCACCCCGAAGCGCACCCAAGGGCCCTTCACCTGCCGGAACTGCAGCTTCGCCAGCACCCGCCCCGCCAAACCACCGCCCAGGAAAGAACCCAACTACCTCAGATGCATCCTCCTCAACACCCGCTCCGCCCGCCAACACGCCATCGAACTCTGGGACCTTCTCGACTCAACCTCCCCAGACGTCGCATTCCTGACGGAGACCTGGCTGAATCCCGCTTCAGCCCCCGACATCGCCATTGCCATCCCGGAGGGCTACAAGATCACCCGCCGGGACCGCACCAACGGAGTCGGAGGAGGCATCGCCATCGTCCACAGGAACACCCTCAGAGTCTCAACCAACACCGACGACACCCTCAGCACCGCCGAGCACATGCACTTCCAGATCCACACCGATCCCAACACCACCCTCAGAGGAACCCTCATCTACAGACCCCCGGACCCCGACCACAGTTCAGCGATTCTATCGCTGACTTCGTCAGCACACACGCCATCGCCTCCACGGACTACATCCTCCTCGGGACCTGAACTTCCACCTCGAGAACAACAAGGACACCAACTCCACCACCCTGATCGACAACCTCGCCACCCTCGGACTCAGACAGCTCGTGACTACACCCACCCATGCCGCCGGCCACACGCTAGACTCCATCTTTTCCGCAAGCCCACACGTCTCCTTCAACCACACTTCCGAACCCCACTGGACTGACCACCACTGCATCCACTTCACCTACAGGAAGCCCACCACGCACCACCGCACCGAACAAATGCCTCGCCGCTGCTGGAGCAGAGTCACCGAAGACCAGCTAACCACAACCCTCGCCCTGAGCCCACCCGCCGAACCCTCCGACCCCGACACCGCCGCCCGCAACCTCAGACAGTGGATCGACGACTGCGCCAACACCCTCGCCCCGCTCAAGAATCCGCCCAACAGCCACACCAGCAAGAAAGCCACCTGGTTCACCGAAGACCTCCAGGCCTCCAAACGAACATGCCGAAAACTGGAGAAGATCTGGATCCACGAACGGACAGCGGACAGCTACGCCGCCCACAAGAGCGCCACCCGCAGTCACCATCACCTCATCAGATCCGCCAAAAGGGCCTCACTCAAAGACCGCCTAGACAACAACGCACACAACAGCAAAGAGCTCTTCAACATCGTGAAGGAACTCTCCAACCCCAGCTCCAACACCAACGACATCCCGCCGTCGCGAGACCTGTGCGACTCACTGGCCACCTTCTTCCACCGCAAAATCGCCGACATCCACAAAAGCTTCAACACCACGACCGCCCCGGCAACCACCGAGACCACTGCCCCCACAACCACCAACCGCCTGCTCTCCTGGACCAACATCAACGACGAGGACACCAGCGAGATCATGAACACCATCCACTCCGGCTCACCGCTAGACCCGTGCCCTCACCACGTCTTCAACAAAGCCAGTACAGCCATCGCGCCCCATCTCCGGAAAATAATCAACATCTCCTTCGAGACAGCAACCTTCCCGGAAAGCTGGAAGCACGCCGAGATCACCGCATTACTCAAGAAACCCAAGGCAGACCCCAAGGACCTCAAGAACTTCCGACCCATCTCTCTGCTCCCGTTCCCCGCGAAGGTCACCGAGAAAATCGTCAAAAAACAACTGACCCGCTACCTCGAGGAGAACAACATCCTGGACCCTTCCCAGTCCGGCTTCCGCAGCAACCACAGCACCGAAACCGCCCTCATCACCGCCACCGATGACATCAGGACCCTGCTAGACAACGGAGAAACAGCAGCCCTCATCCTCCTGGACCTATCAGCCGCCTTCGACACGGTCTGCCACCACACACTACGAACACGCCTTCACGAAGCCGGGATCCAAGAGAAGGCCCTGGACTGGACCACATCCTTCCTCTCCGGCAGAACACAAAGCGTCCGCCTCGCCCCCTTCCGATCCAAAGCCACCAAGATCATCTGCGGCGTACCCCAAGGCTCCTCCCTCAGCCCAACGCTGTTCAACATCTACATGGCACCCTCGCCCACGTCGCCCGACAGCACAACCTCAACATCATCTCCTACGCCGACGACACCCAGCTGATCCTCTCCCTCACCAAAGACCCTCACACCACCAAAGCCCACCTCCATGAAGGAATGAAGGCCGTCGCCGAATGGATGAGTACCAGCCGCCTGAAGCTGAACTCGGACAAGACGGAGGTCCTCATCCTTGGTTCCAACCCTTCAGCATGGGACGACTCCTGGTGGCCAACATCACTGGGAACAGCCCCGACACCCACCGACCACGCACGCAACCTAGGGGTCATCCTCGACCCCACCCTCTCCATGACTAAGCAGGTCAACGCCATTTCCTCATCCTGCTTCAACACCCTCCGAATGCTCCGCAGGATCTTCAAGTGGATCCCCACCAAAACAAGAAAAACAGTCACCCAGGCCCTCGTCACCAGCAGGCTGAACTACGGAAATGCCCTCTACGCAGGAACGACGGCTAAGCTCCTGAGACGGCTGCAACGCATCCAGAACGCCTCTGCACGTCTTATCCTCGACATCCCCCGACGCAGCCACATCACACCCCACCTGAGAGACCTGCACTGGCTCCCTGTCAACAAGAGGATAACCTTCAAGCTCCTCACCCACGCACACAAAGCACTCCACAACTCCGGACCAGCCTACCTCAACAGACGACTCAGCTTCTACACCCCCACCCGCCAGCTCCGCTCCACCAGCCTCGCCCTCGCCACAGTCCCCCGCATCCGGAAAACGACCGCTGGCGGCAGATCCTTCTCCCACCTCGCCGCCAAGACCTGGAACACCCTCCCCACCAACCTTCGGCAGACCCAAGACCTACTGGCCTTCAGAAGACTCCTCAAGACCTGGCTCTTCGATCAGTAGCAGCACCACCCCCATCTTCCCCCAGCGCCCTGAGACCCTCGCGGGTATGTAGTGCGCTTTATAAGTGACATGATTGATTGATTGATTGATTGAACGATCCTCAGCATCCAAGGGGACTTTTCCCCCAGCTAGTGGTGCACCAAGAGGCATATTTGCAAAGTGCTGGACAAAGAGGGCAGGGCCTCCAACGACCTATCAGCAATCCTGCTGTGTGGGACTTACTGGTGGTAACAGGAGGCGTTCTTGGCCCTCAAGGACGCTCAGCATCCAAACGGACTTCATCCTGCAACCAGTAGTGCATCAGAAAGCACATTTGCAGAGTGGTGGAGTAAGGGGGCCGGTCCTCTGACGAGCTCCCAGCAGTCCCACTGTGAAGGACTTGCTGGTGGTCACAGGAGGGGTTATTGGCATCAATGATCCTCAGCATTCAAGGAGACTTCATCCCCCAATGTGGAGTGCGCCATGAGGCTTGTTTGCAGAGTGCAGGACAAAGGGGGTGGGGCCTTTGATGACCTCTCAGCAATCCTGCTGTGTGGGACTTACTGGTGGTAACAGAAGGGTTTCTTGGCCCCCCAAAGACTCTCAAGGGGTCTTTGTACCCAACCAGTAGTGTGCGAGGAGGTGCACCTTCAGAGTAGTGCAGAAATTGGGCAGGGCCTCCGACCATCTCTCAGCAATCCCACTGTGTGGAACTTACTGGTGGCAACAGGAAAGCTTCTTGGACCCCAACAATCCTCAGCATCCAAGTGAACTACATCCCCCAACCAGTAGTGGCCAGAAGTCTTGTTTGCAGAGTGCTGTACAAAGGGGGCTGGGCCTCCAATTAATTCCGAGCAATCCCGCTGTGTGGGACATACTGGTGGTAACAGGAGGGGTTCTTGGCACCTAAGGACCCTCAGCATCCAGGGGACTTAATCCCCCAACCAGTTGTGCACCAGGGGGTGCTTTTGCAGAGTGGTGGAGAAGGAGGGCTGGGGCTCTGACAAGCTTTCATGAATCTGCTGTATGGAACTTACTGGAGGTGTTCTTGGCCCCCAAGGACAATTAGCATCCAAGGGGACTTCATCCCCAACCAGTAGTGCACCAGGAGGCCCATTTGCAGAGTGGTGGAGAAAGGGGGCATGGCCTCCGATGAGCTCTCAGCAATCTTGCTGTGTGGTACTTATTAGAGGTAACAGGAGGGGTTCTCGGCCCCCAAGGACCTTCAGTACCCAAGGGGACTTCATCACTAAACCAGCAGTGTGTCAGGAGGATATGTTTGCAGAGTGGTGGAGAAATGGGGTGAGGCCTCTGATGAGCTCTCTTCAATCCCACTGTGTGGGACTGTTAGAAGGTGGTTCTGACCATCTGAGCCGCCCGGATTTTTCGCTTTTTGAACACATATTTGTAGAGCTTTTACTGTGGGAGAGCCTCATAAGTTGGGACTCACCCACAGTGAACTCATGATGAAAGGGACTGCATGTGCATTTTACCGGTGTCCCCCTGGCGCGAGTAAGCCGCTGCGCTGCAGCCAGAGTAAGGGGCATTAGGCTGGTTACATGCAGACACGTGTGTACATGCGTGTGCACAAGTGTAAGGGCTGCGCAGAGGAGATTCCTGGCGTGCGCAGCCAAAGAGCAGCTACAAAGTGAATGGTGTGGCAGGACTTACGCAGAGCTGGGTGGTGACATGGAATAGGCTTTCTACAATGGGAAGAAACATTTAAGGGAAAGTCAGTGTGCTTTACTGTTTTCACTCCAATACTCTCCTATGAGGATGGGGAGCACATGGGCTAGTTTCGCTTTCCTAGGGCCTACAAATTCCAGACACGCACTAAAGTCCACTGTAACTTATGTGAGAAGAAGTATTCTGCAGAGTCCAAAGTCATATTTGTACTGCTTTTGGGTCATCCAGAAATGTCATATTTCTCTGAGTCAGCTCATAACCACGGCCTGGCTGGGGCTGACCCTGCCAGGCTGAATTAATGACCTTCCTCCCCAAGCTGTAGCATCAGAGGCCCAGCCCTGCACAACAAGCATTCCAAGGGCGAAGGCCTCCACTCCAAGAAGAGAAGATAGGTGGAGCTACAGGTTAATCCATCAGAAGCTGTCACCTGGTGCCAGGCACCAAGCTGCTCTGGAGGGAAGGCAGCGAGGGGGGAAGGGGCTTTCAGAGACCATGTGGCATGAGACCCCTGGACGATGCCATTTTGAACTAACCCAGAGGCCTGGGCAGGGAAGTGATGTGTCGCTGTTTGATAGGGCAAACAGAGACTTCCTGCCAGCCCCTCCAAATTCTTTAAAAGAGTTTGCACAGGAAGAGGAGCTCTCTCTGGGGTGTGGTCTGCTGAGGACGACTGGTGCTGTAGCCTGGCACCATGGGCAGCTGGAAGGAAGAACCTCCAGACTGGCCCAGGACCCTGACTTGCGCCAAAAGGGGAGACCAGGACAAGTGACCAGAAGCCTGGGCCTCTGCACAAGGAGAAGAGAGGCCAGGGAGAGAGCCAGGGAGCCAGAGAAGACAGCTCCCTGCTGAATCCACCCTCCATGAGACCAGGAGGGTGAAGGAAAGTGCTCCCAGTGGCTGGGACTGGCCACCAGGAGCGAAAAGAGGCGAAGATTGAGAAAATCGGCAGCCTGGGGGCCGAGATATACCCCCCCAAAGGTAGGTGACCTTTCACCTCTCATGGGACCGACGACGAAGCGCGTGGGGCTCCGCCGCCGGTCGCAACTAGGCCCCCGGGGTGGGTCAGGTCCCGGGGGCTGCCCCAGGAGAAGTAAAGTCAGGGAGCGCCGTCGCGCTCCCCATGAAATCACCCAGGAAGGGGCCAGGAGCCCATCCTTGCCCCCGGTGACGTTGGAGGAGCGCCCCCCCAAAGAAGTAATGTCAGGGAGGGCCATCGCGCTCCCCGTGAACTTGGCCAGGAGCCCACCCTGTCCCCTGGTGACGTTGGGGGAGGGGGAGCGCCGTCGTGCCCCCCCGGAGAAAACAAGTTGGGGAGCGCCGTTGCGCTCCTTGCGAAGATGCCTGGTGGGGGCCCGGGATCCCAACTCCAGGCCCCGAAGAATGGAGGAAGTCGGGGAGCGCTGTCGCGCTCCCCATGAAGGTTCCCGGGCAGTGGAGAAGCAGGGGGAGTGCCGTCGCACTCCCCCGAAGGCCTGCCGGTCAAGCGGCAGCCGCCGTGCGGGCAGACCAGAAGGGCAGCGCTGGCTCCCGCGGCCGCACATGAGGGTGCGGGCCAGACCAGGAGCCAGCCAGAGCAGCCGGGGGTGGGCTCCCTGAGCTGCCATTGGCAACCACTCACCTGGGCCTGCACGGGGTCCGGGTGGGACCGGACCCCCAAAGATGGGCCGACACAGCCAGGGTGGGCTCCCTGAGCTGCAGTAACAGCTGGGGGTCCGGGCCCCCCATCGAGGGCTGAAGATGCGACGAGGCTGCCAGCAGTGCGTTGCAGCTCTCCCCGGAGCAGCGGGGGCGCCGCTGCTATAATATGCGCAGGCAGGAGCCACTCGCCCCATAATGCCTTGCAGGCCCGGACGGCCTGAAAGGGAAAACAGCCTTTTCTCAACTTGTGGTGGCCCCAGGAGGATGGGGTCATGGCGACATGGGTGCCAAGGTGCAGGGGGAGCTACAGGAGCAACGCAGTCTCCCCCAGCACGAAGATGAAAGTCCCCCCCCTAAGTCTCTTGGGGACTGACAAGAAATAACCCCTCAAGGGCTCAGCCAGGCGCCAACAGCATTCTATGGCTGGAACTATTGTTCTTCAGCTGTGGGTGCCTTAGGGACTGCGCCAAGGTGTGAACGGCTGAGTCGGGATGTTTGGAGAAGGGCATCCCCTGGGGGTGAAGAGATGTAATTGCACCAGAAATGCATTTACTTATGTTATTTCTTTTAGAGGGACTGAAAGTCACATGTGTTATGTGAAGTACCTGTGTAAGGTGCAGTCATAAGCAAAGTGGGGTTATGTTGCTGGACACTCCTGCTAGGGTGTCTGGCTGTATCTGCTTAATCCTGTGATTTTAACTGTGATTTCTTAGAGGGGCTTTAATTGCAATGCATTATAATTGTTATCAGCTATGATAAGTACCTCATTTAAGGTGATGCCCAAACATGTATTCTTGCTACTGCGTTAGGGGAAGAGCAACCCAGACTGATAGCCACTAAGATGTAGAGGTGTATACTGTATGGACAGTATGAGATGCTCAGTCAGGGTTATGTGTCCTCAGGGCAGGTGTACCTATTTTAATGCTTGTTGAGATGATGGGGTGGGTCGCCACTGGGATGGTGCCAGCTGGCAAGGCCCTCGCTCCAGGTTGTGTCAACCCACTGAATTAGGGGGCAAGATGATATGCATACATGGGAGTGGTGGTACTAGACCCCACCCCCCCTGCGGGAGGGGTGGAGATGTTATGCAATGTCACAAAGTAATTCCAACAGCTTATGTATATTTGTAAATTGGTGCATAGTATTGAGTAGTTGTTTAATAAATGTACTCTTACTTTTATAAAGCAAAGTACAGACTGGACAATCAATTATTGAGTGTTATTCCTGCGTACTTGTAATGGGGATTAGTAGCCTACACCACCTCCCTTGAGTAAGCCTTAGACTGGTCTGCAACGCTACCCTCTGAGAGTCAAGTGCTACAATAGGGTGTTTGGTTCCCAGTGAAGGACAAATGAGACATGTTATTTGTGCAGACCTCACAGATACTGCCTCGTTTTCCAACATGGACTTACTGGAGGTAATAGGAGGGGCTCTAGGCCCCCAAGGACTCTCAGTATCCAGTGGACTTCATCCCCAACCATTATGCACCAGGAGGCATCTTTGCAGAGTGGTGGAGAAAGGGAGAGGAGCCTTCAATGAGCTTAATGGAGGTAATGGGAGGGGCTCTTGGCCCCCAAGTAACCTTAGCATCCAAGTGAACTTCATTCCTCAACCAGTAGTACACAACGAGGAGCATTTGCAGAGTGGTGGAGAAAGGGGGCCGGGCCTCTGACAAGCTCTCAGCAATCCTGCTGTGTGGGACTTACTGGTGGTAACAGGAGGAACCCTCCTTTTACATGTTTTTCATTAGCTGACCCCGGGGAGGTGGTGGTCCCCAGGGCGGGGGGTCCTCGTGCCCCCCCACTCTTTTTTGCTTAAAACCCAAGGGAGGTGATTGTCCCTGGGGCTCAAAAAAGCCCATTCATGGAGGTCCACACAGCCCCTCTCCAATATGTGAATTAAGCCCCACAGAGATGGTGGTCCCCGGGGCTTGAAGAGCCTTATGAGGGGTCCCTTTGCACCCCCCTCCTTTTTTTAACAAATGTCACTGGGAATGGGCCCACTTAGGAGCTTATTTCAAAACAAGCGTGGGAGCACGCACTTGTTTTTGTTTTTATTTTCACCGGTTCCACTGAATCAAATTTGAATATGTTGCGAAAGCGTAACTTATAAGCAAACATTCACTAGCCACCAGCACATTCGGAATTCATAACTATATCATTGATTCTAACCATCACGCTAGATACATCACTATCTAAATAACTCTACAAAAACATGCATGAGTCTCTGAATATGTATGTGACAGCGTGTATGAATGTATGAGTGGGATCTGTGACAGGTGCATGGCTGTGACAGTGGATGTCCGAGTGGGTGTATCGGTGTCTTAGTGGCTCTGTGACTGGGTGCATGAGTGTCTGATTGAGTCTCTAAGTGGGTGTATAAGTCTGTGAGTGGGTATGTCAATGCATGAGTGTCTGTATGGGTCCCCGAGTGAGTGCATGAGTGTCTGATTGTATTTGTGCCTAGGTACATAAGTCTCTCAGTGGGTGTGTGAGTGTCTGAGTTGATCTGTGAGTGGATGCATGAGTCTCTGATTGAGTCTGTGACTAGGAGTATGAGTCTCTGAGTGAGTCTGTGAATGGATGTATCAGATGTCAGAGTAGGTCTGTAGGTGGGTGTGTGAGTCTCTGAGTGAGTCATTGAGTTGGTGCATAGGTATCTGAGTGGGTTTGTGAATGGGTGTGAATGGGTGTGTGAGTGTATGACTGGGTGTGTAAGTGGGAACATCAGTGTCTGAGTGGATCTCTCAATGGGTGTCCGAGCCTCTCACTGGGTCTGTGAGTGTGGGCATGAGTCTCAGAATGGCTCTGTGACTCAGTCCGTGAGTATTACGAGTGGGAATAAAAAGGCCTTACTTAAGACATATCTACTGATAAGGGGTCCTGAGCCAGTATGTGAGTGCCAGAGTGAAACTGAGGCTGGGTGTATAAACATATATTTTCTTTTAATTTCTTTCAGTGATATTCGTGGATTTGTCTCAATTTTAAACGGGTGAGCATGCTGACGGCCACAGCATATTCATGAAGCTTGTGAGTGGGATTTGTTTTTTTGACATATTGTACTCATAGGTGGTTCCTCAAACACCCATGTATTCCTCTCATGTGGTCAGGGCACATGCAACCTGATTCCTTATCCCACTTTCTGCCATTTTGTTTTAGCCCCAGAGCCTGTTGCAATGAGGTAAAATGGCAGCTGCAACTCTCTGCTCATGTTGTGGCCAGGCAATCACGGCACTCCTGATGGCACACACATTTGCGATTCATTGCAAAATCATTGCAAATTAGTCACGAGTGCAGATAAACACATTTGTATTTCCTTAAATTTCTCAACAACTACTGAACAGATTTACACCAGATAACTGAAAGCGTGAGCTGCAAACCAAAATCTGCCTTCCTGCCAATTTCGGTGTAATTTCGTCCAGCGGTTCCGGCTACAGGTGTGTCTAAATGTCCTAGGGGAATTAACATGGGAAATGCAGTTTTTTTGACACCCCAATTTTCTTGGCCCCCGCTTGACGGATCACCCCAAAACTTTGCATGCAGAACAAGATTCAGTAGGGCACTATTTTCGATAAATTTTGTGAAGATTGATCTAACAGCGCCAAAGTTAAAGGCAAGTCAGAAAATGCTATTCCAATGGTGACTGCATAAAAGGGACTATACTTACCTGTAAAATACTTACATTTTCATGGTGAAGGCATATTTCTGGTAAAAGGTTTGTTGTAAAGACTTTCATTGCAAAGACACAGGGACCGATTCTGATTCGGGCCGGAAAACGTACCGACCGACTCGGAGCCGGAATTAATACTGACCGACACGTACAGGTGCAGGCCGTCCCGCAAAGTACGATGAGAAGCGTGCAAAATCCGACCGACTCGTACGGAACACAAGCCGAACGACCGAGCTGCGCGGAAAACTTCCATCCGGCCGGAAAACTACGCGAATCGAACCGACCGACACGCACCAGGAATGAACCCGAACGAAACGTACCCGCAAAGTCCGACCCGCGCAGTACGATGCAACGCGTGGAAAACACGGCCGAGTCGCACGGAGCCCAAGCCGTACGACCGACACGCATACAAAACTGCGAGCAGAAGCAACCCAATACACCGCGACCGACGCGTACGCAGCATAGAAAACAGCACAAACACAGCGTGAACGACTCGGAGAAGCTCGTACGAGACAACTGCAGGGTCCGACTCGGTCACAAGAACGTCTCCTACATGCACAAAAAGTACTAAGGGAAAAACACACAAAAAAAGGCCAAACAAGCAATTACAAAGGCAATACATACTGGGGTGGGGGACAGGGAACAAAGACACACCCACAACTCCACCTATATAAAGGACACAAATCCCTACCATGATCCTTTGCAAATTCAAATTACCTGCCAGCACTGAACAGACAGCAACCACACACCCACCCACAGCTCATCCATCACACAAGCCACACACCATCAGCACCTCAACAAATAGCACCCTCACATACACCCAGCTAAACACACACTCACACACCCTCACCTGCACACCAACACACACATCACTCACCATTACCACCCATCACCATGCCCCCAAAGAAGAATCATAAGTTCCTAGATAGTGAATTGGAAGTCCTGGTAGATGAGATCCTCAGGGTAGAGCCACAGCTGTTTGGTACACTGGTCCATGTCGCAGAAAACCAAGATGTGGGAGAGGATCGTCGACAGGGTGAACGCACAATCACCATGTTTGCACACAAAGGTAGACATCCAGAACAGGTGGTATGACGTGCGCAGGAGGGTCAGGGAGCTGTTGAAGAAGGACTACCTCTTGAGCCAACACACCGGCAGTGGCCCTCCTGCCAAACCAGTATACCTCAGGCCCTGGGAGGAGAAGGTGCGGGCCATCCTACCACCGGTGAGCGTCTATGGACTAGAAAACATCCCAGAGCCTGGTGAGTACACAACAAATGTACACAATATTGTGCGACAATACACACACTTCACTGTCAAGGGGAGAGTCAAACCATGCACCCTAAGCAAATACACACCAACCAGAACAGAATCATCCCAAAATGTGTATGTCAGTCAGATAAACACAACACATGCCATCTCATAGTGATATGTAACTGTGTCATCACATGTACAAACACAACTACAACTACAGCTAGGCAGTGGCACAAATATAACTAACAAGCACATCCAGACATGTAGCCACCACTACAACACCACCTCACAGTGAAGCCCACTGAAAGGAAGGAATCTTGTGTATGCTGGGCAAGTCAGTGCAGCCAATAGCATCATGGGAGTCGTAGTCACAGATATTGCCCACCCTCACAATGCGCACATCAACACCACCATGAACCATGCTCACATCACAGGGAGTGGAAAACAACTGACAAGATGGCTGACACTGGCTACTGCTGTGGGGAGCACAAGGACCTGCTGGCAACTGTGCACCAACCAACAGCAGGACACCTCTGACTGACATCCTGAAAGACAACTTGCACTCCCTGCAACGGAAGCACGTTCCATGGTGGAGAATCTGGCTGGGTGGGAAGGAGGACTGACAGCACTGACCATAGTTACCAGCAGCTCCACTCACACACACCCCTAACACAAACTCCACACAACTCACCTGGGAGAATGCATTGCCTCACACTCTAATCAAATATCCCACAAAGAACCACAACCCTGGGTCATGCAGTGTGAAGCACAGGGACACACATGGGACTTGTAGCAAAACTAACCCCAGGATAACACTGTCAGCCATCTTGTCAGCACAGGCACACAACCACACAGGGAAGCAGAGTCAAAAGGAAGGAAGCATGGGCATGCTGGGAAGTGGGGTGGAGGCAATAGCATGATGGGAGTGGTAGTCACAGATATTGGTCACCCCCACAACTGTCCCATCAACACCACCCTGAACCATGCGCACATCACAGGGAGTGGACAAGAACTGACAAGATGGCTGACACTGGTGCTCAGTTGTGGGGAGCACATGGCCCTGCTGGGAACTGGGCACCAACCAACAGCAGGACACCACTGTCAGCCATCTTGCCATTGCTCTCACACTCACACACAGTGAAGTACACCCAAAAGCAAGTAAGTATGGGCATGCTGGGAAGTGGGGTGGAGGCAATAGCATGATGGGAGTGGTAGTCACAGATATTGGTCACCCCCACAACTGTCCCATCAACACCACCCTGAACCATGCGCACATCACAGGGAGTGGACAAGAACTGACAAGATGGCTGACACTGGGTACTGCTGTGGGGAGCACAAGTCCCTGCTGGCAACTGTGCACCAACCAACAGCAGGACACCACTGACTGACATCCTGAAAGACAACTTGCACTCCCTGCAATGGAAGTACGTTCCATGGTGGGATATCTGGCTGGGTGGGAAGGAGGGCCGGATGTCAACCAAATACAACCAATGCAGACCATGTACACACCCCAACATTCATATAGAAAAGCCCAAAGTATGCAGGACAATGTGCTACACCAATATCAACCTCTGACTGTGACAACTTAGGACAATGCAATGTACAGGCCCGCATCCAGAGGTACAGTCACAACTGTCATGTGTGTCAACCATTCATGCCTGCAGAAACATAACATACATTGTGTGTGTCTCCCAAAAACAGGTGATGATGGGGGCACAGCAGCAGACGCTGAGGAGTCCCTGTCCCAGGCTCAAGGGGAAACGGAGCTCACTGGTGTGGAACAGCCTCTGCCCTCCTCGGATGACGAAGACCTACCTGGCACCTCCGGAGCAAGTCATCATGCAGCACCAGCAGGACCACCAGCTGCACCCCCTGCACCCACCCCTCCAATGACTGTCAACACACATACCACCCCTGCTGACACAGACAGACCAAGGAGCACCACCAGCACAGGGACCCTGGACCAACGTGGGGCTATGGACACCAACACCACCAACAACCCCCAAGGGGGCCCAGGGTCACCTGTGCGTGCCACCTCAGGTACTGCACGTGTCGCCAGGGGTGGTGGGAGGGGTGGGAGACATAGGTCACTGATCGCAGAGGGGTCTGGACTGCATGATGACCCACAACTGGTACGCATAGCCGATGCGTACCAGTCCAGCACCGGAGAGCTCAGCCAGGTAGTGGGGCTCCTCAGGGACATTAAACAGCAGCAGGCTGCCCATCATGCCCGCTTGGACTCGCACATGTCCCGCGTGGAGTCCAAGTGGGACACACTGCAAGAGATGACGGCGGTGCATAGGGACATATTACAATGCCTCCGCCAGATGAGCAGCAACCAGTCAACACCTCCCTGTATGCCCACAACATCTGGTGCTGAAACAACTGCAACTGCCACAGGGATGGAGGATGACTCTGGCGGAGAGTCCCCTGCACCGCAGCAGCCTGCACTTGAGGGTCCCCCCCCAAAGAAGAGGGGTCGTCCGAGGAGGGGCAAGTGAGAGGCCGATGGCCATGTGCAACCCCCAGGAAGCCAAAACCTGTACTGGATAATCACCTTTGTGCGCAAACTGTTCACCCTGTTGACTGCAACACAACTCCCCCACATGACATGGGGAGTACAAGTTGGACCAATGTATCAGATGACTGTGGACTTTATTCTGGACATATCTGCTACCAGGACTTCCAATTCATCTAGGAACTTAGGATTGAAATCAAAATGTACAGCACCCACCATCCTGTGCACTATACACACACATGTATGACAATAAACACACTAATACACCATACCTGCCTCTGTTGTGATTCCAACGTGGTTCCTGTAATGGAGATGATGACCTGCGAAATTACACTGTGCATGCTAACTGCTACAGCAAGTACAACACAGGCATGTGAGTCATGGCAACGTGACACATATGAGGGAGACACACCACCAGGGCTACACAACATATACACACCTAGCCCATCTGACTCATCGCCTACACTGATGTTGCCAGGAAATACGGTGCAATGCACAGACACAACACCTATTCACAGTCTCTGTCAACTAGCCCACTGGTGCAGTAAGCAAATGTCAGTCAGATGTGTGACCACAGACAACGCACATCACAAAGTGAAGCACAGGTTTATTACACATTTGCAACATGTTGTAACCACTACAGATGCAAGGCAATCCCACCTGGCAGCGGGCACACAGTCAACAAGTATAGAAGGAAGGAAGTCCATGGGTGTGGCGCACATCACCTGTAGGGACACGACAGCTACCACCCTGGAAGTCAAATCACGGTGTTGGGGATCACAGTTGACCAAACCACTCTGAAAGTACCCTGTGAAGGACAGAAATGAAACACAGTCAAAAGCACTGAAGAACAGGACAGAACTGCAATACTCATGCCCAATACATGTCACAAGATACCCACCCAGAACCAAGTTAGCATGTCAACACTGTTGGGGAGTACAGACTACCTGTAAGGACACATCGCTACACGCATACAGTCATGTAGCACATGGACACACTCAAACAGCACCAGAGCACCACCAACACATATCATGCATACTCACATCATTGACATGACATCTCTGGATACTCACATTCAGCTGAAGAAGTTGGTGATGAGCTGTGTGCGGACATCACCATCATCATCATCATCATCATCATCATCACTGGCATCGTGGTCCAGACCAGGATCCTCCACAGGTGGCGGATGTTGGTCATCGTCATCCAGGATGAGAGGCAACTCCTTCCGCACTGCCAGGTTGTGTAGCATGCAGCAGACGATGACAATCTTGCACACCTTTGCTGGGGCATATGGGAGGGCCCCTCCTGTCTTGTCCAGGCAGCGGAAGCGGCTCTTCAGGAGACCAAAGGTCCGCTCAATCACTCTCCTGGTCCGACCATGTGCCTCATTGTAGCGCATCTGGCCTGCTGTCACAGGGTTCCAGAGGGGCGTCAGCAACCATGGCATGTTGGGGTATCCAGAGTCACCTACATACAGACAATTGCACATTAGCTGAGTTGGAAAAGAGGGTGGAACACTACATTGCAGAACACACACAATGGCACTAAGTCAGTACACACCAACAAGCCAGGCACGCTGGTTCCGCATCTGTGACATCATCCTCGGGATGCGACTACTCCTCATCACGTAGGCATTGTGTGCAGAACCGGGGAAACGGGCACAGACGTGTGAGATGCTCATATCTGCAAGACATACCACCAGTGCATTGACCGAGTGGTAGTGTTTGCGGTTCCTGTATGCCTGCTCTTGAGTCTGTGGTGGTACCAAAGCAACATGTGTCCCATCAATGGAGCCAATGACATGCGGCATCCTCCCCAGGGCATAGAAGTCACTCTTCACGTCAGTGAATTGTTGGAGTCTTGGGAAATAGATGTACTGGTTCAGGTAAATCAACATAGCCTCCAAAACATCGCGGAGCACATCTGTGACATCCCACCAGCAGTCGCCACAGTGTGTTAAAAGGTACCGGTGGCAAAGAAGTGTAGGGCTGCCATCACCTTCACCTTGGGGGTCAGCGCTGTAGGGTATGTCCGGCCAGCTTGCAAATGTGGGGCCAACTGCACCGTCAACACCTCAATCAGCGGCCTGGTGAAGCGGTACCGTCGGATGCAGTCCCGTTCCACCATGGTTGCAAGGTCAGGGAATGGTCTATGGACAGCTGGTGCCCTGCAGTGTATAGGTGAAGAAAGAAAGATTGTCAGTCACCCCACATATGTGGCATTGACCATACTCAATATTACATGATACATCATTATGAGGCACAAGTACATGATGTGTGCAGTTCCGTAAGGACATGTATGGCACATACATGGCCAACATCTAACATCACAGTTCAACAAGTGGCATCAACAAGTCCCAGGTTATGCCATGGGATATCATGAGGCCTTGTCACAGTTCCCATCTCCTGCTGCCACGTTCCAAACACACCCCACAGTGACATGTGAGGACAGATGTGCCCCAGGCATCACAGCTCAACGACAGGTAGATTCCCAGGGACCCTGTATTGCCACATGGACACTGGCATGACATGGTGTATCATGAATACACCACAGCAAAACAACCATGACCCCCACAGGTAGTGGTCCCTGTTGCCTCTGCAGGACAGACATGGACGTATGCGACCCACACACGTTCAACATCAAAGTCCATGCACAAACAACGTGGATGTGGAGACTGTCTCCCATTGTGCACATGGAATCAGAGACATTGTAAACACAACATGCACACAGACTGTGGAGGACCATCACCATTGTGGCAATGGGTCACCCTGGGACGTACATACCGTCACACATGGGACTCAGGGGGTATGTGACCATGCCACATGCACAGAAATGAACAGTTGCACATCACAGTGGTCATGAACATGAAACACCAAGGATTCTGTCCCCATGAACACGTGCACAGCCTGGGAGTGGCTGCCCCCAAGTGCCACCCACAGAACAACATGTTCACCCCCATACACGGAATAGGTAATGCAGCCTTACATGCCTCAGGATACAGTGTGGACAGGGTGTGGTGTTGTAGGTGTGCCCCTCACTCCCTGGGAAGTATATGTTGCTGGCATATATTCACCTGTGACAGGCATGGCGACATATGCCAGTGACTTGTACAGGGACGCGTTGTACAGCAATGGACCGATCGGTGTGCCCGGCCGGCCCATTGCATTCAATGTGAGCGGGTACGCGTTGTATCCGGGTATGCGTTGAACAGCAATGGACCGATCGGTGTGCCCGGCCGGCCCATTGCATTCAATGTGAGCGGGTACGCGTTGTATCCGCAACACGCGTTGAACAGCAATGGACCGATCGGTGTGCCTGGCCGGCCCATTGCATTCAATGTGAACGGGTACGCGTTGTATCCGCAACACGCGTTGAACAGCAATGGACCGATCGGTGTGCCCGGCCGGCCCATTACATTCAATGTGAGCGGGTACGCGTTGTATCCGCAATACGCGTTGAACAGCAATGGACCGATCGGTGTGCCCGGCCGGCCCATTGCATTCAATGTGAGCGGGTACGCGTTGTATCCGGGTACGCGTTGAACAGCAATGGACCGATCGGTGTGCCCGGCTGGCCCATTGCATTCAATGTGAGCGGGTACGCGTTGTATCCGGGTACGCGTTGAACAGCAATGGACCGATCGGTGCGCATCCATTGGCTATGGCCTGGCCTGGCAACGGACGCATTTTCAAATCTTGAACGAGTCTGATGCTGGAAATTCAGTTGGTCACCCACAACAATGTTGCTAATTCATGGGTGTCATGAAGTTGAACTTTTGAAGGATGCTGTGGGCGTGTGTAAGTGGTGCAATTCCATGGATTGGCCAGATTCAGAAGATGCTAAAGACTTGGACCTATCACTTTGGACACATGGGATAGTATCTGCCCCTGCAGCACACATATCATGCTGGCTGTTCCCCTGAGAGCTCACTTGCCTGCACTACATGCTCCAGGACGACATCTGCCACCACCACTGCTGCTGTATCTGCACCCTCTGGACCCTGCAATGGCACGTACTGTGGAGAGAGCCCCAGCCTTCAGCACTGAGGAGAACCAGGCCCTGCTGGACAGCCTCCTTCCACAGTACAGCAAGCTGTATGGGAAAGCAGGGGAGCAGGTGAGTGTGCTGTCCACTGCCTTACTAAATGTGCATGTTGTCTGACTAGCAAGGCTAACAGTCTGCACGCCACTGGCTAGCAGGCTTACTGAGTAGTTGTCACCCCCCATAGTGTGTAGTTACATGCACTGAACAGGTATAGTGCAGTGACAGTGCAATGATACCATGTAGTAACTGCTGGCATACTGCTGGCATACTGTCCATAGCCATCGTTGCACTGCCTGTGTACATCATGTGCCCCTGTGATTGAGACATGTATATCCAACTGTGTAATGCACGGATATGTTGCATGTGTAGTAATGGCATTCTCACTTTGTCTTCCTCACAAGTTGATGCCCACCAGAAGCAGAAGATATGGCTGACCATCGTCCGGGCAGTGAGATCCGTGGGGGACTATAAGCGCCGGATCTGCAACTGCCAGAAGAGGTGGCAGGACCTTTGGGGCTGGACCCGGAGGATCGCACGGGTCCAGCTGAAGCGGTCGCCTCCTCGCAGGAGGGGCGGACACCGGACCCTGACCCCCCACATGCTCAGGATCCTGGCGGTGGTCTACCCTGATCTGGATGGGCAGCTGAAGGCTAGAGAGCAGCAAGGAGGGGGTGAGTCCATGACTGCATTGTGAACTTTGTCTGCCATGCTATGTGCCCTCCTCTGGCCTGGTTGAACTTCCACAGTACATCAGTCATGTGGTCCAGGACCCATGTCCCTCGATTGTGCACTGCCCACTCCTCATCTGATACCCAGGTGTGGCCCTTGCAGTCAGGGAATTGTGTCACTTGGGTACTGTGTCCTTGCAGTTTGCTTGACTCAAGGTGGGAGACAGCATCTGTTCCCCTAACTCTGTGGTGGGCATCATGGGTGGGTCCTTTGCTTACACAATGCCTGTGTTCTGACATGTAATCTGCGTGTTACTTTGATATGTGGTCCAATTGCTGAGCTGATCCACCACATGTGCCTGGGGTATCTGGCACACACCCATGCTGCGGCCTGGAACAATGCTTGGGCCCCAGGAGTGTGTATATTATGTGTGTCACACATACTTAGCCAGCTGCCTACTGTCCAGGGCTCATCCCTCATTCATGTGGGACAGGACAGTCATGCCTACTCCAGGCCATACAATACACTCTGTACTCCCACTCCCGTGTATCAGCTGACACGTTGTGCTCAGTGATATGTCCCCTCAGGTGTCTGCCTCTGTGTCAGTGTGCTGTGTCTTCCTTGTCATGACTGCTGGGGTGTCTCTCGGTTGGGGCTCAGCATGCCACCGGAGATGTGACCATAGTAGACGATACTTGGGTGACACATAGGTGTTTGATCACCTGACCGTGCAGACTGGGGTATGCGAATGTGAAGTTCAGGCAGCTGTTTCCCATTCACAGCAGATTGTGAGGTGCTCAGCTTCAGAGGGTTGTGTTACAGGTCTCCCATATGTCCAATCGGTATGACGTGGACAGATAAGGGTTCAGATGATGTGGTGTGTGGGGATGTACATGTGCACTTGTACAGCTCCAGGACTTGCATTCCCCATGACCTACTATTGTGACACAGTGCAGACTGTTGTTGTCTGGCTGCCCTGCCCATGTGACTGGAGACAGTGATGTATGACTTAGCAGGCATGCCTGTGCCATGGCATGTAACTTCCTATGAGTGATACTGCAGGGGAGTGACATGTGCTACATGTACACCATTGTGGCAATGGCTATCAGGACATGGGTGCATCATGGTGTCTGTCGCTGGTATGCATCACATGCATTTCATATTTGACTCTGGGCATCCCTTTCATCCGGACACCTGTACTGACTCAGTGGCAAGAGTTGTGATGTGTGCATGTTCACATGCTTCACCGTGTTTTCTGCACTGTCCAACTACTGTGTAGGTGGTGCATGTGTCCACACTGGGGTATTGCCATCCAACAGACACGAGACAGATGTGTGCAAGGCCAGGAGGGATGTGAGTGCCATGGTTGACCATCAGACTGACAATTGGCTACTCCTATTCTGTTTGGGCACTTTTGGCAATGTTCAACTAAGGATGCCAGGGCTTGCACTGTAATGTGCTGTACTTACTGTGGTGTGTGCGTTCGGTGCAGGTGACTGAGGTCTGTCTGTTTCCCTATTGTTTGCAGATACATCCACAGCCACAGGAGGGGACAGCTCCACAGACCAGGAGGAGCCGCAGAGCCAGACTGGGTCAGCAGCCGAGGAGTGGTCGGAGGGACCCAGTGGCACGGAGGGCGAGGGGAGCCACACCGAGGAGTCCTCAGCACCATCCACCTCAGCTGAGGACCACAGCAGCTCGGAGGATGACTCCCTTGTGGAGGCGGGTGTCAGCAGCCACCACACCCCAGCTAGTGTTGCTGTCCCCGCCACCACCACCACCACCGCCCTCCCATCGGCTCCCATTCCCGAGGTCCGTGGAGGCTCCCATGTTCGGGAGCGTGTCTCCTTCGGGCCAGGCACCGCACCCCTGCCCCTGTGTCCCCTGCTGCCCTGAGTGAGGAGTCTGTGTACCTCCTTCGCCAGCTCCATGTAGGGCAGACAGCGATGCTGAGTGTTCTCCATGCACACACCACTCTGTTGACTCAGCTGGTGTCGTTCATGGAGGGCATCTCATCGGGCATGTCTGCCCTACAGAGGGGCAATAGGTCCATGGACTCCTCCCTGACGGCAGAAGTGTCCATCCTCCAACAGTCCCTCACCCCTCCTGCCTCTGCCCCATCCACACTCCCCAGCACCTTACCAATGCCAAGCACACACACACCGGCACAGGCACACACCAGCACAGACACGAGCAGCACACAGACACACACACCACAAACAAGACGCACACGCACGCACAGTCAGGGGACTGAAACCACACTCACAGGGGATGGGGCCCAGGCACACACACACGCATCCACGAGCACTGCGCAGTCCTCAGTTGCCTCTCCCTCCAAAGCCCCCTCCCTTGCCTCACCTGCAACCCCAAAGACACAGAGGCTCTTCCTCAGTGACCTCGGCCTCTTCCCCTCCGATCCAGCTGATCCAGCATTCAGGGGGAAGAGGAAGCCCACCCACACGGAGCGGAGTGCCCCTCGCCCCAGGACACCCTCCCCCAGGAGCAGACCGACTGACGCCCCCATCCGCAAGTCCCCCCGGACCCGGAAGAGCAAGACCCCTCCGCCACCCTGCAGCTCAGGCACCAAGTCTCCTTCCTCCATCCCTCAGGCCCCCACTCCACAGGTGCCACCACCACACCCTGCCCCAGGTTCCCCCACCCACAGATACACCATCCCCAAAAAGATCCGGCCTTCTCCCCCTGCCACTTGCTCTTCCGGCCCCACCACCCCTGCTGCGCTTGTCTGTGCCACTGGTGTGGAGACGGTGTCCTTCCCCTCTGTCCTGCCCACCTTACCTGAACCCCTTTTCTTCTCCCCTGGAGGTAGGCACTGCAGTGGAGTCCACTACCACCCTGTCTGACTTGGGCACTGCAGTGGGGGACCTGTCCACTCCATCTGCACGGTCCACTGCAGTCGTGCCGGCACCCACACCATCAGTGTCATGCCCCCCAGTTGTGCCGGCACACACCATGTCAGACACCTCCACTGCAGTTGTCAGTGGCTCTTCAGCACCCACCACCCCTTCCCTGCCTCCTTCTGGTGAGCCCTGATCCTGTCCCTGCGGTGCCTGGCCTGCCCCCTGTATACCCCTCCGAGGGGATTGTCCCTGGTTTTTATCAGTGCAGGCATGCGTAGGGTGACATCTGCCACTGTCACCCTGTTTAGACTTTCAGGATGGACTGGCCATTGGCCTTTGTTTCTTTTTACTGGACTTCAACTTTTGAACCCACATATGCTGAATAAAGCGACTTTCTGTTCTCTAGTGCTTTTGCTTCTGATGTACATGATGTTGATGATGCTAACCATGCCCTTGCTGCAGTGTTGGTGATATTTGGTCTCATGAAAATGAAGTGTTACTGTTCAGGAACCCATGGGGTCCAGGGGGAATGTGTCCTATCCTGTGGTGTATCCATGCCATCCTTAGCAGCATCTGAGGGTGTCATATTTTCAATATTTGGCAATGGGATTTCCTACTTACATTAGCAATGTCACATCTGTGGCTTCCACCCCTGCACATCTGTTGTGCTTGCCATTGTTCAATTATTCTACCTCCCTGACCGTGTGGCCATCTCCACTGGACATGCAGGTTTGGGCATCAATGGGGAAGGACTCATCTGTGTTGTCAGTGCAACTTGCTATACATGTGTGTTGGATCTGTGCTGATGATTTCGTTGACACTCCCATGACCACGCTGATGTGACGGGAGCCTTCATTTGGTGCAAATTGTTGACTGTGTGACCAAGTGTTCTGCTGACATGATGGAGCCCTACTGTGGCAACATATGGCACAGCTTTCCTCACACAGGAGTGGAGTCCCCTCATGGCAGTGTGTACTCCTGTGACATCGCCTGCGCCCAAGGTGTGTGTTGTATGAGCATGTCTGTGTGTTCACTTCCATTTTGCTGTGCATGCTGGGATCCCTAGTGGTGTTCCTGTTTGTGATGCTTGCTGAGTTGACCTATGTTCCCCCAAAGTCTTCTCCCTGGGTTCTCTGTGATGTGGGTGCATGGCACATTACTGGTCATCAGGGTGTCACCCATAGGTGTGTTGGCTGTGAGGGCTGAGTTTGTGGGCAGACGCAGATGGGTCACAGTCAGGATTTCCCTTGGCACTTGTTGTTTACACCTGTCATGTGATTTCCAGTTTGTGTTAGCTTTCAGTGATTGTGACACGTTGTGTGAGTGACTGCTGGCACTCCTCAGGGTCAGGGCTGCAATGTTGGTAGTTGTCTATGTGTGTTCTTTGTGGGTGACCTTGGCTTCTTCATTGGTGTGGGACTGTGGCTGGGATCCCATTGGTTGGTGTGGTATTGCCGTCATGTCCATGTACAGCGTAGTGTGCAGTGTGTCAGACATTCAAGGGTCTTGTTGAGTGGCCATGTGTGATGTGTTTCTGCACCTTGGTTCCCACCACCACCCATGGGATTGTCATGGGTGCATGTGCAATGTCACCAGTGCATGTGTGCTTCACTGCTGCACATTGTTGGAGGTCGAGGTGTGTGGTGTTGAGTGTGTGCAGATGAGAGTTGTTGCACGGCTAGACCCCTGCCTCCATGTTAGGCTTGACTTACTGGCCGTGCTGATTGATTTGTGCTTGTGTAGGTGTGATGGTAGTTTGTTGCTCAGGACACATGACTGTGGTTCACAGTGTGAACGACATCTAGCTTTGTCATCACAGTGGGATTGTAATGCAGCCCAGGGTCACCACATTGTGGGGACCCTGGGGGTAGTGCTGTGGTGTCTCTGTGTCTTGCTGTGTCAGTTGCTGTTCCTACATGCTTGTGTGACATGTGTGATTAGTGCTCCCTCTCATCTAACAATGCCTGATTGCCCACATAGGGGATTTGGATCCATGAGTTACCTTTGTGTGGCACTGTATGCACATCTGTGTAATTGGTATTCAGGCCTCATCATGTGTTGTGTGGTTGCCTGGGGACACTGGCACCCCCCTCACCTGTTGTGTTTGATGTGCAGTGTGGGTCTGCCTGTTTGTGTTTGTGCATCTGCACCACTGCATTGGCATGTCTTTAGTGTGCCATTGGCTGTATGTTGTTTGGTGGGTTTCCCCTGCTGTCCCTGGGACTCCTAGGTCATCAGTCAGCACAATGATCATTGTTTGTGTGTCCCATTGCTGCCATGGTATGGTATCTGTTCACCTCACATCTACAGTCTCCACAGGGTATCTGCATTTGTGTGCCCATTGGTGCAAATATGTGGGTCTGCATTATCATGGTCACTTCTGTCATTGTGTCATTGATGAATGTTGACAGTGTCAGCCCCCATGGGTGATGTTTGTCTGCACATGGCCAAAGGTATGTCTTATTTGCACTGCAGTGTTTGCCTCCCCCAATCTATGTTGCTATGGGACACAAGCACTACTTGGCCACTGATGTGTTTGTTGTTCTGTGACCAGGAATCATCCATGCAGTTTGGCAGTTGCAGCTTTTTCAATGTCAACACTTACATTTTGGTCACTGTGATGATGGGGGTTTGAACCCCATTGCCACAATGTTCAAGATGTGCTTCAGCTATGGGCCCCACACTTACCTTTTGGTCACTGTGATGATGGGGGTTTGTACCCCATTGCCACAATGTTCAAGATGTGCTTCAGCTATGGGCCCCACACTTACATTTTGGTCACTGTGATGATGGGGGTTTGAACCCCATTGCCACAATGTTCAAGATGTGCTTCAGCTATGGGCCCCACACTTACCTTTTGGTCACTGTGATGATGGGGGTTTGTACCCCATTGCCACAATGTTCAAGATGTGCTTCAGCTATGGGCCCCACACTTACATTTTGGTCACTGTGATGATGGGGGTTGGACCCCATTGCCACAGTGGTCATGGTCTGCTTGCATTGTGGGGGCCACACACATTTATGTGTGGCACATGTGGTAGGGGGTCACATTGTATGTTCAAAGTCATGTTCAGTGTTGTAGCCATTTGACACAGTCTACACACGCTTGTCATGGTGTTGTGGGGGGATGTCTTTATGTTGCATTGTTTATGTTGGTGTGTGCTTGTTGTGTCATGTATTAGCCATCCTGTGAGTGGGGGTGGTAGTAGTTGTAGGCATCTGGCACCCCCTGGGTAGAGGTGGGAGTAGTGACAGGCATCCAGCCCCCCATGGGTAGAGGTGGTAGTAGTGGTAGGCATCTGGCACCCCCTGGGGAGGGGTGGTAGTAGTGGTAGGCATCTGGCACCCCCTGGGTAGGGGTGGTAGTAGTGGTAGGCATCTGGCACACCCTGGGTAGAGGTGGTAGTAGTGGTAGGCATCTGGCACCCCCTGGGGAGGGGTGGTAGTAGTGGTAGGCATCTGGCACCGCCTGGGTAGGGGTGGTAGTAGTGGTAGGCATCTGGCACCCCCTGGGTAAGGGTGGTAGTAGTGGTAGGCATCTGGCACCCCCTGGGTAGAGGTGGGAGTAGTGACAGGCATCCAGCCCCCCATGGGTAGAGGTGGTAGTAGTGACAGGCATCCAGCCCCCCATGGGTAGAGGTGGTAGTAGTGACAGGCATCCAGCCCCCCATGGGTAGAGGTGGTAGTAGTGGTAGGCATCTGGCACCCCCTGGGGAGGGGTGGGAGTAGTGGTAGGCATCTGGCACCCCCTGGGTAGAGGTGGGAGTAGTGACAGGCATCCAGCCCCCCATGGGTAGAGGTGGTAGTAGTGACAGGCATCCAGCCCCCCATGGGTAGAGGTGGTAGTGGTGACAGGCATCCAGCCCCCCATGGGTAGAGGTGGTAGTAGTGGTAGGCATCTGGCACCCCCTGGGGAGGGGTGGTAGTAGTGGTAGGCATCTGGCACCCCCTGGGGAGGGGTGGTAGTAGTGGTAGGCATCTGGCACTCCCTGGGTAGAGGTGGGAGTAGTGACAGGCATCCAGCCCCCCATGGGTAGAGGTGGTAGTAGTGACAGGCATCCAGCCCCCCATGGGTAGAGGTGGTAGTAGTGACAGGCATCCAGCCCCCCATGGGTAGAGGTGGTAGTGGTGACAGGCATCCGGCCCCCCATGGGTAGAGGTGGTAGTAGTGGTAGGCATCTGGCACCCCCTGGGGAGGGGTGGTAGTAGTGGTAGGCATCTGGCACTCCCTGGGTAGAGGTGGGAGTAGTGACAGGCATCCAGCCCCCCATGGGTAGAGGTGGTAGTAGTGGTAGGCATCTGGCACCCCCTGGGTAGGGGTGGTAGTAGTGGTAGGCATCTGGCACCCCCTGGGTAAGGGTGGTAGTAGTGGTAGGCATCTGGCACCCCCTGGGTAAGGGTGGTGGTAGTGGTAGGCATCTGGCACCCCCTGGGGAGGGGTGGTAGTAGTGGTAGGCATCTGGCACCCCCTGGGGAGGGGTGGTAGTAGTGGTAGGCATCTGGCACCCCCTAGGTAGAGGTGGGAGTAGTGACAGGCATCCAGCCCCCCATGGGTAGAGGTGGTAGTAGTGACAGGCATCCAGCCCCCCATGGGTAGAGGTGGTAGTAGTGGTAGGCATCTGGCACCCCCTGGGGAGGGGTGGTAGTAGTGGTAGGCATCTGGCACCCCTGGGGAGGGGTGTGAGTAGTGGTAGGCATCTGGCACCCCCTGGGGAGGGGTGGGAGTAGTGGTAGGCATCTGGCACCCCCTGGGGAGGGGTGGTAGTAGTGGTAGGCATCTGGCACACCCTGGGTAGAGGTGGTAGTAGTGGTAGGCATCTGGCACCCCCTGGGGAGCGGTGGTAGTAGTGTTAGGCATCTGGCACCCCTGGGTAGAGGTGGGAGTAGTGACAGGCATCCAGCCCCCATGGGTAGAGGTGGTAGTAGTGGTAGGCATCTGGCACCCCCTGGGTAGGGGTGGTAGTAGTGGTAGGCATCTGGCACCCCCTGGGTAAGGGTGGTAGTAGTGGTAGGCATCTGGCACCCCCTGGGTAAGGGTGGTGGTAGTGGTAGGCATCTGGCACCCCCTGGGGAGGGGTGGTAGTAGTGGTAGGCATCTGGTGCACCCCCTGGGGAGGGGTGGGAGTAGTGGTAGGCATCTGGCACCCCCTGGGGAGGGGTGGTAGTAGTGGTAGGCATCTGGCACACCCTGGGTAGAGGTGGTAGTAGTGGTGGCATCTGGCACCCCCTGGGGAGGGGTGGTAGTAGTGGTAGGCATCTGGCACCCCCTGGGTAGAGGTGGTAGTAGTGGTAGGCATCTGGCACCCCCTGGGTAAGGGTGGTAGTAGTGGTAGGCATCTGGCACCCCCTGGGGAGGGGTGGTAGTAGTGGTAGGCATCTGGCACCCCCTGGGGAGGGGTGGGAGTAGTGGTAGGCATCTGGCACCCCCTGGGGAGGGGTGGTAGTAGTGGTAGGCATCTGGCACCCCCTGGGGAGGGGTGGGAGTAGTGGTAGGCATCTGGCACCCCCTGGGGAGGGGTGGTAGTAGTGGTAGGCATCTGGCACCCCCTGGGGAGGGGTGGTAGTAGTGGTAGGCATCTGGCACACCCTGGGTAGAGGTGGTAGTAGTGGTAGGCATCTGGCACACCCTGGGTGGAGGTGGGAGTAGTGGTGGGCATCCAGGCCCCTATGTGTATATGTGGTATTGGTGATGGCCATCCCGGCCCTATGGTGCTGCTGTTTCTGGTGTAAGTAATTTCTGCATCCCTCTGTGTGTGTGTGATATGTCGGGTACGTGTAGTTTGTTTTTGTGCTTGGTGTCTGGCTTACCTTCTGTGCCGTACGCGTCCGTGCCTGTTCCGGTAGTAGATGTAGAGTATTGGTAGGATCGGCACGATGGGATTCATAGTTGGTTCGTCTCGTTCGTCTTTCTCTTTGCTTCGCCTCGTCCTCATCGCTGGCGTGTTCGTCTCGTAGCCATGGATCGTGTTGTGGCGCGAATCGGAGCTTATGTGCGCCTCTCCCGGATGCTTTGATGTGCCGTGCGTAGCGACGGGTTCGGCGCGTACGGAAAGCGCATCGTACTTGTCCGGCCGGACGGGGCTGCATTTTGGCTTCCGTGCGACTCGATTCTGCATTTACGGATCCGGCTCGGTCGGAGAACAGGACCTGGATTGGGTGAGTACGACTGGGTCGGAATCTATGCAGTTGTGCGCATCGTACTTGCTCGTTCGGAAGAATGTGCGAATCGGTCGGGAAACAGGCATTCGCCTGGCTTTTTTCCCGGCCGAATAGCGTTGGGTGCGCCTCCGACCGAGATCGGAATCGGCCCCACAGTCGTTGTTCCAGAGTCGCAGTTAAAGGCATTTGTTGTAAATGCTGTTGTGTTTCCGTCATACAACCATGATTCTTCTGGGGGGGCTTCTATTTTCTTCAGTCAACAACCTTGAATTCTTTAAAGTCAGATCCAAACCAGAGGAAGTGTTCATTTGACGGAACTATAACAAACCTTTAATAAAGAGGTAGGAGTCAAAGATCCATGGAGATCCCAAAATGCCACTATTAAGAAGTTTATGTATTTCTCTAAGCACTATTAATCAGTATCAAGGTTAGATTATAAATATTTTATTGTCAAAACCCCTAAGCATAATATCAACACAAAAGAAAAGAGCAACATAAAGTACTGTATTATTAGTACTATTAGCACAGCACTCAAACCTAAATGATAAGATCAGGAAGTTTGTAAACTCAACCTGGCATATACTCAATACAAAGGAAACTGACAAGAGCCTGGATAATTCCATATTTGCCTTCCGAAATACTTTAAACCTAAACCTTCATACCGACTGCAAATTTGAGATAGAGGGCCACATGTATGTACCTTCGCTAAGGTCGCAAACGGCCCAATGCGCAGAATCGGGCAGTTTGCGACCGGAAAAAAAGGCTTTCCCAATGTACCAAACCTTATTTTGCAATTCAGTAACCTATTACCGAATTGCAAAATGGGTTAGCGATTCGCTATTGGAAAGTATGTAGGAATGTTTTGTGACCAAAATGTGGTTGCAAAACATTCGAATTTTACCACCTACTTCAAGTAAGTGGTAAACCTTCGCAAATTGGAAGGGGTCCCCAAGAGTCCTGTTTCCCTTTGGGAATGGTAGCAAACACATTTTTGTTTCAGAACAGGCAGTGGTCCAATAAACCACTGCCTGCTCTTAAAAAAATGAAAAGAGAACTTTTCATTTTTCTTTTTATAAACATAACCCATTTTTCTTTAAACAAAATGGGCTGCATTTAAAAAAATGCTTTCTTTATTTAAAAGCAATCACGGACATGGTGGTCTGCTGACTCCAGCAGGCCACCATCCCCGTGATTTTAGCGATTCCCAATGGGTCGCAAATTGTGACCTACCTCATTAATATTCATGAGGTAGGTCGATTTGCGACCCAGTAGGAATCGCTATGCGAAACTCATGCAGTTTCATACATTGGGAATAGCGATTACCAAACTGCGATTCACAGAAACTTGCAATTAGGTAATCGCTATTTCCAAATTTGATCAATTTTGGCCCAAAAAATGGTACATACACAGATGCAGGATAAACAACTGATACAGAGATCTATTGGGTGCAAAGAAAACTCAGGCAAAGGGAACCATAGATGTGGTAATTGCCATGGTTGTAGTTCAGTAATAGTAAGACTGAAAGTTACATGTAAGGGACACTGAGAGGCACTTAAAGGAATGACAAAATGACAAATAAGTAATGTCATCTACCTCATACTAAGCTCATGTTCTTTGGGGTATACAGGTGAGACTGGGGATGAGTTTAGGACATGGTTTGGAGCACACAAATCCGCTTAGAAAGTAAATGCACCACTAGTGTCTCACTGTATGGAAAGTGGACATGGAAAGTCAGAAATGAAATTGGTGATTCTTGGAAAGATGAAGAGAGATCTAAAATCTGAGAACCTGGCAGAAAAATGTAAGAAAGGAACATCTTTTGGATATTTAAATTGGACACGCACAAAACCGACTTAACAAAAATGTATCCTTGGAAAAAATAGGTAGATAGAGTGCCCATTATATAATAGTGCATTGAAACTCTACATTCCTCATCAGATTCTTTCCCTTTATGTTGCACATGATTTAATTTTGCATTGAATATCTACAGTTGTTAGCAGATTTTTTTCCTTTAAAGATGGCGCCCATATTTTTGACATTGTTTAAATATAAAGAACGGAACGGATTAGGTGATATAGAATTGTTTTAATTATAGTTAAGTAATAGATAGGCCTGAAATAAAGAATGGTATGGCTAAGACATAGGTAGAAGCCCATAGAGGAATGTATTTTTGATTAGTAACATGTTGAGCATCATGTCACCCTTCACTTTGATACTTTCAAAGATGGCTGCTGTCTTTGGTAGTGTATTTTTGAGGGGGACCTATTTGTAGCGGTGTTTTGGAAAGGCTGTGTCACGCTTCAACAGCTTAGCAAACATAGAGAAGATTCCGAGGAGTACGGAGGCAAAATTCCTGCAAGAGATAAAAATATGCCTGCCTTGTTTACTGAGAAGAATTTAAAGTAATGTAAAAATACAAACCGGCAAATAATCAACCATAACCTAAACAATTGAGGGAATGTCGGGGGGGCGGGGGGAGGAGGGGGTAAAATCTTGGAAGAAAACATCTCTGCAATGGATGGTTTATTATATTCTGACATAACTTCATAAATGTAGATACGGGATTACAGATGAGATTCTTAAATGCCAAAGTCATGGTGATTGGATTAATATGATATAGACCTCTTCAAATCCTGAAGACTATTGGCAAAAAAAAAATTGTACATATCCAACTGCCTAACCATATTTGTAATACCTGATGCTATTTCAGCTTTGTTAGGCAGTTCTAGGCATGAATGTTATCCAAATGTCACGTAGATAGTGTTTATAACCCATAGTAATTTATAAAACTGTCATCAGAGGTCATTGGAAGGCCAAAGAGCCTCCTGAATTTGAACTCCGTCACAAAAAAGATTTTACTGTCTTCTAAACATATATGTGCTATACAATAGTGTAAAAAAGTGAATTGTGAAATAGATGGATGGCAGTGCACCACAAATAATAAAGTCAGTCGCTAGATCAAGTTCAGGGTTTAAACCTAAGCTCAAACCATGGTTGCTATGGCACAGAGCAGACAAGTTTAACTTAGTGAAATTGTGCAAAGCAATTAGAAGTATCAAAACAGTAAAATAGTCAAAAGCACAACACAAGAAAAATGCCATTCCAATTTATATCAACAGAGAAAAAAGTAATAAACAAAATGACACCAAGGTTACAAAAAATTCAATAAGGAGATATGACATTTAAAGATTTAGATAAATGTAAATGTCCAGTATTTGTAAAGCGCAAACAATTACCCGAGGGTGTCAAGGCGCTGGGGGCCTTCGGGAAGATTAAGCGAGCTATTGCGCAGGGTCACATGGTGCTGGGCTGATCTGGCGCCGGGGATCGAACCGTGAGCCCTCGGGTTCTGGAGTCAGTTGCCCTGGCCGCTGCGCCACACCTCTTCCAGGACAAAAAGTATCAAGAAAAAGTAAAGCGCCAATTAGTGATCATTGTTTGTGGTTTAGAGTGACATAGGTGCAATGTCAGGCTGGCCCTTATAGAGTGAGGGTTGGGTACACCCAGTAGGTTAGTCCCATTTACACATTTTACCTTTTGACTTAGTCTCTGAAATGGAAGGAGAAATTCTCAAGCAAGGTAAGCCAACAGGCTGAATCCAGAAATTCCCTTTGAAGTCCATTAGGCATTGAGATAAGTCCTGCTGAAGCCATGTTTATGGTGGAAAAAGCTTAGCGGGAAAAAGTAAACTTTTGTGCCCAGGGAAGTCTTTTCGTCAGCCGGATACTTTTGCTGCCTTCGTCCGGTCAAGATTTCCACCTAGGTATGTCGTCTCCTTTTTAGAGCTTTGATTCCTTCAGTGGAGCAAGGCAGCAGGCTGTAACTGGGAAATCACATCGAAGTCAAATCGGTCTGTGCCGAAGGTCAGCTGAACATGATTTTCAGTAAGCAGAAAGCTCCAAATGTTACCTATAAGAAACTGCTTTATTGGTTGAGAGTGGTGGTAGTGCAACTCAGGCAACAACCACAACCCTTGTCAGGGTGAGTCACAAAAGTTACTAAATTAACCTCGGGAGAGGATGTGGTCTAATGGCTAGGGTGGTCGACCTCAAAGCTGGGGAACCGGGTTCGAGTCTCTGCAGGGACGCTCAACATCCTGTGATTCTGGGCAAATAACTTAATGCCCCATGCCTAACAAAAAATGAATGTGTCTGTCTGTAACGTAACTGGTGCTGATGCAAAACGCTCTGACACCTTCAGGTCTAGTTTGCACTATATAAAACTAAAAAAAAAAAAAAACACTGTGCTTAATCCTCTGGCAGCTTTGTACAAAGCAGTCAAGCTTAACTTAGAGGCAATGTGTAAAGTACTTACGCAGCACACAAACAGTAATAAAGTGAAAATACAACACAAGAAAAATCCTAAACCAATTTAGAAAAATAGAGTACATTTTAATCACTGATACAAGAACAACACATATCCGAAGTACTGGAGATATTTAAATGTAACATTTTTAGTGAAAATAGCGCCACAAAGCACCACTTGTGGTCATCTTGTCATGCTAGACAATGGGAAAGTCACAACTTCAAGCTGACCATGATAGGGTGCAGTTCGGATACAGGGACCAGGTTAGTCCAGCGTAAATGTTACTTTCTAAGTCTGGTGCGAAGAGTTCCATTTGTGTTGGAGGAGGCACACGAGGAGGAGGCTAAGCATCGCAGATGGTCGTCACTGCAATGTGAAGAGCAGACTGGTGACGTTTGTGGTCATTGCTGTAGTGCGAAGAGCCAGTTGGGTGTCTTGTATGGTTGTTGATGTATCTTCACCATGGTGGTCATCGTGGGCTGTCATTGCTGTAGTGCAAAGTACAAGTCTTGCGTTTCCAGTCATTGTTGGCTCGAAGAGCAGATCTCGCCGGAACTTAGTATTGATGGCCATCACAGGTGGCAGAGTCTTGGTGCGAATAGGCCCTTTCACGTTCTCAAGGAGCCCAGACTTCAGTATTTTCACTTTTACTTTAGAGGAGTGCACTCTGATGCCAGCAAAGGGTCCAGGACCTGGGGAGGCACCTCTTGGGGAACAGGGACTCACTTCAGCAGAGGCCAGCAGAGCTCAGGTAGGTCCAATTGCAGGTCAAGGCAGGTTCAGTTGTAGCAGTTGGGAAGTTGCAGGAATGTCTCTGAAAAACTTGATGTGTCCCTGTAGCTCACACACTTGAATAGGCCTGGGAGGAAAAATTCACTCTGCTTGCAGAGCTGAAGGAATTAGGAAACTCCATGCTACATGCGTGACTTGGAGTTCCAGCTTAATTCTGCCATTATTTTTGTTATTTATTTTTTAAATGCATTTATTTATTTTTTAAATTATTCTTGTTTAAATATATATTTTTTTTTACATTTCCCCTCCTGCCTGCCATAGGTGACTGCTGCACTCCAGCATTAATTTTTAATGAATTGTCATCATTACTCATTTTTCCCTAGATCCCCTAACTGCCATAGGTGCACAGCCGCACACCAGCATTCATTTTTTTAAGGATTATTCTATTTCCCCTTTGACCTACTGCCTGCCATTGGCGCACGCACACCAACATTTATTTTTTAAGGATTATTCCATTCCCCTCTGGACCCCCTTGCCTGACATAGGCACACACCAGCATTCTTTTCTTTAAGGATTATTCCATTTTCCCCTGCACCTCCCTGACTGCCACAGGTTTCTCTCTTAGATGCACAAAAGGCAAACAGTTACATCTGTATGTTGCTGTTAGACTGATTGATAATGAATAACATGTTATTGTGGTGGTGTGGTTTGACTTTGGAATGGATACGCTATTGTTGTTAATTATTTAGTATAATAACTTAAGTAACCACACTAAATTATATTGTCTTTATCTGTACTAATTTAAACTGCAACAAAGCCACATATCACCAAATATTTTTCTTGCTTATAAGCTTTTAGGTGCACAAGAGAAATCACCCACAGTACTTCCAGACATAAGGCCTGTACAAAGAGATGTGACCACAACATGTGACATGAGTCCTCCATTCTCTTCCGCTTGTGAAGTTAAATGCCACTGCTAACTGACAGTTTCAAGATGGCCCCAAAGAAAGGTGCTGCCAAGAAAGTGGCCAGTGAGGAGGAGATTAAGAAGCAGATTGCCACCAGTGGCAGGCCGACCAAAACCTTTTTCGGGATACGTGTGCCTGCCGAACCGGGCTCCGGGGAGCAAGCTGGGGGCAGCACTCCCACATCAACTGCACCACCCCAACCTAAGTCCAAGCTCATGTCTCTCAGTAAGGCAGCCACGGCAATCATGGCAACACCAATGAGCAGTGGCTATGAATTGGATTTGTCACTTTCGCAAAGAAGTATCTACGCGTTGCAGAAAAGTAAGCAAAGTGGACAACAGCTGCAGCCAGCAATAGTAAATCTTCCTGAGGTAGGAGCAGAACAAGAGGTTGAGCTTCCTGCTGAGCAAGAACCTTCTCTTTTAGAATCATTGGATTCCAGATCTCCAGCAAGAAAAAGGAAGGGTACTCCACCATCTTCTCCAAGCCCCTTCTGATGATCTGGACATGGACTGGACCGTGGCTTGTTCTGAGACCAATGGAGGCAAGGGAAAAGTAAATTTCCAAAAGCCTCACATTTATGAAAGGGGATGAGGATGAACAGCCAGTCATTGTCATGGAAGCTGGCTGAGAGGACACCACCATTACCCCTCCTATTCAACCTGCTTCAAGTGATGTGGCACTGGTACCACCACCACCACTGCCTGTTTCCATATTTGTAATTGCAAGGCGTCTGCTGAGACCTGCATCCGCCACTACCTCAGTTGAAGTACACACTGCCGAGAGGCAATTAACAGCACACCCACGTACCTCCAGTTCTTCTTCAGGCATTGGCCAGTGGCACACTAAGAAAGTTCAGTCAACACAACAAGAGTAGGCAGCCAGAAGCTCGAAGAAAAAAGAAGAAGAAGGAGTGGAAGAGCGATTGTCACCTATAATCCACAGAAAAAGTCCTGTATTTAAGACTAAGGGGGAACATCTAGAAGGCCACCCTTAATGGAAGAGGATGTCTCACACACAATATTGTGTCATGCTTCATCATAGACATCCTCTCCCCACCCTGGTAATATGGTACAACCAGGGCGGACTCAACCTCCGCGAAGACTTTTTGGCAATAGGAGGGAGTTCTTAAATAAACCTTACAGGATAGGTCAGGATCCAGTTTAATTAAAAGTGCCTTCAGGTTCCTCGGTTATCACCTTTATTAGTGAGGACCTGAGGTACATTAAAAACAAGATTAGTCGATGGATCCTATAGAGAATGATGTCTCTAGTCCATCTATTGAACACTAAGAAAGTTCCCCTCCCCAGTTTGGGACTTCTGTATGATTAGCAAGCAGGAGGATAGCATATATGCTCTATTTGCCACCCAAGTGTTCATCAAGGTAAACCTGGTTCACACTGTAGTACTGGATGCCAAATTACCTATATGGAAGAATATCACACAATCCAGTGAGAGGCGCACCTTAAAAGAACTTGCACAAGGTGGTGGTGGTGATGATGAGAGAGGGGAATCATCTCTGATCACATTGGGGGTGAAGGTGATGAGGAGTAAGTGGGTTATAGGTTTACGCAAAACAGCCCTGTTTCCAGCAGCGTGTGAGTATTGTCTTACTCAACAACCTCAAAATGGCACAAGACTCAGATGGAGACACCGACACATACAGTGACTGCCCCAAGACACACATTGCTTGTACCTCCTCCTAGGTTCTCTCTGGAAGTCTCCTGCGTCAGTGGCACCACAAAAGAATACTATCAAAGCTACAATTACTGGCATGTTTTGGCAGGAGGGGCACTATGAACGCAACCACCCAATAGCATATTTTAATGGGAAGCTTGCTAAAATGTTAGCACTGGACCGCCTTCCTTTTTCTTTTGTGGAAGGAGTAGGATTTTTAGAATTTATGGCTGCCATCTGCCCAAAATTGAAGGTTCTCAGCTGGACCCATTTTGCCAGAGTTGTTGTTCCAGTGCTCCATCCCGATGTGCAGCAATTGGCTGGAAAGCTTTGCAGCAGAGTGCTGTTCACACTATCCACCTGATGACAGACATGTAAACCAGTTATCAAGCCACTGATTACATGTGTATCACTGCACACTGGATCTATTTTGTGGGGGTTAGGCAACAGCTATCTAGAGGTCTCAGCACTGAAGACACTTTTAAGGGCATTCAGCAGCATGCAACAGTAGATATGTTCACCATTGAGAAATCCCATACAGCTGCAAACATCTTGGAAGACTTTAACAGCAAGGTGTTTGAATGGCTGTGAACCAGAGGTCGCAGAATTGGGTTTCTTGCCATGGACATTGACAGTAATATAGTTAAGGCCATGGCAGATGGTGGTTATTTCAAGGTCCTGTGTTGGAGGTATTGCATCAACCTGAGTGTACATGACTTTCTAAAAAAAAAAGAAGACATAGTCAGAAACGTACTGACCACCTGCAGAAGAATCTGCACTCATTTCAGCCATTCTTTGAAAGCCTGGCAGCTGTTGAGCATCAGTTAGTGTGCTAATAGAGTACTAGTTAAAACGCTCATACAGGAGGTACCAACACATACCCTCATACAGGAGGTACCAACACATTAGAACTCAACCTATTACATGTTGCAATGTCTGTTTGAGCAGGACAAACTGATCAATGACTATGTCTTTCAAAGAGGAGAGGGTGCAAATGGGAAAAGCATGACCATGGGAATGGACAAATGGGGCCTAGTCAAATGCCTGACACAGATGCTACTTCACTTGAGCTTTTCACACAGAAAGTCAGCAAGGAGGACAGTACGATGGGCCAAGCTATTGTGTTGTTGCACCTGCTACAGGACTAGTTAAAAAAGATGTCTGAAAGGTTCGCAGGTGTGAACGAAAATGCAGAAGCGCATGCCTTGGTTGAGAGCTTAATCCTTCGCTTGGCTGTTAATACAAGGCTGCAAAGAGACATTGGTCCATCAAAATAGTACATCTGTTTCACAATACTTGATCCACAATACAAACAAATACTGGCCACTTTCATTTTTCAGAAGGGAATGTTTCAAAACACAAGATGTGGATTGTTGAGCAAACCAGAGATCTGGAAGAAGAATGACTGGAAATTACTCCGGGCAGAGGTTCTGGGGTGCCACCTTCACCTTCCAGAATGGGCAGTGCTGTTGTCTCACAGCAGTCAACACAACTAAGAAGAACACCAGCAACAACCACAACAGCAGGAGCAGAAGAGTCAGCCCCAACCTCTGCATTGGCTTGGTTTCAAGTGGCAAGGCTTAAGTCCAGTCCAGAAGCGAAGGCAAAAGAGGTCAAGCAAGTGGCAGCACTAATGACCTTTCAGAGAACGTTCCCGTACCATCTGGATGGCCCAAGAGAGGTCTATGTGGATCAAAGCCCATTAGTGTGTGGGTTTGGGCACATGCACCAATGGCCAGAGCTCAGCAGTCTTGCAATAAAGTATCTAGCTTGTCCGGTACCAGTGTGTCTTCCAAGCATGTATTTAGTGCAGCTGGTACAGTTGTGACAGTGGGAAAGACCAGTCTCTTACCTCAAAATGTGAAGAGATTGCCCATGACCAAAATGAACTTACACTTCATACCACACAATTATACTGATCCTGAAACACACTAGGAGAAGGAGGAGGAGGATGGTGAATGGTCAGACTCCAATGTGTTAGCTAACCAACTTCTGGGTGAACCAACTGAGTTTGAGGATGAGCTCTACTTCCCTGACTGAGTAGGCCACCATAGAAATGTTTTATTATTTATCATCAAACATCCCCCCTAAAAAAGATATAGCTAGTACAACATTATGTTTGTGTCTGACTTATGCAGCCTTACCATTTCTAGGCACATGTATGGTGGGATTGGAGTTGGACCAGATTGCAGTGCAGTGTGTCTTTTTTATCAACTAGCAGGGCTGCCCCAGTAAATATCATTTGCTTTACAAGACTACCAACTTCCAATGTGTTGCTATCAAAGTGCTTGGATTGGAACAGGTAACTATTGCACTAATGAGTGATATATTATTGATTGATTGTGAGTGATGATTGAAGATTCATGTGGTGGCAGACAATGATGTTCAACTAATTTGTAAACTTGATTTTGATGATTTACAATGTTTGGGGCCTGATGGGTGATCATTTTTCCTCAAGGTGAATGGCCTTTTCACGTGCAGGATCCACTCCTTTTTTCTGGTTCTTCAGAGACCAGATCAGTCACTTTAGTTAACAAATATAAATCTAAACAAAATACTCGAATTCTGTTTCCCTTCTTATTCTTCAACAGCAGTGCACTACATGTCTATCTTGCTCGGGTCGGAGTTGGACTGGTTTGTTACTTGGAGTCAGGAGAAGGATAGAAAACTCACGGTAGGACTACCTCAACAGCCAGAAGAAGGAAGTTATCAAATTCAAAAGGAAACCAACATGATGATGACTCTGAGGCCTACTCAGCTTTATGCACTTAAGAGAGGTGCGTTGACTTGAGAAATACGTGAAACTCCTCTTATGTGGTATGGTTGGTATGGTTGGGGGGCTCTTGCTTGTAACTGGAGACAGACTTGTGGTGTTGCATCTTAACATGATGCACGCACTTAGCTGTATGTTATGATGACGGTTGTGAGATTGGTCAGCCCAGTATATGCATCTACCTGTCCGTTATCGGCTCTAAATTGCTCTCACTTCTCAATTATTCAATCCCACATGAGTCATAAAATGAAATGAATCATTGCAGCAGCCTATGCTCTTGATCAGCCTCCGGGTCTTCTTGGTACACTCCTCATGAAGCTTACCTTCTGTCCTTCTCCTTGACTCTACAATAATGTTTCTGTTTTACAATCTGCTGGCTTTCTCTTCTGCACAAAAGGTGAACGCTCCATAACAGTCCTGAAACTTTACCAAACCGGTTCAGCCAGGCATCCAAGAGTAACAGACATTCTGAGAAGAATGCAGATGCACCACCCAATTTGGCAATATAGCATCATATTTCTTTTAACAATCATAATGTTTAGAGCTCTGTGGGTTCACTTCACTCCTCCATAATTTGTATTTTTCAAACCTAGATGACAGAACATTTGAATATATAATAATGACTTAGGCCTCTGGGGCTGAAGGACTGTTTGCACACATTGCAGAATTGCCTCTGTTCTTCCCCTGTTAAAAAAGGACAATCTGAATGCTCTGGACCTGCACAACTATCGCCCCATATCAAGACTCCCCTTCACCGCCAAGTTGGCGGAGAAAGAAGTGAACAAACAGCTCTCAGAGTACATAGAGGAAAACTCTCTATTGGACGATACTCAGCACGGGTTCAGGAAAAACCGGAGCACAGAATCTGCTCTGGTGGTAGCCACTGAAGATATCTGGGAAATGCTTGATAAAGGAAGGACATCGGCTCTGATTTTGGTGGACTTCTCTGCGGCATTTGTTACGGTCAACCATGAGATTCTGGTTGACCGTATGCAGAGTCTGGGGATAGAGGATATAGCACTAGATCTCCTCCAATCCTTCCTGGCCAATAGACAATGCAGCGTGGCGTTGGGCAACTTCACATCTAGGCCTTTCTCCCTGCGCTGTGGAGTCTCCCAGGGCTCGGCATTGAGTCCAACACTGTTCAATCTTTATGTCATGCCGCTGGCGACAATTATCAAAAACTCTGGTTTCTCCTTCGCATCATATGCTCAAGACACTCAAATTGTAGTGTCACTAGCAAAATCCAAAATCAATTCTGGCTCGGCCTTTAGGACCTGCACGAGCAATGTGAGCAACTGATGGACACCAATTGTCTTAAACTGAATGCTGCTAAAACTGAGGTCATAATTTTTGGCAACAACCCCTCATTTTGGACACTGGAATAGTGACCGCCTGAGTTGGGCCTACTTCCTGAACCTACAAACAAAGTAAAAAATCTTGCCGTTCTGTTAGATAAAGAGTTGAAGGTCAAGGACCAAGTGAACAAAATTACATCTGCCTCATTTTGTTCTTTAAGGCTCGGAAAAAAGATTGAAACATTTCTGCCTCCTGAGCTTTTGAAAACTGTGATCATCGCACTGGTACTCTCAAGGATCGATTACTGCAACAGCCTCTATCTTAACCTCGAATCATGTCCCCTGAAGAGGCTTCAGACTCTGCAGAATGCAGCTGCTCGCTACCTTTTCAAAATTCCTATATATGAATCTGCTTGAGGAGCCATCAGGAACCTCCACTGGCTACCAGTCAGACAACGCTGCAGGTTCAAGGCTCTATAAATCACGCACGGACTGGGGCCAGTACGTTTCCCAGGAGAAGCTCAAATGGTATGTCCCAGGGAGGACGCTTCGCTCAGGCTCTGCCATGAACCTGACTGCCCTCTCATTTAGGAGGACTACCTGGGGTGGGAAGAGTTTCTTCAGGACCACAGCTGTGCTCTGGAATAGACTACCACTGACACTAAAAGCTGCTCCCTCTTTACTCGCTTTCAGAAAGGCCTTGAAGACCTGGCTTTTCTCACAGGACTAGGAAGCACCTGACCATCTGCTAGATTATTTTCTAACAGCTCTGTAGCTACATCTGTTTTCTATAGTGCCAAGACGCCCTTGGGCATGAGTTTGTGCTTTATAAATCACATTCATTCATTCATTCATTTGCAATGCATTTAACTGAACTGTGTAATACTCATTCCTTTGTTTCCTTTCACAACAGATTGCCCTAATGAATATTGTTGCTGTCTAGTATTTGTCTTTTTCACAAATTTCCCCAAATCGCCTTTCCCATCCATTCAGTAAACCCCTAGCACTCTTACCCCAGGCTGTGTGATTCATTGAGATGTGAGGTGAGGTGACATAATTCACATCATAAATGGATTACACACTTGGTGGGGCAGATGTGGTGAAAGCGACACCAACTCACTGCAGAATCTTTTATTACCTGAGAAATTATTACCACACCAGCCCCACTTACTCACCCATGCATAAAAGGGAACATCATTCGTCAACAACATCATTCAGGCCTTGTGTTGCGTAACCACTTAACCTTGTCCACTTTCAGTCCACTTTTCCTGACTCGAGGGTTTTTAACTTTAGTTTTAATTAAATACTAGTTGACATTGCTCAGAATAAGTTCCTATTGCTAGTTTTAGTTATAATATCAGTTACTCTTTGTTGTGTCATGGTGAAGGAGGAGGTCTCAGTCTTTGTAAAGCTATGATATAAATACAACCCACTAACTCAGTGTTTTTCCTTCAATTTAGTTGCCTGTGATGGATAATCTTTTTGATTAATCCTACAGTTGGAGCACCCCTGGGTGGGAGTGGGACTCGCTTGTGATGCCTTCGCTGCTAGTGCACAGGCCTGCTACTACTACCACCACCATTAAGAAGCTACCATGAGAAACCCTACAGTAAGGTTTTGGAGGATTGAGAGCAGTAGCAGCCATTACTTCATATATTCAGGTAAGAAAACTATGGAGTGAAGTAAAATAGTTTAGTTAGTAAGTAACTAAGGTCTACTGCAGATAAGTAATTGTGTATCTAGGTTGTTGTAGGCAATATAGACAGTGGCAGCATATCACCCTAAAGGTCAATATATTTACAGAGGGTAGTAGGATAAGGGTACAACTTACTGTTATTTGATAAGTGGATTACAAATCAGGCAGCGCGAAAAGGCAGAAGTGCAAAGTAAAAGTGAAGTACAAAAAAACAACTTTAGGCATAAAGTATGACTAATTTTGCCCTTTACTTTTTAACAACCAACCCCACCCTCTCCACCCACATCAGGCCCACCCCTCTACACCAAACAAATAAATATTGCCACCAGTAAATGTCCAAATGTCTAACAAAGAGTGCAAAACAAAGTCCAAAATTGCACCAACTGCCCTTTCTAATTCCCACCTTCTCCACCATAACAAAAATCCCTCCCACCAAAACAAAAACTTAAAAAATGGCACAGAGGAGGGTGTTTTAAATGTGGGTCCACAGTTCTTGCTGTTGGGCCTCGAAAGCATGCCATCTGACGGCACAGCTGTGCCAGCTCGCTCAGTATGCTGCATTGGAACTGGCGGTCTGGGTGGGGAGGCAGTGGTGGTGCAGGCTCTAGCCTGCTGCCGGCAGCACTGCCGATGTTGTTGCCAGGCGGATGAGGCACTGGCAACTGGCTGGAGGAACTTAGGCCCCAGACAGCAGCAGATGCCGCCGCCTCAGCCTTCTCTTCCAGAGCCACCTGCCAATGCTATTTTGCCCAGATGGCCTCCAATCTCTTCCCTTACAGCAGTTATATCAAGAAAGAAAAAAAAGACAAATTGTAAACAATGCTCTGTGCAAACACTTGTTTAAATTGATAGAGTGGCGCAGTAACAGTACATTGCTGGTCCCTAATGACCATTGGAATTTGATGTGATTAGGAGAGTCACAGGGTCATTTTTATCCACACATGCCACACAAAAAAGCGCTGACTGGCTAAAAGGAATTAAGGTAGAATAACACCAAATTAAAAAAGAGTGTTTTGTTTTTCTTTTAAAGGATATCCTAGTAAAGAACTAAACAGACACTTTGTGTGGAAAAATTTAAATAAATTACCTCTCATTAATGAATAAGGCATTATGCATTATGGTCGGAGTACAAGTATTCTTGTTGTGCTAAATTAATGGAGTTATGCTATCTAGTGCGTCGGGCACTTTGCTACTCTGAAGTCTACAGCAGGGGCAGCTGTAATGGACAATTTTCTTACTTTAATTCCAATGGTCCTGCTCTTCTCCAAATTACTTTCAATTCTGCCCTGACTTCAAAGAGACAGATGAATAATAATGATACTATATCACACACCTCACGTATAAAATGCGGACATCTTGTCTGTCATAAATAGATAGTGGGAAAAATGATGCATTGCAGTACAGGGTAAGGACCGGGATAGAAGATTTTATTTGTGCATTTGTCACCCATCCGCAAAAATCAAAATTAGGCACTTAGTCCCACTTTACTCCTGGGCTTCGTCTTCTACCACAAATTATTTCTAACAAATGCATTCGCATGGCAGTAGGAAAAGGAGACTGAAATTACAATACTGCAGGGTAAGTTAGAGGAATTAGGCCGGGTAGGTACAGGTTCTTCCTATAGAATAGTGGGGTGTCACTGATCATCATCATGTGCTCAAGCTTCGGCTTAGTCAGTCACTGTAGTTGATGAATGTTAGAAGGGTAAAATCTGAACAGGTGTAAATCCATTATGAAAGCCATGAAATATATGAATCACTTGGCCAGAAAAAAGTGGCACACGCCAAGAATGGATTTTTCAATTTTTTTGGTAGGCTGAGACAAAACTTAGGAAAGAATAAAGGAATGAAGCACTAGGAGGTAACTGAGTGAGCACTGGGAGGGAAGGGAAACACATCTTGTTTTCGGTTTGCAGTGCATAGAAAATGTTGTAAATGCAGGATTAACTGAAGCAGACGCACATTGCCCAGCCAACACTGCAGTGCTGAATTCAAACATGCTGCAGTTAACTCATGGGTGGAGAAATGCCATGGGCAGGGAAGTGATGAATGATGATGGGTAAGATACAAATCTGCCTCGCCTAACACATAGTGAGAATACTAGTAATTGTCAACAAGCAAGCAATGTGACTTACCACTACCCGTCCCTGCTGACGCTGGGACTCCCCCTCCATTTGCCTCTGCGTCTGGTGCACTGGAGGTGCGCTGACCCCAGCACTGGTGGTCTGTGTGAATAATAAAAAAACATAACACATTTTAGATGCCAGATACGCCTCCCCTTATTATTTTATTCACATTGGCCATTTTGTTGGTTGACAAAGTCAGGTGGTCAAGCCGACCAAAAATGTTTCATAATGGAGGACCAGGCTATGATGACTCTGAGTCATTGGAGTGCATTGAAGGGGTGGAATAAATTGGCTAATGAAGGACATATGGTCTTGGTTAGCAAATGCAATGGGACCGACCTCATACCACTTTCCTGCCATGTTGCACTGTCATCAAAACTGTTGGTATTATGAATGATAATACATACAACACAACATTGGAGGAGTTCACCATGACCATGGTCACTCTTTCATTTTACTGGTTGAGCAGGAGAAAGAAAAAGAAAGCCTTCTCAACAAACATGCAGAGAATAGCTTACTTATACCTGCAATTTTTATAGTAGAGTATCTAAAATCTTTCTTCTTAGTCTTACAGTACCAGTCCACAAGATATATAATGGGATAGGGAAAGCTTACTGACAAAGCAGAAGAAAGGAAGCTACAGACTAGTGCAGACAGGAGCAAGTTAGCTACAGAAACATGAAAAATAAAAAAAGGATAATGCAGGGACAACAAGAATTTAACAAACATTAGACTGAATGAAGAGGAGTTGAAAAAAGGAGACAATCACAGTATAGAAAAAAACATGGAAAAATTATTCAAAATGGGGAGAGGTAGAAGTTAGGGAAAAAATAATAATAATAACAGGAGGAAGTCCTGGTGCCAGCAGATTTGTCAGCCGCTGTACTTACTTCCACCCACCACAGCACTGGTGGTGGCAGCCTCAGCTTCACCCTGACCCGCCTCCGATGCCCTCTGCTTGCCCTTGGATACTGATGTAAGAAATATAGAAGATAAAAAAATAGATTAGTGGTAAAGTTAATCTCCCCAAAAATATTTTGACAGGCAAACGCAGTAACATTATATGTTTCTAACACAGATTGACTATAGTACTAGTATGAAGTTGACCTATTCCTAATATCCTAAACCTATTCCCAATTTCCTAAACCTAAACAACATTTGCAACTACTAATGCACTTCAATGAATGATCTTTTTCTTCTCTACCCTCTTTGATGGGTCAACTCAGTCTCCCTTTTCGAATCATAGATGCATACTGCACATCACTGGAAGATTGCTTGGTACTGTATGAGCTACATAAAAAAGGCACGCTAACTCACTGATATTACTACTACCCCAATCTTAGTGACAGGACAGAGGAGTCTGCATGACTTCTTAAATAATCAACCCAAGTGAGTGCCGACAGGTGCGATTAGGTAGCGCCAAACAGCTGACTAGCTCAAACTGGATCACATCATATTCGTAACGTAAAGCTTAACTTACTTCTGATTGTGAGCATCATGCTATTTGAAAAAAATATTAGCATTGTAGCCCACAACAAATACCTAATTACTCACTGAGCTCCGCAACCTCGAAGCTTAGCAGGTTGAGCAGGTCCTGCTCCCGGTTGAGTATCTTGGCCAAGCGGTGGGTCACCTGCTGCTGGGTGTACTTGACCCCAGTCCTCTGGCGCATGCACTGACTCAGCCTCCCGCACAACAGCTGACGCTGCTGCAGGGTATTCCCATTCCCAGGCCTGCTGTCTGCTGCCAACATGAAGGGGAGATGGAGCTACACATAAAAAATCGGTGCCGCCACCTCTGCCTCCCAAAAAATGGGGCGGGTCTGTACCTCTTGGCATCACCAGCGACCGCAAGGTGAGGCACACTGGCGCCACCACTTCCTCTCTCGCCCTAATCTGCCATTTCGTTGGGTGAGAAAAAAGAAGAAATTGGAAAGGTAGGAAGACATTTTAAAAAGAAGAAAGGAAGAAGTAAGGAAGTAAAGGGAAACCCCCAAAAAAGGACAAAAAGTCACGGGTAAAGAAAAAAAGACAAAAGTGTAAAATACATAAACACAAAGACACACACTGATAAAGTAAAGGTAAATGAGGGGTGGATGAGTGGGATGGGGCGGATTCAAAAGATTTAGAATGGATGGAAAAATCAGGCCCATCACCATTCACAGAACAGAAAGCAGGTAAAAAAAAAGTTGGGCACGCCAATGCAGACTGTATGGCGCCGTTTACGCAGATTTTTTCATCATGGAACGTGCTACTGGCACAAAAAAGCAGCAAGAACAGGCGGCTGAGCATTTATTCTGCCCATTAGTGAATTTTCCAGAATCTTGCTGAGTTTTTGGGGAACTCTGTGGAATTCCACAGAGCAAAACCCTTGGAGTCTGCCTTGTTAGTCTGGTCTGAAGGCAAGCAGGCCCAGTGTTCCTCATGAAACAGCATGGAGTCCTTCAAGCAGCAGGACAGACTTACTTCTGTAACTTTGACAGGTTCAGGAGTGTTTTGATGAGTTGCTCTGAAGGTCCAATATTTATACCTGGTGCCAGCCTTCATGTGGGGGGACTCCCCGTCTTCCCCCACATCTGGTTTTAGAAAGTTCTTCCCCCATCAAGGCTCCAAACTGTTTTGAGTGACAAAAGACAGTGCAGGCTTGGTGTTAAGTTTGTTTGTGTGTACAGGCGTCATAGCTCTTTGAAGTGTAAGTGGGACTGAGTACAGCACCTCCACATTCATCCTGCATGAATGACCCATCCTGTCCATACCCAAGCCCCCTTTGAGCTACTGTCTGGAAGCAGTAAACAAATCCTTGGTTGGGACAAGAAAATGCCAACTTTCTAAAATGTGCATTTTCAGAATCGTGACAAAAAATTCTGACGTGACCAATAAAGAGGATTTTAAAGTACAATTCATTAGCATCTAAACATTATGGGGCACATGCATCAAGCATTTTACCGGTCGAAAACGGCGTTTGCGGCTGGAAAAATGCCTTTTCCGATGCATGTACCTTTTTGCATTTGCCAAATAGGCAATCGCAATTTTTTGCGATTACCTAAATTGTGAATGCATTTAGGGAATCGCAATTTGCGATTCCCTATTTGAGATGCATGTAGCATTTCCTAAATGCAACTGTGCATTTAGGAAATGTTAATTACCATCAACTTCAAGTTGATGGTATTTTGTGCATGCATTGAAAAATGCAAAAAAATGCATTTTTTCAATGCGCTATGTAGCACACATGCTACACATGTGCATACTTACCTTTTTTGGGGGGTGCCTCAGGGGGGCCTTTGGCCCCCAGGCACCCTTGGATTTGCATTCGCAAATTGCGATTACCAATTTGGTAATCGCAAATTGCGAATGCATTCCCATGCATTCCTATAGGCCTGTCGGCCCATAGGAATGTACAGGAATGCATTCCCTAATAGCTATTCTCAATTTGCGAATCACTATTAGGGAATGTTAAGGATTCGCAAGATTAATTGCGAATCCGTCATGCATAGGCATTTGCGATTACCAAATAGCGAATCCTTACAATCCGCTATTTCGTAATCGCAAATGATTACCTTGATGCATGTGCCCATATATCTCTATCTGCTCCCAATCGAAAGCTAGCACTTCTTAAATGTAATAATATTACAGTGTTTGTTAGTAAGGGAGATAGGCCTTACAACAGAGAAAAATTTCTTTAGATGTTTTTCACTGCCAGGATGTGTAAAATGTAAGCACACATGCCCTACTTTTTAAATACAATGCACTATGCCCGATGAGCCTTTAGGACCTACCTTAGATGTGACTAATAAGTAATAAAAAGGAAGGTTTAGGCTTAGCAAAATGATCAGTTTAAAACAACACTACAGGCTGCAGTGGTAGGCCTGAGACATGTTTTAGAAGGCTACTGTCAGAATATCGTTCAGAGGGTCACAGGGCAAGCAGGGGTAATTGGGCACAACCGTGGAGGCTTTTTACTCCTGATGTCCTGGGGCCCGACCTAATTTGGATCCTGAGCAAATGTGCCAAATACTTCTTCAGCACTTGACTCTCAGGGCTAGGGTGGTGAAGCAGTCCAAGATTTCTCAGGGTGGGATGTACTCACGGGAATGAAGACAGGCTTGCAATTCAAAATACATGCAGCAGCAATATATGATTTTCCAGTCAAATACTTGCTTTTATGACAAAATAAGTATTTATATACGACTACAGAGGAAAATATGAGAATCACAAACATTACACACAGTCCCCTGAGGTTAGAGCTCTAGAGTTTCATAGGCAGGTCCCTGAGTCCACTCTCCTAAGCTAGCAGTAGTGGTATTCACCATTTGCTACAGGCCAAATTCAGGTTAAGCCCCACTTGAAGTCCAAGTCTCAGGAGTCCCACTCCGACTCATAAAGTCAAAAGTGTTCAAGTGCTGTAGTGCTATCTGGCAAGTGCCCAAAATCAGTCTTACCCACACTAGAAGGATCTGAGCAACCGGAGACTCAGAGAATACATCCTTGATGGGTGCTTAAGCAGCAGCTGCAGTCTCTGGTAAGTTTTTCACAAGTGGTGCAGACGGTCTGTGTTCGGCTGTCCTCGAGTTTCTCACATGCAATCCTGCAACTGCTGCCGCTGGGTTGTTCTCGATGCTCCTTCGATGCTAGGTAAGTTCTTCAGTTCCTCCCACAGGTGGGGGGGGGTGCAACAATACTGGTACTGGTCCTTAGTCATGACTCTGGCCTGATAGGGGCATCACTGTGGGCTCGTTCCTCTGTCGATGGTCTCAACCAGACCATACTACTTGCTTGGTCCGGTTGCCCCTCTGGCATACAGGGTCACCGTTCCTCCTCTGCACATGGGCTCCATCCCAAAATCACAGCAGCAGTCTTTGCAGCAGCCCCCCCCCCGGCATACAGGGTCACCGACTTGATACTGCTCATGGGCTACAGACCGTTCAGTACAGCAGCAATCTTCATGGCAGCCCCACCTTGAATACAGGGTCACTGACTTAATACCGTACTTTGGCTAACGCCAAATCAGCATGGCATCAATCTTTATGGCATCTCCACCTGCCATATGGGGTTGGCAACTTAATAGTGCACATGGACAAGTCCCGGCTCACTTAACTACAGCCCTCCTCTGGCATACAGGATTTGCTGACCTTTCCCTGCACACAAGCAACAGACTGATTGGTTGAGGAATAGTCTCCTCAGACCTCACTTTGGGGATCCACTCACCAGGATTCCCCCACTGAACCTTGCTCCCTCAATCGCTCTCCTCTTCCTCACAGGGCACACTGGTCATGGCAAGCAGGTAGGCACAAGTGCTCAAGTCTCCAAGGCTGGTGGTCTTGGATTGCCTGGGTGATGTCCCCTCACCCAGCTGCGAGACTAGAAGACCTTTGTCCCCAGTCCTGGTCACAGGCAGAAGTCTGGAAGAGCTTCACCTCCTTGCACAGCCCGACTGGCTGTGTGACAGCTTACAATTTTCAGAGTCTCAAGCAGCTATTTTTATAGTTCATTTCAAACACCTAATTTGATTTAGAGTCCAAGTCATTGAAGTTTATGTTGGGGGTCCATTTCCTTTTGAAGTGCCCTCTCCACTGATCTCTCTTTCTCCAGAAAACAATGTGTCACAGCAGGAGCAACTCCAAATCAGATAGTCCCACAACACAGGCCATGGAGCTGGCTAGACGTTCACACCAGCGTGTTAGCCACAATGATATGCATATGAAAAGGTTCTGCCAGGGCCTCTGCCCTACTTTCTATTATTCTCTTATCAGCCCCACCTCCTTCCTGATATTCACAGGCCCTTTCACAGCGTACTCTTTTTGAAACAAAAAGCACCCTCTGAAGTGTACTGGAAAGCTTGGCTCTCCCTTCCTCCAGTGTGTCACAACCAGCTCATAGGAGAGCAGCAATGCACAAATCTGCCTGAGGGATACTTCTAACTCCTCTCTCATGTATCTCCATTCATCCCTGGGTCTCTCAAAATGGAACGCAGAATCTTCTATGTATTGTACAACTCACAGGCACACATGCACCCAGCACATTCATATAGCAAATATGCACAGCAACGTATTGCATTATCCCTGTATTGTACCATTTTGACACAATGCCACACTCATCTTGTTAGACCTGTCAGCAGCTTAGTTTCGATACTGTTGCCCATGATATCCTTCTGCAATGCCTATTAAACTGTGCTGTCAGGGAAGTGGCGTTAGATTGGCTGACGTCAATCCTCTCTGATAGAGAACAATCAGTCTGTAAGAAACCTCACTTCTCCAAGGCAAAACCTTCCTCACTCAGCCCAACATTATTTAATGTTTACATGTCCCCACTGGCAAACCTGGTAGAGTCGTTCAACTTCACAATAGTCTCTTATGCCAACGAAATGCAGCTGATCTTTTCCAATGAGGGCAACTCAGACACTTGCAAGAAATCCTTCTCAAAGTGCATGAGAGCAATCTTAGGTTGGCTCAAAGAAACTCAACTACAGTGCAACCCGGATAAAACAGAAATCATGCTGTTATGGCCTAAAACTAATCTGAGTTGGGCCGGCGCCTGTCCCAAGGATGGACCCACAACCCCTCTACCCACTTTGACAACTAGGAACCTGGGAGTCACCTTTGACAATGAACTATCTTTCAAGACCCAAAACTTCTCAGTCACCAGAAACTGTATACGGATACTCAAGGCTTTCAGGAAATTCCTTCCCCTTCTACCTTTGGAGGCCCAGAAAACAGTAGTTCGAGTCACGATTCTCTCCAGGCTGGACTACGCGAACGCCCTATACTTGGGTCTACACGCATACCTAATCCTGCGACTGGAAGTGGTCCTAAAAACAGCAGCATGCCTTCTCTTCAATATGTGAAAAGGCACCCCCACTTCACACTTTCTCACCAAACTGCACTGGCTGCCAGTCAGCAAAAGGATCACCTTTAATGCACTTCCGTTAGCACACCCGGCTCTGCACAACACCAGCCCCAGCTATCTGAACAAAAGAATGATCAAGTACCAGCCCAGCAGAAATCTACTTTCCAGTAAGGCTCACCTCATAGCAATCCCCCACTTTAAATATACTAGACTTGGTGAGACCTCCTTCCTAGTATGTACTGAAAAAATCTAGAACCATCTCACACTTCAGCTCAGAAGTATAGAAACTGAGGGCCAGATGTACGACCCTACCAATTTGCGAGTTGCAAACCCTATTTTGCAAGTCAGTAATAGGTTACCGACTCGCAAAATAGGGCAGACCTATTTTGTGCTTGCAAATAGACCGATTTCCCGTTTGTGACTGCAAAAAATGGTCATATATCTGGCCCTGAATCTGCCTTACACAAATACCTTAAACCTATTTGTTCAGCCAATAATACACCTCTCTCCTGTTTTTTCTCTCTCCCCTGTTACTTCTTGTGGCAGTTCACGCAATACAAATACTGTCATTCATACACAGGTACACACATCCAGCATATTTATACCACACTTGCACTGCGCAGCACTACACACACAACCGATGCAGGCCAAAGGTGAGATTAGCACAACTCAACTGAACTATAAATTGGTGAGCCTGTAGTTCTCACTGTAGGCCTCACTACCGTGACACAGGTAAAAAGGCATGATTCACACCTTCTGATCACAATACAGTATGCTGCCACCATGGCACTCGTACTGCTTAACCCATGGAAAAGGCAGTAGCCTTTTACTACTGTTGGACTTGGCCCTTTTGGCAGGTTCACCCCTCAACTTTTTGCTCGTCTCCTAGCCTTTTCCCTGTGTAGTGTTGGTGGTTTTAGGCCTCTGCGCACTTTAGCCCTGTGTCCCAGTGTAAAGTGCGTGCGCACTCTGAGTGCGTGTGGTGAGATGGCCTGCCCTCCCATAGGAATGCATGGGGGATATGTGTGTCCATGGTAATTCCTGGTGTGAGAGTAGGGCAGGGGCGAGTTTAGTATGTGCGAACTCGTGAGAATAAATGCTGCGCAGTGGTGTGCGCCGATTTATTGTGACTAGTGGAGAAGTGCCACTTTTAGAAGTTGGCATGTATGTGTGCTCTGTGTCTGCCTGCCTGATGTGAATTGCATGTCTGGCTTTGTGAGTGACAGGGGCTGGGAGGTGTGTGTGGCTCCAGGAGGGGCAGGGTGAGTCAGCGCAGGGCTGAATAGGGAGATCTGCATCTAGATGGGAGGGAGGAGTTGCACCTGGGACCTGAATAGGGCTGTGCCTTCCCTCCACAATGCTGGCTCCACCCCCTGTGGTGCGTCTGATGTCCCTAGCCTGTCCTGTGAAAGGAGAGAGGAGCTGAGCAAAACAAAGTGCTCCAAAGCTCCCCCAAAACCAGTTGCACCTGGTTTTCCCCAGCCCTGTGCTATGTGACAAAGGAAAAGGGTGTATAAAAGAGGGGCTGTGACCCCATGAAGAGGTTCTGCTCTGTTGTGCTGACTTGGAAGGGACACTCTGCCAGGAGGAACCGCCGCGGGACCCAGCTGCTGTTTCCTGGGGGTCCCTGCGTGCTGGCCTGCCTGGCTGGGCTGCTGAGGTGTCCCCAGCTCCAAGGACCCTTTATTTTTGGCCTCATTGAGACACTTCTGGAGCTGTGGCTCCTAGCGCCTTGCGGCGCTTTCATTTTGCTCCCAGGGAGAGGAGCCTGTTTTCCCTGCAGCGCTGAGGCTGCGACGTGCTTTGAGGAATCCTGGCGTATGGGATCCCCCTGCGCTGCCCGAGAAGAGCAGGAGCCCACCCCGCATCTCTGCTGCATCCTTCGTGCTTATTAAATTAAGCAGGTGCCTACCCCGCATTTGGGTTCTCTAGCGGGTGCCCAACCCGCTTTATGCACATTTTGCGGCGGGTGCCCACCCCGCATTGAGGAGATCGGAAAAGAAATCACCGCCGCCCGAAGAGAGAAAGCGCCGCAGGCGCAGCGGAAGCCAGGCAGCCTTGCCTGGACGTGGGCGGAGCTTCACCCGAGGTCCGCCTGGGACAGGAAGTTAGGCGGCGTGTGCCGTTTTGGAGGCGGGGCTCTCGTGACCGGAGAGAGCCCCGCGAGTACAGGAGACGGAGGAGCCTAGGTCGAGCGGGAGCCTACCCCGCCTTCGTGTGGACCCAGGAAGGGCCGCCTGCAGCCTAGGGCGACCGGAGCCTCGCAGGCTCCCCGTTGAAGTCCGAAAGAAAGGAGAAGAGCGCGGCGTGGTGAGCGGGACCTCCCCGTGTGGAGAGGGAGAGCCCCACGTGTTGCCGCGCCCACCACAGAAGTCCCAGCAGAAGTCCCGGGTCCCAGGAGGGGCCCGGGTGAAGCTCATCGACCTCACACGGCCACTGATGAGACCGGAGGAGGCCCAGAGTCCTGCCCAGACCCGGTGAGTGGCGCCGAGAGGGAAACGCAGCCTGACTGGTGGCGGGGCTCCCGTAACCACGAGGAGAGCCCGCGTGTGTCTGCAGAGTTGGGGGCAGTCCTGCAGAACTCGGGTGAGTGGGGCTGTAGTCAGGGGGTGGTTCGAGGCACGTTTTCGGTGCTTGCCCCCCTCCATTGCGCAGTGATCGTTGGTCCCTGAGGCACAGTGGTGCCCAAGTCAGTTTCACAGCTGCACCGCAGTGGCGGGCAGCTGCATCAAGGGGCACTTTTGTCTAGGAGTCCCAGAGAGGGACTCCGACCGGCCCGTGGAGGGCCAGTGCCATTTTCCAACGTGGGGGCCAATTTTATTTAAAAGCCCAGTAGGGCCCGGAGGGCACAGATGTGCCAGGGCCCCTCCCGTTTGTTGGATCCCAGCTGCCCCGCTTGCAGAGGGCAGCTGCACCGAGGGTGGTTTTATTTAGAGGCCCCTTCGCTTTGCTCACAGCTGCGCCGCACCAGAGCGGGCAGCTGCAACGTTGGGACATTTGTTGATTGAGTCCCAGAGAGGGGCTCAGGGGGCACGCCGGTGCCCGTGTTAATTATTCACAGCTGCCCAGCAAGTAGTGGGCAGCTGCCACGGTTTAGGCTTGTGCAATTGCGCACTTTGCTTTTGCTGCCTGTGCAGCCAGCCCGGACATTCTGGACAGTGGGCATTTGAGCCCCGGTGAGAGGCCAGTTGGCCTGGGGCCAGTGTCAGTGCGTTGTGCCCCCGATTGGGGCACACTGTGTTTAGGCTTACGAGGCCTATTGCCTCAGGTGATTTATGCCTAATGTGATGTAGGTGTCCCATCTTGTAGGTTACAGGATCTCGTGCTAAGTTCCTACCTGTACCAGTAATTACTGGTTGTGCGCTACATGTATTATTTGCATCTACTTACCTGATCTGATGGTTCTGACCGTGGCCCGATTGGCCTGGTCCTGTATATAATTCCCCTGTGAATATTGCCTAGTGCCAGTTGGCGCACTGTATATTATGTGATTATGTTTCTAAGGTATTTATGATAATACAAAGGCTATTTTTATATAACCTTGTGTGGAGTTCCTTTTGTGGTGTGCCTAGTGTGTTGCTGCTGTGTGAGGGTGCTGCGCAAACGCTTTACACATTGCCTCCGGGATAAGCCTGACTGCTCGTGCCAAGCTACCAAGGGGGTGAGCAGGGGTTATCGTCGGCGTGTAACTCCCTCGCCCTGACTAGAGTGGTGGTCTCTGCCTGGCTTTGGCGCAAGCCTTAGCCAACCAGAGATCCCATTTCTAACATTGGTTGTCAGCGGTGAGGATAGGACTTGCGTTTGCGCAGTACCACAGCGACAACTGGTTGCACTACAAACTCTACATTTAGATAATCACGTGTGTGGGGATTATTGTTCTGAGTTTTGTTTTAATTCTTCTCCTAAAAGTGTCATTTGTAAATTGTATACTCTTGCTTCAGCTCAGAAACCTAGGTCTCCTGTGTTGCACGTGTCCCTGAGCGTCCTGCCAAAATGGAGTCTGCTTTTGATTTTTGTGGTCTCTTTAGATACAGTATGGGGGAGTTGGTGGACTTCTGTAAGGAGAGAGACATAGCAGTGAGTGGGTCAGACACCCAGTCAAAACTGAGGGACAACCTGATCCAATGGCAAAAGGATGAATGGGACTGTGAGCGCGATGAGGAGAAGAGGGCCCTGGCCGCACGCCAAGAGGGTGGTGGGTCTGAGGGGAGCCCTGAGGAGTCTGAAGAGGAGGAAGAAAGTGACAGGACAGGGACGCCAGTAGATAGTGAGGACCCCATAGATAGGGAGTCCCTTGCTGGGTCCAGTGTCGGGGGCAGTGCCCCATCCCTTTTCCTGTCCCCAGAGGAGTGGGTGGATAGGAGGGAAGAAAGGGAGAATCAGCTGGCTTTGGAGAAGCTCAGGTTAGAGCATACCAGGGAGATAGCGCAGCTGAGTATGGAGGAGAAAAAGCTAGAGACCGAGAGGGTCTTAGCGCAGGAGAGGATGGCGGAGGCTGAGAGGGCCTTCGCCAGGGAAGAATTAGCTCGGGAGGGTAGATTATCCCCTGAGTGCAGTTGTAGTTTTCTGGATTCCCCAGTGAGGGTGGGGTCCAGTGGTGGCAACAATATACAGTCCAGTGCAGGAAGTCCCAGTTCCCAAAATATGGTACCTTGTTTCAGAGAAGAGGAGTACAGGTTGAAGTTCAGGGGCAGTAGGAAACTGTCTCACCAGTCTTGGGCGGATTTTTCGGATGAATGTAATGATGCACTGGCTGATTGGGTAACGGTTAACACGGAACAGGATTTTGAAGGACTGTTCGATCTGGTTCTCAGAGAGCACCTGCTCAGTTGTTGTTTGCCGGGGTTGCGCCAACACCTGTTGGAGGGTGGGTTTTCTGAACTATGGGAGTTTACACGAGAGGCAGACCTCTGGGTGGAGGCCCAAGGTTCTGATGAGGCATTGGGGAGTGATTCTGAAAGTAATGGTTCAGGTATCTTCCAGTCCTGTATTGGGGAAGAGGTTCAGAGTAGCCCAGCTGGGTCCCAGTGTAGTGGGAGGGTGTAGGGGCTCACGTCCTGTCTCAGTGGAGTAGGAGTGAGTGTGGGACTGAGTGTCCCCAGGTGCCCGAAACCCCGTCTCAGAGCCTGGATGGTTTCTTCAGGGAACACCAGGTTGGGAGCCTAGGCTGTCCTGTTAGTCCATTTGAGGAGGATCTCCTAGTGTCTGGAGAACCTGGAGCATCTGTAAATAGAGCTCCAGTGGTTCTGGTGTCTGGCAGTGCCGCTCCAGTTGGGAGGGTACAGAAGTCCGGATTGAGGGTGAGAGGGGATGTGTTCCCCAGTGGAAGAACCAGTGGGTCAGGGGCCAGCCAGAAGGGCTGAGTCTCCTAGAAGTGACCATGGTGACACCACTTCTGTCGTGGGGATCTCTGCGCACTGTCAGATGGACAGGGGTCGGGAGGTCTGCGCCACGCAGACTGTCACGCAACACATGAGTCATGTGTTACCCTCGGGGGGCTGCTGAGTGCGCCCCGGAAGTCCTGGTGTGCCAGGCAAATGCTCAGCCGTGGGGTTCAGCCCCAAGGTTGGGAGGCCAGGTTCAGGATCCGCCTGATCTGGAGGAAGGGACATCTGTAATCAGTGTCCTGACCGGTTCATCTTCCAGGAGTACCGCTCCAGTTGGGAGGGTGCAGAACTCTGGAAGGGGGTGCAGAGGGAGGGAGTCCTCGCCTCTGACCCCGGTGCAACCTGAGGGTTTAGACCCTAGGTTGGGAGACCAGTTTTGGAGAGAGGTCCTGAACTGGTGGGAGAGTTGTGTTCTGAGGGTGCCTCTCCAAGGAGGAGAGTGCGGAGCCCTAGAAGAAGAGGTAGGGGAGGAGAGCCTCACCCGTGACTTCTGGTCCGCCTGAGGGTGCAGACCCTAGGTTGGAGGATCAGTGGCAGTCTAGACCTGCCCTGATGAGGGGAAGAGTGGAGAATGGCTACTATGTGCCAGGGGTTACTACCCCCACTCTGTGAATGGGCAAGGACCAGTGGCATCTGGATGGCCTAGGGCCTGGTCCTGGCCGCGGACAGCTAGGGAGTACCAGTGGGGTAGCCCAGTTGCTCCGGACAGCTTTTCAGAAGGAACCACATGGGTTCACCGTGGCGTAGAACAGGAGGGTGTCCCTGCAGTTGCGGGCCCGCGTCCGTGTTCTATCGCCCCAAGCAGGAAGCCCATCACGGTGGTGATTGGTCTGCCCTGCGTTTTGGCTGGAAGGGGTTGTGTTGGACTTGGCCCTTTTGGCAGGTTCACCCCTCAACTTTTTGCTCGTCTCCTAGCCTTTTCCCTGTGTAGTGTTGGTGGTTTTAGGCCTCTGCGCACTTTAGCCCTGTGTCCCAGTGTAAAGTGCGTGCGCACTCTGAGTGCGTGTGGTGAGATTGGCCTGCCCTCCCATAGGAATGCATGGGGGATATGTGTGTCCATGGTAATTCCTGGTGTGAGAGTAGGGCAGGGGCGAGTTTAGTATGTGCGAACTCGTGAGAATAAATGCTGCGCAGTGGTGTGCGCCGATTTATTGTGACTAGTGGAGAAGTGCCACTTTTAGAAGTTGGCATGTATGTGTGCTCTGTGTCTGCCTGCCTGATGTGAATTGCATGTCTGGCTTTGTGAGTGACAGGGGCTGGGAGGTGTGTGTGGCTCCAGGAGGGGCAGGGTGAGTCAGCGCAGGGCTGAATAGGGAGATCTGCATCTAGATGGGAGGGAGGAGTTGCACCTGGGACCTGAATAGGGCTGTGCCTTCCCTCCACAATGCTGGCTCCACCCCTGTGGTGCGTCTGATGTCCCTAGCCTGTCCTGTGAAAGGAGAGAGGAGCTGAGCAAAACAAAGTGCTCCAAAGCTCCCCCAAAACCAGTTGCACCTGGTTTTCCCCAGCCCTGTGCTATGTGACAAAGGAAAAGGGTGTATAAAAGAGGGGCTGTGACCCCATGAAGAGGATTCTGCTCTGTTGTGCTGACTTGGAAGGGACACTCTGCCAGGAGGAACCGCCGCGGGACCCAGCTGCTGTTTCCTGGGGGTCCCTGCGTGCTGGCCTGCCTGGCTGGGCTGCTGAGGTGTCCCCAGCTCCAAGGACCCTTTATTTTTGGCCTCATTGAGACACTTCTGGAGCTGTGGCTCCTAGCGCCTTGCGGCGCTTTCATTTGCTCCCAGGGGAGAGGAGCCTGTTTTCCCTGCAGCGCTGAGGCTGCGACGTGCTTTGAGGGAATCCTGGCGTATGGGATCCCCCTGCGCTGCCCGAGAAGAGCAGGAGCCCACCCCGCATCTCTGCTGCATCCTTCGTGCTTATTAAATTAAGCAGGTGCCTACCCCGCATTTGGGTTCTCTAGCGGGTGCCCAACCCGCTTTATGCACATTTTGCGGCGGGTGCCCACCCCGCATTGAGGAGATCGGAAAAGAAATCACCGCCGCCCGAAGGAAGAAGCGCCGCAGGCGCGGCCGGAAGCCAGGCAGCCTTGCCTGGACGTGGGCGGAGCTTCACCCGAGGTCCGCCTGGGACAGGAAGTTAGGCGGCGTGTGCCGTTTTGGAGGCGGGGCTCTCGTGACCGGAGAGAGCCCCGCGAGTACAGGAGACGGAGGAGCCTAGGTCGAGGCGGGAGCCTACCCCGCCTTCGTGTGGACCCAGGAAGGGCCGCCTGCAGCCTAGGGCGACCGGAGCCTCGCAGGCTCCCCGTTGAAGTCCGAAAGAAAGGAGAAGAGCGCGGCGTGGTGAGCGGGACCTCCCCGTGTGGAGAGGGAGAGCCCCACGTGTTGCCGCGCCCACCACAGAGTCCCAGCAGAAGTCCCGGGTCCCAGGAGGGCCCGGGTGAAGTAAATCGACCTCACACGGCCACTGATGAGACCGGAGGAGGCCCAGAGTCCTGCCCAGACCCGGTGAGTGGCGCCGAGAGGGAAACGCAGCCTGACTGGTGGCGGGGCTCCCGTAACCACGAGGAGAGCCCCGCGTGTGTCTGCAGAGTTGGGGGCAGTCCTGCAGAACTCGGGTGAGTGGGGCTGTAGTCAGGGGGTGGTTCGAGGCACGTTTTCGGTGCTTGCCCCCCTCCATTGCGCAGTGATCGTTGGTCCCTGAGGCACAGTGGTGCCCAAGTCAGTTTCACAGCTGCACCGCAGTGGCGGGCAGCTGCATCAAGGGGCACTTTTTGTCTAGGAGTCCCAGAGAGGGACTCCGACGGCCCGTGGAGGGCCAGTGCCATTTTCCAACGTGGGGGCCAATTTTATTTAAAAGCCCAGTAGGGCCCGGAGGGCACAGATGTGCCAGGGCCCCTCCCGTTTGTTGGATCCCAGCTGCCCCGCTTGCAGAGGGCAGCTGCACCGAGGGTGGTTTTATTTAGAGGCCCCTTCGCTTTGCTCACAGCTGCGCCGCACCAGAGCGGGCAGCTGCAACGTTGGGACATTTGTTGATTGAGTCCCAGAGAGGGGCTCAGGGGGCACGCCGGTGCCCGTGTTAATTATTCACAGCTGCCCAGCAAGTAGTGGGCAGCTGCCACGTTTAGGCTTGTGCAATTGCGCACTTTGCTTTTGCTGCCTGTGCAGCCAGCCCGGACATTCTGGACAGTGGGCATTTGAGCCCCGGTGAGAGGCCAGTTGGCCTGGGGCCAGTGTCAGTGCGTTGTGCCCCGATTGGGGCACACTGTGTTTAGGCTTACGAGGCCTATTGCCTCAGGTGATTTATGCCTAATGTGATGTAGGTGTCCCATCTTGTAGGTTACAGGATCTCGTGCTAAGTTCCTACCTGTACCAGTAATTACTGGTTGTGCGCTACATGTATTATTTGCATCTACTTACCTGATCTGATGGTTCTGACCGTGGCCCGATTGGCCTGGTCCTGTATATAATTCCCCTGTGAATATTGCCTAGTGCCAGTTGGCGCACTGTATATTATGTGATTATGTTTCTAAGGTATTTATGATAATACAAAGGCTATTTTTTATATAACCTTGTGTGGAGTTCCTTTTGTGGTGTGCCTAGTGTGTTGCTGCTGTGTGAGGGTGCTGCGCAAGCGCTTTACACATTGCCTCCGGGATAAGCCTGACTGCTCGTGCCAAGCTACCAAGGGGGTGAGCAGGGGTTATCGTCGGCGTGTAACTCCCTCGCCCTGACTAGAGTGGTGGTCTCTGCCTGGCTTTGGCGCAAGCCTTAGCCAACCAGAGATCCCATTTCTAACAACTACTATAAGGGGAGCACTTGGGGCGCACCTCGTGGTCCAATAAGACCACAATCCATGAGACATGCCTATGTCATGGCACACACGTATTATCCGTATTCGCCCATGACCACACAAATCAGCATTATGGATCCAGATATAATTACATTAAGGGGCACTCAGGGCAGGGGTTCATGTCCGTTATAACGTAAGGGTCTTTTACGTCCCAATGGCTAATTTAGATGTTGGTACAACAATGAGTGCTGCAGGCCCACATGTAGCATTTAATTTAAAGGCCCTGAGCACATGTCATATACTAGGAACTTACCAATAAACGAAATGTGCCAATTAGGTGCAAGCCAAGGATGCCAGGTCTAACATGCATCCTCCCCCAGCTGAAAGCAGGAAATACTACCCACCCTGATGGACGTTCTCATCGCTAAGGCAGAAGAACTGGAAAGACCATCAGCGTTGGCGTGGTCAGTTCCAGGGCAATGTTCCACCATAAAGTCCATTTCCTGTAGGGAGATGGACTACATTAAAAAATTTGGGATTCTCACCCCTCATATGCATTACCCATCTGAGCGGTCCATGCAGTATTAAGCAGTATGTGTGTAATGAGTTACTTTTCCTTTTTATAAGAGAATACACTGACTGGACAATGATTTATTGAGTACTGTTGGTGCTAACCAGCAAGCTGTGGATACTAGCTCACACCACCTCCCATGAGTAGGCCAGCGAATTGCTCTGCTTCACTATCTTGAGGGAGGCAAGTGCTATAATGGGGAACTTGGTTCCCAGTAAAGAGAATGTTGGGGACATATTACTTGTGAAGGACTCACATCTGTTGCAACAAATAAACCAATTCCTTACAGAATTTAATTAAGGAAAGACAAAAGTCGTGGCCTTGCAACTTTATGTACTAAACCCATGACAGGGACAGTAGTCGATTGTTGGTTCAATGAGGACATGCTCAGTGCTCTCTTTAACCCCTTCCCTGCAGCGCAAATTCCGCTGCGGTGCTGGGAATTAATTAGGGGGCGTAACCCCTTGCGTGCTCAGGACGGCCCCCGGCCGTCCTATGTCACGGTAGGCGTGTGCGCAGGACGGCCGAGGGCCGTCCGAACTCCGCCCACTAATTAATTCTTCCGCACAGGCGGGGAATTTGCGGCGCGCTGGGGAATCGGCGGCGTTCGGACGGCCCCCGGCCGTCCTGAGCACACGCCCACTGTGACGCAGGACGGCCGGGGGCCGTCCTGAGCACACAAGGGGTTAAGGTCACAAGACAGTTCCAGGACCTCACTCAGGTCAAGGGGCAGGCCTAGGCCTCTGGGTACAAGATAGATTAGTGTGAGGCTAGAACCAAAATCAAAAATGGGTCTTGTGGTGGGCTTTCCACCGCAACACCCTCTTATTTTGACACTGCCCCATATTTACAAGGGCAGCGTAAATACAGGTCAGTTCCAACATTAAGACCAGGGAAAAACTGGTCTTAAACAGACGCAATGAGGAGAAATGTTTCATTTCTCCTTGTTTTTGCTGTTTCTATGTGTGCTGCGTTGTGCAGCACACATAGAAACAGCAAAAGGCCATTGATTGTTTATGTGCGGAAGGTGCCCTTCCTGCACGATAAATAATCAATTTAAAAATGACACTTTGCAACTTCTATGTGTGCTGCATTAAGCAGTACATATAGAAGTTACAAAACGCCATTTAAAGATTGTTTATGAGCAGGAAGGCACGGCCGGACTGGGAACTGAAACCAGCCCGGGCTCTCTAACGTCACAGATCTGCCTACTGTCAGAAATACCAGTATTTCGGTTTTATTACGTATGTTACTTGTTGGGTCTTCGTTTAACCTACAACAGCCAGGTAAATCCGGGAGGAGGCCTTATGAAATATGCCTGTTTGAAAACACAAATCCAATTTGGGGTTAGTCTTTGGAAGTGTCTTGTGTTTTTCTACAGTCTTAGGTGCTGACTTTGCATTCAGAACTACCCATCCAGCCCCCCTGAAAGCAGCCGTGAGTGTCCCAATCTTCACTGCTCTGAAGCCGCTCTGCTCGTTTTCCACAACTGAGAGACTGCATAGCTTAATGTTAAGCATCGGGATCAAACCTGTCTTATTTCAGATAACTCCGCTGCTCCCCAGAATGAAATATTTCGATAAATGTTCATTTTCAAGTGAATAATTACATTGGACTCGGCCGAAGCAGACGGACTCGGGAATGCCCAGGCGCCAGGGTGTTTATTCGGTCTGCTGAGCCCACATCCCAGATTTAAAAGCCATATCGTAAATGTAAAGACTGGCACTAAACGAGCCTGCTTTTTAAAAATCGTTCATGCTCCATGGGAAATTGCGTTAATACTTAGCCGCGGTTGGGGAGTGGAATCGCAAAGTTGCTCACAGTCCTATGCGGTGCTAATTTTTAAGTAGGAAATCAAGGGTAAAGCTGTATTAACTTACATTTTTACTGACACTGGATGCAGAGATTCCCCACCTAGCAGAATTCATGAGTGGAAATATACCGCGGTCAGCTCTTTTCTGTTCCCAGCAGTCCTCTGATAAAAAAATGCTAATAAAGTCACTAAAAGCAAGGATGGAGACAGAAGCGAGCCCTCTCTTCAGTCTTGGGTCCATCAATTGAGCAAGCATTAAACTCTCACAAAGTCTTTCTCTTTATTTCTTGTGCAGACACCTACACAATGATGAAATCTGCACCCAAGTGTTAAGAAGTGGGCTGCATTGATCGCAAGAACACTCGTATATTTTTGGACACTGTTTTGAGAAAACACATGCAAGACAAAGTGCATCTCCCATACCGCCAACACTTGAAGGAAAAATGTGTTTGTTTGACACATCATTTTGCAAATGGGTTGAGTTTAAATATACAGCCCGTGTGATCCATTAAATATATTCATATTTTCTTCACTACACATATTTTTTCATATTCCAAAACCTCTTTGTCCCCTGATTCCAGAACGGTGCACCAACTCTGCGTTTTAAAGCTCTTTTTCAATGTGAATAATCATAACACGAGCAACATTTAAACGGACTGCATCCTGTTTTTTCAGAACGATTAAACCGAACGCCTTTTTTTTTTTAATTTCGCGAATGTTTTCTTAAGTTTGGGACCTAATATACGTGTAATGGAAAAATAGCGCCCCCTGCTGGCGAGAGAAAATTGAACATTTGAAATAGTATGTACTTAAATTACCTTTTGTTATTCATGAAACTGTATAAAAATGATCGAATAAGGTCATATCCAGGTACTGAATACAAAAGCATCTTATATGGTCCTGTCTGAAAATTAATCATTTGAAACACCCCACCTAAAGTTCTGGAGTATTTTAAAAATATTTAAACATATTAAAATATTGTTCTAGGATTTTCAATATGTGCAGTAAAGAGAGAACTAGAACAAAAATATCAGTCGACTGTTTGTAGATAAAGGTTGATCATTTGGTTGAATTCAACATCGAAATTATATTTAGTGCTTCTTTATCTAGAAACCTGTAGGCATAGTCCACATTTCCTATCCCACAGTACCTTTCAACTGCATTGTTTTCTTTTTATCCACTCTTGTTTCAGTCACATCTTCATAACATCAGCCTGTCTTTCTCTTCCATTCCTCCGCTCATTTTGTATGATAGCATTTAATAAATTATAATTGTGTGATAAATGAGAAACCTAACCCCGACCACCCACAAGGACAGTTCAAGTCACTGAGGCGATGCGTGACCCTAGAAAGACACAAGGCTCTGAGTCGAGTGAATAACTAGGGACATCGAGGAGCAGTGCCACCGGTGAGCCACCACGTATTGCTTCTTGCTTCTGCCCACACTGCTCATTATTTAATTTAGCCATGTGGATGAAAACATGACCATGCGCACTGCAGGCCAACTCTCTAGGCCTCTCCAGGCTCCTGTTAACAGGAGGATAAGAAGGGGGCTGAGGGGGCTGGGATGGCTGAGGCACGACCCATCTGCAGGGTTCTAGTTCATACCTTAGCTGATGAGGCTTTTTCACCCCAGTGCTGAACCCATTTCTTTTATGTTTGTGACACTTCACGCTAAGGGCTTCACAACATTTTTCCACAAGGTATCCAGGCCAAATGTGAGTCTTTTTCCCCACAACCGGGGTACTTTAAAGGTACCCATGGTTTGTGAATTCCCCTGGAGGGCACAAAGGAAGTAGCCAAATGATAGCAATGTTTTGGCTTTATGAGGAAAAAGTGCTATGCATGAAAGTGAAAGTTTTTTTCTCCTCAAAATGATATCAGCAAAAGCTGCGGGGGCATATTATCAAGGGCAGTATCGCCACTTTAGCGGCACTTTTTGCCGATAAAGCGGCGATATTTTTATCGCCCTATTAGCAAGCTGTCACTAACAGCTGTTAGCGACAGCTTAATGGCGATAGCGGCCGTTTTGTTGCCGCTTTGCATGTCAGCGATAATTATCGCTAATGACATGCAAAGTAGGCGTTCCCAACTAAAAGCAACTGCAAACAGTCGCAAACACAACTTCCCCCTATTATCAATGCCCGCGAAGCGATAAAAAGTTGCGCTAACCGCGATTATCGCTGGAATTTAACACCTGCTAAAAACTTGACTTACCTATTTTCTCAATGGGAGGTGGATTGTGAGGCTAAGTCCACCATGGCCTATCATCAAGGATTCCCCTATCGCTGGTGTTTTATTGCAGGATTTCCTGCGATATTCTCGCATTTCGCCGCTATCGCTGGATTTTTTATCGCCTTGGAGATAAGCGTTGCTAATAACGCGCAATCTCGGCGATGAAATCCAGCGATAGCCGGCGATTAAAAAAACAGCGCTAAGCGCGCTTTGCGATAATTATCGCAAATCGTTGCTAATATGCCCCTTGAAGTGCTAACGTCACCATCTTCACACGAAATAGAATTGTGAAAGAAATCTCATCTTTCATCGCAGGTTTTGCATTTTTTAAATGTTTATTTTTTATTTTTCCCATTTTTCGAAGTTTTTAGCCTACTTGCAATTTGTGGTAAACATAGGTGAAAACTGATGTGAAACCCAAGGGGGAGACAGAAATCTATACTTTTCTGAAAACTAGACAACCTTCTGAATTTAGAAAGGGGTAATTTGTGTAGATTGCTCATGGCTTTCCAAAATAAATGATTATTTCAATTACAAACAATGAAAATAAGTTCAAAAAATAATAATTTGTGACAACATTTTCATCTGTAATATTTTGTTCTGATGGTTGATTACAAAAGTAATATAGTAACAAGTATAGTCAGACCCATGTTGGTTGCCCAAAAACACACGATACCCAGAGTCAGCAAAACAGCTGCAGCTTGTAATGGTTTTTCCTTTTATTTATTTATTTATTTATAAAGTTTTATATAGCGCGAACGTGACCCACGAGGGTATCAGAGCGCTTTACAGTATACAGTATAAAAACAAATGGATGAGGTGGTATACAAGCATTCAAATGTGTCATTTCGTACAAAAGAGATATATAATATATGGATAACAAACATAGGGGACCGGGAATCTGCAGGACATTGCACAATATACAGTTATTGAGCATTAGGTGATTGTGCTAACAAACAAACATATAATATACTCCTTCGATTCACAATGGGTATAAAGTATATAGATAATATACTTAATCTTACATATAATAGGCTCTTACATTCCACCGGAGATGGCAAAGATATGCGGATCTTATAGGTGACTCGGGGTCAGCTTAGAATTAAGACTTAGGACGTGAATTTGTTCATTAGTAGTATTTTTACTTCTTTTGAATGCGGTAAAGGAAGAGATTCCACGCACCCCTGGAGGTAAGGAGTTCCAAATCTTTGATGCAATCCCTGAGAAAGCTCTGCAGCCAGTTCTCTTCTTATGAAAGGACTGAGGTTTCAGAAGGAAAGTACTGGCACTTCGAAGTTGTCTGCAACCTCCCGACCTTTCTAGCTTTAGAGCTAAGTAACTGGGTGTATTGTTATGTATTGCTTTGTGGATCATGCAGGCCACTTTTAGGTGTATTCTTGCCTCGTAAGGCAGCCAGTTCAGGGCTTTCAGGGTCGGAGAGATGTGACTATTTCTTTTGGTTCCTGATACCAGTCTAGCCGCAGCATTAAGTGATGCCCTCAGCGGAGCCAGCTTGTATTTGGGGAGACCACAAAGAGTGGTGCTTCCATAGTCTAATCTTGGTAGCACTAGGGCTTGCACTGCCATTTTTAGATCGGCCTGAGGGAGGAAGGGTTTGAGTTTCCTTAGTATACTCAACTTGTGGTTAGCTCCCTTGGTGGCATTAGAGATGTGCGAATGCATATTCAGATGTTTGTCTATGGTGATTCCTAGGGATTTTGCTGAGTCAAAGATGAGGGGAACACAGTCAAAGGAGGTTAGGTGTTTTAACCATAGGTCTAACTTAGGTGTGTGACTCGGTGGCGAGATGAGAATGAATTCTGTTTTTTTGGTATTCAGCATGAGGTGGTTGTTAGTGAGCCAGCTTTGCGTGTTCAGTAGAATAGTGTTGAGGGAAATGAAGTCTTCTGGGGTGGAGATTTTCAGATACAGCTGGGTATCGTCCGCGTACAGGTGATATAGAATGTTCGCTGATTTCAGTGTGTTCGCCAAAGGCTCCATTAGTAGGTTGAAAAGAATGGGTGATAGGGCTGATCCGTGAGGGACACCCAGGGTGACCACAGAGGATTGCGAGAGTGAATTCTTCATCTTGATTCTTTGTGTTCTGTTATTTAAGAAGGAGGAGAACCATTGCAACACTATGCCCGAGAGGCCCATCCTTCGTTCCAATAGGGACAAAAGGTTGTCATGCTTGACCGTATAGAAGGCGGAGGACAGGTCAAGAAGTATCATTAGGCATGACTCGTTGCGGTCAAGCATTTTTAGTATGTCGTCCATAATGTGTGTGAGTGCAGATTCTGTGCTGTGACCTTGGCGGAAGCCAGATTGGTGACTGTCTAAGAGGTTGTAATTCTCAATATGGTTGCATAATTGAATTTGTACACATTTCTCCAACAGTTTCGCCAAAGTGGGGATGTTGGATATAGGGCGGTAGTTGTTGAGATCAGATGGGGTGGCGGCAGCTTTCTTTAGTATAGGTGTGACCTGCCCTATTTTAAGACAGTCCGGAATGTCGCCTTGTCTCAGGGAGGCGTTTATAATTTTTGCCCATAGCGGTAGGATAGTAGTTTTTAACATTTTGAACAGGGCAGGAAGCAGGGGGTCAGAGAAATGATTGGAGGGGTTGATTGCTTGAAGAGTGTTATCAATTATTTGTTGAGAGATTGGCGAGAAGGTGTGCCATGATGCATTGTTTTTTGTGACTTCCCCTGGAGTAATAAAATGGACTTTGAGTAGAGCGCCACATTTAGTATCTTGGGCCATAGATTGTGGGAGCGCCTTCTTGGATTGGATGTCTAGCTCGATGGTCTTAGTCTTTTCGCGGAAAAAATTGGCAAGCACATCACAGGTAGGTGTGGACAGATCATTTAGTTCCCTAGAGTTAGTCGTATTGCATGATTGTTGCTTGACGATTTCAAAGAGTTTTTTTGGCCGGTTGATTGCTTGGTTCAGCTGGGTTCTGAAGAAGTCTGCCTTTGCCTTAAGAATCTTCCTATTGTATGAGTTCCTTAACCTTCTAAGGTGATCAAGGTTATCAGTGGTAGGAGCAGATTTCCATAGACGCTCTGCAACTCTTAGGTGGCGTCGCTCCGAGTTCAGGGTCTCATTGAACCATGGTTTGGAAATTTTGGAGAAGACGTTTTTTTCTTGGAGGGGCGCTGTAGAGTCCAGGATTTCGAGTAAAGTGGAATTGTAGAAGGTTGTGAGGTCATGTACATCCGTTATGTCCGTCATGTGGGTCAGGGCGGAGTTGCATCGGTTTACCAAGGTGATGGGGTCGATGTTTTGTAAGTTCCTTTTCCATTGTCTTGTTTTTGAGGGTTGGCCCCTTTTTTTGAGTAACTTCATTAATGATGGAGAAGAGGATGCAATAATGATCAGACCAATCGCATGGGGTGATGGATTCTAGTAGGACGATGTTTGTTTTTGCAATGATGAGGTCCAGTGTCTCTCCCTTGTTGTGAGTTGGGCTGTCACAGATTTCAGATAGCTCCTGTTCTGACAGAAACTCTTTAAGACAGCCTACAATATGATCGTTTGCGTTGTTCCAGTGGAGGTTAAAGTCACCCAAGAAAATGTGAGGTACTTGTGAGTTGGCGTTGGAGGCCATGACCTCCATTATCTCGTCGATACAAGTCAAGTTATCGCCTGGGGGGGTCGTAGAATATGTGAAGCTTGCTGGTGATGCGCTTAGCATCAGAGATATTAATACAGAGATAGTCGCAGGAGGATAGACCAATGGAGTCTGCTTGCTTGACTGAGATTGAGTTACGATAAATGCAGGCTACCCCTCCCCCGATTTTCCCGATTCTGTCTAGGCGGATTAGGTCATTTGGCGATGCAGCGCGCGCAACGAAATTCGTTTTATTTATTTATATGTCTACTTACCTCTATTCGGCCGTATTCCGTGGTTTACTACCCCCCACCCTGCCCCTCCCACGCCCCACGTCACCGCCCGGCAGCACTCTCACCATGGGCCGCTACTGGCTGTAATTCCTGATTAGAAAGGTGTGGCTGACTCATGTTTCATATCTTTGGAATGGTAATGATAAATCCTCTTTACTGGTAAAGCTTGATTTAACATTACTATTTTGTATATGCCACTTTTAGAAAGTGGACATTTCTCTTCGCTTACTGCTCTGTGTGAATTGTAGCCTGTCTCCAATATACATCTGTGGAGGGGGGGTGGTGAAAGTTATACTTTGTACATTCCCTGTAGACAGCCACAAACAGAGGAAGGGTCGTTGTGACAGAGAACTGGTCTGCATTCATCTACATTCTGATTATTCTTCCTGGGCAGGAAGAGGGAGAGGGAGCTGACAGGTATACATGAATAGTCAGTGTTCTGTGTCCTACACAAAGGGCTGATTACCCCCCACAGATAGCCTGGCAGACAGGACCGGGATGTAAGGGGACCTGTGCACTTCAAGGGCCTGCTTTGACCCTACCAAGACAGTACACTACTGGACCTGTGAAGAACTCTGACAGGAGTAAAATCTGCTGTGCCACATGGAATGCCACTTTGCCTCACCGCTGCTCTGAAGGAACTACTTTCTGCTTTGCTGAGCTGCCCTGCTGCCTGCTGATCTCTGCCCTGCAAGGACTGGACCCATCTCACTTGAGCCCAGTGTGACTCCAAGGGCTTACTAACTTGCCCCCTGTTTCTGAAGTCTTAGGTTCATCAAAGACTTCCCACAACTCTGGTGCTGCTGCTAGACACTGCTGGCTGTAAGCCAACGCCTGCCTGAGATGCAAATCCAGTTCTGAGCCTTAGCAGTTCGATGACAACGTGGGACCCGACTGTGAGGCTCGATGATGATGCCTCAACCAGACTGCATGAATCGGAACAGGCGCATGGAGTCTTCGATGCCGAAGCTTGCTCCATTCAAGGTTCTTTTGCAACATGCCCTGCATGGTTCTGTTAGCCAGCCAGCCCTCCTTCGCGTCTGCCTGAACTTTGGATTTATTCCAGTTCAGCGCGACCTCAAGTACCCCTAAGCGCTATTTGACTCTAAGCACTACTTTTTGATCGTTTCTTGAAAATACATAACTCTGTTTCTACTTATTTGATTTTTGTTGTTTTGATATTATTTTACTAATAAAATTATTCTCTGTTTCTCTAAATCTGTGTGGAGTATTTTTGTGGTGTTTTCATTGTGTTACTGTGTGTGTGTGTATGTATGTGTTGCACACATACTTTACACATTGCTTCTTTAGATAAGCCTGACTGACTGTGCCACGCTACCAGAGGGTGAGCACAGGTTATCTTTTAGTGTATATCTAACTTACCCTGACTAGGATTGTGGTCCCTATTTGGACAGGGTGCAAATCTCTGCCAACTAGAGACAAACCTTCTAACAAGCATTATTTGGTTTTCAATGTCACGCACCACCAGAGTTTGTCTGGCTGTGACGGAGAGTCAAAAATTGCTTCATGTCCGCACATCCAGATTAGGCGGGTGGACATGTAGCCATTTCTATGACTGCCCTTACGCCTTCGGGCCATCAGAAATTTTGGGCTACAGCGGTGATGGAGCAGTCACTGCCGTAGCCAAACCAATGGTCTGACCACATTTAAATTGGTTGGGTGGACCTTCATGTTGGCAGCAGGTACACTCCATTGCAAGGCGAGTATACCTACCACCAACATATTAAGGAGGCCCAAATTCCCTTGTGGTCTAGTGGGCTATCTGCCTGGCTTTACACCCCCCTAATCACAGTCTGCTTTAACTTTGTTTTGCTGTGGTGCTGGCATTATAGCAATACCAAAAATAATCAAACTGTGAACACAAGGGCGACATTAGCTATCTCCTCCCAACTTTGACTTTTGAAAAGATAATGGGGCATATTATCAAGAACGGCGTTAAAATTATCGCCTGTTTAGCGGCAGAAAAAGAACATGGGCTTCTATTGGAATTCTCCAGGGCATATTATCAAGCCCATTATCGCCGCTTTAGCGGCAGTTTTCTGCCACTAAAGCGGCGATAATTTTAACGCCGTTTCTTGATAATATGCCCCAGCGTTTTTGGCATTTTCACCACGAACATTTTTATTTTGAGTATGGGAGACAACACGTTGACATTTGTTCTACCTTTACACTACAAAGGTAGTGCAGAGGTCATTAGCTGGTCCTTTGTTGCATTGAAGCAGTTAAAAACACAGCACTATGTAGTTACATGTCTGCATTATGGATGTCTTAGGAGCATCATTCAACTATAATTCCTTCACACAGAATCCATTTTATTTAGCAGACATACTGCACATGCCTTATACAGCTAATATATCTGCTAAAATGGCGCTGCCAGGACACACATCAGTGCAACCCTGTGCCTACAGAGCAGCAGTGGTAGAATTTAAAGCCCTATCCCAACTTCTGATAGGGCTGTTATTCCAGTCCTAGCAGAAGCTGGTAGAGGGTTTAAATTACAAGTCATTTGATTGTAAACATCATATCTCTATCTGCTCCTAATCTAAAGTTATCACTTATTAAATGTAATTAGGTAACCCAGTGTTAGTCAATGGGAGAGATAAGCCTTACCTTAGTGAGAAAAAACGTAAGGAGTGATTCACTACCAGGATGAATAAAACTTAAACCCACATGGCCTACCTTTTAAATGCCATGAACCCTGCCCTATGAGCCTTTAGGGCCTAACTTATGGGTAGCTTATAAGTATTAAAAAGGAAAGTTAAGGCCTGGCAAAAGGTTTATTTTACCAAGTTGAAATGGCAGTTTAAAACTGCACACAGGCTGCAGTGGCAGAAGTGAGACGTGTTTGAAAATGCTACTCTAGTGGGTGGCATAATAAGTGCCTCAGGCCCACTGGTAGTATTTAATTTACATGCCCTGGCTGCATGCGGTAGCATTTGTCTAGGGCCTTAAAAGTAAATTAAATGTGCCATATAGGTGTAGTTCAGTTTCACCATGTTTAGGGTGAGAGTACAAGCACTTTAACACTGGTTAGAAGTGGTAAAATGCACAGAGTACTAAAGCCAACAAAAACAGGTTCAGCAACAGACAATTTGCAAAAATCTGGGGAGACCCTGCAAAAAGGGCCAGGTCCAACATGAACTCCTCCATCCAAAATTAGCATAGATTAATCAATACCTTGATGGACTTTCCTGCTTAGGCAATATATAATGCGGGCAATGACCCTCTTTTGCAGAGGCACTTGTCAGTTCTATCCCAATCCAAGCCTAACTGTGGCCCCCTGGCACTATCCTCTAGGGTTACTAGAGTAGCCCATGGGGAATCCTTCTCATCAGTGGACACCATCTGTGAAGCTCCTGATCTTAACTTGCTCACAGATGCATCCTAGTAGGCAGACAGTACTACAATGGCCAACAAGGGGATGTGGCCCATTGCACCCCTTGGGTCAGACTTCTGCCCCACCCCAGGGAAAACTCTACCCCTAAAGACAGCAACCAACAGAAGCAACTGACAGCTGTCATTGTTAAAAGCCAGGCTCCTGGCCATCCACTGCGAGTTGGAGGCTCTGAGTGGGGGCCTTGCCCAAGCCTCACTGTGAGAAGTTGGCCTGGCATATGCTGTCCACTAATTATAGTGGGCACCTTGCACCAGTCCAAATCGACTCTTATGGTAGATAGGTTAAAGACAACCTTATTGAAAGCTATCCTAGTGGTAGCTATGGAGAGCAGCCTTCAGGCTAAGTCTTGAAGGAATGTAAAGCAGCTTGTTTTACCAGTCTATAATCTCTTGAGTGACCAAATGAAAGAGCACCACACCAGGTATATATTCAAAATATATGTATTTATTACTAAACACACCTCTCTAGTCTCTTTATGAGGCTAGAGTTCAAGTACATAGGTTATAAGATCTTAAATCACAGTAATGGCACAAATACACGTTTGGGCCCTAGGGGCGTACCAAACCATATACCAATAAAGTGGTATGCGAACCACGACTGAACTAGACACTAGGCCTAGAGCCTCTAGAAGTGCTTGGACCACAAGGAACCACCCAAGGTAGTGACACAGGGGACCCACGGGAGACGCGTGCAGTGTAAATACACAACCGCGATACGCCGTTAACTTCTATGGAGAAAGTCGGGATCGGGAAAATAGAGGAAAGGGACACTTAAAAGAGGACTAGGACAAAACCCTTTGAGATCTAGGACTTTGAAGAGTCTCTACCCACGGGAGCACCGGAGTACTCGTGTTACCTCACCCAGGGAAGCCGGGTGCATAGGTGCCTTTCGGGGTCGGGTTTCGTCTGTCGTTTCGTATGGCGATCTGCTGCAAAGTGCTGCTGGCGACCAGGAGAAAAGTGTCCGGGTGGATCCAAGAGTGGATCGGAGTTCTGAAGAACCTGAAAGCAGAGGGGACAGAGTCTGGGTCACTAGCCAGTGACCAGGAAGGCGATGGACAGATGCCCACCGATGTCGAGTGCTTCAGGTGCGGTGACGGTCGTCTTGACTCTTCAGCCACGAGGTCCGGGAGGCGTTGTCGGCGACCAGGAGCAGGATTCGGGCTGGTGCTCGATGTCTGTCGAGTGCTGAGGTGTCGGCGACCGGATTGGACCCAACAAGCCTTGGCAACGGCAAGTCTCGAGTAAGATGTAGATCGTCGATGGTGCAGACCAGCAAGGTCTGGGGAACTCACCCAGCGAGGGTAAGTGAGGGCAGGCCTGGAGCAACCAGGATGCCAAGTAAAGAAAAGATTGGCCTTCATTAAGGGCTACTAGCCAACGGGCTAGCGACCGCGAAGGAGCCTCGTGACGCCGCACGTGGAGCTGGCTTACAGGACACTCGTGGAGTGGGGGCCAGTGATCTTCGGTGCAGGTGGTGCTGGAGGCTAGGGCTACTCGGAGCCCAAAGCACGACTTCTTGGGAGACCCAGAAGATGGTGCACTTGCAAGTGTGCTTGGTGTCCAGGGGTCACGGTCTCAAGTCACCCACGATAGCCACGGGCCTCAGCTTTGCTAGGGACTCAGGGTAGCCTCGGGAAGTCTGAGAATCCACCTCTGGTGATGCGATGACTTCGGCGTCCGACGGTAGCTTCAGTAATGCGAACCGGACAGATGCTTCTTTGGTGCCTGCCAAGCAGGGGAGTCACTCCTTGACCCAAGGGAGATTCTTCAGTCCTCTAATCTTGTCGTAGAGCGTCGAAGGTCCAGGATTCAGTTTCAGAGTTTCGTCCAGGTATAATCTAAAGTCCTAAGGACTGGGTTCCTACCTTTATTCTAAAAAATAGGGATGGACTACTATGTGGCCCCACCTATGGGTGGGTCAGGGCAGAGGGGTGGCTACACCCCTTTCCCTTTGTCCAGTTCGCGCCAAAGCAGGGGCTGCGAGCCCCTGATCCGGTTTGAACTGGGGTATGCACAGGGACACCAAATGTGCCCCCAGTGCAGGACTTCAAAGCACCTGAAAGTGCTCCCGCCCAGCCCCAATACACATTGTCCTGTCTGGGGAGGTGGTCACACCTCCCTGGGACAGGAAACCTATTGTCCAGGCCTCCCCTGCCGGAGTTTCGTCCAGCAGCAGGAGGCCAGACTCGTGTCTGTGGCAGCAGCATCCATTTTGTGATGCCAGGGCTCTGGAAAGAAGTTACCGGACTCGTCAGAGTTAACATGCCTTTCCTCTAGAAGGGTGGAATGCTACCCCCGCCGCCAGGATTGGCGGGGGGTAGTCTTCCAAGATGTTTGACACCAAACACGACATGTTTAGGTGCAGCCATTCCAAAGTTAGCATTTTACCGCGAGGATATAATGCGCTTAAGAGTATATGGTCAGGCTGCACTACAAACAGCATCAGAGATGGTCTCCGAACGCTGCAGAGGGGCCCTGCTCATGCAGGGGCACCCTCTCACATAGGAACCATGCACTCTGCCTTTAGGATTGATAAGGCCTGCCTTAGGAGTGACTTATAGGTTTATATGTGTGTATGCTTTTAGTGATATAGGTAACCTATACCACAGAAAGGGTGCATGCACCACCTTACCCAGGCTGCAGTAGCAGACCTGTGGTGTCAGTTTGGATGGCCTGCCAGGGGTGGCATAATATATGCTGCAGCCCCTGGCAGGCCTTTAGGTACCTATGCCCTTGGTACATAGTATACCATATACTAGGGACTTATAAGGGCACTCCAGATCCCAATCAGTGATGTGCCTAAGGCACATGGAGACCCTTTTAAAGAGGAAACAGCTAGGCTGGGGTTCTGAATAGCAGGGCCCCAGCCAGACTAATGTCGAAAACCAGTGAAGCATCAGCAAAAGTGGGGGTACCCTTGTGAAGCAGATCCTACTCTCCTACACAACCCCCAAACGTAGGGACATTAAACTAACCTTGCCCAGTTAAGTCTTCATGTTCTAAGTGGAAATACCTAGAGAGTCCATCTGCATTCGCATGGTTACTCCCAGGCCTATGTTCCACTGTAAAGTCCATCCCCTGTAGGGAAATGGACCACCTAAGCAGTTTGGGGTTTTCACCCTTCATTTGTTTTAGCCATAAGAGGGGCTTATGGTCTGTCTGAACCAGGAAGTGTGTACCAAACAAGTATGGCCTCAACTTCTTCAGAGCCCAGACCACAGCAAAGGCCTCCTCTCTATGGCTGACCAACGTTTCTCTCTAGGGGTCAGCCTTCTGCTAATAAAAGCTACTGGCTGATCCTGACCTTCTTCATTCAATTGTGACAGTACAGCCCCTACCCCCAATTCAGATGCATCTGTTTGAACAATGAACTTCTTGGAGTAATCAGGACTCTGCAGAATTGGAGCAGTGCACATGGCCTGCTTGAGGTCATCAAATGCCTTTTGACAGCTAACTGTCCACTGAACCTTTTGGGCATTTTCTTAGAAGTTAAGTCATTCAAGGGTGTCACTATTGATCCATACCCCTTGACAAATCTCCTATAGTACCCAGTCAGGCCTAAGAAGGCTCTCACCTGAGTCTGGGTAGTGGGAGCAGTCCAGTCCATGATGGTCTGGATCTTGCTCTGCAAAGGTTGAACCTGGCCTCCACCCACAAGGTGGCCCAGGTACACAACCTGACTCTGCCCTATCTGGCACTTAGTGGCCTTGATAGTCAGGCCTGCCTTTTGCAGGGCCTGTAAAACATTCCTGAGGTGGACCAGGTGATCCTCCCAGGTGGAGCTAAAGACAGCAATATCATCTAGATAAGCTGCACTATAGGCTTCCAGCCCTGTGAGAACTGTGTTCACCAACCTCTGGAAAGTGGCAGGTGCATTTTTCAGACCAAAGGGCATTACCACAAATTGATAATGCCCACTAGGGGTTGAAAATGCTGTTTTGGGCTTTGCAGTATCAGCTAGTCTGATCTGCCAGTAGCCAGCTGTTAGGTCAAATGTGCTGAGATATTTGGCAGAGGCCAAAGTATCTATGAGCTCATCTGCCCTGGGTATGGGATGGGCATCAGTCCTAGTGACTGCATTGAGACCCCTGTAGTCTACACAAAACCTCATCTCTCTTTTCCCACCACTGGTGTGAGGTTTCGGTACCAGGACTACTGGACTAGCCCAAGGGCTATCTGAGGGTTCAATTACTCCCAAGTCCAACATTTTCTGGACTTCAGTCCTGATACAGTCCCTGACATGGTCAGGTTGCCTATAAATCTTGTTTTTAATAGGCAGACTGTCCCCAGTGTCCACTTCATGAGTGCACCAGGTGGTCTGACTGGGTGTCAGTGAAAACATATGTCTAAACTGATTGAGGACTTGCCTGCAATCAGTTTGTTGCTGGGTAGTGAGGCTGCCTGCCAAGGCTACACCATCAACTGACCCATCGTCAGGGTTCTGTGAGAGCAGGTCAGGGAGTGGGTCACTCTCTTCCTCCTGCCCTTCATCAGTAGCCATGAGCAAGCCCATGTCTGCCCTGTCCACATATGGCTTTAGTCTGTTGACATGGAGAACCCTTTGGGGACTCCTGGGTGTTCCCAGGTCCACTAAGTAAGTGACCTCACCCTTCTGCTCAACAATAGTGTGGGGTCCACTCCATTTGTCTTGGAGAGCTGCTGGGGCCACTGGCTCCAACACTCCACACCTTCTGTCCTGGCTGGTACACAGTCAGAACAGCCTTTTGGTCATGCCAGGCCTTCTGAAGTTCCTGGCTAGCCTCAAGGTTTTGGTTGCCTTTTTCATGTACTCAGCCATCCTGGAGCGGAGACCAAGTACATAGTCCACTATATCTTGCTTTGGGGGCTTGAGAGGTAACTCCCATCCTTCCTTCACCAAGCACAGTGGACCCCTCACAGGGTGGCCAAACAGAAGTTCAAAAGGGCTGTAACCAACCCCTTCTGAGGCACCTCCCTATATGCGAATAAAAGGCAGGGCAAGAGTATGTCCCATCTACGCCTAAGCTTTTCTGGGAGCCCTTTAATCATGCCCTTCAAGGTTTTGTTGAATCTCTCAACTAAACCATTGCATTGTGGGTGATAGGGTGTGGTGAACTTATAAGTCACTCCACACTCCTTCCACATTGCTTTTAAGTACCCAGACATGAAGTTAGCACCCCTGTCTGATACTACCTCCTTAGGAAAGCCCACTCTTGAGAAGATTCCCAGGAGGGCCCTTGCCACCACAGGTGCTGTAGTGGTCCTGAGGGGAATAGCTTCTGGGTACCTGGTGGCATGATCCACTACCACCAGGATAAACCTGTGCCCAGAGGCTGTTTGGGGATCCATGGGACCAACAATGTCAATCCCTACCCTTTCAAAGGGCACCCCACCACAGGTAGTGGTATCAGGGGGCCTTTGTAGTGCCACCTGCTTTGCCACTGGCTTGGCAGGTTACACAGGAGCGACAAAACTCCTTACTGTCTTCAGACATGTGGGGCCAGTGAAAGTGAGGGACAATTCTGTCCCAAGTCTTGTTCTGGCCCAGGTGTCCTGCTAAGGGAATATCATGGGCTAGGGTCAATAGGAAGCCCCTGAACTTCAAAGGTATTACCAACCTCCTGGTAGCACCAGGCTTGGGGTCTCTACTCTCTGAGTACAGGAGTCCATCACGCCAATACACTGTATGGGGACCACTAGCTTTCCCAGCAGCCTCAGCAGCAGCTTGCTGTCTGAGGGGTTCAAGGGAGGGGCAGCTCTGCTGCTCCTGGCTCAGATCTGCCCTAGAAGGTCCCCCTGTCCCCAAGAACTCAACCTGGTCAGGTTCAAGTTCCTCTGGGACAGTTCCTTCTTCAGGGCTGAGATCATCCCACTCAAGGGACTGATCTTCCTCCTGAGCCAAGGGGGAAGGCACTGCCTTAACCCTACTACTCCTCCTCTTGGAAGGCCCTTGGTCCATTCTTCCAGAATCCAAGGCCTGTTCAGTGCTAGACATTTTGGCTTGTGACCTGGTCACAGCAAACACATCTGCAGGGATCCCCAGCATTTCTGCATGGGTCCTGAGCTCCACTTCTGCCCAAGCAGAAGTCTCTAAGTCATTGCCAAGCAAGCATTCGACTGGTAGGTTTGCACTTACCACAACCTTCTTAAGGCCAGTTACCCCTCCCCAGGAGAAGTTAACAACTGCCAGAGTATGGTCTGTTCTGACATTGCTAGCATTGGTCACTTGGTACATTTCACCAAGCATAACTTGCCCAGGTAGCACAAGGTCTTGTGTCACCATTGTGACACTTGCCCCTGTGTCCCTAAATGCCAAAGCCTCTCGTCCATTGATTAAAGGCTGTTGTCTGTACTTGCCCAGATTACTGGGACTCATAGAGGAGGGCACATCCATGCCTCCATCACAGACTAACACAGCCTGAGTCAGTTCTCTAACTAGGTCAGAGCCCAACTCAGTTCCCAGGGTGAACCCTACTAAACCCTTTGCTGGAGCACTTCCACCAACTGTACTAGGGGGAACAGGTGCCTTAGGGGCATTGGTGGGTGCTAGACTGGAGTCTTTGGACTTGGTGCAATCACTGGTCCAGTGGGTCTTTTGCTTACAGACCTTGCACCATGGTTTTCTTTGGCCTTTACCCTTGGTAGACTGGGAATCCCCACCAGAAGAAGATTTTTGGGGGCCTGATGAAGACTTTTGATCTTTACCCTTCTCCCCACCCTTGTCAGAGTTCTTAGCATCTTGCTTCTTGGTTTCCCCACCTTGGTTCTGTACCTTCTGCTTCACCCTGGTTCTGACTCATTTGTCTGCCTTCTTTCCCAATTCTTGGGGAGAGGTCAGATCAGAGTCAACCAGGTATTGATGCAACAGCTGATTTTGACAGTTATTAAGAATCTGCTCCCTCATTATCAGATTATACAATCCTGAGAAGTCACACACCTTACTGCCCATCAACCAGCCTTCCAGAGCCTTGGCAGAACAATCCACATAGTCTACCCAGTCTTGAGTCTGTGCTTTTGGGTGTCTCTGAACTTCAACCTGTACTGTTCAGTGGTTAGGCCAAACCCATCAATAAGAGCACTCTTCAAGACTTTGTAATTGTCAGCATCCTCCTCTCTAACAGTGAGGAGCTTATCTCTACCTTTGTCAGCAAAGGAGAGCCACAAGATTGCTGCCCACTGCTCCTGAGGGACCTTCTGTACTTTACAGGCCCTTTCTAAAGCAGTTATCCATTTGTGGATATCATCCCCACTCTGGTAGGGAGGGACAATCTTGCTCAGGTTCCTATGGTCATAGGACCTTTCCCTATCTCTAGGGACATGGCTGCCACCATGGGACTCTAGTCCCAACTTTCTTCTCTCTCTAAGGAGATCTAGGGATTCTCTATCTAAAGCCAATTGCTTCTTCCTGATCTCTAGTTGAGTTTCCTCATACTGGACCAGTCTCTTTCTTCTCTCATGAGAGGATTCCCTCCTGTGAGAAGAAACAGAGCTCCCTATGGAGGTGCCAGAGTGGTTAGACTCCTGAGAAGGAGACCTAGACTTTCTGAGCACACTCATAATCCTTCCTGGGGGACAAAGGTGTGGTTTTCTAGATCCTCATCTTCATCTTCCCCAGAAGGGATTGGGTTTTCCAGGTCAGGGTCATTGTCACCCTCCTGGTCAGTTTCAGAGGGGGCTGGGGGTAGTGGTACCCCTGGCCCCTTCCTCATCTGCTGGCCCACCCTCTGCTCCTACCCCTTCAGTCTCTGAGGACTTACTAAGATCATAAGCCACCAACAACTCCTTGAGGTGTTGGGTGGTGGGACTTTGGCCTGTCCTTAATTTCCTCACGTTACATAAAGCTCTCAATTCCAAGAATTGGAGTGTATCATACTTGGAGGGTGGAAGCTCAATGGCTTCCTGCAAGGAATCTTTGGATCCTGCTTTTAAAGACATTACTAGTGTGGTGTGGTGTATGCACTACCTACTCTAGTGTGGCCTACTAAACTCTCTTGAGTTGTAGAAAGGGTTGTGCTATCCCTTAACACACAACTCTAAGTTCAGTAGAACTTACTGTTATTCTAAGCTTAAATTATATGTACCTTAGGTACCTTTAGTGGTTTTCAGTTGATCAATTCAATTGAGATTATCTGGTAAAACAATAGCAAGCTGGAATCCCACACGCTGCCACCAATGTGAGAAGTTGGCCTGGCATATGCTGTCCACTAATTATAGTGGGCACCTTGCACCAGTCCAAATCGACTCTTATGGTAGATAGGTTAAAGACAACCTTATTGAAAGCTATCCTAGTGGTAGCTATGGAGAGCAGCCTTCAGGCTAAGTCTTGAAGGAATGTAAAGCAGCTTGTTTTACCAGTCTATAATCTCTTGAGTGACCAAATGAAAGAGCACCACACCAGGTATATATTCAAAATATATGTATTTATTACTAAACACACCCTCTAGTCTCTTTATGAGGCTAGAGTTCAAGTACATAGGTTATAAGATCTTAAATCACAGTAATAGCACAAATACACGTTTGGGCCCTAGGGGCGTACCAAACCATATACCAATAAAGTGGTATGCGAACCACGACTGAACTAGACACTAGGCCTAGAGCCTCTAGAAGTGCTTGGACCACAAGGAACCACCCAAGGTAGTGACACAGGGGACCCACGGGAGACGCGTGCAGTGTAAATACACAACCGCGATACGCCGTTAACTTCTATGGAGAAAGTCGGGATCGGGAAAATAGAGGAAAGGGACACTTAAAAGAGGACTAGGACAAAACCGCTTTGAGATCTAGGACTTTGAAGAGTCTCTACCCACGGGAGCACCGGAGTACTCGTGTTACCTCACCCAGGGAAGCCGGGTGCATAGGTGCCTTTCGGGGTCGGGTTTCGTCGTCGCTTCGTATGGCGATCTGCTGCAAAGTGCTGCTGGCGACCAGGAGAAAAGTGTCCGGGTGGATCCAAGAGTGGATCGGAGTTCTGAAGAACCTGAAAGCAGAGGGGACAGAGTCTGGGTCACTAGCCAGTGACCAGGAAGGCGATGGACAGATGCCCACCGATGTCGAGTGCTTCAGGTGCGGTGACGGTCGTCTTGACTCTTCAGCCACGAGGTCCGGGAGGCGTTGTCGGCGACCAGGAGCAGGATTCGGGCTGGTGCTCGATGTCTGTCGAGTGCTGAGGTGTCGGCGACCGGATTGGACCCAACAAGCCTTGGCAACGGCAAGTCTCGTGTAAGATGTAGATCGTCGATGATGCAGACCAGCAAGGTCTGGGGAACTCACCCAGAGAGGGTAAGTGAGGGCAGGCCTGGAGCAACCAGGATGCCAAGTAAAGAAAAGATTGGCCTTCGTTAAGGGCTACTAGCCAACGGGCTAGCGACCGCAAAGGAGCCTCGTGACGCCGCACGTGGAGCTGGCTTACAGGACACTCGTGGAGTGGGGGCCAGTGATCTTCGGTGCAGGTGGTGCTGGAGGCTAGGGCTACTCGAAGCCCAAAGCACGACTTCTTGGGAGACCCAGAAGATGGTGCACTTGCAAGTGTGCTCGGTGTCCAGGGGTCACGGTCTCAAGTCACCCACGATAGCCACAGGCCTCAGCTTTGCTGGGGACTCAGGGTAGCCTCGGGAAGTCTGAGAATCCACCTCTGGTGATGCGCTGACTTCGGCGTCCGACGGGAGCTTCAGTAATGCGAACCAGACAGATGCTTCTTTGGTGCCTGCCAAGCAGGGGAGTCACTCCTTGACCCCAAGGGAGATTCTTCAGTCCTCTAATCTTGTCGTAGAGCGTCGAAGGTCCAGGATTCAGTTTCAGAGTTTCGTCCAGGTATAATCTAAAGTCCTAAGGACTGGGTTCCTACCTTTATTCTAAAAATAGGGGATGGACTACTCTGTGGCCCCAACTATGGGTGGGTCAGGGCAGAGGGGTGGCTACACCCCTTTCCCTTTGTCCAGTTCGCGCCAAAGCAGGGGCTGCGTGCCCCTGATCCGGTTTGAACTGGGGTATGCACAGGGACACCAAATGTGCCCCCAGTGCAGGACTTCAAAGCACCCGAAAGTGCTCCCGCCCAGCCCCAATACACATTGTCCTGTCTGGGGAGGTTGTCCAGGCCTCCCCTGCCGGAGTTTCGTCCAGCAGCAGGAGGCCAGACTCGTGTCTGTGGCAGCAGCATCCATTTTGTGATGCCAGGGCTCTGGAAAGAAGTTACCGGACTCGTCAGAGTTAACATGCCTTTCCCTCTAGAAGGGTGGAATGCTACCCCCGCCGCCAGGATTGGCGGGGGGTAGTATTCCAAGATGTTTGACACCAAACACGACATGTTTAGGTGCAGCCATTCCAAAGTTAGCATTTTACCGCGAGGATATAATGCGCTTAAGAGTATATGGTCAGGCTGCACTACAAACAGCATCAGAGATGGTCTCCGAACGCTGCTGAGGGGCCCTGCTCATGCAGGGGCACCCTCTCACATAGGAACCATGCACTCTGCCTTTAGGATTGATAAGGCCTGCCTTAGGAGTGACTTATAGGTTTATATGTGTGTATGCTTTTAGTGATATAGGTAACCTATACCACAGAAAGGGGTGCATGCACCACCTTACCCAGGCTGCAGTAGCAGACCTGTGGTGTCAGTTTGGATGGCCTTCCAGGGGTGGCATAATATATGCTGCAGCCCCTGGCAGGCCTCTGAGGTACCTATGCCCTTGGTACATAGTATACCATATACTAGGGACTTATAAGGGCACTCCAGATCCCAATCAGTGATGTGCCTAAGGCACATGGAGACCCTTTTAAAGAGGAAACAGCTAGGCTGGGGTTCTGAATAGCAGGGCCCCAGCCAGACTAATGTCGAAAACCAGTGAAGCATCAGCAAAAAGTGGGGGTACCCTTGTGAAGCAGATCCTACTCTCCTACACTCACTTCCATCCTTGGGGCTGGCAAGGGGTTCCCTACTTCCACCTGAGGGTTCTCTGTCCTCTGTGGATTCTCTGAGTGGGGAAGAACAACCCCAGGTGTTAGGGCTACCAACTTCCACTCTCTTTTCCACCAGTCCAGCGGTGGTATTCCCCTGTCGGTCAATCTGAAGATTGAAAAGGTAAGCCCAGTGGTGTCACAATAGTCACTGCAGCCCCTGAAGTGATGGGGGCCCCCAAGCTCCAGGGAGCCCCATACGCCACTGTGCATGGGTGGCAGCCCCCTGGCCTAGGAGCTCCTACTGGATCTGGAGTGTGGAGGCCCCCTCCATGTACTTTGCAGAGGGGTGCCCTCAAGTTTCGTTATGCCACTGAGTAAGCTGAGTAGCATTGATAACAGTTGAGAGGAAAGAACCAAGGAACTGTTGATGACTGGATTAGAGTAAAGAAAGGAAGAATGCTTAACAAAGGACTATCTGAATTCTCTCAACATTTGAACTGGTCATGGCTGATAGAATACCTTATTTTTGAGTGAATGAATGATGTGAAGTCAAAGGAAGATCATGAAGATAACTGAGTGTTTGCTAAACAATTCGAAGAAGCAATTATCTAAGCCCCGGGAGGTGAGACGTAGCAGTAGCTAGAGGGTTAAAAAAGCAAGAATGAACAAAAAAACATATTCTCTGAAGGATTATGAAGTGCTGCCTGCTATATCATTTTTAGAGGCGGGTGCAAAATTCTGCTCCACTGGCAGAGTTCGGGGAGTTTTGTCTACTCCTCCCGAAGGGAGTATCGGGGAGTTCTGACAAAACTCTGCCACATGGCACTGCTCACCAACATTAAGTAGGCAAGCAAGAATTTGCTTCCCCTAGCATGAATTTCCACTGCTAGAACGCCTCCCAGTGACATTTTCTCAACACAGGTGGTAAAGGTTGCGACCGTTCGTGCTGAGAAATCTGCTGCTCGAGTAGAAAATCTACATGAGGGGCAAAAAGAAGCAGCACCCTCTGGCATGCTGCGTGGTGCAGTTTGCGCTGATTTGACATCGTGGAACAAGCTCCCGGCATTAAATATCAGCGTGAGCAGAGCGACGTGCCTAAAACCACCCGTTCGCGGAACACCACGAAATCTTGCAGTTTTTACTTAACTCTGTGGAATTCCACAGAGTGAATCTCTCTGAGCTCCGCCCACTCCTATTCATTTTGTCTTTGTCCTAAGATAGATGTTGTATGTAAACGTTTATAGGCTGTCTATAGGTTTATTCAACATTTTGTTGACTTTTCCAAATATGTGCACATTATGTAGTTTGGCTAACATTCCATTCATTCCATGTAATCTTCTGGGAATGGAGAATTGTAGCATCTGGCTGGAGCAAACGTGCAGTGAAGAATGTCCTACCCGTGAACTCTCTATATATTTTGCATTTGTTTAAGTGGTGTTAGGGTTCCGTTCTTGCTAGTTAGCTAGTGGTTCCTATCATGAACAGATGTTCTTCATGAAACCCACCTTCATACCATACTCTGCTGTTCACTCTCCTGCTATGTTTCGGGAAGCTCTCAGCTAAACGCTGTGTATAGCAGTCAGTCATGACAGGACTAACTATCACACCAGATATTTTCCTGTGATTTTAATTTGGGATTGTTTTTAAGCAACACACATAAATGATGGAACCAAGGTGATATAGCAGTCACTTGTAGCACCAAATTTAGGGTAGAGTCAAATCTATCTATGGGACATGCTCACAGTCCTAAAAGTGTCAGAGATAGATGCCAAGAAGATGTATTCTAAATTATGCATCCAATTCATCTAGATTGACCCTTTAGACATATTGAAAAGGATCTCGTGCTATCTACATACATGTAAAATATAATTGATGCAGTTGTCAAAGTCTAAACATAAAGTCTTAAAGAAGATGGGGACATTGAAGTCAAAGGGTAATAGCCACTGTTAGACCTGGCACCATTGGCGTGGGTCTCCCTTCCATTTTTTGCTGTTGCCTCCTGTATTTTTGCTATGTTTTGCTGGTCTAGAAGCTTTGGGAACTTTGCCACTGCTATTCAGTGCCAAAGTGCAAGTGCTCCCTACTGTAAATTGTTGTCATGGATTAGTGATTCCATGATTGGCTTATTTGATTTACTTGTCAGACCCTAGTACAATGCACCATGAGTGCCAAGGGCCTGTAAATCAAATCCTGCTGGTGGGCTTGCAGCACTGATTGTTCTACCCACAGAAGCAGCTTGTAAACTATGGCTCAGGCCTACCATTGCAGAGCCTGTGTGCAGTCTGGGACTGCCATGTCGACTAGGCAAGTGCACCCACTTGCCAGTCCCTAAACCTTCCTTTTTCTACATGTTAGTCACCCCTAAGGTAGGCCCAAGGTACCCCTATGGGCAGGGTGCATTGTATGTGAAAGGTAGGACATGCCCAGATGTGTGTGGCATGTCCTGTTAGTGAATTACAGCCAATTTCGTTTTTCACTATTGCAAGGCTATCTGTTCCTATAGGCCAGAATGGGCAGTTTGATTATAACATCTTATAATCCTAACTGACCCTAGGAACAAGATAGGAAAATCAAGTTTAGTATAGAGAGTAGGGGGAGGAGATTTCCTTTCAGCTACCTGGGCCAGGTCTGCTTTCAACAATGCTGTCTCCACCTCCTGCCAGGAAGCTGCACCAAGGAGGACAGAACTGGTTTTGGCTGGGCACAGACACTCTCTGCCTTCAGAGGACAAAGGATTTTGCAGTATAAATATTGGGGCCCAGACTCCAGAACTTTATATCACTTCTGGGAATCAAGACAAACCCTTTGCCAAGGAAAGAAACCAAGGAAGCTGAAGGAGGAGACTGCCCCTGTGCTGTTTGCTGTTTGGGGTTGGCCTGCAGTGGTTACTCATTGCCAAGGAAAGGAGAAAAGGAACTTTGTGTGTACTTTTACTATCTTGTAGAAGATCTCCAAGGGCTTGAAGTTGAGTTTGCCTCCTGTTCTGAAGTCTCAGGGACACAAAGACTTCACCACCAGCTCCCCCTGAATTCCCTTGCTGGGAGTTCCTCCTGCAGAGAGGTGCCTGCTGTTGTTTTGGGCCCTCTGGAGACTGCGTGTCGCTGGGAGCTGGAAGTGCAACGCAACGAGGAAGAAACGTGTCGCCGCCGCAGCAGTTGCCGTCGCATCGCTGAAGAAGCGTCTCACCACCGCAGCTGTTCACCATCGCATCGCCGAGGAAGCGTGTCGCATCACCGGAGAAGCGTGCCGCCGCCGCAGAGGTTGCTGTCGCATCACCGGAGAAGTGTGTCGCAGGGCCTGTCGCGGCTCCAAAGTGCATCAATTTTGCCACACAGCCGTCGGGCGTGCACGCATCGCATCCACTTTGTTTGCATCGCATCAAAGATGCCATTTTATTGCATTGCACCGGATCGTCGCATCGAGACGACATTTTGTCGCATCGCACCGGATCACAGTAAGAAACAGACGCTTCGCCTCCTCTCCGGTAAGGAACAGACGCATCGCCTCCCCTGCGCTGCAGTAAGGAACAGGTGCGCCGCCTCCCCCGAAGCAAGGAACTGACGCATCGCCTTCTCTGCGACCCTTTTGTTTGTTTTACGTGACGCATACAAGGTACTTTGAGAGTAAAGTGTTGCATTTACCATCTACATTGAACTAAGCTATTTCTACCATCTGAAAGTCATATTTTTATTACTGTATTGTGGATTTTTGTCGTTTGGTCTTGTGTTAAATCTAGAGAAAGATTACTTATTTTTCTAAACTGGTGTGGTGTCCATTTGTAGTGTTTTCACCGTATTACTGTATGTGTTCACAAATGCTTTACACTGCCTCTGAGATAAGCCTACCTGCTTGTGCCAAGCTACCAAGGGGGTGAGCAGGGGTTATTTTAGAAGTGTAGCCCCATTACCCTGACTAGAAGCAAGGGCCCCTACTTGGTCAAAGGTACCTACCTCTGCCAACTATAGACTCCCATTTCTAACATTGGTGGTCAGCGGTGAGGATTTGGACTTGCATTTGTGACTCATATACAGTGATTGGTGTACACTACTAGTGAGTGCAGACCATAACGCGACCACATACATTTTGGTAGAATTTTTTCCTTGGGACTTCTATTTTTGCTAAAAACTGCCAGTCCTTGTTACCATGAGCAAAGCAGCATCCAACGCATCTATGGATCTACAATTTGAAGAAGATAGGGTTGATACCTACACTGTGCCACAGCTTAAATCCTTCTGTAAAAGATTTAAAATCCTTGTGAAAGGCATCACCAAGAAGGTAGAGTTTCAAAAGGTGCTGAGGGCCTGGTTGGAATCTAGAAATGCTCCTGAGCATCCTGAAGAGCCTAGGGATTGGGCAGAGAATACAGATGGGCAGCTGGATGGGCCATTGGGCCTGACCGGGGAGAAAGTACCTTTCAGGGAAGGCAGCAGTGTTTCTTCAAAGGGCCTGTCCCCAGAAGAGCTGGAGGACTGGGAGAAGGATAGAATGCATAGGATGGAGCTAGCTAAGCTCAAACTGGGTGGTCAGATGGAATTAGAAAGCAATAAGTTAGCCTTGGAAGAAAAGAGAATGCATTTGGAGCATGAGGATGTTGAGGGAGTTGGAGTTGAAAGCCAAGAGTTTAGAAATTACTCCCTCTGGTGGCAGAACACCATCCGTGCCTGTAGAAACAAGAGTATTCATCCCCAAAGATGTGATTAAGGAGTTCCACAAGCATGAAGATATTGGGCAATGGTTTAAGGCCTATGAAGTAGCTATGACCTCCCACCGGGTCCCTGAGAAGGATTGGGGAGCGGGGTTGTAGGGGTGGTTTCTCAGTGATGGGCGGGACACCTTGTTAGACTTGCCCTCTGAGGACCAGAATTCCAAAGTCCACATGAAGGAAGCTTTAATGACCAGGTATGGGTTGACCCAAGAGCTTTATAGACAAAGGTTTAGAAATTGTAAGAAACTGGAGTCAAGTACTTGGGTGGAATATGTGTCTTTTTTTTGCAGAGCATTGAATGGTTGGGTAAAGGGTAGCAAAGTGAATGATTTTGAGGCGCTCTATGACTTGATTGCATGAGAGCACTTGTCTAGTAATTGTTTTCTAGAGCTACGCCAGCACCTGATTGATAGTAAGCTGACTATCCCTAGGAAGCTTGCTGAGGAGGCGGACCGCTGGGTTAGTACCCGGGTTCACAAGGGTCATGTGGGAGACTTTGCCAAAGGTGGGCAGAGTCCCCAGCAGAAGAGTGGGGGGGACAAGGGTAAACAGAGGGAGTTCCAGAAAGGGCCCCAAAGTAATCCCCAAGGAAACCAAGGGAAGGGTTCCCAGCCTCCCCCTGAGAAGAAGTCTTGGGCCCCGACAGATAGGCCTGTTCAGAAGGGTCCCAAAAGATGTTTTAGTTGTGGTCAGGTAGGCCAATTCTACTGGGAGCCTCAGTGCCCCAACAAAGGTAAAACAGCACCCACTGGTGCACCGCCCCTGCAGATGGCTAGTGTAGCCCTGGGAGAGGAGATGGGTGCCCAAGGTGGGTGGGGTCCCGCAGAGATGTCCCTAGTCTCTTTAGGAGGCAGTGAGATGGTCCCCAGGACCCAGCTGCCTGATAACACTAAGAAATACAGGCAGTGGGTGACCATCATTGGCCAAAGGGTGGAGGCTCTGAGAGACACCGGAGCCAGTGTGACAGCTGTCAGTTGTCGGCTGGTGTCTGAAGAGCAGGTGATCCCCCATGCATTTTACCCTGTAGTTGCTGCTGACAACTCAGAGAGCCACTGCAAGGTGGCCCTGGTTCCCTTTGAGTGGGGGGGGTCTCACGTACCTTTAAAGTAGCTCTGAGGCCAGCCATGCCTGTTGACTGTCTGCTAGGCAATGATTTGGAAAGCTCCCCTTCGGCTAAGGTGGAGCGAAGAGCGGGCGTGTGTGACCACTCGGTCCATGGCAGCCAGTAAGGGTATTCAAGAGGACCTGGAGCCTGAAAGAGTGGCCCAGGTGCCTGCCTTAAAGAGAAGAGGTAGGGGGCACGGGAAACCAGCCCCCAACGTTCCCACGGTCCAGGAGGAGGCAGACTTTGAGAGGGATGCCCTGGAACCTACAGGGGAGCAAGTAGCTGAACTGGGGGACCTGCCTGAGCTGACCCATTGGCAGCAGGAAGGAGGACCCTCCAGGGAAGAGTTCTGCAAGGAGCAGAAGAAGTGCCCTTCTCTTGTGGGTTTGCGGCAACAGGCCACAAACCAGGAAGCAGGTGATCAGTCTGGATCACATTGGATCTACCGGGAGAATGGTCTCCTGTATAGCGAGCGTAAGGTTGCTGAGCCTGGGTCAGCCCATGTGCTGGTGGTACCCCAGCACTTCAGAGCCTTCCTACTGGGTCTGGCTCATGATGTACCGTTAGCAGGACATTTGGGGCAAGACAAGACCTTTGAAAGGCTTGTCACCCACTTTTATTGGCCTCAAATGCGCTAGAGTTCAGATACTCATTGCAGGACCTGTCAGACTTGCCAGGCAAGTGGTAAGAGTGGAAGGAAGCACAAGGCTCCTCTCCAACCTTTCCCTGTGGTCAGCATCCCCTTTGAAAGGGTGGGCATTGACATTGTGGGGCCTCTGGATCCCAAGACAGCCATGGGCAACAGGTTCATCCTGTTCTTGGTGGACCATGCCCCCCGATACCCGGAAGCCATCCCTCTCCGGACTGTGACAGCCCCCGTGGTGGGACGTGCGTTGATGGGGATTTTCTCCTATGTGGGGTTCCTCAGAGAGGTGGTGTCAGACCGTGGTACCAACTTCATATCCAAGTATATGAAGTCCCTGTGGCAGGAGTGCGGTATAGCCTACAAGTTCACCACTCCTTACCACCCCCAAGGTAATGGGCTGGTTGAGAAATTCAACCGGACCCTAAAAGGCATGATTATGGGTCTTGAGGAACCTATGAGGCGTAAGTTGGACGTCCTCTTGCCATGCCTTCTGTTTGCTTACAGAGAGGTGCCACAGAAGTACTTAGAGTTCAGCCCCTTTGAACTGCTGTATGGTCACCCTGTAAGAGGACCTCTGAGTTTGGTAAAGGAAGGCTGGGAGAAAGATCCCCGTAAACCTCCCCAGGATGCATATAGCTACATGCTGGCCTTCAGAAACCAAACTAGGCGTTTCAGACAACTCGCTCAGGCGAATCTGGAAGCCAGCCAGGAGGAGATGAAATGGTGGTATGATCAGAATGCCACTCTGATCGAGTTTCAGCCTGGTCAGAAAGTGTGGGTCATGGCCCCCGTGGAGCCTTGTGCGCTCCAGGATAAGTGGACCGGACCATTTGAGGTGGTGGAGCGCAAGAGTGATGTCACCTACTTGGTGGACTTGCGGTCTCCTATGAACCCTTTGCGGGACCTGCATGTAAACCGCCTGAAGCCCCACTTGGAGAGGTCTGAAGTGGGCATGCTCCTAGCGACAGATGATGGAATGGAGAAGGAGACTGAGCCTCTTCCTGACCTCCTGTCTGCAAAAGAGCAAGATGGGTCAGTGGATGGTTTAAACCTCTCTTCCACACTGACCCCTGAGCAGCAAGATGACTGTCGCCAACTGTTGGGACAGTTTCCTGATCTGTTCTCCCTGACTCCCAGTGTCACTGGTTGGTGCGTCAATGATGTGGACACTGGGGACAGTCCTCCTGTAAAGCACAAAACTTACAGAGTGACTGACAGGGTGAGAGCTTGCATCAAGGAGGAGGTCTCCAAGATGTTTGCATTAGGGGTGATTGAGTCCTCTAACAGCCCTTGGGCCAGCCCAGTGGTCTTGGTCCCAAAGGCTGCCGTGCCTGGTGCCACACCCGAACTCTGGTTCTGTGTGGACTACCGAGGACTCAATTCAGTCACCAGGACTGACGCGCACCCCATCCCCAGAGCTGATGAGCTCATTGATCGGTTAGGGGCTACCCGGTACCTCAGTACATTTGACTTGACGTCTGGGTACTGGCAGATCGCCTTAACTGATGGGGCAAAAGAGAGATCAGCATTCTCCACACCAGATGGGCACTACCAATTCCGGGTTATGCCCTTTGGGATGAAGAATGCCCCTGCCACCTTTCAGAGGTTGGTCAACCAGGTGTTGGCTGGACTGGAAGATTTCAGTGCCGTCTACCTGGATGACATTGCAGTGTTCAACGCCAGTTGGGAAGAACATCTGCGCCACCTCTGGGAAGTGTTGATGGCACTGCGGAGGGCAGGCCTCATGATCAAGGCGAGTAAGTGCCAGATCAGGCAGGGTTCCGTGGTGTACTTGGGACACCAGGTTGGGAGTGGCCAGGTGGTGCCCCTACAGCCCAAGATTGATACCATCCTGGCTTGGGAACCCCCCAAGACCCAGACAGGTGAGAGCCTTTTTAGGACTCACAGGGTACTACAGGAGGTTTGTCAAGGGGTATGGCAGCATTGTTGCGCCCTTGACAGAGCTGACTTCCAGGAAGCAGCCCAAGAAAGTGAACTGGACTGATGCCTGTCAGAAAGCTTTTGATGCCCTGAAGACTGTTATGTGCACGGCGCTCATGCTTCAGGCGCCCAACTTCTCTAAAGAATTCATTGTGCAGACAGATGCTTCAGAGCATGGTGTGGGGGCTGTACTTTCACAGATAAATGAGGAGGGCCTAACCAACCTGTAGCCTTCATCAGTAGGAGGTTACTTCCACAGGAGCAGAGGTGGAGGGCAATTGAGCGTGAGGCATTTGCTGTGGTCTGGGCACTGAAGAAGTTGAGACCATACTTGTTTGGGACTCACTTCCGGGTTCAGACAGACCGCAGGCCCCTCAGATGGTTGATGCAGATGAGGGGTGAGAATCCAAAGCTGTTGAGGTGGTCCATTTCCCTACAGGGGATGGACTTCACGGTGGAACACCGCCCTGGTACAGAACACGCCAATGTTGATGGTCTGTCCTGATTTTTCCGCCTTAGTGAAGAGAACTCCACAGAGGGTGGGTAGTTCTCCCCACATTTCAGCTGGAGGGGACACGTGTTAGACCTGGCACCAATGGCGTGGGTCTCCCTTCCATTTTTTGCTGTTTCCTCCTGTATTTTTGCTATGTTTTGCTGGTCTAGATGCTTTGGGCACTGTGCCACTGCTATTCAGTGCCAAAGTGCAAGTGCTCCCTATTGTAAATTGTTGTAATGGATTAGTGACTCCATGATTGGCTTATTTGATTTACTTGTCAGACCCTAGTACAGTGCACCATGAGTGCCCAGGGCCTGTAAATCAAATGCTGATGGTGGGCTTGCAGCACTGATTGTGCCACCCACAGAAGCAGCTTGTAAACTACGGCTCAGGCCTGTCATTGCAGAGCCTGTGTGCAGTCTGGGACTGCCATGTCGACTTGGCAAGTGCACCCACTTGCCAGTCCCTAAACCTTCCCTTTTCTACATGTTAGTCACCCCTAAGGTAGGCCCAAGGTACCACTATGGGCAGGGTGCATTGTATGTGAAAGGTAGGACATGCCCTGATGTGTGTGGCATGTCCTGATAGTGAATTACAGCCAATTTCGTGTTTCACTATTGCAAGGCTATCTGTTCCCATAGGCCAGAATGGGCAGTTTGATTGTAACATCTTATAATCCTAACTGACCCTAGGAACAAGGTAGGAAAATAAAGTTTAGTATGCATGAACTCAGAATGTTAAAATACATCTTTTAGTGTGGGTGATTTTTACATTCTGTGTTTGAAAATACCACTTTTAGAAAGTAGGTATTTTCTTGCCTAACCATCCAGTATGCCTCTGCTAGGTTTGTGTATTCCATGTCTGGTTTGTGAGTGACAGGGGGCTGGAGAGGGCTGTGGCTCCAGCAGTCTGATGGGTCAGGGCTGGGCTGAATAGGACCTGCATTGAATAGAGTGTAGGGGGAGGAGATTTCCTTTCACTTGCCTGAGCCTTCATAGAATAGAGAGTAGGGGGAGGAGATTTCCTTTCAGCTACCTGGGCCAGGTCTGCTTTCAACAATGCTGTCTCCACCTCCTGCCAGGAAGCTGCACCAGGGAGGACAGAACTGGTTTTGGCTGGGCACAGACTCTCTCTGCCTTCAGAGAACAAAGGATTTTGCAGTATAAATATTGGGGCCGAGACCCCAGAACTTTAGATCACTTCTGAGAATCAAGACGAACCCTTTGCCAAGGAAAGAAACCAAGGAAGCTGAAGATGGAGACTGTGCTGTTTGCTGTTGGCCTGCAGTGGTTACTCATTGACAATGAAAGGAGAAAAGGAACTTTGTGTGTACTTTTACTATCTTGAGGAAGATCTCCAAGGGCTTGAAGTTGAGCTTGCCTCCTGTTCTGAAGTCTCAGGGACACAAAGACTTCACCACCAGCTTCCCCTGAATTCCCTTGCTGGGAGTTCTACCTGCAGAGAGGGGCCTGCTTTTTGTTTTGGGCCCTCTGGAGACTGCGTGTCGCTGGGAGCTGGAAGCGCGACGCAACGAGGAAGAAGCGTGTCGCCGCCGCAGCAGTTGCCGTCGCTTCGCCGAATAAGCGTGTCGCTGCCGCAGGTGTTCGCCATCGCATCGACGAGGAAGCGTGTCGCATCACCGGAGAAACGTCCTGCCGCCGCAGAGGTTGCCGTCGCATCACCGGAGAAGCATGTCGCAGGACCTGTCGCGGCTCCAAAGTTCATCGATTTCGCCGCACGGCCGTCGGGCATGCACGCATCGCATCCACGTTGTCGCATCGCATCAAAGATGCCATTTTGTCGCATCGCACCGGATCGTCGCATCGCATCGAGGCGCCATTTTGTCGCATCGCACCGGATCACAGTAACAAACAGACGCTTTGCCTCCTCTCCGGTAAGGAACCGACGCATCGCCTCCCCTACGCTGCAGTAAGGAACAGGTGCACCGCCTCCCCCGAAGCAAGGAACTGACTCATCGCATACCCTGCGACCCTTTTGTTTGTTTTGCGTGATGCATCCAGGGTACTTTGAGAGTAAAGTGTCGCATTTACCATCTACATTGAACTAAGCTATAGTCATATTTTTATTACTGTATTGTGGATTTTTGTCGTTTGGTCTTGTGTTAAATCTAAATAAAGATTACTTACTTTTCTAAACTAGTGTGGTGTCCATTTGTAGTGTTTCCACCGTATTACTGTATGTGTTCATAAATGCTTTACACACTGCCTCTGAGATAAGCCTTAGTCAGAAAGAACCCCCTTTGGGTAAATACACACACATAAAACCACACTTATGATAAACACCTCATGTCACCAATGTATCAACCACAAACAGGGGAATAGAAAAATCAAATGGCAAATTCAAATAAAAATGATACACATTTTAATAAGCAAACATATCAGTGTACAATGTTTACTAATAATAAAAAATTACATTGAACAGTCATCATAAAACAGTTTTTTTGTAAAAACAGACCAAAAAGAGATCCAATACAATTGATACAGTTAAAAAGCATACATACCAATAACATCAATACATATAAAAGTTGGGAGAACAAACAGGAAGATAATTCCTATACACAGAAGGATCTACCAAATATCACATAGATCAATTTGTCATTAGAAGAAATAGTCAATCATAACAGTTGTCTACATAGATTAATAGTAGGCCTTCAAAATAGCATCGACGCGTTTCGGTGGGCACTTTATTCTGACCATCACCTTCTTCAGGAAAGGACAATAACTCCCAGACGTACAAAATAATTCTGTAACAGATACAAAAATTATATACTAATAAAATACAATAATTTAAACCACTAGAAGTTCTAACCCCCTGTTAAGGCTACATAAAAACACTACTAGCGACATTGAGGTTACCATATTCATACCACAACAACATTCATATCAGTATTTATCAAATCATGATGCTTAATAGTCACCTCGAGATAAAAAGGTAAATACCTTAATATTGTTCAAGAACTAGACAGAATCTGCCTCAATAAAAACCCAAAAAGAGACAAGCGAATTCCTCTTTTTCTTACGCCTACACGTATCTGTAATACAATTTCCAAAAATATTTTATCAAACTCAAAAAAAAAAATTTTAATTATTACTAGGATGTCACACTTATAATACCATCAAAGTGGCATCTATCACCGATTACCTTGGATATATCAGCACGAATACCAAAGCATGACTCACTTCGAGTATCCACATATATTAAAACCCGGTCCAGGTCAATGTAAAGATAGATGGCCAATACCTATTAACAGAAAAGTAAACATCACTTTTCATATCCAAATGGATTTTAACTTTCATTCCTCATAAAGCTATGGTAATCAGTTTACCTCAGATAGTATGGCCCAAATAAAAGAAATAGATGGCTCGTATCTTCACTAAAATCAAAGATTCCTAGTAAAGAAAAGAGAAAAAGAAAAATCAATACTGAAACATTACATAAGCCTAGCCTGCTGCTTAGCCAACAAGTATAGTATTTGAATAGAATTACCTATAAGGACTAAAAAAGTCTCATTTGTGATGTTCACATCCACTAGTGCAATCCCATCAAAATTGGCAGTCCACTTCCAATTTCTAAAAGAAGCCAATCATGACAGTTTGAGTACTGGATAATGAGGCATAAAATGGTTACACAAAAGTGTTACACAAAATAATCACAAAAGTACTATATTTCTGTAAACATCAATATTCCTGGATATAAAATATGACTCACATCTATCCTATCAGAAACGAGCAAGGACTAACTATCGCCAATATTTACAAATGCGCTAAGGATGAAGAGATAAAACACCATCCTGCCACTAACGTGGCAGAAAAGATTCCATCGTCAAAGTACAAATGCGCTAAAGCTGGAGGGAATAAACAAGCATCCCGCTAATAATATAGCAGAAAATGATCCCATCATCAGGCGAAAAAGGCCTATGTTACAGCAGCCCGTAAAAAAAGATAGATAGAGAGGCCTACGATTTACCTGTGTTTTATCGAGCAGCATACGGGGTATCCACCTCCGTCTGTATTCAGACTCGGTTTGCTAAAGTGGGCTCTTTATAAACCCTTTCACTACGTCGTCACACACCTCAAAAATTAACCAGTCTCAGCTGTCTACATCACATGACCAGCAACTACAAAGCCGCCGCCATCTTATAATAGATAATAGAACACGGAAACGCAATAACACTCCCTATGTTAGTCTACCGATAAGGACCACTCCCCTCAATACTCAGTAAAATAACATAACAATTCCTATTAGGAAAGTAGTATAAACTTCCTCTGTAACACACTCACCATATACAAAACGGCCGAAATCCTGTACTGGAAAGTGTCAAAGGACAACTAAATCACAGTCCATAAGGACTCCTAACAGTGTTAACTCATATATTTCTACTGTCGTGTTTCGTTAAATAAACGAGACACCGACCCTCTTCTATAGATTAAAATTAAATTCGAAGGTTCCTAAATAGAGAGGTTCCCAAGATAAAAATTAGAGAATTGCTCCACCTAGTGGTCAGTTCTAACACCATAAAAACAGCATTTACCAATACTAGTAATGTCAGCTAGCTCAATGATAATATTATAATCGGTATATTATTCTTAAGGATATTAAAAAGAGAACTACTGACTGTAATGTAATCTGCATATTATTACTAGATGTATGTGCATATACACATATATCTATGCACATACATGTGTAAAGAGATCACAGAAAAAGGGGGGAGTGGCTAGCTTAACCCCAAGCTAAGATTCGCTCAAATATTAATTGGAGTTACATCAAAATTATACTCATAATCCACTCAGGTAGCCCCTATTAGTCGATCCCATTCTTCCCGGGAATTAAGGCCATCACGGACAGTATTGAGGTATGAAATATACCATTGTTCACGTGCTTTACGTTTGAGCACAATATTGCCACCTCTCTTACCCATGATTATCTTTTCCAGAATAAAACAGGAAAAATCATTTTCTCCATGGCCCGACTCTAAAAAATGTGCAACTAAAGGGGCATTAATCTTTTTCGTCTTTATAGCTGACCTATGTTCCTGCAATCTAACTCGTAATTCTCTGCCAGTCTCTCCTACGTAGCCCTTGCCACATGGGCAACGTAGGAAGTAAATCACGTTCTTACTTCTACAATTGTTGAGTGTTCTAGATTTAATACAACACCCATTATGGTTAATCTCTTTTGTTTGTATACATTGAATGCACACATTGCAAGTGCCGCACTTAACATTACCAATTGCAGGCAACTCTGTAATAGTTCTTTGAGAATTCCGGGGTCCATCACGATAAGTATGTACCAGCATATCTCTAAGATTTTTATTCTTCTTGAAGGCAAACAGGGTTTTTTAAATTTTTGTTCCTCTTCATGATTTAATATATGCCAATTTTTATTGACAACATTTTTAATCTGATTGCTTAAATTAGAGAACTTGCTCACAAACACTACCTTATCTAACGTTTCCTTTTTTGCACAGACTTATTCAGCATAGCATCTCTATCAAAAAACCTGGCTCGTTTAAAAGAGTGTGAAATCAATTTTTAGGGTACCCTCTATCTCTAAACTTACGTTTAAGTATTTCTGCATGTTTGTAAAAATCATTTAACTCTGAACAATTTCTCCTCAACCGAAGAAATTGACTAAAAGGAATGTTTTCTCTCTGTTTTCTCTCTGTGACCTCTGAGATAAGCCTACCTGCTCGTGCCAAGCTACCAAGGGGGTGAGCAGGGGTTATTTTAGGAGTGTAGCCCCCTTACCCTGACTAGAAGCAAGGGCCCCTACTTGGTCAAAGGTACCTACCTCTGCCAACTAGAGACCTCCATTTCTAACAGCCACAAATAATAAGTTAACATAACATAACATGTGTATTTGTAAAGCGCACGTTCACCACTACGGGTATCTTGGCGCTGAATAACAGATGTTTGTTGTTACCCAACTCAAGTTAGAAGGTTGATAAAATAAAATAATGAACACTACCTGTTATTATCAACATAAGCAAGAACAGACCAATGGAATGGCCAAGACCATTAGTTTAAAACCTTCAAAGAATGAATTAATGAGTCATGGTCGAATAAAGCAAACATGTTGTTAGGGAATGCCCTGCCCATGCTTTGACAAGGAAAAAAGATGTAACTGGCATGTTTGTTGTACATATCAAGAAGAGATATCTACTAAATAAATGTTTTGAGCCCAGGGAAAAGGTGCAAAATGATTGCAGCATTTTGAGAAAAAAGGGCAAATGCTCTTACTTGAGGAAGCATCATTTTAAAGTAAAATGATATTATCCACAGCAAAAGGGACACACTATGGGGCCGATTCCGATCTCGGCTGGTAGGGCTCCGAATCGGATTCGGCTTAACCGGATCAGATTCGGAGCCCTATTTTCCGACCGAATCGTACGCACGTCCTGGCGAGCGAGTACGATGCGAATTCGCCGACCGACTCGTCCGGGCGTCCCGACCGCTCCGACCGACTCGTTCCCGGCTCGAACCGCACCGACCGACTCGCTCGGACTCGACTCGCACTGCGCAATGGAGACGTTCCCCGGCCGGGTAAGTACGATGCGTGCCGCGAGCAGTCCGACCGAGCCGCGCACTCAAGCTCGAAAGAGCAGTCGGAGCCGTACTTTGGGGGTCCGTGTCGGACCCCCCTGTACGCGTAGCCGCGCGAGTCGCACACAGGGGGGACCCATGGGCCCCCCTACCTGTGCGTGTATGGCGCAAATCGCTTCGCCGCGTACACACTGTAGGGGGCACCCATGTCCGCCTCGCACCCTTTGAGTCAATGGGAGCCCGCGTACGTGTTGTACGACCGGATCCCATTGACTTCAATGGGAGTCCGACCGACTCGAGTCCGATGGCATACGTGCACATCGTACTCGTTCGGTCGGGCTGCCAGAGTCCGATTCGGTCGGAAATCTCTCCGAGTCCGGCTCGGTCGGAGAGATTTCCGGCCCGAATCGGAATCGGCCCCCATATGTTTTGCATATTCTTAATGGATTTAGCGTGCATCAGTTACGATAGTTCAAACATTCATTTGAAAACAAGAACAAGTCTGCTGTGAATGTGCATCATAGAGTGAGGGTTTTCTCAAAAGTAAGTTACCCATTGCAAATGGTATGTGGAGCATTAGAAGTATGTAAAACTTGGCACAGAAGAGGAGAGGATATCAGATATGCATCAAAAATGTAAATGTCACCAAGCTGCCAACCACTATTTTGCTGGTGCCACACCCTCACTTAGGAATGCCTTACTGGTACATATCTGTATAAATGCGACATTGATCCATAAACACTTTTCAACCAGGTATACCTTCTCTTTATGCAACCTCAAAATATCACCATTGTTTTCCATGTTTTTCCCTCCTTCGTTCCTTTTCCTCACCTCACTGCCTAACCTTCTGTGTTTCTTTGGCAGTGTCTTCCATTTCCTTACCTGTTTTCAGTCCTCCTCTCTTTCCTTCCAGTTTTCCTTCCCTTTCGCCTATATCCTCATAAGGGAACTAGTCACAAAGGTAACTCACACTTGTGAGTAATTTACATATATAATATACTCTTACACGTTTGAATAACTTTATCACTTTAGACTATTCACAAAATCTGAGTGTAAAGTTGCACAAGAGTATAGACTTACACTTCTCCAGTCCTTGAAAAAAGATGTGGAGTCAAACCTATGTTTTTAAGTTAGCACTAGTAAGAAAAGAAACAGTATTAAGTCCACCATCACACAGGTCCAACTACTGGTACTGCAGCACCATCCCATATAAAATAATGGAGGTGCTGACTTAAAATAAAAGTTGAGAGGAAATAATGTTAAGTTATGAATTATTTAAAATAGTTTAAAAATGTAAATATCATTTAGTGCAGAAAAATATATAAAAATAAAAATACATTATTTAATTATAAAAGATTTTAACAACCTTTTTGATTTTCAAAATTAATGTAACATTAAATATTAATAAAATACATGTAAAATACTTTTAATTAATTCTATACATCATATTAAATATGTATTACTGAATGAAAAATATATATATATATTTTCCTTTAGGTGGGAATTTAGTTTTTATTTAAACTTTAAAATAATTTTAATATAACATATTTAAATTAATTGAAGATTGAATTGAAAATTGAGTTAATAATTCATGTAGCACTTTTTCCTTTGTTTTCCATTTAAATAAAATATATTCAAACAATTTTAAGTTTGTCATACTTGGATCTCCACCACCAGGCCGGAGCTGTCTCCACAGTAAAGTTCACTATATTTATCATGTGGATCTCTTCGCTCCAACATAGAATTGAATTATTATCTAGTGAAAATGTGCTGTAGAGCAGTTGGACATCTGACTCATTCAGGCGAGTTAGTGCAGATTGGAATGCCTAAAGCATGTATGGTGAAATTCATAGAAAGGTTTGTTTGGGAGATGTCCATGATATGCCTGAATATTCGATTCTGAAATTCATTTAACAGTGTACATTTTAAAAAATCCTGTGTCACATCTCCTGTCCCTTTATTGCAATTCCAGCATGTGTACTGGGACATAAGGAGTAACTTATTTAGTTGGTTAAGTGCACAGGTTGCTCTTTTTAGAGTATAAATTTAGTTTATGCCAGAACAGGGGTCAATTTGTTACTAAATGGGGTTTCCCATATTTCAGGTGATTTGACACTTAGGGGGTCATTACAATGGTGGACAGATGAGTGTCCGACCGCCATCATTGTGAGATTGGGACCGGCCGACAAGCAGCCGCGGTCCGTGCAGGTAACAGCGGTGGGGCGGTGGGGACGCATTGGGGGGGGATTTCGAAGGACGATGCAGAGGGTAAATTATTTATTTATTTAATTTTCACTCAGCATCGTCCCTCGAAATCCCTCCCAAAGCGCCCCACCGCCCCACTGCTGTTACCTGCATGGACCGCGGCTGCCGACAAGTAGTCGGCAGTCCCATCAACCAGATTAGGATGCAACCACTGTGAAGGTGGTCGGAAACATCTCCTTTTCAATTGCGGCTTGTGCTGTGGCCCGGAAGAGGGCCTCAGCACAAGCTGCAAATGAAAAAGGGATATTTTTAAACAACCATGCACCATGTGCCAAGCACCATGTGGTGCCTGCCCCACAGTGCACAGATGTTTGGGGGGGTAACCACATGTGCCCCCCTGGCCACATAGCGGAGGCTGAGGAGGGATGGGGCCATGCTAGGGCCCCCAAAGTCCCTTTCCGGCTGCCTGTTCATGACGGTGGGAACCGCCATGAACAGGCAGCTGGAAAGGGATATCCAAATCTCTATGGCAGTGCCTGCACAGGCACCACCCCATTGTAGGGATTAGGAATCTGACCGCCATCCCGATGGGATCTTTGATTCTGTCAGAGGTGGCGGTCATACCCCTCACCTTTGCCGTCTGTCAATGCAGCTGTTGGACCAATGCCCTAGCTGGCAGGCGACGGCCTGTCAGTGGCGGTCCGCCAGCCATCATGAGAGCCACAGTTCCTTTTCTGTTAGTTCAGAGACCCATTCAGTGTCCCATTTTGATTGTGTTAGCGCAACACATTTTGTATTGATAGGTCAGATCATAAGGTAGACTTCAGAGATCACCTGACCATGCTTTTGGAGTGGTACAGTAAATTGAGGAGAGACGGATCTGAAGTCATGTTCATTTATTACCAGGAAGGGATAACTTTTGAATGGCATAAATTGAAACTATGTTACACGTTATCAAAAGTCTATGGATTGCTTTTGTTATCCAGTGTCTTCATTCAGTTTAAACAAATTAATGCCTTTCATGTCCCAGTCATCACAGATGACTTTGATTCTAATGTTTTTACAACCAGAGATAGGCTGGAGCTTGTCCTTATAATTTTTAATTTACCATCTCTTTGTAATAGGGATTTTTTTAGTGTTTTCCAGGATCAGTTTTGAGTTATTTGAGTGTATCTATGTACTAAGAGTAGGGATATTAGTGGCAGGCTTTCTAGTTGTGTTTTATCTCCTACCAGCCAGTGTGACTAGTTAAGGATTACTGAGGAAAACCAAAATTAATCCTGTATGAAAAGGAAATTTAGTTGGTAGAATTCAAAAGTTGCTAAATCAGCTAGGTCAACTTTTTTTTTTACGCTATGCAAGCTTTCTTCCCTTACATAAAAGTTGTTTACTAAGACGTCACTTTAAAAAAAAGATATATAATAAATTGAAGGGTATGATAACTATCAGGTAGTTGATCATCTGTGTTACCATCATTTATCATTTCTACTCTTGCTCACCATGATGAGAATTTTTCGAAAATATCTGAGATTTTTTGTAAAGTTTTTGTGGCCATTGTGCTTCAGTGATTCCATTATGGCATTGCTAAATTCAATAGTGTGTGTGGAAGCCTTTGATCTTTCTGCTGGCCATCAGAGTAATGAACTAGTCCCAGTACAGAGAACAACAGCCAGAATCTAATTAGGAGCTGAGTCAGATATGATTCATCATCCAAGAGGTCTCACTGATTGAGTTGAAATGAGATGTTACCTTGATGACAGATAGTACTAATCACAACTTGCTTGATCATATTCACTAATATTTACATTGTAAGTATCTAATCAACTGTGTCTTATAATGCAATTAGAATATTTTTCATTTGTTATCATAACTAATGCCTTAAACATTTGTTCTTATTTCATAATCTATCTCTATATATGCTTGAGAACATATTTCAAGATGGTGGACATTGTTGCACACGATGCCAACACCAGATAGTACTCTTCTCCTTCAATTTTATGTTTATTTTTCTCTTTCAGTTTCCTTCTACATTTTCTTTTCTAATTGATTCACTTGATTTAATTAATTGACTAATAGTACTTAGAAACACTGTTCTTGTTTGACAATGCATCACATCATACATCACGCAGGTGAACCTTCATAACATGTCAGCCGTGCCTCGTTTGCGTTTGACCTTATGGGAGTTCTTGCCACCATAGAATAATGCCATATACCAGTCAATTTGTGGAGCAAATACATTTCTGCTGGAACTTCTTTGTGTACACTTGCCGGCAATCATAATTTTTCCCCTGATAAAGGACAGCTAGTTCGAAATGCATTAGGATCTAATGGGAACTAATTGTGAAGGAATGATTAAATGTGAATTGCTTCATTGACGCAAGAAAAACTAACAGTTCCTGACGTCATATAAAAACCAGAAGAAATTGGCTGTAATCTCATTGACAGTGAAGATATGATATAATAAAAAGTTGTTAATAATTACCAGAAGCGTTAAGAATTTGCATACAGGCTCCCTGTCCTCATTTACAGTGTGACATGGGACTATAATTATGTTTGATTATAGCTACTATAATCAATACAGTGATCAAAGGACCAAAGGTCAACCGAGTCAGCACGTAAGAATTAATGATAATATTAACTTCAGCATAAACAGGAGTACCTTGGATACTCTTTCATAATCTAGAATTAGATCATAAATGGGGCAAATAGATAAGTTGTTTACCTCATGACTGTGGATGTATGTGGTTGTGGCCAGCCAGGGAGCAAGTATAAGCAGAGAGCAATCAATCTTAGTGGATTTAGATTTGATGTCGACTTTTTTGCAATACTCCTGATCTAATCCTGATGAAAATGATGAATGTGAGAAGTTTGGTCTGGGGTATGCTGCAGATTGCCAAGCAGGTGGCATTTTGAGGACTGGTGGTCTGCTTTTCAGGCTGCATGAGCTGCACAAATTTATAGTAAAGTCTCTCTAAAGACCTATTTTATTTGGTGGGATTGAGAACACATTCTTTAGGGGGTTTAAAAAAGGGATTGCTTCCTCACTACTGTGAATACTCTCAGACTTGGCAGAGTCCATTTTAAATTCAGGCATTTTGAGGTCAGGCAGCCAATAACCAAATACAGGCAAGGAAGAAGGTTGGAGACGAAAAGCAAACAACCGCAACCCAAGGAAACTCACTTTTTTATGCACAGCTGTTGACTTATGGTTGAGGTTGACTCTTCTGCCTAATGTTGCATTCAATGGGAATGTTTACTTTGATGTGAATGGTTCACTGAGCAGGCAAAGCATTTAATCCATTTTGTAGACCTCACCATTTTCCATTAATTTAACTGGGTCCTTAAGTGGATGATTTTGGTTCTCAGCATATAGCAGCCAGTTGTATTTAGTGTGCATTATGTGTCTGCATTAGTGAGGATTGAGCTAAAAGTTCCTCTCAGGAGAAGAGCTCGGGAGCTTAGGTACAATTTTCTTTCCTGTCCATGCTACACCCCTTTGGGGTTTACGCTGTCATATTTTTTTCATTAACGTGCAGCAGAAAATAACATATAGCAAACAATGGCAAGAAATGTCATGTATAAAGGATTTAAGTAATCAAGGAAATTATGAACACATGAGATTAGTAATACCTTCCGTGCAAGATATGTAAGTATGTATGTGTGAATATGATATTTCTATAACACACATCTAGTTAAATAGCAGCAGAGCGCTGTACAGGGTCAAAGGTGGTCACATTTCTGCCTAAAAGTTTAACCAGTGATGGTTTCATCCCATGGGCCAGATTCACAAAGGTAATTTACACTTTTGATTTTGAGTAAATTTACTACTTTTCGGTATTTACAAACACTCTTGTAGCAACTGACAATTTTGTAGTAACTTACACTTTTGTAGTAAGTCCAGGACTCTGCATGGCCAACCACTGGTACTGCAAAACCTTCCAACAGAAAACAATGTAGGGGGGACTTAAAATAAACCACCATAGAAAATAATGTTAAATTAAATTCAATTATTTAAAATAGTTAGCAGTACTAACAGTACCAGATTTATTTTGGGTTACCAGAGTAACCATAATGTTTAATAGAGAAGTTAAGACACAGGAATAAAAACATTAAAACTGAACATTATAAACCATCACAGATAGCGGAACATGTGGCCAATTAGGCAAATCTTGAGTCACCATCAAATCACCCAGCAAAAGTATCAGCCCTTGCCGTGTGGGACCTACACCCCACAATGTTGCTAATCATATAAAGTGCATGTGTCAGATTAAAAAATCATTAGGTTCCTTCGGGTCACAGCACATTTAAAAAAAAAAAGCATATGTTAACACAGTTAGATGGGGTGTCCAGCATTTGCAGATATTCCAATGCTTCCTATGACCTTCTGATTCCCCGTTTTCTTATAATTGGGAATACAAATAATTTGCTAAAATCACAGTAACAATTACAGAAGAACATAGAATTCAGCAAGCTCTAAGGATAGGATTCATCAGAAGGGCACAACATGGAGTTTGAGAGGACAAATTGGCCCAGCGGGAACCCCAGATGCCAGCACAAAAAGCCCAATCTGAAACGGGTGAGTAATATTCATTTCCAGGAGCAATTAAACCACTCCAAATACAGTTCTACACTGAAGGTACAACAAAGTCAGGCATATTCCTTGACAGAGGTTTTAGTAAATTAAAGGGCGTCTCTCCGGTAGTAGCTTAGTGATTTAAAATAAGTTTTTACAAGTGCCTTTATAATAGTTAAAAATATAAAGCAATATAAATTTATAAAAATTTGTTATAGGTGTTACATATTTATTATTTTACTATACAATATCTACAAAACTATTTTTCATTTAAAACATAACATTACATTAACTATTATAAAAAAATGATAGCATAATTAACTACACTATTAATAATTATTTATGCATCTTAAAAATATTTTTTTCATCAGTTGGGAATTTATTTCAAATTTAAATGACAGAAAAAAAAGTTATATATTTCCGTAAATTACGACAAAAGTGTAAGTGATACGTGTAAGTTAATACAAAAGTCTAAGATATTTCAAAAGTGTATGTTGGATATGTAAGTTTCTACTAAAGTGTAAGCTGCTACAAAAGTGCAGTTTGTGAAGAGCACCTTGTAGTAAGTTTTGTAGTTACTCTTTTACTGCAAAACTTACTGCAGGTGCAGCTTGTAAATCAGGCCCCCTGTCTTTAACTTTTCCTCGTAGACTTAGGACTATTCTTCATACCACATCTCCTCCAGGGAAAGATGATTATTAGACACACTTTAAAACATTCCTAAAGCAACGGATTTCCTGTATGTCACAGTAGCTCTTTTTTGGTACTATGTCAATAGATTTTGTTATCCGTTTTCATTTGAGAGGAACAGTCTTGAAAGATTTGGAGGAACCAGACTCTGTCCCTGGAGTGAGAACAGATGTGTGAGAGTATTCTTAAATTCTCTCCATTTGAGGTGGTTTGGTTCTGGGAGGAGATGAGAGACAAAAAGGAAAAAATAAGAAAGACTTATTTTGGCCACATTGTAAAACTAGCACAAAGTATGAGAGGCTTATGTTTACCAGTCTGCAGTTTTGGTAGGGGCTACTCCTCCGCAATGGCGGAGGAGCATTGTCCCACTGGCTCAGAGCCAGCAGGTGAAAAAGAAAACAATTTGCTAGCTCAGCGTGTGTAGGCAGGGGTGAGGCTGGGGCATGGGAGGTGTTAGGATGATGAGTGCTATGTGCAATTCTAAGTGCTCATGTGAGTTTGGCCGGCCGTCTTCGGCTGGCCATACACACACATGCACACCATGCTTTCTCCAACCCGGCTGTATTGAACAGCCAGACAGGAGAAACAGCACAGACTCCCTGTCACTGTGTGGAGCGTCTTTTCAGCCTGCTCAGGTCAATCCCCATGCTGCTCTCATGGCATGAGAGAAGCGCGGGGATTGCACAGGGAGTCTAATGCTGCCCCAGAGCCTGTTAGGACAAGGAAGACAGAAGCGCGATGCTGGAGGCGGCCGGCAGCTCCAGGTAAGTGTTTTTTAAAAATAATTAACACCCCCGCTCTCCATCTCCCGTGCTCCCCTGCATCCCCTCCATCGACCACACCACCTCCTAATTGTGTCGGCCTCCACTGAGTTTCGGGAAATCGGATCCGGGTCACAGTGCAGGTTAAGAAAAGTGGGGAACATGCAGGAGCTTTAGCTGGATTTGTTTATAGAATTCTTCTAATCCCAGCTCAGCTGATGATTAAAATTGTAGCCATTCCCAAGGGAGACAGATGAACAGGACTGTGAATAGAGAAATTCCCTCGCTGCAGAATTCCAGTCTGCCTAGTGAAGGACAGTAGAGGGTAGTCTCCACTTTTCCCTGAGTCTCTGGAACTAAAAGCTGCTCAGAGGTCTAGGAAAGCAAGACTTTTACTTCGCCGGAAAGAAAAAGTGGGCTCAGGCATACCCATTAAAAGCCTGCCTACTGTGGACCTTCTCTTCCGAGACTTTGACAGTGTGAAGACCCATGAGGCATAAACAGTAATGCCCAACTGTAAGAAAACCATAATAATTGAGTTGGCTGAGGTCCTCACTAGAAGTAGTAGAAACTACTTCCATATCCTGAAACCGTTTCCTGATGTCCAAACTTCCCAGAACATGGGTAGCTTTTAAGAACACTAGAAATGAATGTATAGGACTTTTAATTCTATAAGTTGCGACTTTTAAATTGCCCAGCTCTGGAGGAATGACACAGATTGCTTAGCTTACCTGGCAAATATGTGACATTGGTGGCTGCATTCCTCTAGTTTATCCCATTGTGAACTTTTGAGTGTGCAGTTTTGAGGATGTATCAGGACCTCCAAAAAGGTATCGTGCCCTATGGATACCTGCTCAGCCCATTTCCAGCCTTGTACCTCAGAATGTTTTGATTTTCATGAAAGTGAGAAAGAGCAAAGACATTTGTTTTAGAACAATCCCAAAAATGTATGATGCTTTGCTAGAATACCTGTTGTCTGCAAATGATATCTAAATCCTGGTCCTCATGAAAAAGTAACAGGGGTGAATGAATATCATATATTTGATCTTAAATTGGATTTTGGTTCCTATAGTTTCCAGTGGCACAGTTTTTAGGTTTGACTTGACAGTACAGCTGTCATAGGCATTATGTGATTAGCCTAAAAACAGGCATCAAGAAGCACTAATGGGAGAGGGGTTTTGGCTCCGCCTACATATTGATAGCTTGAAGTACATGTTACGATTTGGCATAAGTTGTGTGCATTCACAAAAAAAGTGCTTGCACTCCACACTGCTGTGATCATTTTGTATATTAATCCAGCTGCCTGAGCTTAAACATTCAGGGGCACACACATGACATTGCAATGCTATTAAAGTGTCATAGGTACCTAGATAATGTACAGTGTTTCTTTCTGTGGCACCACAGATGAGATTTAGACATCAGAGTGCAGTTTTTTCTTTGAGAGCCAAGGGCTACTCTAATCTATATGGATTTTTTGCTCTAGCTTGACAGTGCATTTGCCACCTGACATTTTGTGATCAACAAAAAATAACCATCAGAGTCCTACTGAGAGAGGGGCTCTCCCACATGTTGGTTTCCCTGAGTAGATGATTTGATTGGAACGAATTTCCACTAAAAAGACCAATTGTATTACATATTTTGGCGTATGGCAAAGTTAATACTTGATACGTTCAAACTAAGTTGGTTATAGTGGGAAGACAATAATCATGACTATAGGCCTGATCGGTTTATTATGAAATGTTACGGTAAAGGCCCTAGGCCTGACATTTTTTATGGAAAGCAAAGGAGTAGACAGAAAAATACAATACCTTCACTTTGAATCATATTCTAAATTGCAATGAGTGAGTGAGAATAGTGTGACTTCCCGAAGGTATTTCTGAAAGAAATGTGACTGATTTGTGTCTTGTACACACCAGTCCTCACTGATTTTGGGCATTCATCCATCCATTCACCCTTCCTTCCTTCTTTATTTTCTTCCATCCATCCTAATTCCCTCCATCCATCCTTCCTTATGTCCATTCCTCTCCCCATTATCATTGTTTCTTTGTCTAATTTGTCCCCTACTGCTCTATCATACTATTCTCTTATCCACACAGCTCGGTGCAACTAACAGCTGCTGAAGTTGCTAAAGTTGCGGGTTCATGACTCTCCTGGTGAAAAGTAGTATGTTAAATTCAATAGGCATTTACGTGTGCATTGTTAACTATATCAAGGCCTACATATAGGTATTTTGTTATATGGAATCTCACAGATTATTGTTGTAGGAAATGGTTTTGATACTGATCACCCAGTGTGACGAACAGTGGATATTGTAGATTTGCTATGTGAGAGTCCTTGTTAGGCCGTATTAGGAGAGATGGGGGCATATTTACAAGGGGATTGTGATACCAGAATGTCACTTTTCGTTTTGATACTGATCACCCAGTGTGACGAACAGTGGATATTGTAGATTTGCTATGTGAGAGTCCTTGTTAGGCCGTATTAGGAGAGATGGGGGCATATTTACAAGGGGATTGTGATACCAGAATGTCACTTTTCGTCATGTTCCAGACACGCAATGCCTTTCATCATATTTGCAAATGGCGTTAAGCCACTTTTTGTGTCTTAATGCCACTTTGTAAATATGGTACCCTCTCATGCAGGTATCTGCGGCAAAGGGGCTTGCAATGGGTGTTGCTGTGGGCGTTCCACCGCAATACTGTTGTATCTTGACTCTAATGTTATTCTTGCACTGCCAATGGAATCTTGCTGTAATGACATAACATGGAATGTAGGGAGTCAAATTCACACAGTTGGCTGGGCTGAGCAGCATGCTGGCTGCTCATGGTGGGGTCCTTATTGTGATCTTGTAATCTTCCTGAATAAACCTCCCTGTACCACACCTACCTGCGTGGACTTGATCACCCCAATTTTTGGCGACGATCTTGAAGCTAACCTACGTTTGTCACCTCATCAAACCTCAAGCAACAGATCACCTCAAGTAAAGCTAAGGCAACTGGCATCCCTGACCCCACCAGTGACCTCTACATCGGTCGCCCACAGCAGTCTGCCAGTTGTTCCTGTGCGTCTGGGGAAGTGCTACTTCACGTGCTGCTCTTTCAGTTTTGGGCGTCTACTCCCCACCTTCTCTACGCGTTTCTATTGTGCTTTCTGTGAGGGTAAGCCTGCCATTCAACAACGTCTGCATCCTGTGCTGTGCCTTCAGTGAGGGTAAGCCTGTATTACTGTCTTCAGTGCCACACATCGTCGTCTACACTGTCTGGTGAAGAAGTGTGCTGTTTCATGTGTGCGCTAGCCAAGCTTTGAAGGAGACTATCTCTATGCCAGTACCACTTAAAGTGTCCTGCACTGTTCTACAATTCTGCGCTTTCTATAGCTCCTGCGCCTTCAGGTTTGGACAGTGTCTCACTTAAGTGGAATTTACTTGCGTACCCCTGAACATATTGTACAGCCTGTCATGTTCAAGTGTGTTGGAGAGGAACCAAGAGTGTTGGAGAGGCAGTGTCTGCCAGACCGTTATTCAGTCATCTATAGAATCTGGCATCTTTCATGGGTGTGATCAGTTTATGAATGACAAGCATTACATGAGCAGCAACATTTAATTTGACTGGACCGGTACCATTTATTTAATTCAAAACACAACCGGCGTGGGACATTGATACCGGCATTTGCGCAGTTCTACACAGACCGCTAGCGAGTATAAAAAACTTGGCGTGGGACATTGATATTGACATCTGCACAGTTCAACAGGGAGAGCGAGCGAGTACAAAGTGTGTTGTATTTTGTGGGTTGGTACTTCTGCTTTGCTGTCACGTCGGAATGTGTTTGAATGATTTTTATCATTTCGAACAGAGTCTTCACAACCAGGGTGAGTTTTCACTTTTTATCTTTTGGGGGTGTTGGCGGTTTACAGTTACTGCAGCGTTTGAACTGGCATCTCGAGCCTCCAGATTCAAATCAGCGCCTCGAGCCCAGAACAAGCATCAGTGTGCGCAACCTACCTGTCTTTCGAGTGTCCGGTGCCGCGTAAGTTCTGGGGCCATTGTTCCCGCTGTTCGTAAGCTACCTCTTGGTGTTGTCCTGCTCAGTGAAATTGAAGCGCACACATATGCCGTGAGCCATCCTGTGCTGGCGTGCCCAGCGTGCCACCATTTTATATTAACTCACTGCTGTTGCCAACCACGTTTCTTCATTGTCTTCTATCTTTGCCAACCACGCATGAAGTCTGTGCATGACACTACGCAGTGTTTCCGTGACTGGATGTGCAAGCGAAATCTTCGTCATCCAGAAAATTCTTGTGGGGTAGAGACTCTTTGTTTCAGGTAAAGTACTTTGTATGCCACGTCGTGGGATTTGTTTTTATGCCTTGGCACCATGAAACCACACGTACTTTGTTTTATTCACTTCGTGTGCATGTTTCACAACATGTTATGTGCACGGTTGAGGGGGCAAAGACAAAACCATCATCAGAGATACCCATGGTGCTGGTGTCACTCTCAGCTTGAAGAACTATTTTTTTTTTAACCATCATCAACCGTTACGCATTTTGGTGTTTCTTTCATTGTCCAACTCGGGTGAGTTGTCGCTCACCGGCGAGGATTCATTAAGTACACTAATGGAATAACGTGTTTTGCATTTCGAATGTCTTGTTTCATGCACATTTATAACTATTTTCTTTATTGGCTGTCCATTAGTGCCATTCTCGCCCTGTGTATTTCTTTATCTTTTGGGTTTTCTTTCCAAAGGGTGATTTATCACATTTCACGTTTCTGTTCCTTACACTAGGGTTGGCCCTACACGGTGTGTTGGGCTTGCATTTGTACTGTTCTCTCAATATTCCTTACACGAGGATTGGGCTTCCGTTTGGTTTATGGGGTCTAGGTATACACCATGTAGGTACACGCTATCATTCTACATGCCGTCAAGAGTCCATGCATGCTATAAGTTTCCCTACACGGGAATTGCAGAGGGTTTCAGTCCCATCTGCTCATTGTACATTCGTACACGTCTCACATGTGCACAACTTTATTCTGTCTTCCTCCTGGGAGCTATGCGAGGGTTTTAGTCCTTTTCGCATTATAATATGGGTTCCTACTCATATCTGTTTGTTGACATCGCTCAACCTCTCTTAGTTTTCACGATGTCAATATTACAAGGACTATTGTTTCTATGGGTCTTAGTCCCATCTGTTACTGCTTTAATCCCTTATCTTTGAAGGGTTTGCTTTTGGGTTATAGTCCTCCCGAATTTCACATATAGGTATGTTTTTATTTTATTGAACTTTCTATTATTAATATACACTGTTGCCTTTATATTATTTTGTTATTATGTATTGATGATGGTGTTTGACTTGGGTGAGGATCATCCTTTTACTTTTCCTCATCTTCCTTGTTTTCTTTCTTCATTTCTGTTCCTTTTGTGATGTTTTCTCCTGAAGCCTTGTGTGGATTCTGAGCTTTCCTCTGCTTTTCTGCCAAGTCTTCTTTCTCTGTGTTTTCCACATCCTGTAGTCTGGAGTTTTGTTGGTTCTTTCCTCTCCTGCCTTTTTACATTCCTGTTCTGGCCAGTGGGTATGTTTTGGGGCAGTTGTTCGTGCTTCCTTCTCTCTTCTTCTCTGAGTATTTCTTTCTTTCTTTTGGTTTTGTGTATAGAAGGGAGGATGGTTCTTATGTCTTGGTTTTCCTCTCTTCTTTGCTTCTCTCATCCTTTTTTGTTGTTCTTTTCTTTCAATGGTTCATGTTTCGGATTTCCTCCATTTCTGCTCATCCTCGTTCTTCTTTCTTGTTCTCTCAGTGTTCTTTTTTATATATAGAAGAAAGGGGGATATGTTGTATCTTGACTCTAATGTTATTCTTGCACTGCCAATGGAATCTTGCTGTAATGACATAACATGGAATGTTGGGAGTCAAATACACACAGTTGGCTGAGCAGCATGCTGGCTGCTCCTGGTGGGGTTCATATTGTGATCTTGTAACCTTCCTGAATAAACCTCCCTGTACCACACCTACCTGCGTGGACTTGATCACTACAAACACCCATTGCTTTTTTATGCTGCCCCAGATTTGCAAGGAGGTGTAAGTCTGTGGCAGTGCAAAAAACTAACAACCATGCAAGAGCAGGCGTTAGAATGGTGCATGAGAAGAAATGCTTTTATTTCTCCTCATTTTTGCTTTTTCTATTTGTGCTGCATTGCGCAGCACACACAGAAAGAGCAAAACGCCACAAATGTGATAATGGAATACCTTCCTGCACATAAACAATCATATCCTGCAACACAGGCACCCTTGCACTATGGCGCAAGGGTGTCTGTTTTGGCGCTAGCAGCTATTTTTAGTGCCAGCACTAGGAAAAACACAAGGATGCGTCATATTGTTGTAAATACGGCTCATCTCTGCATTTTGGAAATGGCAGAGTGCTGCACTGCACAAATTGACACAGCTCCGCGCTCCGACCTTTCCTTGTAAATATGCCCCATAGGGCCTCATTTATGAGAAGTGTTGCATCGCTGCATGAAAGCAGCGATGCAACATTCTCAGTGCGCCCTCCTTGCGACATGAATGATGCGTCATATTTACTGTATGACGCATCATGTTGCAAGGAATGACAGATACGTTAGTATTGCTGACGTATCTGTTGGCGCAAAAGTGGCACATTGCTGGAGTTGTGATAGAAGCATGACGCAACTCCAGCAATGTTCCTTTCACATGGGGCAAGCCTCATGTGAAAGGGCCTGCATCACCCTTGCGCCTGCCATGAGGCAGGCGTAAGGTTTTGATGCATTGGCATCCTAGAAGTGGCACCGTGAAATCTCATAGATTTCACTGCGCCACTCCTACAACCCTTTCTTGAGGGGGAACGCCCACCCTGCATACATTATACCTGATGCAGGTATAATGTAGCGCAAGGGCCTACGAAGTGACGCATCTGCCTAGATGAGTCACTTCGTAAATATGGCACAACATTGCGCATTATTTGTGCCGCCGCTGTGTCACTAAAAGTGATGCAACGGAGGTGCAAAAGTGATGCAGGCCTTCATTAATAAGGCCCATTGGGCCTCATTTATGAGAAGTGTTGCATCGCTGCGTGAAAGCAGTGATGCAAAACTTCTCAGAGCGCCCTCTTTGCGACACAAATGATGCGTCATATTTACTGTATGATGCATCATGTCGCAAGGAATGACAGATACGTCAGATTTACTGACGTATCTGTTGGCACAAAAGTGTCTCATTGCTAGAGTTGTGTCGGAATCATGACGCAACTCCAGCAATGTTCCCTTCAGATGGGGCAAGCCCCATGTGAAAGGGCCTGCATCACCCTTACGCCTGCCATGAGGCAAGCGCAAGGTTTTTACACATTGGCGTCCTAGAATAGGCGCAGCGAAATCTCATAGATTTCAGCTCCCTGAATTGAGGATTTGAACCACGACGGACGCACACTGGGTCGCTGGAGGACTCCAAATAATCCACATCGCTGGTTGGGCAGGTCTCCTTTTATGCACGATCGAGATGTCATGGCGGCCGAGAACAGAAGGATTCTCGGGAGAGGCCTTACCCTGCAAAATGAAAGAAAAATATCACAGAAACCACATAATCACGTGGAGAGATTGGCTGCAATGGTTCAGTTTTGTTTAGACACGCTTAGTGAGTTCCTTGGTCCTAACACCAAAGGTTGTGTACATAATCGTTTACTTTGCTCCTAACAATGTTTCTTACATACTACCAGTGTTACCATATGCTGGGGAAACCACTCCCGAAGCAAGGAACATCAACAATGTTTTCTGTATTTTACCATTACCAGCATTACCCTCACGCTGGGAAAACCATGAGTCTTCCCAGGTCCATAACCTTTCTATGCTACTAGATACCATGTTTTAGCTGCACGTTTTTTGCTGTCAAGTATGTCTTGAACTTAATATTCCATGTGATCACCCACGACAATGGGAGGAGGTCGAGAACAAGCTGTAGCATTGGCAGGGTTTAAGAGCGAGGTATGAAAAACAGGGTGTATCGCTATATTATTAGGAAGTTTCAAACAAAAGGCCACCGGATTGATTTGGGTACTTACTTCAAAAGGTCCCACGAAATGCGGATGAAATTTGTAAGGTTTCTTGAATCGCAAATGTTTGGCTGATAGCCATACTTTAGCTCCAGGTTGGTATGTCGGTCCAGGTTGTTATGATCAGCATATTGTTTATATTTGTTCTTAGCCTTTACGACGTAGGAATGTAAGTTTTGAATAAGCTGGGTCATGTCCTGTAGTCGAGTGTTTAAGTGCTGGAATTGTATGTCTATGGATGGAGTCAACAGGGGTACATATCATGGATGGCAGCCATGATTTACAAAAAGAGTGATATATTAATGGCTGAATGGTATAAATTATTGTAAGCAAACTCTGCTTCCCAAAGGTACTCCACCCATGAGCGTTTGTGTCGTACAAAGATAGCAACGTAGATATTGTTTGAGGTCCTGATTTACCCTTTCGGTCTGTCCATCGGATTCAGGGTGGAAACTGGTACACAAATTGCTTTTAATGTGCATGGCTGTACACCATGCTTTCCAAAACCTGGAGGTGAATTGTGTGCCCCGATCAGAGGTAATAGTCCGTGGAACACCATGTAATTGGACGACATGCTGTGCTAACAGATTAACTAGGGTTGTAGCTGTTGGAAGACCAGTACATGCTACAAAATGAGCCATTTTTTATAACCTGTCCACAATAACTAGAATGGTGTCTTTGCCTTGATCTTTTGGTAAATTGGTAATGAAATCTACATAAATGTCTTGCCAGCACTGTGTTGGAGTGGGCAAGGTTTGTAAACTCCTTCGTCTTTTCATACGTTCAGATTTGGCTCTAGAACATATTTCACAACGTTGTATATATAGTGTTGTATCTTTTGCCCAACTTGGCCACCAGAAATTGCGACTGATTAGTTCCATGGCTCTCTGGCATCCTGGATGGACCGCCAATGGTTAGTCATAACACCATTGAAGTACTTGGTGTTGCATTTTTTTAAGGGAGATGTAGAGATGTTTTCATTGAAAGGATTGTTTTTTATCCTGCTTTTGCCACCGGATCACCTGTTGTATTGGCATGTGTTGTTTGATTTTGTCGAAGAACTGATCGGAAACAGTAGCTCCCACTATTTGTGTTGTTTGCACTATGGAAGGTGGATCTTTCTGCTCTGGCAATAGGGGAGTGTTGCATTGTGATAGGTGCTTAAGACCTGGCTATTTCCGCCGGTATAGGACATGGCTTCAGACTTTAGTTTTGACTTGTGGTCCTTTCCGTCCATGATCCGCCTAGCACTAAGACACCTTCGGGTATTGCGCGCTTTATAAAATTATTTCATTCATTCATTCATCTGCCTTATTGTTTGCAAGTCCTGGTCGAAAGATGATTACGAAATTGAATTCTGCAAAAAACAATGTCCACCTCAATTGGCATGGAGTGAGAGCACGGGCACAACGCAAGAACTGGAGAATGTGATAATCTGTGTACACTGTCACTGGATATTCTGCCCCTAACAAATAGTGTTGCCATTCTTTGAATGCTGTTCATATGGCCAATAGTTCTTTTTCTGCAACAGTGTAATTCAGTTCTGCAGTAAGAAATCTTTTTGACAAATATGCCACAAGATACAGGAAATTGGATGTGGGTTATCTTTGTGATAGTATGGCTCCAATGGCAGTATCTGAAACAACTGTTTTGATGATGAAAAGTCACTCAGTATCAGGATGCCGTAATACAGGAGCTGAGCTGAAACCATTTTTCAATTTTGTAAAGGCAGCATCTATTTCCTCTGTCCATAGAAAAGGGCACCTTTGCGCAAGAGATGAGTCAGAGGTGGTGGGATTGTGCTCAGCCAGCCAAGGCATACCAAGCATCACACCGAAATGCGGAGCATCAATCAAATCGAATTGTATAGTTTCTTGATGTCTAGTGTTTGGTTTGAGACACACCATGGTTACCATGACTGTGGTATGTTTAATTAAACCTGAGGTAAGCAAGGTGCCATCTACAGCACAAACTACCTCTGGTTTCTCTTTTTTCTGTGTTGGTATATGTAATTTAGAACAAAAGGAGGAATCTATGAAGTTCCCTGTAGCCCCAGAGTCTACCATTACTGTAATCTCTTCTTGTCTATTACCCATCATTACTTGTACCTCTAAGGAGTGGTGGGGGGCTTATGTTTGTAAAGTATTAGCGATTGATTGTTCAGAAGACTGTGGAGCTGTACTCAAGAAAGTCTCCTATTTATTCCTTGAGTGGCCTAGTTTCCCTGTTTTTTATTTGTCTCAGAGTTGGAAATATTCAAGCTTTTTGGATGAATAGAACAATCCTTTACGAAGTGCCCCTTTTTTTCCACAATATAGACACTGCCCATTTTTTGTCATTGGTCCTTTTCTTCTTGTGTCAGAGGTTTTCGAACTCCACCAATTTCCATGGGTTCAGTGGTCTCACTATTGCTATAAGCAACTTTGTCCTTTGACCAAACATAGGTCTGGAATTCCAAACGTCTTTTATCACCTTTCCTGTCTGACAGACGTTGATCTACGCATAATGTTAAGGCTATTGAATCCTCGCATGAACTGGGTTGTGAGTCAATTGGTGCTATTAAGTCCTTTAGTTCATCTTTCAGAACCTGTTAATAAAGGGCAGCTCGTTTTTCCTCAGGCCAACTTGTTTTGGCAACGAGCCGATTAACTTGTGTTAAGTAATGCCCCAAACTTTTGTTTCCCTGTCGAAATTCTAAATGCTCCGATCTAAAGAACTGGTAATTGTTCTTCGATTGAAGATGCGTTCAAACTAAAGTTTGAAATGTCGCCAGTTATATAAAAGACGGTCATCCGTATTGACCAGGGGCAGCGCCCACATAGCCGCTTCTCCTCTCAAATATGAAATAAGAAAGGCAATTCGTGACTGTGCATCTCGGAAGACAGTGGGACGTACCATGAAATGTAGCTACATTTATTTATTTTTATTTAAAGAGTTTTATATAGCGCGGACAAGACCACAGGGGGTATCAGAGCGCTTCACAGTAAGGTAGTTACATAGTTACGAGGGCACAAGAAATATAAACAACATTAGCACAGAAAGGACCAGAAAAGGACAACATCGGTCACAACAGTAGAACATTTCAAAAGGAGTGAAGAGTAAGAAAGCGAACCCTAGGGTGAGACTGAAGGACTGACCAGAGAATTCTTTCAGCATAACCCTTTGACTTTCTTAATAAGGGAGCAAGAGTTAATATCACAGCTGAACAGGAGAGGACAAAACTAAATGACAATAAAAATCATTGCAGTACACTCACAACAAGGGTAATGCAGCGCCTTCTCAGGTGGGCTGTGGGACTAGCCCAGAAATGTTTTCATCAGAATCAGTTAGACTTCCCTTTTGAAGGAAGCTGTGGAATTATTCAGTCTTAATTTCGGTGGTAAGGAGTTCCAAATTCTAAGTGCAATACCTAAGAATGCACGATTGTACGTTTTCATTTTATGGAATTTCTGTGGTTTAAGTAGTTAGGTGCTGGAGCCTCTAGAGGATCTGGAGCCTCCTGAGAGCTCAAGTTGTTGTGCAAGATATAGTGGGGTGTTGAAATGTAGAGCTTTGTGAGTCATGCAGGCAAGATGTGATGATAACGTTTGGAGCCTGTGAAGAGCCTTGCAGCAGAATTGAGAGAGGCCTTGAGTGGAGCCATTCTCGCTCTCGGAAGTCCACAGAGGGTTGCACTGCCATAATCCAGCTTAGAGATCACTAATGCTGGCACCGCAGTTTTGAGGTCGTTGTGGGGAAGGATCGGTTTTATTTTCCTTAGGGTGCTTAAATGGAAGTTTGCTCCTTTGGTGAGAGAACTGATGTGATTCTGCATGTTCAGATGACTGTCAAGTATTAATCCGAGTGAGCTCGTAGAGTCAATGATGTTTGGAGTGCAGTTGAGGGCTGTCAGTTGGTGCACCCATTTTGCAATGACTGGGGACTGTTTGTCAGGGGCGATGAGGAGGAATTCAGTTTTGAGAGCATTCAATTTCAGATGATTGAGTGTCAGCCAACTTTGGGTTTCCTGAAGAACTGAGTTGAGAGATCTGATATTCTCTGGGGAGGAGATTTTCAGGTACAGTTGTGTGTCATCGGCATACATGTGATAGTGGATGTTGGACACTTTCAGGATTTCTGTTAGAGGTTCCATGAACAGGTTGAAGAGAGTGGGTGAGAGAGCAGATCCCTGTGGTACTCCCAGCGTGAGCAGAGAGGGGTTAAACAGGGACAGATTAACCTTCAGCCTTTGGGATTTATTGTGCAGAAAAGAAGAAAACCAGTTAAGCACCGTCCCTGATAACCCCATCCTCTGCTCCAGTAGACCGATGAGGGTATCATGTTTGACTGTGTCAAGCGCTGATGAAAGGTCAAGTAGGATCAAAAGGCATGACTCATTTTGGTCCAGCATATGTAGTGCATCATCCACAATATGAATAAGAGCACATTCCGTGCTATGACCTTGCCTGAAGCCAGATTGGAGTTTGTCAAGAAGTTGGAATTGTTCAATATGTCTACAAAGTTGGGTGTGAACGCATTTCTCCAAGAGTTTTGCCAGTGTAGGAATGGTGGAGATTGGGCAAAAATTGTGAGGATTGGTCTGGTCAGCCGTTGTTTTTTTAGTCTGGGGGTGACCTGCTCAATCTTTAGGCTGTCCGGGATTGACCCTTGAAGCAGAGAGGCGTTAACTATCTTCATCCATAGAGGGAGTATGGATGATCTGATCTCCTTGGAGAGGTTCGGAGGTACGGGGTCAACGAAGGGGTTGGAAGGTTTCAGAGTAGCCAGAGTTTTTCGAATGGTGCTCTCATCAACGGTTTGGAATAGACTCCAAGAGGCATTGTTTTTGGGCGGGAGAACCAGACGTTGAGGGGACACAACCAACCCAGAGGTTAGAAAGGTGGCAGGTAGATTTTCACGGGCTGCCTGTAAATCTTGTTCAATCTTTGTTGTTTTATCACGAAAGAAGGAAGCAAACTCCTCGCAGTTTGGCTGCTGACATGGTCCTGCGGAGGGCAGAATAGGTGGTTTGTTAGGTTGAAGCTTGATGAGTTCGAACAGCTTTTTTGGACGATTTCTTGCTTGGTCTAGTTGTTCTCTGAAGTAGCTAGCTTTAGAGCTTCTGATGCATTTGTTATATATGTTTCTGAGAGATCTCAGCTGCGTAAGATGGTACATGGAGGGCGAGGATCTCCATATATGTTCTGCTAGTCTTAGATTTCTTCTCTCAGTATTTAGGTTCCCGTTGTACCAAGGTTTGGAGATTTTGGAGGGTATTCTTTTCAGTTGTAGTGGTGCCATAGTATCTAGTATGTTGGACATCGAGTGATTGTAGTGATCTGTGAGGTCATTGACAGCAAACATGTCCGGGGGAGGAAGCAAGATGCTATCGGTGCGGGAGGACAGATCATATAGGTTAATATTTCTCAGATTTCTTTGCCAGATTCTAGGTTTCTTCATCTGAGATTTAATGGTTCTCGCCGGTTCTGAGACGTGGAAGGAGATGCAGTGGTGGTCCGACCAGCCACATGGGAGGATAGATTCAAGTTGAGTGGAGTTGCTCTTGCCAATAACCAGATCTTAGGTAGCTCCCTTGTTGTGCGTAGGGCTGTCACATATTTGAGTAAGGTTGAGGTCTGATATGAAGGATTTGAGGCTATTGACTGACGAGTCATTTAGGTCATTCCAATGCAGGTTAAAGTCCCCCAGGAAGATCTGGGTGCCGGGACAGTCCACATTCGTTGAAATGATTTCCATGACCTGTCTATAAAAGGGGTATTGTCTCTTGGAGGGTGGTAGAGCGCGTGGAATTTGCAGGCCTGCTTCTTGTTGCATGAGACCTCGAAGCACATGTATTTGCACGAAGTCAGAGACTCAGAGTGCAGTTGTCTAACTGATAAATTGATACGATGAATGCAAGTGATGCCACCACCTAGCCCACCCAGGCTATCAAGCCTGATGATGTTATAGTTGCGGGGCACTAAAATATTGATTATCGGTCCAGCAGATTCCTTAAGCCAAGTTTCTGTCAGCACTAAAATGTGAGGATCATTTGCAAGGATGAGGTCAGCGATGTCTGCAGCGTGAGAGACTGCCGATCTGCAGTTGAGAAGCATGCATTTAAGCTGAGGTTTGGAATCATCTGAGGAAAGGGAGGTGGTGGGGACTATGGTGAGGTTGTTAATATTTAACTATCTAGTGGTAGCCCTGTGTTCTCTAGCCGGTTCAGAGTGGATAGTTTCAATTTGGCACATCATATCAGTGTTCAAAGCAGATGATGTGTCATAAGAGAGCAGAAGGGTTCTAATATCCAAGTCTTGGAGTGGGACTTTAGCTCTGCAAGGTCGAAAGGGGTCATTAAGGAAGGGTAGTGTTTCCCAACTTTGGAGAGTAGGGGCCCCTAGAGGTGAGGTCATAGTTGGTGTGGGGTATACAGACAGTCTCGCCCCAGAAGTCGAGGGATGACTGTAGATGTGTGGCACAGTCTCTAAGAGCCCCCTAGCCTTCTTATTACCCGATTGCTCCGATGTGAGGAGAAAGAGGCTATGTACAGCTGCCTTGAGTTGTTGGAGGGTAAGTGAAATAGCATCCAACCTAGATTCCAGACCAGTGTGGGAGCAGGTTCTTGACCCTTGTGGACAGGGGCTGCGAGGGGGGATTCGAGTAAACTATAGGAGTGAGTAAGGAGGGCGGGGAAGTGAGAGGAGGGGTGGTTTGCCTACTTGGGTTCTGAGTTTCAGCCCCAATGCGCATAGGCGATTGTGGAGCCTGTTAGCAAGTAGGGTAAAAAGATTTGCAACTTTGAGGGATCCCCAGAGAAGCACTCTGAGGGATCCAAATGTACTGGAGATGGAACAGAGACTAAAACAGTATGGGTACCTTGTGTTTGTACTGGTAGAGGGGGAGAAGCAACTGTTTGTTGCCTGCGTAATTGGGCTACCTCACTGGCCAATGCTGCAGCTTCCAATCTTGCTGCCACAAAATCTTTTTGCATGTTGCTGATCATTTTACACAGATCATCAAGGGTAGACATCCTGGTGGCACTGCTCAGGAGGAACTGATTCTTTAGCTGAATATTCTGTCAAAATTCAAATGTTCCTCGGGAGCAGTACCCTCAGTATGCCCACCTTCTGGTAGCTCCGATTCTGCAAGTGGTAAACAGAAGCTCAGAGTGACTAGACGCGGGGAAGGGAATTAGGGAGGGTACTGCGGGGAAGGAGATCTGGAAGGAGATGGTCCATAATATTAAAACATGATGCAGTCTTTTTATTATTTCTAATAAAAACTCAATGTAACATTATTGCTGCAAGAGTTACATGTAAAACACAAAACAACCTTATTCCTGTGATCCATTTGGAGCGTAGGGTCACAAGATCACAATAATGCAAGTTCAACAGTTTTATGCCATTGTATTGCGCTTTGACTGTGGGTCACTTGGAGCGTAGGGTCATAAGAGCACTAGAATGCAAGTTCAACAGTTTTATATTTCTGTATTGAGCTTTTACTGTACTTTGTTGCCAAAGTTAGAGTTCCTTGTTTAAACTCTTAGAACCAAAACACTGAGTCACTATTAATGTTCCTAAACAGAGGGAAATGTACAAGATGCCAATATCTGTCCACCGTGCACGTTTACTGAAGGCCAGCAAGGTAAGCAAACATCCAATGTCAATTTCAGAGGACTTTTCAAGGAAAATGAAACTTCCTACCTGCTTGCTGATACTCAAAATGCTTTACTGGCATCTCGAGTGAAGCCCACTGTGACGTGCTGTCTCTCTCTCTCACTTCCTGTCAGCTCCCTGAATTGAGTCTTTGAACCACGACGGACGCACACTGGATCACTGGAGGACTCCGAATAATCCACATCGGCGGTCGGGCAGTTCTCCTTTTATGCACGATAGAGATGTCATGGCGGCCGACAAACGGAAGTATTCTCGCGAGAGGCCTTAGCCTGCAAAATGAAAGAAAATCAAGGAAAAGGGCATACGCTTCCTAGATAGCACATAAATCACATACCGTCATTGGGAGCTTGGCTGCAATGCTTTAGTTCTGTTTAGACGCGCTTAGTGAGTTCCTTGGTCCTATCACCAAAGGTTCTGTACATAATTGTTTACTTTGGTCCCAATAATGTTTTGTACATACTACTAGCGTTACCATCACACTGGGGAAACCACGACGGAAACAAAGAACAACAACAATGTTTGTTATATACTACCATTACAAGCATTACCCTCACGCTGGGAAAACAATGCTGGAACATACTACCAGTACCAGCGTTACCATCACGCTGGGAACAAAGAACAGCATTACCATAACGCTGTTAAAGGTGAGGCATGGAAACAAAGGCACTTAGTAACGTAAGAGTCACGCCACTACTGTTAGAATCCGTAAGCTTAGTACATACCAGGACCTAGGAGGAGCATGAACCATGACAAAGGCCTACTCAAGGGAGGTGCTGTGGTCTAATAATCACTATTCACTGGCATGCAACAATAACACTTAATAAATGATTGTCCAATATGTGCATTTTGTTTTGATTAAGGAAAAGTGCATTTATTATGCACACACTACTTAATACTACGCACTAATTTACAAATATGCATAAGGCCAGTGAAAACACCTCTGATGACATTGTGTAATCAACTTTACCCCTTAAAAGGGCCATACAAACACATTGGGTAAGTATATTGGCTTGGTCAAAGGTCCAAGAGCTACAAATCACATGTCAAAACATCATAATTTTAGGAGCAAATGCAATAATCAATTATAACCATGTGTCAATGCACTTATTAATGTTAATAAAGCATATGCACTTTGATCAATACTCAGTGTCAGTATTATTATTTAAATAAAGCATTTACAAATGAACTTCCCATGCATCTCTGTGCTTTTTATATACTTTCAACCCTCGAAATGCAATTATAAAAACAGCGCCTAGAGAGCTTCCAGTTTCAATCAACAGCCCCTAGAGAGTACTGAACGCATGTACATTATGTTATTCATGTTCAGGCCACGCAAACTGTGACCATGCACTTAGACCCTGGAGGGCACTGCACTCTCAGCTGCAGAACTGAAGCTCCAACCTGGGGAGTGCTTGAAAATCAAAGAGAATACTGGGTTGGTCCTTCTCTTTGCAACCCTGCAGACTTGGGGTCAGTACTTCATGTGAATACCTTAGGGTCTCTTTGATGGAAGCTGCGCTGCTCCTGCAGCTTTCTTGCCTCCTTTTTATGTAGTTGGTGGTGGCCGAAATGACTTTGGCAATTTCAAGCCCTGCAGGGCATTATGGGACGCTCTCTCAGGAGCTTGCATATTTGATGAGTGGCTCTCCCGCTGCATTGGGCAGAGCCACTGACTTTCTTTCTTCCCTTTTTTTTCGGTTTGTTCTTGGGGTGCCTGGTCCCACCCTGTGCAACAGCACTTCTCCCGCTGTTCGGGGAGCTGGCAGTTTTTCTCCCCTGCATGTGCTGGATTCGGTGGTGGCTGCCCACTTCCCCTGACACGGGCATGGTGAGTGGGATAGGCCCCCCCACAAATGGGGGGAGTGCTGCCGCACTTCCCAGTCTGTATCTATGCCATCTGGGGTCCAGAATTGGAATCCCGCCTCATTCTGGCTCTTTCTCAGGGAAGTGCAAGAGTGCTTCCCTATCATGGCTGTTATCGAAGGTCCAGAGTTGGGGTCCCAAGGCCCCAAATCAATAAACCGGCCTGGGGGATTGGGGCTCCAGGCCCACTAGACACTGGGGAGGGGTCTCCATGCACGCCACCTTCTGGCATTAAAAAATGGAAGTTCCTTTGTTCGGCGGCCCCTGGCCCTAGGTGGTTGAAAATGCTAGGGCAGCGGAGCTCCACACGCTCCAGGCCTCATTGGGGGATCAAAGGTCAAATTCTTTGCTCATATTTCGGGACCTGTTGGGCCATTTTGCAAGCTTTTAGGCTCATTTTGCTCCGGGTGGCAAGCCATAGCCACCCGGAGCACTCTACGTAGTCTTCCTGGCCTTTAAGATAGCAAACCTGGCAGAGAGCTGGTTCCATTGGCTCCCTGGGTCAGTCTTTCTCCTTTTAACTCCTCTGGGCTTCTCTCGTCCTTGATGTAGAAGTCCAGTTCTTTCCCCAACTAATCCTTAGGGGGTTCAAGGGGACCAACTTCCCTGGTCCTGGGGAGAGTCTCACTGGTCCTGGGGTGAACTGAAATTAGAGTACATAGTCCAGATGTTATCAGGGGGTCCCTCTTTCCAATTGTCCATTTCTGCTACCTCCAGTCCCAGTATCTAGCAGAAAAACACAACCAAGAGAGCTCTTTACCTTTTGTGCAAATCATTTTAAGTGGGGGCAAGAGGTTCGAGGAGTGAGGTACCTCTGTCCTGTCCTGGGTGCCACATCACCTCTCCACCATGTCCCAACCTTGCTGCACAGCCTGCTGGGACATTTCAAAATGGCGTCATTCAGGAGTCACTAGTAGCATCTGCTCTGGGGAACTTAGCGCCACCCCTCTCTGACATCACTGCCAGGGCCTTTCCCACCAGATCTTCAAAGGAGCCCCACCATGTGTTGGCTTCAGAAGTCTGGGCTCCCTCCTTTGTTCTGTGGGCTTGGGCAGGCCCATACATGGTACAGTGCGACAGCTGATTGATTGATGCAGATCATTCCGCCACACCCCTTTCCTCCTCAGGAGACGAGTAAATACTGTTAATTGTTCCTTAAGTGTGGGGAGGCCTTTGTTATTGCTGCTGGAGAGAAATTTAATTAACTTGGCCCAGCAGGGTTACAAAGGCCTGGGCTCTGATCCTGAGCTGAACCAGAGAAATATGACAATCCTGGATGACCCATAAACTGAATGGATATCTTTTTGGAACTTACAGAATTGAGTTTCCAGCACAGGTTACGCACCAATTAGATATGTCACTGTCTCTGTAGGTCAAAGGAAAACTGCACTGCAAGGCAGCCATCCCCATACTCGTATAATGAAGTGTAACTGCAGACAAGACAGTAAACCACACTGATTTTCCTTATGAGTGTGCACGACATTATGAGGCCAACCTCAGGTCAATATACAGCCTGCAGAGTCCCCTCTGCGCCAGGCTACCTGTGCGCAGTTACCGACTGCACACGACAGGAGTCTCCCATGCACAGACCTCACACGTGTGCAAACACGTGTGCACATGTGTACACATTTAACCAGCCAAATACCCTTACCCTTCCTGCATTGCAGGAGCCTTATCTTAAAAGGCGGACACTGGCAGTTAACACACTTATTTCATTTACTATGAGTTTACCATGAGTGAGACGACAGTTTTGATGCTGCCCCTTAGTAAAAGGTCGAAAACTGTGATCATAAAGTGAAAAATCCAGGCAGATTAGATTGGCAGCACCCATGTTCTTACACGTTTTTTCTACATATTTGTAGTTTTATAACTGTATGCAGGAAGGTTGTCAGTTTATGTGCACTTGAATAGGCCGATGTTGGGCAAAGTCTAAAGCCAATGTTAAAGAGTAAAATGTTTATTGGGATAAATCGAGCCAAATTTAATGTTTGATCTGTTTATCATGAAATGTTACGACAAGGCCAGTAGGCCGACCTACTTATTGTGAAGAGCATGTGTTGAACCATAGGCTTTTAAGGATGGATGCAGTGCAATACTCATTGTTCCCTCCCTTAGGAGAGATAGTATTTTGCTTTGCCAACTGTACTTTGATGACTGTATGCCAGATGGTTGCCTTATGGAAAGATTATGTTCAGTACAGTGGGCTTTATTTGGTTTTGGTGACAAGCCAAGTATAAAGGTTTTATGCCTCATTGTTTATAATGAAAAACTATGATAAAGGCAGTAGGCCTGGCTTATTTATTGTGATAGTCATATGGTAAAGCCAATAGGCCCTTAACAGTGAATTTTAATCAAATTATTTTACATACCGTAGAATGGTATTTGATTATATGTAATCTCACAGATTACCATAGTAGGCACGGGTTTTGGTGTTGGTCACCTACTCTGACAAGCCCTGAGAGTAGAATTGCACTGTGATTATTCTTGTTAGGTGTTATTGAGAGGACTTGTATATTGTTTAGATAACTGTAATTTTGTACATATCATTACATTTATAAATGCATGTCTGATGGTTGCCAGCGCATGAGCGCATTTGTTTGCCTGGATTGTATATAGTGGCAAGCCATTGATAAAGGCTTGAGGCCTCTTAGGTTTACTGTGAAAAGTTATCTAATTCCTTAGGTGTGATCTGTTTACAAGGATACTTTTTGACAAAGCAAGAAGGCCTTACATAATTATTGTGAAAAACATATGTTAAAGGCAATAGGCTTTTAAGTTGGATTGGTATTACATTGTGCTAAATCCCGTAGGTAGGTATTTTGGTATATGGAATCTGTCAGATTTCTGTAGTAGGCAAGGGTTTCAGTGTTGATGACCCACCTTGCATTATGGTAAACCTTAATAAGCTCTATTAGCATGAATTTTATATTATTGTGACAACTCTGTTTTGCTTATATTTAAATTGTTATTTCAGTATACATGATGGGTACTTTATGGGAATGCTTATGTACCAACTCAGTAGGTTTGAGATGGTTACAGTGGTAAGCGAACAATTAAGTTTACTAATTACTTAAACATGTAAGAAGCACCAACAATTTATACTCCGAAATGTTGTTTCTTATTTAATATTTGTTAATGTTTATTTCCCGCAATAGTTTATATCAAGTACATAATTAGAATCATACTAAACAATTTCTATAAAATCAATTGAGAACATGTTTAAAACCAACTTATTTAAAAAACTTTAGACAAAGTAAACAGTCCAATAATTCCTCTAAGCTTGCTTACTGCTAATGTATCCATTGCCAGAACAGCCAACACGTGTTTTGCAACACCTGCTGCTTTCTTGAGGCTGCTTCATAAAAGTTCTATTTTTCATAAAATTCACTGGAATATTTATAAAACATTTTAGACTTTCAACTGTCTTCATACTTTCAAATTACATTATTCAGTAACTACATTAATCCCACAAATCATACTATTCACAATACTTCATCATTAATTTTAATTAATTTTAAGCTTCTCAACTTTGATCGTACTCACATAGTTCATTAGTTTACACTTCTTTTAATACCTCAACACCTCCTATTTGCTACGGTATTATACCATCTACTGAGACCTATGTTATTATTGAAGATAGAGAGAAAGGAAATGGTCGTGTAAATATTGACAAAATAAACTGTTCTATTTGATAGGACTTGGCTAATTTGAAATTAATTTAAAATCCAATTTAAATATGTACATTTAAGTTAAACAACATGTTGACCTACAGTCTAATTATTTAAAGTTCAAACAAATACTCAAAATTAAACTATTGTATTACATACCATATGTTGAAATTCGAAACATCTCTCAGTAGGCCAACTTTTGTTTGTTCCGAAGATTAGTGGTGCCTGCCCAATAATATTACTGTTCATAGTCTTCATATGGGGCCACATGTTTCTACCTTTTTTAAGGTCGCAAAACCATTTGCGACCAAAAAAAGGCTTTCCCAATGTACCAAACCCTATTTTGCGATTCGGTAACCTATTACCGAATTGCAAAATAGGTTAGCGATTCGATAATAAGAAGGGATGTGTTCAGGGCATCCCTTCCTAATACCGAATCATATCGGTATGTAGGAATATTTTGTGACCGAAATGCGATTGCAAAACATTCGCATTTTACCACCTACTTCAAGTAGGTGGTAACCCATTCTCAAATAGGTAGGGGTCCTCAAGGGACCTCTTCCCCTTTGTGAATGTATGCAAACACTTTTTTAAGAGCAGTCAGTGGTCCTACTCTTAAAAAATGAAAAGAAAACTTTTCTTTTTTTCTAAACGCAACCTGTTTTTTTAATGAAAACGGGCTGCATTAAAAATAAAGATTGCTTTATTTAAAAGCAATCACGGATATGGTGGTCTGCTGACCCCAGCAGGCCACCATCCCCATGATTTTAGCGATTCCTAGGGGTCGCAAATTGCAACCTACCTCATTAATATTAATGAGGTAGGTTGATTTGCAACCCTCTACGCATTGGCATATGAAACACTTGGAGTTTCATACATTTGTAATATCCTTTACCCAATTGGGATTCACAGAAAATCGCAATTAGGTATTCGCTATTACAAATATTGATACAAGTGGTGCATGATTTCTAATCAAACAGTCAGTAGAAAATATCTATCATAAAAATATAGTTATAGAACTAAAATAATATACATAACCACCTGAAGCAAATATCGTCATACAGTCCACAAACCATGGGTGTCAAAATGTCCTATAGCACAACCTAGAAAGAATGATTAAAGTAATAAGAACCTAGAACATAAAAGAGAAATATAAACATAAGAACTTAAACTTTGAATGTTCAGCGAAATTTTTGAGTAAATCGGATAGCACGTCAACCAATTCCGAAATGTCATACCTCCATGACTCAAACTGCCTTAAGTTTCAGCCAGGTCACAAATCATTCTCTACATAAATTGTACACAGTCCATTTATAGAGTTACAATACCCTTCTTTCTAAACTAACGACAAATTAATATTTCATGTCCTTATCGCTACTCACATCCATAAAAACCTAGGTGCAAATTTCTCAATGAGTTACGTTGTCCTTGCATTACACAAAATGACGCACGCCGATGCAATTTTTTATTGAGATTTATATTGTCAAGCAAGGAGCGATTTGCATTGCCTTGCATGGCTTTGTAAAGGAATGTAAAGCAACACAGTGGCTTGCTCTGGATTATGTTATATTTCAAGCTGGTTGGGGTTCCCTGGGTGCAGCATGGGTGTTCTTGTGCATCCACCCTGTGGTTGGTAGGTTTCCATAGGTGGTGGCCGAGCATGACCCCAAATCCCCCAGCTACCCCTATTGGTGTCCTCTCCACATAGCACTTTAGGGCATTTTGTGTCAAGGTCTCTTGGCTGACCCACAGACGTGAGGTACCATTTTCATCGGGAGACTTGGGGGAATGCTGTGTGGTAGGAAATGTGTGCCTCCCTGCAGATTCCAGAAGTTTTCCTTACAAAAGTGTGATGAAAATTTGTTTTTAGTCAATGTTTGAGGTTTGTTGGGCATTTGGGGGTAAGAAAATGGTGTGAGATGCTTGCGAAGCACACCACCCTGGACTCCCCCAGATGTCTAGTTTTCAGAGCTGTCTGGGTCTGTTAGGTTTTTCCAGGTGGCAGCCTACCCAAGCGCAAAATCAATCAATCAATCAGGAGTTTGTTAAGCGCAACTACTCACCCGTGAGGGTCTCAAGGCGCTAGGGGAAGGGGGGGTTCAGGCATTCCCCATTGAAAGTGGGATGATACTGGAAGTTAACCAAACTCTCCTGGCCCATATTTAAAAACAACACCCAAAAGAAAAAAATCCTCCTGCTCGACATTGGGATGGGGTGCATTAGTCCATGGGGAGCAGAAAGACTGTTGATGTTTTGCGTTCCTGATGTCCGGATGGGAAAGACCCACCCCATTATTTTATAAAATATATATATTGCTGCCAGAAAGTGGGCTTATGTGCTCCCCAGGGTGCAGATCAGGGGTAATTACCACAATCTGCTCCCCAGAGGCAGAAAGACTGCTGTCCTCTTTAGTTGGGGTGGGGGCATGGCCATGCCATGTGGGCCACCCTGCCCCTACATTGTTTTTTAATTCCGTGGCATTTAGTGGGCTTTTTGCGTGCCCCGGGTAGCAGGTCAGGGTAATTACTCCCATATGTCCCCAGGGGGGCAGAACAATTGTTTTCTTTTTTATTAAGGGTGGAGGCATGGCCATGCCCATTCTGGGCAGCCCCGACCCCTCTATTTGTATTTTAAAATACATTCCTGGTTCATATTGGTCTTCCCCAAACAGACTGTTTCCCCTTTTAATAGGGGCAGTGGCATGGCCATGCCCATTCTGGGCAACCCCCACCCCTTTATTTGTATTTTAAAAATAAATCCTTGGTGTCTAGTGGGCTTTCTGTCCCCCCCCGGGGAGGTAGATCAGGAGCAATTGCCCCATCTTCCCCCCAGGGGAGCATAAAGACTGTTTCCCCTTTTAATAGGGGTGGGGCCACCCCTCTTTTTAAAGAAAAAAATAATCCCTGGTGACTAGAGGGCTTTCTGCCCCCCTAGGCCAGCAGATCAGGGAATTGGCCCCCATCAGCCCCCCCTCCTGACCTTTAAGTGCCCTTCACAGTGCCGACAAATGCACTGGGCAGGTTGTGAATGTATTGGCAATTTGCCAACACATGCACTTATAGGGTTAATCAATTAAAAAAATATCCAACTTTGATTCACTAGGATCAGGGTAAACCTGAATCCTAGACATTGTCTTGTCATTGGTATTTTGCTAACCTTATTCAAATCTTATAACCTGCTCGTATCTCAAAGCATACCAAAATGGTCATTCAGCTAAGATACCATTTTCTATGTAAAATTAGTATTCAAATGCTGACTCAAAGTAAATAAAACTAATTCATCTAGTATATATCATTAAGAATTGTCAAACTTAGGTAGGTCCACGGAAGACCTCTAAACCTTAGGCAATGCAAATGTCAAATAATAATAAAGATTACTTATGCCTGATTGTTTATAATAAAAAACTATGGTAGAGGGAGCAGGCCTGACATTCATTGTGGAAACATATAGTAAAGTAAATAGGCATTCAAGGGTATATTGTTATTACTTTGTATTAAAGCCTACAGATTGGTATTTTGCTACATTGAATCTCACAGATTACCATAGTAGGCAAGCTTTTGTGTGCTGGTTAACCTCATTGATAAACAGTGGGTATAGAAGATTTGTACTGCCAAAATTATTGTTAAACACTCTTCGGAGAGATTGTATTTTGCTTTGCAGAGAGCAATTTTGTATACTATGTAATGTTATGACTGTTTACCTGATGGTTGCCACGTGGGAAAGCTTAAGTTCAGCACAGGAGGCCTCAGTTGGTTATGGTGACAGACACATGATAACAGCTAGAGGCCTGATTGTTCCACCATAAAAATATTTCTGTTGCCATATTAAGAGTTATGTAAAAAGCATTTGGCCTGATATATTGATTGAGAAAAGAATATGTTAAAATCAGCAGGGATTTAAGGATGGATTGTCACTTCTCTGAATTAAAGCCTGCAGATAGGTATTTTGCTATATGAAATGTCACAGATTACCTTTTTAGAAAATAATTTTGGTGTTGAGTAGTGCCTTGGACAACCCTTAGGGGCAGAAGATTTGCATAGTAATAATTCTTGCTAAAATCTCTTGCTAGCCATCTTCCAGGATCTCGTACATCATTAAAAAATACATTATATCCATGTAATACAGTGGCCGTAGCATATATTGACATTGTTCTTACTGGTATTGACACTGTTAAGTTTGCTTAAGTCATTACGTATATCAGCATTATTGTTACTAGTAACAGTATCGTCATTTCAACCAGTGGCATAACGCAGAATGATGGGGCCCCCCTGCAGAATGTAAAGGTGCCCCCCCCCCAAGTCTCCCATATTGCACAGATATTCATTGGCCTTAGAGTGGAATGGGGCCTCCTGACGGATATGGAGGCCACTGAAGAGTTGCCTCCCCCCCAACAACGCGGGGGATTGCATTACGCCCTACCCTTTGCTTCCACGTTCAGGACCATGTACATTTGTGGGATGTCTGTCTTCCAGCTGTGCTCTGTCTCTGGAGAGCCCTCAGAAGTTTTGACTCTGATGGATAATAGCACCCACATGACCTTTACTATTTTCTGTTACTTCGGGGTCTCTGTCCAGTTCTTGTCCTGAATGTGGCTGGCAGTAGACTTCATTGTGTGAAGTATGCCAGTGTAAACCCGAAACATCCACCTCATACATGCTCAGATATAGCAAACGTTGCGGGGTGGTGGAGATGTTCATACTCTGATCCTCCACCGGAGCCCATCCCCAGTTTACCACAGGGTTCTCACTTATAGCTAAAACTCTGTAAAGTGAGTGGTCAGTTCAAAGCTTTTAAAATGTTGCAAACGTTAAAAGTGAAAATGTGATATTCCTCGTGAAGCCGATTTACATTCTTTCCCTCCCATGGAGAAATAATGCTGGTCGCACCTACACTGGTTTGGTGGCTCATTATCCTAAGTCTAGAAGGAAAAACAGGCCTGAACCATATTTCTCGTCTTGGTCTTTAAAGCTCCACTGTATGTAGCCCACCACACACATTAATTTGCTATCTCATCTCAATGCCTACCAAGAAAGTGATGTTGACCTCTTCCTTGAACTTTAGGCTACAGGCCTTTGAGGGTTGGTGCAAAAAGAATCAGGCATAGATTTTCTGCAGCTCCATAATACAGAGAACAGACAAGCTGCATGCCTGTGTCTGCTAAATTCAATACAGTGCATTTACATGCAATTACACACACAAACACATGCACCGAGCAACCATTGTGACTCCTCAATGTGTAGAGTAACAATAAGAGCAGTTCAGTCTGAAGAGACAAGCAGGAGAACTCTCCAAAAAGGGGTGTGATTTCTCCCACCAAGATCTGCAAGAATTTGGGAGGTGGCCATCTTGCAGTCAGGTCATCATGCCCATTTGGTAATTATCCTATTACATCTTTCCTCTTTACGAGGTGGTGCCAGTAGCTTCTCTCCACTGCTGCTGGGGAGCTGCTCAAACAGTAAATGCACCCAGCAGCTCTCCTCCAAGGCTGCAGCTGTCCCCTTCTTCTGCACAAAGTGAGCATGCTCAGTAGTTGCTGTCCCTGGCCTCCTGGGTGCTGCTTGAACAGTGGGTATACCTTGTAGCTCCTCACCAAGGAGGCAGGGGCATTTGTGCAGCAGGTGCATTAGCACCAGGCACAGTTCCTTGAGGGGGTCATTGAACCCTGATAGTGGCTGTATTTACTACCAAAACAGCAGTCAAAGGAGCCATTTTCCTTGCTTGCGCCAGGACCCAAGGAATCCTTGCTACGCTAATGCAAGTAGTCGTTTACCTGGGTACACATCGAATGATGACAGTAGACATTTTCTTTACTGTTTTTGTCATATTTTGTGACTACAGAAGCCAAAGTCTGGTGCATAAGCCAAAGAAAACTTCCAAGAGAGTAGCAACCTACCCTAGTGGGTGATCAGGGTACTATCTCACTGTTGACACTGGCATAACCAGCAAACTATGAATTCAAATCCTAGCAGGGCCAACTCTGCCCTTCATTCTTCCAAAGTCACTACACTAGTTAACATTACATTTAGTAACTATAGCTAAAGTTCCCAATTTTCCTCTTTTACTGATTTTTACACAGGAATACAAAAGGTAAACAACGTGCTTCCTTGCCTATATTTACTTTTAGGAACTAAAAATATCCCAAAACTATGACTTCTTTTGAGTGACCTTCCATCTTTGAAATACGACTATCAGGGCAATATCTAGGCTGACTGGAAGCAACGGGTACTTAAAAAGGGATGAGATTTCTTTAAATTAATGTTTATTTGCGCAAGTGTCTATGCAATAAAGTGAATGTTTTTATTTGAGCGTATTGCAACAACCCAACAGTCATCCACATGCATGCATGTGTGTGCAAGTTTACAAGCATGTGGAAACATACAAGTTGCAACGTTAACTTTGTCAGAGCACAAAATAAATATACATAAACCCTGAAAAGGGAGGGTAAACATACATTTTATTGACTATGGATGGGATGTTACAGGACTAATGCCATATTTTATATTTATAAATTTCGACTTCCCTCCTGCCATTTCTAAGCTCTGTTCATAACAAGGATTAGTATTAATCAACCGACCAACCTTAGAAGGATGGACGCCAAATTGCCTAGTTAAGATTGCAATTTGTGCCCTGCGGTTTACCGTGGATGTCAAGTGTGAGCCTTTAACTCGCCAGGAGTATTGTTTTCTATCTGGTTTGGCATTTACTTAAATACCAAATACAGTAGCCCATGTGTGAGCTTTTAAGAAGGGAGTCCTAGCTGCAGTGGCAGCTGGTGGATTTTCAATGTGGTGAGGCAAAAAAATTTGTACCCAATACAATGAGCGAGCACGAAGTGAAAAAGGAGGGTGCGGGGGGGGGGGTCTCCCCCGCAAGACAAAATTTTGAAAAAAATGGATTCAAATGGTGACTTTTATGCCACATATTTACTGCAAATTGTTGAAAAAAGGGGATCCAAATATAGTATTTTAAAGCACACCTGTGAAGAAAACATAGTTTTAGTGAAATAAAATATTCGCCTAAGAGGATGTAGTTTATACGGGAGACATCCATTACCACGCGGGCATTGCATCGCAATTCCTTTACATCGCGGGTATTACAACGCAAGTCGTTACAACGACTTGCGCTGGATGGCACTCTAACCTAAGGAACAGTATGATTTACTATTCCAACACCTTCCCTCCTGTACGTAGACTGGTGTTGGAATAGTAAATCATTCTATTCCTAAGTCCAGCGCCCTCCAGCGCAAGTCGTTGTAACGACTTGCGTTGTAAAAACTGCGATGTAACGTACCGCGATCATTTTGATCGCGTTGTAACGTCACATATTCAGTTTATACAGGGAAACCGTAATTTATCCAATTTTTCTTGTTTCACTTTGCACAAATCAGCCAGTCAAAGGGCATCTATTTGTCTTTCCTTATGATAAGGCTTTGTTTTTACCTTTAAGTGCATGTTTCTGCAGTTTTTATACATAGCACAAAGTCTACCTGAAGGCCGAGCACTTTACATGAGCAACGGTTACATTACACAAGATCACAATGGCACACATTGTTTATAGGTATGGGGAGATTATGTGGTTTGCCCAGAATCACAATAATTTGAGCCGACCCCGAGACTCCACCTTGTTCCCTAGCCAGCAGCTCTGACCATAAGGCCAGATCCTGGGCAGAGGGAGGGAGGCAGAAGCCACATGAAAGCTCAGCTCAATATTGGCTCTAGGTTCCAACAGGAGCTCGAGCTTATCCAGAGCCAGGCTTCAAGCTCAAGCCTGGCTCGAGCTTTCAGTGGCTCGCCCACCTTTTGAATCAGAAGACCCATTTTAAACATACAAGGATGACTAAAAAATAAGAATGATAAGCATTGGACAAAGTAAAGAATTCGACCACAAGCCCATGTGTAACCAGAAAAATGCCTTCACTCACAGTTGGAAGGAGACATTGCTCATGGTGTACGCTGTAGAGGGCAGAAGCAAAATGTGAATGAAAGCTAAACAGAATAATGGATGAGCATGGTTGCCTCAAAGCCCCCTAAACATATATATATATATGCATTTTTATATATTTGTTTTTATTATATGAGGCTGGTGAGACAGCTAATGCTGCAACACACACCACCTCCAGCAATCAAGCTAAACTGGCTGGGAGACAAGAAAATGGTTTCCAAAGTAAATAGTAAGCAAGTACTTTCAGCCTTAAAACTGATGAAAAGGTGCATAGGGAGTTACATTTTTTCACGTTCTTATGTGAGTAACTCCTCAAGCACAGACCAGCAGGCATAAGCAAATGGCACAAGCATCAGTGCAGCAACCAATGTCCCGAGAAAAATACAAAAAATCTTTGTTCAAAGAAATGAAAATCCCTTGTCATATTTTATTACATTGAATCAAAATAGTTTCCAAATTAGAAAAGCAATTTAATATACACAAACACAATAATCAAAATTGTTTACAGAGGAAAACATTGACAAACTTTAGTAGACTCGTGATTGCAGCCCTCTAGGCAAGCTCCCCGCTGCACACCCTCTCATTGCCATGCAATTATCTGCCCAATAGTTAAATTTTGGGTAAAACCCAAGGGATTTAAAGCCTCCACTGCCGCCCTACTGGAGGGAATTGTCCAAGAAAGAAGGATAGAGCATCTCAAAGGGCCCACCGACACCACTTTGGGGAATGTACCAGGGAAAACATGCCAGATCCTGGATCACTGGTGCAGACCCATATACCCTACCCCTTAGGCTGTAGATGGCTTGTTTGGAAGACATGACCAGCTGAATAAGCGCACTCAGGCCTCTGGTATCAACAACTCTTCCCTGCCCACACCTGTGGTAAAACTCAAATGAGTAAATATGGAATCTAATTTGGTATGCAACCATGCTGCAGTGTGCAGCTGTCGACCAGAGGTCCGGGCGGTGGACCAGGTGTACAGTGACAAAGGTGGTGGCGGGAGTGCGGCAGACCAGGTGTACAGTGACAAAGGCGGTGGCGGGAGTGCAGAGAAGAAAACTAACACAATTTGTAAATTGTGGTACTTGATATTGTTCATGAGCTTGTGTGGCTGGCTTTTGTAGGCATCCATCATCCGGGTGCAGCCGCCTGCCTTTCTAACGGGCCTCCTTGTGCCAGAGTAAGCCTTCGTATGTGTTTCCTGCTCTCCCCCTGGTGCAGACAGGATGCCCTGAAGTTATAGATGCTGCGTAGACATGGCCCATACATGCATGCCACAATGGCTGGCCCCTCAATTAAACACAGAATATAAGTAATAAAATCAATCAGAACCACCAAGGGGTAACCTAAAATCCAGCCTAATTAAATCCCACGTTAATGACCAGAATAGTGTATAGGAATGTTACATAGGACAGAGGACTGCAAGGTGTAGGAGGCATATGTCATCCATAGTGATAGACAGTACAGTCTAAGACTGCTTGGTCTGGAGAAGCACATACTCAGAATTTAAAACATAACACCATGGTTGGGGATTACATTTAATAATAAGATTTTTTTTTAACTTTAGTTAAATGAACCCTTTTTGCAACATTAGAATAACATAGACTGGGGGGAAAACCATAACGCTCAAATCTATACCTTGCGGTTTGCATGCAGCTCTTTGATGACAGCTATTAGCTCACTGTTCTATATTAATATTTAAACTTATACACTGCAAGTAACAAAAACATCTCTCTGGCAAAAGCACTGACCTATTTACATTATATGCACTTCGTGATCTGCAAGGTACACGTCTTTTGCAGTAGGCATATTAACCTTCCGTGCTACTTTATGAGTCAAAACTTCCAGTAGACAAAACTCTGATCTCACTCCAGGAAGAGCTTTAGTCACTGGAGTTATCTTGAGATTTTTATTGTAGTATGAAAATTGCTGAGTCAAGTAACAACGCAGCAGGTGCTTTTAAACCTATAATATACTTGCACACACGGCGCCCCCCGAAGTCAGCACCTGGTGCACTGGCACTGGTCACAGTCGGTTGCGTTCATGTCTACTCTCTGCCTGTGACATGCCTGTATTGTGCCTTTATTCACCGTCTTGAGGCGCCTTCCATCTCTCTGCTGTGTGTCTGTTATCTGCATGTTCTTAAGTTGCTTGTGGTCGTGCCAGTGATATGCTACGATGTGCTTGCATCTGTCAGCTGCAGGGTTGCTCAGTGCCTGTTACCTGCCTGCTCAGCAGACCACCTCTTTGTTCATTGTCTGTAGCTGCCTGTTCTGTGTGATCCTTCCAGGGGCGATGGACTGCGAGAGTCAGGAGTGGGCAGAGCTGTGGACTGTTAGTGAATCAGCAGGAGACCAGGCCAAGGGCAAATAGAGAGAGTGTGCAATCAATAAAACGCATTTGTATTACTAAACTCAGAATACTCATTTTATCTTAGGAAGGAAGAAAGGCTGGGACAGCCTGCATTGGGAGGCTGACTGGGAGGGGGTGGGGGCGAGCCTGTAACCTTAAAGTTCCACACAGACTCAGAAACAAATGCTTAATTCACAGTGTACTGACTGGGAAACGTAGAGCCTTCTTTCTCCTGTTCACATTCCTTTCTTTCTCCCCTTTCTCCCTTCTCTCGCCCCTTGATCCCTCGGGTCTCTGCTCACCTAAACTGGTATTGCGCTCCATTATGCTTCTCAGGCGTCGTTCCTCGCTCCCGTAAACCAACTCTGAGGCCACTCCTCTCACACTTTGGCATCTCTCTGCCCTAGAGCCGGCCCTGCTCTCTTGATTTTTATTTTGTAGTATGTAGCTCACCAATGGAACGTTCTTGCACTGGGCTCCTTGTGACTGGACTGCAGACAGCGTAGAACAAGCCTAAGATGGGAAGGAACTAGAAACTGCTGGATTCGACTCCTCCCCTAGACCCCAGCCCACCAATCATTTTAAAAATAAACAACTGTTGCTGCCTGGGTCTCAGCCGGACTGCCCTGCCCCCAGCTATTGAAATTAATGGAGGGCTTCTGACTCCTCCCTGGGCTATGCGAATAACGCCCATATTCAAACGCTATTCTGGAAGTGATACACAGACCGCACCCACCAGTGTGTCATCACTGCCCTGCTTTCTGGCTCTAGGTTGAAGAAATCTTCTCCCAGCCAAGGCATGCGCAGAGCCAAGGGCCATCCTCCCCTACCCCCTGATCCAGCGCTTACAATAAAAATATTTTCTCCTACTATGTTTTTGGGTCATCCAGGTGCAATTATTTCTCTAACACACACACACTATATCCATATGACGGTGGGGCCCATAACACCGCATATACATTCACTTACTCATTTATTTCCCTGGATTTTCCTCCGACATGAAACCTAGGAGAAAACGATTTGCTGGAACGAGACGGGATACCTCTTTTTTAAAGACACAATAATTCTCATTTGCTTTTAAGGTATTCCGCTCATTGGTCGATGGACCAACTAGTAGGAATCAGTTGATGGTGATTAAGTCCAGCTCAATCACAATGAACTCTTTTACCAAATCATTATTAATCATTATGCTAAAGAAAATCACTGAGTCATTTGTTTAAAGAATAATAAAGTTTATATAAAGTTTTGAATGCAAGAATTTGGGATTAATTTATTATTCAGATCATTGCGTTTATCATCATTATAAGAATAATTGTAAATTGCATGACACTTTTATTAGACCAAAAATGAAGTTATCATACTAAAGACTCTATAGATCAACCTATCTATCTCTCAGGAAATCCTAATAATTCTAATATAAATCTTGTTAAATGCTAGTTCTCCTAAAGCGGCATTTCATACTCAACTGGAAAGGAAAATAACAGCAGCAGCATCAGCTCGTCAGCATCAGCAACCGCAAACTCTCCCATCTACAGCATCTAACTTCTTCAGCATCTCCCGCAGCATCCCACAACATTCTAACCCCCTCCCACCAAGAGTAGGTCTTCTTATACCCTAATTCTAGCTTACAGCATAAAATGTTTCTTCTTACATGGCGCGATTCATTCTCATTGGTCCAAAACTCAGGTCCCTATACATTCTAATCAAACTTCCTGGTCTTAACTAGTTCCGTGAGGAATGTCCATGCAAGCATCGTTTCCCACAGTTCATGCACTTGCTCATCCGTTTCGATCAGTCCAAATTGTTTCTTTTTCTGCAACAAATTATATAATAGAGTTCTTTCTATTGATTCAACCAGGCTTCTCACGCTTCTTGCTGATCATCTTGGCACACATCTGCTCAGAAGGGTCACAGCAGCCTTGACCATACTTTCATCTTAGCCTCTCGGCATCAGCACGTGATCATCCCTTTGCAACAGCCTCTCTCCTCTATCACATGGTCGCATCCGCTCCTGCGCACTCTAGTAACTCGCTGCTATTTTATATTACTGCTCGGCAGGCCTAAGCGCACTATTTCTAAAGAAAACAAAATGTTATTAAAACAATGAAATATAAACCCTTTCGTTTCCCTCCCGTCTTTCTACATTACCCCAATTAGGTATTACCTAGCAGAAGCTAACATATAAAGCTGTCCCTTACTTACCATCGCTTTATTTTTGCAACCACACGTTTTATTCAAAGCACAAAATCATGCATTTTATTATCATTTTAGTACGCAAAATATTATGTTATGTTAGAAACGTAAACAATTATTAGTTCATTATTTTGCACATTAAACTGCGTGTTATCCTTACCCCAAACATACATTGTTGGTTATTTACTTGAACGAACATGTTTATTATTATTATACGAAAATATTAGGAGGTTAACATTTTTATATTTACCCTGCTCCATCAACTCCCCCCTTTGGTGATTTTTAACATCACCACACAAATGTCGCCGATGCCACTAACCTGGTACAAGGCTCAATCCACAGGAGCGAAGACTGTTTCCCCACACTCCCTACGACAGGGTCAAGACAAAGATGTCACTAATACTCTGTTATCCTGAAACTGACTCAAGGAGATGTGGGGATGAGATGCCAAGACGTAACCATGTCTCAATCCCCAGCCGGGTCCCAATGAGTCAGGAGCGAACAGGAATCAGATGAGTGGTAACCTACAGAGAGATAATGGCAAATAATATGAGAAAAATCCCTCCCCTCTGTACCAATACTAAAGCAAACAAAATTTTGTTCAGTGCCTGTTCCCCAGAAACAGAGTGATCCCTTACCGGCTGGACATCTCCGGACGCCTGGTAAAATGATCCAAACTGCAACCAAGGGTGTAGGTGAAATTCTTCACTCTTAAGGACTTCAAGGGTTAATTGCAGGAAGGGACTTAGAGAGAATAGGAAGGGAAACACCGGAACCCGTCTTAATGAAGTTTAGCCAGATTCCTAGGTCATGAATGTATCAAGCAGACTCAGGGAACAAAGTATTTCACCAAGCGCGGCGTGTAAAGAAAGAGACACGTAGGTTGTGGGCTCTGCGCACTGCGCTGGCGTGTGTCTGCTACAATGTATCCCTCAGAAGTCAAAAATAAAAAGTAAACGCGGCCGCGATAAACAAACAACTGGAAATGGGACCTAGCGACAATAGCACGAGGAGAAAAAGAACAGGGGGAGCTGTGCTGCGCTGAAATGGCAAAGGGTAGCGAGGGAGTTAGAACACAGCTGTGCAATGGAATATCCGCGAGCGCGGTTGCGCATCGGGATGTCAGCAGTAAGGAAATAGGATCAGGCAGAGAGCCAGGGGTAGAGGGAAGGCGGGAAACGTATCGCCGATTCTTCAACTAGTACTTGCAGAATAGCTCCAACGACGAGAAGAGTCAAACTCTCAAGGGCGGAAGGAGGGGGCGTGGAAATCAGGTCAGGATCCGAAAGCCAAGCAACGGCTTCTTCGAATGACCGGTATTTAAGTGAAGGGAGCGTGTCAAAACTCCACCTCTCTTGACCATCAAGGGATTCTCTAAAAGGGCTACTAATTTCAGTAGAACAGGCACTGACTATTCTAAGGGCTCCAAGTAACCGTGCACGACGCTTGGGGTCTAACAGTTCTCCCACCCAAAGGTCTATTCACAGGACGAGGTTTGGAAGGGTATAGGGCATGGAATCTACGGATTAGGACAGGAGCATGTACATTCTCAGCAGGTTCCCAGGATCTATCTTCCAGGGCATAACCCACCCAGTCTATTAGATACTGTAGTTTGCCCTTGTATCTACGGGAATCCATGATTCGTTTCACTTCGTATTCCATTTCACCTCCCACTATGACAGGCGGAGGAGGGTTTTCAGGGTCCAGTGAAGGAACATATGATTTAAGTAAAGAGGCATGAAACACTGGATGAACGCGCATTTCTGCGGGTAATTCTAGTTTTATTGTGATGGGGGAGATAACCTTGGAAATGCTAAAGGGCCCTATGTAACGAGGTTGTAGCTTTCGGGGCCCTCTAGTCTTAGATTCTTGGTGGCTAACCATACCTTATCGCCTACTTTATATAAGGGGGCAGGACGACGATGTTTATCAGCTTGCTTTTTCATGGCTTCTTTGGCCCTCTGTAATTCGAGTTTTGCCTTTTCCCAAATGTCTAGGAGGACAGCATGATGGTGTTGGACAGCAGGAATATCCACAAGGTGGGAAGGCAAGGGGAAGGGCAAGAACCTGGGATGTTGTGCATGAGCCAAAAAAAGGAGAGACTCCTGTGGATGAATGGGTGGTGTTATTGTAAACAAATTCTGCTAACGGTAGGGCCTGTACCCAATCAGACGTGATGGTTGATAGCAAACAGCGTAGAAATTGTTCCAGTGTTTGGTTGGTTCTTTCAGTCTGTCCATCGGTTTGCGGATGATAAGCAGTGGACAATCTATGATCTATCCCCAAAGTGGTACACAGGCCCTGCCAGAAACGGGAAATGAATTGCGCCCTCTATCTGTTATTATTACAGAGGGGAGACCATGCAAGCGAATAATTTGCTCAATGAATACCTGTACCAAGTCTTTGGAAGATGGGAGCTTCTTTAATGGGACAAAATGGGCCATCTTAGTGAACATGTCTACAACTACTAATATGGTAGTATAGCCTTGTGTTCGGGGAAGGTCTGTAATAAAGTCCATACTGACTGAATGCCAAGGGTTTGAAGGTACTGCAGTAGGTTGTAACAACCCTGCAGGAGCAATGTGTAAGGACTTCTGTCTAGCACAGACAGGACAGGATGTAACATAGGTCATAATGTCTTTGTTCATGCCATTCCACCAGAACCATCGTTGACAAGTCTGTACTGTTTTTCTCCTCCGGGATGTCCTGCTAAGGAGGTATTGTGACACCATCTGATAATCTGTCGTTGTAAGTCAACCAAAGGTACATACAGTTTATTACCATGATAATACAACCCATCAACAATAGTATTTTGGGGTTCTTTCATCCACTCAAGGGGGAATAGCAGAATATGCTGTTGTCAATTGATTCAAAAGGGAGGCTGTTCATCTTTCCTGTCTCCCACTCCTATGATTTTATGGCAGGGTATGACTGGAGGGTACTCATTCAAATGACATTTTTTTCCGGTCCCAATCGGGACAATGCATCTGCCTTCCCTTGCTGGTTACCTGGTCGATAAGTAATGATGAAATCAAATTCGCTAAAGAATAAGACCCATCTCATCTGTCGGGGTGTTAATGCTTTAGCTGATTTGAAGAATTGGAGATTTCGGTGGTCTGTGTAAATGGTAATAGTGTGAGGGGACCCCAAGAGGTAATGTCTCCATTCTTGAAAGGCAAGTTTTATTGCCAAGAGCTCCCGTTCCCCGATAGTATAATTTTGCTCGGCTGGTAGTAGTGTTTTAGAAAAATAGGCCACTGGGTGTAAACAGCCGTTAACAGGATGACGTTGGGATAAAACTCCCCCACAGCATATTGGGAAGCATCCGCTTCCACATAGTAGGGTTGAGTGTTGTCTGCATGCCGGATGATAGGTGATGTGGTGAACTTGTCCTTTAGTTGTAAAAAGATTGTTCTGCTTCCGGGGACCACTCAAATGTGACTCCTTTACGGAGCAACCGAGTGATGGGAGTTATGAGGTCTGAAAAGTGGTCAATAAATCTCCTGTAAAAATTAGCGAACCCTAAAAAGGATTGCACCTCTTTTACACTACTAGGACTGGGCCATTTGATCAAGGCTTCGATCTTCTGGGGATCCATATGGATGCCTTCAGGTGAAATAACGAATCCTAAAAACTCCACCTTATTGGTATGGAAGGTACTCTTGTCCAGTTTAGCAAACAACTGATTGTCTTTCAGTTTTTGCAGTATCTTCTTGACATGTTCAACGTGTTCTTGCTCAGATTTTGAGAAGATCAAGATATCGTCTATATAGACAATCACGAATAGATCAAGGTATTCTCTTAAGATGTCATTGATAAAGAATTGGAACGCCGCAGGGGCATTACAGAGACCGAATGGCATGACGCAGTATTCGTACAATCCGAATTTAGTTCGGAAGGCAGTCTTCCATTCGTCTCCTTCCTTTATTCTTATTAGATGGTAAGCCCCTCTGAGGTCCAATTTAGTAAATATGTTGGCCCCCCGCACTTGATCTAATAACACTGAGATAAGAGGAAGAGGGTACTTATTTTTAATAGTGACCTTGTTCAAGGCACGATAATCGAGACACGCGCGTAAACCCCTTCACGCTTTGGAATGAAGAAAATGGGGGATGACACAGGGGAAGTGGAATGTCTGATGAACCCCTTGTCTACCATCTCTGTAATATACCTTTGTAGATATTCTGTCTCGGGTTCGGTCAGGGCATACACTCGGCTCACAGGTAGTTCTGCCCCAGGTATTAGATCAATACGACAATCGTAACTTCTATGAGGAGGCAGAGCTGTAGCTTTGGCTTCATCAAACACTTCTCCATAGTCTTCATAGATATAAGGGACTTGAAGATCTTTCTCAAGAGTATCTAAGGCGCAACACAACGGTCTTTCCCAATCCTGAGCTTCTTCATAACAATGCAATAAACAATGTGGGGATTTCAATGTCACCTTCCGTGTATTCCAGTCAATATGAGGGTTGTGGACTTGTAACCAGGGTACTCCCAGTATTGCTCCAAAATTGGGTGTATCTATCAAATCAAATACTGAGTGCTTCAGAATGTCCATTGCTACATACCATGGTCAATGCAGGAGTGTGATAAGTTATTAAACCAGAGGATAGTTCTGACCCATCCACTGCTCTCACCGGCTCTGGTTTAGCTTTAGGTAAAAAGGAATTCCTAAATTCTGAGCAAGATTAATGTCCAGAAAATTACCAGTAGCACCGGAGTCTAAAAGGATGGACAATGTCTTTCTCCGTTGAGTAGTGACAATTAAGGTGACAGCCAGAGTAAAATGCCGTGCCACAGGAGCAGAGATGCTTGCTAGATTTTGAGAGACCTGAGAGTTCCAACAACTTGAAGAATCGGTCTCCTGTTTCTTCAAGTTCTCTAGTTTTCCGACAGTGGAGGATAGTATAGATTTCCAGCAGCTGTCTTGGGGGCATTCGTAGGTTTTGCGGGACAAACTCGTGCATAATGTCCACCCTTACCACAATAAAGACAGAGATTATTCTTCCGTCGTTTATCTTTTTCCTCCAGAGACAAGGGAGCTCTCATACCACCTATTTGCATGGGTTCGCTGGTATCTCTGCTTTCTTTATTTTCTTTCTTATCCCCTCTAACCACTAGAAACCTAGCCAGATTACCACGGGATTTTTCTCCTTTCCTTTCATTTAATCGGTGATCTAATTTCACCACCAGATCTATAAAGGCATGACAGTCTTCAGGGGGATCTACTATTTGGGACAGGAGATCCTTTAGGTCATCACTTAATCCCCTGTAAAATAAAGAAGTCCTCTTCTCCTCTGGCCATTGTGTCTCTACTACCAATCTATTGAATTCCGTGAGATATGTAAGAAGGTCTTTGGTTCCCTGTTTCAAGTTCAACAGCTCATTATCGCTGGCCTGAACAAACGTATGTTTCGCGAACAGACCTCGCATCTTTTCTTTGAACAAGACAAAATCATACAGGAGGGGATCATTGTTTTCAATTAAAGGAACAGCCCATCTAGCAGCATTACCTCCTAAATAAGAAATTACAAAAGCTACCTTAGCTGCATCATCAGGAAATGAAGATGCTTTACACAAAAAATGAAGATGGCATTGATTTATAAATACACTGTATTTTGCACTATCCCCATGGAATCTCTCAGGTACTGCCAAAGGAACTGGGTTCTGTGTCTGAACTGTTACTTGAACAGGTGGGGGATTTCCTGTGCCGGGGGAGCCAGGGTTCACGGTAGAAGGAGGAACATTAAAGCGAGCTGGCTGTATATATGTGCGTTTGCTTCTGTGCCCTGATTCAGACACACTAACATCAGGTGTAGGTTGGAGTCTGGTCTGTACCAATTCTGTATGTAAACGCTGGTTTTCTACCCTAAGTCTTCCTACCTCGCTTTGTAGATCTATGATAGCTGCCGCGAGGTCTTCTACTGAGGGACTCTGAAGAGAGTCTTCCATAGAGGAACACGCCCCTTCTGCGTTCATCTTTGCTCGGGTGGACTTAATTCGTGGGCTTGGCTTTCTGTCGCCGATGCCACTAACCTGGTACAAGGCTCAATCCACAGGAGCGAAGACTGTTTCCCCACACTCCCTACGACAGGGTCAAGACAAAGATGTCACTAATACTCTGTTATCCTGAAACTGACTCAAGGAGATGTGGGGATGAGATGCCAAGACGTAACCATGTCTCAATCCCCCAGCCGGGTCCCAATGAGTCAGGAGCGAACAGGAATCAGATGAGTGGTAACCTACAGAGAGATAATGGCAAATAATATGAGAAAAATCCCTCCCCTCTGTACCAATACTAAAGCAAACAAAATTTTGTTCAGTGCCTGTTCCCCAGAAACAGAGTGATCCCTTACCGGCTGGACATCTCCGGACGCCTGGTAAAATGATCCAAACTGCAACCAAGGGTGTAGGTGAAATTCTTCACTCTTAAGGACTTCAAGGGTTAATTACAGGAAGGGACTTAGAGAGAATAGGAAGGAAACACCGGAACCCGTCTTAATGGAGTTTAGCCAGATTCCTAGGTCATGACTGTATCAAGCAGACTCAGGGAACAAAGTATTTCACCAAGCGCGGCGTGTAAAGAAAGAAACACGTAGGTTGTGGGCTCTGCGCACTGCGCTGGCGTGTGTCTGCTACAATGTATCCCTCAGAAGTCAAAAATAAAAAGTAAACGCGGCCGCGATAAACAAACTGGAAATGGGACCTAGCGACAATAGCACGAGGGAGAAAAAGAACAGGGGGAGCTGTGCTGCGCTGAAATGGCAAAGGGTAGCGAGGGAGTTAGAACACAGCTGTGCAATGGAATATCCGCGAGCGCGGTTGTGCATCGGGATGTCAGCAGTAAGGAAATAGGATCAGGCAGAGAGCCAGGGGTAGAGGGAAGGCGGGAAACGTATCGCCGATTCTTCAACTAGTACTTGCAGAATAGCTCCAACGACGAGAAGAGTCAAACTCTCAAGGGCGGAAAGAGGGGGGCGTGGAAATCAGGTCAGGATCCGAAAGCCAAGCAACGGCTTCTTCGAATGACCGGTATTTAAGTGAAGGGAGCGTGTCAAAACTCCACCTCTCTTGACCATCAAGGGAGTCTCTAAAAAGGGCTACTAATTTCAGTAGAACAGGCACTGACTATTCTAAGGGCTCCAAGTAACCGTGCACGACGCTTGGGGTCTAACAACAAACCCAAGTTATACAATTTTCTCAGACAGCATATATCTTTTATCCATTTGCTTTTGTTAGTTTTATACTTCTGTATCGCTTTCAACTTGTCTCTTTGTTTTCTTGTACATGTTCCCTTTTATTTCTTCTAACTCTATTTCACCTATTTCTCTCTCTCTCTCTTTGTTTATCATATTTTCTTTTTCTAACTTATTCTGCTTTCTTCGTCTCTTTATACATGTTACTGCAAGCTTCAATACTAATATTATTATTATTATCATCGTTGCTATTATTATAACTTTCCCTATTATTAATCCACTCATTCTTGTTAACCAATTCGTTACAGAAGAAAACCCTTTACCAAGTTTTCCCCAAACACTTTCAACCTCCAGTGGTACTAGTTCTTTGTGCAAATTTGTAATATTTGTTATATACTTCTGTATATTTTCGCTTTATCAGGAATGTAAGTGCAACAATGTTGGACTTTCAGCATTCCACAGACTCCGCCCTCTTTTGCCAAAAGAATGTCAAGGGCAAGATGATTTTGCATCACCATAGCTCTCATGGCAACCATCTCGGTATTTACCATTAAGAACCCTCCAGCAGTATTTGTAGATAAACGATCTACTACTGTGGATAATTTCGAATTCTGAATGCATTCAAAGATATTCCCACTGCTGGTATCAATGCACCAAAAATATCACCTACTATTTCTGAAAAACTTTCCCTTTTTCTACGTGTAAAGGTATTTATCATTTTGTGTGTTCCTTTTTCTTTTCTATCCACATGAAAAATCTTTGGAAAGACCAGGCCTAAATAACATGATCCATACCAATGATCCGGCAACCTATAATAAGCCCTATTCCCACAAACGTAATAAATTCCCTGGAAATATTGGATCTTTTCCCCTTTGAATCCCCATCCACCTATAATTTGGTAATTGTCATGGCAATTACTGGAACCCACAAAATAATTGTCATATCTTGTCTTATTTCTTCTAATGCACAACCTTCCTGTTGGGGCCAATCCAGCGTCATAGCTGCATTTATCTTTTTCTTGTCATGATGGTCTTCCTCAAACGCCCAAAGAGGTGTTTTTGTCTCTTCTATCACTTTTCTTTCAAATTTCACTCTTCTCTCCTCGACCATTTCTAGAAATACTTTTTCTTCTTTCTTTAACTCACAAGTAAGGTTGTACCTAAATATATTATCTAATGTTAAAATCTTATCTTCTAAGAAATATTCACCAAATATCTTTCCCTCTTTTATTTTTTAAGCTCGGGAACTACAGAAACCTTTGCAAAAATCCTATCTACATCAGTGTAATAATATTCTAATCTGCCTGTTTTATAAAATAAGCTTGCTAATACACTACATGTTATTCCATACGTCAAAGGGAGGTGATGATAAGTCACACCCTCTGCTACAGATGCAGGCAACTGCATACAAACATAACAATCCCTTACATCCATTGTTTCTATGTACTCATACAGTAATTTAGTAAACACATTCTTTGAAAAATCTGTTATTGATTTGTCCTTATGTAATTCTGCACTACTCCTTAAAATAACTGGCTCTTGAGTGTTAGCTCCTTTTTCTTTCTCAGTGTTATTAGACTTTTCCACTACAGCTAAACTAATTGGAATAGTTATTGCTAAAACTACCCATACTGTTATTAATAATCCTGTACAAAAACAGCACATTTTGCACCATCTTTTTAAAAACTCACATCTACATTTTCTATCTCTAATATTCTCCATTTTGTTCTTGTTTTCTAGAAAATTGTGTCACTACACCTCAGAAATGACTTGCTTGCCACTCTGTACTTTCAGAATTTTGTCTTTGCTTGTTTCTTTCTTTTAATTCTTTTTCAGAATTCTTTCCTTGTCACATCCGGTAATTTTGTCAGTTCAGTGTTTTGTCAAATCCGGTAAACTATCTACAGAAACCACTTCAGGTTTGTTGCTTCAGGTTTGTTGCACTTCACTTTCTCCCATCATGTTTCTTTGTTCTGGGTTTTCGTGAGTGTTCAATTCTTCTTTGTAACTAGTCAGAGCACGATACAACCATTCAGGTGATCTGTACTTCTTATTCACTTTCTTTATTCTTTTTGTTTTCTGCAAGTGTTTACCACCTTGTTTTCCTTGCTCCTTTTGACTTGTTATTTTCATTCACTTGTTCAGCACTTTTTCCATCCAATTTTACTATTCTGTATCTTAATTTTCTTACTTCGATTGGGCCAATTGTCTCCTTTTCTTGGCCTTTTTGCTTCACTCCCTTTTTCCTCTCTTTCTGTTTTCCAATTTCTTTTTCTTGTCTCTAGTTTTCATTTCTTTCTTCTCCACTTTCTTCTTATTCTGTTTCAATCTTTTCGTTATTTCCTCTTATTTTGAAACTAATTATTTCGCTTTCAGCTACTTTTGTTCTTTTCTTATCTTCCTTCGTTCACCTACTTCTGTCCCTCCTCGATGTTCTTCCTGTTTTGTGTTATTTTCTCTATCTGCTTCTAAATTTCCCTGTTCTTGTGTTTGACTATCTGTCCCTACTGCTCCTCTGGGTTTTTTACGATTTTTCTAACTTTTGTTCTGAAACTATCCCTTCTTCATCTATTAATATTATCTTCGAAGGAATTTTACCACAACTTGTACTTTGTTGTTCACTGTCACTGTTTTCTGGCTCAGTTTCTTCTCTTATGCTTTCAAAATTCCACTTTGTTTTTGAAATTTCTTCTCCTTCTGAATGTTCTGTATCATATTCTGAACTAGTATCAGATATTTCCAGATGTAGACTTACAGGTCGATCTTCATATTCTGGAACTTCAGCTATTTCCTCTATTTCTTCTTCTTCTTCTATCGTTTCACTTGTAGTTGGGTCTTCCAGATGTCGACTTACAGGTCGATCTTCAAGTTCTGGCACCCTGTTTGTCTCCTCTTCTCTTTCTGATGCTGAACTGTTGTCTAATATTTCCAGATGTCGACTCACAGGTCGATCTTTAGGTTCTGGAACTCTGATGGTGTGGCTGGCATGTACCCAGTGTTTCACTCCTGCACACTTAACTGCGGTGGTCGTCACTAGGATCACTTGTCGTTGTTCGTCCCAGCGACGAACCAAACAATTTCTTCTCCGGTGGACTTTTATTCGAACCCAATCTCCTGGATTCAAGTCGTGAGCTCGTTTTCTTTCAAGAGTGGTCGCATCCGGTCCAACCTGATGAAACACAGAACGCACCACATCAGCCAATCCTTTGCAATAATCCAGTACTAGATCATCAGTTATAGTCAGTAGCTTGTTGACAGGTACTTGTGCTTGTCTCATTGCTCGTCCCATTATTATTTCATGTGGACTGAGTCCAGTCTTCCTTTCCGGAATACTTCTGATTGTCATCAGAACCAATGGCAAAGCATCTGGCCATTTCAGTCCTGTAGCTTGACACATTTTCCTAACCTGTTCTTGATTGTTCCATTCACTTGCTCTACTATTCCAGAAGCCTCTGGTCTGTATGCACAATGCAGTTTCTGTTTTATACTAAGGGCTTCACAAATCAGTTTAACTAATTTGTTTTGGAAATGTGTTCCTCTATCTGTTTCAATCGTGACTGGAAAACCATACCTCGGAATGAATTCTCGCAGCAAAAGTTTTGCTACTGTGATACTGTCATTCCTTCTTGTTGGATATGCCTCCACCCAACGGGAAAACAAACAGACGACCACTAAAAACATACCTCAATCTGCTGCAAGGTGGCATTTCTATGAAATCCATCTGCATTCTGGTGAAAGGACCCCCTTCTCGTCCTATTCTTCCTAGACTCACTACTGTCTTCCTTCCTGGATTTAACTGTTGACAAGTCAGACATCTTTGACAAAGACTCTCAGCTATGGCTCTGAATTTTGGATTGTACCATGTTTGTCTAAAAAGTCTGATCATTGAATCTCTCCCAATATGGGCTTGCCCATGGTACATCCGTGCCATGTCAGAAATCATGCTATCAGGCATAACTGGTCTCTCATCCCTGTAAACCCATACATCAGTTTCTTCATGTTTTCTGCATCCTGCTTTTAACCAAGTATCTTTTTCTTCATCTTCTGCAGCCTCTTGTAACTGACTTACCTCATCCCATGTTTCAATTGAGTTAGTAAAAAGCAATGGACAAGAAATATGCTCTCTCTCGCGGCATTTATTTAAAGAAACCACATTCTTTGCACAGTACTGTGCCATTTCGTCAGCATATTTGTTGCCAACAGTAATGTAGTCTTCCCCATTTTTATGTGCATTGCACTTCACTACAGCGATCTCTTTAGGCAGCTGTATCGCCTCAAGCAACTTTTTCACAAAATCTCCATTCCTTATGGGTGTCCCTGCAGACGTCAAGAAACCCCTTTGTGACCAAATCTGACCAAAATCATGCACGACCCCAAAGCCGTACTGGCTGTCAGTCATAATCGTAACCTGTACATTTCTTCCCAACTTACATGCTTGAATCAGAGCTACTAATTCAGCAACTTGGGCAGATCGTACGCCCTTTCAGACAAGATGCTTCCAATACAGTTGCTACTGTGCAAACTGCATATGCTGCACTTAGAACTCCATCACTCGTTCTTAAACATGAGCCATCCACAAACAGAATATAATCTTATTCTTTCAAAGGCTCATATCGTATATCAGCTCTTGGTTTAGTACAGTATTCGAGCACATTCAGACAATCGTGATCTACTTCATCCATTTCAATCACATTCTCTTCATCTGGCAATGATGTTGAAGGATTTACATTCATACATCTGTCAATGGTCACATTATCTGCACTCAAAATTACCTTTTCATACCTAGTCAGCCGACTATGTGTCATGTATTGTGTTTTCGTTCTTGTCAAAGAATTTCCACAGAATGGGGAACGTACACTCTTAATGGATACCCCATCACTATGCCTTCACTCTGTTCCAGACTCACACAAGTAGCAGCAACTGCTTTCAAACATCCAGGCAACGCTTTTGCTACAGGGTCTAAAACAGCTGAAAAATATGCAATTGGTCTTTTCATGGTTCCATGTCTCTGCACCAAAACTGAAAATGCACATCCATCTCTTTCACTGCAAAACAGCTCAAAATCTTTCTCATAGTCCGGCATTCCTAATGCTGGAGCCTCACACAATTTCTTTTTCAGCTCTTTGAATGCTTTCATTTCTTCATCATTCATTTCAAAAGGATCTTTAACATCCTTCTTTGTCAGTTTCTGCAATGGTTTAGCAATTAGTGAAAAACCGCTTATCCATTGTCGACAATATCCAACCATTCCCAAAAACATTCTTACCTCTCTTTGTGTCATTGGAGCTCTCATTCCTTGAATCATTTTTATTCTCTCTGTCGTTACCTTTCGTACTCCTTTCTCAATTTTATGCCCTAAATACTGGACTTCTTGTTTACAAAACTGCAATTTTGAAGGGGACACTTTATGTCCTCTTTTTGCTAAATGATTCAGCAAAGCAATCGTGTCATTAACACATGCTTCCTTTGTTTTTGATGCCACCAGTAGGTCATCAATATACTGAACCATTACTGACTTTTCTGGCATTCTTAAATCTTCCAATGATTTCTTTAGGATCTGATTAAAGATTGAGGGACTTTCTGTATACCCTTGAGGAATTCGGCACCATGCCAAAATACGCTCTCCAAACCTAAACTCAAATATTGGCTGGCTATCTGGATGTAATGGAATAGAGAAAAATGCATGACATAAATCAATCACAGTGTACCACTCTGCTTCGCGTGGAATCTGGTATAGAATCACTGCAGTGTTCGGTACTATTGGGCAACAAGGTACAACAATTTTGTTTACCTTTCTTAAATCCTGTACTATTCTATATGTTCCATTAGGCTTTTTCAGTCCCATTATTGGCGAGTTACATGGACTGCTCATGATTTCTTTTAGAATCCCTTGTTCAATCATTTTATTTATTACTGGCGTTATTCCTTCAATTATTTCTGGAGTCAATTTATACTGGGGCGTATTTGGGTAACTCGTTCCTTCTTTTACTGAAATTTTTACGGGATCTACTCCTTTCATTAATCCTACATCTTCTCCTGTCAAGTCCCACACTTCTTCTTTTACTGTCCCTTTCAACTCAATTGGGATTTTCTCTGCATCAAATACAGGAAACAAATGATTTACTTCTGGTTCTAAATTTACCATTGTCATTTTGTACAGTACATCCTCATCTGGAGTCTGAAATGCAATTCCGTCTGGAGTACAATAAATTGTGCAATTCATCTTACACAATAAATCGCGTCCTAAAAGGTTAACAGGACTACAATCACACACCACAAATCGGTGCATTTCACTAAATGGACCAATTCTTACCTTTACTAATCTAGTAAGAGGCGTTTCAATTTGCTGATTGGAAACTCCAACCACTTGTATATGTTCACCTGAGAGAGGAAGATTTGGAATTTCCACTGACCTAACAGTAGAACGGGTAGCTCCAGTGTCAACAAGGAATGTTATATTTGCACCATTCACTTCTCCATCCACAAATGGACCTGACTGGTCTACCTCTAGAGTTGCGCCAAGCACGCACTCTTCCCTCTCTTTCAGACACTGTCATGAGCTTTCATACGACTCATCCTCACTCTGTCGTAACCAATATTGTGAGATTTCAGCTGCACGTGACAACTGTTTTACCTGTTCTCCTCCGTAGAATCCTGTTTCTGCACTGTACTTCTGTTGATTAGCACTCTTGGGAAGTGGTGGTTGTGGCACCTGACCTTGTTGAGTAACTACCTCACTCTGCACCTGTGAATTTAATGTTTGATTTTCTACATTAGGTTTAGGAGGAAATTTACACTCGTTTCTCCAATGCCCTAGCTTTCCGCAGTTGTGGCATGGCCACTTTTTCTTCACCTCATCTATGCTCATTTGTCCTTTTCCTTTACCTATATTAGGTCGAGATTTAAACTGTCCTGTTTCACTGCTAGTATTATTCAATTGAGCTTCTTGCTTCTCTGCAACTTTCACCTGTGCCCACATGGCTTTTTCTTTCAATTTACGCTGTTTACTCTCAATTTCATCACTGCAATACTTAGCATATCTCAAAACATCATCCACTGTACTATTCTGCCACCCTATCAAATGCTGCTTAATCCTTTCACTTATCTCCGGTGTTAATCCATACACAAACCTATATACAAAATGACTCATGTCCTTCTCACTTAGCGTCTCATAACCACTATACTGTTTGAAAACCAACAACAATCTCTCATAGTACGCATGCACTGATTCTTTGCTTTCCTGTGTTGTTCTGTCTATTTTCACCCAATCTATTTCTTTTGGTGGAATTTTATTCTTCAAAAAGGTAACTACCTGATCATATTTCCGCATCACTTCAGGACCTGGCGCTCCTGTTTTGGAATCCCTTGGATATTCTACAGTTGGCCAATCAATTGTAATCTTACATTCCGTCCATAAATCAGCAGGCACTACTATGTCAAACAATCCATCTAGATCTATCCACAGCACTTTTGACACCTTAACAAATCTCTCCACTTGTCTGTACCATTCTACCGGTTTCTCTCTCAATTTTGGGAAGTCATTTGTAAATGGCTTTTTTTTTAATTACAACCCCGAATAGGAACGTTGGAGTGCGCCGTATCAGGGCGTGTTTTCCCAATTTTGAGTATACCCAACTTAGGATCACGTAATATTGAATAATTTCCAGGACAGTATTGGCACCATTACTTACAGATAAGTAAGGATACGACATTTGTGTATTTTTCAAACTTTGGATTGGTGGATTGTGATCCTCAACATATTTGTGACGACTTAACACATGTTTTCGATGAATATATATGAGCCCTGATGAAGTTCCAATAGGAACGAAACGCGTTGGCTGACTTTTTGCTGCCCTATACTTTTTTTTGATATAAAATAAAGAAAATACATTTTGGACAAGTTGGTAACATTGTGGACTTCTTTGACCGGTGCACCTTCCCTCTTGCTGTAAATGACAGTATATCCTGTCTGGTCCACGGAACATGCACATAACTACCACCTGGTGTTTCTCTCATTGGGTACTCTCTGGTAACTGGTTCCTTATCTGTCATTGCAAAAGCCAAAGATGCTTTATCTGTTGTTTTCTCATTCCTCTTTGTCCATCTGTTTCTCCATCTATCCACATCACCCCACTTTCTTAATAAAACAATCAGTTCTTTTATCTGGGTTAGTCTTCCTGATGTGTTCAAATTTTCTATGTCTTTCTCACAAAAATCTACTCTGTACGGTTTCTGCAATGTCCTCACTTTCACAAATTCCACTCCTAGTTCACCTGCAATCTCTTCCAATTTGTCATGTAAATTTCTAGCTCTCCATGTAAGACTCTTACACAAAAACATAATCTCATCATCCTGATAATTCTTTAGTTTTTCCGTTCCAATTGTTCCCAAAATCAACTCTTCCATGTCTATTTTTAACCTAATTACATCTAATGGTTTTTCTTCTGGTTCTTTTGCTTTTAATGCTTTCATCCATTCATTTAACTCTTCTGGAGTCGGACCTACAGGTGTACTATTTAATTCAATCCAATCACTGGTTCTTTCTGGTGTTCCTGATGCGGACTCTGTCACCATAGGCATTCTTCTAACCTCACTCTCATTTATCGTCAAATTTGTAGGTGGACTTGGTCTACACGTACTCGCCGAATTGTGTGCACCTTCATTATTCAGTTCCATCCCTTCTCTTTTTCTTTGCACATGTGAATTCATGGGAATCACCAAAGAATGTTCATTTATTTTCTGATTTTCCAAAATTGGCATTACTGGACCTATCGTTACTGGTACAGTTACAGCTTCCATATTCTTTGTCAATTCTCTTATTTTCTCAGTCAATTCTTTTGTCGTTTTTGCTAGTTCAGTTGCATTGTCACTTTCTGTTTCATCATTTTGTGAAATTTTAAATGTTTCTTGTGACCTATTTATTTCATTTCTTTCTTCGGGTTTTTTATTCCTCCCAGTTTCCATTTGCGGTGCATTAGGTGTCACCACTACAGAAGTCTGTTGGTATGGAGGTGGATTTCTGTTTAAAATATCTTCCAGCAATTCGTCATCCGTTTCACTACCACCATACACATACTTTTCTACCACTACATGTTTCTTTTTCTCAGTACACTTTCTCTTTGCTTCTTCCTCAACCGCAAAAGCTGGAAACAAACCTCCTGCCATGTTAGCGTATCTCCAACGCTTTACTCTGTCCTCATTATTTATTCCCCACAACCTTCCTGGTATAAACTCATGATTCTTCAATCCTCTGGATCTCTCTCGTTCATACATCTCATCTTCCCATTCCGCTAAAGCTTCAAACTGTGTTGGTCTAGGTCTAGGTTCTAACATTACCATCTTTTCTCTCAAGTTCCGTAATACAGCTACATTAAATGAACCTTTCTCAGGAAAAGCCAATGCTCCATCGTTCTTTGTGTATTTTGTCCAATTTTCTAACCAAATGCATGTATGATATCCATATTTCAGCATCATATGTGAAGCTGGTGATTTCGGCGGAGGAATTATTTGTCCCTCTCTAGTCACTACCTTTTTGTCCTTCTTAAAGAAGTTCTAACTTTCGACATCCAAGACGTTTTCTCTTTTTCCATACTCATAGTACGACATGATTCACAACCTTTCTCTCCTACAACAATCGGCAAATCAACTCTGTTCCCTATGCGTTTATTTCAACAAATGCTAGCGCGACTCACACCAACGCTCCAATCACAACGATTTCTTTCTACGGCGCACTGTCCAATCCCAGCGCGGCTTTTGTCTACGTCACTTCGCTCCTGTTCTCATGTGACTAGCGCACTGTCCAATCCCAGCGCGGCTGTTGTCTACGTCACTTCTGCTCTTGACCCCTCCTTTACAAAATTTATCGGCAATTTCTTTTTCAACAATTCTTGTTAGTTACAACATTTTATCCACATTTCCATTGTCTGATTCGCTAAACCGAAAAGATAGCTTCGACCATTCACACAAGAATTCTGTATTTTCCAGTAGGCAGCGCTTACCTCTACCCTACCACAGAACTTTCAGTTACGTCGATAAAGTAGCACTTCCCTCTACCTTACCCTTCTTTCAAGCAAACGATAAACCCGTTTCTCTGGGGATAAAACACATGTGGAGACTATACTGCTCCTGAGAATGAAGGCCAGAGTTTCACAAGAAAACCGATCACTATTTCACTTACACACCTTTTATACGCAAAATGTCCCTAAATAACACAACCTGTGTTATTACCAAATTGAACTCAGACAGTGTAAAATTCCATGCGACTTCTCTTGCCACACGTGTTCCACTTCCTACTTCCCGGAAGCGTGAAAACTTACATATAACATAACGCAACTCAACAAAAAGTGTTAGACATAAACTTATCAATAATCTATAATCAAAAATCAATAATCACCAAACTAATCTATAGTAACCATAACTCTGCTACCAAGAAATCTGATCCAGCGCTTACAATAAAAATATTTTCTCCTACTATGTTTTTGGGTCATCCAGGTGCAATTATTTCTCTAACACACACACACTATATCCATATGACGGTGGGGACCATAACACCGCATATACATTCACTTACTCATTTATTTCCCTGGATTTTCCTCCGACATGAAACCTAGGAGAAAACGATTTGCTGGAAGGAGACGGGATACCTCTTTTATAAAGACACAATAATTCTCATTTGCTTTTAAGGTATTCCGCTCATTGGTCGATGGACCAACTAGTAGGAATCAGTTGATGGTGATTAAGTCCAGCTCAATCACAATGAACTCTTTTACCAAATCATTATTAATCATTATGCTAAAGAAAATCACTGAGTCATTTGTTTAAAGAATAATAAAGTTTATATAAAGTTTTGAATGCAAGAATTTGGGATTAATTTATTATTCAGATCATTGCGTTTATCATCATTATAAGAATAATTGTAAATTGCATGACACTTTTATTAGACCAAAAATGAAGTTATCATACTAAAGACTCTATAAATCAACCTATCTATCTCTCGGGGAAATCCTAATAATTCTAATATAAATCTTGTTAAATGCTAGTTCTCCTAAAGCGGCATTTCATACTCAACTGGAAAAGGAAAATAACAGCAGCAGCATCAGCTCGTCAGCATCAGCAACCGCAAACTCTCCCATCTACAGCATCTAACTTCTTCAGCATCTCCCGCAGCATCCTGCAGCATTCTAACCCCCTCCCACCAAGAGTAGGTCTTCTTATACCCTAATTCTAGCTTACAGCATAAAATGTTTCTTCTTACATGGCGCGATTCATTCTCATTGGTCCAAAACTCAGGTCCCTATACATTCTAATCAAACTTCCTGGTCTTAACTAGTTCCGTGAGGAATGTCCATACAAGCATCGTTTCCCACAGTTCATGCACTTGCTCATCCGTTTCGATCAGTCCAAATTGTTTCTTTTTCTGCAACAAATTATATAATAGAGTTCTTTCTATTGATTCAACCAGGCTTCTCACGCTTCTTGCTGATCATCTTGGCACACATCTGCTCAGAAGGGTCACATCAGCCTTGACCATACTTTCATCTTAGCCTCTCGGCATCAGCACGTGATCATCCCTTTGCAACAGCCTCTCTCCTCTATCACATGGTCACATCCGCTCCTGCGCACTCTAGTAACTCGCGGCCATTTTATATTACTGCTCGGCAGGCCTAAGCGCACTATTTCTAAAGAAAACAAAATGTTATTAAAACAATGAAATATAAACCCTTTCGTTTCCCTCCCGTCTTTCTACGTACCCCAATTAGGTATTACCTAGCAGAAGCAACATATAAAGCTGTCCCTTACTTACCATCGCTTTATTTTGCAACCACACGTTTTATTCAAAGCACAAAATCATGCATTTTATTATCATTTTAGTACGCAAAATATTATGTTATGTTAGAAACGTAAACAATTATTAGTTCATTATTTTGCACATTAAACTGCGTGTTATCCTTACCCCAAACATACATTGTTGGTTATTTACTTGAACGAACATGTTTATTATTATTATACGAAAATATTAGGAGGTTAACATTTTTATATTTACCCTGCTCCATCACCCCTCAAAGAAAAACACAGATTTACACGTCTGTTCGCCGAGCAGCCAGCACAATTTATTGCTAGCTGCTTGGGGTTCCATCTTGCATTTTGTTTACCCCTGCAGGGTGTCAGGGCGACGCCCACCTCGCCTCTGGACACCAGCCCTCCCTGCCTAGCTGGAAGGATGCTCTGTTTTGACATGGTGCTTCCTTGTCTCTTTATTCACAAGGAATGCCCGGTTCTAAGGAGGACCTTGGAAGGTCCTCTATCTTGGGTCTGTGCAATGCAGTGAGATATGGGGGTGTCTAGAGCCAAGGCAGCTTGGTGGGTTTCCCCCTGTCCAGGAAGAGTATCACTCACCATCGCTCAGCACTAGGAACTGGCTGCTAGAGGGTCCCCTCGCCATACCCCTGATGAGCATGCTAGCAAAGAGAAACTCATCTCAAAGGTACACAATTTTACTGTGTACTATACACATAGCTAGCACATGCATGCCCACACAGTGTAATAATAAACCACCCTCTTCAAAATACACTTGCATATACCTGCACATTCAGTGGGTGTAGCATTGCACATGGGGTGATATATACAGCGCCTTTTCGACAGGATGGCTTAGTACTCACCCAACCTTGCAGCTTAGGTGGCAGCCGCAGACCGCTGGTGCTGTCCCCCTTACAGTTTACACTGCACATGACTAACACACCCTGCCCCATCCTGAAGACCACGCAGCGGCACAGTAAGCACCAAATGTGAACACATGCTGCAACTGCGGCCATGAGAACCAAGCCTCATTTTAATGGCCCACCGCCGTGCATAGAGTCGTGACTGTGTGCATAACCACAGACCGCATCAAACTAACTGGTCCCAGAGTCAGTCCCAGTAGGTGTACTGTGCTGAGGAAGCCCCCTGGAGCTCGGGGTCCCCGCACCATGGGGGCTGCAGGGTCCTTTGTTACACCTATGATTTGAGCATGGATTATGACATACATTGATATCATCATTGCCGGTGTCTGCACTACTGTGCAGGTACAGGTTCTGACATACATTAACATTGCATTGACGGCTACTGGCATGATCGTGCGGGCACAGGTTATGGCATACGTTGATATTGCATTTATTGGTATTGTCGTTGTCGGGCCTGCACCCATCACGGTAATAATTGGCATTGTATTCACCCATTCCAACACACCCCCCTCTTGTTGATTCTTCAACTACTCTATCCTCCTCATATGTCATGACAGTTATGTTATTAGAATGTGTGTGTGTGTGTGGGTAGTGTCTGTTACCTTTTCCCTAGCTATGTGTGTACTACCTAATTTGAGGACGGCTTATTTACAGCAGGAAACCCCACTTGTAGGAAACCACATAGCAGAAGTACAGTAATGAGAATTGGCATAAACGACGTGAATAGGGTGGATGCCCATGATGGGAGCCAAGAAAAGATACTATGCAACCAATCCTGCTCTGGGGTACCTCCCTCCTTCTTCACGTCGCTTGCAGACAATGCAGTTCTTGGACAGCATGGTCTAATGTCCCGTTGCCCAAATATTTCCCAGTAATAAAAGTACAACAGGAAGCAACAATCTCAGCACACACCCCACCCTTCATAGTGGTTATCAAGTCCAACATGTACAGATGTTCCATCACCATGAGGCGGATGGCTCTCAATTCCTTGTTGATAGATTTAGGCCGAGCTCTGTTCTGTTGATCATCTTGATCATCTCCCATCTGGTTATTTGTAACCAGTGGGCGTTTGCTTTTGTTTGTATGGTGAAGAAGGGTATTGACCCTACGGCGTTTGCTTGAGTCTCTGTGAACAGTCTAAATTCTTCTAGAATGTCCTTGTACTGAGCCCAGGCAAAATACTCAGCAGTTCTTTTCCTTTGAGCCTGATGCAACACAGTTGTTTTCTTCTGTAACAGATGTTCAGACAACTCAGAAAGATCTTCTCCAGTGATAACCAGGTTTTATGTGTGTTATGTCCATGAGGGTGCAGAGGCCCCGCCATCCGGGGGTGAGCTGGTTATAGGCAAGGTTGGATTTATGCCCTCATTCGGCATAGGTACGGATGGACGAGGCACTTTGCTTTTTCGGGGGCCATCTCCTGTGATAGGTAGAGCCTGTCTGTGCCTACGGCATGAGGTATCAGTGAACAGATGTAACATGATCTGTTCATAGTTTGTGTGCCTACGTCAGTCATGTGCTGATACTAGGTGTTGTGTAGGAATGTGCTGTGTAATGTGTGAGGAATACTAGTGTTTGGTACAGTGTATGTGTATGTGAGGTGAGAGAGTTCTCTGCGCATGCATTGCAAAAATGTAGAAGTAGAGCTTGTGAGATTAGGCATACTTTTGGCTCTGGAGGGGCTCGAGAGCACCCCAGCTAGAGAGAGCGTGTACAAAAATGCAAAAACTTGTAACTTAGGAATCATTTGGTAGCTGTGGGGTTGTCTTCCAGAGAGATGTCTGTTGTTTGACCTGTCATCTGTTGGTTGTCATCTTTTGTTTTTTGTCCGGTGTCTGGGTGCCCAGAGGTTTCTTGTCCTGGTGTGGTGCAGAAAATTGTCTTTTAAGATGAGGCTACAAAAATCAGTTTGGAGTTTACTTACTTGAACGATTGGTCTTGTAAAACAGTTTTTGAAAGCTTTGATCAAAGAAATGGCAGACTGCGACCATGTTGGTACACTTGTGGTTCTGATCGCAGGCCTGCAGGATAAGGTGAGCTTGGAAAAAACACATTGTTAGGCAGTTTTGGAACATTCCTGCTTTTATTTGTAAATGATATGCTCTATGAGTTTTACTGGAGGGAAATATTTTCTCGAACAGGACTGAGGTGATCGAATTTTAGTGGAATGGTGGTTTGTTAACGTAATTTTAGTAGGTGCTACAATGTTGGGGTTAATGGTGACTTTTGAACTTTTGTTAAGGCTATTTGTATTATGAGTTTTCCCCCCTCTCCTTTCCACAGCGGGGACAATACTCCTCCTTGCGGGCTGCTTCGCTTAAAAGTGTGATGTTTTAACTGGTGCAGTGGTGTCCTTTTGACCTGCATGAGCAGAGTGCAATTGTGAGGAGAGGCGGAGGCTTAATTTTTGATCAATGTTTACGTTGACACATGCATGTCCTTGGGGTCTCTGCACGTGGCGTCGAATGAGGTTTCTTTCCAATTAGGCTAACTTACTGGATTACGCAATTCTTCTGGAAGGGTCGAGAATCTTTGGGTTGTTTTCAGGCTGTTTTGTAGGGGTTACAGGGGGCGGTTAACTGTGGTTTTGGACGTCACTAACTTTAACATGGGATACTGGAGGTTGTATGTGGACCCCTTTTGGAACCTGCAGCAGAAAATAGTGGTGCTATGTTGGTTTGCTGTGTTTTCTTGGCAAGGGTCAGGGGTCTCATTGGGACTTTTATTTGTGTGGCCTGATGGAGGTGGTACTACTGACTTTGATGGATTTTCCCGATGGGATACTGCAGCCGTTGTGCCTATCGCTGGACTATGGTCTCTATGACTTGGATGTGGCCACGGCTGGGGTCGGACGATCATGAGGTCCTCTGAATGTCATTTTGACCAGCTGGGCCCGATTGGTGAGCTATATTCCTGCACCGGTTGCAGGGTGCAAAGTCATTTGTGGAGACCCTTTCCCTCTCGTTGTTCCCCTCTCCCTCAGACTCAGGATGTTCTGGTTTTGCCGCACTTGGCGAAAAACAGGGGCTTCCTACCTGGCCTAATCAATGGGCAGACCCTGGTGTTTTGGAAGCTCTTAGGGGAGAGGGGGAGGCTGAATGTTCTGCCCATGATGGGAGTCAGGAAGGCAGCTGGGGCTTGTCTTGCTGTGAGTAACTGGCTTCTCACCTGAGTGGATTTTCCCACTGACTTGGTGCCAGAATTGTGCATGGCTGATGGAGTTCTCTGGTCTTCTTAAAAACTCCTTCCCTAAATGTCTGGGAAGGCTGGCTTTCACCACTGGTGCAGTTGACTCAGTTTGGAACTATACGAAGATCTCCATTTGGAGGAGGCCTGAAAAATGTTTGAGAATGGGGTCCTTTCGATCTGGGGCAGACCCAAGTGAACTTGGGTGAAGGGATCTGGGTGCCTGCTTTTATGCACCATGTGGGCCCACCTTGCTCCCTCGTCAGACTGTCCTCCCCCCGGGGGTGTGGTCAGCAGGGGACCATCAGCGGAGGGGGCCCTCGGCCCCCTGCTGGCACCCAGATTGTGAACTATAGCGTTGATTACCAGTCAACATAGCCTGGCTGCATTGAGGTTTTCCTGTGTAAATAATAAAGGCTTGAATTTTCCTAATGTTGCTTTGCTCCTCTTTAATGTTTGCAGTGAGTTTTCTGAAGTGGGTGTGTAGTGGGTGCTGGTACTGAGGTTCTGGATTCACTGCATGTTTGGCGGCTTCTGGGGTTTGGTCTGTGTGTAGGGATTCTGTGGGTGTAGCCATGATGTCAGTCAATTCTGTTTGTGGTATACTTTTAGGTGACAATACACAGCCTTGTGGTATCTTTGGAGACAGTAGTGGTACTCTATGAGAGTTTGAGGCCTCCCACCATTTGGCTCTCTGGTGCGAGCACCCAGTTGGGGTCCAGTTGGGGTCCAGCGGCTGTGTCCTCTCCCCATCAGGTGCCACCTGTACGTTTGTGGTTGCCCCAACCCCTTTTCCGTGCTTTTGCTAGCTTCTTGGTCACTCCAACAGAATCCCTGGGTGGGGGATGTAGGAGGTAGCCTGTCCACTCTAGGCCCAGGAATTTCTCCCATGCGACCGGCAGGGACAATTCCTTGAGGCGGTGTCCTGATGGTCGGACATGCAACCTTCCCTGCTGTGGTCATTTGTCTCTGCCCTGTATCTGATAAGTGGGAGGGGGTTCCCAATGGGGGAAATGCACCCCTTTGCTTGGTGCTACTTTGGCTCTGCCACCACCACTTTTGGGGAGGCACCAGGGTGCTGCCGGAGGCTGAACCGGGTAGCCCTGAGCTAGCCTGCACCCTAGCCTCAGGGGATGTGATGGTCCTGTGCGTGTCATGATCCGGGGTCCCCTGGTCCCTCTGTTCCCTACATGCTACTGCTTTGCCCGTTTCTACTAAGTGATGGTGTGTGCGGCTGGTCCACTGTCATGCTAGGCAGTGCAATTCTAAGAGGTTTTCCATATAACCCAGGACTGCTCCTTTGAGGAGCGCTCAACTGTTCAGCGCTGCTCTGGCTAGCATCCCCGTAGAGTGGCCGGATGTTGTTGGACCTCACTCTAGGGAGGAGAGTCCATAGGAGGAACAGGCTTTAGTTCTATTCTCAGTGAACTGGATAGACATCCTCAATTTGGACAATAGGTCCCATCCCAGTATATTGATTGGGAAGGACGGATAGTACAAGAACTGCTCCCTGATCTAGCTTCTTCCTAATTCAAGCTCAAGTGGTTCAGTGAGAGGGACTTTGACCATGGATCCCGGAATCCCATGTATTGTGGCAGTGGTGTTTGATATGGGGCTGCTCCTTCCAGTAGGCATGATCTAGCAGCCCCTGAATTCACCAGGAAGTGGTACAGTGTTTTTCTTATGAGCATTGTGATCATGAGGCCCTCCTCTAGGCTGTACAGGCTGCCAGGGGGTTGAGCACGTTCTTACGTGCCTGGGAGGTCTTTGACAAGCTCACCCTATCTGCCCCTGGGTTGGCAGGCCCCATTCTAGGCTTTCACCTTTGCTGTTGGACTCAGAAGAGCTGTAGCCTTCCTCTTAGCTGTTGCTTGCTCTGTGGTCATGTATGATGCTTTTTGGGGCTGCCCCACGGTAGCCACATTCTTAACAGGGTCATTTGCAGGGCTCTCTCTTGGTCCTCATGTCTGGTCTAAATGAAAGTTCTGGTGAGTTCTATGATGTTGATATCAAATGTTCTCACCTCTGGCCAGGGGAATGCTTGTGTCCTGGTATGGGCATGCCACTCACGGCAGTGTCTCTCTAGTCTCCGAACCTGGTTGGGGAACTTCACTCGCTTGTGGTCTAGTGGAGTCTTCATGATGGATTGAGAAGCTTGTTTGTTTTAAGGTCTTTGCAAAACTTTGATTGTCTCCAGAGGTTTTTTTAAATAATCACAATTCTACTCTAATTTTGGGGATCTGCGTACACTAGGTGGTATCGAAAACCAATCTACTTGGTCATGATCTCAAAAAATACTGAGGCATCAAAGCGATCGATTAACATTACATAGAGACAAATATGCAATGAAATAACAACCTATAACAAAAGTGCAATTGTTAGTTCAGAACAGTACAAGTTGTTTATAGCAGTAAACTAGTAATCATGAACCTTTGATTTGAAAGAAGGGTTATCATTACCTGAAGCATAGACTTACTAAAATGATATAACATGCAGCATGATTTGCAAAATTTCAACAGCACCACAAAATCAATAAATGGCTAAAAATGGAGAAAAAAACCTAATAGAGACTAAAAAGGTTAACAGAAAAAATAGGTATTTTGTTCAAAAACTTGGCTCTCTCCTAGTGTCTATAGCCCATGGAAAGGAGATGCTCTGCACAGTACACAGATCTGGATGAGCCTGATAGTCTGTCACTATCGGCTCATCAGACAAAAATTAGCAACAATTTAAGCAGACAAAAAGGAATAACCTGATACCTGTCGGCCCCTGTGGCCTGACACAAGTTACACCTGTTTCACCAAGGTCTGAATTTTCCCTAATGTCCAAAATACACCCTGTATCACACCCAGGGATTGTGCGCATCACTGCCTAATGCCCAGCAATACAAGCAGAGAGAAAAAGGGGAACACCTTGCTCTTGTTTTAGATGCTACCAGTGTGGAATCGATAGCACTAAGAAAACTTTTGTGACTAAAAAAATAGGTTTGAGTTGTTAGCTCCATATCACACCCAGAGCCTATGCATACCGACTTCCCACCATGCCCAGTGGTCCAAGCAATCCCTTACTGCCACCCAGACACAGTGCTTAATTTGTAAAATAATAAGTGCCAGGGCCCTGACCAGGAGGCCACTGCAGCTTGCAACACCCATTGCCCCTGTCATCGCTGCCAATGGTGGTACCAAAACAACAACTAACCATCTCGCCTACAAGTGTGACAGTGCAGATGATTTCAGGTCTCCAAAGCTAAGGGAATGGCTGAAGAGGCAGGTATTAGCAATTTTTTAGGTATATTATATTAATATATAACCGTTGTTCTGCTCATATCTAAATTATATGAGCAGTGTCACAATGTGGCAGACTGTCATAAGTGTGGTGTTGACAATTAAGTGCCGGTGCCAAGCACTGGAAACTTATTAAGTGCTGGCGCCGAACTCCTGAAACCACCGGATCAAATTAAGCACTGCCCAGGGATGAGGCATATCCTCTGATCCACTCCCAGAGCTACAAGTGATCCCTTACTAACATCCAGGGATGAGGTGAACCCTGTTCCACACCCAAGGTAGAGCTATCTTTTACTAACACCCAGGGATGAGTCATACCTTGTGCTCAAGCCCAAAGTCAGGTAGCTACCTTTGCTTTCTTCTAGTTTGCTGACTAGGGGAAAACCAAACGTGATCTACGTGCTTATCCTAGTTTGCCATGCGCCACAAGTTGGGACTAAGGATCAGATGTATTCTCTTGCCCTAGGACGGTTGCCTCCGGAAGGACTTTCACCCCGTGGATTCAGCAGAATTTCTAATCAATTATGGCATCTGCTCACCGATCTTTTTGCGGAGATGTGAATCCATTAAGGTCCTTCCTTTGACAGCATTTGGGCTCAATGAACTAATCTCTCCTATCTGGCTCACCAAAATGTTGCTCGGATGCGAGTTTACCTTAAATAAATGAAAAAACAAGAGTCATTTGGCAAAACAGGAACAAGTTGGTTTAATTAAATGCTGCGACTGGGAGAGCCTCGACAGAGTGCATCTGCTCAAAGTCTCTTGGTGTACAAAGTTTTGGCTGCTGTTATATATAGTTCATGAGGTACATTAAAGCAATTTTCTACATTCCAAAAAATCATCTCATTCATAAATCAATGAATGCGGGCATATGATAATGACATAGATGGCTCTCGACCTCGGGGAGCGCTAGTGTGGACCAGTATGTATGTGTCTAGATGTCCGGCATGAGCAGCGGATAATCACTACGTGTGGTGTGGATGTTGTGTTCTGATTGGTTGAGTGTTTCTATCTACATGTGGTATCTAGCTTTGTGGTATTTTGGGGAACATGAGCTTTTGACCAAACATGTTTTATTGGGTCCAATTTTCTCAGACCTGTTTGGGGAGTAACTATCGATCTGTGGGATCGATCAGGGTTTTCCCTGGGCGTGTGTATGTCTTTGGGTTAAGAGAGACCCCACTTGTGATCTTGTATTATATAGGCATGGGTGTGGGTTGTAGCACTTGTCTAACCACTATTCTCTGAATCAGGGTTGATGGGGGGCACCTTGGGTGAATCCGACAGCAATGATACAAGTTCATCAGAACTCCTAAAAATATTATGGCAGTCACTGGTATCATTTTTATCGACATCTTTAACATTGAGCATACAGTTGTCATAGCATACATTGACATTGTTCTTACTAGTATTGACACGGTTACATTTGCTTAAGTCATAAAATAAATCTGCAATGTTGTTACTAGTAACAATAACATCATTTGAGTATGGATTATGACATACATTGATACCATCAATGCCGGTGTCTGCGCTACTGTGTGGATACAGGTTATGACATATATTAACATTGCATTGACGGCTACTGGCATGGTCGTGCTGGCACAGGTTATAGCATATGTTGATATTGCATTTACTGGTATTGCCGTTGTTGGGCTTGCACACATACCGTTAATCATTGACATCATATTCACCCATTCCAACAAACCTTTCAATGATATAAGAGGCACTTTCCTTTATAAACCTTTAATAACAAGAAGGGTGTAACAGGGTCTAAGGGGTGCACCCATCTTTACCAGGGCCTGCATAAGGGATTACACTCGACCTCCCAGTATGACTTAGTCTGAAAATCAAAAGCGAGTAAGTCCCTACACACCAGAATTCGACCATTGGCTTGATAGGCCAAAGGCTCTCACTTTTTCACCGAGCCTGGTAGGACTATATGTCTTTAACCTGAAGAAGAAAAAGATCCATGATAACTTCAAACCCTACCGTAACAACATAACTCTGTGGAAGAGATATATTGATGATGTGTTGATAGTCTGAAGTCGCGAACCGGGTGTCATCAAGTCCATCATATAGTGGCTTACGAACCAGAATTCTTACTTACTGTTCACACACAGCAGTAACAATAACCTGATGATCTTCCTGGACCTTGAGATCTTTAAAGAGTAAAATGGCCTCAGAAAAAGGTCACAATACAAACCCACACCAAAGAATAACCTCCTGTGTTTTGACTAAGGGTGGGCGGTGAACTCCGCTCCACCAGCGGAGTTTGCGGAGTTTTGCCAACTCTGTACTCCGCTGAGAGGGCGGAGTTCAGCAAAAACTCCGATTCTGCCGGTGGCAGAGTTTGCCTCCCCCGCCCACCCTTAGAAAGAACGCAAAAGAGGCTAAGGGCAGGACGCGTCCTTAGAAGAGTTGGTTTTTGAGTGCGTGGCTGAGCTTCAGAAGAAGGGACGGTAAAAAAAATGAGGAATATCTTCAAAAGCTGGCATTTTTTAAATACCGGTGTCATCGCGCTCTTCACTGGTGCAGTGTTCCGTGGTGGTGAGCGGTGTGGCCACGAGAGGCGGGTCGACATAGCCCTCTGCAGGTGCCTCGGCGGCTCACTCCAAACTGAAAATGTGCCAGCCACAGGCCCCAACAGACGGCATACCTGCTCTCATTACTTTCCTCACACATCACAGCAATGCGGCAGATGCCGGGCGACTGATGTGTATTGTGCGGACCATGCCCTGGTAGGTGAGCGAGTGTGTGCAGCTGCTGCTCCTGCTGTCTGCACAATGTCTAGCACCGCTCCCCCAGGCATCAGTGGGGAGCCCAGCAGGAGGCAGTGGGGATGGCTCCCCAGGGCACCCGGGAACCTGATGTAGCGCTACCACCACCTGCAACCATCTTCTTGGTCAGCGAGGCAACCCTTTCAGGAGAGGAGGCAGCACTAAGAGGTGAGAGCAGAGAGTGGGGACGAATCTGTACATTTTGAAAGACGATAAGGCAAGAATTGGATGCCATATTCGCATTAATCCCCTATGAGTGGCCGCCATGTCACGTGCTTATCCCATACAGTCATAGAGCTGCATCGCTTCGGGACCTTTCCATGAAAGGAAAAAACCCGCAGATTGGGTAAGGTTGAATGGTTGAGCCTAAGCAGACTTTTTTTGTGCTCGGCAGATGGGCGAGGACATTACCGAATAACAGACAGAAGAGAATACATTACAGTCTGGGAAGGTGACTTGCTTTCCCTCTGCCCCCCATATATTTGACAAGTTTGCTTTCAGCAGATATGAAAGGCCCCGGTGGGGGTTACTGGCCCCTGCTCCACATTTCCACACTCTTTTTGCTCCTGGCTCACTGGCCTGAAGTAATGCCTCGGTGGTGGTTACGCGGCCCACACATTACAGGGTTTTGTTACACGTAGGTGGAGCGGAACTCCGCGGAATTCCACTGAGTTTTTAGGCAACTCCGCGGAGTTCTGCGTATTGCAACTCCGCAAACTCCGCCCACCCTTAGTTTTGACAGCTTCCATCCGCCACACAGGAGGGAGAATTTGTATATAGGACAATTCTTAAAGATCCGGAGGGATTGTAGCAATGTGAGTGACTTTAAAATCCAGGCGATGAGGCTGAGTAAGAAACTGAGAGCCAGGGACTACACTGACAAGCTGATAAACAGAGTCAAGAAAAGGGCACAAAATATAAACCGAGATGCCCTCCTGGAAAATACACCCCGCGAGAGCAAAAATGAACGCCCAATTTGCAAAACCACCTACAACCCTCTATCAACTGTGGTAGAAAAGATCATCACTAGAAACTGGCGGACTCTCAATTGAGGCAGCCTCAATTTAGAGAAACCAATATTTTCTTACAAGAGAAGTAAAAACATTTGGAACACCCTGCTTCACATAAGACTTAGACCAGAAAGACAAAATTTGAGCATAAAGACTCTGGGATCACCTGAAGCCCAAAGGGCACTACCCTTGGGGGAGCTGTGGCCTCACCAAGTGCAACTCTGCAAGGGTCATTTATCTGGTGACCTGCATCTGCGGCATACGATATGTAGGGTTGACCAGCTGTAAGGTAAGCACAATGTTGTGTGAACATCACAGTTAACATGCATGCAAAAAAGTCACAACAAAATTGGCAGGCCATTTGATTAATGCAGACCATGCTCCTAATGACATGACTTGGACTGTCTTGGAGCAGATGACAGGTTTAGGAGCTGTAGACAGGCTGCTTTTTGAAAAAGGACAATGATGCATACACTGCCTCTGAGCCAACATCCAGGGTCTTAACGATGAGGTTCCCTGGGGACAGTTTCACAGACATTGATATCCAAATGTGCACTCTGAGGTCCTAATATTACTGGTGCACCAGACTGGATTAGACTTTGACTAACCTAGCCATGCCATGATCATCTTTTCTCTTTTTTCAAATTTATTCAGGCCATAAGTGTGTCTGCAAGATACATCGGGATTGACTCTCTTGACATCAGATGCTTGCTGTCCTTGAGGCCCCTTACTCAGATCAGTGAACAGAATACAGTATTACTGATTGGGCTATAGATGTAAATAACAACTGATGACCTACATTCACAATCCTAATTCTCCTGCCACTACAGCAAGTCCCGTAATACAATAACCCTTTTGTGAAGATGAGATTTTACATTGATAATATTTGTTAATAGCAATTACACTGGCTATCTTCCCCACCCAGGACTCGAACTGGGCAGGGTAATAACACCACACTGCAGTGCGTTGTCTAGTCTTTTGTTTCTCCTTGCATCTGACGTCACACTCCGGCTGCATGGAATCTGAAAGCAGAGCACCGACTCCTTCATTAATGGGAGCTCTGGGAGCCAGTTGCACACACTTGGCTGTCATTTGGAACAGAGAATAGGTGCCCAAGCGGGCGAGGACCTCTGATGATGTACGTCACCTATACCCTAACTAAGAGGATAATGGGTGGGCTAGCTCTTTAATTTGGATACTGAGAGTGCTTTTCTCTTTTTCCCTTATTTTCCAGATTTTGACTAGGAGGCAGACCACTCCTCCTGAACCCAGGGAGCGCAAGCTCACTCAAAGCTATGTGAGTGTCTAACAATGGCCACATTATACTCCACACTGTGCGTGAGTGTGTGAGTGTGTGTTTGGGTGTATGTGTGTGGTGCTTTGCAGGGGCATCCTCTGGACCTATTGTATGCACAATACTGTGTAATTTTAGGGCCATACCCTAGTGATCTCCTTTAACCAGAGATTCTAACCCACTCTGGTCATACAAATAGCATTAGTATCAACTGCAAGCAAATCTTAAAACAATCGATTGTGGGCTTGCTGTTTCTCCTTCATGTATTTGCTAAACCTCTGCCTTTTATCATCCATACAGAAGGCTTACGGGAAAAATTGAAGTGAGTGAGTATAACTTCTCTTAGAAGACTGAATGACAGGATAGGGTGTACGTATGTTTTCCACAGGTAACCACTGTACCTAGGGAGGGTCAGGAATTCAAAGTCATGACGAAAGAGAGAGGGGTCTGGCTGAAAAATGTAGACAGACAGAAAAAAGTGGTTGGAGGGATAATAGTGACCCAGCCCATTCCAATCAACCCCACAAAAGTTTTTAACCTTGCCAAAACAGACCCATGTAAAAAGGTAATTCCAGGGTACTGTGAAGGCAATTTTAAAACCACCAACCTTTCCTTGGTGATCCCCCCTCACTGTCCCTCAATCCTATGATCATGCTAACTATCCTGGCTGAAGAGGGGTGAAACCCCGAAACCGGTCCTAGGATGCTTGTTTCCGGTCCAGGGAGGACCTGGCTTGGCAGTTCGGGCTGGACTGTTCTCATGAGGCACAGGTTCAAGACTGATTTGCATATGGCCAAGTCTAAACTGGGGTGGCATGGTGAGCAAAAGAATGATGAATGTAACCCAGATCTCTTGACTGGGGGTGAATGTTTTGATTTGTACTGCATTCCGTCCATCAATTGTGTGTCTTTTGCTTTCTCACCCGAAGTGCCCCAGGTATGCCCAAATGTGGGTCCTGGGCTCACTGTGCCACTGGAATCAAGCTATCCTGGCTGAAGAGGGGTGAAACCCCGAAACTGGTCCTAGGATGCTTGTTTCCGGTCCAGGGAGGACCTGACTTGGCAGTTCGGGCTGGACTGTTCTCATGAGGCACAGGTTCAAGACTGATTTGCATATGGCCAAGTCTAAACTGGGGTGGCATGGTGAGCAAAAGAATGATGGATTTAACCCAGATCTCTTGACTGGGGGTGAATGTTTTGATTTGTACTGCATTCCGTCCATCAATTGTGTGTCTTTTGCTTTCTCACCCTAAGTGCGCCAGTTATGCCCAGATGTGGGTCCTGGGCTCACTGTGCCACTGGAATCAAGCTATCCTGGCTGAAGAGGGGTGAAACCCCGAAACAGGTCCTAGGATGCTTGTTTCCGGTCCAGGGAGGACCTGGCTTGGCAGTTCAGGCTGGACTGTTCCCATGAGGCACAGGTTCAAGACTGATTTGCATATGGCCAAGTCTAAACTGGGGTGGCATGGTGAGCAAAAGAATGATGGATTTAACCCAGATCTCTTGACTGGAGGTGAATGTTTTGATTTGTACTGCATTCCGTCCATCAATTGTGTGTCTTTTGCTTTCTCGCCCTAAGTGCGCCAGGTATGCCCAGACGTGGGTCCTGGGCTCACTGTGCCACTGGACTCAAGCTATCCTGACTGAAGAGGGGTGAAACCCCGAAACCGGTCCTAGGATGCTTGTTTCCGGTCCAGGGAGGACCTGGCTTGGCAGTTCGGGCTGGACTGTTCCCATGAGGCACAGGTTCAAGACTGATTTGCATATGGCCAAGTCTATACTGGGGTGGCATGGTGAGCAAAAGAATGATGGATTTAACCAAGATCTCTTGACTGGGGGTGAATGTTTTGATTTGTACTGCATTCCATCCATCAATTGTGTGTCTTTTGCTTTCTCGCCCTAAGTGCGCCAGGTATGCCCAGACGTGGGTCCTGGGCTCACTGTGCCACTGGAATCAAGCTATCCTGGCTGAAGAGGGGTGAAGCCCCGAAACCGGTCCTAGGATGTTTGTTTCCGGTTCAGGGAGGACCTGGCTTGGCAGTTCGGGCTGGACTGTCCCCATGAGGCACAGGTTCAAGACTGATTTGCATATGGCCAAGTCTAAACTGGGGTGGCATGGTGAGCAAAAGAATGATGGATTTAACCCAGATCTCTTGACTGGGGGTGAATGTTTTGATTTGTACTGCTTTGCATCCATCAATTGTGTGTCTTTTGCTTTCTCGCCCTAAGTGCGCCAGGTATGCCCAGACGTGGGTTCTGGGCTCACTGTGCCACTGGAATCAAGCTATCTTGGCTGAAGAGGGGTGAAACCCCGAAACCGGTCCTAGGATGCTTATTTCCGGTCCAGGGAGGACCTGGCTTGGCAGTTCGGGCTGGACTGTTCCCATGAGGCACAGAATCAAGACTGATTTGCATATGGCCAAGTCTAAACTGGGGTGGCATGGTGAGCAAAAGAAAGATGGATTTAACCCAGATCTCTTGACTGGGGGTGAATGTTTTGATTTGTACTGCATTCCGTCCATCAATTGTGTGTCTTTTGCTTTCTCGCCCTAAGTGCGCCAGGTATGCCCAGACGTGGGTCCTGGGCTCACTGTGCCACTGGAATCAAGCTATCCTGGCTGAAGAGGGGTGAAACCCCAAAACCGGTCCTAGGATGCTTGTTTCGGGTCCAGGGAGGACCTGGCTTGGCAGTTCGGGCTGGACTGTTCCCATGAGGCACAGGTTCAAGACTGATTTGCATATGGCCAAGTCTAAACTGGGGTGGCATGGTGAGCAAAAGAATGATGGATTTAACCCAGATCTCTTGACTTGGGGTGAATGTTTTGATTTATACTGCATTCCGTCCATCAATTGTGTGTCTTCTGCTTTCTCACCCTAAGTGCGCCAGGTATGCCCAGACGTGGGTCCTGGGCTCACTGTGCCACTGGAATCAAGCTATCCTGGCTGAAGAGGGGTGAAACCCCGAAACCGGTCCTAGGATGCTTGTTTCCGATCCAGGGAGGACATGGCTTGGCAGTTCGGGCTGGACTGTTCCCATGAGGCACAGGTTCAAGACTGATTTGCATATGGCCAAGTCTAAACTGGGGTGGCATGGTGAGCAAAAGAATGATGGATTTAACCCAGATCTCTTGACTGGGGGTGAATGTTTTGATTTGTACTGCATTCCGTCCATCAATTGTGTGTCTTTTGCTTTTTCGACCTAATTGCACCAGGTATGCCCAGACGTGGGTCCTGGGCTCACTGTGCCACTGGAATCAAGCTATCCTGGCTGAAGAGGGGTGAAACCCAGAAACCGGTCCTAGGATGCTTGTTTCCGGTCCAGGGAGGACCTGGCTTGGCAGTTCGGGCTGGACTGTTCCCATGAGGCACAGGTTCAAGACTGATTTGCATATGGCCAAGTCTAAACTGGGGTGGCATGGTGAGCAAAAGAATGATGGATTTAACTCAGATCTCTTGACTGGGGGGGAATGTTTTGATTTCTACTGCATTCCGTCCATCAATTGTGTGTCTTTTGCTTTCTCGCCCTAAGTGCGCCAGGTATGCCTAGACGTGGGTCCTGGGCTCACTGTGCCACTGGAATCAAGCTATCCTGCCTGAAGAGGGGTGAAGCCCCGAAACCGGTCCTAGGATGTTTGTTTCCGGTCCAGGGAGGACCTGGCTTGGCAGTTCGGGCTGGACTGTCCCCATGAGGCACAGGTTCAAGACTGATTTGCATATGGCCAAGTCTAAACTGTTGTGGCATGGTGAGCAAAAGAATGATGGATTTAACCCAGATCTCTTGACTGGGGGTGAAGGTTTTGATTTGTACTGCTTTCCATCCATCAATTGTGTGTCTTTTGCTTTCTCGCCCTAAGTGCGCCAGGTATGCCCAGACGTGGGTTCTGGGCTCACTGTGCCACTGGAATCAAGCTATCCTGGCTGAAGAGGGGTGAAACCCCGAAACCGGTCCTAGGATGCTTATTTCCGGTCCAGGGAGGACCTGGCTTGGCAGTTCGGGCTGGACTGTTCCCATGAGGCACAGAATCAAGACTGATTTGCATATGGCCAAGTCTAAACTGGAGTGGCATGGTGAGCAAAAGAATGATGGATTTAACCCAGATCTCTTGACTGGGGGTGAATGTTTGATTTGTACTGCATTCCGTCCATCAATTGTGTGTCTTTTGCTTTCTCGCCCTAAGTGTGCCAGGTATGCCCAAACGTGGGTCCTGGGCTCACTGTGCCACTGGAATCAAGCTATCCTGGCTGAAGAGGGGTGAAACCCCGAAACCGGTCCTAGGATGCTTGTTTCCGGTCCAGGGAGGACCAGGCTTGACAGTTCGGGCTGGACTGTTCCCATGAGGCACAGAATCAAGACTGATTTGCATATGGCCAAGTCTAAACTGGGGTGGCATGGTGAGCAAAAGAATGATGGATTTAACCCAGATCTCTTGACTGGGGGTGAATGTTTTGATTTGTACTGCATTCCGTCCATCAATTGTGTGTCTTTTGCTTTCTCGACCTAAGTGCGCCAGGTATGCCCAGACGTGGGTCCTGGGCTCACTGTGCCACTGGAATCAAGCTATCCTGGCTGAAGAGGGGTGAAACCCCTAAACCGGTCCTAGGATGCTTGTTTCCGGTCCAGGGAGGACCAGGCTTGGCAGTTCGGGCTGGACTGTTCCCATGAGGCACAGGTTCAAGACTGATTTGCATATGGCTAAGTCTAAACTGGGGTGGCATGGTGAGCAAAAGAATGATGGATTTAACCCAGATCTCTTGACTGGGGGTGAATGTTTTGATTTGTACTGCATTCCGTTCATCAATTGTGTGTCTTTTGCTTTCTCGCCCTAAGTGCGCCAGGTATGCCCAGACGTGGGTCCTGGGCTCACTGTGCCACTGGAATCAAGCTATCCTGGCTGAAGAGGGGTGAAACCCCAAAACCGGTCCTAGGATGCTTGTTTCGGGTCCAGGGACGACCTGGCTTGGCAGTTCGGGCTGGACTGTTCCCATGAGGCACAGGTTCAAGACTGATTTGCATATGGCCAAGTCTAAACTGGGGTGGCATGGTGAGCAAAAGAATGATGGATTTAACCCAGATCTCTTGACTTGGGGTGAATGTTTTGATTTGTACTGCATTCCGTCCATCAATTGTGTGTCTTCTGCTTTCTCGCCCTAAGTGCGCCAGGTATGCCCAGACATGGGTCCTGGGCTCACTGTGCCACTGGAATCAAGCTATACTGGCTGAAGAGGGGTGAAACCCCGAAACCGGTCCTAGGATGCTTGTTTCCGGTCCAGGGAGGACCTGGCTTGGCAGTTCGGGCTGGATTGTTCCCATGAGGCACAGGTTCAAGACTGATTTGCATATGGCCAAGTCTAAACTGGGGTGGCATGGTGAGCAAAAGAATGATGGATTTAACCCAGATCTCTTGACTGGGGGTGAATGTTTTGATTTGTACTGCATTCCGTCCATCAATTGTGTGTCTTTTGCTTTTCGACCTAATTGCGCCAGGTATGCCCAGACGTGGGTCCTGGGCTCACTGTGCCACTGGAATCAAGCTATCCTTGCTGAAGAGGGGTGAAACCCCGAAACCGGTCCTAGGATGCTTGTTTCCGGTCCAGGGAGGACCTGGCTTGGCAGTTCGGGCTGGACTGTTCCCATGAGGCACAGGTTCAAGACTGATTTGCATATGGCCAAGTCTAAACTGGGGTGGCATGGTGAGCAAAAGAATGATGGATTTAACCCAAATCTCTTGACTGGGGGTGAATGTTTTGATTTGTACTGCATTCCGTCCATCAATTGTGTGTCTTTTGCTTTCTCGCCCAGGGTGCGCCAGGTATGCCCAAACGTGGGTCCTGGGCTCACTGTGGCACTGGAATCAAGCTATCCTGGCTGAAGAGGGGTGAAACCCCTAAACCGGTCCTATGATGCTTGTTTCCGGTTCAGGGAGGACCTGGCTTGGCAGTTCGGGCTGGACTGTTCCCATGAGGCACACGTTCAAGACTAATTTGCATATGGCCAAGTCTAAACCCGGTGTGGCATGGTGAGCAAAAGAATGATGGATTTAACCCAGATCTCTTGACTGGGGGTGAATGTTTTGATTTGTACTGCTTTCCGTCCATCAATTGTGTGTCTTTTGCTTTCTCGCCCTAAGTGCGCCAGGTATGCCCAGACGTGGGTCCTGGGCTCACTGTGCCACTGGAATCAAGCTATCCTGGCTGAAGAGGGTGAAACCCCGAAACCGGTCCTAGGATGCTTGTTTCCGGTCCAGGGAGGACCTGGCTTGGCAGTTTGGGCTGGACTGTTCCCATGAGGCACAGGTTCAAGACTGATTTGCATATGGCCAAGTCTAAACTGGGGTGGCATGGTGAGCAAAAGAATGATGGATTTAACCCAGATCTCTTGACTGGGGAGGAATGTTTTGATTTCTACTGCATTCCGTCCATCAATTGTGTGTCTTTGCTTTTTCGACCTAACTGCGCCAGGTATGCCCAGACGTGGGTCCTGGGCTCACTGTGCCACTGGAATCAAGCTATCCTGGCTGAAGAGGGGTGAAACCCCGAAACCGGTCCTAGGATGCTTGTTTCCAGTTCAGGGAGGACCTGGCTTGGCAGTTCGGGCTGGACTGTTCCCAAGAGGCACAGGTTCAAGACTGATTTGCATATGGCCAAGTCTAAACTGGGGTGGCATGGTGAGCAAAAGAATGATGGATTTAACCCAGATCTCTTGACTGGGGGTGAATGTTTTGATTTGTACTGCATTCCGTTCATCAATTGTGTGTCTTTTGCTTTCTCGCCCTAAGTGCGCCAGGTATGCCCAGACATGGGTCCTGGGCTCACTGTGCCACTGGAATCAAGCTATCCTGGCTGAAGAGGGGTGAAACCCCAAAACCGGTCCTAGGATGCTTGTTTCGGGTCCAGGGAGGACCTGGCTTGGCAGTTCGGGCTGGATTGTTCCCATGAGGCACAGGTTCAAGACTGATTTGCATATGGCCAAGTCTAAACTGGGGTGGCATGGTGAGCAAAAGAATGATGGATTTAACCCAGATCTCTTGACTTGGGGTGAATGTTTTGATTTGTACTGCATTCCGTCCATCAATTGTGTGTCTTCTGCTTTCTCGCACTAAGTGCGCCAGGTATGCCCAGACGTGGGTCCTGGGCTCACTGTGCCACTGGAATCAAGCTATCCTGGCTGAAGAGGGTGAAACCCCGAAACCGGTCCTAGGATGCTTGTTTCCGGTCCAGGGAGGACCTGGCTTGGCAGTTCGGGCTGGACTGTTCCCATGAGGCACAGGTTCAAGACTGATTTGCATATGGCCAAGTCTAAACTGGGGTGGCATGGTGAGCAAAAGAATGATGGATTTAACCCAGATCTCTTGACTGGGGGTGAATGTTTTGATTTGTACTGCATTCCGTCCATCAATTGTGTGTCTTTTGCTTTTTCGACCTAATTGCGCCAGGTATGCCCAGACGTGGGTCCTGGGCTCACTGTGCCACTGGAATCAAGCTATCCTTGCTGAAGAGGGGTGAAACCCCGAAACCGGTCCTAGGATGCTTGTTTCCGGTCCAGGGAGGACCTGGCTTGGCAGTTCGGGCTGGACTGTTCCCATGAGGCACAGGTTCAAGACTGATTTGCATATGGCCAAGTCTAAACTGGGGTGGCATGGTGAGCAAAAGAATGATGGATTTAACCCAAATCTCTTGACTGGGGGTGAATGTTTTGATTTGTACTGCATTCCGTCCATCAATTGTGTGTCTTTTGCTTTCTCGCCCAGGGTGCGCCAGGTATGCCCAAACGTGGGTCCTGGGCTCACTGTGGCACTGGAATCAAGCTATCCTGGCTGAAGAGGGGTGAAACCCCTAAACCGGTCCTATGATGCTTGTTTCCGGTTCAGGGAGGACCTGGCTTGGCAGTTCGGGCTGGACTGTTCCCATGAGGCACACGTTCAAGACTAATTTGCATATGGCCAAGTCTAAACCCGGTGTGGCATGGTGAGCAAAAGAATGATGGATTTAACCCAGATCTCTTGACTGGGGGTGAATGTTTTGATTTGAACTGCTTTCCGTCCATCAATTGTGTGTCTTTTGCTTTCTCGCCCTAAGTGCTCCAGGTATGCCCAGACGTGGGTCCTGGGCTCACTGTGCCACTGGAATCAAGCTATCCTGGCTGAAGAGGGGTGAAACCCCGAAACCGGTCCTAGGATGCTTGTTTCCGGTCCAGGGAGGACCTGGCTTGGCAGTTTGGGCTGGACTGTTCCCATGAGGCACAGGTTCAAGACTGATTTGCATTTGGCCAAGTCTAAACTGGGGTGGCATGGTGAGCAAAAGAATGATGGATTTAACCCAGATCTCTTGACTGGGGAGGAATGTTTTGATTTCTACTGCATTCCGTCCATCAATTGTGTGTCTTTTGCTTTTTCAACCTAACTGCGCCAGGTATGCCCAGACGTGGGTCCTGGGCTCACTGTGCCACTGGAATCAAGCTATCCTGGCTGAAGAGGGGTGAAACCCCGAAACCGGTCCTAGGATGCTTGTTTCCGGTTCAGGGAGGACCTGGCTTGGCAGTTCGGGCTGGACTGTTCCCAAGAGGCACAGGTTCAAGACTGATTTGCATATGGCCAAGTCTAAACTGGGGTGGCATGATGAGCAAAAGAATGATGGATTTAACCCAAATCTCTTGACTGGGGTTGAATGTTTTGATTTGTACTGCATTCCGTCCATCAATTGTGTGTCTTTTGCTTTCTCGCCCAGGGTGCGCCAGGTATGCCCAAACGTGGGTCCTGGGCTCACTGTGGCACTGGAATCAAGCTATCCTGGCTGAAGAGGGGTGAAACCCCTAAACCGGTCCTATGATGCTTGTTTCCGGTTCAGGGAGGACCTGGCTTGGCAGTTCGGGCTGGACTGTTCCCATGAGGCACACGTTCAAGACTAATTTGCATATGGCCAAGTCTAAACCCGGTGTGGCATGGTGAGCAAAAGAATGATGGATTTAACCCATATCTCTTGACTGGGGGTGAATGTTTTGATTTGTACTGCTTTCCGTCCATCAATTGTGTGTCTTTTGCTTTCTCGCCCTAAGTGCGCCAGGTATGCCCAGACGTGGGTCCTGGGCTCACTGTGTCACTGGAATCAAGCTATCCTGGCTGAAGAGGGGTGAAGCCCCGAAACCGGTTCTAGGATGTTTGTTTCCGGTCCAGGGAGGACCTGGCTTGGAAGTTCGGGCTGGACTGTTCCCATGAGGCACAGGTTCAAGACTGATTTGCATATGGCCAAGTCTAAGCTGGGGTGGCATGGTGAGCAAAAGAATGATGGATTTAACCCAGATCTTTTGACTGGGGGTGAATGTTTTGATTTGTACTGCTTTCCATCCATCAATTGTGTGTCTTTTGCTTTCTCGCCCTAAGTGCGCCAGGTATGCCCAGACGTGGGTTCTGGGCTCACTGTGGCACTGGAATCAAGCTATCCTGGCTGAAGAGGGGTGAAACCCCGAAACCGGTCCTAGGATGCTTGTTTCCGGTCCTGGAGGACCTGGCTTGGCAGTTCGGGCTGGACTGTTCCCATGAGGCACAGAATCAAGACTGATTTGCATATGGCCAAGTCTAAACTGGGGTGGCATGGTGAGCAAAAGAATGATGGATTTAACCCAGATCTCTTGACTGGGGGGAATGTTTTGATTTGTACTGCATTCCGTCCATCAATTGTGTGTCTTTTGCTTTCTCGCCCTAAGTGCGCCAGGTATGCCCAGACGTGGGTCCTGGGCTCACTGTGCCACTGGAATCAAGCTATCCTGGCTGAAGAGGGGTGAAACCCCGAAACCGGTCCTAGGATGCTTGTTTCCGTTCCAGGGAGGACCTGGCGTGGCAGTTCGGGCTGGACTGTTCCCATGAGGCACAGGTTCAAGACTGATTTGCCTATGGCCAAGTCTAAACTGGGGTGGCATGGTGAGCAAAAGAATGATGGATTTAACCCAGATCTTTTGACTGGGGGTGAATGTTTTGATTTGTACTGCATTCCGTCCATCAATTGTGTGTCTTTTGCTTTCTCGCCCTAAGTGCCCCAGATATGCCCAGACGTGGGTCCTGGGCTCACTGTGCCACTGGAATCAAGCTATCCTGGCTGAAGAGTGGTGAAACCCCAAAACCGGTCCTAGGATGCTTGTTTCGGGTCCAGGGAGGCCCTGGCTTGGCAGTTCGGGCTGGACTGTTCCCATGAGGCACAGGTTCAAGACTGATTTGCATATGGCCAAGTCTAAACTGGGGTGGCATGGTGAGCAAAAGAATGATGGATTTAACCCAGATCTCTTGACTTGGGGTGAATGTTTTGATTTGTACTGCATTCCGTCCATCAATTGTGTGTCTTTTGCTTTCTCGCCCTAAGTGCGCCAGGTATGCCCAGACGTGGGTCCTGGGCTCACTGTGCCACTGGAATCAAGCTATCCTGGCTGAAGAGGGGTGAAACCCCGAAACCGGTCCTAGGATGCTTGTTTCCGGTCCAGGGAGGACCTGGCTTGGCAGTTCGGGCTGGACTGTTCCAATGAGGCACAGGTTCAAGACTGATTTGCATTTGGCCAAGTCTAAACTGGGGTGGCATGGTGAGCAAAAGAATGATGGATTTAACCCAGATCTCTTGACTGGGGGTGAATGTTTTGATTTGTACTGCATTCCGTCCATCAATTGTGTGTCTTTTGCTTTCTCGCCCTAAGTGCGCCAGGTATGCCCAGACGTGGGTCCTGGGCTCACTGTGCCACTGGAATCAAGCTATCCTGGCTGAAGAGGGGTGAAACCCCGAAACCGGTCCTAGGATGCTTGTTTCCGGTCCAGGGAGGACCTGGCTTGGCAGTTTGGGCTGGACTGTTCCCATGAGGCACAGGTTCAAGACTGATTTGCATTTGGCCAAGTCTAAACTGGGGTGGCATGGTGAGCAAAAGAATGATGGATTTAACCCAGATCTCTTGACTGGGGAGGAATGTTTTGATTTCTACTGCATTCCGTCCATCAATTGTGTGTCTTTTGCTTTTTCAACCTAACTGCGCCAGGTATGCCCAGACGTGGGTCCTGGGCTCACTGTGCCACTGGAATCAAGCTATCCTGGCTGAAGAGGGGTGAAACCCCGAAACCGGTCCTAGGATGCTTGTTTCCGGTCAATGGAGGACCTGGCTTGGCAGTTCGGGCTGGACTGTTCCCATGAGGCACAGGTTCAAGGCTGATTTGCATATGGCCAAGTCTAAACTGGGGTGACATGGTGAGCAAAAGAATGATGGATTTAACCCAAATCTCTTGACTTGGGGTGAATGTTTTGATTTGTACTGCATTCCGTCCATCAATTGTGTGTCTTTTGCTTTCTCGCCCTAAGTGCGTCAGGTATGCCCAGACGTGGGTCCTGGGCTCACTGTGCCACTGGAATCAAGCTATCCTGGCTGAAGAGGGGTGAAACCCCGAAACCGGTCCTAGGATGCTTGTTTCCGGTCCAGGGAGGACCTGGCTTGGCAGTTCGGGCTGGACTGTTCCCATGAGGCACAGGTTCAAGACTGATTTGCATATGGCCAAGTCTAAACTGGGGTGGCATGCTGAGCAAAAGAATGATGGATTTAACCCAGATCTCTTGACTGGGGGTGAATGTTTTGATTTGTACTGCATTCCGTCCATCAATTGTGTGTCTTTTGCTTTTTCGACCTAAGTGCGCCAGGTATACCCAGTCGTGGGTCCTGGGCTCACTGTGCCACTGGAATCAAGCTATCCTGGCTGAAGAGTGGTGAAACCCCGAAACCGGTCCTAGGATGCTTGTTTCCGGTCCAGGGAGGACCTGGCTTGGCAGTTTGGGCTGGACTGTTCCCATGAGGCACAGGTTCAAGACTGATTTGCATATGGCCAAGTCTAAACTGGGGTGGCATGGTGAGCAAAAGAATGATGGATTTAACCCAGATCTCTTGACTGGGGGAATGTTTTGATTTCTACTGCATTCCGTCCATCAATTGTGTGTCTTATGATTTCTCGCCCTAAGTGCGCCAGGTATGCCCAGACGTGGGTCCTGGGCTCACTGTGTCACTGGAATCAAGCTATCCTGGCTGAAGAGGGGTGAAGCCCCGAAACCGGTTCTAGGATGTTTGTTTCCGGTCCAGGGAGGACCTGGCTTGGAAGTTCGGGCTGGACTGTTCCCATGAGGCACAGGTTCAAGACTGATTTGCATATGGCCAAGTCTAAGCTGGGGTGGCATGGTGAGCAAAAGAATGATGGATTTAACCCAGATCTTTTGACTGGGGGTGAATGTTTTGATTTGTACTGCTTTCCATCCATCAATTGTGTGTCTTTTGCTTTCTCGCCCTAAGTGCGCCAGGTATGCCCAGACGTGGGTTCTGGGCTCACTGTGGCACTGGAATCAAGCTATCCTGGCTGAAGAGGGGTGAAACCCCGAAACCGGTCCTAGGATGCTTGTTTCCGGTCCCTGGAGGACCTGGCTTGGCAGTTCGGGCTGGACTGTTCCCATGAGGCACAGAATCAAGACTGATTTGCATATGGCCAAGTCTAAACTGGGGTGGCATGGTGAGCAAAAGAATGATGGATTTAACCCAGATCTCTTGACTGGGGGTGAATGTTTTGATTTGTACTGCATTCCGTCCATCAATTGTGTGTCTTTTGCTTTCTCGCCCTAAGTGCGCCAGGTATGCCCAGACGTGGGGCCTGGGCTCACTGTGCCACTGGAATCAAGCTATCCTGGCTGAAGAGGGTGAAACCCCGAAACCGGTCCTAGGATGCTTGTTTCCGGTCCAGGGAGGACCTGGCTTGGCAGTTCGGGCTGGACTGTTCCCATGAGGCACAGGTTCAAGACTGATTTGCATATGGCCAAGTCTAAACTGGGGTGGCATGGTGAGCAAAAGAATGATGGATTTAACCCAGATCTCTTGACTTGGGGTGAATGTTTTGATTTGTACTGCATTCCGTCCATCAATTGTGTGTCTTTTGCTTTCTCGCCCTAAGTGCGCCAGGTATGCCCAGACGTGGGTCCTGGGCTCACTGTGCCACTGGAATCAAGCTATCCTGGCTGAAGAGGGGTGAAACCCGAAACCGGTCCTAGGATGCTTGTTTCTGGTCCAGGGAGGACCTGGCTTGGCAGTTCGGGCTGGACTGTTCCAATGAGGCACAGGTTCAAGACTGATTTGCATATGGCCAAGTCTAAACTGGGGTGGAATGGTGAGCAAAAGAATGATGGATTTAACCCAGATCTCTTGACTGGGGGTGAATGTTTTGATTTGTACTTCATTCCGTCCATCAATTGAGTGTCTTTTGCTTTTTCGACCTAAGTGCGCCAGGTATGCCCAGACGTGGGTCCTGGGCTCACTGTGCCACTGGAATCAAGCTATCCTGGCTGAAGAGGGGTGAAACCCCGAAACCGGTCCTAGGATGCTTGTTTCCGGTCCAGGGAGGACCTGGCTTGGCAGTTCGGGCTGGACTGTTCCCATGAGGCACAGGTTCAAGGCTGATTTGCATATGGCCAAGTCTAAACTGGGGTGACATGGTGAGCAAAAGAATGATGGATTTAACCCAGATCTCTTGACTGGGGGTGAATGTTTTGATTTGTACTGCATTCCGTCCATCAATTGTGTGTCTTTTGCTTTTCGACCTAAGTGCGCCAGGTATACCCAGTCGTGGGTCCTGGGCTCACTGTGCCACTGGAATCAAGCTATCCTGGCTGAAGAGGGGTGAAACCCCGAAACCGGTCCTAGGATGCTTGTTTCCGGTCCAGGGAGGACCTGGCTTGGCAGTTTGGGCTGGACTGTTCCCATGAGGCACAGGTTCAAGACTGATTTGCATATGGCCAAGTCTAAACTGGGGTGGCATGGTGAGCAAAAGAATGATGGATTTAACCCAGATCTCTTGACTGGGGGGAATGTTTTGATTTCTACTGCATTCCGTCCATCAATTGTGTGTCTTATGATTTCTCGCCCTAAGTGCGCCAGGTATGCCCAGACGTGGGTCCTGGGCTCACTGTGTCACTGGAATCAAGCTATCCTGGCTGAAGAGGGGTGAAGCCCCGAAACCGGTTCTAGGATGTTTGTTTCCGGTCCAGGGAGGACCTGGCTTGGAAGTTCGGGCTGGACTGTTCCCATGAGGCACAGGTTCAAGACTGATTTGCATATGGCCAAGTCTAAGCTGGGGTGGCATGGTGAGCAAAAGAATGATGGATTTAACCCAGATCTTTTGACTGGGGGTGAATGTTTTGATTTGTACTGCTTTCCATCCATCAATTGTGTGTCTTTTGCTTTCTCGCCCTAAGTGCGCCAGGTATGCCCAGACGTGGGTTCTGGGCTCACTGTGGCACTGGAATCAAGCTATCCTGGCTGAAGAGGGGTGAAACCCCGAAACCGGTCCTAGGATGCTTGTTTCCGGTCCTGGAGGACCTGGCTTGGCAGTTCGGGCTGGACTGTTCCCATGAGGCACAGAATCAAGACTGATTTGCATATGGCCAAGTCTAAACTGGGGTGGCATGGTGAGCAAAAGAATGATGGATTTAACCCAGATCTCTTGACTGGGGGTGAATGTTTTGATTTGTACTGCATTCCGTCCATCAATTGTGTGTCTTTTGCTTTCTCGCCCTAAGTGCGCCAGGTATGCCCAGACGTGGGGCCTGGGCTCACTGTGCCACTGGAATCAAGCTATCCTGGCTGAAGAGGGGTGAAACCCCGAAACCGGTCCTAGGATGCTTGTTTCCGGTCCAGGGAGGACCTGGCTTGGCAGTTCGGGCTGGACTGTTCCCATGAGGCACAGGTTCAAGACTGATTTGCATATGGCCAAGTCTAAACTGGGGTGGCATGGTGAGCAAAAGAATGATGGATTTAACCCAGATCTCTTGACTTGGGGTGAATGTTTTGATTTGTACTGCATTCCGTCCATCAATTGTGTGTCTTTTGCTTTCTCGCCCTAAGTGCGCCAGGTATGCCCAGACGTGGGTCCTGGGCTCACTGTGCCACTGGAATCAAGCTATCCTGGCTGAAGAGGGGTGAAACCCCGAAACCGGTCCTAGGATGCTTGTTTCTGGTCCAGGGAGGACCTGGCTTGGCAGTTCGGGCTGGACTGTTCCAATGAGGCACAGGTTCAAGACTGATTTGCATATGGCCAAGTCTAAACTGGGGTGGAATGGTGAGCAAAAGAATGATGGATTTAACCCAGATCTCTTGACTGGGGGTGAATGTTTTGATTTGTACTTCATTCCGTCCATTAATTGAGTGTCTTTTGCTTTTTCGACCTAAGTGCGCCAGGTATGCCCAGTCGTGGGTCCTGGGCTCACTGTGCCACTGGAATCAAGCTATCCTGGCTGAAGAGGGATGAAACCCCGAAACCGGTCCTAGGATGCTTGTTTCCGGTCCAGGGAGGACCTGGCTTGGCAGTTCGGGCTGGACTGTTCCCATGAGGCACAGGTTCAAGACTGATTTGCATATGGCCAAGTCTAAACAGGGGTGGCATGGTGAGCAAAAGAATGATGGATTTAACCCAAATCTCTTGACTGGGGGTGAATGTTTTGATTTGTACTGCATTCCATCCATCAATTGTGTGTCTTTTGCTTTCTCGCCCAGGGTGCGCCAGGTATGCCCAAACGTGGGTCCTGGGCTCACTGTGGCACTGGAATCAAGCTATCCTGGCTGAAGAGGGGTGAAACCCCTAAACCGGTCCAATGATGCGTGTTTCCGGTCCAGGGAGGACCTGGCTTGGCAGTTCAGGCTGGACTGTTCCCATGAGGCACACGTTCAAGACTAATTTGCATATGGCCAAGTCTAAACCCGGTGTGGCATGGTGAGCAAAAGAATGATGGATTTAACCCAGATCTCTTGACTGGGGGTGAATGTTTTGATTTGTACTGCTTTCCATCCATCAATTGTGTGTCTTTTGCTTTCTCGCCTTAAGTGCGCCAGGTATGCCCAGACGTGGGTTCTGGGCTCACTGTGCCACTGGAATCAAGCTATCCTGGCTGAAGAGGGGTGAAACCCCGAAACCGGTCCTAGGATGCTTGTTTCCGGTCCAGGGAGGACCTGGCTTGGCAGTTCGGGCTGGACTGTTCCCATGAGGCACAGAATCAAGACTGATTTGCATATGGCCAAGTCTAAACTGGGGTGGCATGGTGAGCAAAAGAATGATGGATTTAACCCAGATCTCTTGACTGGGGGTGAATGTTTTGATTTGTACTGCATTCCGTCCATCAATTGTGTGTCTTTTGCTTTCTCGCCCTAAGTGCGCCAGGTATGCCCAGACGTGGGTCCTGGGCTCACTGTGCCACTGGAATCAAGCTATCCTGGCTGAAGAGGGGTGAAACCCCGAAACCGGTCCTAGGATGCTTGTTTCTGGTCCAGGGAGGACCAGGCTTGGCAGTTCGGGCTGGACTGTTCCCATGAGGCACAGGTTCAACACTGATTTGCATATGGCCAAGTCTAAACTGGGGTGGCATGGTGAGCAAAAGAATGATGGATTTAACCCAGATCTCTTGACTGGGGGTGAATGTTTTGATTTGTACTGCATTCCGTCCATCAATTGTGTGTCTTTTGCTTTCTCGCCCTAAGTGCGCCAGGTATGCCCAGACGTGGGTCCTGGGCTCACTGTGCCACTGGAATCAAGCTATCCTGGCTGAAGAGGGGTGAAACCCCAAAACCGGTCCTAGGATGCTTGTTTCAGGTCCAGGGAGGACCTGGCTTGGCAGTTCGGGCATGACTGTTCCCATGAGGCACATGTTCAAGACTGATTTGCATATGGCCAAGTCTAAACTGGGGTGGCATGGTGAGCAAAAGAATGATGGATTTAACCCAGATCTCTTGAATTGGGGTGAATGTTTTGATTTGTACTGCATTCCGTCCATCAATTGTGTGTATTTTGCTTTCTCGCCCTAAGTGCGCCAGGTATGCCCAGACGTGGGTCCTGGGCTCAGTGTGCCACTGGAATCAAGCTATCCTGGCTGAAGAGGGGTGAAACCCCGAAACCGGTCCTAGGATGCTTGTTTCCGGTCCAGGGAGGACCTGGCTTGGCAGTTCGGGCTGGACTGTTCCCATGAGGCACAGGTTCAAGACTGATTTGCATATGGCCAAGTCTAAACTGGGGTGGCATGGTGAGCAAAAGAATGATGGATTTAACACCAGATCTCTTGACTGGGGGTGAATGTTTTGATTTGTACTGCATTCCATCCATCAATTGTGTGTCTTTTGCTTTTTCGACCTAAGTGCGCCAGGTATGCCCAGACGTGGGTCCTGGGTTCACTGTGCCACTGGAATCAAGCTATCCTAGCTGAAGAGGGGTGAAACCCCGAAACCGGTCCTAGGATGCTTGTTTCCGGTCCAGGGAGGACCTGGCTTGGCAGTTTGGGCTGGACTGTTCCCATGAGGCACAGGTTCAAGACTGATTTGCATATGGCCAAGTCTAAACTGGGGTGGCATGGTGAGCAAAAGAATGATGGATTTAACCCAAATCTCTTGACTGGGGGTGAATGTTTTGATTTCTACTGCATTCCGTCCATCAATTGTGTGTCTTTTGCTTTCTCGCCCTAAGTGCGCCAGGTATGCCCAGACGTGGGTCCTGGGCTCACTGTGCCACTGGAATCAAGCTATCCTGGCTGAAGAGGGGTGAAACCCCTAAACCGGTCCTATGATGCGTGTTTCCGGTCCAGGGAGGACCTGGCTTGGCAGTTCGGGCTGGACTGTTCCCATGAGTCACAAGTTCAAGACTAATTTGCATATGGCCAAGTCTAAACCCGGTGTGGCATGGTGAGCAAAAGAATGATGGATTTAACCCAGATCTCTTGACTGGGGGTGAATGTTTTGATTTGTACTGCTTTCCATCCATCAATTGTGTGTCTTTTGCTTTCTCGCCCTAAGTGCGCCAGGTATGCCCAGACATGGGTTCTGGGCTCACTGTGCCACTGGAATCAAGCTATCCTGGCTGAAGAGGGGTGAAACCCCGAAACCGGTCCTAGGATGCTTGTTTCCGGTCCAGGGAAGACCTGGCTTGGCAGTTCGGGCTGGACTGTTCCCATGAGGCACAGAATCAAGACTGATTTGCATATGGCCAAGTCTAAACTGGGGTGGCATGGTGAGCAAAAGAATGATGGATTTAACCCAGATCTCTTGACTGGGGGTGAATGTTTTGATTTGTACTGCATTCCGTCCATCAATTGTGTGTCTTTTGCTTTCTCGCCCTAAGTGCGCCAGGTATGCCCAGACGTGGGTCCTGGGCTCACTGTGCCACTGGAATCAAGCTATCCTGGCTGAAGAGGGGTGAAGCCCCGAAACTGGTCCTAGGATGCTTGTTTCCGGTCCAGGGAGGACCAGGCTTGGCAGTTCGGGCTGGACTGTTCCCATGAGGCACAGGTTCAAGACTGATTTGCATATGGCCAAGTCTAAACTGGGGTGGCATGGTGAGCAAAAGAATGATGGATTTAACCCAGATCTCTTGACTGGGGGTGAATGTTTTGATTTGTACTGCATTACGTCCATCAATTGTGTGTCTTTTGCTTTCTCGCCCTAAGTGCGCCAGGTATGCCCAGATGTGGGTCCTGGGCTCACTGTGCCACTGGAATCAAGCTATCCTGGCTGAAGAGGGGTGAAACCCCAAAACCGGTCCTAGGATGCTTGTTTCGGGTCCAGGGAGGACCTGGCTTGGCAGTTCGGGCTGGACTGTTCCCATGAGGCACAGGTTCAAGACTGATTTGCATATGGCCAAGTCTAAACTGGGGTGGCATGGTGAGCAAAAGAATGATGGATTTAACCCAGATCTCTTGACTTGGGGTGAATGTTTTGATTTGTACTGCATTCCGTCCATCAATTGTGTGTCTTTTGCTTTCTCGCCCTAAGTGCGCCAGGTATGCCCAGACGTGGGTCCTGGGCTCACTGTGCCACTGGAATCAAGCTATCCTGGCTGAAGAGGGGTGAAACCCCGACACCGGTCCTAGGATGCTTGTTTCCGGTCCAGGGAGGACCTGGCTTGGCAGTTCGGGCTGGACTGTTCCCATGAGGCACAGGTTCAAGACTGATTTGCATATGGCCAAGTCTAAACTGGGGTGGCATGGTGAGCAAAAGAATGATGGATTTAACCCAGATCTCTTGACTGGGGGTGAATGTTTTGATTTGTACTGCATTTCGTCCATCAATTGTTTGTCTTTTGCTTTTTTGACCTAAGTGCGCCAGGTATGCCCAGACGTGGGTCCTGGGCTCACTGTGCCACTGGAATCAAGCTATCCTGGCTGAAGAGGGGTGAAACCCCGAAACCGGTCCTAGGTTGCTTGTTTCCGGTCCAGGGAGGACCTGGCTTGGCAGTTCGGGCTGGACTGTTCCCATGAGGCACAGGTTCAAGACTGATTTGCATATGGCCAAGTCTAAACTGGGGTGGAATGGTGAGCAAAAGAATTATGGATTTAACCCAAATCTCTTGACTGGGGGTGAATGTTTTGATTTGTACTGCATTCCGTCCATCAATTGTGTGTCTTTTGCTTTCTCACCCAGGGTGCGCCAGGTATGCCCAAACGTGGGTCCTGGGCTCACTGTGGCACTGGAATCAAGCTATCCTGGCTGAAGAGGGGTGAAACCCCTAAACCGGTCCTATGATGCTTGTTTCCGGTCCAGGGAGGACCTGGCTTGGCAGTTCGGGCTGGACTGTTCCCATGAGGCACAGGTTCCAGACTGATTTGCATATGGCCAAGTCTAAACTGGGGTGGCATGGTGAGCAAAAGAATGATGGATTTAACCCAAATCTCTTGACTGGGGGTGAATGTTTTGATTTGTACTGCATTCCGTCCATCAATTGTGTGTCTTTTGCTTTCTCACCCAGGGTGCGCCAGGTATGCCCAAACGTGGGTCCTGGGCTCACTGTGGCACTGGAATCAAGCTATCCTGGCTGAAGAGGGGTGAAACCCCTAAACCGGTCCTATGATGCTTGTTTCCGGTCCAGGGAGGACCTGGCTTGGCAGTTCGGGCTGGACTGTTCCCATGAGGCACAGAATCAAGACTGATTTGCATATGACCAAGTCTAAACTGGGGTGGCATGGTGAGCAAAAGAATGATGGATTTAACCCAGATCTCTTGACTGGGGGTGAATGTTTTGATTTGTACTGCATTCCGTCCATCAATTGTGTGTCTTTTGCTTTCTCGCCCTAAGTGCGCCAGGTATGCCCAGACGTGGGTCCTGGGCTCACTGTGCCACTGGAATCAAGCTATCCTGGCTGAAGAGGGGTGAAACCCCGAAACCGGTCCTAGGATGCTTGTTTCCGGTCCAGGGAGGACCTGGCTTGGCAGTTCGGGCTGGACTGTTCCCATGAGGCACAGGTTCAAGACTGATTTGCATATGGCCAAGTCTAAACTGGGGTGGCATGGTGAGCAAAAGAATGATGGATTTAACCCAGATCTCTTGACTGGGGGTGAATGTTTTGATTTGTACTGCATTCCGTCCATCAATTGTGTGTCTTTTGCTTTTTCGACCTAAGTGCACCAGGTATGCCCAGACGTGGGTCCTGGGCTCACTGTGCCACTGGAATCAAGCTATCCTGGCTGAAGAGGGGTGAAACCCCGACACCGGTCCTAGGATGCTTGTTTCCGGTCCAGGGAGGACCTGGCTTGGCAGTTCGGCTGGACTGTTCCCATGAGGCACAGGTTCAAGACTGATTTGCATATGGCCAAGTCTAAACTGGGGTGGCATGGTGAGCAAAAGAATGATGGATTTAACCCAAATCTCTTGACTGGGGGTGAATGTTTTGATTTGTACTGCATTCCGTCCATCAATTGTGTGTCTTTTGCTTTCTCGCCTAGGGTGCGCCAGGTATGCCCAAACGTGGGTCCTGGGCTCACTGTGGCACTGGAATCAAGCTATCCTGGCTGAAGAGGGGTGAAACCCCTAAACCGGTCCTATGATGCTTGTTTCCGGTCCAGGGAGGACCTGGCTTGGCAGTTCGGGCTGGACTGTTCCCATGAGGCACACGTTCAAGACTAATTTGCATATGGCCAAGTCTAAACCCGGTGTGGCATGGTGAGCAAAAGAATGATGGATTTAACCCAGATCTCTTGACTGGGGGTGAATGTTTTGATTTGTACTGCATTCCGTCCATCAATTGTGTGTCTTTTGCTTTCTCGCCCTAAGTGCGCCAGGTATGCCCAGACGTGGGTCCTGGGCTCACTGTGCCACTGGAATCAAGCTATCCTGGCTGAAGAGGGTGAAACCCCGAAACCGGACCTAGGATGCTTGTTTCCGGTCCAGGGAAGACCTGGCTTGGCAGTTCGGGCTGGACTGTTCCCATGAGGCACAGGTTCAAGACTGATTTGCATATGGCCAAGTCTAAACTGGGGTGGCATGGTGAGCAAAAGAATGATGGATTTAACCCAGATCTCTTGACTGGGGGTGAATGTTTTGATTTGTACTGCATTCCGTCCATCAATTGTGTGTCTTTTGCTTTCTCGCCCTAAGTGCGCCAGGTATGCCCAGACGTGGGTCCTGGGCTCACTGTGCCACTGGAATCAAGCTATCCTGGCTGAAGAGGGGTGAAGCCCCGAAACCGGTCCTAGGATGCTTGTTTCGGGTCCAGGGAGGACCAGGCTTGCCAGTTCGGGCTGGACTGTTCCCATGAGGCACAGGTTCAAGACTGATTTGCATATGGCCAAGTCTAAACTGGGGTGGCATGGTGAGCAAAAGAATGATGGATTTAACCCAGATCTCTTGACTGGGGGTGAATGTTTTGATTTGTACTGCATTCCGTCCATCAATTGTGTGTCTTTTGCTTTCTCGCCCTAAGTGCGCCAGGTATGCCCAGACGTGGGTCCTGGGCTCACTGTGCCACTGGAATCAAGCTATCCTGGCTGAAGAGGGGTGAAACCCCAAAACCGGTCCTAGGATGCTTGTTTCGGGTCCAGGGAGGACCTGGCTTGGCAGTTCGGGCTGGACTGTTCCCATGAGGCACAGGTTCAAGACTGATTTGCATATGGCCAAGTCTAAACTGGGGTGGCATGGTGAGCAAAAGAATGATGGATTTAACCCAGATCTCTTGACTTGGGGTGAATGTTTTGATTTGTACTGCATTCCGTCCATCAATTGTGTGTCTTTTGCTTTCTCGCCCTAAGTGCGCCAGGTATGCCCAGACGTGGGTCCTGGGCTCACTGTGCCACTGGAATCAAGCTATCCTGGCTGAAGAGGGGTGAAACCCCGACACCGGTCCTAGGATGCTTGTTTCCGGTCCAGGGAGGACCTGGCTTGGCAGTTCGGGCTGGACTGTTCCCATGAGGCACAGGTTCAAGAATGATTTGCATATGGCCAAGTCTAAACTGGGGTGGCATGGTGAGCAAAAGAATGATGGATTTAACCCAGATCTCTTGACTGGGGGTGAATGTTTTGATTTGTACTGCATTTCGTCCATCAATTGTTTGTCTTTTGCTTTTTTGACCTATGTGCGCCAGGTATGCCCAGACGTGGGTCCTGGGCTCACTGTGCCACTGGAATCAAGCTATCCTGGCTGAAGAGGGGTGAAACCCCAAAACCGGTCCTAGGATGCTTGTTTCGGGTCCAGGGAGGACCTGGCTTGGCAGTTCGGGCTGGACTGTTCCCATGAGGCACAGGTTCAAGACTGATTTGCATATGGCCAAGTCTAAACTGGGGTGGCATGGTGAGCAAAAGAATGATGGATTTAACCCAGATCTCTTGACTTGGGGTGAATGTTTTGATTTGTACTGCATTCCGTCCATCAATTGTGTGTCTTTTGCTTTCTCGCCCTAAGTGCGCCAGGTATGCCCAGACGTGGGTCCTGGGCTCACTGTGCCACTGGAATCAAGCTATCCTGGCTGAAGAGGGGTGAAACCCCGACACCGGTCCTAGGATGCTTGTTTCCGGTCCAGGGAGGACCTGGCTTGGCAGTTCGGGCTGGACTGTTCCCATGAGGCACAGGTTCAAGACTGATTTGCATATGGCCAAGTCTAAACTGGGGTGGCATGGTGAGCAAAAGAATGATGGATTTAACCCAGATCTCTTGACTGGGGGTGAATGTTTTGATTTGTACTGCATTTCGTCCATCAATTGTTTGTCTTTTGCTTTTTTGACCTAAGTGCGCCAGGTATGCCCAGACGTGGGTCCTGGGCTCACTGTGCCACTGGAATCAAGCTATCCTGGCTGAAGAGGGGTGAAACCCCGAAACCGGTCCTAGGATGCTTGTTTCCGGTCCAGGGAGCACCTGGCTTGGCAGTTCGGGATGGACTGTTCCCATGAGGCACAGGTTCAAGACTGATTTGCATATGGCCAAGTCTAAACTGGGGTGGCATGGTGAGCAAAAGAATGATGGATTTAACCCAAATCTCTTGACTGGGGGTGAATGTTTTGATTTGTACTGCATTCCGTCCATCAATTGTGTGTCTTTTGCTTTCTCACCCAGGGTGCGCCAGGTATGCCCAAACGTGGGTCCTGGGCTCACTGTGCCACTGGAATCAAGCTATCCTGGCTGAAGAGGGGTGAAACACCTAAACCGGTCCTATGATGCTTGTTTCCGGTCCAGGGAGGACCTGGCTTGGCAGTTCGGGCTGGACTGTTCCCATGAGGCACAGGTTCAAGACTGATTTGCATATGGCCAAGTCTAAACTGGGGTGGCATGGTGAGCAAAAGAATGATGGATTTAACCCAAATCTCTTGACTGGGGGTGAATGTTTTGATTTGTACTGCATTCCGTCCATCAATTGTGTGTCTTTTGCTTTCTCACCCAGGGTGCGCCAGGTATGCCCAAACGTGGGTCCTGGGCTCACTGTGGCACTGGAATCAAGCTATCCTGGCTGAAGAGGGGTGAAACCCCTAAACCGGTCCTATGATGCTTGTTTCCGGTCCAGGGAGGACCTGGCTTGGCAGTTCGGGCTGGACTGTTCCCATGAGGCACAGAATCAAGACTGATTTGCATATGGCCAAGTCTAAACTGGGGTGGCATGGTGAGCAAAAGAATGATGGATTTAACCCAGATCTCTTGACTGGGGGTGAATGTTTTGATTTGTACTGCATTCCGTCCATCAATTGTGTGTCTTTTGCTTTCTCGCCCTAAGTGCGCCAGGTATGCCCAGACGTGGGTCCTGGGCTCACTGTGCCACTGGAATCAAGCTATCCTGGCTGAAGAGGGTGAAACCCCGAAACCGGTCCTAGGATGCTTGTTTCCGGTCCAGGGAGGACCTGGCTTGGCAGTTCGGGCTGGACTGTTCCCATGAGGCACAGGTTCAAGACTGATTTGCATATGGCCAAGTCTAAACTGGGGTGGCATGGTGAGCAAAAGAATGATGGATTTAACCCAGATCTCTTGACTGGGGGTGAATGTTTTGATTTGTACTGCATTCCGTCCATCAATTGTGTGTCTTTTGCTTTTTCGACCTAAGTGCACCAGGTATGCCCAGACGTGGGTCCTGGGCTCACTGTGCCACTGGAATCAAGCTATCCTGGCTGAAGAGGGGTGAAACCCCGACACCGGTCCTAGGATGCTTGTTTCCGGTCCAGGGAGGACCTGGCTTGGCAGTTCGGCTGGACTGTTCCCATGAGGCACAGGTTCAAGACTGATTTGCATATGGCCAAGTCTAAACTGGGGTGGCATGGTGAGCAAAAGAATGATGGATTTAACCCAAATCTCTTGACTGGGGGTGAATGTTTTGATTTGTACTGCATTCCGTCCATCAATTGTGTGTCTTTTGCTTTCTCGCCTAGGGTGCGCCAGGTATGCCCAAACGTGGGTCCTGGGCTCACTGTGGCACTGGAATCAAGCTATCCTGGCTGAAGAGGGGTGAAACCCCTAAACCGGTCCTATGATGCTTGTTTCCGGTCCAGGGAGGACCTGGCTTGGCAGTTCGGGCTGGACTGTTCCCATGAGGCACACGTTCAAGACTAATTTGCATATGGCCAAGTCTAAACCCGGTGTGGCATGGTGAGCAAAAGAATGATGGATTTAACCCAGATCTCTTGACTGGGGGTGAATGTTTTGATTTGTACTGCATTCCGTCCATCAATTGTGTGTCTTTTGCTTTCTCGCCCTAAGTGCGCCAGGTATGCCCAGACGTGGGTCCTGGGCTCACTGTGCCACTGGAATCAAGCTATCCTGGCTGAAGAGGGGTGAAACCCCGAAACCGGACCTAGGATGCTTGTTTCCGGTCCAGGGAAGACCTGGCTTGGCAGTTCGGGCTGGACTGTTCCCATGAGGCACAGGTTCAAGACTGATTTGCATATGGCCAAGTCTAAACTGGGGTGGCATGGTGAGCAAAAGAATGATGGATTTAACCCAGATCTCTTGACTGGGGGTGAATGTTTTGATTTGTACTGCATTCCGTCCATCAATTGTGTGTCTTTTGCTTTCTCGCCCTAAGTGCGCCAGGTATGCCCAGACGTGGGTCCTGGGCTCACTGTGCCACTGGAATCAAGCTATCCTGGCTGAAGAGGGGTGAAGCCCCGAAACCGGTCCTAGGATGCTTGTTTCGGGTCCAGGGAGGACCAGGCTTGCCAGTTCGGGCTGGACTGTTCCCATGAGGCACAGGTTCAAGACTGATTTGCATATGGCCAAGTCTAAACTGGGGTGGCATGGTGAGCAAAAGAATGATGGATTTAACCCAGATCTCTTGACTGGGGGTGAATGTTTTGATTTGTACTGCATTCCGTCCATCAATTGTGTGTCTTTTGCTTTCTCGCCCTAAGTGCGCCAGGTATGCCCAGACGTGGGTCCTGGGCTCACTGTGCCACTGGAATCAAGCTATCCTGGCTGAAGAGGGGTGAAACCCCAAAACCGGTCCTAGGATGCTTGTTTCGGGTCCAGGGAGGACCTGGCTTGGCAGTTCGGGCTGGACTGTTCCCATGAGGCACAGGTTCAAGACTGATTTGCATATGGCCAAGTCTAAACTGGGGTGGCATGGTGAGCAAAAGAATGATGGATTTAACCCAGATCTCTTGACTTGGGGTGAATGTTTTGATTTGTACTGCATTCCGTCCATCAATTGTGTGTCTTTTGCTTTCTCGCCCTAAGTGCGCCAGGTATGCCCAGACGTGGGTCCTGGGCTCACTGTGCCACTGGAATCAAGCTATCCTGGCTGAAGAGGGGTGAAACCCCGACACCGGTCCTAGGATGCTTGTTTCCGGTCCAGGGAGGACCTGGCTTGGCAGTTCGGGCTGGACTGTTCCCATGAGGCACAGGTTCAAGACTGATTTGCATATGGCCAAGTCTAAACTGGGGTGGCATGGTGAGCAAAAGAATGATGGATTTAACCCAGATCTCTTGACTGGGGGTGAATGTTTTGATTTGTACTGCATTTCGTCCATCAATTGTTTGTCTTTTGCTTTTTTGACCTATGTGCGCCAGGTATGCCCAGACGTGGGTCCTGGGCTCACTGTGCCACTGGAATCAAGCTATCCTGGCTGAAGAGGGGTGAAACCCCAAAACCGGTCCTAGGATGCTTGTTTCGGGTCCAGGGAGGACCTGGCTTGGCAGTTCGGGCTGGACTGTTCCCATGAGGCACAGGTTCAAGACTGATTTGCATATGGCCAAGTCTAAACTGGGGTGGCATGGTGAGCAAAAGAATGATGGATTTAACCCAGATCTCTTGACTTGGGGTGAATGTTTTGATTTGTACTGCATTCCGTCCATCAATTGTGTGTCTTTTGCTTTCTCGCCCTAAGTGCGCCAGGTATGCCCAGACGTGGGTCCTGGGCTCACTGTGCCACTGGAATCAAGCTATCCTGGCTGAAGAGGGTGAAACCCCGACACCGGTCCTAGGATGCTTGTTTCCGGTCCAGGGAGGACCTGGCTTGGCAGTTCGGGCTGGACTGTTCCCATGAGGCACAGGTTCAAGACTGATTTGCATATGGCCAAGTCTAAACTGGGGTGGCATGGTGAGCAAAAGAATGATGGATTTAACCCAGATCTCTTGACTGGGGGTGAATGTTTTGATTTGTACTGCATTTCGTCCATCAATTGTTTGTCTTTTGCTTTTTCGACCTAAGTGCGCCAGGTATGCCCAGACGTGGGTCCTGGGCTCACTGTGCCACTGGAATCAAGCTATCCTGGCTGAAGAGGGGTGAAACCCCGAAACCGGTCCTAGGATGCTTGTTTCCGGTCCAGGGAGGACCTGGCTTGGCAGTTCGGGCTGGACTGTTCCCATGAGGCACAGGTTCAAGACTGATTTGCATATGGCCAAGTCTAAACTGGGGTGGCATGGTGAGCAAAAGAATGATGGATTTAACCCAAATCTCTTGACTGGGGGTGAATGTTTTGATTTGTACTGCATTCCGTCCATCAATTGTGTGTCTTTGCTTTCTCACCCAGGGTGCGCCAGGTATGCCCAAACGTGGGTCCTGGGCTCACTGTGCCACTGGAATCAAGCTATCCTGGCTGAAGAGGGGTGAAACCCCTAAACCGGTCCTATGATGCTTGTTTCCGGTCCAGGGAGGACCTGGCTTGGCAGTTCGGGCTGGACTGTTCCCATGAGGCACAGGTTCAAGACTGATTTGCATATGGCCAAGTCTAAACTGGGGTGGCATGGTGAGCAAAAGAATGATGGATTTAACCCAAATCTCTTGACTGGGGGTGAATGTTTTGATTTGTACTGCATTCCGTCCATCAATTGTGTGTCTTTTGCTTTCTCACCCAGGGTGCGCCAGGTATGCCCAAACGTGGGTCCTGGGCTCACTGTGGCACTGGAATCAAGCTATCCTGGCTGAAGAGGGTGAAACCCCTAAACCGGTCCTATGATGCTTGTTTCCGGTCCAGGGAGGACCTGGCTTGGCAGTTCGGGCTGGACTGTTCCCATGAGGCACAGAATCAAGACTGATTTGCATATGGCCAAGTCTAAACTGGGGTGGCATGGTGAGCAAAAGAATGATGGATTTAACCCAGATCTCTTGACTGGGGGTGAATGTTTTGATTTGTACTGCATTCCGTCCATCAATTGTGTGTCTTTTGCTTTCTCGCCCTAAGTGCGCCAGGTATGCCCAGACGTGGGTCCTGGGCTCACTGTGCCACTGGAATCAAGCTATCCTGGCTGAAGAGGGTGAAACCCCGAAACCGGTCCTAGGATGCTTGTTTCCGGTCCAGGGAGGACCTGGCTTGGCAGTTCGGGCTGGACTGTTCCCATGAGGCACAGGTTCAAGACTGATTTGCATATGGCCAAGTCTAAACTGGGGTGGCATGGTGAGCAAAAGAATGATGGATTTAACCCAGATCTCTTGACTGGGGGTGAATGTTTTGATTTGTACTGCATTCCGTCCATCAATTGTGTGTCTTTTGCTTTTTCGACCTAAGTGCACCAGGTATGCCCAGACGTGGGTCCTGGGCTCACTGTGCCACTGGAATCAAGCTATCCTGGCTGAAGAGGGGTGAAACCCCGACACCGGTCCTAGGATGCTTGTTTCCGGTCCAGGGAGGACCTGGCTTGGCAGTTCGGGCTGGACTGTTCCCATGAGGCACAGGTTCAAGACTGATTTGCATATGGCCAAGTCTAAACTGGGGTGGCATGGTGAGCAAAAGAATGATGGATTTAACCCAAATCTCTTGACTGGGGGTGAATGTTTTGATTTGTACTGCATTCCGTCCATCAATTGTGTGTCTTTTGCTTTCTCGCCTAGAGTGCGCCAGGTATGCCCAAACGTGGGTCCTGGGCTCACTGTGCCACTGGAATCAAGCTATCCTGGCTGAAGAGGGGTGAAACCCCTAAACCGGTCCTAGGATGCTTGTTTCCGGTCCAGGGAGGACCTGGCTTGGCAGTTCGGGCTGGACTGTTCCCATGAGGCACACGTTCAAGACTAATTTGCATATGGCCAAGTCTAAACCCGGTGTGGCATGGTGAGCAAAAGAATGATGGATTTAACCCAGATCTCTTGACTGGGGGTGAATGTTTTGATTTGTACTGCATTCCGTCCATCAATTGTGTGTCTTTTGCTTTCTCGCCCTAAGTGCGCCAGGTATGCCCAGACGTGCGTCCTGGGGTCACTGTGCCACTGGAATCAAGCTATCCTGGCTGAAGAGGGGTGAAACCCCGAAACCGGACCTAGGATGCTTGTTTCCGGTCCAGGGAAGACCTGGCTTGGCAGTTCGGGCTGGACTGTTCCCATGAGGCACAGGTTCAAGACTGATTTGCATATGGCCAAGTCTAAATTGGGGTGGCATGGTGAGCAAAAGAATGATGGATTTAACCCAGATCTCTTGACTGGGGGTGAATGTTTTGATTTGTACTGCATTCCGTCCATCAATTGTGTGTCTTTTGCTTTCTCGCCCTAAGTGCGCCAGGTATGCCCAGACGTGGGTCCTGGGCTCACTGTGCCACTGGAATCAAGCTATCCTGGCTGAAGAGGGGTGAAGCCCCGAAACCGGTCCTAGGATGCTTGTTTCCGGTCCAGGGAGGACCAGGCTTGCCAGTTCGGGCTGGACTGTTCCCAAGAGGCACAGGTTCAAGACTGATTTGCATATGGCCAAGTCTAAACTGGGGTGGCATGGTGAGCAAAAGAATGATAGATTTAACCCAGATCTCTTGACTGGGGGTGAATGTTTTGATTTGTACTGCATTCCGTCCATCAATTGTGTGTCTTTTGCTTTCTCGCCCTAAGTGCGCCAGGTATGCCCAGACGTGGGTCCTGGGCTCACTGTGCCACTGGAATCAAGCTATCCTGGCTGAAGAGGGGTGAAACCCCAAAACCGGTCCTAGGATGCTTGTTTCGGGTACAGGGAGGACCTGGCTTGGCAGTTCGGGCTGGACTGTTCCCATGAGGCACAGGTTCAAGACTGATTTGCATATGGCCAAGTCTAAACTGGGGTGGCATGGTGAGCAAAAGAATGATGGATTTAACCCAAATCTCTTGACTGGGGGTGAATGTTTTGATTTGTACTGCATTCCGTCCATCAATTGTGTGTCTTTTGCTTTCTCACCCAGGGTGCGCCAGGTATGCCCAAACGTGGGTCCTGGGCTCACTGTGGCACTGGAATCAAGCTATCCTGGCTGAAGAGGGGTGAAACCCCTAAACCGGTCCTATGATGCTTGTTTCCGGTCCAGGGAGGACCTGGCTTGGCAGTTCGGGCTGGACTGTTCCCATGAGGCACAGAATCAAGACTGATTTGCATATGGCCAAGTCTAAACTGGGGTGGCATGGTGAGCAAAAGAATGATGGATTTAACCCAGATCTCTTGACTGGGGGTGAATGTTTTGATTTGTACTACATTCCGTCCATCAATTGTGTGTCTTTTGCTTTCTCGCCCTAAGTGCGCCAGGTATGCCCAGACGTGGGTCCTGGGCTCACTGTGCCACTGGAATCAAGCTATCCTGGCTGAAGAGGGGTGAAACCCCGAAACCGGTCCTAGGATGCTTGTTTCCGGTTCAGGGAGGACCTGGCTTGGCAGTTCGGGCTGGACTGTTCCCATGAGGCACAGGTTCAAGACTGATTTGCATATGGCCAAGTCTAAACTGGGGTGGCATGGTGAGCAAAAGAATGATGGATTTAACCCAGATCTCTTGACTGGGGGTGAATGTTTTGATTTGTACTGCATTCCGTCCATCAATTGTGTGTCTTTTGCTTTTTCAACCTAAGTGCACCAGGTATGCCCAGACGTGGGTCCTGGGCTCACTGTGCCACTGGAATCAAGCTATCCTGGCTGAAGAGGGGTGAAACCCCGACACCGGTCCTAGGATGCTTGTTTCCGGTCCAGGGAGGACCTGGCTTGGCAGTTCGGGCTGGACTGTTCCCATGAGGCACAGGTTCAAGACTGATTTGCATATGGCCAAGTCTAAACTGGGGTGGCATGGTGAGCAAAAGAATGATGGATTTAACCCAAATCTCTTGACTGGGGGTGAATGTTTTGATTTGTACTGCATTCCGTCCATCAATTGTGTGTCTTTTGCTTTCTCGCCTAGGGTGCGCCAGGTATGCCCAAACGTGGGTCCTGGGCTCACTGTGGCACTGGAATCAAGCTATCCTGGCTGAAGAGGGGTGAAACCCCTAAACCGGTCCTATGATGCTTGTTTCCGGTCCAGGGAGGACCTGGCTTGGCAGTTCGGGCTGGACTGTTCCCATGAGGCACACGTTCAAGACTAATTTGCATATGGCCAAGTCTAAACCCGGTGTGGCATGGTGAGCAAAAGAATGATGGATTTAACCCAGATCTCTTGACTGGGGGTGAATGTTTTGATTTGTACTGCATTCCGTCCATCAATTGTGTGTCTTTTGCTTTCTCGCCCTAAGTGCGCCAGGTATGCCCAGATGTGGGTCCTGGGCTCACTGTGCCACTGGAATCAAGCTATCCTGGCTGAAGAGGGGTGAAACCCCGAAACCGGACCTAGGATGCTTGTTTCCGGTCCAGGGAAGACCTGGCTTGGCAGTTCGGGCTGGACTGTTCCCATGAGGCACAGGTTCAAGACTGATTTGCATATGGCCAAGTCTAAACTGGGGTGGCATGGTGAGCAAAAGTATGATGGATTTAACCCAGATCTCTTGACTGGGGGTGAATGTTTTGATTTGTACTGCATTCCGTCCATCAATTGTGTGTCTTTTGCTTTCTCGCCCTAAGTGCGCCAGGTATGCCCAGACGTGGGTCCTGGGCTCACTGTGCCACTGGAATCAAGCTATCCTGGCTGAAGAGGGTGAAACCCCGAAACCGGTCCTAGGATGCTTGTTTCCGGTCCAGGGAGGACCTGGCTTGGCAGTTCGGGCTGGACTGTTCCCATGAGGCACAGGTTCAAGACTGATTTGCATATGGCCAAGTCTAAACTGGGGTGGCATGGTGAGCAAAAGAATGATGGATTTAACCCAGATCTCTTGACTGGGGGTGAATGTTTTGATTTGTACTGCATTCCGTCCATCAATTGTGTGTCTTTTGCTTTTTCGACCTAAGTGCACCAGGTATGCCCAGACGTGGGTCCTGGGCTCACTGTGCCACTGGAATCAAGCTATCCTGGCTGAAGAGGGGTGAAACCCCGACACCGGTCCTAGGATGCTTGTTTCCGGTCCAGGGAGGACCTGGCTTGGCAGTTCGGGCTGGACTGTTCCCATGAGGCACAGGTTCAAGACTGATTTGCATATGGCCAAGTCTAAACTGGGGTGGCATGGTGAGCAAAAGAATGATGGATTTAACCCAAATCTCTTGACTGGGGGTGAATGTTTTGATTTGTACTGCATTCCGTCCATCAATTGTGTGTCTTTTGCTTTCTCGCCTAGGGTGCGCCAGGTATGCCCAAACGTGGGTCCTGGGCTCACTGTGGCACTGGAATCAAGCTATCCTGGCTGAAGAGGGGTGAAACCCCTAAACCGGTCCTATGATGCTTGTTTCCGGTCCAGGGAGGACCTGGCTTGGCAGTTCGGGCTGGACTGTTCCCATGAGGCACACGTTCAAGACTAATTTGCATATGGCCAAGTCTAAACCCGGTGTGGCATGGTGAGCAAAAGAATGATGGATTTAACCCAGATCTCTTGACTGGGGGTGAATGTTTTGATTTGTACTGCATTCCGTCCATCAATTGTGTGTCTTTTGCTTTCTCGCCCTAAGTGCACCAGGTATGCCCAGATGTGGGTCCTGGGCTCACTGTGCCACTGGAATCAAGCTATCCTGGCTGAAGAGGGGTGAAACCCCGAAACCGGACCTAGGATGCTTGTTTCCGGTCCAGGGAAGACCTGGCTTGGCAGTTCGGGCTGGACTGTTCCCATGAGGCACAGGTTCAAGACTGATTTGCATATGGCCAAGTCTAAACTGGGGTGGCATGGTGAGCAAAAGTATGATGGATTTAACCCAGATCTCTTGACTGGGGGTGAATGTTTTGATTTGTACTACATTCCGTCCATCAATTGTGTGTCTTTTGCTTTCTCGCCCTAAGTGCGCCAGGTATGCCCAGACGTGGGTCCTGGGCTCACTGTGCCACTGGAATCAAGCTATCCTGGCTGAAGAGGGGTGAAGCCCCGAAACCGTTCCTAGGATGCTTGTTTCGGGTCCAGGGAGGACCAGGCTTGCCAGTTCGGGATGGACTGTTCCCATGAGGCACAGGTTCAAGACTGATTTGCATATGGCCAAGTCTAAACTGGGGTGGCATGGTGAGCAAAAGAATGATGGATTTAACCCAGATCTCTTGACTGGGGGTGAATGTTTTGATTTGTACTGCATTCCGTCCATCAATTGTGTGTCTTTTGCTTTCTCGCCCTAAGTGCGCCAGGTATGCCCAGACGTGGGTCCTGGGCTCACTGTGCCACTGGAATCAAGCTATCCTGGCTGAAGAGGGTGAAACCCCAAAACCGGTCCTAGGATGATTGTTTCGGGTCCAGGGAGGACCTGGCTTGGCAGTTCGGGCTGGACTGTTCCCATGAGGCACAGGTTCAAGACTGATTTGCATATGGCCAAGTCTAAACTGGGGTGGCATGGTGAGCAAAAGAATGATGGATTTAACCCAGATCTCTTGACTTGGGGTGAATGTTTTGATTTGTACTGCATTCCGTCCATCAATTGTGTGTCTTTTGCTTTCTCGCCCTAAGTGCGCCAGGTATGCCCAGACGTGGGTCCTGGGCTCACTGTGCCACTGGAATCAAGCTATCCTGGCTGAAGAGGGGTGAAACCCCGACACCGGTCCTAGGATGCTTGTTTCCGGTCCAGGGAGGACCTGGCTTGGCAGTTCGGGCTGGACTGTTCCCATGAGGCACAGGTTCAGGACTGATTTGCATATGGCCAAGTCTAAACTGGGGTGGCATGGTGAGCAAAAGAATGATGGATTTAACCCAGATCTCTTGACTGGGGGTGAATGTTTTGATTTGTACTGCATTTCGTCCATCAATTGTTTGTCTTTTGCTTTTTTGACCTAAGTGCGCCAGGTATGCCCAGACGTGGGTCCTGGGCTCACTGTGCCACTGGAATCAAGCTATCCTGGCTGAAGAGGGGTGAAACCCCAAAACCGGTCCTAGGATGCTTGTTTCGGGTCCAGGGAGGACCTGGCTTGGCAGTTCGGGCTGGACTGTTCCCATGAGGCACAGGTTCAAGACTGATTTGCATATGGCCAAGTCTAAACTGGGGTGGCATGGTGAGCAAAAGAATGATGGATTTAACCCAGATCTCTTGACTTGGGGTGAATGTTTTGATTTGTACTGCATTCCGTCCATCAATTGTGTGTCTTTTGCTTTCTCGCCCTAAGTGCGCCAGGTATGCCCAGACGTGGGTCCTGGGCTCACTGTGCCACTGGAATCAAGCTATCCTGGCTGAAGAGGGGTGAAACCCCGACACCGGTCCTAGGATGCTTGTTTCCGGTCCAGGGAGGACCTGGCTTGGCAGTTCGGGCTGGACTGTTCCCATGAGGCACAGGTTCAAGACTGATTTGCATATGGCCAAGTCTAAACTGGGGTGGCATGGTGAGCAAAAGAATGATGGATTTAACCCAGATCTCTTGACTGGGGGTGAATGTTTTGATTTGTACTGCATTTCGTCCATCAATTGTTTGTCTTTTGCTTTTTTGACCTAAGTGCGCCAGGTATGCCCAGACGTGGGTCCTGGGCTCACTGTGCCACTGGAATCAAGCTATCCTGGCTGAAGAGGGGTGAAACCCCGAAACCGGTCCTAGGATGCTTGTTTCCGGTCCAGGGAGGACCTGGCTTGGCAGTTCGGGCTGGACTGTTCCCATGAGGCACAGGTTCAAGACTGATTTGCATATGGCCAAGTCTAAACTGGGGTGGCATGGTGAGCAAAAGAATGATGGATTTAACCCAAATCTCTTGACTGGGGGTGAATGTTTTGATTTGTACTGCATTCCGTCCATCAATTGTGTGTCTTTTGCTTTCTCACCCAGGGTGCGCCAGGTATGCCCAAACGTGGGTCCTGGGCTCACTGTGGCACTGGAATCAAGCTATCCTGGCTGAAGAGGGTGAAACCCCTAAACCGGTCCTATGATGCTTGTTTCCGGTCCAGGGAGGACCTGGCTTGGCAGTTCGGGCTGGACTGTTCCCATGAGGCACAGGTTCAAGACTGATTTGCATATGGCCAAGTCTAAACTGGGGTGGCATGGTGAGCAAAAGAATGATGGATTTAACCCAAATCTCTTGACTGGGGGTGAATGTTTTGATTTGTACTGCATTCCGTCCATCAATTGTGTGTCTTTTGCTTTCTCACCCAGGGTGCGCCAGGTATGCCCAAACGTGGGTCCTGGGCTCACTGTGGCACTGGAATCAAGCTATCCTGGCTGAAGAGGGTGAAACCCCTAAACCGGTCCTATGATGCTTGTTTCCGGTCCAGGGAGGACCTGGCTTGGCAGTTCGGGCTGGACTGTTCCCATGAGGCACAGAATCAAGACTGATTTGCATATGGCCAAGTCTAAACTGGGGTGGCATGGTGAGCAAAAGAATGATGGATTTAACCCAGATCTCTTGACTGGGGGTGAATGTTTTGATTTGTACTGCATTCCGTCCATCAATTGTGTGTCTTTTGCTTTCTCGCCCTAAGTGCGCCAGGTATGCCCAGACGTGGGTCCTGGGCTCACTGTGCCACTGGAATCAAGCTATCCTGGCTGAAGAGGGTGAAACCCCGAAACCGGTCCTAGGATGCTTGTTTCCGGTCCAGGGAGGACCTGGCTTGGCAGTTCGGGCTGGACTGTTCCCATGAGGCACAGGTTCAAGACTGATTTGCATATGGCCAAGTCTAAACTGGGGTGGCATGGTGAGCAAAAGAATGATGGATTTAACCCAGATCTCTTGACTGGGGGTGAATGTTTTGATTTGTACTGCATTCCGTCCATCAATTGTGTGTCTTTTGCTTTTTCGACCTAAGTGCACCAGGTATGCCCAGACGTGGGTCCTGGGGTCACTGTGCCACTGGAATCAAGCTATCCTGGCTGAAGAGGGGTGAAACCCCGAAACCGGACCTAGGATGCTTGTTTCCGGTCCAGGGAAGACCTGGCTTGGCAGTTCGGGCTGGACTGTTCCCATGAGGCACAGGTTCAAGACTGATTTGCATATGGCCAAGTCTAAACTGGGGTGGCATGGTGAGCAAAAGAATGATGGATTTAACCCAGATCTCTTGACTGGGGGTGAATGTTTTGATTTGTACTGCATTCCGTCCATCAATTGTGTGTCTTTTGCTTTCTCGCCCTAAGTGCGCCAGGTATGCCCAGACGTGGGTCCTGGGCTCACTGTGCCACTGGAATCAAGCTATCCTGGCTGAAGAGGGGTGAAACCCCGAAACCGGTCCTAGGATGCTTGTTTCCGGTCCAGGGAGGACCTGGCTTGGCAGTTCGGGCTGGACTGTTCCCATGAGGCACAGGTTCAAGACTGATTTGCATATGGCCAAGTCTAAACTGGGGTGGCATGGTGAGCAAAAGAATGATGGATTTAACCCAGATCTCTTGACTGGGGGTGAATGTTTTGATTTGTACTGCATTCCGTCCATCAATTGTGTGTCTTTTGCTTTTTCGACCTAAGTGCACCAGGTATGCCCAGACGTGGGTCCTGGGGTCACTGTGCCACTGGAATCAAGCTATCCTGGCTGAAGAGGGGTGAAACCCGAAACCGGACCTAGGATGCTTGTTTCCGGTCCAGGGAAGACCTGGCTTGGCAGTTCGGGCTGGACTGTTCCCATGAGGCACAGGTTCAAGACTGATTTGCATATGGCCAAGTCTAAACTGGGGTGGCATGGTGAGCAAAAGAATGATGGATTTAACCCAGATCTCTTGACTGGGGGTGAATGTTTTGATTTGTACTGCATTCCGTCCATCAATTGTGTGTCTTTTGCTTTCTCGCCCTAAGTGCGCCAGGTATGCCCAGACGTGGGTCCTGGGCTCACTGTGCCACTGGAATCAAGCTATCCTGGCTGAAGAGGGGTGAAACCCCGACACCGGTCCTAGGATGCTTGTTTCCGGTCCAGGGAGGACCTGGCTTGGCAGTTCGGCTGGACTGTTCCCATGAGGCACAGGTTCAAGACTGATTTGCATATGGCCAAGTCTAAACTGGGGTGGCATGGTGAGCAAAAGAATGATGGATTTAACCCAAATCTCTTGACTGGGGGTGAATGTTTTGATTTGTACTGCATTCCGTCCATCAATTGTGTGTCTTTTGCTTTCTCGCCTAGGGTGCGCCAGGTATGCCCAAACGTGGGTCCTGGGCTCACTGTGGCACTGGAATCAAGCTATCCTGGCTGAAGAGGGGTGAAACCCCTAAACCGGTCCTATGATGCTTGTTTCCGGTCCAGGGAGGACCTGGCTTGGCAGTTCGGGCTGGACTGTTCCCATGAGGCACACGTTCAAGACTAATTTGCATATGGCCAAGTCTAAACCCGGTGTGGCATGGTGAGCAAAAGAATGATGGATTTAACCCAGATCTCTTGACTGGGGGTGAATGTTTTGATTTGTACTGCATTCCGTCCATCAATTGTGTGTCTTTTGCTTTCTCGCCCTAAGTGCACCAGGTATGCCCAGATGTGGGTCCTGGGCTCACTGTGCCACTGGAATCAAGCTATCCTGGCTGAAGAGGGGTGAAACCCCGAAACCGGACCTAGGATGCTTGTTTCCGGTCCAGGGAAGACCTGGCTTGGCAGTTCGGGCTGGACTGTTCCCATGAGGCACAGGTTCAAGACTGATTTGCATATGGCCAAGTCTAAACTGGGGTGGCATGGTGAGCAAAAGTATGATGGATTTAACCCAGATCTCTTGACTGGGGGTGAATGTTTTGATTTGTACTACATTCCGTCCATCAATTGTGTGTCTTTTGCTTTCTCGCCCTAAGTGCGCCAGGTATGCCCAGACGTGGGTCCTGGGCTCACTGTGCCACTGGAATCAAGCTATCCTGGCTGAAGAGGGGTGAAGCCCGAAACCGTTCCTAGGATGCTTGTTTCGGGTCCAGGGAGGACCAGGCTTGCCAGTTCGGGATGGACTGTTCCCATGAGGCACAGGTTCAAGACTGATTTGCATATGGCCAAGTCTAAACTGGGGTGGCATGGTGAGCAAAAGAATGATGGATTTAACCCAGATCTCTTGACTGGGGGTGAATGTTTTGATTTGTACTGCATTCCGTCCATCAATTGTGTGTCTTTTGCTTTCTCGCCCTAAGTGCGCCAGGTATGCCCAGACGTGGGTCCTGGGCTCACTGTGCCACTGGAATCAAGCTATCCTGGCTGAAGAGGGGTGAAACCCCAAAACCGGTCCTAGGATGATTGTTTCGGGTCCAGGGAGGACCTGGCTTGGCAGTTCGGGCTGGACTGTTCCCATGAGGCACAGGTTCAAGACTGATTTGCATATGGCCAAGTCTAAACTGGGGTGGCATGGTGAGCAAAAGAATGATGGATTTAACCCAGATCTCTTGACTTGGGGTGAATGTTTTGATTTGTACTGCATTCCGTCCATCAATTGTGTGTCTTTTGCTTTCTCGCCCTAAGTGCGCCAGGTATGCCCAGACGTGGGTCCTGGGCTCACTGTGCCACTGGAATCAAGCTATCCTGGCTGAAGAGGGGTGAAACCCCGACACCGGTCCTAGGATGCTTGTTTCCGGTCCAGGGAGGACCTGGCTTGGCAGTTCGGGCTGGACTGTTCCCATGAGGCACAGGTTCAGGACTGATTTGCATATGGCCAAGTCTAAACTGGGGTGGCATGGTGAGCAAAAGAATGATGGATTTAACCCAGATCTCTTGACTGGGGGTGAATGTTTTGATTTGTACTGCATTTCGTCCATCAATTGTTTGTCTTTTGCTTTTTTGACCTAAGTGCGCCAGGTATGCCCAGACGTGGGTCCTGGGCTCACTGTGCCACTGGAATCAAGCTATCCTGGCTGAAGAGGGGTGAAACCCCAAAACCGGTCCTAGGATGCTTGTTTCGGGTCCAGGGAGGACCTGGCTTGGCAGTTCGGGCTGGACTGTTCCCATGAGGCACAGGTTCAAGACTGATTTGCATATGGCCAAGTCTAAACTGGGGTGGCATGGTGAGCAAAAGAATGATGGATTTAACCCAGATCTCTTGACTTGGGGTGAATGTTTTGATTTGTACTGCATTCCGTCCATCAATTGTGTGTCTTTTGCTTTCTCGCCCTAAGTGCGCCAGGTATGCCCAGACGTGGGTCCTGGGCTCACTGTGCCACTGGAATCAAGCTATCCTGGCTGAAGAGGGGTGAAACCCCGACACCGGTCCTAGGATGCTTGTTTCCGGTCCAGGGAGGACCTGGCTTGGCAGTTCGGGCTGGACTGTTCCCATGAGGCACAGGTTCAAGACTGATTTGCATATGGCCAAGTCTAAACTGGGGTGGCATGGTGAGCAAAAGAATGATGGATTTAACCCAGATCTCTTGACTGGGGGTGAATGTTTTGATTTGTACTGCATTTCGTCCATCAATTGTTTGTCTTTTGCTTTTTTGACCTAAGTGCGCCAGGTATGCCCAGACGTGGGTCCTGGGCTCACTGTGCCACTGGAATCAAGCTATCCTGGCTGAAGAGGGGTGAAACCCCGAAACCGGTCCTAGGATGCTTGTTTCCGGTCCAGGGAGGACCTGGCTTGGCAGTTCGGGCTGGACTGTTCCCATGAGGCACAGGTTCAAGACTGATTTGCATATGGCCAAGTCTAAACTGGGGTGGCATGGTGAGCAAAAGAATGATGGATTTAACCCAAATCTCTTGACTGGGGGTGAATGTTTTGATTTGTACTGCATTCCGTCCATCAATTGTGTGTCTTTTGCTTTCTCACCCAGGGTGCGCCAGGTATGCCCAAACGTGGGTCCTGGGCTCACTGTGGCACTGGAATCAAGCTATCCTGGCTGAAGAGGGTGAAACCCCTAAACCGGTCCTATGATGCTTGTTTCCGGTCCAGGGAGGACCTGGCTTGGCAGTTCGGGCTGGACTGTTCCCATGAGGCACAGGTTCAAGACTGATTTGCATATGGCCAAGTCTAAACTGGGGTGGCATGGTGAGCAAAAGAATGATGGATTTAACCCAAATCTCTTGACTGGGGGTGAATGTTTTGATTTGTACTGCATTCCGTCCATCAATTGTGTGTCTTTTGCTTTCTCACCCAGGGTGCGCCAGGTATGCCCAAACGTGGGTCCTGGGCTCACTGTGGCACTGGAATCAAGCTATCCTGGCTGAAGAGGGGTGAAACCCCTAAACCGGTCCTATGATGCTTGTTTCCGGTCCAGGGAGGACCTGGCTTGGCAGTTCGGGCTGGACTGTTCCCATGAGGCACAGAATCAAGACTGATTTGCATATGGCCAAGTCTAAACTGGGGTGGCATGGTGAGCAAAAGAATGATGGATTTAACCCAGATCTCTTGACTGGGGGTGAATGTTTTGATTTGTACTGCATTCCGTCCATCAATTGTGTGTCTTTTGCTTTCTCGCCCTAAGTGCGCCAGGTATGCCCAGACGTGGGTCCTGGGCTCACTGTGCCACTGGAATCAAGCTATCCTGGCTGAAGAGGGTGAAACCCCGAAACCGGTCCTAGGATGCTTGTTTCCGGTCCAGGGAGGACCTGGCTTGGCAGTTCGGGCTGGACTGTTCCCATGAGGCACAGGTTCAAGACTGATTTGCATATGGCCAAGTCTAAACTGGGGTGGCATGGTGAGCAAAAGAATGATGGATTTAACCCAGATCTCTTGACTGGGGGTGAATGTTTTGATTTGTACTGCATTCCGTCCATCAATTGTGTGTCTTTTGCTTTTTCGACCTAAGTGCACCAGGTATGCCCAGACGTGGGTCCTGGGGTCACTGTGCCACTGGAATCAAGCTATCCTGGCTGAAGAGGGGTGAAACCCCGAAACCGGACCTAGGATGCTTGTTTCCGGTCCAGGGAAGACCTGGCTTGGCAGTTCGGGCTGGACTGTTCCCATGAGGCACAGGTTCAAGACTGATTTGCATATGGCCAAGTCTAAACTGGGGTGGCATGGTGAGCAAAAGAATGATGGATTTAACCCAGATCTCTTGACTGGGGGTGAATGTTTTGATTTGTACTGCATTCCGTCCATCAATTGTGTGTCTTTTGCTTTCTCGCCCTAAGTGCGCCAGGTATGCCCAGACGTGGGTCCTGGGCTCACTGTGCCACTGGAATCAAGCTATCCTGGCTGAAGAGGGGTGAAGCCCCGAAACCGGTCCTAGGATGCTTGTTTCGAGTCCAGGGAGGACCAGGCTTGCCAGTTCGGGCTGGACTGTTCCCATGAGGCACAGGTTCAAGACTGATTTGCATATGGCCAAGTCTAAACTGGGGTGGCATGGTGAGCAAAAGAATGATGGATTTAACCCAGATCTCTTGACTGGGGGTGAATGTTTTGATTTGTACTGCATTCCGTCCATCAATTGTGTGTCTTTTGCTTTCTCGCCCTAAGTGCGCCAGGTATGCCCAGACGTGGGTCCTGGGCTCACTGTGCCACTGGAATCAAGCTATCCTGGCTGAAGAGGGGTGAAACCCCAAAACCGGTCCTAGGATGCTTGTTTCGGGTCCAGGGAGGACCTGGCTTGGCAGTTCGGGCTGGACTGTTCCCATGAGGCACAGGTTCAAGACTGATTTGCATATGGCCAAGTCTAAACTGGGGTGGCATGGTGAGCAAAAGAATGATGGATTTAACCCAGATCTCTTGACTTGGGGTGAATGTTTTGATTTGTACTGCATTCCGTCCATCAATTGTGTGTCTTTTGCTTTCTCGCACTAAGTGCGCCAGGTATGCCCAGACGTGGGTCCTGGGCTCACTGTGCCACTGGAATCAAGCTATCCTGGCTGAAGAGGGTGAAACCCCGACACCGGTCCTAGGATGCTTGTTTCCGGTCCAGGGAGGACCTGGCTTGGCAGTTCGGGCTGGACTGTTCCCATGAGGCACAGGTTCAAGACTGATTTGCATATGGCCAAGTCTAAACTGGGGTGGCATGGTGAGCAAAAGAATGATGGATTTAACCCAGATCTCTTGACTGGGGGTGAATGTTTTGATTTGTACTGCATTTCGTCCATCAATTGTTTGTCTTTTGCTTTTTTGACCTAAGTGCGCCAGGTATGCCCAGACGTGGGTCCTGGGCTCACTGTGCCACTGGAATCAAGCTATCCTGGCTGAAGAGGGTGAAACCCCAAAACCGGTCCTAGGATGCTTGTTTCGGGTCCAGGGAGGACCTGGCTTGGCAGTTCGGGCTGGACTGTTCCCATGAGGCACAGGTTCAAGACTGATTTGCATATGGCCAAGTCTAAACTGGGGTGGCATGGTGAGCAAAAGAATGATGGATTTAACCCAGATCTCTTGACTTGGGGTGAATGTTTTGATTTGTACTGCATTCCGTCCATCAATTGTGTGTCTTTTGCTTTCTCGCCCTAAGTGCGCCAGGTATGCCCAGACGTGGGTCCTGGGCTCACTGTGCCACTGGAATCAAGCTATCCTGGCTGAAGAGGGGTGAAACCCCGACACCGGTCCTAGGATGCTTGTTTCCGGTCCAGGGAGGACCTGGCTTGGCAGTTCGGGCTGGACTGTTCCCATGAGGCACAGGTTCAAGACTGATTTGCATATGGCCAAGTCTAAACTGGGGTGGCATGGTGAGCAAAAGAATGATGGATTTAAATCAGATCTCTTGACTGGGGGTGAATGTTTTGATTTGTACTGCATTTCGTCCATCAATTGTTTGTCTTTTGCTTTTTTGACCTAAGTGCGCCAGGTATGCCCAGACGTGGGTCCTGGGCTCACTGTGCCACTGGAATCAAGCTATCCTGGCTGAAGAGGGGTGAAACCCCGAAACCGGTCCTAGGATGCTTGTTTCCGGTCCAGGGAGGACCTGGCTTGGCAGTTCGGGCTGGACTGTTCCCATGAGGCACAGGTTCAAGACTGATTTGCATATGGCCAAGTCTAAACTGGGGTGGCATGGTGAGCAAAAGAATGATGGATTTAACCCAAATCTCTTGACTGGGGGTGAATGTTTTGATTTGTACTGCATTCCGTCCATCAATTGTGTGTCTTTTGCTTTCTCACCCAGGGTGCGCCAGGTATGCCCAAACGTGGGTCCTGGGCTCACTGTGGCACTGGAATCAAGCTATCCTGGCTGAAGAGGGGTGAAACCCCTAAACCGGTCCTATGATGCTTGTTTCCGGTCCAGGGAGGACCTGGCTTGGCAGTTCGGGCTGGACTGTTCCCATGAGGCACAGGTTCAAGACTGATTTGCATATGGCCAAGTCTAAACTGGGGTGGCATGGTGAGCAAAAGAATGATGGATTTAACCCAAATCTCTTGACTGGGGGTGAATGTTTTGATTTGTACTGCATTCCGTCCATCAATTGTGTGTCTTTTGCTTTCTCACCCAGGGTGCGCCAGGTATGCCCAAACGTGGGTCCTGGGCTCACTGTGGCACTGGAATCAAGCTATCCTGGCTGAAGAGGGTGAAACCCCTAAACCGGTCCTATGATGCTTGTTTCCGGTCCAGGGAGGACCTGGCTTGGCAGTTCGGGCTGGACTGTTCCCATGAGGCACAGGTTCAAGACTGATTTGCATATGGCCAAGTCTAAATTGGGGTGGCATGGTGAGCAAAAGAATGATGGATTTAACCCAGATCTCTTGACTGGGGGTGAATGTTTTGATTTGTACTGCATTCCGTCCATCAATTGTGTGTCTTTTGCTTTTTTGACCTAAGTGCGCCAGGTATGCCCAGACGTGGGTCCTGGGCTCACTGTGCCACTGGAATCAAGCTATCCTGGCTGAAGAGGGTGAAACCCGAAACCGGTCCTAGGATGCTTGTTTCCGGTCCAGGGAGCACCTGGCTTGGCAGTTCGGGCTGGACTGTTCCCATGAGGCACAGGTTCAAGACTGATTTGCATATGGCCAAGTCTAAACTGGGGTGGCATGGTGAGCAAAAGAATGATGGATTTAACCCAAATCTCTTGACTGGGGGTGAATGTTTTGATTTGTACTGCATTCCGTCCATCAATTGCGTGTCTTTTGTTTTCTCACCCAGGGTGCGCCAGGTATGCCCAAACGTGGGTCCTGGGCTCACTGTGGCACTGGAATCAAGCTATCCTGGCTGAAGAGGGGTGAAACCCCTAAACCGGTCCTATGATGCTTGTTTCCGGTCCAGGGAGGACCTGGCTTGGCAGTTCGGGCTGGACTGTTCCCATGAGGCACAGGTTCAAGACTGATTTGCATATGGGCAAGTCTAAACTGGGGTGGCATGGTGAGCAAAAGAATGATGGATTTAACCCAAATCTCTTGACTGGGGGTGAATGTTTTGATTTGTACTGCATTCCGTCCATCAATTGTGTGTCTTTTGCTTTCTCACCCAGGGTGCGCCAGGTATGCCCAAACGTGGGTCCTGGGCTCACTGTGGCACTGGAATCAAGCTATCCTGGCTGAAGAGGGTGAAACCCCTAAACCGGTCCTATGATGCTTGTTTCCGGTCCAGGGAGGACCTGGCTTGGCAGTTCGGGCTGGACTGTTCCCATGAGGCACAGAATCAAGACTGATTTGCATATGGCCAAGTCTAAACTGGGGTGGCATGGTGAGCAAAAGAATGATGGATTTAACCCAGATCTCTTGACTGGGGGTGAATGTTTTGATTTGTACTGCATTCCGTCCATCAATTGTGTGTCTTTTGCTTTCTCGCCCTAAGTGCGCCAGGTATGCCCAGACGTGGGTCCTGGGCTCACTGTGCCACTGGAATCAAGCTATCCTGGCTGAAGAGGGGTGAAACCCCGAAACCGGTCCTAGGATGCTTGTTTCCGGTCCAGGGAGGACCTGGCTTGGCAGTTCGGGCTGGACTGTTCCCATGAGGCACAGGTTCAAGACTGATTTGCATATGACCAAGTCTAAACTGGGGTGGCATGGTGAGCAAAAGAATGATGGATTTAACCCAGATCTCTTGACTGGGGGTGAATGTTTTGATTTGTACTGCATTCCGTCCATCAATTGTGTGTCTTTTGCTTTTTCGACCTAAGTGCACCAGGTATGCCCAGACGTGGGTCCTGGGCTCACTGTGCCACTGGAATCAAGCTATCCTGGCTGAAGAGGGGTGAAACCCCGACACCGGTCCTAGGATGCTTGTTTCCGGTCCAGGGAGGACCTGGCTTGGCAGTTCGGCTGGACTGTTCCCATGAGGCACAGGTTCAAGACTGATTTGCATATGGCCAAGTCTAAACTGGGGTGGCATGGTGAGCAAAAGAATGATGGATTTAACCCAAATCTCTTGACTGGGGGTGAATGTTTTGATTTGTACTGCATTCCGTCCATCAATTGTGTGTCTTTTGCTTTCTCGCCCTAAGTGCGCCAGGTATGCCCAGACGTGGGTCCTGGGCTCACTGTGCCACTGGAATCAAGCTATCCTGGCTGAAGAGGGGTGAAACCCCGAAACCGGACCTAGGATGCTTGTTTCCGGTCCAGGGAAGACCTGGCTTGGCAGTTCGGGCTGGACTGTTCCCATGAGGCACAGGTTCAAGACTGATTTGCATATGGCCAAGTCTAAACTGGGGTGGCATGGTGAGCAAAAGAATGATGGATTTAACCCAGATCTCTTGACTGGGGGTGAATGTTTTGATTTGTACTGCATTCCGTCCATTAATTGTGTGTCTTTTGCTTTTTACTATTGTACTTAAGCATTTCAGCACGTTCCCGATGCCTGAGTATTAGGCAGCTCTATGATGAAGCATGTCACCAAACAACTGTTTGGAGCCCTTTTAAATAAAAGGTGTGCATTTGGCTTGTTAAGCCGACGGCCCAATTCTGTATCTAGGGACTTACTCTCTTATGATTTTCAGACTATCATCTATAAACCAGACCTATTGACATTGCAAATGCTTGTTGATATTTATGTAAACAATGTATTCTGCATCCACTTTTCTTCATTTTGGGAAATGTAGCTTCCTTTTTTCTTGACTATAATGCTTGTTTGGAGTTTTCACGTTATTGCAGTGGCATAACATAGGCCCCCATTAGCCCCTGCAGAGCAGGGGGGGGGGGGCGCGAGCTCCAGGGGGCACCCTCAGCACAGTACCTTGGCCTGAGAGCTCCTGACTGACTCCAGAGGGGGGCCCGTCCATGTACTTTGCAAGGGGGCCCCCTCAAGTTTCCTAACACCACTGCTTTATTGTACCATGTGCACATTTCTCTGAGGGAGACCTTGCTGCTTGTGCCAAACTGAGAAAGGTAAGCTTTCGATTCTTCACAGAAACTGGTGTACTTATGTCGATATAGATTATTTAGACTTTGTGGGGGCTCAACCACAGAGTGAGGCTTTTTCTGCCTACAGCAATCTGATTTCCAGCTTGTACTAATACATTTTCCAGAAGAATTTGGGGTTGGATTCTTTAAATTTGATTGAAAGCGTAACCCTGTAATACATGTTTAAATAAATGTTGTATTCTATTGCAATAGGCAGATCTACCGCAAACTTGGGGTCTGATTTAGAGTTCAGCGGAGAGGCTACTCCGTCACAAGTGTGACGGATGTCCCGTCCACCATATCAGAAGTGCATTACATTCAATGGCACTTGTTTTCAGCGGACGGGATATCCCTCACATTTGTGATGGAGTAACCCGTCCACCAAAATCTAAATCAGGCCTTTAATCTTGCAGCTGTGTGGGAAATAAATGTCCAGCTCACCTATAGAAAAAGGTCAAAGATTTATTGTTAACAAGTGAAATAGAGCATAACATTGAAGTCGTTTAAAAAAAATCACATTCATGTAATAATCTTTCCATGTCATTCACTTCAAAAAGCAATTCCTTGCTGGATTTTTTCCTAGACACCTTTACCATGCTTTTTGCACAAATACAATTGTCTTTGCTATTTTTTATATACGGGACAGGTTTCAGGAAAGAGATTTCATGCTTGTCGATATTACTTAATTTGCAATTGTGAGCATTTATTTTCCTTACACATTCAGGCCACTTTCTCTATCCTTTATTCACACAGCAATGCAGTCCTTAAAAACAACTACATGAATATCATTCTCATATGGTGAAACTACTAAGTCAATACTATTGTCGGAAGCACTAAAAAGCACCTTAGAGAGACTGCTTCCACAACTTGGGACTGTTAAGCAGTGCAAACAAATAAAGCAGAAATATGGCAAAGCATCCTTTTCCCAAGTGTAATGTGAAAACAAACAAGCATTGTGAGAGCCAATACATCTTGTCTTTTGGCTTTGTTAATGATTTTTGCTGATACAGTTCATCACTGGCAAAAATATTTTTATTACCAATGCTGAACAGGACTGGCAGAATAAATAGTCCCTAGAGCGAAAATGTATGGTTGCATATGCATCACTAAACGTGCACATATATGTGTCACGATACTGTGGTGGCCCCAGTGTGATGATGTACGCATTTGCATGCATTATAAGATGGCAGACATTTTTTTAAATTATTTGCTATTCCAAGATGGCCAAGTAAACACTGCTGACGAGTAGGGGCAGTAAGCATGGAGTTGCATTGGAAGAAATACAGAAAGGGTCATTAAAAAAGCTAAATTAAAAGGGAGTGTTAATGAAGCAACAGGGGAGTTGGGGTGGGGAAACAACACAGAGAACGAGGGTAGGGATGTGAAAGGGAAAACAGCCCACATGGTAGAAGCAAGAAAACACATGGAGTTCTAAAAGCAATTATAAAAGTATTTTCTTGATGTCAGCTGTGGAAGAATACAAGTCATGCAATCAAAAAGAATGATAAAGACGTTATGCTGCAGGGGAGAGACAAACACAAAATAAAGGAAAGTCATTGATTAAGAAGCAAGCAATGAGATTGGCAAGAAAGTCAACCAATGATAGGTAATGGACTGACAGAAAGCCCGCTAGAATCATAGTGTTCTTGTACACTACAGGCCTTGTGTCGACACCCAAAAATTGTGGTCCCATGTGTCGTGGCATCCTCCACATAGGTTTGTACGTATGGCAAAGCCTCACAACATCTTCTGGGCCATTTTCAACTGCGTTCAGGGTTTAGACCAAATGTTAGTCATGGCACAAATTAAAAGACTGCAGGAAGGTGTATTGAGACTTTTCAAGGCTAAAATAATGTCCAGTTATAAATAACTATCTTTGGCAAGCTTCATAATGAGCGAGAGGCCAGCAAATTAGCCTTCAATGATAGATGCAGTGGCCTGTTGGTACCAAAGCTCTAATTTATCTGTATTATTGTTAACATCTCTTACGTTATACATTACATTCTGACAAAGTAATTCGGGTATTCCGTACATGTTACATAACTCTGGTTGCTCTTTTCAGTCTGATCCTCTACATATGGCTCAAATAATTGTTCTTATTTCCCCCCCTCAACTTCTCACAACTGCCCCCTCCCCCTCCCTCACTGCAGGCCATCTAGCTGTCTTAGTTTAGCTAAGCTGTCACCCCTCCTGTTGTTTATTGTGTAATTATGCATCCTTCGAAGATCCCTCCCGGGTCTTGTACCAACTTGTTTTTCCTGGTATTCTAAAGAGTTGCTTCCCCGGGTTCTTGTTCTAATGCTCCTTCTTGGTCATATCTCATGGGGCTCTCCTGTCCTGAGGGCAATGTTGGGGTGGAGGATCCAGATCCCCGATCTCTACCTCTCATCTCTTCCACCAGTGCCTCCCAAGCCCTAGCTCTCTCAATCTTACCCAGGCCCCATCTTGCGTTCCTGAGCAGGATTCTGCCCTTGCAGCCTGCCCAATTCTCTAGTTTGTGCTTCCACTTGACTATGCTGGGGCCGTTTGGTGCCTTCCACCTACTGGTGATTTCACGTTTGGCTATAATGAAGGCCAAGTCCTGGAATTTGTCAGTGACCTTTGTCTTGGCTGTATGAGGAAACAGACCGAGCAGGCAGTGAGCTGGCGCACATGGCACTAAGCCTGTAATTCGGGCCGATTCTGTCGTTACCTCCTGCCAGTAGTGAGTCAGGGCCTGGCAATTCAACATCATGTGGATGAAGCTCACTCCCACCTCCCTACATCTGGGGCACTCCGCGTCGTCTCTATGGAAATAGTGGTTAATTTGATTCGGAGTGATGTATGCCCGGTGCAGAATATAGAAATGAATCAGCCCAAATCGTGCGTTTCTGGAAACCCTAGGTGTCCTCTGCAGTATATCCTCCCAATCCTTATCCTTTAGGGGCCTTCCTAGATCTTCTGTCCAGCTGTTCTGCAACTTGTCCAGTGGCTTAGCAGAGTCCCTACCCATCACCCTATACAAACATGTGACTGCCTTTATGGTGCCCCCAGCTATTTCTATGTATTCACATGTGGCATGTCGTGCTGGCTCAAGAGTGCCCATTCCCCAGTGTTGTCGCATGGCTCCCGTGACTGCCCTGTGTAGCAGAAACTGGCCCTGCGGGATGTCCCAGTCCGTGCTAAATTCTTCAAAGGGAATCAATTCCCCATCCCTGTAAAGGTCTCCTACTTTCGTGGCCCCTGCTTGTTCCCATTCCTCCAGGCCCCTCCATTGTCCCCCTTGAGGTAGTGCCCTAAGCATCATCAGCGGCAATTCCCGTGAGTATGGGTATGTAGTCTGAGTCCTCTGGAGGCATCTATTCCAGCACCATTGTATCACCTTATGTTCGGTTGTGTATATGTGCTGTGGTTTCGCAATTCTCAACAGGGTGCGGATTAATACATCTCTCTCTGGGTTGAAAGGAGATACCCTCCCATCCTGTGCCATTCTCCCTGCTATCCATTGCGTGAATCTCTGTAGTTGCCCTGCCAGATAATATGCCTCAAACTCCGGGACTGCTAGTCCCCCCTCTGCCGACGGTCGCTTTAGCCCTGTCAGGGCCCCCCTTCCTCTTCCAGTCCCCCAGATGAAAGCCGATAGGCATGAGTCTAGTTCTCGGAACCATGCCCTGGGTATCCACACAGGCAATGTGGTAAAGAAGTACAATAATCTGGGAGGGTCACCATTTTTAGCAAGGAGATCCTTCCTGCTACAGAAACAGGGAGTTTCCCCCAGAAGACCATGTTGTCCTTTAATGCCCTCAAAGGCCCTCCTATATTTCCTTCCTGTATATCCAGGGGCGAGTGGAAGATCTTTACCCCCAAATATCTAAAACAACGGGGATCCCACTGCAAATCTCCTAAACCCTCGGGCGGACTCCGGTCCGCTACTATCAGAAAGAGTCGAGACTTCTACCAATTAACTCTTAGACCCGAGAGGGACCCGAGCTCCTCCATCATACCTCTAGCCCCTCTCAGTTCCTCCCGAGGGTTCTTCAGGAACAACAGGAGGTCATTGGCGTACAATGCTATGTGGTGTACTTGTCCTCCCAGCTCTAAGCCCCTGTATCTGCCGCCGGTCCGTGCTACGCAGGCCAGCGGCTCCACAGCCAAGGCAAATAACAAGGGGGAACCCCTGAAGCGTGCCCCTCTCCACCTGATACTGTTCCGAGATTGTGCGGCCCGTGCGCACCATGGCCAACGGGCCCGAGTACAGCAGTTTCACCCAGCATTAAAATCCCTGGTCCACTCCCATTTTCGCTAAGACGGCATGGAGAAATTCCCACTCCAGGCTGTCAAAGGCCTTCTCTATATCTATGGTGAAGATCGCTCCTTCCTGTTCCTCGTTTCTGCCCAACTCCAAGATGGAGAGGAGCCATCTTATATTCAGAGTCGTGTTTCTACCCGGTATGAATCCTGCCTGGTCTGGATGGACCAGGGAGGTCATATGTGGGAGGAGACTCGTCGCCAATAGTTTGCTTAATATTTTAAAGTCGAGGTTAAGCATCGACAGAGGCCTGTAGGCTGTACAGTCAAGAGGGGACTTATCAGGTTTAAGCAGTGTGATCACCACTGCTTCTCGGGTAGTTTTTGGTAGGATTCCCTCCTCCCCGGCCGCTGCATATAACTCTACCAGCTTGGGAGCCAGCTCCTCCACATAGGTAGCGTAGAACTCTATAGGGAGTCCATCCGTTCCCGGGGTCTTGCCTCTAGCTAATTCTTTGATAGCTACTCTAATCTTGTGTTCCGGGATCTCAGCTCCCAGTTGGTCCGCCTCTTCCTCTGACAGAGTCTGAAGGGGAAGCTCAGCCAGGTAATCCTGTGTCCACTCTTCCCCTCGGGACCCCGAGCTGTTATACAGATGCTTGTAATATTCGAGGAATGTATTGTTTATTTCAAAGTAAGCGTAGTCCTGGGCACACGCGGTGAGGGTATTTGTAATATAATATGCAGTATTGATGCGTTATATAAATGCAGTGGTCAACATCAGTATTGATCCAAAAAGGTATTTTTTATTTCAACAACAACTATGTTGAATATAGTAAACCAGCCGACACGTGTTTCGTCACTGGGAAAGGTCCCGTGACTCATCAGGGCTGGGAAGGATACAAAAAATAAAATAAATAATATGTGAGGAGAAAACAATGGTATATCAAAGGGTACCTAGTCTGTGGTAGACATGATATCTAAATGGAGAGGGATCACCCGAAGTGACTGCTGGGGGCATAAAAAACTAAGTGTGACCAGTGTGGTGTTTGGTGACACTCGTGAAAGTGCCGCTGTCCATAAATCAGGGCTCTAGGTGAAGATGCAGGAAAACATGTCAACACAAAGTGACTGATGTGATTGTGCCGCTCTCATGTGTAAAAGAAAACATGAGGAAAAGCGCGGGAAAAACCGATACATTGTGTGAGTGAACAGTGCTAGAAATAGCGTAGATTAGTTCTATAGGGCAAGAAGTGGAGAAAGGAAGGTCATGTGAGGACTAAGAAGGCCTGGACTAAGAGAAAAGAAAAAAAGGGGGAGAAGAAGCGGGTAAACTGATAAACCTGAACTTGTGGAACTACTAGAGGAGTACTAGAGATAGGTGGGGAGGGGACACAAAAGGAAGGTGGAAGAGTAAGGCACAGAGGTCGTGGCACAGGTAACGAGGGATAAGGAAACCAACAAGTAGGCTTACCCGAAGACCGGATAAATAAACATCAACCCGGTGGGGGTTAAGCAGAAAATGAGAGTTTCTAGAAGGTAGCGCAGAAGAGGCGCTACGCTGGCATCGAGGACGAAACGGGGATGCAAACCGCTGGGGAAGAAATCGACACGGCAGTCAAGATTGGCAGGAACCTAGGGTCAATTTCCCGTACCCGGGGTAAGTTCTCTTTTCTTCCTTCCCTCTTCATTCATTCCGCCCCACATATCCCTTGCCCTGTAACCTCTCTTCCTCATCCTCCTTACAGCCTGGCCTTCGCACTTCACCTGCCTGGTTTGTTGCCTTTTCTACTCAGCCAGACACTGGACAGCCTCCTCCTGTTACCCTAGGTTCCTGCCAATCTCGACTGCCGTGGCGTACCCGCCCCAGCGCTTTCTCGATTTCAGCTCAGGGATAGCACCACCCGGTAAGACTTTCCCACGCCACTCTTGTCCTCAGCCCTCCCTACTACTTTCCTTTTCTTCTTCTCACGTCATCCTCATTCCCACTTTTCTTCCCCAGCGGTTTGCATCCCCGTTTCATCCTCGATGCCAGCGTAGCGCCTCTTCTGCGCTACCTTCTAGAAACTCTCGTTTTCTGCTTAACCCCCACCGGGTTGATGTTTATTTATCCAGTCTTCGGGTAAGCCTACTTGTTGGTTTCCTTATCCCTCGTTACCTGTGCCACGACCTCTGTGCCTTACTCTTCCACCTTCCTTTTGTGTCCCCTCCCCACCTATCTCTAGTACTCCTCTAGTAGTTCCACAAGTTCAGGTTTATCAGTTTACCCGCTTCTTCTCCCCCTTTTTTTTCTTTTCTCTTAGTCCAGGCCTTCTTAGTCCTCACATGACCTTCCTTTCTCCACTTCTTGCCCTATAGAACTAATCTACGCTATTTCTAGCACTGTTCACTCACACAATGTATTGGTTTTTCCCGCGCTTTTCCTCATGTTTTCTTTTACACATGAGAGCGGCACAATCACATCAGTCACTTTGTGTTGACATGTTTTCCTGCATCTTCACCTAGAGCCCTGATTTATGGACAGCGGCACTTTCACGAGTGTCACCAAACACCACACTGGTCACACTTAGTTTTTATGCCCCCAGCAGTCACTTCGGGTGATCCCTCTCCATTTAGATATCATGTCTACCACAGACTAGGTACCCTTTGATATACCATTGTTTTCTCCTCACATATTATTTATTTTATTTTTTGTATCCTTCCCAGCCCTGATGAGTCACGGGACCTTTCCCAGTGACGAAACACGTGTCGGCTGGTTTACTATATTCAACATAGTTGTTATTGAAATAAAAAATACCTTTTTGGATCAATACTGATGTTGACCACTGCATTTATATAACGCATCAATACTGCATATTATATTACAAATACCCTCACCGCGTGTGCCCAGGACTACGCTTACTTTAAAATTGTGGATCCTGCGATTCACAGACTCCCCAGGGGTTATCGGGTTATTCCCCTGACCTGGCAGCACCGCACTATCAAAGGTCCACTGATAGTACACGCAATAGCCTGAGCGCCATTTTCCTGACTAAACACAAAAACCCCCATCCTAACCTCTATTGTTTATTTCAGCCTGACTATACAGGGAGTGTCTCGCTTGGTCAGCTATCTCTATAATATTGTTCCCTCTACGAGCCGGGTTGGCCAGCCATGCCAATAACCTGCCTGCCTTATTTGTTTCCACGTGGGTCCGATCCATGAATGTTTTATAGTCGAAACACTCAAACGTTCTTCCTGAGCTGCCACTTCCTCTTTCGCATTCAGGAGCTCCTGTCGGAGCTCCGGGTGTTCAGGGCATCGTATTTCTATCTCTCTCAGTGCTTGGTCCGCCCTTTCAACGTCCGTAAGTAGTGTCCGCCGTACCCCAATAGATGTTGCCATGCACCTCCCCCTGATTACAGCCTTAAAGGCTTCCCATTCCGTCAGCCTGGAATTAGTGAAGTTGGCGTTGTCAGTAAAGTAGAATGTGATATGTCCCCTGATCTCCTGGAGGAACACTTGGTCCTCCAGTGCTTCCGGTTTGAGGCACCAAGTAGGGTTGGGTTGATGCTGCGTTCCCCACTGTAGTCTCGTCAGGATAGGGTTATGGTCCGATATTGCACGTGTCAGGTACTCCCCTTCCTGCATTAGGGCGTGCATGTCAGGTGAGCATAAGAAGATGTCTAACCGTACGTGCAGTTCATGGGCATGTGAGAGGTGTGAATATTCTTTATCTAGTGGATGTGCACGCCTCCAAGTATCCACCAATCCCCAGCGGTTCTGCCACTCTCTAAAGGCCTTAGCTGTTCTATGCACCGGGGAATCCCGAAGCGGTGGATGGGATCTGTCCAACTCAGGGTCCGCTACACAATTAAAGTCTTCCCCCATGACGACTGGGCCAGTCATGTAGGTTGCCAGGACACCGGACATCCTCTCCAGGAAGGCAACCTGGTCAGTGTTCGGTCCATATATATTGATTGGTGTCAAATCTTGACCGTCCAACCTACCTGTGACAATCAAGTATCGGCCCTCTGGGTCAACCTTGTGCCCCATGTGCTGGAAAGGCACCTCCACCCTTATCGAGATCAGCACCCCCCTCATGAATGCTGAGAACGAGGTGTAGTATGCTTGGCCCCTCCATCTCCTATGTAATGCAATGCCCTCTGAGGCCAGGGTGTGAGTCTCCTATAACATGGCAATGTGAGCCCCACGTCTACTCAGGTGTGAAAAGATTTTATGTCGTTTATGTATGGAGTGCATTTCCCGGACATTCCAGTACAACAGGTTATATGTCATTCTTTTATTCATTGTTGCTTACTTCCCCTTCCCCATCACTTGTCTTCTTACCGGGGTTCTCCTAAAATTGAGATAGGCAGGTGTGACTAACACTTACTATCATCAAATCCATCTCTGTCTTCCTGCAGTGTCCCCAACTTAAAACTTTATAAACTTTATAAACACCCCAACTCCCCCTCCCCAGGACAAGTGAGATTCTTTCCCCCAAACAAACTATGCACTCATGTGCGTCTATAGATATTGTCCAAAGTTCGGGTAGTGACAGATCAGACGCTCAGTTTGGAGAAGAACTATGCCCTCACCCCCCTCATGGTCCCCCCATCCGATTTAGATATCATACAAGTATCAGATCTTGGTCCCGGGTCCTCTCAGCCCCTGTTAGCATGTACTCAACCCTCCAAAGCCCCCCCTATTTAATTTCCCCTGCTATACTTGCGTGCCCCGCAGTGTTCAGATGATTTCATCTGCTGATCTGGGAGTCACCACTGGCTTCTCCCACTGTGCTAGAGCTATGTTCCGAGTCTGAATCTCTTGGGTCGTCCCCGGACAGTGATGTGGTGTCCTGTCTTCCATGTGCACTGAGGGATGCTATCGCTGCCACTGCTCTATCTCTTTCACGTTGCGTCCCCGCTGCTGTGGGTAGGCTTGCAGGTTTTCCTCCTCTCTCTCTATGATGGGCCCCGCACTGTTCCTGCCTTTCTTGCCTTGTGCCGTTCCTGTGGGGCATGCTGGTCGATCCAGTCCCACACTTCCTGTGGCGTATTGAAGAACTTTGTCCCGTCAGGAGATATCATTCTCAATTTGGCAGGGAACACCATGGAATATTGTATGCTCAGCTGTTGCAGTTTCCTTTTGACGGTGACATATGATGCTTTTTGAACCTACCGGGAGAAGTCCGGGAATATTCTAACAGTGCTATTGTCCACTTTAAGTTGTCCTTTCTGGCTGGCCTGCCCCAGCACATGATCTCTGTCCTTATAAAATAGCAGGCGTGCCACCACTGGTCTCGGTGGCCGTCAGGGCGGGGGTGCTCTTGCAGGGACTCTGTGTGCTCCTTCCAGAGCAAAGTATGAGGACAGTCCTTCCTCTGCTACGTTGGTGTGAATCCAGTTTTCTAAATAGGCCACCATGTTGTCTCCCGCTATTTTCTCTGGCCGGCCCATTATGCGCAGGATGTTATGCCGTGCTCTGTTTTCCGCATCTTCAGCCCTGAGTTCCAATGCATATACTCGCTTTTCCATGTCTGTGAGTCTATGAGTGGTTGTGGTCACCTGGGGTTTCATGTCCTGGGCATCGTCCTCAGTTGCTGTGACTTGATCCAGCAGTTTCCTGTGATCTGCTCTCAGCAGGCCCAGGTCCTCTCTGAGGGTGTCAATTTTCATTTCCACCGCCGTTCTTGAGGTTTCTATAGCCTGGAGTATGTCATATAGGAGGGGTCCTCCGGGGCATCTTTCCCAGCGTTGCGACCCATTGCCTTTGAGCCTGAGCCCCCAGGGTCATCCCCCGCCTGTTCCTGCTGCTCCGGATCCCGTCTTTTAGATACCTTCCCCATGGTGAAGACCGCCTTATGGCCAGGCTAAACCAGCAGCGCTTCCCGTCTCATCTGGCTTGCTCCTTTCACTCAGAAGCCCGGGCTCTGTTGTGGCCCATGCCCTTGGCAACTAAATTTTCATTGTCCCAGAGAGATCCCCCTAGGCAGTCCCCACAGCTGCAAGGGCTCCTATTCACCTAGGAGGTGCGTGGGCTACCCCAACTTCTCTTCGCTGCTCTGTGCCTCCTCAGCATCCCCCACATTGCTCCGATTGCACTGGGTAAAGGTTTGGTGCAGGGTTCAGGGGCTCGTCGTGCTCTTTTACCTGCTGCTCCGTTCCCTGCCTTGCGCTCTCCACCATTCAGTTCCAGTGCCGTCGCACACCTCTACTGCTCCCACTGGCAGCCTACTCCCTAATTCCTGCCCCTATTTATTCTTGGGTATAGTATTCGCCTGCTTAGCGGCCTCGCCAGTGACCAGGCACTCTGCTCCTGTTTCTGGGCCTTGCTCACCCCCCAAGTTCTCTCTGACCTTCGTGTACTGCGGGTGGGCTAGCATCTCCTCGCACTCTCTTCTGGCCCAAATGTTTCGACTGCTGTACCCCCGCTCCGTTAAATGGGGACCAGCTCTATTGTCTCCTGTTTGTGTGGGTGGAACCTATGCACGGCGCTCCATAGGCACTGTCTCTCTAAGCTGCCAGCCTCGCACCTGTGCACTGACTCCCGGGGTTCCTCTGGGCGGCCCGCAGCCCAGTTCCGGCCCCGCTGTCCGCTCTCTACCTGGGGGTCTTCTCCACTCGTCCTGTGCTTTGTTCCCCTGGGATTTTGGGTCTCCCAGCGTCCTTCGCCAATGGGTCTCACTTAGTCTCTGCCCGGGGGCCTCGGGGCTGCGCTCCGGACTCACCTCTCCACTGTCGGCGCCATCTTGCCACCCTCACGGTTTCTCTGCGCAAGTCCTCTTCTCAACGCTCTGCAGTCTCCCGGTGCTTTTCCGGCACTCTGGCTGCCACAGTCCCAATCGCCCAGCGCTCTTTACCGGTAAGGCTTATCTTCTTTGCCCTCTATGTCCTGGCGCACCTGAAGCTCCGCAACACATTTATTTCCGAACTACGGTGCCATTTTGTCCTTCGTCGCAACGGCGCTTATAGTTTCTTTTTCGGCCCTTCTTTGTGCCATATGAGCTCTGAGACTCGTATTCTGCATTTCCGCTGCTCTGCTGCAGTTGGTGGTTCACTTTGTCTGCTTCAGGACCCCTTTTTCTCATCAGGATGGCACCAGATGGGGGATCGCCAGCAGGAGCACGGACTAACGTTCCCTACTCCATCGGCGCCTGGCCACGCCCCACCTAAACTAATCACTACTAAATGGGAAAACCCTATTTAGATCCATCAAAATTAATTGGTGTCAGCATAGCAGAACTTCTGTAGACGTTCTCCTAATAAAGAATATTGCATAGCATAAAGCTACACAACAAAAATAGCTCATAGAGGTCTGTGCTTCTCATAGTCTGAAAGGAATCTGATACAAGCTAAAGGATGTTTGCTTAACTATACCCACAGAAGGAACCTTCTAGAATCCAATATCAAAGGTCTCACTAATGTCCAGCTTCAAACAATACATTTTGGCAGCTACACTCACGACTCCCTTCTTTGATCCACATATTAAGAACGTCCTTGGATTCCACCCAGCTCCTCATTCTGCACAGAGTGTAGTTCCCCCTTCGTTAGTTAGCATTATCGTCCTTTTGAGCTTCCCTATCTCATTCACAAAATGTGCCTTTCTTTATTCATTAGTTCATGCAACTGCACCTGCAGAGGAGAGAAAAAACATTGCACCTGCAGCAAATATTCACGTTGGAAGTTTAAACGTTGCAAAATCCAAATGCTTAAGGCCTTTGATCAACTTTAGTATAGCAAGCATCTCAATACACATTGTAACTGCATGAATATATTAGACAGTCACATTATAAATGAAAAAAGCTATTTGAATCGATACATTTCCCATTATATAATAGATGTAAAATGTTTTTAAATGAGTATGTGTATGCATGAGGATTAACAATGTTATTCAAACCACTCATGTGCAGATATATATGAGAACTGCAATTCATTGTTACCTTAAAGGAAAATGTTAATATACACACACACACACACATATATATGTGGAGATTACACAGTAAATGCACTTTTATATTGGTTCAAGAGTACTAAACCTCATTAATCATATTAAGTCACACAAATACATGAGGCAATAAGTAAACATATATGTGGCATAATCAATCATGAAAGAGTGGAGCAAAGATTACGCTGCTCCAGTCCCACCTGTGATGGCAAATCAAGCCATCACAGATTACAATCTGACGTTATCAGACAGTCCATCTAAAACCTTGTGGTCTTCTGAGATCTGGGACCTCCTCGACACCCCCTCGCCAGACGTCGCCTTCTTCACGGAAACCTGGAACAACGCCTCCTCCACCCCGACATCGCCATGGCCATTCCGGACGGTTACAAGATCCAGAGGAAGGACCACCCCAACTGCCCAGAAGGAGGACTGGCCATCGAACACAGGAGCTCCCTCCGGCTCTCCACCTCCAGCACGAGCGACTCCCTCTCCACCACCGAACACCTTCACTTCCAGATCCAGACCAGCACTAGAACTGCACTTTGCGGCAACCTCACCTACAGACCCCCTGGGCTTCGTGCTTCATTCACCACTACCATCGCTGACCTCATTGCACCCCACGCCATCACCTCCATGGACTACATTCTCATGGGAGACCTGAACTTCCACCTCGACAACCTCAGTGACCCCAACTCCTCTGCCCTCCTGGACAACCTCGCCAACATCGGACTTAAACAGCTCGTCACCACCCCTACCCACAAAGCAGGACACACCCTTGACCCCATCTTCGCAGGAGGAAACAACATCCGCTTCAGCCACACCAAGCAGCCTCTCTGGACGGACCACCACTGCGTACACTTCTCTTTCAACACTGCTGCCGCTCACAAACCCACTCCATGCCCACCGCGAAGGAACTGGAGCAAGGTCACAGAGGTGCACCTCAACTCCACCCTCATCCATGACCCCCCCACCTCGACCGATGCCAACTCTGCTGCCAAGTAACTACACCGCTGGATCTCCAACTGCGCAGAGAAGCTCACACCCCTCCGCACCCCCGACAGACAATGCTCCTTGAAGGCCACCTGGTTCACAAACGACCTCCAAGAAGCCAGACGCTCCTGCAGATGGCTCAAAAAACAATGGAGGAACAGCAAAACCACTGAAGACCAGACCACCTACAAGAACGCCATGACAGAATACCACCAACTCATAAGATCCAACAAGAGGACCTTCATCCAGAACAAAATACTCACCAATTCCAGCACCTCAAAGGAACTCTTCAGCATCATCCAGCAATTCACCAAACCCCCCCCAGCAAGCCACGGACGTCACACCCTCCCAGGACCTCTGCAACAAGCTCGGCTCCTAATTCCACCTGAAAATCAAGGCCCTCTACGACAACTTCAGCGAACAGACTCCAGAAACCACCCTTCTCTCTAGCAACGACATCCAGCCCACCATCACCGCCTGGATCCCGGTCACCACTGAAGATACCACCACAATCATGAAGATCACTAAATCAGGAGCCCCCACAGATCCCTGCCCACCGCACATCTTCCACAGAGCCGCCCCTGCCATAGCACCCAAGCTACGACGCACCATCAATGCCACCTTCAAATCCAGCACTTTCCCCAATGACTGGAAACACACAGAAGTCAAGCTCCTCCTCAAGAAACCCTCTGCAGGCCCGACGGATCTGAAAAACTACAGACCCATCTCTTTCGGACCCTTCGCAGCCAAAGTCACTGAGAAGATCGTCAACGCCCAGCAGACAAACTTCATCGAAGAGAACGCCATCCTTGACTCTTCCCACTCTGGATTCCGCAGTAACCACAGCACCGAGACCGCCCTCCTCGCCGCCACAGATGACATCCGCACACTCCTCGACCAAGGCCACACTGCGGCCCTCATCCTGCTAGACCTCTCCACAGCTTTCAACACCATCTCCCACCACGTCCTCGCAGCCAGACTCCATGGCGTCGACATACAGGGAACCGCCCTTGACTGGCTCTGCTCCTTCCTCGCCGGCAGAACCCAAAGGATCAGACTCCCGCCTTTCCTCTCACATACATCAACTGCGAAGTACCCTAAGGATCATCGCTCAGTCCCACGCTCTTCAACATCTACATGGCCCCCCTCGCCGCCATCATCAAACAGCACGAACTCAGCATAGTATCCTACGCCGACAACACCCAGATCATCCTCTTCCTCACGAAGGACCCCGAAACCACCAGACTCAGCTTCCAAGACTTGGCAGCATGGATGAGCAGCAGCTGCCTGAAGCTCAACTTGGAGAAGACAGAAGTCCTCGTCGTTGGGCCCACCCCTTCAGCTTGGGACAACACCTGGTGGCCCACTGCCCTCGGCAATCCCCCCACCCCCACGGACCATGCCCGGAACCTCAACATCATACTCGACTCCTCCCTCACCATGACCCGCCAGATCAACGCTGTCACCTCTACTGCTTCAACACCCTCCGCATCCTCCGCAAGACTTTCAAGTGGATCCCCCCGAAGCCAGGAAGACCGTCACCTGTGCACCCATAACTAGCAGAATGGACTACGGAAACGCCCTCTATGCTGGAATCAACAAATCCCTGCTACGCAAACTCCAGACCATTCAGAATACCGCGGCCAGACTTGTTCTCAGCAGCCCACCTGCGAAACCTCCACTGGCTCCCTATCAAGAAGAGAGTAACCTTCAAGCTACTCACCCACACCTACAAATCCCTCCACAACACCGGACCCAAATACCTCAACGAAAGAGTGTCCTTCCACATACCCAAGAGAAACCTCCACTCCGCCGACCTCGCCCTAGCAGAAACCCCGCACATCCGCAGAACGAGAGCGGGTGGAAGAGCCTTCTCCTACATCGCGGCTACAGCCTGGAACGAGCTCCCGGTCAACATCAGACACTCCCCTACTCTGCACACCTTTAGGAAGAGCCTCAAGACTAACCCTGGGTGGGTAACTCCGCTCCGCAGCGGAGTTTTGCCTACTCCGTGCTCCGTATCGTCCTCGTCATTCTTCATAAAAAAAACACTACGTTAGACATCTTGCAAGTGCGCATGCGCACGCGCAAGACTTACAACGTAGTGTTTTTTTTAATGAAGAAGGACGGCGAGGACGCGAGAGGAGCAGGAAGGAGAGCGGCCAGGCAGGGGAGGTGGCAGAAACACAGGTAAGTGCCTTCTTTATATCTTTTTAAAGCATTTGGGAGTGGGGAGGGAGCGGGGAGGGAGCGGAGTGGAGCTACGCATAGCTCTACAGAGTTTTTTTCAAACTACGTGGAGCTACGCGTAGAGGCAATACGCCAGCTCCGCCCAGGCTTACTCAAGACCTGGCTTTTTGGCTGACCTGGAGCTGTACCACCCCCAGCGCCTTGAGACCCTCACGGGTGAGTAGCGCACTTTAAACCCCCCTGATTGATTGATTGATTGATTGATTTAGCATTTTATGTCTTGAGTCTTCCAGAAGTTTCAAATCATCATAGTATTTACTCTGACTCTCCTCTAGCTCAACATCTGCTCATTTCCTCTTCACTTCCTGTCTAACTTGGATCACTGACATAATATCGACGACAACAATATCGACCTACCAGAATATCGTGTCAAGAATATCGATGTCCAGAATATCGACATCCTATCTCTACAAAGGTGAGTACAAAAATATCAAAACCAAAATATCGTTGTTTAAAATATCGTTGTTCAAAATATCGTTTTTTTTAAATGTCTTAAAAATAATATAAAATAAATTAAATAATAAATATAATTAATAAAAACATAGTTAGAATTATTTAAAAATGTTAATAATTATAAATAATAAATATAATATAAAAATAAATTAAACATACATATATAAAAAAATTATATATATATTTACTTCATAATATTAATAAATACTTATTTTATTAAATTATAAAACGTTAGAAAAATAATAAAAATTATAAATACATATATATATATTCATAAATTTGTAATATAAATATAAAAATAAATTATATATATAATAAAATATAATATTAAAATAAATATTTATCTTTAAAACAACATTTTACACTACATTAACTGAAACAGTAGGGAAAATGTTGGATAGCGTAGGGGATAAAATTACTATTCCCACTCCAGGAAGTGCAAAAGTAGGGAAAGTGTTGGATAGCGGAGAGGAATAATTTACTATTCCCACTCCAGCAAGTGCAACAGTAGGGAAAGTGTTGGATAGCGGAGGGTAATAATTTACTATTCCCACTCCACAGAGGGCAACAGTAGTGAAAGTGTTGGATAGCGGAGGAGATAAAATTACTATTCCCACTGCAGTGATTGCAACAGTAGGGAAAGTGTTGGATAGCGGATGGGAATAATTTACTATTCCCACTCCAGGGAGTGCAACAGTAGGGAAAGTGTTTGATAGCGGAGGGGAATAATTTACTATTCCCACTCCAGCAAGTGCAACAGTAGGGAAAGTACTGGATAGCGGAGGGGAATAATTTACTATTCCCACTCCACGGAGTGCAACAGTAGGGAAAGTGTTGGCTAGCGGAGGGGAATAATTTACTATTCCCACTCCAGCAAGTGAAACTGTAGGGAAAGTGTTGGATAGTGGATGGGAATAATTTACTATTCACACTCCTGAGAATGCAACAGTATGGAAAGTGTTGGATAGTGGATGGGAATAATTTACTATTCCCACTCCTGAGAATGCAACAGTAGGGAAAGTGTTGGATAGCAGAGGGGAATAATTTACTATTCCCACTCCAGCAAGTGCAACAGTAGGGAAAGTGTTGGATAGCGGAGGCAAATAATTTACTATTCCCACTCCAGCAACTGCAACAGTAGGGAAAGTGTTGGATAGTGGAGGGGAATAATTTACTATTCCCACTCCATGGACTGCAACAGTAGGGAAAGTGTTGCATAGCGGGTTAAAATTACTATTCCCACTCCTGAGAATGCAACAGTAGGGAAAGTGTTGGATAGCGGAGGGGATAAAATTACTATTCCCACTCCATCAAGTGCAACAGTAGGGAAAGTGTTGGATAGCGGAGGGGAATAATTTACTATTCGAACTCCAACGAGTGCAACAGTAGGGAAAGTATTGGATATCGGAGTGGATAAAATTACTATTCCCACTCCAACAATTGCAACAGTAGGAAAAGTGTTGGATAGCAGAGGGGAATAATTTACTATTCCCACTCCAGCAAGTGCAACAGTAGGGAAAGTGTTTGATAGCGGAGGGAATAATTTACTATTCCCACTCCACAGAGTGCAACAGTAGGGAAAGTGTTGGATAGCGGAGGGGAATAATTTACTATTCCCACTCAAGCAACATAATAAACATTAATTAACAAATACTTAAATAATAAAAAATAATTTACCTCCCACCAAATACCCCTATAAATGACACCACCAATATTGTAAAACATGACACAATTAACATAATTGCTTAACAATTAATTAATTAACTAATAACAATGAACAATAAAATTAAAAACAATCAGTATTACATTAATTCATACTATTAAGACTATAAAATAACAATAAATAACTATTATATGAAAAAATTAATAATTATATTAATTTTTAATTTACTTCCCACACTACTGCCCTCTAAATATACAACTCTCTCATAAAAAATTGACACAAATGACATAATTACCAATTAATTATTAATAATTAATAACCAATTAATAATTAATAAATAACAAATTATGTAACACAATTAACAATATAAAATATTAAATACACAAATATTAATTAATAAAAATGATTAATTAATTAATTATAATTAAATTACTTCCCACCCTACTCCCCTATAAACCCACAACCCGCTCTTAAAAAAATAACACAATTAAGATATTTACCAATTAATTATTAATAATTAATACCCAATTATTAACTAATTAATAACGACATATTTAACACAATTAACAATATAGAATATTAAATACATAAATATTAATTAATTAATTAAATTATTAATTAATTAATTATAATTAAATTACTTCCCACCCTACTCCTCTATAAACCCACAACCCTGCTCCTAAAAAAAGACACAATTAACATTTTTACAAATTAATTATTAATAACTAATTAATAAGAAATTAATTTACACAATTAACAATATAAATTATGAATTACAAAAATATTAATTAATTAAAATAATTAATTAATTATAATTAAATTACTTCCCACCCTACTCCCCTATAAACCCACAACCCGCTACTAAAAAAATGACACAATTAACATATTTACCAGTTAATAATTAATAATTAATAACCAATTAATAACTAATTAATAACACAATAATTAACACAATTAACAATATAATTTATTAAATACAAAAATATTAATTTATTAATATGATTAATTAATTAATTTTAATTAAATTACTTCCCACCCTATTCCCCTATGAACCCACAACCCGCTACGGAACTAAAACGCAATATTTAATTTCTTAAAAAATTAATAATTACTAAAAATGTATTAATAAATATATTATAATTAAATTATTTCCCACCCTATTCCCCTATAAACCCACAACCCGCTACGGAACTAAAATACGCAAAAATTACTTAACATAAAATTAATTACTTCTAAAAATTTCAAACATACATTAAAAAAATAAGCTATACTTTTAACACATATACTAATATACAAAACACTAAAATAAATTTCGATATTATTAACGATATTTTGACTAACGATATTATTAACTTCGATATTAACAAAAACGATATTTCTTACCTGCATGTCGATATTCTGGTCGACGATATTCTTGCAGGTCGATATTCTGTCACATCGATATTTAAACATCGATATTATGGCGTATCGATATTTGAACATCAATATTATGACTGCATACCGCCTAACTTATATCCCTTAAAGATCATTAATAGCATTGTTGCACAAAGAGCAATTATCAAAAGGGGTTTCAAAATGGCACCCAGAATTCTACGTACCAGGTTTCTTAATCACTTGCCTACAGCAGGCAATCCATTCCCAATGGGTTCTCAAGCTCCTGTTGCTTCTAACTCTTTTAAATCCTTTGTCAACCCAGATATATTCCAAATATACTTCTCTAAGGGGCCCATTACGATGGCGGGCGGAAGCACAACCGCCGTGCTGGCGGATGCAAAAAGCACCAGTTACCGCCGGCACGCAGCAGTCCACACGCCCGCCCAATTACGATGCGAAAAGCAGGCCAAACACCGCCGGCAAGCCAGCAACACCGTCCGCCATCAAAGTGCGCCCGCACACGTAGCGGCGCAGCACAACTGACACACACCGTCCGACGAAACACGTCCCGCCCGGCGCATAAATTACGATGCCGCAAACAAACGGCTCCCACGGCTAAGAGACACCGCACGTGAAAGAGAGGCGGTAACACGGACGCAGAGCACGGACAACGAAGAAGCGGCACCCCGAGCATGAATCCAGCACTGCAGGCACTCCCCATGCTCCTGCTGATGCACCACCAAGGACGCAACGTACCGCGGAGACGCAGGTAGGCACACACACAACAAGTGCACGCAAACAGCGCACACAGTGCAAGGGCGGAAAAAGCGGACAACCCCCACCAGCGCGTGTACACAAAACATCCACCATCACATCCACATATGACACACAGGCCAAATCGTAACATCGCAGAACACATGTGTACACACCACCTGGGACTAGGAACCAACCACCCCGTCACGGCCCCAAAGCGCCGATGACGCCGCCACACATGCGCACAACGCAGAGGCCAACCGCAGCGCCATGCATGCGTCGCACACAGACACAGGGACACAACCAAGCAGCACACACATCAGCCCCACCCCGAACGCACATGACACGTGACAGGCCGGCCACAGACATGTCGCCAACGCCCAATTCACGGACAACACCCAACGCCACACAACCGACGCACACATGTCAGTGAAGACACGCAACAGCAGGACACACCCCAGTGTAACAAACATGGCGTAGCACACAGCGGCGGCAACACCAACTAGGAGAAGCAGGGCCCCTTCGGGAAGAGGAACGCCAGTACCACACAGAAACACCCATACCACCCTGCACATATGAACAAGACATATAAAACGGAACACCAAAGAGCCCGGGGACCGACAACAGGTGGCCCAAGAATAACATCCACACACAAGGCCCAACGCAGAGCGGAAAGGCAGCCTGCCGCCCACACAAGGGAGAGCAGACAGCACTGAATGACCTTCCATTCCAACTCCGAAACCACAGCCCTACGACAGAAGCCGGTGAATACAGCCATTGTCCAAGAATAGACCAACACAGGCATGCCGAGGAGACCGACCACAGGGCAGATAGCGCATATCACAGAAGCACACAACGGACGGGGAAGAAAGAAGAAAACACTCCCCCATGTCGGCCACATGCAAGTTAATTGGAAGGAGTCACACAGCACTGACCTTGAACTGTCTGAGAAGCATGTGGGAAGAGGGCCCGTGTCCTCCAAACAAGCCAACAGAACACAAGTCCTGTCTCCCTACGACTACACAGAGCTCACAGCAACCCCGGAGCGTGCACATTGCAGACTGCACACACAGCCGGAGCACGCCACCTCAACGAACCGCTGCGAAATGGCAACCGCAACACACCTACCCAACTACGCCGAACAGCTCAAGCTGTACAAAACCTACCTGTGCCATACATTGGGATGCGATCTCCTGTCCCTGCTGAACCTAAGTTACCGACTGACTTACCGCATCACATTGTTCAGCTGCGTCATGCCCGTCTTCTACTGTCGGAGGTGTCCCTACCAGCATCCCGTCGAGATATGCCTCTCCAACCCGGCATGTCTGAAGGCGGACCTGCTACCACTACTCCTCCCTCTGGACGCACACGACAGGGCCTGCTCTGCCTATGGGGGCATGGCGTATGTGGCCAACATCGCACCCGCACTGAAATGGGACCACTGTGCCTCCACACGACGGATCATCGAGAACAGCTACATCGAATGTCACCCAGCATGCCCCATCATGGTCCTCCAAGGGACAACCTACGAACAACACCTTGACAGCCACCATCCGCTTCATTGGCTGGCAAACATGTACACCACCAATGACATGGAAGCCCTGCTGGACGGCATCGCATACCTGACAACCTGTAAATACGTCGGACCACAACGCAGGTTCCCGAGTGACCTATGATGTCCAACCCCGCACCCATGCTTAGCTTCCGCACGGACTGGCCAGTCACCACCACAACAGCCATACCAAACGACCGGCAACTGTAACCACACCATCAACGACATCGCCATGACATCGGATATGACCGGGACATGCACACTGTTCCCCATCACATCCAGGAACACCGCATGCATCGTGGGAGGCAGTGGCATGGGCTCTGTGTATCGCACCCACATGGACGGAACTGCACGAACAACCAGGACACGACATGGATCCAGCGCACATGGACACACACACCGCTCAGTGGACATGAATAGGTCGCCTGGAGTCTGTGGATGCTGCACCCCTCCCACCCCCGCCCCGGGAATCCCATACCAGGACCTTTGCATGGACGACAAGTGCATACAACAACAACACGACCCCAGTGACTGTGACATGTCCAGTAACCACCACAGTGCAACAACAAGTGGCACGCCGCTGCATGCACGCAAGCACATGCCCTGATGTCATCTCACATGCACGCGTGCATGAGGAACAACCGCAGCAAACCTGTCACATGGAACTGAGATGGACTGTGCCCATGATGCCAAGCGGTCTGGTAGACTACATGTATACCGTCTGTGTCAAAGTCCGCAGCTCCGCAGCTATACGTAAATGTACATTAGCACAGCCTTGGCCAAGCAGATGTCACTCTGAAGCCCACATCCCACATGCAACAGCCAATCACATGTAACCCCACACCCTATCCCATTTGCAATCATGCTCAGTATATCCTCAACATGTATTCCGCTGCCAGTAGTGTCCACTATACTGCATCACAGAGGACAGAAGACTCAATATAATGTTTGAAACCAAAACTGTCTCCGCTGACTCATTTCACAAGTACGAATGAGAGAGGATGAGAGTATGTGAAGTACACGGCAGTCGTGACATGACCATGTAGTCCACTGGTATTGGATGTCAACGCAAATGAGTAGCACAACTGTGGAAGACACACATGTGTCGTGTGAAGTCGTATGGACGCAGTGCTCAGGTGGGTGGGTGCGACGGGCAGATGCGCACATGCCAAGTTGGAGCATGCCGTGTTGGGAGGGGTCATGAACAGTACACCACCGCTTCCCTGGGCATTGTGAGAGGACACCTGTCGGGGGAGTGAACACGTGTGTGCACAGCAGCCGGGCACACGTACAAAGCGGTACCAGGCGCACCTCAGCCCACCCTCTGTGGACAAGCTGGATCCTGTTGTGCGCCCGCCATGCCCCTTGACAAGGCACACACAGCCCCAGTCGACCAGGTGTAACCCCAACATAGTCAATCCGCACAGGCGATACAGGGCACGGGATGGCAGTGGAGCATGGTGTGTGAGAGGTCTCCTCGCGCTCCTCCTGGTCATATCACGCAGGCAATAGAACCTCAACGTCTAGCATGGCAAAAAGTCAAATGGAAGTGTAGGGGGACGCACCACAGCACGAGCAGCACTGACGTCACGGGAGGTGGCTCGCACCATCCCATCCATTGCCCATCATACCAACCACGCCACATGCCATTGCGACTAAGTGCAAGCGCGTGCGCCACCACCCCTGAGCCCTCCCCAGAGAGGCCAAAGAGTGAATGTGTGGGCCATCAGCCACAGACGGACGCGGCCTGGCCGCAAGGGCAGCCACAGCCACTGGGTGTCGCAGGTGGCGGATCCGGAAGGCGAAGACTGTGATGCATAGTCCATGCAGGCCGGGTCTCCATTTGGGGCACCACGCAGGTGGACGGCGTCCCGCCACACATCATACCCTGAGACAGCCCACTCGTGCAACTGGACCCACACATACACTCCTTGCCCTCTCTGGTGCGAGCTTGGGGCTGCCTGTGCAAGCGCTAGCCTCGCAGGTGAGCATGCATATTGGGGGGCGAGGGGAGGACATGAGGGCTGGGGCGAAGATGACTGTATCACTGTCAGTTAGTACAAGGGATGACCCAGATGTGGAAAGGAAGAGACGTGTCCCATGTGTACTGCAACTAGTCGCCAATCCAACTACCCCCATGTCCGGAATGTAAGCCCGCACCTAGGCCCGCCCATCCGCCACATCGAACATACCACCAGCACGACAACCTTCCCATTCGAAACACTGACTGGGGGTGGCGACCAGTGAACAATCATGTGTAGCCTACCCACGCGTACATGTGGGCCCTCCATGATCCATGTCACCTGCGGCAAAGACATGACATGCGCAATGAGGGAAGTGAGGAGAGCTGTCCGCCCCACGCACAGAAGGTGCATCAGCTCCACAGACCCAGCAGCGAGTCCAGCAGGGGTCACATGTGCAGGGGCAGCTGTGCCTGGTGTGAAGGCACATGCATATAGACAGCACATCGACCAATGTGTAGTCTGCCCACATCCACAGTCCATCATCATGCGGACATAGGAATTGAACACAGGGCAACACATCTTAGTTGGTGCACCCACCGTGACCAACAATGCGCAATCATCGACGTACCCGCCCTGTGCATGGCCCCCACCCAACGGAGGCACATCCAGTGCCACCATCCCACACACACAAGCCTTCCACGGAACATGCTGTGTCCAATGGTCAGTACAGAGTCAGCGCCCATCTGGTGGATCCTGAACAGGAGACACATGCACACACATGCCAGCTCCCACTATGTACGTCTGCCACCTGGCACGTGCAATGTAACCTCTCACCTGTGACGTGTGACTGCAAGCACACAGCCGTCTTGGCATGGGGCTGTCAATGTGGACACCTGTCAATGTTTCGGGAGGTGTGATCCGTACAGTGCTGTACATAGGGTGCAGTGCTGACACCTACTACTGTCTCATATCCCCTCGTGCCACAGGTCCCACTTGTATTGGCCGCTCAGCCTGTGCCCACATCGTCGTCGTCGTGTGCCATACTCATCCAGCCTCGGAAGCAGTTCCATGCTCAGCAGACACTCATGTTGCCGTGGCGTTGCCGCTTGACGAATATGCAGTCAGTCCCCATCAGCACGCCCCGCAAGTCATTGGGGCCTAGATCCCCATGTGCATGCACATGGCAGTGGTATGTCTCACTAGCCATTGCCATTGTTGGGAGACCTGTGTAAGTGTATTGTGGCCGTGCCGTCCCAGCTTGACAGCTGGGCTGTGGCTCATGTGCTTGCTCAGTCATGTCAGTGATGTGTATGCGAAATTGCTATGTGTTGTGTTGCTTTGACATGTGTCCTCTGCAATTTCCCTAGGCGGAGACCGAACATTGACCGCCCATACCAATTGCTGGTGGACATGGACGATACAGAGGTTATTAGGAAGTTTCGGCTGGACAGGCCAACCCTGCATCGACTGTGTGCCATGTTAGAACCCCATCTCCGTCCCCGCAGGGTGTATCCAACAGCATTCACCCCCACGGCTAAGGTGATGGCTGCCCTGCATTTCTTCGCCACTGGGTCATTCCAGCACACAGTGGGCAGTGGAGGAGGGATGTCCCAGCCCATGTTCAGCAAGGTGCTGAGGGATGTACTGGCAGCCATGATGCTGTACCGAAACAGGTACATCCGCTTCCCCAGGGCTCGTGAATTGGCGGCAGTGAAGGGTGCATTCTATGCCCTTGGCAGAATCCCACACGTCGTTGGAGCCATTGACTGCACACATGTTGGCCTTGTTCCACCACAGGCCACTGAGCACCTGTACCGCAACAGGAAGCACATGCACTCCCTGAATGTGCAAGTGGTGTGCCTTGCGGACATGGTGATCACCCACGTGTGTGCAAAGTTCCCAGGCTCGGCCCATGACGCACACATAATGCGCAACAGCATCTTGCCACGGCTGATGGCCAATCTGCAACAGGATCGTGGCTGTATTGTCGGTGAGTATGTGGAGTGGTGTAGCGTGCTGGTTGTGCGATGCTGTCCCCTGTCCAGTTGGAATAGCAACGGTTCTCTGTGTCCCTCACACCCAGGTGACTCTGCGTACCCGAATGGGGCATGGCTGCTCAGTCCATTGAGGAATCCTCGCACCCCAGCAGACGATCTATACAATGAGGCACATGGGAGGACCAGACGTGTGGTCGAGCGTACCTTTGGCCTCCTCAAGTCCAGGTTCAGGTGCCTGGACCGCACCGGGAGTGCACTGGCGTACTCCCCACAGAAGGTGTGCCAGATAGTGGTGGCGTGCTGCATGCTGCACAATCTGGCCATTCGGAAGCAGATCCCCCTCATTGTGGATGACGGAGATCAACCAGGGCCCCAGCCCGCAGACCAGGACAGCTCGAGTGAGGAGGACAGCGGAGAGGAGGAAGCTGGGAATGTGCGGCAGCAGCTCATCGCCCGCTACTTCACTTGACGGTGAGTGTCCATGTACGACGGCTGATGTGGCTGTATCTGTGCAGGTGTGTGTGTGCTGTGTCAGGGTGGCCGTTTGTTCACTACGTGCTGTGTGTCAACGCTCCATGGCCAGGGTAGTATGCCACTGTTGGTGACTGTGGCATTGTGCCCCTATTGCTCCGTGCGATGTGTGTACATTGCTTGTAGTTGTTGACATGTACTGTGTGATGGGTGTGTGACACACTCATTGAATGTGCTCCTGTTCTGTCTCCCACCCCTAGGTCCCTACAGGCCCTCCGGATTCCATTGCCATGCCACGCATCAGGTGCCTTTCCGCCCAAGGTGGCCGTTGTATTCCGTACAAATAAAACACAGGGCACAAACAGCAGTTAGTGAAAAAGGTGCATTTATTACAAACTGTGACATGTGATTGTGTGTAAGGTGATGACAAAAGTGGTGCGTGCTGTGACAATGAGCTGTCGGTCATGGCTGCGTGATGCTCAGGGTGTACCCACTGGTTCTATGTCCATAGTCCAACACACACATGCCATCCAGATGGCTGTGTGGAGTGGGATCGTAGTCCAAGTCAATGCAGTGGCTGGTCAAGGAAGGCTGGCGGAAGGCTGGCTGGCTGCCTCACTTGCGACTGGAGCGTGCGAAGTCCTCCCGGGAGATCTGTTTCCTCTTCGGACGGCCCCTTCCACGTTTGCGAGGGGGTGCCTGCTTGCGACATGCTGGTGGTTGAGCTGTGCTCACTGGCTGTGGACGCAGGGGAACTGGACACTGCTGCTTGACCCTGCGCCCCGGCAGGTGGTGGCGGAGGGGAGCTGCTATCCCTGGCCGTGTCCTCACCGCCACCACCAGCTGGCCCATGAGGTCCACGAGTTGACCTATATGGGCGTCCATGGACCTCAGCACCCCCAGCACCTCCCGCGTGTCTGAAGCAGACCTGACCCATTGTTCTTGGGCCTCCTCATAGGCCCCAAGGACTCTGGCCATTTGAGGCAGGGCATGGCTCCCAGGGGAGGCTGGCGTTTCCCTGACCCTGCTCCTCCTACCAGTCCTGCTGCCACCGGCCTGCCCACTAGCCACATTGCTCACCACGGTCCTCGCTGTGGCTCCCAGGGTGGATCCAGTCGGCCGGGCCACCACCTGCGCTGGGGCTGGTGCCAGCGAAGACGTGGTGGTGGTGGCGGCGGTGGTGTTCGGTGCGGCGATGGTGGCGGTTGCGGCAGTGGTAGTGGCCGCAATGACCGTGGGTGTGGCCGCAATGACCGTGGGTGTGGCCGCAACGACAGTGGCAGCAGGGGGCTGGGACTGTTCAGCAGCCCTGGATGATGGGTTGGTGGGTAGGAGGGGTCCTGGGGAGCGGCTGGGCCCTGCCACACCAGATGGGCCTGCTTGGTGGTCCGTGTCCGAAGAGGAGGTGAGATCCTCCACATCCGTGTGTCCTCGTTGGGGGCTTGTGGGCTGGCTGTGCTGGCTGCTGTCTCCATCCCCAGCATCCGGCAGTTCGTCACCTGTGGAGAGAATGAGATTTGTTATTGTGTTGCACCTGGCGAAGTATGTATTTGTCGTCTGACATTGGCAGTTCGTGCAATCTCGTACATGGGTTTCCCGGAGGCGTGTGTGTGGCTGTGGCATTTGTAGTTGTGTGTGCTTGGCAATGGGACTGTGTGCTGTGCACATGTGGCATGGGACGGATTGGCCATGCCGATGGGTGTGTTGCTGTGCCCCTACTCATTGTGACTCTGGCGTATGCGGGCTCCTGGCCCATCCTGGGTCTGGGTTGTACTTTGCTTTTGGGGTTCAAATGGAACGCTTAGGAACGCATATGGCAACATGGGGGCCATGCCCCAGATTCGCATTTGGGAGGGAATATGCTTTTGGGGTTCAAATGGAACGCTTAGGAACGCATATGGCAACATGGGGGCCATGCCCCAGATTCGCATTTGGGAGGGAATATGCTTTTGGGGTACATGCTGTGAGCCATGGGTGCCGAACGTGACATGTGTTGTGGCAGCATGACAGTGCATGGTTTGAGGTGTGTGCATGCTTGACATGGCCTGCATATTTGCTGTCTGTTGTGATTACTGGACATGGCATTGGATGCATCGTTATGAGTGAGTGATGGTTGTGTGTGAAAGCCAACGTATTGCAGTTGTCCCATCTCCTTGGTGTGCGTGCTGCCCTGTGCCATGTGCATCACTGCAGTGCTCGTGGGGGTGTGGCCCATGTTGTGTGTTGTTGCTCACAGTGTGTCGTGCGCTTCATTGACTTCTGGCACATGGTTGGTCATGGGCATGTATCTTAGCGTGACTGCTGTATGTGTGGCAGCTGTGCGGATGACATGCCTTTCATGAGACTGGGGCTGACGGATGGGATGGATGGTATGTTGTATGTGCATGGTGTGTCTGTGTGTTTGATGGGTTCAGTGGTGTTCGTGTGCATTTCTGTTGTTCCGCTCTGTTGCGTCTAGTGTTGTTTGTCTTACATAGGCGTAGTTGTGGGGTGTGTGGTTGACAGGCAGTAGGGGCTACATGGACAGGACTTCAATGGTGTTTCGGTTGTGTGTGATGAGTTGCACAGTTGCTGCCGTGTGGTACTATTTTCAGTGTGGCTTGTGTATGCAGACGTGGCTCCTTGGGTGTTGCTATGTCTGTGATGGGTCATGTGGGGTGTGAGTCTGTTGTTCATGTCCGTGTGCACATTGTTCACTTGTTCGTGACGGTGGGCGGTGCTGCGTTTCCGTCTGCTACGTGACATGTCCCATGTGTTGGTCGTGTGCCGGTCCTCATGCCTCCAGTAATCCAGCCCTGTCCAGTTTCCCACCTGCAGGTTGTTCGTGCGTGCACTGTACTGGATGCCACATGGCTCTAAGCGGGGGTGCTCCATGTTGCAGGTCTGTGGGGGTGGGGGGGTGTTGTGGGTCGTGGGGGTGGCTGGACACCCACTGACACCGATTGCTGTGGACCGTGATGTCTGCCTTTCGGCTGTCGTTGTGCACTGCGGTGGCTGACACGTGGCTGTGGGGTGTGGGGGATGCTCCTCCTTGCTGTGCTGTGGGACTAGGGGCCTGGTGTGTGTTGTACTTGGGCTGTCCACCGTCCCACCCACTGCACTTTGTGTTCCTGCCACTTACCTGTTACTTGTCGGTTTGTGCAGCTGTGGCGGACACATGGGTGTGGTGGGTGCTCGTTGTGGCGCTTCTGGCATATTTGGGGACCTGTTGGTGGTTACGTGGCTGGCTGAATGTACACATGTCCCCACGCATCTTACAGTTGTTCTGTTTGGGCTGTGTGTGGTGGTGTCTGTTGCATGTGTGTGTCGTGTATTGTGTGCTGGACATGGGGGTGTTTGTCCCTGGGAGCTGTGGCATGGTGGTAGTGCATGTGAGTACATAGCGGTGTGCTGGTATACATTAGTTTGTACTTACCAGCCTCCACTCCCCCTGCTAATCCGGCGAGGATCTCGGGATGTATGATGACTCGCACCTTCTCCTCCCACGCTTTGAAGGTCTTGAAGAGCGCGGGATTCCCTCCGCCAGTGACGGCAGCCAGCTCTCTGTTTTTGCCCTCCTTCTTCTTGACCAGGCTCTTGACGTCATTCCACCGTTTGTTAATTTCGACTCTGTTCCTGGGCAGGGTCCCGACTGCATTGACCTGGTCTACGATCCGGTTCCACATTCTGTTTCTGGTGGCTAGTGGTGTGTGTTGGACCATGTTCCCATAGATTTGTGGGTGCACCTTGATGATCTCGTCGACCATGACCGTCAGCTCAATGGGCGTGAACTTGGGCATTCTTTGTGGTGCCATGGTGTTTGTGGTGCTGGTGCGGTGTGTGTTGTGTAATGTGCAGGGGGTTTGTGGTGCCGGTGTTTGGTGGTGGTGGTGGTGGTGGTGGTTGTGATGTGTGCGTTTCTGTGGTGTGCTGCTGTCCTTGCTGTGTCACTGTGTCCTCTCCTCTCCTCTCTGGTTTGCAATGTAGCAAGGGGTTGTGGTCTGTGGGAGTGCTGCTTTTGTACACACCTATGTGGGTGTGTCCTCATGGTCTGTTGTTTTCAGGTGTGTTGTGTCTGGGGTTCTGGCCTTTGTATTTTTTGTTTGTCCGGGGGTGTTTTCGGGATATGTACTGTGCTTGTGTATTTGTGCGTGCCTTGCTGTGTGGACTTGTTGGCCATGTTGTGTGCTATTGGTTTTGTGTGCGGATGGTTTCTGTGCAGGTACGTGGGCGCCATGGCTTCTGCCGTGTCGATTCTCATCGGCGTTGTTTGCGCTGGCGGGCGGTATATTTGTGGTTTTCCGCGCTCATGTCGGTGCGATCGTAATTTCACGTGCGGTGTGTCGGCCGTGAGGGCGGGCGGTTTTGTGTTGTCGTGCGTGTTTCCGTCCGTGGCGGGCGGTTTGTCTCCGACTCGGACGTTGGCGGGCGGTATTTTGTGTGCTTTTCCGCCGATGGCGGTATTCGGTTTGTGTAATCGTAATGGCGTGGTCGGTGTTCAGGCGGTGTGTGCGGGCGGATTTTTGCCGCTTCCATGCCTGGCGGAATTATTTACGCCGGGTATCGTAATGTGCCCCTAAGTCCTGAGTGTAAGAAACACACCTCTCCTTATAGTGCACCACAATGGGATACACTGTGCTGAGAGTTCGGAGAGACCCTTATTGGTTTACAGAGGTAAACTTAGATAATACTAACACTCTATTTTGTGGTAGTGTGGGTGAGCAGTTAGGCTTATCAGAGGGTAGTGCTAAGCCTTTGTTGTACTCACAGAGGCAATAAATGGAACACACACTCAAGAATGAAGTCGAGACCGAATTATGAAAAAATAGCAAGTCTTTGTATATATAATTTGAACCAAGAACTTCAGTTACAGGTTAGAATGTAGTACGTTTCAGCAATAACCAAGGTAAGTACAGGTAATATACAGTTGTGCACAGTTACGCACAATATTATCCTATTGAGAAAAACATAGAATGCAATAAATCATAGGGCAGTAGGACTTAGGGGTTCACCTTCTACAATTGGAATGTTAGGGAGCCAGGGTACAAAGTTCTACCAGCAGTTTCTCAGGCACATCCCAGATTCAGGCTGGAGCACGGTGCTGATAAAGTAAGTAGCTGGCACGCTACGAAGAAGGGGGGCCACCTAAAAACAGGCCGCATAGGGGGACTTTAGGCACGTCCGAGAACACTCAGAAGAGTGTAGAGGTCACAAGGGCCTGGGGACCATGGGAGCACAAAGATTGCAGAGATTCCCTGGCCAGTGGGGCTGGGCAGAGCAAACAGGTGATCCAATCTCTGGTGTGCAAAGTGCACCTCGGGGTCAGGGACAAACTCCTCAGACGAGCTGGTGCAGGATGGCTGGGTCACTCAGCGAGTGGGTATCAGGGCTGCTGATGTGCCTCAATGGGCGATTGGTCCTCAGACAGTTGGAGTCCCGCTTGGACTCTTGTAGTCAGTCTTGGGTTGAGGGTGTATGCTTCCCCAGGGTTGGTTCTGCTAGGCTCTGGAAGATCCTGGTGCCTCCAAACTTGGTGAGGAGGCAGAGTTGATCCTTCAGAGCTGTGGTACCTTCTCATGGGCAATTGTTGCATCAACGGGGGCCAGGGAGCTGTAAGTCATGAGTTCGGACTCTGCGGTTTCAGTGCCTGCGATGAAGGGGAGTAGCTCTTCTTCTCCAAGGGAGTTGTTAGGCAATTTGGCAAAGTGCTGGCAGGCCCCTGGGGTTTGTAGAGGTCTCTCAGTGGCAGGACAAGACAGGGTTCTGCTATTGTTGAGTCTTTGGGCTGCAGGCAGGGTTTCATTCCAAAAACGAGTCCATGCTCTCTGTTCTCTGGGTCAGCTGTTCTTTGTTCTTGATCTTCTTGTGTCCATCGAATCTGAAGCTCAAGGCACCTAAATACTACATTATGATGTGTTTGAAGTGAGTGATAGGTAGTAGCCAATGGCTACTTACCCTAAGGGTGACTTCACCCTCTAAATGTTCACCCCATGTGGGGGGGCATATCTCTGATCCAGGTCTGCTAGTGTACCTCAGTTCAAGATGGAGGAAATTGAAAAAGGGGGCCCATTTCTGCCCAGAGCATCTTAGGGGTGTCACTGGCTGGGAGTGGCCACACCTCCTGTTCTCGCTATTTTTCCAGCCTATCTTGCCACCAAAAGTGGGGCAAGGATGGGGGGTAGGCAACTCCACTAGCTGGAGTGGCCAGTTGTTGAAGAACAAAGGACGGGAAGCCTTTGAGGCTTGCCGCCCTGCTATGCTTTTCCTGCAGATGGTAGGTGTGAAGCACCTCTGCCTAGAGAAGGCTTTGTTTCTGTCCCACGAGAACAAAAGGCTCTTACCTCAGGGGGTTAGAAACATGTCTAGAGGTGGCAGGCTGTTAGGGTCCAGTCTGGCACTCGCTAGTGCGTTGGTAGGTTTTAGGGTACCCCTGTAAAAGTTCCCCTGTGTGCAATATTTAATAAATCTGACACTGGAATCAGTGCAGGTTTATTATAAGGAGATGTTTGGTACCAAACAACCCATAATTCAGTGAAACCATCATGGAGCTGGGCAACAAGTGTTTTGCCTACATACTCACTATGGCTCACCTGTTTACTTACAATATACTGGAATCAACATGAATATTGCAGGGGCATATCTTCTTATGCAGATATGCCCTCACAGGAGATATAGTGCACCCTGCCTTGGGACTACAAGGCCCGCTATAGAGGTGACTTACCCATATTGTATGCAGTGTGTGTGGGCATGGCACACAGGGATGCATGCCATGTCGACTCTTCAGTTAGGTCTGCACTAAGGCATGCAGTCTGAAATAGCAGGGTCTTGGTGACAGGACCCTAGGGTGGCACAATTTGTGCTGCAGCCCTTGGGGTTCCCCTTCAGTGCCAATGCCCTAGGTACCATCTACTAGGGACTTACAAGGGCCACTGAAGTTGTGCCAATTGGGAAACAAAAGGTACAGTTTTTAGGGAAAGAGCACTGGCACTGGGAAGCTGGTTAGCAGGGACCTAGTACACGTCAGTCAAAGCTGCATCAAAAGCCAGGCAAAAAGTGGGGGGTACTGCAACAAAAGCCCAGTTTCCTACACTGACTTTCATCAGGAATATAAATACAGCATTGCTGGACTTTGAGCATCCTGCAAATTCCGGCCTCTTTTGCGAGTAAAAGGTGTAAGACAATATAGTTTTCTAAAACAATAGACCTTATCACAACCATCTCATTATATAACAGCAATAAAAAAATTGGGGTGCTAGTAGCTAACTTATCCACTGTGGTAGACAGCTTTATAATCCCCAAGTAATTCTTAATCACACCTACAGACAGGATTACAGCACCAAAAATATCTCCTACCACTTCCGCTGCACTAACACCTTACTTTGTTCTTTCTATGTTTCTTTTCCCACACAGAATCATCAAAATGTTCCACATGGCAAATGTTTGGGAAAACTATACCAAGATAGCAGGTACCATGCCATCCATTGGGCAATTTAAAATACTCATTTTGTCCACAAATGAAATACACTACAGGAATCACGGCATACTGTCCTTCCAAGTAAAAATCATTCTTTGCTCTTGCCTCAAAAACATGTTCACAGTGAATCTCTCCTAAAAATACTCCCATAAAGTCAAATGACACATGAAGCTAGGAGCACATATCCAATCAGTACACAGCACACACAGTACATGCAGAGATGACGTGCCCCTCATGCAGGACATCTGGACACGTTCCCCATAGGCCCACATTGTGTCCATGCAAGGTCAAGGCCCACTTGCATTTTTTATCAGGGGTCTTAATTATGACTCCACAGACAAGGCTCACATTCTTTTACCAAACAGGGATCACCAGAAGTATTTTTATGATACCCAAAAACTGTATAAAGTTTCGACCTGGGCGTAGTTTGTGGAGTTGCGCTATGTAGATCTCCACTGAGTGGCTGAATCTCTGCTGCGCTATGCGGAGTTCCACGAGTGGGCAGAGTTTTTCCAGCACGCCCGTTTGTGTTGTGAAATGCAGTGTGTCATCGCGTTTCAAACTGCACACGAACGCCACCACACGGTTCGCATGGGTACGGCCATCTTGTTTTTTCACTCAGTTTATGGTCCTGGGACAAATTTTCAATCCCAATTTAGGGGCCGATTCCGATTCGGGCCGGAAATCTCTCCGACCGAGCCGGACCCGGAGAGATTTCCGACCGAATCGGACCCGTGCAGCCCGACCGAACGAGTACGATGCGTACGTATGCTATCGGACTCGATTCGGTCGGACTCCCATTGAAGTCAATGGAAGCCGGTTGTACAACGCGTACGCGGGCTCCCATTGCCTCAATGGGTGCGAGGCGAACAAGGGCGCCCCCTACAGTGGGTACGTGGCGAAGCGACTCGTGCCGTACACGCACAGGTAGGGGGGACCCATGGGTCCCCCCTGTGTGCGACTCGCGCGGCTACGTGTACAGGGGGGTCTGACACGGACCCCCGAAGTACGGCTCCGACTGCTCTTTCGAGCCGGACGGCGCGTGTAGGTCAAACTGCTCGCGGCGCGCATCGTACTTACCCGGCCGGGGAACGTCTCCATTGCGCGGTGCGAGTTGTGTCCGAGCGAGTCGGTCGGTGCGGTTCGACCCGGGAACGGGTCGGTCGGAGCGGTTGGGACGCCCGAACGAGTCGGTCAGCAATTTCGCATCGTACTCGCTCGTCCGGACGCGCGTACGTATCGGTCGGGAAATAGGGCTCCGAATCGGATCCGGTTATGCCGAATCCGATTCGGAGCCCTACCGGCCGAGATCGGAATCGGCCCCTTAATCTCTTTAATGCTCACCCTATCAAACTTATCTACCACTCCTTTTTATTTATTATATTAGTGTGTGTCTTTGTGTTTATTTTACATTTTTTTGTAATTCTTTTGGTGTTTTTGGTGACCGTTTTTATTTTGTTTACTTTCCCCCTTTCTTCCTTATTTCTTCTTTCCTTTACTTCCTTTCCTGTTTCTTTCTTTTCTAATCTTTCTTTACCCCACCAACCGCAATGGTAGAAGGTCACCTACCTTGCGGGCAGCACCACCACCCAGTTGTGCAGCCCTGGGTGATCTTCAGCAAGGAGGAGGTTGCAGCGCTAGTTGTTTTTGTGCAGTGCCACCTCCCATTTATGCTGGCAGCAAGCCCGGTAGTGGATACCCCCTGTGGGAGCGTCGGCTGCACGTGGCACACCAGCCAGGTTTGCCACACCACAACCAGCTGACGCGCCCCTGGGTGGATATTCTTGATCGGGAGCAGGAACTGCTTGACCTGCTCCACCTGCTCGTTGTCGATATTCCCAGGACTCTGTGAGCATTATTTGTTGTGTTTCTCCAATGCTAATCCGAAAAGCAGCTCACACTCGGAGGTAAGTTACATTTAGTTTATGTTAGAAATATTATTTTTATGTAATCCAGTTTGTAGTTTCTGCTAGGCAGGCTCAGTGCTTACTAATCGTACCCATCATTAGTGCTCGGTTTGGCTGGTTAAATAAGAATCCACTGCAGACTGTCCTCCTGTCACCATAGTGAATCAGTTATAGCAGTAAGTTAGCATTGTCTCTGTGACTTTGTTTATGTAGCTTGTACAGTTCCAAGCTATTTTACAGCGATGTGTAGTATGCATCTATGCATTGCAAAAAAGGGAGACTGAGTTGGTCAATCAAGGGGGTTGAGAAATGAGAATAGATTCAAAGATCATTTACTGCAATGCATTAGTTCCAAATGTAGTTTTTGTTAAAGAGATTTGGAATAGGAATTTTAGGATTAGTATGGGCAACTCAACAATAGTTAAGTGGTTGTATTTTTTGATTGTAAAAAGTAAGGGGAGGTGTATCTGACATCTAAAATATGTATAATATTTTATTCTAGCTACACAGACCACCAGTGATGCCAACTCAAGGAGTGCCGCTGAAGGAGGAGAATCAGTTGGAGGGGTAGAAGCAGCAGCAGGGACGGGCACGGGTAAGTCACATAATTGCTTGCTTATTGACAATTACTATTATACTCACTAGCTAGTACTAGGGCATCATCAACTTGTGACCCTGAACCCCCCAGCTTTACCAGCTCCAGCAGTATTTGAGTTATTATGGCCTCTTCTTCCTGCAACTCACCAAAAGCTCACATAATGATCATTGATGGCTTGAGGGAAACGTTAAAGAACAGAAGGTTAAAAGAAAGCAAAATGGTACATGAGTGAAAGGGCGGGTGGGTGAAAGGGTGTGTGGGTAGGTAAAGGTATTGATGGGTGAAAGGATGGTTGGAAAAAAGTGTGAATATTGAATGGATGGATAATGGATTGGAAATTTTGGTGAAAGACTGGATGGGAGAAAGTAAAGCTTAATCATGGTGGCTATGGGTGAAATAGAATGAAAGCATAAATGAATATTTGGATTGCTTGGATGAATAAGCAAGGTAGCTCTTCTCATGGAGATGGGCATACTGCTCAACTACTTTGCTTACTATGTTTAGGTAGGGTTATCAAAACTATAGTTCAAGGTGGGGGTATTTTTTAAATGTTTGTTCTACTTCCTTGATTCACTGTACTTGTTAAGCGAGACAGATGCATCCCACCCATCATTCATCACCCCACACATTACATTTTCCACCTATGACCGAAGTGCAGTACAGTTCAAATCGGGACTGCAGTGTTGACTGTGCAATGTGCGCCTGCTTTAGTTAATGCTGAATTCACAAAGTTTTCAATGCATTGCAAACCGAACACCCAAGATGTTTCCTTTTGCCCACCTAGTCACCTCTTAGTACTTCATTCCTTTATTCTTTCCTTAGTTCTTCTGTACCGGCCTACCAAAAAATTACAAAATCTATTCTCGGCATGTGCCACATTTGATTTTATACCCATGTGAAATGATTCAAAAATATATTTCATAGTTTCCCATAACAGATTTATTTTACGCCTGCTTTTGCCCTTTCAATTTCCGTCAACTAGTACATGGACTGAATAAGCCAAAGATGATTAATCGATGATCAGTGTAGCGACCCCTCTATTCTATATCAAAAGCTCTACCCTACCCACCTAATCCATCTACTCCACCCTGCAGTAGAGTAAGTCACGTTTCCTTTCCTTACTGCCCAGCGATTGAATTTATTGGAAATAATACGTGGTGGTGGGTGAGGCCAGTGAGTAAAGTGGGAGTAAGTGTATGATTTGATGTCAAGTGTGGCATATGGGATACATTGTGTGGACATGTCAAATATGATCTATATAGCCTGTTCCTTTCCCTGTAGTGCTGCGCATCATTTTCCCCAACGTCTACTCACTGCATAAGTGAGGTGTGTGACATAGTATCTTATTTATTATTCAACTGCCTATTTGGAGTCAGGGTACAAAGAGAAAGGCCTTTGGAGAAGAGCAGGGCCATTGTAATTAAAAATAGATAATTGTCAAGTACAGCTGCCCCAGCTGCAGACAGTAGCAAAATACCCAACACACTGACCCAGCAATGAGCATGGCTCTGTTAATTTAGCACAACACACAACTTGTACTCCATAGTGCATAATGCCTTAGTTATTAATGAGAGGTAATTTATTTTTATATTCAAAGTGTGTGTTTAGTTTTTTGAAAAGTCTTTAGAAGAAAAAAATTCAGTTTTTTAATCCGGTTTGATTCTTCTTCTGCCTAATACTTTTCTGCCACACAGTCAGTGCTTTTTATGCAAGGTATGTGTGGGTAAAACATAAAATTGGCCTTGTGACTCTCCTAATCATAATCAAATCAAATTCCAAAGGCCCTAGGAGACCAGCAATGTACTGCTACTGTGCCACCCTCAGATTTAAAACAATTATTTGCACAGAGCAATATTTACAACTTGTCTTTTTTTGTTTTTCTCAATATAGCTACTCTTGCTGATCTACCCGTACCACACACCAGGCAGGAGATAGCAGCCCATCTGTGGCAGCAGAGGCTGGACCATATCCATCAGGAATACTGATGGCTGGTGGTCCTGGAGGAGGAAGAGGCAGAAATAGCTGTCTCTAAGTCTCAGCTGGGCCCCAATGCAGCTGGTCCCCCTCAGCCTCCAGCTTCCCAGCCATCCCATCGCTGGCGCCGACATCAGCTGACTGCAACTGCTGCCGCCCCCTCCCGCTCTGACAGGCCATTACTGCAGCACATCCTGCAGTGGCTGGATGCTATGCAGAGCTTGCTCGTCAGGATGGAGCAGAGCATGGACCAGCTCCAGACCCAAATGGACAATGCCCTATTCTAGTTCTTTTTTTTTTTGGGTGGGAGGGACTTGTGGGTGGGAACGGAGTTGGGACTGGGTTTTTTATTTGTTGGACACTTCAGATTTTTGGACATTGGTGGTTGGAGTAGTTTGGGGAGAGGGGTGGGCCTGTTTTGGGTGGAGAGGGTGGGTTTGTTTGTAAAAACAATGAAGGGGAAGCTTATTATATTTTTTCGAAATTCATGCCCGAAGTAGTTTGTTTTACTTTAGTTTTTAAGCAGCCTGTTTATATGCCTATAAGAGTGTATAATACCTCTTAGTTGTAGAGTTATGCCTCTCTAACTATCTTGACCATTTGGGGGATGCTACCATGACCTATATTGTCTACAACAACCTAGATAAATGATGACTTGCAGTAGCAGTTAGTTACTTACTTACTTAACTAGTTGACTTCACTCCATAGTTGTCTTACCTGAATGTAGATGAAGCAATACCAGGGAAGGCATAACAAATTCAACAAGTGAGGTCCCACTTCCACCCAGGTGAGCTCCAACTGTAGGATTAATCAGAAGGATTATTCATTGCAGGCAACTAAATGGAAATAAAAAGACTGAGTTAGTGGGTTATATCAAAACTTTGCAAGGAATTGAGACCAAACTACAACATGCTGACACAACAAGTGTTCCTAATAATGATAAAATAACATAAAATAGCAATAGTAGTAACTTGAGCAATGGGGCGGCTACTAGTAATTACGAAATCCTCATGTCATAAAAAGTGGACTCAAAGTCTGGAGTGGATAAGCTTAGGTTAAGCGATTACGGTTTTGGAACACAAGGCCTGAATGATAATGCTGATGACTGATGTTCTTGGTTATATATCTAAAACATGGATCACCTTTAATGCCCAGGGGTGTAAATGGGGCCAGTGTGGGCTATTGCTTAGAATATCATGCATTGAGTTGGGGTTGCTTTCACCACATCCACCCCACCAAGTGTGTGATCCATTGATGGTGTAAATTAAGCCACACCTCAATAAATCACACTGTCCGGGGGAAGAAGATTAGGGGTTTGATGAATGGATGGGAAAGGGGATTTGGGGAAAGGTGTGACAAAGATTAGCACTACACAAGGACAACATTCATCTAGGCAGTGAGCAGCACATCATTCGTCATCAATCTGTTGTGGAAGAAAACGAAGGAATGAGAATAACACAGTACAGTTAAATGCATTGCAAACAGTCCTTCTGCCCCTGAGGCCCAAGCTATCAGATATCTAAATGTTCTATCTTCTATTTTGGGATTGAACCCACTCAACCAGTTCTCCAAATATGATTGTTAAAAGAAAAATTATACTCTATTGCAAAACTATGTGGTGCATCTGCAGTCTTCTCGGGAATGTCCATCACTCTTGACTGCCTGTCTGGACTGGTTCGGTAGGTAAGCTGGAGTGTTGAGCTCAGCTTTTGCCTTTCGTTCATATAGGAGGCAAGAAGGCCTGCTGATTGTACAACAGAAACTGTATTTTAGAGTCAAGGAGAAGAACAGAATTAAGGTAAGCTTCATGAGGAGTGTATCAAGAAGACCCACAGACAGAGCAAAAAAATACAAGCGGGGACTTAGAGTTTCACTTTTTTCACCAGTGCAACACACATAAACCGCAGCATTTCACAACTCAATGCACAACTCTCCATTCCACATAGCTGAGTACTAGGCCCCAGACTCATGGTTTCTATTTGAAGTCGATAACTTCATGCTTCTAGCAGTTGAGTTAGTCCTGTGGCTCCCGCCCTGAGTTCTTCCATCCTCCTCCTGACTCCGAGTAACTCTGTCCCAGACCAGTCATGACCCGAGCAAAATAGACGTGTAGTGCACTGCTGTTAAAGAATGAGTAGAGAAACAGAATTGCAGTATTTTGCATAGGTTTTTGTTTGTAAACTAAAGTGACTGTTTTGGTCTCTGAAGAACCAAGAAAAAGGAGAGGACCCTGCAAGTAAATCTGAATAAGTGTGAAAGGTCAAATCACCTCCAGGGAAAAAATCATCGCCCATCATTCAGGCCCCAAACTTTGCAAATCATCGAAAGCAAGTTCCCAAATTACAGTTCAACATCCTCCCTCACTGTTGGCCCCCACATGAATCATCAGTCATCACTCCCATTCACTCAATAATCAGATTACTCGTTGGTGCAATGGTTACCAGTTCCAAAAAAAGCACAGTGGTGGGTACACTATATCCCCTTTGATGCAAGCAACAAATTGGAAGTTGGCAGTCGTGTAAATCAAATGATTGTCTGGGGCAGCCCTCCTAGGTGATGAAGAAACAGAAGGATCATAGGAGTGGACCATACCGGTTAATTAATTTTTGCTAAGTACGTACATTTGTAAAAGCCAATCACCTTCAGGGAAAAAAATGATTGCCCATCATTCAGGCCCCGAACATTGCAAATTATTTCAAGCAAAATACCAAATCACATTTTAACACCCTTCCTCACTGTCTACAACCATATGAACCATCAATCATCACTCACACAATCACTCACTCACAGTTGTAGTTACCTCTTCCAATCCAAGCACAGATAGGTTAGGTAGTAGGTACACAATTAATCTTTGACGCAGGCAACACATTTGAATTTGGTTTTGGCACTCTAATAGATTAACATTCTTCTGGGACAGCCCTGCTAGTGCTAAGTAATGAAAAAAAAGGATAGGCATGCATGGGGGACAGGCAATGTCTCCAATGTCATAAAGGAATTGTGGAGGCTTCTTCAATGCACACTGGTCCAATTGGAATCCAGCAGTATATGTGACAAAAAAATGGTGGAAAAGCATAAATCTGACACAAAAAATAATGTTCCTCTAGCTACTTTTGTTTTTGTTGCAAAGATAGAAGTTCAATGGGAAATAATTAAATGGTTCTATGGGGGCACTGGCACACTCAGTCTGGGAAGGAGAGTTAGTCCTCAAACTCAGGTGGTTCACTCAGAAGTTGATTAGCTAACACAAATAATTTGGGGTAATTGTGTGGTAAGAAATGTTGTTTCATTTTGATCATAGTCAATCTCTCCACGTTTTGAGGCGAGAGACTTGTCCTTCTCTCTGTAACAACCGCACCAGCTGCACTGAACACACACTCAGCAGACACACTGGGGCAGGACAAGCCAGATACTTTATTGCCAGCCTGCTGAGCTCTGGTTATTGGTGCATCTTCCCATACCAAATCATCAATGGGTTTTGATCCACACAGACGTCTTTTGGATCATACAGATACTCCTGGAACATCCTGTGGATGGTCATTGGTGCTGGCACTTGCTCAAAGTCTTTTGCCATCACCTCTGCACTGGACTTATGCCCTGCTATATTAGTATGCTGAATAATCTGCAACTGCTTCCGGGCTTTAAAAGAATGGCTGAAATGAGTGAAGGTTCTGCAGATGGTCAGTATGTTGCTATGTCTTCTTTTTTGAGAAACTCTTGCACCAACTGGTTGATGCAATGGGCCAAATACAGGACCCTGATACAGTCACCGTCTGATATGGCCTTGACTATGTTACTGCCATTGTCGGTGGCAACAAATCCAATTCTGAGACCTCTTGGTCACAGCCATTCATACACCTTGCTGTTAAATTACTCCAAGATGTTTATAGCTGTAAGTGATTGCTCCATGGCAAACATGGCAACTGTTGCATGCTGCAGAACGCTCTTAAAACTTTCTTCAGGGCCAAGATCTACCGATATCTTTTGCTTTACCCCCACAAAAGAGATCCAGTGTGCAGTGATGCACATATAATCAGTCACCTGGCAACTGGTCCACATGTCTGTTGTCAGGTGGATAGTGTGAACAACACTTTTCTGCCAAACTTGTCCAACCAACTGCAGCACATAATGAAGCAGTGCTGGAACAGCAACTCTGGCAAAATAGGTCCGACTTGGTACCTTCCATTTCAGGCAGATGGCTGCTACAAATTCTAAGAATCCCACTCCTTCCAAAAAAGATGTGTTCTTTGTTGTGACCATGCCTCCTTTCTGTTTGTTGTTGTGCCAATGTGGCTGGTGGCCATTTTGTGTAGGCAGTGAGTGTGCTTTCGCCATAGGCCTGCATGTGTTCTTTGTTGTGGCCATGCCTTCCTGCTGGTTTTTGTTGTTGTGACCATGAGGCTGGTGGCCATTTTGTGTAGGTAGCCAGTGTGCTTTTGCCATAGGCCTGCATGTGTTCTTTGTTGTGGCCATGCCCCCTTGCTGGTTGTTGTTTTTGTGACCATCTTGCTGGTGGCCATTTTGTGTAGTCCGCTAGTGTGCTATTGCCATAGGCATGCATGTGTTCTTTGCTGTGGCCGTTGCCTCCTTGCTGGTTGTTGTTTTTGTGACCATGTGGCTGGGGCCATTTTGGGTAGGTAGCCAGTGTGCTTTTGCCATAGGCCTGCATGTGTTCTTTGTTGTAGCCATGCCTCCATGCTGGTTGTTGTTGTTGTGCCCTTGTGGCTGACGGCCATTTTGTGTAAGCAGCCAATGTGCTTTTGCCAATGGCCTGAATGTGTTCTTTGTTGTGGCCATGCCTCCTTGCTGGTTGTTGTGCCCATGTGGCTGGCGAACATTTTATGTAGCTGGAAGTACGCTTTCGCCATAGGCCTGCATGTGTTTTTCATAGTACCCATGCCTCCTTGCTGGTTGTTGTTGTTGTGACCATGTGGTTGGTGGCCATTTTATGTAGGTAGCAAGTATGCTTTAGCCTAGGCCTGCATGTATTCTTTGTTGTGGCCATGCCTCCTTGCTGGCTGTTGTTGTTCTGACCATGTGGCTGGTGGCCATTTTGTGTAGGCAGTCAATGTGCTTTTGCCATAGGCCTGCATTTGTTCTTTGTTGTGGCCATGCCTTCTTGCTGTTTTTTTTGTTGTGACAATGTGGCTGGTGGCCATTTGGGTAGGCAGTCAGTGTGCTTTTGCCATAGGCATGCATGTATTCTTTGTTGTGGCCATGCCTCCTTGCTGGTTGATGTTATTGTGACCATGTGGCTGGTGGCCATTTTGTGTAGGTAGCCAGTGTGCTTTCTCCATAGGCCTGCATATATTCTTTGTTGTGGTCATTACTCCTTGCATGTTCTTGTTGTTGTGACCATGTGGCTAGCTGACATTTTGTGTAAGCAGCCAATGCGCTTTTGCCATAGGCCTGCATGTGTACTTTGTTGTAGCCATGCCTCCTTCCTGGTTGTTGTTTGTGTGACCATGTTGCTGGTGGCCATTTTGGGTAGGTAGCCAGTGTGCTTCTGCTATGGGCCTGCATGTGTTGTTTGTTGTAGCCATGCCTCTGTGCTGGTTGTTGTTGTTATGCCCATGTGGCTGACTGCCATTTTGTGTAAGCAGCCAATGTGATTTTGCCATAGGCCTGAATGTGTTCTTTGTTGTGGCCATGCCTCCTTGCTGGTTGTTGTGACCATGTGGCTGGTGAACATTTTGTGTAGCTTTAAGTGCGCTTTCACCATAGGCCTGCATGTGTTCTTTATAGTGCCCATGCCTCCTTGCTCGTTGTTGTGACCATGTAGCTGGTGGCCATTTTGTGTAGGTAGCAAGTATGCTTTTGCCTAGGCCTGCATGCGTTCTTTATTGTGGCCATGCCTCCTTTCTGGTTGTTGTTTTGGTGACCATGTTGCTGGTGGCCATTTTGCGTAGGCGGGCAGTGTGCTTTTGCCATAGGCAAAAGCACTCTTTGTTGTGGCCATGTCTCCTTGCTGGTTGTTGTGAACATCTGGCTGATGGCCTTTTTGTGTAAGCAGCTAATGTGCTTTTACCATAGGTCTGCATGCATTCTTTGTTGTGGCCATGCCTTCTTACTGGTTGTTGTGACCATGTGGCTAGTTAACATTATGTTGTGACCATGTGTCTGGCGGCCATTTTGTATAGGCGGCCAATGTGCTTTGGTTTTAGGCATGCATGTCTTCTTTGTTGTGGTCATGCCTATTTGCTGGTTGTTGTTGTGACCATGTGGCTGGCGGACATTTTGTATAGGCAGCCAGTGTGCTTTCGCCATAGGCCTGCAAGTGTTCTTTGCTGTGGCTATTTCTCCTTGCTGGCCGTTGTGACCATTTGGCTGATGGCCATTTTGTGTTGGCAGCAGGTGTGTTTTCGCCATAATCCTGCATGTGTTCATTGCTGTGGCCATGCCTCCTTGCTGGTTGTTGTTGTGACCATGTGGCTGCTTACCATTTCGTGTAGGCAGCTAGTGTGCTTTTGCCAAAGGCCTGCATGTGTTCTTTGTTGTGTCCTTGCCTCCTTGCTGGTTGTTGTGAACATGTGGCTGATGGCTTTTTGTGTAAGCAGCTAATGTGCTTTTGCCATAGGTCTCCATGCATTCTTTGTTGTGGCCATGCCTTCTTACTGGTTGTTGTGACCATGTGGCTAGTTAACATTATGTGTTGGCAGCCAGTGCACTTTCAACATAGGCCTGCATGTGTACTTTCTAGTGGCGATGACTCCTTGCTGGTTGTTTTTGTTGTGACCATGTGGCTGGTGGCCATTTTATGTAGGTAGCCAGTATGCTTTTGCCATATGCCTGCATGTTTTCTTTGTTGTGGCAATGACTCTTTGCTGGTTGTTGTTATTGTTGTGACCATGTGGCTCGTGGTCATTTTGTGTAGGCAGCCAGTGTGCATTTACCATAGGCCTGCATGTGTTCTTTGTGGTGGCCATGCCTCCATGCTGGTTTTTGTTGCTGTGACCAAGTGGCTTGCAGCCATTTTGGGTAGGCAGTTGGTGTGCTTTCCCCATGGGCCTGCATGCGTTTTTTGTTGTGGCCATGCCTTTAGGCTGGTTGTTGTGTTTGTGACCATGAGGCTTGTTGCCATTTTGTGTAGGCAGCTAGTGTGCTTTTGCCATATATAAACAAACAAAGTATCCCTCCTCATTTCATGGTTATCGTGGGGGGCACTAATTTTATCAGGTGGAGCACTGCCTTGCTAAAAGGGGAAGGAAAGGGTTCCTTTTCTTTAAATAACCCTCACACTCCAATAGTGTCATGCTTCATCATCGGGTTCACCCTGGCTCCTAAAGGTCAGGGTGGGCTTAACCATGTTCCAGGGAGCACTTGAAAAAAAAAAGACCAGGGGGCATAAAGATTAAAAATCCCTCAGCTGGCTACAAGGTATCCCTTTATTGTTGGAGCAGTTGGGGATGTTAAAAATTAAAATGAATATGTGGGGTGTTAAGGATGCAATGGTCCTATGACCCTAAGCCAACATGATTCAGCCCTACTCTATGGCCCCATTGGGTGCGGGGCTTTCATCAGGGTGATTAATCTCACCTCCCTGGTGTGTCAGGTCAATAATCTGTTAACATTCTGCAGTCTAGATGTAAGTACCTAACTGCATTCAAGGGTCAAGTGTATACTTTACCTTTTTGTTGTTTTGTTCTTTTTCTTATGTCCAGCCGGTAATTAAAAACAGTTGAATTAATGACTGTTCTCACATAAACTTATTTCAAATTATGACTGGTCAGTGCGTCACATTGAATCCCAATGTGAGATTCACTATTCTGGCATGCAACACCCAGTGCTTTCTCATATTGTGAAAGCTTGTTTAGCCATTCGACACTTTATTCAAAGTGTGCATAAGAATGCACCTCATCCGTAGCTCTCTCGTGGAGATATACCAACACAAAATCACGGACTCTTCACCTGCTTTAGAGAAAGCCCGAGGTGTATCAATCACATATCCCTATAGCTCAAAAATGATAGTTTACCCAGTAGATGTTACTTCATTGATGATGTCATTCATCCATTATTAATTGGAGAGATAGAAAAGAATATCCCTCATAAAACATTGTATGCCTCAGGTAAATTGCATCTCTGTTGTGTAACAAAATCCTACAACACACCCACACATATACCTTGTTTACTTTCACTCACCCGTTAGTGGTGGGCCTCTTGTTTCATAGGATATTGCGGCTGCCGGGGTCACCCAGTAGTCACACTCTTAATTGGTTAAGAGAAAAAACAATGATGCCAAGAAAGAATCACAGGGTAATCATTAGGGAAGCGGTTGGGTAATGCCAAGCACAGCCGACCTCATATACTACTCAGCACACACTCTCTTGTAGGGACTTACTTCATCAAGGGTTCTCCTCTCTGGTACACCTCTTTTGTCACACAACTCCCGGCTTTGTGGTTACCAAATGCCGGTGAACGCGACTTTATATTTCTATTTCTCCTGCAGCTGTGGCTGATCGGGTGTCTGACAACGCCCTTGTCGGGCACTGTGATGTCTCTGTGATACATTCAATTGTGCGCCTGGTATGTCAAGAACTACACATACCCCAGAGAATTATGGGATATGTAGTGCTGTTTCGTCCTCATTAGACATGATGATGTCAGTATGTTGTGCATAGTAGGTGCATATGGTATGAAAAACAATAGTTAAAAACCAAAGGATCATGGGGCTTGTGGTGTAAAATGGCTATTTTTTGTTTATACATTTAAATAGACATATGCATAGTAGAGTAATATTTATACCACAGCTAGATTTACAATCTTTGATTTAGGAAATATTCGCATACAGTTTGCTTGTGTGTACGAGGTATCTGTAGTTACAATGGATTGCGTGAACGCTTAGATATACCAGAATCATCCAGTTTTGGACCATTGTTAACCCTAGAAATGACTTAGGCATTCATTTCAGGGGGTTTGGTTGGGAAAATTATTATGCTGTGTTTAGGGGCTAGTAACAATTATTTGCCAATAAGATGGTGTTGGAATGATTAATCAAAGCCATCTTTCAGATCAGGTTCAGGACCGATCTGATGCCCAATTAAGAGTGGCCCGCATCTTTTTTAGTCTGTTATTTGACTCCTGTTAACCCAAAGGATGGGTGAGTAACCATTCAAGAGTATGTTGTTTCTGTAACAAACACTTTGACATGTTCGGGGGCTCTTATATCATGTAATATCTGTATGATTTCTATGTATCGGACTATGGGGTCAATTCCGATTCTGGCCGGAAATCTCTCCGACCGAGCCGGACCCGGAGAGATTTCCGACCGAATCGGACCCGTGCAGTCCGACCGAACGAGTACGATGCGCACGTATGCCATCGGACAGGAGTCGGTCGGACTCCCATTGAAGTCAATGGGAGCCTGTCGTACAACGCGTACGCGGGCTCCCATTGACTCAATGGGTGCGATGCGGACAAGTGCGCCCCTACAGCGGGTACGCGGCGAAGCGATTCGCGCCGTACACGCACAGGTAGGGGGACCCATGGGTCCCCCCTGTGTGCGACTCGCGTGGCTACGCAGTACAGGGGGTCCGACACGGACCCCCAAAGTACGGCTCTGACTGCTCTTTCGAGCCGGAGTGCGCGGCTCGGTCGGACTGCTCGCGGCGCGCATCGTACTTACCCGGCCGGGGAACGTCTCCATTGCGCGGTGCGAGTCGAGTCCGAGCGAGTCGGTCGGAGCGGTTCGAGCCGTGAGCGAGTCGGTCGGAGCGGTCGGGACGCCCGGACGAGTCGGTCGGCGATTTCGCATCGTACTTGCTCGTTCGGTGTACTGTACGGATCGGTCGGGAAACAGGCTTTCGCATGGCTTTTTTCCCGACCGAATGGTATTGGGTGCGCCTCCGACCGAGATCGGAATCGGCCCCTTAGTTGGGAGTTGGCAGCCTAAGATTGTCTTTTAGGTGCGGGTCAGCTGGCCCCAAGGTATTTCATCATTGAATCCCAATCTATGTGTATTAAGTTTGTATACCCAACGTTGTTCTTTTTCTAGTAGTTCTTTTTTTAAAATTTTTACTCTTTCATCCTCTAATATAAACATTGGCAATTACTGATCTTTAATTATAATTTTTATTTTATCTTTTTAATTTTTAATTTTCATTTGTTTTTAATTAAACTAATTTATTTTAAATTTTTTATTTTATTGTCATTTTTTGACATTTAATTTTTTTTTATTTCACTTTTTTGAATAGTATTTTTAAACTTTTTTTCATTTAATTTTTTTCCCCCTTTTTGCCTCGGTCGATTAATCATCTATCCATCCACCATAGGCGCACAGCCGTGCAACAGCATTCAATTATTTAGGTATATAATTCCCTTCCTTCCTGCAGGCCTTCTGGACATCCTGGCTGTGGTGCACTTTAGATACATCAGCATCATCCATTTATGTAATGATGGTTATTCCATTTCCCCGTGGACCACATTGCCTGCTATAGGTGCACACTAGTCTCCATTTTATTAAAAGATCACTATTCCATTTACTTATGCAGTTCACTGAGTGCCACAGGTGTCTACTACAGAATATATGGACATAAAGGAAAGAGCTCTATCGTTCTGTATATTGTGTGTTATTCTGATGTGGAATTTAATTTTATAGTATGGTGGTGTGGTTTGACTTTAAAGTGGTTATTATTATTCATTACCTAAGTAAACAACCACACTAATATTGCCTTTGTTTGTACTATTTCAAACTACAAACAATGCCATTTGACATTTCACAATAAATGTTTTCCTCACTTGTTTGCTTTCAGATGCACAAGACAAGAGACACCACCCGCAGTACTGCCGAACAGAAGGCCTGTGCAGTCACATATCAGTCCTCCAATCTCTACCACTTGTTCATCTTAGTGAAACTGCCAACTGAGAGTTTAAGAGGGCCTCAAAGAAAGATGCTTCCAAGACATTTGCTAGAGAGAAGAAGCAGCCTCCCACCACTGGCCTTTTGCTCCAAATTTTTTTCAACCACATCGTGATGTGCCTGCTACACTGGCCTCTGTGGGGCAAGCTGAGAGCATCACTCCAGCATCAACAGCATCATCCCAACCTAAGCCCAAGAACATATCTGTCAGTGAGGCAACCACTTCAATCATGGCTACGCCAACGAGCAGTGACAGTGAATTAGATTTGTCCCTTTCGCAAATTAGTGCCCAATCATTTTAGGAACAGAGCAAAGTGGACAGCAGCCGCGGCCAGCAATAGTATCTTTTCCTGATGTTGGAGCAGAACAGGAGGTTGAGCTTCCTTCTGAGCAAGAACCTCTTCTTTTAGAATCATTGGCTCCCAGATCACCAGCAAGGATAAGGAAGGGTACTTCTCCACCATCCTCTCCAAGCACCACTTCTGATGATGATAATAAGGACATGGAGTGGACCCTGGCAGAGTCCAGGAGACAACAAGAGGGGCATGGGAAAAGAAATTTCTTGGAAGCCTTAGACTTATGGAAGGGGATGATGAGGAGGATGACGATGACAAGGCAGTCATTGTAGAAGATGACACAGAGGAGTCTGACATTGCTGTTCAACCTGCTCCTAGGGATGTGGCACAGGTAGCACCACCAGCTCCCATATTTGCAAAGCCCAAGCTGAGACCTGCACCAACTACTACCTCAGGAGAAGTATTCAATGCAGAGAGGCAATCAACGACATGCCCACCTACCTCCAGTTCTTCTTCAGGCATTGGCAGTGGCAATAAAAAAGTACTTCTCTCAAGTTTGGGACTTTTTTACTGTTAGCACATGGGGGAGCACATTGCAGTATGCAGCATTTGCAACACGCATGTTCATCAAGGTAATCCTGGTTTACATTATGGTACTGGAGGCCAAACAACCCATATGAAAAAGCACCATGATATCCGGTGGGAGGAGCACCTTAAAAACATTGTTGAACATGGTTGTGGTGGTAAAAAGAGCCGGGGAACATCAGCTACAAGTCCAATCACAGTCGGAGGTGATGATGATGAAGAAGAGGGTGACATCTTCACACAAAGCAGCACTGTCCCCAGCAGTGTGCCAGAGGAATCACTCACTTCACAATGGCACAAGAAGACTCAGAGTGAAATGGAGACACCACAGCATACAGTGACTGTCCTACTACAAAGCCTCTCAGCTGCTTCTCAAACACAAAAACTGCTTGAGTGGTGTGTTCGCGATTGGCACTACATTGGCGCCGTCATGCCAGTGAACACAAAGTATCGTGCAAACTTGCGAGAGCCAAAACAAACCTTGAGCGTGCGAAAAGAAAAAAAACTCAGCTTCGCGCCTAGAAAAGCGGAATTCAGGAACTCCACACTCCTCTGCGGAGTGCGGCGTGCCTGAATTCCACAAACTTCATGAGCGGAGCAGACTTTACTGCCTGGGCCTTATCAATAATCGCTCATATTGACTGTACTTTGACACAGTCCTCAGACTTGCTTCTGTAACTGGGCTCCTGCCTGAAGTGTTGAATTAAAACAGCTTTTCCTGTTTTGCCAAACACCTCATGTCTTTTGTTTTTTCAAAGTAAATTCAAATTTGAGCAACATTTTGGTGAGCCAGCCAGGAGAGTTTGGTACCTCGGACCCGACTGCAGCTGAAGGATAGGGACTTCGCTGGGATGGATTCACATCTGAGCAGCAAGGAAGGTGAGCAGACGCCACAATTGATAGGAAGTTCTGCTGAATCCGTTTTGCAGAGGCCCATCCTGAAGCTGCCATCAGAGGGTAAGAGACCACATTTGATCCTTAGTCCCCAGCATTTGGTGTATGACAAACTAAGAAGAAGCGCAAAAATTTAACTTGAGCGCCCTGACACTGACAGAAATCTCAGTCCCAAAAGGTATCCTGCCCAATAGAAATCAGATCTAGGCACACTTCTCTATCAAAGGGGGGTCTAATCATATGCTACTACCACAACTGGGAGCAATACCTCTTTGTATAGTAACCCTCACACACTCTAATAGTGTCATGCTTCATCATCGGGTTCACCCTGGCTCCTAAAGGCGAGGGTGGGCTCTACCGTATCTCAGGGAGCACTTTTGAGAGAAGGCCAGGGGGGTTAAAGATTAAAAATCCACCAAAAACTCCAGGTATCCCTTTAATATGGACTAATGGCGGATATTAAAAAGCAAAAAGTAGGGTGTTCCCAGGATACAATGGTCCTATGACCATAATACTATTGCCAACATGTTTCAGCCAGTGAACGGCCCTATGGGTCCACAGCTTTCTTCAGGGCAAATCAAGTTGTTAGACCCTGTATGGCAGATAAGCCTGGAGATAAGCAACGGTTGTGTGCTTATTTCTCTGCTGTTCTTGACCCTGTCGCAAGAGCCCTCCCGAGCTGTCATTGTCTTCCCATGGCACAAAGATCCAGCATGGTCACCTTATATTGATACTTTTGTCCGCGTTGACGCTCCCTAAGAAGTTGGCAATAGTGAAGTGTAGCGCCCATAGGAAAATACTGATGATGAAGGGAGGGGGAATGCTTTTACTGACCAGACAGCTAAGGAAACGGCACGACTAAAATGAAGAAAATGTTTGTAGCAGGTCCCGCTAGGTGGGTACCTGAAGTTACCATGTTTGAGGATACGCTTGAGAATGTGAAAGAAATACATAGTGAGGCTACAATAGAAGAATTAGCAACGTGGCAAGAAAGCACGGCACAATTGAGCGATGAGGGATGTTGGATTGACAAGTCAGGGTAACAGAGATGGATGTTGCCAGATGCATATGTTCTCCCTGTGGTCACGATGGCCCATGGCGCAGCCCATATCAGCGCTAAGGGTATTTGCAAGTTGTTAGACCCTGTATGGCAGAATGGGTGACCCTAAACGGGCCACTTCCTTCAACGGAAAGGCAGGATGCAGACTCTCACACAGAAAGCTGTGGCTCATGATAGAGAAAAGCAGGAGGCAGGAATAGAATGCGCAGATAGGACATTTTGGTTGCAAATTGATAAGTTATATGTGGCCAAAGAGGATGATGATACCTTTGTTGAGGAGTTGTTAGATACTCGACCCCCACCTCCTTATGCCCCACAGAGGATATACCTCATTGTTTCTTTGCAGACACAGCAGCCTGTCTCGCCTGATGAGGTCACCCCTGTATCTACGTCTGTTGTACCTACAGGTCCGGTTACCATGCCTTCTTCTCTTTCTCTCCCTTCGTCATCCTTGACGACTGTGACCTCTGTTACATCTACCGCCCCTACTCTGGTGCCCTCTGTTCTTTCTCCTCCGGTGCAACCATTGACTACAGTTCTACCAACTACTCCCATTACCCCTCCTCCTGCAGTTATACATCCCCCAACGTTTTTGAATACTGATACTCCTGTACGTGGATTTGGTGATATTTAGGGAACGCATGGGTCCATTGAAGCGGTCTGAAATAGGGGAGGAAGAGAAGAGGACAATAGAGAGTCAGGCCATGCAGTGGGCTCGTAATGCAGTTTATAGTGTAGAGGATATTTGGTGAGTTATACGTGATTTTGAGCCCTTTTAACAACAGCATGTTCTTCAACATATGTCTGCTACATTGATTGATCTGTGGCATTTAGAGATTGTGTGTATGTTACTGACTTGGACCAGGGACAAGTTTTCGGTGATGTTACTACCATAGTTTGTTATAGAGGTCGGTTGTATGATATGAGTCCTACTGAAATAACGCAGTTCCCTAGCGTGAAGTCCACCCAATTTATCATCCAGAAATACCTGCATTGACGGATCAGCATGGTGTGACCACTAGGCCAGCCATAGCTGTCTGCTTTCAGGAACAATAGGTTTATACTCCATGGAAAAGAAGTGAGGTTTTAGCCCTTAAGACTACTTTGCCCAATCCTAGGAAAAATCACACTGCCTATTATAAGGAAATAACAGAGGCTGCTTCTTCTACTGTAATGACTCTTGCTGATATTGAAATGTTTTTTGGTCTTCTTGTTCCAGTTGATATTTGGAGACAGGTCCATACTCAAGATCATGTTGCAGAATTAGGCGGTACGTGGGATGTGATTAAAGGATGGGACCAGAAAAGAAAGCCAGGTGATAAACCTCTTGCTGAGATACTTGCTTTGCCTGGTCATATTATTACATATATACACACACTTATTCCACCTAAAAGGTAAGTTGGGACAGATTGACGGCGTGTCGACAGAAGAAGGATGAGAGTGTCTGATTTCTTCACTCGGTTTGAAGACACGTTTTTGGTTTATAGTGGACAGGATATGTCCACTGAGGGAGGAGTTTATTTGTTTGTTGATATGTTTGTTACTAATCTTCTTCCTGAAATAATGACTCGTTTTCAGGCATCTGAGAGTACTTGGTCTACGTCTTCTCCCTCTGTTATTTTGAATATGGCCCAATATTATGAACATCGAGATCAGGAGGAAAAGGATAAAACTGATAAGAAACATAAGGATCTAAAGACGAAGGTGTTGTTGCAGCAAGCATTTAGGGGCAATAATAGGGGACGAGGTGGTCCTTCTCGACAACTGCCACGTACTAGGCAGCCTTCAACTACACCTTTGGGGCAGAATCAGTGTGCGTATTGTAAGGAGGAAGGACATTAGCATAGCCAGTGCCCTGTGCTTTTACAGAAGGTTGGGTCCCCCAGAGGGCGGGTTCTGGTGGTAGAATCCGTGGGACAGAAAGGAATAAAAATGTTGAGGCTCCGGTAGGCCATTCTGATAATAATTATTTTGATGACCCGAGAGATGGACAGTATTATCAGGATGATTATGATATGGATGATGTGACAGGTATGTCTTACAGTTAGGACAGCCAGGGACAGGGTGAGGGACCAGTTCAGATACCTGTTGATCAGTGTGGTCCTTATGTCACAGCGGATTTGCAAGGCTCGACTAAGGAATATTTGGTGGACACAGATGCGACAAAGAGTTCAGCTTCTCGACATATGGTCCCTGGGGTGGCTCTGTGTGGCCACAATACTGTTTCGGTAGGTTTTTCAGGTGTACCGGATGTAAGCCCCATTTTACGACCCCTTGCATTGACTGTTGGTCCTTTCACTGTGGAATCTCCGTTCTTGTTAACATCTAATTGTGGTGAAAATTTGATGGGTTTGGATTTGTTGAAGAAATTGCATGCTACTATTTATTGCTCCCCTGGAGGTGTTTATATTACATATGTGAGTACTAAGCAGTGTTTGTCTCAGGATGCGCCCCTTCCAGCTGAATATGCTCAGGTACCACCCACACTATGGGCCACAGGTGATACAGATGTGGGTCTGTTGCATATACCACCAGTTTCTATACAAGTTAAAGATAATGCTGTTCTACCCCGCATTCCTCAGTATAAGATACCGCAGGCAGGAGAACAGGCCCTTCTTCAGATTATTCAGGATTTGATACGAAAGGGAGTAGTTGAAGAAACGTCTGCCAACATTTGTAATAGTCCTATTCTCCCGGTCCTCAAAAGGACACCTTCGGGTTCCCCTGATGCTGTTGATGATGTTTACCGCTTTGTGATTGATTTGCGAGAGGTTAATAAAATTGTAGTTCTGCAGTTTCCGGTGGTTCCTGATATCACTGCGCTTTTACCAATGATTCCATCTACTGCTAAGTTCTTTTCTGTCACTGATCTGAAAACGCATTTTTTAGTATTCCTATCCACCCATACAGTAGGTATTTGTTTGGATTTACACTAGCCGGCAGAAGCTTTAGATTCTGTTGTGCTCCTCATGGCTATACGGAGAGTCCTAGTATTTATAGTCAGGCATTAAAAAGTCAGTTGGATTCACTATCGCTTTCTCCAGGGGATGTATTAGTGCAGTATGGCGATGATTTCTTAATTGCTTCTGATACGGAACAGGGTTGCAAAAACAGTACAGTGAAATTGGTGCTGCATTTGGCACGTCATGGACATAAGGTCTCTCTTTCGAAATTTCAATATTGGCGACAGGAGGTCACCTATCTCGGTCACCTACTGTCGAAGAAGGGTAGGAGGTTGACCCCTGAGCGTATCAGTACTATTGTTAAAATGCCCATTCCACAAATTCAGAAAGATGTATGTGCTTTTATAGATATTACTTCCTACTGTCGCCAGTGGATTCCAAACAACTTGTTAGTAATCAAACCTTTGCTTGCATTAACAGCGAAGCAGTGCATGAGCCTTTGCCTTGGACGCCAGAATGTTAGCAGTCTTTTGAGCAATTTAAAACTGCGCTTTGTTATTAGAAATATTCATAGAGCGCGTAGCTACCCTAAGGCATCCCAGCGCTAGTAGCCGCAGCAGACTGATAGCAACAGTTACTGGGTAGGGTTTTGAAGGAGCCAGGTTTTGAGAAGCTTCAAACAAGCCAGAAGATTAGACTCTGAGCATAGATGAAGAGGAAGGGCATTCCACAGTTTGGTGACATTATAGGAGAACAAGCGCCTGCCATTTCTCACCCTTTTAACTCTAGGGACTGAGGCTAGGCAAAGGTTGATCGAACAAAGGCATCTGTTAGGACGGTTGGGAGAAATGATGGTTTTGCTAATTAAAGGCCCTTTCCCCCAGAAGGACTTGTGGGCAATGCATAAGGATTTAAATTTTATTCTCTCCATTACAGGCAACCAGTGTAGAGCCTTCAGAGCAGGCTTGGTGGATTGGCTGTTAAGGGGTCTTAAGCAGCATACATGCTGCACAGTTTTGAATGATTTGCAACTTTGTTGTGGTTGCCCGAGGGGCCCCCTAGTACAGGGCATTTCCGTAGTCCAGGCAGGAGAGAATCAAAGCCTGGACCACGAGTCTCCTTGCCAAAGAGGGAAGGAGAGGAAGAACTTTACGGAGCATTCTAAGAATGCCATAACAGGTGGCAGCCAGTTCCATCACCTGATGGTCAAATTTAAAGGACTGGTCCAGTCACATGCCCAAGCTTTTAATCTGGTTTTTAGGGGCAGGGGCAGGGCCAAGACAATTTGGCCATATTAATCCAAGGTCAAAGATGGAGGGTTTACCCAGAAGCATAGACTCTGACTTTTCTCCGTTAAGTTTAAGGCAGGAGAGTTCCATCCACCTAGCAACTTTTTCCAAGCAAGGTCCTAAACAAGAATAGAATTCTCAGATTGATTTAAAGCCCCGACTAGTTGAGTGTCATCAGCGTACGTGACTATCTTAATACCATATGGAAGAACAATCTTTGCTAGAGGACTCGTATATACATTAAACAATATAGGACTCAGGGACGAACCCTGACGTACACCGCAGCTGAGTGACATACACTTGGAGAAATTATCTCCTTCAAAGACCTGAAAGGTCCTATCTTCCAAGAAGGACTGCAGCCAGATGATAACACCACCAGACACTCCAACATTCCTCAATCTGCTAATCAGGATGTCATAGTTAACAGTGTTGAATGCGGAGCTGAGGTCAAGGAGGATGATAGCCACAGTACTTCCTTGGTCAAGAATTTTCTTGGACTCTTCGAACACTGCAAGAAGAACAGTTTCTGTCCCATGTTAGGGCCAGAATCCAGTTTGAGAGGAGTGCAATAAGTTGTGGGACTCAAGGAATGTGGAGAGAACTATATTAACATATTTTTATAGGATCTTGCTTATCCCAGGAAAAAGGGAAATAGGGCGATGGTTTCCCAAAAGATCCAGGTTTAAATTAGGCTTCTTCAGCAGCGCTTTCACCATATCACGTTTCCATGGTGGTGGCACTAGGCCAGTGGTGATAGAAGAGGTAATCAACTTGAGTATCGCTGGAAGGACTACTTCGGCAGCCTGACTGAGAAGATGGGGGATGCTGGGTCGCTGGGAGAGCCAGATTTTACTAGGGCAGACATTTTTACTAAAGTCGGCTCCGGTGCTTGGCACACCAAATTATAACAAATCGTTTGTGCTCTATGTTCATGAGATGGCTGGTTGCGCACTTTTTGTCTTAACACAAAGGTTTGGGGACAAAAAGAGGCCTTGCGCTTACTTTTCAGCTGTGCTTGATCCTGTCGCAAGAGCCCTCCCGAGTTGTCTGAGAGCGGTTGTGGCTGTGGCCACTTCGATCAGGCAATTGGCTGGACTCGTACTTGATACTGACCTCACAGTTATGGTACCCCATGCTGTGGATACACTTTTGAATAAGACAAAGACACAGCACCTCACCAGTGCACATCTTACTGGTTATGAATTGACATTGTTTGCTAAGCATATTACAATCAAAAGATGTGCCACTCTGAATCCAGCCACGTTACTACCCCTCCCTTCTGAGAATGATGCAGTCGACAAAAATGACTGTATTTTCTGGACGGAAGAAGAGACGAAAGGACGGGTAGACCTGACTGATGTTCCCTTAGCTGACCCTCAAGGGGAACTATATGTTGATGGCTCTTGTTTTAATTTACCAGATGGCACCACTACTGCAGCTTATGCTTCACTAAGTTGCAGACGGTGGTAGAGACATCACGGGTCCCCTATCAGTCGGCTCAAGCTGCTGAGCTTGCTGCCCTTATTCGAGCTTGCAAATTGAGTGAAGGGTTGGTTGTCAATAATTAAACTGACAGCCAGTACTCATTCAGGGTCGTGCATAACTTTGGGCGCCTCTGGGCAGAGAGATGGTTTCTTACAACCCATGGTACCAAGATTCAACATGGGTATCTTGTATTGCAGATTTTGTCTGATTTAACGCTGAACAAGAAATTGCCAATAATCAAGTGCAGCACCCATAGAAAGGTTATTGATGATGTGGGTAGAGGAAATGCTTTTGCAGATCAGGTAGCTAAGGAAACAGCCCAAAATAAAATGAAACGTATGTTTGTCGCAGGTCCAGCTAGATGGGTTCCCGAGGTTGTTATGTTTGAAAATACCCTTGACAGTGTAAAGGAGATACAAAGTGAAGCCACAATAGAAGAATTCACGAAATGGCAGGAGAGCACAGCACAGTTGAATGAGGAAGGGTGTTGAATTGATAAATCTGGAGAACAGAAATGGATGTTGCTGGAAGCATACGTTCTTCCCGTGGTTACTATGGCACATGGTCTAGCTCATATTAGTGCAAAAGGCATTTGTAAATTGTTAGCCCCTGTATGGCATAATGATAACATCTCCAAGACAGCTGCGCATTTGGTGAAATACTGCATGGTCTGTATGATGCATAATCCAGGGAAGGGTACCCCTACACCACCTGGTAATTTTGCACCACCTACTTTTCCTTTTGAAGTCCTCCAAATGGACTATATTGAATTAGAGAGATGTAATAATCTTAAGTATGTTTTGGTGGTTGTATGTGCGTTCAGTAAATGGGTTGAGTCCTACCCCACTAAAGATAATACGGCCATTACAACTGCTAAGGTACTCCTTAAAGAGTACTTTCCTCGTTTCGGCTTGCCCCAAATTATCTGGAGTGACAACGAAAGTCATTTTAATGGGAAAGTGATTAAATTGATTTGTGAAGGTTTGCATGTTAAACAGAAATTTCATGCTGCCAATCATCCACAGTCAGCAGGTTTGGTTGAGAAGTACAATAGTACTCTCAAACTGGAATTAGCAAAAATTCAGGAGACAACAGGGTTGAAATGGCCAGATGCTCTACCGTTAGCTCTTCTGTCAACAAGAACCACAGCTCATTCTAGAACAGGATTGTCATCTTATGAGGTCGTGTTCGGACGTCCGGCAAATGTCTGGGGCGTCCCAAAGTCCTCATAAATACTCAGATATTGAATATCCTGTTTTGCTTGATTATCTTGGCCAGTTAACAGAAAGTTTACGTTCTATTCACCAACAGGTGCAGGAGTCCCTACCTTCTGTACCAGAGGGGCCCGGCCATGACATTCAGCCTGGAGATTTTATTCTAATCAGGAACTTTCAGCGGAAGAAAAGTTTGGAGCCGCACTGGAAAGGTCCTGAGCAGGTTCTGTTGGTGACACGTATGGCTGTAAAGGTTGCTGGTCGAAAGAACTGGGTGCATGCCACCCACTGCCGGAGGATTCTTTTGCCGTTGCCATACGAGCAGTGGGTCAAAGAGGGCGTTGGCGACACCGAGTGTGAGCAGGTGCCCAGGTTTGTTCCCTTTAGCCACGCCCACTTGATCTGACACAGACAGATAAGGAGAACGAAGATGTTTTGAATGAGGCTGTCCCCCCAGAAATATGAGCTATTCAGGAGCCTTTATTTATTGATCACACTGTGCCTGGGGCTATCAGGTACAATTTGCGCCCTCGGCTGAAGGATACTGAGTCCAAGGAGAAGAAAGATTAGGGATGGACTGCGCAAGATAGGTAGTACTGAGTCACAGTACCAACGGAATTAACTGAAATTAATGGAGACTTTTGTGCTCACTTTGTCTTTATTGTTTGAACATTAGCTAGGGAGAGCAGAAGTATACCTTGAAGTTATACCATCTTTATCGACGTGGGATAGATTAAAAGAGCTTAGGACAGAGCATGCTTCACCGCCAGTGCTCAAGAGAGCCAACTTATTGATGGACAATAGGAGCATGTAGCAGTGAGGCTCTGACGGACACTGGGAACTTGTATATTTTCTTGAATTTTCATTTTTTGTTTTGATTCATTATGCATCCCTTTGGTAGGAAGGTTGCTAAAGAGGAGCAGCCAATGGTTCTTGTTGCACAGCATAATGTTTTGTGGACACGGAAACGCAGAATAATATGTGTTGTTCTTTTGGCCTTGCTGATAATAATACTGTTAGGGGTGTCATGGATTTTGAAAAATGATCAAAGTGTGCCTTTGCGCAGCAAGGGTAAGGTTATCTCCCCGAAAAGAAATTAAAGAACAGCTCCGAGTAATATATTTTTAGAAACACATAAGAGGTTCTTCGGGAAGGGGACAGCTTGTTACCCCACCCAATCCGTCACTAGTTTCTGGACTGCATATCCATTGTCACTTGTAAACTACACATATACTTGACCACCTCAATTTACAGAAGTGAAAGGAGTGTTTAGGTTTGGTTATCCGGGGCCATGTCTATACCATAGAAAGCCACTGGGAATGGGTTATCCAGGTTGTGATAACAATACATATTGTCACAATTTTTATGTGGAAAAACAGAATGTCACATTGGTGGGTTGGCATTACAAGGAATTGATAGTTACCCGAGAGGCCGGTTATTACCCTGCTTGTTGCCCCATCGTGAATAGCATTGATACTTCACTATATTTAAATTGCTTGGGAATAGTGTTGTATAAAAGTACAATCCCTTTGGTAAATGACGAGGATCAAAGTACTTTCGAAATGACCTCCAGGTATGCATTAGTGGATTATGAGGGACCAATTTATGCACACCCAGGGTTTTTCTTTTTGTCTAATGGGACGTATTCTAATGTTCATAATGGTACAGATGATGTAGCTCTTGGAATGGTATTGCCCTTGGGTGAACCTTGTAAATATGCCAAGCCTAACATACGATGGGTTAAAAGGACTCTGACGAAAGAATTCTGTGAGGGAATGACCAATATAGAGGTCAATAATTAAAGTAATGGGATCACTTTTGGATACATCCTTTCTTCTATTTTCACCTTGGGTGGTACCTCCATGGCCAGGGGTGAAAAGGCTAGAGATCATTTTGGGTGTAAGCTGCAAATTTTATCTAATACCACAGTAGCAGCTTTGCGTGATATCACCACTCAGTTGGAGAGTATGTGAATATATTCGGAACAGCCCAGATATGGAGTTGATTTTATTATACCTAAGAGTGGTGGTGTATGTGCGGTAGTGGGCAATCAGTGTGTGGTCGGGATCAAGAATATGGAAAAGAATGTTACCAAACACATTTTAGATATCCTTGAAAACGTCAATAGAATACAGAGTGGGAATTGGAGTTGGTCTCTTTTTGGCAGCTGGGGCTGGATTCTTGAAAAAGTGATTTATCTGATTGTGGTATTGGTGCTCTGCTGTGCTCTTATTCAGTGCCTTCCCTTCTGTTGCTCCTACTGTATCACTATTCTCACACCTAAACAGAAGATATCAATTCATGACACAAATGCCGCTATAATGATTCAAAAGGATATTGAGGAACTGATGAATATCGATGTGGGAATATTCAAGAATTCCTCCCTCCTTGCTGTTTCACTTTCTGATGCTGATGGTATGGAGTGCTCACAACTGTTTATTAATGTGATTTATTATTGTTGTTCGTAGTTTGGTTTCCTTTTGTTGCAGTTGGAAAATGTTTTAGCTCATGCTAAAAGGAGAGTCTGTTAGAATAGAAACTGTTTATGCTTATGCAGTGCTCCATGTAAGTTAGCATTCGCTGCGCCATTTTCTTTTCAGGCGCCATTGTAGGCTGTTTGAAACTGATCTCGTCCAATTCCGAAAAATGCTCCACTTTGAGCTTCGTTTCTTCACTTAGGTTTTGATTCAGTAATGAGTGCACTGTTCATATTAGTGCATACCTTTCCCACTAGATAGAGGCCCTCTTTCACATGCCTGGTGGCAGGCCCAGGATGGAATGACCTTGGATTATGTTAGTTTGTGTCAGATACGAGTAGTTGAAACATTTTTTTGTATTTCACTGTTTAGCTGCACCTGCTTGGGAAATTCCACTGTGAGTGTGTTTTTGCTTGACTACGAAACGTACATAATGTATCTTTATGCTTCTCGATTTCAGTTCCCTCTGTAGCACTCCTAGCAACTGGGAAGATGGGGCTCCACAGTTTTTAGTTTGTATTCTCTACTGTCTGACCAACTCCTCATTTAGTACGGAAGGCTGAGAGGTGGTCATTAGTGACCCGGGTGGCCCTAAACGGGTTACTTCCTTCAGTCTTGGAGACGGGGTGGGTGGGTTTGTGTGAAAGGAGAGAAAAAATTATCACTTTCACAGTGAGGCAGGTAGAGAAAGGTTTGGCACCAGTAACCATCTCCGGAAAATTGCCTGGGATTGCTTCTATAAAAAGATGCAGAGAGGATATAATCCTTGTGGTGGGGAATTGGCCCAGAGGAGAGGAAGCGTGACACAATTGAGAAAGCCAGTGACAACTGGCATTTTGAGGGCGATACTGATCTAGGTGAGACTTGCGTGTGCAACCTCCTGTTAGAGTATGTTGTTTGGAGCCCTGATTATGTCACTTTTTTTGGGGGGTGCTTCTTGTGTTGAAACTGGTAGGTAGGGACCAGGGCAGAAGCCTTGAATTGTTGGATGTAGCATGGTCAAGTCTGACATTGGCATATGAATAAAGAAGAGTAAATCAGACAAGAAACGGGAAGGAAATGTGGTATGGTTGGGCTCTTCTGGTGAAAAGGGGATGTACTCGGTATCAAAATAGCATGATTTTTAAAGTCGGGAGGCCAGAAGGAAGGGGTGTTGTTTCACCATGAGAATGGAAAAAGAGTGTTTGACTGGCAGGTGCTTGCAGTGCCGAGACATTGCCTGGGAAAAGTGAGTATGAATGAACAAGCCATAGATGGGTACTGCAAGGGGATGACTGAGGACAGGTCCCTGCATTCAACCCATACTCAAATGGGGTTGGCCTGAACTTGAGACTTCTCTCTTGTCTCTTATGACAAGATGACTGTGAGTGGATCCTTGTGCTTTTAGGCAATATTTTCACTTAAAACCTTGGGGCATATCTACAAGCGGCAGCGATAATTATCGCTGGCCGCGTTTAGCGTGAACATTGCTATCGCCGTCTATCGCCGGATTCTATCGCCCGGTTAGCGCGCTATTAACAACGCGCATCGCCGAGGCGATAGGAATCCCGGCGATAAACGGGAATATCGCTTGATTTCCAGCGATAAAGAACAGCGATAGGGAAATCATTGTTGATAGGGAGATGTGGACTTAGCTTTACAATCCACCTCCCATGATACATATAGGTAAGTCTGGAATTTAGCAGGTGTTAGGAACTGGCGATAAACCCGGTTAGCGCTACTTTCATGTCGCTAGGCGGGTTATCGATTCCCCTTGTTGATAGGGAGAAGCTGTGTTAGCGATCATTTTCGCTGCATTTCAGTCGGGAACGCCTACCTCGCATCTCATTAGCGATGCGAGGCGAGGCGCAAAGAAAATGGGCGCTAAGGCATGGATTCACGAGTTAGCGTGTCCATGCTGATAGGGCGATAAAATTATCGCCGCTTTTCGCCCGAAAACGGACGCTAAAGCGGCGATAATTTTAACGCTGGGCCTTGTAGATATGCCCCCTTGAAACTAAATATCTCCAGCTTTCATGATTGGATTTTTGTCAGTGGTGCATCTTTTTCTTTACTAAAATTGACTTTATTTTTCTAAATTGATTTGAGATTTTTTTGTATTTTCACTTTATTACTGTTTCTGTGCTGCATAAATACTTTAATCAATTACAACAAGGGGGGACCAAGAACGCGTAATGGTCCAGTGTACATGGTTCAAACGATTACTAGTAGGTGAATGGGTATGCAGTTCCTATAGGTGTGGGAGAAGGCAATGAAAATATGTTAGGTTTTCTAACAGGCCAGGTTTGATGGAACCAGAAGGGTGGTTCCTTTTTGGAATTAGAGCCCTCTCACACTCTCACGAGTGTCATGCTTCATCATAGGGCACATTCAATCAGCCTATTTGTTCAAGCCCACTCCATCAATATCGTGAATGACAGTTTAAAAAAAAAATGAAGAATAACAATTGTCTTTATTATATAATTCATTTGCGGATGCTATCACCAGACCATACAATCATACTTGCACCTTAGAACACCCTGATAGCACTCGGCCCCTCCATTCCAATATGGCGCACAACTATGCCAAGTATTTTCTGCTGCACCTGATGTCCTGTCTGTATCTGGGCAATCACATCAGCACGCGACTTCCACTCAGAACACCGGCTCACACCAGAGTGCAATTAGCGACACAACCAGGTCATAAGCCGTTGACCACCCGTAGCCGCCACTCCCGAGGTGCTGGAGACAGAGTAGGTCGCCGCAAGATCATCGCCAGGACGATGTAAGTACCATCCCCAATTCTAACAATTCCCAACACAGACGAGGGTGCTTTACATAACGTCCTACTGCCCCACAGTGCATTTGCTGAATTTATTTATCTTGCCATAGTATGCTGAAATACAGCATGCCTCTCTAGATGCCCTTGAGGGGGAACAAACATAACCCTAACTGGTCAAGTGGTTACTACACTGGCCTTCTCATAATGTTTGTGAATATTTGTAACTTTTTTATGGTTTATATGTAAATGTTTTTGTCTCGTCCTTCCACTATTGTATGTCTTACTACCATGTCAATTGTTCACCACAGTGTCAAGCATGCCAAATGTGCATGCTCTGTCAAATCTTTTAGTGCATTACATTTGAGAATGCCATACAGCCATTTCCACTTTTATTCCATTTGTTTATTTGTTTTTCCTTTGTTCTAACAGGTCAACCTCATTAGGTTTCAAAAGGCCAGCCTCATCAAGTTTATATGGTGATTATTAGGAATACCCCACTGCTTGGATCACGTATGCTACACTTATGGTTCCAAGCATTGTGTAGATTAAATTTCCCCTTTTTGGTCTCAAAGAATTACCACAGATCATTTATTGAAAACCTTAGGCAAGAAACATGTCGACCTCATGATATTAATAAGTCACCAGAGATTATTGCCTCTATTGGTGGTGCACACGTATTTAACCTGACTGGTGAACTCATGGAATAAATAGTCTTTAGTCTTGAGTTTTGCCTGATTCTTTTTACGTCACTAACAATCACTATCCCAACACTCACTTGTTACACATCTACACCTAGGGCACTACATAGGCACTTCATATACTGCTTTGGAAAAAGATCTCCATTAAAGAGCCTCCTAGAGGGTGCCCGTCAAGCATTGCAGTGCCGGCTCGCCAAGGAGCAAAATCCTATGATGAAGCATGACACTTGTGAGAGTGTGTGAGGGCTCTAATTCCAAAAAAGAACCACCCTTCTGGTTCCACCAAGCCTGGCCTGTTTGAACACCTAAGATATTTTCTTTGCCTTCTCCCACCCCTATGCATAAATTCTTTACACATTGCCTCTAAGTTAAGCATGACTGCATTTGTACCAAGCTGCCAGATGGTTAAGCACAGAATAATTTAGTGAGCTTTTGTGGTTCACCCTGACAAGGATTGTGGCTGTTGCCTGAGAAGGTCTTTCACCCTTCTGAACCTATAACTCAATTTCTTACAAAGGGCAATTGCCATGTCTGGCTTGGGTGATCTTGCACTTTGGGAAAATGACTTGGTCCAGTCAACGAGTCTGGAATTGCTTAGAATGATAGTGGGGAGCATGGAAGGGGCTAAAAGCCAGGTGGTGAGCAATGAGATGGGGTGGGCACAGTGTTATCAGGGAGGTATTGGAGAGGGACAAGAAAAAAGGCCATGATTAACAGGGTGCAGAAGGAACTCAGCAGAGAAATGGCAGGTTTCTGTAAGACCTAAGTTATCTGGGTTTAACCCCATAAGAAAATTGTCTATGAATGCCCCACACTTTTTCCCCCATGTACAGGATGGAGAATAAGTTGTACCTGGATGTCTTGGGAGGTGCATTGGAGGACTTGTTGTCAGAACGTAGGGTTGGAAGAAGGGGAGAGTAATAACACTTCTGAAGAGGGTTGTTTTGGTGTCATGTGAGGGGGAAATCGGGAGAGATAGTAAAGGGGATGGGAAGGAGAAGATACAAATAGTGGGAGGAGGAAAGAAGAGTTCAAAGAGGTGGGTCTGGTCCAAGGGCGTGAAGGTGAAGGTAGGAAAGGAAGGGATTGGAAAGAAAAGGAATAAGTGAGGTTAAAAGAGGATCATGAAGTAACATTGAAGCTGTTGTTAGGTTTGAGGGTATTGAGGGACAGAATGTTGGTGTGGGTTACGTTTAGAACTGTGGGGATGGGTCGGGAAGTTGAGTAGGTTTTAGTTTATATGGCTTAGCTGAAGGAGTTGGTAGTAAGCTTCCTCCCAATAAAAAAGCCTGTTACACATAAGCAATGTTAGACTTGACAGCCTTAGGGTGGTCTTCCCTGAAACATTTTGCCTTCCTCGTCCAATTTTCTGACCTTGTTTTTGCTGGTATTAGGACTCTGCCCACTGCTAACTGTTAAATTGAGAGGTTCCCACCGAGGTTGTGTTAAAGGTTTTATTCAAGGTTAAGCATAGCGATACAGCACCAACTGTCCAGCACGATGTCCAGTTCTGGAATGAGTGATTCATGAAGCATCATGCATCACTACATTCCATGACATAATAACGTTCTAACATCTCTAGCCTGACATCTCTAGATTACAACACATCCCCCTTTCAACAAAGCACAAATAATAATAAGGAGAATAATATAACAAAATAACAAACACAGTAGAGAAATTGAAACAAGATAAAAAGGATCCTGGAAGGAAACATAATACACAAGAACATCTTCTCAAATAGAACATTGTCTTATAACTCCACAAGAATCCTGCAAAGAAACATGGCAATATAAAACATAGTCCCTTAACCTCACAGGCAGGTTCCTACTCCTACCAGAGGAGGTGTTCATTTCTCTGTTACGAACATTCTCATTCAAATGGTCATTACCATTAGTCAGACACCTTTCATAAGGTATACATACATTTGCAAATTTCCCAGAGCATCTCACCAGCCTAGACATGCTCCACATGCACCCTGTGTCCACTTTCACCACATTCTTTCTGATGGCAACAATGGTGAAGGGACCAATGAAACTGCTTTTGCCTTTCAGAGTATGTCTGGGATTTTTTACCATAACTTTGTCACCAACATTCCACTTCTTGTTCCTCACACACATTTTAGAGTCATAACTAATTTTGTATTTATGTTGGTACTCAGAAATCCTAGAACGTCTTGTTTCATCAGAAATACCCCCATTCGTACATGCAGGCAGCCAAGATGGGTTTAATTTTGAAATGGCCTTCCTTCCCCTCAAACCCTCAAAAGGAGACTTCTGCGTGACTACATTTGGAGTAGTGCGGTGTGCCCACCAGGTGTCTCTCAAGATATCACTGAAAGACAATCTAGATTCAAGAGCGCGTTGGGCACAATCCTTGACAACCCGGTTCATCCTTTCACTCAAACCATTGGCTTGAGGTGTATATAAGGCTGTTTTTTGATGAATTATGTTGTGATCATTAAGAAATTTGCACATCTCATGAGACACAAATTGTACCCCATTATCTGTAATCAAAAACTTGGGCACACCCTCAGAAGTAAATACATCTCTAAGGAAATCAATGACAGTTTTTGTGTTCACAGTAGACACACACTTAGTAACTACCCATTTGGAAGTATAGTCCACCATCAAAATAACAAAACGTTCATAGGAGGGCAAATGTTCAAAAGGGCCTACAATATCTAAACCTAACTTCGTCCACACAACATCCGGAACCTCAACTGGAGATAAAGGTGCATGATTGAGAATGTGAGACTTATCATTGGAAGCACACGACACACACTCCCTAACAACATTTTCGGTCATGTGATCCATACCAGGCCACCAGTATCTTTCTCTGACTCGAGCCTTGGTGAAACTTCTTCCTAAATGGCCCTCATGAGCTATGTTAATTATTCTGTCCCTGAATTCAACAGGAGGAACTACTCTGTCTCCCCTCATGAGATTTCCACAAATAAATGACAACTCATCCCTCACAGACCAGTACGCTTTCATTTCTTGGTCCAAAGTTTTATAATCCGGCCACCCTTGGTTTATCCACATCCCGAGAGAAGCAAGAATTTTATCCTTCTTCACACCATCCAACCACTCCTCACTGGACAACGTTGGTTCAGTAATCCAACACACACTCTCCGTTTCAATCTCACTATGTTCATTCTCAATAGGTAACGGAGAGAGACAATCGGCAGACTTGTTAGTAGAGCCAGGTATGTACTGTATACGAAAATTATATTCCTGAAGACCCTCACTCCAACGCTTAAGTCTGGGTGTGATATGTTCACTTTGGCGACACGAGAAGATTTGAACCAAAGGGCGATGATCCGTCTTAACTAAAAAAGGAATACCCCAAAGATAAAATTTAAAATGCTGTATAGCCCAAAACACACTCAGAGCTTCCCTCTCAATACACGAGTAATTTACTTCTGCATCCCTAAGGGCTCTAGAGGCAAATGCAACTGCCCTTTCCTCTCCATCCACAACTTGGAAGAGTACCGCCCCCAGCCCCTTGAGACTGGCATCCGTAGTTAACACAGTCTTCCGGTTGACGTCAAAATGCCCCAATGTAGGCATTTTCTCAATTTCAGACTTAATTTTATCAAATGCTTTTTGGCAATCATTAGACCACAACAAATGTGCACCTTTTTTAAGCAGAGCACTGATAGGTTCAGTCACACAGGCAAATCCTTGCACAAATTTGGAATAGAACTCAGCAAGCCCTAAAAATGACCTCACTTGTTCCTTATCTTTAGGTGTAGGAGCTTTCATAATACTTTCTGCAAGTTCTAACTTTGGTTGAATCCCTTCCCCAGAGATCACATGTCCCAAATATGTAACCGATTCCAACCCAATGCGACATTTTTCCTTCTTTACAGTCAGTCCTTTTTCCTTTAACTTCTCCAAAACACAAGTTAGCGTCTTACCATGTTCTGCTTCACTTTTACCATTCACCAAAATGTCGTCCTGGAAGAACATAATGTTGGGCACGTTCTTCAAGACTATTTTCATGACCCTCTGGAAACACGCCGCTGCTGACGCTAACCCGAAAGGCATTCTCAGGAAGCGGTAGGCCCCCAGAGGTGTCACGAACGATGTAAGATGCCTCGAGTCTTTGTGCAAGAGAATTTGGTGATATGCAGATGATAAATCCAAAACACTAAAAACTCGGGCTCCCTTAAGTGTGCTGAGGGACTCAGAAATGTTGGGCAGAGGTTGGCGATCTACCCAAATCCATTCGTTCAGACCCCTCAAGTCAACACACATCCTAACGCTAGCACCACCATCTTTTGGGGCTAAAACGATGGGGGCCAACCATTCTGAGGCTTCTATTTCTTCAATAACCCCCAAACTTAACAGTCTCTTGAGTTCAGCCTCTAATGGTCCCATCATCATATTGGGCACTTTTCTAACTTTATGCACACAAGGTACAGCTCTTTCTTTGAGAACAATTCGATGCTCGAAACCTTTAAGGCAGCCCAAGCTATCCGTAAAGACTTCTGGAAATCTTTTGAAGTACTCACAACCTTGATCTTCATAGTCCACCAGCATGACTTTATCTCTGGGATCTCTTGCACTGGGGTTGAGCATGATACCTAAATCACGTTGGTGTCTCCATCCCAACAGATTGTCTCCTCTCTCAGCTACATAGACCTTACCAATTGTGTTTCTGTTTTTAAATTGAATACAAGCCTCCACGTAACCAAGAACCTTAATTCTTGCACCACCATAGCTAACAGGATTTATGTCAGGTGGTGACAATGTCATACTGTCCAAACCCACAACCTCATCCCATTGCTTGTTGCCGATCATGGTGAACGGGGAACCAGAGTCAGCGAGAACAACAAAGTCATGACCATCTACTAAGATGTTGCACTCAGGCATCGCTATTTTTCCTGCATCAACTTCACCATCACTATCATTGATGCTCAGAACTACAGTACGCACAACCTCAGTACCTTTCTCTGGGTTGCGAGTTTTGGTAGGTGACTTGCAAACTCGGGCATAATGCCCCTTGACACCACATTTGTTGCATACCGATTCCCTGGCATAACAATGAGGATAGTTTGAGAAGTGTGAGAAACTTCCACACCTAAAACATTTAGGTTTAGGAAATTCCCCAAAGACTTTGTCGCTGGCATTACCACTAGTAGCAGTAGTGGCATTTGGACGACGATCAAAATCTGTTCTTACTGGCAAACTTTTGAGAGGACCACGCATGCGCGTATCCCTTTCTGGAATTCTGTTCTTTTCCACCGGAGAGACTTTGGCCACATTGTCAAAACTTTCCAAAAAGTCACCATCTGTCAGAGCATGAACATCACCTTGCCCCTCCTTCTTATCTTCACGATTCCTCCTCATCTCTTTCACCCAAGTAGAAGTGTTTTCCATACCTTCTACTATGGCAACCGCTTCAACCAACGTTGGGTTTTTTGATAAGAGCTTTTCTTGTACTCGAATGCTATTGGTGCACCTCACCAATTGGTCTCCGACTAGAGAGTCAGACAGTTCGCCAAACTCACAAGTCCTTGCCAAAGTCTTAAGAGAAGCAACATAACTCCCTACGTGTTCAGCTGGACCTTGAATCCTAGTAAAGAATTTGTGCCTCTCTAAAACAACGTTAATGCGGGGACCAAAGTACTTCTCTAGCATAGTCATGGACATCTCGTAAACGTCAGCTGGTTCTCCATCTCCATTACCAACTGGAATGAGGTCCATACTATCATAAATATTTCTTCCCTCCACACCTAAGTTGTGTAGAAGAATTGCTTGTTTCCTAAATGCTGAGAATTTCTCCCCACCAATCGCTACAATGTAGGAATCGAATAAATTTCTCCATCTCTTCCAGGGAAGAATAGGTTGACCCTTCTCTGATAAGAAAGCTGGGGGCTGGGACATACTTGTTGTGGTAGTCATGGTACTACTTTGATGAATAGATAGTCAATTAAACGTTAAATAAGAAAAATTGAAATGTCAACAGTAACAGACAGTCCTAATCACTGTAGAGGAAAAGAAATCGTTGGCAGTTCAAGGAGATGCAAAACAAAACACTGTTATACTTGAAGCAGTATTATAGAAAAGTTATGCAAGTTCATTCTCACTGTATACAAAACTTTTGTGGCGTTCAGTCAGAAATAGTGCTATTCTAAGTGACAAGGTGAGCCACAACGGTGAAATACAGCGTGTGTTAATTTTGAGTGCTTGTTGACTGACGAGAAATAAAGTTTTTTTTTTCGACACCAATGAAACTGATCAAAATGGCCGCACGTCGCACGCTGCGTAATTAATGCGTGAATACGTGTAGGAGAGCGGCGTGTGGCGTGCGTTCCAAGATGCGTTGCAGAAGAACACTGGAGAAGAATGGAGGCTAAGCGCGAGAGAACACCGCTCGCGACGTGGCAGTTGAGCCGGTAAGTTTTGTGTGACCCTTAAAACAGCCTCCGGCTCGTCCAAGACTCACAAGGTAGACAGAAACAAAAGTCACTCACAGTTTTCCTTCCAGTATCGATGGTATGACGGCCTCTTATTTAAAAAGTCCATGAATAGCGGATGGCAGTGTCCTAAGTGTTAAAATCCAATAGGTAGGGGAATCGGTGCTGAAGACTGCCTGTCCCCAATCAGGCAAAAGCTCCTCGTCGCCAGTGTTAAATTGAGAGGTTCCCACCGAGGTTGTGTTAAAGGTTTTATTCAAGGTTAAGCATAGCGATACAGCACCAACTGTCCAGCACGATGTCCAGCTCTGGAATGAATGATTCATGAAGCATCATGCATCACTACATTCCATGACATAATAACGTTCTAACATCTCTAGCCTGACATCTCTAGATTACAACACTAACCTTTGCTAAAGTGATTGTGCTCTCTCCCCTAAACATTGGCCCAGACCCAATTACCATATTTAATTTACCCATAAGTCCCAAATAAAGTGTACTGCACATGCCCAGGGCCCGTAAATTAAATGCTACTAGTGGGCCTATAGCACTACTTATGCCACCTACTTAAGTAGCACTCTAACCAGGTCTGAAGCCTGCAATTGCAGAGCCTGTGTGTGCTGTTTACACTGCCATTTCGACCTAGCAATATGATCCTTTTGCCAGGCTCAACCCTTCCCTTTATATACATATGTCACCCCTAATGTAGGTCTTCAACAACTCAGAGGGCAGGGTGCAATGTATCAAAAAGGCAGGACATGTACTTTTAAGTTTTACATGTCCTGGTAGTGAAAAACTCAAATTTGTTTTTCACTACCGGAAGGCCTATAGTACATGTTATATCTGTAATTTCCAAATGGGAAGATACATCTGATTAATGTTTGGGGTCCCTGGAATCCTTTTCTAAAATCCTAACAAATGGTGGAGTTGTATTTTAAATTACCGTTCGAAAAATTATATTTTTTAGAAAGATGGCATTTTTTTGCTTTAGCCATTTGGTGCCTGTAGCCTGTCTCTCATCACATGACTGGGTATAGTACCTGTTGGAGGCAGTTGGGCTTTATGTATTCCTTGCCACACACAATTGGAGCTTAGTCCTGTCTCAATGGGCCACCTCTGGCAGGATAGAAGGGAAGACATGGCACAGCCTCACTTACACCTGAATAGGCTGTGTCCTGTCGATACACAAAGGGCTGCATACCCCCTATAACGAGTATGGAGCCAGGGCAGAAAGGTAGGACATCTGTGCACTTCAAAGGCATGTGGTTGAAGTCTCCCCACTTCAAAGGAATCACTAGGTATAAGTACTGGACTTAAGAGACCACCACTTGAGTACACTTATGGACCTATGGATACTCTGCCAGTAAGAAGGACTGCTGTGCTGCTGCTGGCCTGCGCTCTGCTGGGCTGCACTCTGCTGGACTCCTGCTTTGCTGTGCTGATCTTCTGCCGCTGCCCTCTTGCCTGGGTGAGGAGGATTGGACCTGCATCACTTGACCCCAGAACCCAAATTGACTCCAAGGGCTAGCTGAACTCTGTCATCTGTAAGTCTACCCTGCCAAGTGATGCCACCCCAGTGCTGGACCCTTGTAAGTGGGCTTAAGGTGCTTGCCAGCAGGACCCGATGCATCTTCCCTGCTGAGCGTCAGATCCCCGAGCAGAACCGATACATCACCCCTGCTGCATGGATTGGACCCATCACAAAAGACTCACATCGCCTCCGCCTCCCACTTCTTGGGACCGCCGCATTGCCTTCGGAACAATTTCCTTGCATCGCTCATCGACGGCAGCCTCAACGGCAACGCCGAAGGTTTGCATCCCAGCTTCGCTGCTCATCGGAATTGATGCATCGCTTCTGTTGCGCCTCACATCCTAGACAATGGACTTCGCATTGCAAGCCCCATCGACAGGATTCTCGATGTTGACACAACAGGACCTCGCACCACAGCCTCGCCATATCTCAGAATCAACACATTGCCTCTGCTGAGCGACGCATCTTCGAAGCGGATGCACGTATTACTCCGCAACCAGGACTTAAGGTACTTTGTTCAAAAGACCTAACTGGGTCCCTGTAGCCAACCCTTGCTCCATTGTGGTTGGCTTGAACTTGTGACTTTGTCCCAGTTCGGCGCCATCAGATATCCCCAGTAGCGATTTGTGCCACTTGTCGGTATTTTTCATTATAAACATTAAAAATCAATATTTCCGGTCCTACTAATTGGATTTTTGTCATTTTAGTCTTATTTTATTTATTAAATCCGAGCTATTGTTCTAACATGGTGTGGAATATTTTTGTTTGATGTTTTCACTGTTTTACTGTTTGAATGAAGTGTTGCACAAATACTTTACACACTGCCTCTAAGCTAAGCCTGACTACTCTACACCAGGTTACCAGAGGGTGAGCACAGGTTGATTTATGGTTTGCCTGCCTCTTACCTTGACTAGAATTGTGGTTGCTGCTTGACCAGGTCTCATACCCCAGTCAACCAGTAACCTAACTTCTATCAAACAGAATGGGGTGGTGTATTAATTTCCAGCGACCAGGAAAGGGCGCATGTGGTGCTTACTTCATCCATTTGAAAAGTGATACTGTAATTTAATTGTGATAAAAATACACTTAAGTATTTATTGTTGAACTTCCTTGCATCCTTCTGTCATCCTTACACCAAATAAATTACTTCCGTTTACATGAGCTAAACCCCGACTTTCACCTTAGCAGCGTTCAGATGTATTTCGATATGTAAATTGATTTATACGCTGGTTGTCCTCTGCCAGCTCTCCGTCTGCCGTCAGTTCTTTTACATTGCTTTTGTCCATAGATCAAAATGGCCTTCTTTTTTCTTGATAATCGTTACTAATAGTTGCACCATTTAATTTTCACCCCTGTCCTCTAAAAGTAGATCTGAAGTATCAAGGGGTTCAATTATTTTATTGCTTAGCAAACAATACAGCAATATTAAAAGCAATGCTGCATCTCCATGACCCCCTAACACTACCAACGGAGCAACATAGTAATCTTCTTCTTGAATAATTAGGAAAGCAGCGGGACTACTTCACCGAGGAAGAAAACATGACATTCACGTCACAGTACACCGGAAACAGTTCGCGCGTGTCAGCCATTCTGCTGAATTGTGACTGAGGAGCGAGTGACATTGTAATTGGTCATCACAGCGCCTCAGAAGATACGAATGCGAGTTGTGATGCATAGTGTTGTTCTATAACAAGATGTAATGACATGCAAGTTACGAGAGCGTTGAGCCAAACACATTTCTGCGCCGATAACAATGTCTGCTCCTCCTTCTCCAAAGAAATCCATTAGCTGAAGCGGTGGCATTTGTCTGTGCAGTGATAGCGGTGAACATGTAATTCTTTCTGTCACGGTTGTCAGTGGAATATGTCAAAGACCAACACAAATGGTCAACCAAATTTCGAAATGTCAAAAGGAACAGATTACCTGAATTTAACAACTGGAAAAAGGGAGTGTGAGATCAGTAATATATGTTTTTTGTTTTCACATTCAGAAAGCAGATACATGATTGGAAGGCGTCCATTGCTTACAGCGCTTCGCTATGAAAATCGCAATGGGGATAGAAACACGACAATTTTTTTTTACTAAGGGGCTAACTGTAAATGGCTATTGACCTGACAATTTTATATTGAACAGGTGTTGAACATGTACACAGTGAATCATGACAACTGTAGACAACCTTTAGGCACTCAAAGTTGCTGTGTTGCCTAGGGGAGAGAGCAGAGCAGAAACACATTGGCAAAGGATGGCCTGCTGCTTTTCTTTTCCCCTGCGCAGGCGCACAGAAAAGCTATCTTGTGCCACACAAATCTTTGCACCAAGGTGCTTGTAATACATGCAAGTTAGTTAGTAGAGTTGTCTCACTTCTAAGAATGTTAGTACATTCTCATTCCATGTTTCCCCTTGAGTTTGCGTTCTGTTCCAAAGCAGTTAGATCCTGTCTTCTGCTTGGAAGAGTCCGCTCTCGCCGTTTCCCCTGTCTCCTAATAAAGATCCACAGTTTACTCACCACGTCTGGACCCAGTCATTTACAACATTTTGGCGACGATCCAGGATTCAAGGAACCCAGCGTGCACATCATCTCCTCATCCGACTTCAAGGAGCAGAACGGAAACAAAGCAGGGTGAAAACGGAGCAAGGCGAGAGCGGACGGCAGCACAGTGAGTAAAAAACATCTCCCCAGCACCTAGCATGCGTTTGCGAAGCAGGCTGTAAGCGCAGCCGTGGGGATTGTGTCACGCGTGTGACATCACAGCGTTTCGTTCGTGAGGCGCCTCAGAGCGACTGGACTCCACTGCGGTGTGCCTGCGAGAGGGGAGGTCAGGCGCAACCTAGAGCGGAAAAGAATGGTTATCGGCGTGTCTGCGAGAGGGGAGGTCAGCAACCCGGAGTGACGGCGCCAGGCATCTGTGTATCAGCAGCGGCTCACAGACTCTTTCCTGTTGCTCCCAGCGGAGAGATCCTTCCTCCCCTCAGTCATCCGTGTTGTGATGACGTGTTAGAATCTACGCTTGCGCCAGCGGCAGCGCGCACCCAAAGGCACGTAACCAGTGTCCGTGTTGCTCAGGTTACCAGCGTAGTGCAACGTCACAGAAGTTTTTTTTCCCCGCAGCGAGAGCACGCTCCCAGAGGCACAGTGTTTACTTCAGGGTTGTCCTGGTTACCAGAGCACAATAGAAAGGCTGTCCTGAGTAAAACAAAGCCTTCAATTGCACAACAACGTGTTTTATTTACACAGGATCACATCCACGTTCCTCATGGCAAACTGGTACATTCACGTGGCAGCATGACCATCATAAGGTATTTCAATTAATGGAGTATTGTATACGTTACCTGCAGCGATATACACGCTAGTGGTATATCCCTTTTGACTAAGTTTTCTACAGCGATATACACGCTTTCAGTATATCGTCGTGTGATTTTGGTTACTTCAAAGCTACTCACACGCTGTTTTTTTTAATTTTTTTTATTTCCACCTACTAGTTCCACACATTTGCTTACACTCAGGTATTCACACTCCACATTACGGTAATATACCATGAATCCATCCCAGTTTTCAGCCGTTTTACCTCCCGTATTCTTAGCACAGCCTGGTCAACCTAGCATTCCGTGGGAAGACTTGATCCTCATGTTTGAGAACTATCTAGACGTACTTGAAGGGCAAGATTTTTCAGCAAAAAGAAAGAAAGCTCTTCTTTTGAGCACACTAGGCAAGGAGGGACAACGTGTTTTCCGCTTCCTCCCACAAGCTCTCCAAGCCAGTGGCCAACCCATACCTGATGAATTCAAAGAAGCTGTGTGCAGACTTGAGGTCAGGTATTCCAAAGAGGAAAACTTAGTTATGAACAGGTACAAATTTTATACGCAACATCAAAAGACAGGTGAGTCTATTGATGACTTTATCTCAAGATTAAGAGAGATGTCTATAAAGTGTAACTTTGGAGCGATGACAGATGAGATTATTAGAGATCAACTCATCGTACAGTGCAACAATAAAAAAATTCAGGAGCGGTTGTGGGCGGCAAAAAACCCCAATCTTAAAACTGCCATTGACTTAGCCAAAGTGGTCGAGCAATCTGAAGGATGCATGAAGGAATTGGAAAAAAGGAATCTCAGTTCAGAGGTTAATGAAATCTCACCACAAGATCATCGCGACACACGTCATGATGACGATGAACATAGTAACATTGCGGCCATCAAGAATAAGGCAAAGTTTGTAAAAAGACCCTACAACTCCAAGCCCACTGCAGTTGTGCACAAACTTTCCAACAATAGAACATGTAGCAGGTGTGGCAGTAATGCACATGCCTCTGACTCTAAATTTTGTTTTGCTTCCAAGCAAGAATGTCTTAAGTGCGGTCGCATTGGTCACTATGCTCGTGTATGTAGGAGTAGGTTTAACCCCAGTGTTTCTACTGTACATGTGGTTGAGAACGATCCAGAATTCGATGGTGATAAAATTTTAGTCATAGAGTCCAAGGATTCCCAAATTGATAATGACAAGAGGAAAAATAGGCCCAAAGCTATTTTCTCTATCGATGGTCGTGATGTGTCTCTCATGGTCGATACGGGCTCAAAGTTTACCATCATTCCCAAGTGTCTCTTTAAAGAGAAGTGGGATAAAAAAACACTACTTCCCAAAGACATTTCTCCTGGTGGGTATCAGGGTGAATCAATTGACATCCTTGGGTATTTTGAGGCTCATATTTCCTTTTCCCACAGGCATATTCAGGGTAAGGTATATGTATCTGACCATGGTCCGGCAATCTTAGGGTGGGTACACCAATACGATTTACGCATCATAGTTAATCCGAGGGCGCCCATGCAAGTCATGGTTGTTGAGGATGAGGGTCTAGACAGCATTCTCGAAGAGGCTCAAGCGGTGTTTAGAGATGAACTCGGACAACTTAAGGGCTATGCTCATCGAATCTTACTCAAGGAAAACTCAATACCTGTCCAACATAAAGTTAGGCGCATTCCCATTGTAGTTAAGGGCGAAGTTAAAAACCTCATCAAAGAAATGATTGGTTCAGGTGTCATAGAGCCGGTAGAGGCTTCCCCTTGGATTTCTCCGGTCGTTATTACTAAAAAGGCGGATGGAAAATTGAGATTCTGTGTTGACTTACGCTCCTTGAACCAGTGTGTTATTGCTGATACATTTCCACTCCCAAACATCACAGAACTAGTATCCACACTCAAGGGTGCCAAGGTTTTTTCTAAACTTGATCTTAAAAGCGCTTACCACCAGATTAGACTACATAGTGACTCCAAACATCTCACGGCTTTCATAACTCCAGAGGGCACCTTTCAATTCACACGGTTACCCTTTGGACTTATTTCTGCTGCCAGCGTTTTCCAACGCATGGTCTCGGACATATTCAAAGGGGTGGATAACACTATATATTTCCAGGATGATATATTAGTCTATGGTCAGTCCGTTGAGGAACACAACGCCATCCTTAGAATTGTTTTAGAGAAACTTAACAAATCAGGTCTCACACTCCGCAAAGATAAGTGTAAATTTTTAGTTGATCAAATTGATTATTTGGGCTACACCATTAGTGCCTCTGGAGTTCAGCCAAAAGAGAACTTGTGCAGTGCTATAAGCTCAGCCCCTTCTCCAGTTGATAAAGATCAACTCCGCTCATTCATGGGTCTCATAGAATATTATTCAAAGTTTGTAAAAAAACTTTTCGGATAAAACTGTTTGTTTACGTTCACTTCTCAAGAAAGGTGTAAGTTTTCTGTGGTCCACTCAGCATCAAGAATGTTTTGACCAAATTAAGAAAGAAATTTGTGAGGCAAATGTTCTCTCTCCTTTTGATGTCAATCACAAATCCATCTTAACTGTAGATGCCAGCTCAACAGGCTTGGGAGCAACGTTATCTCAAATAGTTTCAGGTTGTGAGAAGACAGTAGCTTTTGCCAGCAGGACATTAACTGATTCAGAGAAAAACTATTCTGTCATTGAAAGGAGGCACTTGCAGCAGCCTGGGCTGTGGAATATTTTAGGACATACTTGTGGGGCACTAGATTTCTTCTTAGAACTGATCACAAGCCACTGATAAAAGTATTGTCTCCTGGTGGTACTGGCAAAGGCTCTGCGAGACTTGTCAAACTAGCAGCCAAGCTTCAATGCTTTCAATATCAGGTGGAACACATTCAGGGTTGGAGAAATATGCAAGCTGACTGCCTTTCCAGACTGTCTGTTGATTGGCGCTCTGTCTCTGATCCTGCGGTTGTGCACTATAACGATGACATTGCAGTTGCCACAATTGATGATGCAGTCTTTGTGGGTGAGGGTGTATTCGATGCTAATGACTGGAAGCGTGAGATGCAAAGTGATCACACTTTACAAGAGGTAATCAATTTGTTAAAATCTAGCCCAAAAAGTGAGAGTTGTCTTCCGGTGTCTGTACGTCCCTATTCAAAAATCCTAGACGAGTTGTCCATGTGTAGTGATAACATTTTAGTTAAGGGTGAAAAGTTTATCCCTCCTTTTGGTATCAGGAGTAAACTCTTGACTCTAGCACATGAAGGACATCTTGGTCAAAGTCTCACTCAACGACGCATCAAAAATCATTTCTGGTGGCCTGGCTTAGATGCCCAAGTGGTAGATTGGGTGGAAAATTGCTCCATTTGCAGGGAAGGAGAAAAAAGACTGAAAGTAGGTTGCAAATCTGATGATGCTCATATTGCCAATCCTGGCTTACCCTGGCACACGGTTTGCCTAGACTTTATCGGTCCCATGGGTGAATTACATGAGTCTGACAGGTTTGGCATTGTTTTAGTAGATGTCTTTTCAAAACGGCTGGTGGGAGAATTTACGAATAACATTTCCACTGAGAGCACTATAAAGTTTTTAGGAAAACTGTTTAGGGATGAGGGAATACCCTCGATCCTCATTACAGACAATGGCACACAATTAGTTTCCAACGATATGCAAACATTCTTAAAAAGTTGTGGAGTGTCTCATCATCGCACTTCTCTATACAACCCACAAGGAAATGGTTTGTGTGAGAGGTCCAACAAAGTAGTTAAAGGTATTATTCAAATGGCCTCGGCCAGTGGTTGTATTGTACGAAAGTTGGTTGATGAAATGCTGTGGGCTTATCGTTCCACTCCACATGTTCAGGATGGAAAGTCCCCCTTTGAGTTAATGAGGGTCAGGTCCCCTGGGACAAAATTGGTTCCTTCTTGGATGAAACTGTTAGTCACCTCACATGATGTAAAATTGGCACCACAAGAACCCATGAATAGAGTATGTCGCTTCAACATTGGAGATCAGGTTAAAATCAAAACAGGCAGAATAGGGAGAGGTCTCTCTAAATTTAAGGGGCCATTTACGGTGAAAAAAGGCCTTAATCACTGTGTTATCTTGAATAATGGTGAGTGTTGGAATTTTCGCAGGGTGGCTATGTATCAGAAAAGTAATGATCGGCTTGTACAGAACAAACATGATGGACCTGCCAACAATAGTGGATATGTGTTAGCCCAGGATCCTGAAGTTCACACTCAGCCGAGTATTTCAGGTAACACTGTGGGCGGAGGTGATTCTCTCATTTCTGCAGGTTCGAACCAATCTACCATACCTACTTTGGAGAGCTTGGCTTCCTCTCGTCCTCTTAGGTGTCGCAATCCACCTGGGTATCTCAAGGATTTTGTATATTAAGAAATGCTGTATATTTATGTTATATATCAAGAAATGTTCTTTGCTGTCATGTTTTTTTGTTTGGAAAGGAAGAAGATGTGTAATACATGCAATGGTTTAGTAGAGTTGTCTCACTTCTAAGAATGTTAGTACATTCTCATTCCATGTTTCCCCTTGAGTTTGCGTTCTGTTCCAAAGCAGTTAGATCCTGTCTTCTGCTTGGAAGAGTCCGCTCTCGCCGTTTCCCCTGTCTCCTAATAAAGATCCACAGTTTACTCACCACGTCTGGACCCAGTCATTTACAACAGTGCTCAGACAACTTGAAAGCATATCACACAGAATTAGTGCAATGTGTGAAATGCTGAGAAAAATAAAATTGTTCCTCCTATTTAACGCCTGTCTCAAGGAGGCATGATTTTCAATGCAAAACCCAGTCTGACAATATTTGTAGGTCTCGAATTTGTGTTATATTCAATGGGAGATGTCCAAATAGCACCCATGGAATACCCCTTGACACAAAGTTGTGCAGAACTCCATTTGCACTATGGCAAGGGCAATTTTACAGCACAAAAAATATTTTGCCTTGCAAAGTAAATACTTTCTGCGCCACTGTGCACGACTTTATGGTGGTACAAAGGATTTATAAACCTGCCTAAAACATGATATTTGTCATTGAAAATGCATGTATGAACTCATGGTAGCAGTATTTGTGGACGTTTTGAACAAAAAAACCCTATCACAACTAAGGAAAACCTAAAACCATGGTAGTTTTTGAGCAGACTTAAATTTGGGGGAGTGAAAAGGGGAGTTGGTGGACTACCTGGGAATAGCTCTGCGCAATCCATGCATCATCAACAAAAACGCACGTAATTATTCATAAACCAGTTATGTTGCCATTCCAACCCTTGTAATGCATGTAAATCCTTTTCTAAAAAAGTGACCAATGTTAGCAGTCTTTGAAGGAAGCAGCTTCCATACTAAACATGTAATATAAAAATACATAATAGGAAACATCTGCTTAATGGGATTATTGTGCGATTTCGGGTTCTGGTGAAACTTACAAACCATTCAGTTTTCGGCCTTGTGGTTTATGATGTCACCAGAAGGCCTTGAGGAAATATTGGACCATATTACTAAATAACCCAATATTGGTTCTCTCTCTCATTCTCTCTTTTCATGCATCTGATGGGTGAGTTAAGGTTTTCGTGGCTTTGCTTTTGTTACTACACATAATTTCCCAATTTCAGAGATCTTTAGATTTTATTAGATAACTACAATTTCAAAGATTATTCAAGCATGGGTTAAGGTTTATTTCCATTCAATACAGTTTTTTCCCATGAATTTCAAATGGGTTTTGATGGTATACTGTATCTATCGTCTATAAAAGAAACAATCACTATTCATGGCCTTTGATCATACACATAGGTGTGGACTGCAGGCTATGGTCCATGTTCCACATTTTATTGGTGGTAATTTCATTGATCACAACATTTGGACAAGAGCAATGGGGGTTGACTGCAGGGCCTGGCCAACAGACAAAGGGCCTGCACACAACCTTTTGCGAGCTGTCAAACTTTCCTGAGAGTGGCCTTCATCCATGATCTGTGGGGATTTGGACACAGGGCCTCTGCCTAAGAATCGAGGGACAGCCAACCCCACCAATGGCCAGGCCCCTAGTCAGCCACAGGGTCTATAATGTCCACTGTGCATGGTCATGACAATTCATATTTCACTGTGATTTAGTTTGTTGTTTTAAGAGCAGAAGTAGGAGTAGGTAGGGGTAATTGGAAGAGTAGGAGTTAGAATGGATGGAAGTAGAAATTTGGCTAGACATGCTCGGGACTGCATATAGGAGTTATAAAAAGTAAGTGCAGGAGAAAGAGTAAGTGTAGAAATAAGAGCAGTGGCATGCAGTAAGAAGTGCAGGATCAAGAAAAATCTAGTGAAGGAGTGAACGTAGGAGTGAGAGTATTAGTAAAACTAAATGTAGCACTAACAATAGGAGTAGGAAGGAGCATTAGTAGGAGTAAATAGAAATATGTTAGCATGGATAAGTGAACATAGAAGGGACACAGAGTAAGAGTAGGCATAAGTGAAAGAAACAATGGGAGTGATCATGGGAAAGAGTTGGAGCAAGCAGAAGTAAGTGTAGGAAAAAGAAAAGGAGTAAATAGTTATGAGCAAAGGTGGGCTTGACTAGGAATAGGAGTAACAATATGTAGAATTAAGTTGAGTAAGTAGAAGTAAGACTAAGAGAAAGAAGGATTATATATGGGCATAGGAATAGGAGAAATGGTAGTAAGTGTAATCAAGGGCAGAAGTAAGTGCAGGTAACTGTAGCAGCAAGCTGAATTTGGAGAAGGAGTATCAAACATTAAGATAGGTGTATAGGAGGATAGTGACATAGAGGAACAGGAACAGCAAGACCGGGATAAAGAGACAGGAATTGAGGGACAGGAACACTGAGAGACACAGTGGGACATCTACAAAGGGATAGAGACTGAGATAGAAAGAGATGGACAAAAACAGAGGTGCAGAGAAAGTGGGGCAGTGCTAGAAAGAAAGAGAATTACATTGATAGGGGTAGAGGGACTGGACATGGGAGACGGGAACAGAAGATGAGGAAAAAGGGTCAGAAATATAGGGATGCAGACAGAGATAAGCCAAAGAGAAGAATAGAAAGAGAGACGGGACAGCTTAGATAGATGTATAGGGACAGAGATAGCATGAACTTACATTCACAAGGTACATGCTCTCGTTTGGCGATCCCTTATGGCGGTAAGGGATCCGTAAGGGATCGCCAAACGAGAGCATGTACCTTGTCCTGCTCAAGGAATAAGATATATATAAAGAGGCTAGACTCCGGGAGCCATAAAAACATCATGTTGCTGCACAGATAATGAGGCAATTTTTTCCGGAGAAGGACAAATCAGAGAGGCTACAAATAAGTGAACACCCATAGCACTTTGGCGAGATAACAGAGAACGATAAAGTAAACGGCGGTGGCAATTTTTAGGAGGACAACTAGGACAACAATTCCTGACAAGGATCAGAATATTTAGAGAGACTGCTCAGGAGAGAACACCCATTGCATTCTGCCGAGATATCAAAAAACCATAAACTAAACTGCGGCATCAATTTCTATTAGGACCCCAAATATATATCAGGAGACCGCGAATAAAAGATAATTCAAATATTCTATTTCGTGATACCAGGGCCTGCAGAGGCATAGACATAATCGACTGCCTGCCCAGTGTACCAGAGTGTTTTTAGAAACCTTCATTTTCAGTAGTCACAGATCTGTTCCCCCCTCCTTCCACCCGTTATAAATTATAAAATAACAGGTCCTGAAGAAGAAGGTTTAGTAATCAAATCATTCCATTGAAACGTACGTCGACCAGTTAGAGTGAGACACCCCAGCTATCAGCACAGCAATCGAGGGTTGATTTCATCACCCGGATTTTTCCATCTGTGCATGCAGTGTTGTTCTGGGGTGTAGAGTGTGAGTGTATTGTGTGTAAGGGATGTGGTTGTAGAGTAGAGAGAGGTGTGACTGTGTGTGGGGGTGTGTTGAATTATATTTTTAAGTCAGCAGTGAACTCACAGGTGTTGAAATCAATTGTGTTATATGTATTGTATTATTTGAATTATGAATACAGTCATATTTTTGTAAAAAATGATGATATTAATTGCAAAGAGTCATGTATTGTTCTATAATGTGAAATATCAGATAAATAAGTTAAAAAAAGGGAAAAAAATGAAATAAAATTTGTAAGAATGAACAATTGTCTTGTGTGGAGAATAATGTTCTTTATGCCCTATTTTTGAGCTTTGAGAAGCCATTTATGAAAGAAATTTAGGTCTAGAGAGATTATTACCTTTGTAGTTTTGATTGTTTTTCCCCCTGTTCCCTGACCTGTTAAATAATCTCTTTTTAGGGGGGTGCCTTGCTAATTCCGCTACTCACCGTGATATAAAATGCTTAAACAGAGCCTGGGGAAGCCTATTTGGATCAGGGGCACAACCTGCCCGTAACTTTTTAATGTCTTTCTCTACCTCTGCCGATGTAATTACCCATGGTACCAGGTTATCTCTATTAGGCCAGTGGAGACTAGTTGAGTCCAACGAACTTCCCTTAAAATGTATTTTCAGATATTGAACCCACTCCGTCTCACAAATATTTGCATTATTTGCTGTTGGAGGACCTTTCTCGCTTCTGGTCATAAGCTTCCAGAATCTTTTTGAATCATTTGTTTTAGTGGCTTGTAGCAGCTGGACCCATAGTGTTTCTTATTTGGATTGTTTATGCACCCAGATCTCTTTTTTTAAGCAGCGTCTCTCGCTGCGGATATTTTTTAATAATTCAGTATCTCCTGGTTTTTTATGTAATTGTTGAAAGAGTTTGCCTGTTTTATTTTTTTATTTTTCGAATATGGAGTGGCATAGTTAAAGATTTACAATGAACCATGTGAGTTCACTTATGCCAATTGTTCTCTTTGTGGGTTTTGGTCAAGTTGTAGGAGAGTGTTTTCCATGCCACTATCGTATTGGGGTCAGCTGGAGCTAGATCCTGCAGGCTTGAAACTACTTCCTCTGCTATGCTGTTAACTGTGCTTGAGGACCACTTCAGACATTTCAGGTTTTCTGTGCTAATTTCCCACTGTAGCATACAAATTGCTTCGTGTTTGCGCATGAGTGTATTTACTGTAATCACCTGGGGATTGTGGTCACTCTTCAGATGGTGGACTAGGCTGTAATAACATACCTGATTGTATAGGGACAGTGAGACGAGTGTGTAATCTAAAATGGAGACTGCATTGCCCCAGACTCTTGTCCAGGCAGGTGGAGTGCCATCTGGCTTCCGAGCAATGAAATGGATATTTTACAGTGATAAACGCGGGGCTAAACAGATGGTTTGTTCCCTAACACATATTTAAAATGTGAGTTTTTCCCTACTTTTAATATATTTTGTATCATGCCTGGTTATTAAAATCTAAATAAATGTACTATAATGTTTATTTCCTTCAAAGCCTGCATATAAAGATACACAATCTGTTTTACCCCTTTAATGCTGTGTGATTGCGATAATAGTAATCAGTTTTGATTGTAAGATATCATATATCTATATCGACGCCAATATCTCACTGTTATTGTTCGTCAGCACTTTACCATACGCCATTGCACTATAAAATCTAATGCACTTTGTATTATGAGAATTTTAAAGGGCTTACGATGACACCGACCTACAATGATTAGAGTTTGTTTTACAATTTAGTGTGTCTTTTATATAATGTTGCTGATTTTAATCTTGATAAAGTTAAGTGAGGCACATACTATCTTTTAAATGTTTTTATTCTTTTATGGATTTTGTACAAATCTGAATAAAGATTTTGAATAGAATTGTGTATTGCTCTCTACAGCAAGTATACATCCACCGAGCCACAAGTGAAACTGTTACTCTTATTTTGTGTAATGCTTGCTATCATGTTCTATCCTGCAACACAAAGCAATAGAAATAGAAGGTAGCCTGGAATGCCAATGTCTCTGCAAAAGATGTGCAGTCTTGCCCCAACTTTTGGCCTGTTTTCATTTATAGCTCTGGACAAATCACATGCTGATCTGCAGGAATGGGTTGTGATCCAGGTCCAGTGCAACAGATGCTCTCTTCTGTTATTTTAAGTTGCTGATTGAAGCCAGCCATATGCATTTTATTTGATAAACATTTCCACACGAGGAGAAAGCAGAGGGCAATGCAGGAAGAAGGGGGTAGCAATCCTCACTACCTCTAAATCATTGGAGCACCCTAAACCTTTTAGGGTTACATAGATACGGGAGGAATCTCGCAAGGTATGCCACCTCAAATGAATCCAAGTATTCTTAATTCCAAATACATGCAGAAGTTGGAGGATCCGCCAAAATATAATGAAATTACTTGGGAGAAACAGTAGACAGTCCCCACCACAGTGCTGGTAAAAAGGTCTGTAGTCCACCAATATAGTCAGCAACTACCAACCATTAGTTGTGTCATGGCTGGGTCATTGGGGTGGTAAATACACACATTAAAAGGAGTAATGTTGTGAATGAACTCCAGTCACCAAAAAAGTCTGATAGTCTGGTTGTTAACAACATGTCAAAATCATGCAGATCACCTGTTGTGGAGACTCAGGCCATTGACCACTTGTACTAGAAAACATACTGGACCTGCCAGAATGGTGGAGCAGGTTTCTCCATGGACACAGCCCAATTTTTGACCTAACTTCACCTATTTCTGCAAGTAAAATCTCTGTAGATGAGTAGAGTGTTCAGCTCCGTCGTTTGGAACAGTTTTCATCAATATCAGCAGGGGGGGCTTTAAAGCTACTTTACTATCTAGCCTTTACTGCCTCTTGATAATAAAGGCAGTGCCATGAACCTTGGGCCTGATGATGGGTCATTGTAGGGATTTTGGGGAATCATCTATATTGAATACTTGCCGTTGGACAAGTTTGATAGACTGTGACGGGCAATGGATTCAAAACAAAAACTCACAAAACCAAAAGCATTCTTTCTTTTGGAAGATCTGAGAATGTACTCTAAACCGTACTTCTATGTCAACAATAAAACCTCTTTGTTCTATTAACATGCAGTGCACAATGTTTTTTATTGAAACACTACTGGCAACAACAAAAATACAATATATTGTTCAATATTGTGCTAAGATCAAGCACTGCACACTCCCTGCTGATAAAATAAAAACAATGTAGTCAGCTTTTATCATTGACATATGGAACTATAGCAAACCTAGTTCTGTTTATGTCAGTTGTCCAGTATGGCTGGCATAATCAAATACTGCTGACACAAAGCAGTTTTCGTGATATGACTCCAGATGTCAGATTAGACAAATTATATTGATTGAAAACCAGCACATGATGGTTCCATGCAGTAATATAGGGGTAAGAATCAATACCTCATGCTACTGCTCCAGACAGCCCATAAATGTCACTAACGGAAGGGCTCTGCAGCAGCAGAGAGGGAGGGTAACACCAAGGGCCAAAATACGAAATTTGTACCTCTAAGAAAAGAAGGGGCAAATTCATTATTGTGTTACCGTGCTTCCAGCGCTACCATGTTCTGCAGATAATTGAAAAATATTAAAGTGTCCTCTGTTGACGTAAGGCACTACAAATCTTTTTTCTACCTATTTAACTTCATTTTCTCCCATCGGTCAATGGTACTCTGTCCTGCGTTATATGTTTTGTTTTGTGAAGGCTTTGTGCTTATAGTCAGAGTGTACCAGTTATATCCAATCTGAAAGAAAATTGATAGCTACAGGCACACATAAGCAAATGTACCCACCATTTGTGCTGCAAGACTGTACCCACTTTAACAATCAAGTCACAAATGCACGCATTTATGATAAAGACAGCGATTTACATTCAGGTCTAATCCTTTCTACAAGCCCAATGTGATTATGAATTGGTTTTGGCAATCTATTGTAAACACCAGTGACTATTTATATATCAGTTCAAGTGACTTCATAATTGTTTGTGTAATAGGTTAGACTTAAGTCTATAAATTGTCGTTTATCTTGTTTCTTTCTTTCTTTGTTGAGTTATTTAGTCTATTGATTTAGTGCTTGGTACAGTTCTCCAAGACTCTGAGCACAGAGTGACAGCACTTTCAAGAACAGAACAGCGATACATATTGCAAGTGGAAATAAGGGTAATTTTTATTTTCAACAGGATTTACAGCATAATAATAACCATCACCTATTGAAGCTAGAAATATTCATCTTGTGACAGAATGTCCTTGTTGCATGTTAGGACACAGGGGTTATCAGATTTGACAAAGGAAGCCATGTTTCTGCTTTCCTTTGAGCCAAGAGTGGAATACAGAACAATGTGTTCCACTCCCTTCACACATTCAAGCAGCCAGCAGCGGAACATACATATTGTGCATTTTTGTCAATCGAATTCCAGTCTTGATTAACGGTTTCTTGATTAAAGCTTTTGTTGACACTTGCAAATTTGCTTTGCTAGACAAAGGAAGTGCCACCAGTCCTATATGTTATTATGAAAAGCAAGAGAAATGTGATATAGGCTACAGTTGATTGAAGGACGACTAATATTCTGGCATTGCACTGTTGCAGCACATGGTTTCAATATCCATAGTATCATTCTTGTTTGGTTCCCTGATAGCTTTGAAAAGCAATTCATATACGAAAATGAGGCTGTTAGAACTGGGGGTCTCTAGTTGGCAATGGTTTGCACCTTTGTCCAAATAGGGACCCTTGCTTCTAGTCAGGATAAGGGGGATACACTCCTAAAATAACCCCTGCTCACCCCCTGGTAGCTTGGCACGAGCAGACAGGCTTATCTCAGAGGCAGTGTGTAAAGCATTTGTGAACACATACAGTAATACAGTGAAAACACTACAGATGGACACCACACAGGTTGTTATGTAAAAATAAGTAATCTTTATATAGACTTATCACAAGACCCAATAGCAAAAATCCACAATACTGTACTCAAAAATAGACTTTAAAAGGTTATAAAATAGTTCAGTTCTCTCAAGTTGTAAATGCGACACTTTACTCTCAATGTACCTTGAATGCGTAACGCAAAGAAAACAAAAGGGTCGCAGGGAAGGTGATGCGTCGGTTCCTTACACTCAGGGGAGTGGATGCGTCGGTTCCTTACTGCTACGCAGGGGAGTTGATGCTCGCTTCCTTACTGTGTGGGGAGGTGATGCGTCGGTTTCTTACTGCTTTCCGGTGCGATGCGACAAGATGGCACCTCGATGCGATACTCTTCTCCGGTACGATGCGACAAAATGGCGTCTTGGTTGCGATGCGACAAACGTTGGTGTGATGCGTGCCCGCCCGACGGCCATGCGGCGACTGGATGATCTTTGGAGCCGCGACAGGCCCTGCGACGCGCTTCTCCGGTGATGCGACGACGACCTCTGTGGCAGCGTCCCGCTTCTCCGGTGATGCGCCGCGCTTCGGCGATGCGAGGATGACAGCGGCAGCGGCGTCTCGCTTCCTTAGCGATGCGATGACCGCGGCGGCGACACGCTTCTCGTTGTTGCGTCACGCTTCCAGCTCCCAGCGACACGCAGTCTCTCAGAAGGCTCAGCACAACAGCAGGCACTTCAATTCCCAGCAAGGGAATGCAGGGGGAGCTGGTTGGTGAAGTCTTGTATCCCTGAGACTTCAGGCAGGAGGCAAGCTCTAGTTCAAGCCCTTGGAGATTCTCTTCTTCAAGATGACAAAGCACAGCAAAGTCTTTTCTCCTGTCCTTGGCAGAAAGCAACCACTGCAGGCCAACCCCAATCAGCAAAACAGCACAGGGGCAGTACTCCTCCTTCAGCTTCTCCGGTTCTTCTCCTTGGCAACAGGTTTCTTGATTTCCCAGAAGTGATCTAATTTCCTAGGGGTCTGGGTCCCCTTTTTATACAACTTTTCTCTTTGTTCTCTGAAGGCAGAGAGGCCTCTGCCTAGTCCAAAACCAGTTCTGGTCAGTCCTGGAGCACTTTGTTTTTCTGACTCCTTCTTTCCTTTGAGAGTGAGGGGCAGAGCCATCAGACGCCCGGCAGGAGGTGGAGCCAGCATTGTGGAAGGCAGGCACAGCCCTATTCAGACCCAGGTGCAACTCCTCCCTCCAATCTGGATGCAGATCTTTCTATTCAGCCCTGTGCTGACTCACCCTGTCTCCTGTCGCCACCCCCAGCCCCTGTCACTCAATCTCCAGACAAGGAATACACAACCTAGCAGAGGCAGGCTTGAAAGTTTAGGCAAGAAAATACCCACTTTCTAAAAGTGGTATTTTCAAACACAGAATGTTAAAACCAACTTCACTAAAAGATGTATTTTATCATTCTGAGTTCAGGCATACTAAATTCGTTTTTCTACCATGTTCCCTGGGTCAGTTAGGATTATAAGGTGTAATAATCAAACTGCCCATTCTGGCCTATGGAGAACAGGTAGCCTTGCAATAGTGAAAACGAAAATGGCTGTAATTCACTATTAGGACATGCCACACACACCAAGGCATGTCCTACCTTATACTTACAATGCACCCTGCCCTTGGGCCTACCTTAGGGGTGTCTGATATGAAGATAAGGGAAGGTTTAGGGACTGGCAAGTGGGTGCACTTGCCAAGTCGACATGGCAGTCACAGACCGCACACAGGCTCTGCAATGGCAGGCCTGAGACACATTTTACAAGCTGCTTCTGTGGGTGGCACAACCAGTGCTGCAAGCCCACCAGCAGCATTGGATTTACAAGCCCTGGGCACACTCAGTGCACTGTACTAGGGACTGACAAGTAAACCAATCATCCAATCATGGAGTCACTAATCCATACATCAATTTACAGTAGGGAGCACTTGCACTGTGGCACTGAACAGCAGTGGCACAGTGCCCAAAAGCAACTAAAACCAGCAAAACATAAGAGGCAACAGCAAAAAAATGGAAGGGAGACCCACGCCAATGGTGCCAAGTCTAACACGTGTCCCCTCCAGCTGAAATGTGGGGAGAACTACCCTTCCTCCTGGGAGTTCTCATCACTAAGGCGGAAAAATCTGGACAGACCATCAGCATTGGCGTGTTCTGTACCAGGGCGGTGTTCCACCGTGAAGTCCATCCCCTGTAGGGAAATGGACCACCTCAACAGTTTTGGGTTCTCACCCCTCATCTGCATTAACCATCTGAGGGGCCTGTGGTCTGTCTGAACCCGGAAGTGAGTCCCAAACAAGTATGGTCTCAACTTCTTCAGTGCCCAGACCACAGCAAATGCCTCACGTTCAATCGCACTCCACCTCTGTTCCCGTGGGAGTAACCTCCTACTAATAAAGGCTACAGGTTGGTCTAGGCCCTCCTCATTCATCTGTGAAAGCACAGCCCCAACACCATGCTCTGAAGCATCTGTCTGCACAATGAATTCCCTTGAGAAGTTGGGCGCCTGAAGCACGGGCGCCGTGCACATGGCAGATTTCAGGGCATCAAAAGCCTTTTGGCAGGCATCAGTCCAGTTCACTTTCCTGGGCTGCTTCCTGGAAGTCAGCTCAGTCAAGGGTCCAACAATGTGGCCATACCCCTTGACAAACCTCCTGTAATACCCGGTGAGTCCTAAGAAGGCTCTCACCTCTGTCTGGGTTTTGGGGGGTTCCCAAGCCAGGATGGTATCTATCTTGGGTTGTAGGGGCGCCACCTGGCTGCTCCCAACCTGGTGTCCCAAGTACACCACAGAACCCTGCCCGATCTGGCACTTACTCGCCTTGATCGTGAGGCCTGCCCTCCGCAGCGCCTTCAACACTTCCCAGAGGTGGTGCAGATGTTCCTCCCAAGTGGCGCTGAACACTGCAATGTCATCCAGGTAGGCGGCACTGAAATCCTCCAGCCCAGCCAACACCTGGTTGACCAACCTCTGAAAGGTGGCAGGGGCATTCTTCATCCCAAAGGGCATCACCCGGAATTGGTAGTGCCCATCTGGTGTGGAGAATGCTGACCTCTCTTTGGCCCCATCAGTTAAGGCAATCTGCCAGTATCCAGACGTTAGATCAAACGTGCTGAGGTACCGGGCAGCCCCTAACCGATCAATGAGCTCATCAGCTCTGGGGATGGGGTGCGCGTCAGTCCTGGTGACTGAATTGAGTCCTCGGTAGTCCACACAGAACCGGAGTTCGGGTGTGGCACCAGGCGCGGCAGCCTTTGGGACCAAGACCACTGGGCTGGCCCAAGGGCTGTTAGAGGACTCAATCACCCCTAAGGCAAACATCTTGGAGACCTCCTCCTTGATGCAAGTTCTCACCCTGTCAGTCACTCTGTAAGTTTTGTGCTTCACAGGAGGACTGTCCCCAGTGTCCACATCATGGATGCACCATTCAGTGATACTGGGAGTCAGGGAGAACAGATCAGAAAACTGCCCCAACAGTTGGCGACAGTCATTCTGCTGCTCAGGGGTCAGGGTGGGAGAGAGGTTCACACCATCCACTGACCCATCTTGCTCTTTTGCATACAGGAGGTCAGGAAGAGGTTCAGTCTCCTCTTCCATCCCAGCATCTGTTGCTAAGAGCATGCCCACTTCAGACCTCTCAAAGTGGGGCTTCAGGCGGTTCACATGCAGGACCAGCAAGGGGTTCCTGGGAGACTGCAAGTCCCCCCAAGTAGGCGACATCACTCTTGCGCTCCACCACCTCAAATGGTCCGGTCCACTTATCCTGGAGCGCACAGGGCTCCACTGGGGCCATGCCCCAAACCTTTTGTCCAGGCTGAAACTCGATCAGAGTGGCATTCTGATCATGCCAACGTTTCATCTCTTCCTGGCTGGCTTCCAGATTCACCTCAGCGTGTTGTCTGAAACGCTGAGTCTGGTTCCTGAAGTCCAGCATGTAACTAAATACATCCTGGGGAGTTTTCCTGGGAGCTTTCTCCCAGCCTTCCTTGACCAGACTCAGAGGTCCTCTTACAGGATGGCCGTACAGCAGTTCAAAGGGACTGAACCCTAAGGACTTCTGGGGCACCTCTCTGTAAGCAAAGAGCAGGCATGGCAAGAGGACGTCCCACTTACGCCTCATGGGTTCTTCAAGACCCATAATCATGCCTTTCAGGGTCCGGTTGAATCTCTCAACCAGCCCATTACCTTGGGGGTGGTAAGGAGTGGTGAACTTATAGGTTACACCACACTCCTGCCACAGGGACTTCATATACTTGGAAATGAAGTTGGTACCACGGTCGGACACCACCTCCTTGGGGAACCCCACACGGGAGAAAATCCCCATCAGTGCACGTCCCACCACGGGGGCCGTCACTGTCCGAAGAGGGATGGCTTCCGGGTACCGGGTGGCATGGTCCACCAAGACCAGGATGAACCTGTTGCCCATGGCTGTCTTGGGATCCAGAGGCCCCACAATGTCAATACCCACCCTCTCAAAGGGGGTGCTGACAACAGGGAAAGGTTGGAGAGGAGCCTTGTGCTTCCTCCCACTCTTACCACTTGCCTGGCAAGTCTGACAGGTCCTGCAATGAGTATCTGAACTCTTGCGCATTTGGGGCCAATGAAAGTGGGTGACAAGCCTTTGAAAGGTCTTGTCTTGCCCCAAATGTCCTGCTAAAGGCACATCATGAGCCAGACCCAGTAGGAAGGCTCTGAAGCGCTGGGGTACCACCAGCACACGGGCTGACCCAGGCTCAGCAACCTTAGGCTCACTATACAGGAGACCATTCTCCCAGTAGATCCAGTGTGATCCAGACTGATCACCTGCTGCCTGGCTTGCAGCCTGTTGCCGCAAGCCCTCAAGAGAAGGGCACTTCTTCTGCTCCTCGCAGAACTCTTCCCTGGAGGGGCCTCCTTCCTGCTGCCAATGGGTCAGCTCAGGCAGGTCCCCCAGTTCAGCCACTTGTTCCCCTGTAGGTTCCAGGGCATCCCCCTCAAGGTCTGCCTCCTCCTGGACCGTGGGAACTTCGGGGGCCGGTTTCCCGTGCCCCCGCCTCCTCTCTTTAAGGCAGGCACCTGGGCCTTTCTTCCAGGCTCCAGGTTCTCCTGAATACCCTTACCGGCTGCCATTGACCGAGTGGTCACACACGCCCACTCTGGCAGACCCAACATCTCCAAATGAGACCTCCGCTCCACCTTCGCCCAAGGGGAGCTCTCCAAATCATTGCCTAGCAGACAGTCAACAGGCATGGCTGGCCTCACAGCTACTTGAAGGATACCTGAGACCCCCCCCACTCAAAGGGAACCTGGGCCACCTTGCAGTGGCTCTCTGAGTTGTCAGCGGCAACTACAGGGTAGAATACGTTGGGGACCACCTGCTCCTCAGACACCAGCCGACAACTGACAGCTGTCACACTGGCCCCGGTGTCTCTGAGAGCCTCCACCCTATGGCCATTGATGGTCACCCACTGCCTGTATTTTTTAGTGTTATCAGGCAGCTGGGTCCTAGGGACCATCTCACTGTCTCCTAAAGAGACCAGGGACATCTCTGCGGGACCCCACCCACCTTGGGCACCCAACTCCTCCCCCAGGGCTACACTAGCCATCTGCCGGGGTGGTGCACCAGTGGGTGCAGTGGTCACGGTATTGGGGCACTTGGGACTTCCTACAAAGTGACCCACCTGACCACAACTAAAACATGCTTTGGGCCCCTTCTGAACAGACTTATCTGTTGGGACCCATGGTCTTTTCTCAGTGGGAGGCTGGGAACCCTTACCTTGGTTCCCTTGGGGTTTACTTTGGGGCCCTTTTTGGAACTCCTTCTGTTTACCCTTGTCCCCCCACTCTTCTGCTGGGGACCCTGCCCACCTTTGGCGGAGTCTCCCACAAGACCCTTGTGGACCCGGGTACTGACCCAGCGGTCCGCCTCCTCAGCAAGCTTCCTAGGATTAGTCAGCTTACTGTCAACAAGGTGCTGGCGTAGCTCTGGAAAACAACTACTGGACAAGTGCTCCCATGCAATTAAATCATAGAACCCCTGCAAGTCATTTACTTTGCTACCCTTCACCCATCCATCCAATGCTCTGCAAAAATAAGACACATACTCCACCCAGGTACTAGACTCCAGCTTTTTGCAGTTCCTAAACTTCTGCCTATAAAGCTCTGGAGTTAACCCATACCTTGCCACTAAAGCTTCCTTCAGGTGGGCATAGGACATCTGATCCTCTGTGGGCAAGGCTAGCAAGGTTTCCCTTCCCTCACCTGTAAAGCGGCCCCACAACCCCGCTCCCCAATCCTTCTCAGGGACCCGGTGTGATGTCATGGCGATCTCATATGCTTTAAACCATTGCCCAATGTCCTCCCCCTTCATGAAATCCTTAATAACCTCCTTGGGGATGTATACTCTACTTTCTACAGGCACTGGAGGTGTGCTGCCACCAGAGGGAGTGATCTCTAGGCTCCTAGCCTTTAGCTCTAGCTCCCTCACCACTCTCTCATGCTCTAAAAGCATCTTCTTTTCTTCCATGGCCAACCTCTTACTTTCCAACTCCAATTTCTTGTGCTCAAGGCTATCATGGCTTCCCTGTTTCAGTTTGGCCATTTCCATTTCATGCATCCTGCTTTTGTCCCTGTCCTCCAGCTCCTCTGGAGACAGGCCCTTTTGAAAAACACTGCTGCCCTCCCTGGAAGGCACTCTCCTCCCGGGTAAGCCTAATGGCCCCTCAAGCTGCTCATCTAAATTCTCTGCCTCCTCCACAGGCTCCTCGGGCTGCCCACCGGCATTCCGTGCTTCCAACCAGGCCCTCAGCGCCTTTTGAAGCTCCTCCTTCCTGGTGAGGCCTCTCATAGAGATTTTAAACTTTTTACAAACAGCTTTGAGCTCTGGCACAGTGTAGGTATCAACCCTATCTTCTTCAAATTCAATATCTGCAGGTGCAATGGATCCTCTTTTGCTCATTGTGAAAATTGGCAGTTCTCAACAAAAATAAAGGTTCCAGGGAAAAAAGTCCTATCAAAATGTATTTGGTCGCGTATTGGTCTGCACTCACTAGTAGTGTACACCAATCACTGTATATGAATCACAAATGCAAGTCCAAATCCTCACCGCTGACCACCAATGTTAGAACTGGGGGTCTCTAGTTGGCAATGGTTTGCACCTTTGTCCAAATAGGGACCCTTGCTTCTAGTCAGGATAAGGGGGATACACTCCTAAAATAACCCCTGCTCACCCCCTGGTAGCTTGGCACGAGCAGACAGGCTTATCTCAGAGGCAGTGTGTAAAGCATTTGTGAACACATACAGTAATACAGTGAAAACACTACAGATGGACACCACACAGGTTGTTATGTAAAAATAAGTAATCTTTATATAGACTTATCACAAGACCCAATAGCAAAAATCCACAATACTGTACTCAAAAATAGACTTTAAAAGGTTATAAAATAGTTCAGTTCTCTCAAGTTGTAAATGCGACACTTTACTCTCAATGTACCTTGAATGCGTAACGCAAAGAAAACAAAAGGGTCGCAGGGAAGGTGATGCGTCGGTTCCTTACACTCAGGGGAGTGGATGCGTCGGTTCCTTACTGCTGCGCAGGGGAGTTGATGCTCGCTTCCTTACTGTGTGGGGAGGTGATGCGTCGGTTTCTTACTGCTTTCCGGTGCGATGCGACAAGATGGCACCTCGATGCGATACTCTTCTCCGGTACGATGCGACAAAATGGCGTCTTGGTTGCGATGCGACAACGTTGGTGTGATGCGTGCACGCCCGACGGCCGTGCGGCGACTCGATGATCTTTGGAGCCGCGACAGGCCCTGCGACGCGCTTCTCCGGTGATGCGACGATGACCTCTGTGGCAGCGTCCCGCTTCTCCGGTGATGCGCCGCGCTTCGGCGATGCGAGGATGACAGCGGCAGCGGCGTCTCGCTTCCTTGGCGATGCGATGACCGCGGCTGCGGCGGCGACACGCTTCTCGTTGTTGCGTCGCGCTTCCAGCTCCCAGCGACACGCAGTCTCTCAGAAGGCTCAGCACAACAGCAGGCACTTCAATTCCCAGCAAGGGAATGCAGGGGGAGCTGGTTGGTGAAGTCTTGTATCCCTGAGACTTCAGGCAGGAGGCAAGCTCTAGTTCAAGCCCTTGGAGATTCTCTTCTTCAAGATGACAAAGCACAGCAAAGTCTTTTCTCCTGTCCTTGGCAGAAAGCAACCACTGCAGGCCAACCCCAATCAGCAAAACAGCACAGGGGCAGTACTCCTCCTTCAGCTTCTCCGGTTCTTCTCCTTGGCAACAGGTTTCTTGATTTCCCAGAAGTGATCTAATTTCCTAGGGGTCTGGGTCCCCTTTTTATACACCTTTTCTCTTTGTTCTCTGAAGGCAGAGAGGCCTCTGCCTAGTCCAAAACCAGTTCTGGTCAGTCCTGGAGCACTTTGTTTTTCTGACTCCTTCTTTCCTTTGAGAGTGAGGGGCAGAGCCATCAGACGCCCGGCAGGAGGTGGAGCCAGCATTGTGGAAGGCAGGCACAGCCCTATTCAGACCCAGGTGCAACTCCTCCCTCCACTCTGGATGCAGATCTTTCTATTCAGCCCTGTGCTGACTCACCCTGTCTCCTGTAGCCACCCCCCAGCCCCTGTCACTCAATCTCCAGACAAGGAATACACAACCTAGCAGAGGCAGGCTTGGAAGTTTAGGCAAGAAAATACCCACTTTCTAAAAGTGGTATTTTCAAACACAGAATGTTAAAACCAACTTCACTAAAAGATGTATTTTATCATTCTGAGTTCAGGCATACTAAATTCGTTTTTCTACCATGTTCCCTGGGTCAGTTAGGATTATAAGGTGTAATAATCAAACTGCCCATTCTGGCCTATGGAGAACAGGTAGCCTTGCAATAGTGAAAAACGAAAATGGCTGTAATTCACTATTAGGACATGCCACACACACCAGGGCATGTCCTACCTTATACTTACAATGCACCCTGCCCTTGGGCCTACCTTAGGGGTGTCTGATATGAAGATAAGGGAAGGTTTAGGGACTGGCAAGTGGGTGCACTTGCCAAGTCGACATGGCAGTCACAGACCGCACACAGGCTCTGCAATGGCAGGCCTGAGACACATTTTACAAGCTGCTTCTGTGGGTGGCACAACCAGTGCTGCAAGCCCACCAGCAGCATTGGATTTACAAGCCCTGGGCACACTCAGTGCACTGTACTAGGGACTGACAAGTAAACCAATCATCCAATCATGGAGTCACTAATCCATACATCAATTTACAGTAGGGAGCACTTGCACTGTGGCACTGAACAGCAGTGGCACAGTGCCCAAAAGCATCTAAAACCAGCAAAACATAAGAGGCAACAGCAAAAAAATGGAAGGGAGACCCACGCCAATGGTGCCAAGTCTAACACGTGTCCCCTCCAGCTGAAATGTGGGGAGAACTACCCTTCCTCCTGGGAGTTCTCATCACTAAGGCGGAAAAATCTGGACAGACCATCAGCATTGGCGTGTTCTGTACCAGGGCGGTGTTCCACCGTGAAGTCCATCCCCTGTAGGGAAATGGACCACCTCAACAGTTTTGGGTTCTCACCCCTCATCTGCATTAACCATCTGAGGGGCCTGTGGTCTGTCTGAACCCGGAAGTGAGTCCCAAACAAGTATGGTCTCAACTTCTTCAGTGCCCAGACCACAGCAAATGCCTCACGTTCAATCGCACTCCACCTCTGTTCCCGTGGGAGTAACCTCCTACTAATAAAGGCTACAGGTTGGTCTAGGCCCTCCTCATTCATCTGTGAAAGCACAGCCCCAACACCATGCTCTGAAGCATCTGTCTGCACAATGAATTCCCTTGAGAAGTTGGGCGCCTGAAGCACGGGCGCCGTGCACATGGCAGATTTCAGGGCATCAAAAGCCTTTTGGCAGGCATCAGTCCAGTTCACTTTCCTGGGCTGCTTCCTGGAAGTCAGCTCAGTCAAGGGTGCAACAATGTTGCCATACCCCTTGACAAACCTCCTGTAATACCCGGTGAGTCCTAAGAAGGCTCTCACCTCTGTCTGGGTTTTGGGGGTTCCCAAGCCAGGATGGTATCTATCTTGGGTTGTAGGGGCGCCACCTGGCCGCTCCCAACCTGGTGTCCCAAGTACACCACAGAACCCTGCCCGATCTGGCACTTACTCGCCTTGATCGTGAGGCCTGCCCTCCGCAGCGCCTTCAACACTTCCCAGAGGTGGTGCAGATGTTCCTCCCAAGTGGCGCTGAACACTGCAATGTCATCCAGGTAGGCGGCACTGAAATCCTCCAGCCCAGCCAACACCTGGTTGACCAACCTCTGAAAGGTGGCAGGGGCATTCTTCATCCCAAAGGGCATCACCCGGAATTGGTAGTGCCCATCTGGTGTGGAGAATGCTGACCTCTCTTTGGCCCCATCAGTTAAGGCAATCTGCCAGTATCCAGACGTTAGATCAAACGTGCTGAGGTACCGGGCAGCCCCTAACCGATCAATGAGCTCATCAGCTCTGGGGATGGGGTGCGCGTCAGTCCTGGTGACTGAATTGAGTCCTCGGTAGTCCACACAGAACCGGAGTTCGGGTGTGGCACCAGGCGCGGCAGCCTTTGGGACCAAGACCACTGGGCTGGCCCAAGGGCTGTTAGAGGACTCAATCACCCCTAAGGCAAACATCTTGGAGACCTCCTCCTTGATGCAAGCTCTCACCCTGTCAGTCACTCTGTAAGTTTTGTGCTTCACAGGAGGACTGTCCCCAGTGTCCACATCATGGATGCACCATTCAGTGATACTGGGAGTCAGGGAGAACAGATCAGAAAACTGCCCCAACAGTTGGCGACAGTCATTCTGCTGCTCAGGGGTCAGGGTGGGAGAGAGGTTCACACCATCCACTGACCCATCTTGCTCTTTTGCATACAGGAGGTCAGGAAGAGGTTCAGTCTCCTCTTCCATCCCAGCATCTGTTGCTAAGAGCATGCCCACTTCAGACCTCTCAAAGTGGGGCTTCAGGCGGTTCACATGCAGGACCCGCAAGGGGTTCCTGGGAGACTGCAAGTCCACCAAGTAGGTGACATCACTCTTGCGCTCCACCACCTCAAATGGTCCGGTCCACTTATCCTGGAGCGCACAGGGCTCCACTGGGGCCATGACCCAAACCTTTTGTCCAGGCTGAAACTCGATCAGAGTGGCATTCTGATCATGCCAACGTTTCATCTCTTCCTGGCTGGCTTCCAGATTCGCCTCAGCGTGTTGTCTGAAACGCCGAGTCTGGTTCCTGAAGGCCAGCATGTAACTAAATACATCCTGGGGAGTTTTCCTGGGAGCTTTCTCCCAGCCTTCCTTGACCAGACTCAGAGGTCCTCTTACAGGATGGCCGTACAGCAGTTCAAAGGGACTGAACCCTAAGGACGTCTGGGGCACCTCTCTGTAAGCAAAGAGCAGGCATGGCAAGAGGACGTCCCACTTACGCCTCATGGGTTCTTCAAGACCCATAATCATGCCTTTCAGGGTCCGGTTGAATCTCTCAACCAGCCCATTACCTTGGGGGTGGTAAGGAGTGGTGAACTTATAGGTTACACCACATTCCTGCCACAGGGACTTCATATACTTGGAAATGAAGTTGGTACCACGGTCGGACACCACCTCCTTGGGGAACCCCACACGGGAGAAAATCCCCATCAGTGCACGTCCCACCACGGGGGCCGTCACTGTCCGAAGAGGGATGGCTTCCGGGTACCGGGTGGCATGGTCCACCAAGACCAGGATGAACCTGTTGCCCATGGCTGTCTTGGGATCCAGAGGCCCCACAATGTCAATACCCACCCTCTCAAAGGGGGTGCTGACAACAGGGAAAGGTTGGAGAGGAGCCTTGTGCTTCCTCCCACTCTTACCACTTGCCTGGCAAGTCTGACAGGTCCTGCAATGAGTATCTGAACTCTTGCGCATTTGGGGCCAATGAAAGTGGGTGACAAGCCTTTGAAAGGTCTTGTCTTGCCCCAAATGTCCTGCTAAAGGCACATCATGAGCCAGACCCAGTAGGAAGGCTCTGAAGCGCTGGGGTACCACCAGCACACGGGCTGACCCAGGCTCAGCAACCTTAGGCTCACTATACAGGAGACCATTCTCCCAGTAGATCCAGTGTGATCCAGACTGATCACCTGCTGCCTGGCTTGCAGCCTGTTGCCGCAAGCCCTCAAGAGAAGGGCACTTCTTCTGCTCCTCGCAGAACTCTTCCCTGGAGGGGCCTCCTTCCTGCTGCCAATGGGTCAGCTCAGGCAGGTCCCCCAGTTCAGCCACTTGTTCCCCTGTAGGTTCCAGGGCATCCCCCTCAAGGTCTGCCTCCTCCTGGACCGTGGGAACTTCGGGGGCCGGTTTCCCGTGCCCCCCGCCTCCTCTCTTTAAGGCAGGCACCTGGGCCTTTCTTCCAGGCTCCAGGTTCTCCTGAATACCCTTACCGGCTGCCATTGACCGAGTGGTCACACACGCCCACTCTGGCAGACCCAACATCTCCAAATGAGACCTCCGCTCCACCTTCGCCCAAGGGGAGCTCTCCAAATCATTGCCTAGCAGACAGTCAACAGGCATGGCTGGCCTCACAGCTACTTGAAGGATACCTGAGACCCCCCCCACTCAAAGGGAACCTGGGCCACCTTGCAGTGGCTCTCTGAGTTGTCAGCGGCAACTACAGGGTAGAATACGTTGGGGACCACCTGCTCCTCAGACACCAGCCGACAACTGACAGCTGTCACACTGGCCCCGGTGTCTCTGAGAGCCTCCACCCTATGGCCATTGATGGTCACCCACTGCCTGTATTTTTTAGTGTTATCAGGCAGCTGGGTCCTAGGGACCATCTCACTGTCTCCTAAAGAGACCAGGGACATCTCTGCGGGACCCCACCCACCTTGGGCACCCAACTCCTCCCCCAGGGCTACACTAGCCATCTGCCGGGGTGGTGCACCAGTGGGTGCAGTGGTCACGGTATTGGGGCACTTGGGACTTCCTACAAAGTGACCCACCTGACCACAACTAAAACATGCTTTGGGCCCCTTCTGAACAGACTTATCTGTTGGGACCCATGGTCTTTTCTCAGTGGGAGGCTGGGAACCCTTACCTTGGTTCCCTTGGGGTTTACTTTGGGGCCCTTTTTGGAACTCCTTCTGTTTACCCTTGTCCCCCCACTCTTCTGCTGGGGACCCTGCCCACCTTTGGCGGAGTCTCCCACAAGACCCTTGTGGACCCGGGTACTGACCCAGCGGTCCGCCTCCTCAGCAAGCTTCCTAGGATTAGTCAGCTTACTGTCAACAAGGTGCTGGCGTAGCTCTGGAAAACAACTACTGGACAAGTGCTCCCATGCAATTAAATCATAGAACCCCTGCAAGTCATTTACTTTGCTACCCTTCACCCATCCATCCAATGCTCTGCAAAAATAAGACACATACTCCACCCAGGTACTAGACTCCAGCTTTTTGCAGTTCCTAAACTTCTGCCTATAAAGCTCTGGAGTTAACCCATACCTTGCCACTAAAGCTTCCTTCAGGTGGGCATAGGACATCTGATCCTCTGTGGGCAAGGCTAGCAAGGTTTCCCTTCCCTCACCTGTAAAGCGGCCCCACAACCCCGCTCCCCAATCCTTCTCAGGGACCCGGTGTGATGTCATGGCGATCTCATATGCTTTAAACCATTGCCCAATGTCCTCCCCCTTCATGAAATCCTTAATAACCTCCTTGGGGATGTATACTCTACTTTCTACAGGCACTGGAGGTGTGCTGCCACCAGAGGGAGTGATCTCTAGGCTCCTAGCCTTTAGCTCTAGCTCCCTCACCACTCTCTCATGCTCTAAAAGCATCTTCTTTTCTTCCATGGCCAACCTCTTACTTTCCAACTCCAATTTCTTGTGCTCAAGGCTATCATGGCTTCCCTGTTTCAGTTTGGCCATTTCCATTTCATGCATCCTGCTTTTGTCCCTGTCCTCCAGCTCCTCTGGAGACAGGCCCTTTTGAGAAACACTGCTGCCCTCCCTGGAAGGCACTCTCCTCCCGGGTAAGCCTAATGGCCCCTCAAGCTGCTCATCTAAATTCTCTGCCTCCTCCACAGGCTCCTCGGGCTGCCCACCGGCATTCCGTGCTTCCAACCAGGCCCTCAGCGCCTTTTGAAGCTCCTCCTTCCTGGTGAGGCCTCTCATAGAGATTTTAAACTTTTTACAAACGGCTTTGAGCTCTGGCACAGTGTAGGTATCAACCCTATCTTCTTCAAATTCAATATCTGCAGGTGCAATGGATCCTCTTTTGCTCATTGTGAAAATTGGCAGTTCTCAACAAAAATAAAGGTTCCAAGGAAAAAAGTCCTATCAAAATGTATGTGGTCGCGTATTGGTCTGCACTCACTAGTAGTGTACACCAATCACTGTATATGAATCACAAATGCAAGTCCAAATCCTCACCGCTGACCACCAATGTTAGAACTGGGGGTCTCTAGTTGGCAATGGTTTGCACCTTTGTCCAAATAGGGACCCTTGCTTCTAGTCAGGATAAGGGGGATACACTCCTAAAATAACCCCTGCTCACCCCCTGGTAGCTTGGCACGAGCAGACAGGCTTATCTCAGAGGCAGTGTGTAAAGCATTTGTGAACACATACAGTAATACAGTGAAAACACTACAGATGGACACCACACAGGTTGTTATGTAAAAATAAGTAATCTTTATATAGACTTATCACAAGACCCAATAGCAAAAATCCACAATACTGTACTCAAAAATAGACTTTAAAAGGTTATAAAATAGTTCAGTTCTCTCAAGTTGTAAATGCGACACTTTACTCTCAATGTACCTTGAATGCGTAACGCAAAGAAAACAAAAGGGTCGCAGGGAAGGTGATGCGTCGGTTCCTTACACTCAGGGGAGTGGATGCGTCGGTTCCTTACTGCTGCGCAGGGGAGTTGATGCTCGCTTCCTTACTGTGTGGGGAGGTGATGCGTCGGTTTCTTACTGCTTTCCGGTGCGATGCGACAAGATGGCACCTCGATGCGATACTCTTCTCCGGTACGATGCGACAAAATGGCGTCTTGGTTGCGATGCGACAACGTTGGTGTGATGCGTGCACGCCCGACGGCCGTGCGGCGACTCGATGATCTTTGGAGCCGCGACAGGCCCTGCGACGCGCTTCTCCGGTGATGCGACGATGACCTCTGTGGCAGCGTCCCGCTTCTCCGGTGATGCGCCGCGCTTCGGCGATGCGAGGATGACAGCGGCAGCGGCGTCTCGCTTCCTCGGCGATGCGATGACCGCGGCTGCGGCGGCGACACGCTTCTCGTTGTTGCGTCGCGCTTCCAGCTCCCAGCGACACGCAGTCTCTCAGAAGGCCCAGCACAACAGCAGGCACTTCAATTCCCAGCAAGGGAATGCAGGGGGGAGCTGGTTGGTGAAGTCTTGTATCCCTGAGACTTCAGGCAGGAGGCAAGCTCTAGTTCAAGCCCTTGGAGATTCTCTTCTTCAAGATGACAAAGCACAGCAAAGTCTTTTCTCCTGTCCTTGGCAGAAAGCAACCACTGCAGGCCAACCCCAATCAGCAAAACAGCACAGGGGCAGTACTCCTCCTTCAGCTTCTCCAGTTCTTCTCCTTGGCAACAGGTTTCTTGATTTCCATGAAGTGATCTAATTTCCTAGGGGTCTGGGTCCCCTTTTTATACACCTTTTCTCTTTGTTCTCTGAAGGCAGAGAGGCCTCTGCCTAGTCCAAAACCAGTTCTGGTCAGTCCTGGAGCACTTTGTTTTTCTGACTCCTTCTTTCCTTTGAGAGTGAGGGGCAGAGCCATCAGACGCCCGGCAGGAGGTGGAGCCAGCATTGTGGAAGGCAGGCACAGCCCTATTCAGACCCAGGTGCAACTCCTCCCTCCACTCTGGATGCAGATCTTTCTATTCAGCCCTGTGCTGACTCACCCTGTCTCCTGTAGCCACCCCCAGCCCCTGTCACTCAATCTCCAGACAAGGAATACACAACCTAGCAGAGGCAGGCTTGGAAGTTTAGGCAAGAAAATACCCACTTTCTAAAAGTGGTATTTTCAAACACAGAATGTTAAAACCAACTTCACTAAAAGATGTATTTTATCATTCTGAGTTCAGGCATACTAAATTCGTTTTTCTACCATGTTCCCTGGGTCAGTTAGGATTATAAGGTGTAATAATCAAACTGCCCATTCTGGCCTATGGAGAACAGGTAGCCTTGCAATAGTGAAAAACGAAAATGGCTGTAATTCACTATTAGGACATGCCACACACACCAGGGCATGTCCTACCTTATACTTACAATGCACCCTGCCCTTGGGCCTACCTTAGGGGTGTCTGATATGAAGATAAGGGAAGGTTTAGGGACTGGCAAGTGGGTGCACTTGCCAAGTCGACATGGCAGTCACAGACCGCACACAGGCTCTGCAATGGCAGGCCTGAGACACATTTTACAAGCTGCTTCTGTGGGTGGCACAACCAGTGCTGCAAGCCCACCAGCAGCATTGGATTTACAAGCCCTGGGCACACTCAGTGCACTGTACTAGGGACTGACAAGTAAACCAATCATCCAATCATGGAGTCACTAATCCATACATCAATTTACATTAGGGAGCACTTGCACTGTGGCACTGAACAGCAGTGGCACAGTGCCCAAAAGCATCTAAAACCAGCAAAACATAGAGGCAACAGCAAAAAAATGGAAGGGAGACCCACGCCAATGGTGCCAAGTCTAACAGAGGCTATGGTAAGAGGAGGCAGGGCGCTTATCGAAGGGGTAGCTCAGTTCTCTACATACTATCGCACCCTATACCAAAACAACACGTACCTTATTCTCTAAAGCTGGTAATTCGACAATACATTCTTCTATGAATTTATCCTACATTTGAAGCCAATGTGTGACTCTACAGGGATTAAAAAAGAATCCAATGTATTCTCAAGGAAATATTGGACATTCATTGATATTCTTGATTACTAAAAAGTGTAACATTTACGAATGCAGATTTTCTGACTGATAGAAGGTTCTGAATGCACAGATGAGATGCACATGTGCATTTGACATTCAACTTTTTATTTATTTTTCCATTGGAAAATTATCACATGCAGAAAATAAGCCCACCAGCAGCAACATATTCTGACATAACAATTCTGGGAGTAATCATGGATTTTAGCATTTCCACCGTCCTTTTAGTGAATCAAGTCACAATAAACACTTTCTAAACAATGAAAACTAAATTCCCACATCTGGATTTCCCAAAGAAACTCCTTGTTACCATCTCCCTTATCAGATCCCCTGTAGGCTTTGCCAGTGAACTCCACTGTAGGGCAATACTCTTGCTGCTGTGAAGAAGGTAAATAATTGCGAAATACAACAGCAACACAACTGCTACACCTTTGCCAACAGGACATTATTTTATGAGTCATCTCATCAATTCACTGCGTGTCTATGGACGGATATTACACGTTCAAGGTACTCTGTGTTGTAAAGATCCTCGTAGAACAGAACCAATCTCTGCAGACTGGAACCAGGTCCCTCCTTGATACAGGAAAAACAATATAGGGGTACCTCACACATCAAAAATAAGAGATTTCTTCTGCAAAGACAATAAGTATTCAAAACCACGCTGGATTCAGCACTACAGTAAAAAACCTGCCTTTTCTCCTTAAGATGATGAAGGATCTCTCCAACCCACAAATAGAACCACACACCATCAGAAGACTGGCAGCCATTTCACGGAATATAGGCTCATAACCACTCTAAGAGGAACTAACTGTCCCTCGAGGAGCACATTTACAGCTATTTTACGTCATTCTTCATTTGATTTCATACATATGTGCAGCTACACATTCTCGACGTGCCTTTGGCAATCATGCACTTTAGGTTCATGATAGCAAGTTATGTAAATATCTGTTAAGGCGGGGGGGGGGAGGGAGGAAATAAGGCATGGACAAAAAAACTGTGTCAGTGTTAAAAATTAGACATATCTGGAGCATTAATCAATAAAACATCGAGGGGTGCTGACGGATTCCAATTCCCGCAACTGCCAGGAGGGGGTGCTGGCCCCGCCCCGCAACAGCCGCAAGTATGAGCAAGTGGGTAGGGTGAGACCGCCACCCCAAAACTTGTGTTGCCCCCCTTGCTACGTCACTGTGCTGAGCTCCACACACACACCTTTGCGCCGTAGTACAATGGTCTGTGCATGAGTCTAGCATAGGTTTTGTACTGGAAGGGGACCCTTCCAGTACAAAATACCATGCTTAGACTTAATTTAACGCTTTTCCCACTTTGTATATGTGCTGCACAGTGCAGCACGCATGCAAAGTTGGAAAAGAAAGAAGAAATAAAACTATTCCTCCTTTTAACGCCTCCTTTGAAATGGCATTAACTTTTGGTGCTGAACCCTGTCTACTATTGTTTGTAGATAGGGTTTTGCATCAAAAGGCATGGGTGGTTGCATGGGGATGCTCATGTATCACCCATGCAATGCCCCCTTGGTGCTAAGTAACACAAAGCAGAGCTTCGCACTGCTTTGCGCTACTTTTAGGGCACTTTCAAGCGCAAGCAAGTTTTGCGCTGTAAAGTAAATTAGAAAAAAAACATTTTGTGCTAGTTAGCTCACTTTTGTGACTCTAACCCAGCGCAACAAAATTTATAAATCTACCCATAAATATGTGAAATTGAATTTTAAACTCCATGTGAATTCATCTCTCGATGCCTGGTTCTTAGCAAATTACATTTTTTTTACCCTATTTTAACTTTGCTCCCTTGATGGAATTGCAGAAATGTAAGCTACCATGGGTAAGAGGCAGACAAATCCATCAAACGGTGTTAAAGCTGTAGGGTTTTTTACTGTCATGGTACATCTATATTGTAACCCTTCACAGCCTGCCAAACATCTTCTTCAAATGCTAAAATCTCAAAAATTGCTTAACGGATTTTCTCTAAACTAAGCAGAGTATGCCCTCTGTGTTGAGTTAAAAAAAAAACAAGGGCACAGTCCCCATTTTATGCAACCTTCACCCACATTGAATGATGGCTGTTCCATTACAACGGGAGTCACATCCACCATTTTGTGAAGAATACAATCAGCTTTATTGTTGAATAATTAAAATCTTACAAGATAAGATCATCTAACAAACATGGTATACAATCAAGAATAATAAAAATACTCAGCCATCACTTTATACAATTAGATAAAAGGCTTGAAGAGTTGCAGTTTAAAACCAGTTTTTTTTTATATTCTTAAAATACAAGCAGCTCTCAGGGTTTCAACGATTTACAAACAGGTGCACGCTAGTCCTCTTGATATACCTTTCAGAGTTGCAGTTTAAAACCAGTTTTTTTAATTCCTGAAATACCAGCAACTCTCAGGGTTCCACGATTAACAAACAGGTGCACGCTATTTCTCTTTTGATACAGCAGCTAAATAGCGCCTTATATACAAGTCTTAACAACTAAAACAAAGTGCTAAATAGGCTTTTCATTAATATGTATATCAGCACCTCATTTAAATATTTCGCCAAATATGAGAATGTACAATAAAATACTATAAATCTGTAAACTATAAATTAAATACAAATCAGTAACTAAAATAAAATCAAACCAAAATGGCATTTTGAGTGTCCAGTTTCCTAGCCGCAAGCATCAGGAACTTTGTAAAAATACAGTTCAACCATGTATCAGATGTTTTAAAACACTCTACCTCCGCTTGCCTGCACGTACAAATTTCCCGTTTGTTAAAAGGTATCCTTAGCAGCCCCCTTCTTTTTTCCTGTAGTGCAGGGCAGAAACAGGTTAAGTGAATTATGTTTTCCTCTCCATTTTTGTATAAACTGCAACATGTGTTTTTTGTTACTCGCAGCCAAATCATCGCGTGTGAGGCCTGGGCGAAGGCCAAATCGAGCTCTAATAGAATCATTTTTTTGCTGTGTTTACCAACAAGTCTCTAGAGAGGGCTGTGATTTAAGAATGTTTTACTCATTCAAAATCATCCAGGCTTGTAATCTTCGTACAAGGGGTTCTTTATCTTTCAACATTGAGATTTCTTTCATTAATCCGTTGATGAGTTTCTTAAAGGGCGAGCTGACAACTCATCTATTGCCGCTTCCAGATACTTCCAGGATGGAGAGTTTAAATTTGTTTGGACTTCTTTGGAAAAAGTTAGGCACAGTTGGCTTGAGGTGTTTGATTTTATTCTCTTTCACACTTTAATATAGGCTGCTTTCCTAGCTATGGTTTGATTTATTAATACAAATTCTAGCCTTATCCAGGATGGGCGAGGCATTGCAGGGGAGACAGAAAAGTGTTCTAAATGTTTTTACAATGATTTTGTTTAAAGTGACCGAGCCTCTTCCACGCAGTGCCTCGCTTCCATAGGAAATACTAGGTAATAATTATGCAGTTATTACTTTTAACAGTGGGAGATGGCTTGGACCACCCAGTGACCTCTGTAAAGTACAGAATGCTAGAAGTAAGGTATTGCCTTTCCTCTGCAAGTCCATCTTATGCTGCTGAAAGGAACCCTTATCATCAAATAGTACTCCAAGGTATCTATATGTTTTAACCTGCTCCAGTTGGCTGCCTTGTAAGTATCACTTATATTTTTTCTGTATCATGTTACGTAATTCCATAACTTTTGCCTTTTTCTCATTTATAACCATGCCATTAGCTAATGAATGATTTGATATTGTATCTATAAGTTGTTGCAAACCAACCTTAGTTTGATTTAGCAAGATCACATCGTCGGCGTAAGAAAGGTTTGATAAAAACTTGTCTGCTAACTTGGGGGGATGCGCATTTACTTCATCCAGTGCTTGCGTTAAATAAGACAAAAATAGGTTAAATGGATAAGGAGAAAGAGCGCACCCTTGCTTCAGCCACTGGGAGGTTTCAATTTCCCTGGACAGGTAGGAAACATCACCTATTTTCACCCTAACCCAAGTGTCAGAATACAACAACTGAATTGCTCTGAAAAGACTAGCAGGTATACCTTGTTTATACAGCTTTTGCCAAAGAAGGTGTTGCTGTACTCAGTCAAACACCAATTTAAAATCTACAAAACAAAGGTAAATTTGTTGCTTACTTAACTTATATTTATCTATAATTACCAAGAGTGCTAAAATATTGGTCACCGTACCTGATCCTTGAACAAACCCTGATTGGTTTGGAGGAATAATCTGCCTTGCTAGCGCCCAATGTGATAATTCAGACAGGAGGATTCCTGCAAAGAGTTTTGCCTCAGTATCTTGTAGAGTAATTAGGTGATAGTTTTCTGGTTGAGACCAGGCACCACATTTAAAAATGGGTGTGATTATGGAGCCTTTCCTTGAATACAGCATAGAGTCCAGCTGAAGAGCGTTATTGAAGACTTTCATCAGGTATCCTACCCAGAAAGTCGGATTTTCCTTATAGAAGGCGTGTGGGATGCTGTTCGTGCCAGGTGACCCATTTTGTCTGCTTTTTAAAATACATTTGCACATTTGCACTTCTAAGATATTAAGTATACATTCACCTTGATTTATCTGGTCTGTTGAGGTTTTACTTTGAGTTTCTTGGATAGTTTGTAGGTCAGTCTCCAGGACTTGATTGAAATGTGTTTTTTAAAAAACCAACCCAGCTAGTTTCTGTTAGGGTTGACGTCATACTTGCCATTGGGGCCCTATTCAAGCTGTTAATCATCTTCGAAAAGTCTCTTGAGTTTTTTTTTTTTACTATTGTACAGCACTTTTGCCCAAAGGTTTTGTTTGTTGTTAATTTCTCTCCCCAAATTAGCCTCCAAATGTCTCTATTTATAATCTTTAGTTTAAATTGGAGCTCTTGATTCCCTGGCTACTTCCTTACTTGCCTCAGGATTCTGTTACCATTCCTCTACAGAATATGGCATGAGGCCGATGCTCTGATCCTAATTAGATTTTGTAGTTGGCCTTTGAATTGCCGAATAGTTGTTTTACTTTCCAATAGATACATTTACATTAGTATTTCTGTGAAGAGAGCCCACTGCACCAATGCTATAAGGGAATCAACTACAAAACAATGCTTGACCAAAATTGAAGCTGTGGACCTAATTGAATCTTTTATATTCCTTCTCACCAAGGTAATCTCCTATAGTTTGTTGTTACTAACTCACCTGGGAGGGAATTTGCCTTTTGATGTAATGCACATTGGATCTAGATCTCAATGATTTGTTGCCCATGGTCACTCTCGTTTGTTTTCCTAATCTGAAACAAGGATATTACTCGAAGTAAGGGTAGAGTTAGTGCCGTGAAGTCAATTCTAGAGTGCAAGCCTGCAGTCTGGTAAGTTCAAGCAGGTGGTGAGTTCTGTTGACACCTTCCATTCAACACCCTTAAATCGAGGGATTCAAGATCTTTTACTAGACCCACTCCCCTAGTATCTCTAGGCCCGATACTCTCAGGGGTGACGGACTGCTTGGGGATAGCCATAGATGATCTAGCTGTATTGTATTTTCCTCTCGGGTAAATGGCCACAACAAATTCATTTTGAAATCGCCTAAAATTTTCATTTCCAAGTGTGTTGCGTTTTGTGATAGGTCTAGTAAAATATTAATTCATTTATTGGACATTGACTTCCTAGCCTTTGAATCCGTTTGTAAATGTTAATTAATAAAAGAGAGTTTGTAGCATTTTTGTACTGGTACCTCAGCTTTACAATTAGGATGTTATTGTCGTCTAAGACCGCATGTTCCCTTTCCATCTTTAGGCCAATTGCTATAGAGGTTGCCAGGCCCCCTCCTGGGCATCCATGCCTCGTAATGCTTAACAGCCGGAGTAAAGTAGTCAGTAAATTCTTCCCCATGTTTCTTGTAGTAGGACAATATGAACATTTCTGGTGAAGGTATTCAAGTAGGCGTTCTGAATTTAGGCTTGAACACCATTTATATTCCATGAACATAACTTTATGGTTTCCTTTGGATGTTCAGGTAAAATTTGCTGAGTGCCCTACATTTTTGTATGTCAGGCATGAGATCCACTGTGTAAGGCTATTGTTAACCAGCCTAGAGTGTGTTGGGTTAACGTCTGTGTTCCTAGCTTAGAATGTAAGTCTGGTGGTGATAAAACAGTTTTGCCGATGGGATTTATATGAATAGAGTATACTTGGTGATTATCATCTTTACTTCATAGCCGAGAAAACTCCGTGGTTGATCAAACAGACTTCAGTAGAGAACTAGCAGGGGCATACAGTTTTTAATTCCCCAATTTGCAAAGAACTCTTTTTCCTGAAGGACTTTCCCAGCTAGATGAGTAGAGGTCCAAGTCACCAAGGTGGATTCTTGTTTCTTACCCTCTTTATTGGATTATAATTCTATGGATTCCATATCTTCTGTTGTAATTTTATCAAGCAATTGAATTGCCATTAGAAGTTTTAAAATGCTCCCATAATTCAGAATATCGTGGTTTCCTCTAGAGTGGTATTCTGGTGTAAACACTGTTTGACTACTTACTTAAGTAGAAGCATGGGAAGTGATTGTCTTGCCTGTTCCAAAATTAGAGTGACCATTGTCAGTTACTTTGTTGGTCCAAAGAAGGTATGCTGGTTCTATCACTTGTCCTAAATCCACTGGAATATGATCTTGGTTTTTTAAGCTCTGATGAGTCATAACTTTTCAAATTCTTTGTGCGAGTGGAGGATGAACTGTGACTACCACGGATGTAAGGCTATCCATATTGTTAACCACTAGCTCTTGATGGAACCAGGCATCATCCCTTTGATATTGTTTCGAGATACAAAAACTTGCTGGAGATCCAGGGATCATTGGAGCTATAGGATGTGTTGACACTTCACTCTCTTCAGCGGTGGTGGTGTTTCGAGAACATTTCTCTGTTTTTTTGTCGAAGAAAGAGTAGAGCATTTTCCTTTCCACTGGTCCCTTGCCGACCTGATTCTGTGTTTTCTCTGACTCCTCATTAGGCTTAATTATGTAATTTGACATTGTAGGAGTTGTATTTATACAAGGTATATCTACCATGCTGTATTTTATGTTGTTTCTAGCTTTGCATTGTTTTTTCCTCTGTTTTTTAGTCATTACATATTGTGGAGAAGATGGTTGAGGATCGTCGGGTCTGTAAGTTTGCACACCAGTGTCTGCATTAGCTGCCTCATCCTTCTTCCCTGATGGCTTTGTAGTTTGACTGTGAGAGATGTCCATTTTATTTGATTGATAAGTCAGGGCTTCTAATGCCAACTGCGAAGTTCTAAAGAAAATATCCCAAATAGCCCCTGATTCAGTTATTTGTTCTGCTGGAGAGGCTTGATTTTGTAAGGAATAAGGGTTATCTTTCCTCAGGCTCTTAGTTACTGATAACGAACGAGTTGTCCCTTAGTTTCTTATATATCTTGTATAGTCTGAAAGCTATTGATCAGATTGCTCTATAAACATGGCATACTCCAAAGGTGAAATCAGTTTTCCAGTGATCCAAACTTTTTGTGGTTGGGCTGCAGCAACACAACTCAACACTTCCTTTAACATGCCAATTTGTGTACTGCATGAATTGCTGTAAACGTTTAGTGCAGCTAGAATGTAATTGTTGTTCCTCCAATTGTCCACATACAACTTAGCATGAGTGATTTATTTGGAAAATGTGGTTCACTGATTTCCGAGCATTATTACGATCTTTAATGATTTTTACATTTACTTCAAGCGGCAGTGGAGCATCTGACCTCAAAAACGGTGTTCGAAACTTTTTGGGGGACTTTTGAGGTGAACATAAATCAGTTAAGGTCTGTGGTGATAGGGGCCCTAGTGAAAGGAACTCCAAATCGGTTATAGGTCCCCATTGAGAATCTTTAGTTGCTACCAGCTCACAATTTGGATCGATTTCAGACTGATCCATGATGCTACTGCTTTGATCAGAAAATGTAGGTTTTGCACCTATAATTGGTGCTGGGAGGATACTTTTATCTTCTTGCACAGTCAACATTGCCCCCATTTCAATCATAAGTATCACAGGTTAAATTAATGGTTGATTCTCTCCAGTTAATTTAACTTTAGTGTTTTTTACAGTTGACAGTGATTGAAGTTCCTTCTTCCTCCTTATGGGCGGGAATGGCGCCCTTTCACGACCTGACCACATAGTTAAATCCTTAGGTATTCCAGATATTTCCTCAATTTATCTAAATAGTACTTTATGCTTAGCAATTTTTATGGTCAGTATCATGGCCCCAGAAGTCCAAAGCTGCGGGCCATGATACATACATTTTTTTCAGTGCTGCCTTCTTCTGTGTCTCACGTACCCCAAAGCCGATTCTGCACTCACCCGGCTTGCAGGACCTCAGCAGCTTCTGCACGGGAGGGCAAGAAAACACTAGCTACCTCACTTTCTTCAGACTGACTGAGGTAGCAGTTGGACAGCCACAATCATGTGGGGGGGAGGGAAAGAGGGGAGGGCCCAAAGGGGAGAGACCAGATCCTTACAGCAGGCTCCCCTTAAGGAAACCTTGCTGCTGGGTTCACGTCCTCACGTTCTAAACCACCCACTCTCCAACCTCTGAAAATATTTCTTCCAGAGCCAATTGTTCTCTGCTGTCTCTTGTGAGTAAGACGGCAGGACCGGGCCATGAGAGTACGAGGGCATGAGGGCGGGGAGTATGTTGGGCCCTTAGCAGGAGCAAGCCGCACTGACCTAATGCCGGCCTCTTCCGCACCTGGACTGAGGAACCCGCACCTCTGAACCTTACTTACTCTCCCAATGTACCCCCCTAGTGCCTCAAAGCACCCCCCAATGTACTATTAGGTAGTTCTGGGATATCCTGTGGTCCTGAAACTGCTCTAAGCACGTTGCACTCTTAAAGTGGGTGGCAAGTGGTAGCTCTTAGCGTAGTATGGCTGCAAAATTCAAACACACTCTCTGCACTTTCCCATCCTCAAGGGGCAGAGTTGCGGCATCGGCCACCCGGCACTAACACCAGGCAGCAAGCAGCAACTGGCCGCAGCTGCCAAAGCTGCCCTTGCTAACGCGCCTGGTCCGGCTGGTGCTCCACCGGTAAGCTGGTAGACTGCTGCAGAGCTGTAGCCGGTAGGCCGTTTCAGACCTCTGACCTAAGCGGCACCAAATGACACCAAGCAGCACCAAGCGGCACCGAGGTCCGAACGCTAGCACACCGAACACTCAGGCTCTTAAAGTGCCACAGCCGCTCCTGCTCCTCGAATGCCACAGCTGTCCTCCTCTGCATCGTCCGCACCGAGCTCTCTCTCTGCCCTTCCGCCTTCCAACTGCGTCACGCTCTCGTCAGTCAGGAAGAGTGATCTTTGATGAATGATGAGCTCAGTGGGTCCTCTGTAATACTGCCATTTTGTGAAGAGCAGGATACATGTACAACTCATAACTAGAGTGTGTGAGAAGTTGGCCTGGCATATGCTGTCCACTAGTTATAGTGGGCACCTTGCACCAGTCCAAACGACCTTTATTGATGATAGGTTTAAAGACAACCTTTATTGAAAGCTATCCTAGTGGTAGCTATGGAGAGCAGCCTTCAGGCTAAGTCTTAAAGGAGTGTTAAGCTGTTTGTTTTACCAGTCTATAATCTCATGAATGACCAAATGAAAGGAGAACCACACCAGGTATATATATAAAATATATGTATTTATTACTAAACACTACCCACTAGTCTCTTTATGAGGCTAGAGGTCGAAATACACAAGTTACAAGTCAAATAACACAGTAAATTAGCACAATATACGATTAGCCCTAGGGGCGTACCAAACCATATATTAAGAAAGTGGTATAAGAACCACAACTTGACTTGACACAAGGCCTAGAGCCTGTAGAATTGCTGGGACCCCAAGGAACCACCCAAGGTAGTGACACAGGGGACCCACGGGGGACGTGTGCAGTGTGAGAACACAGCCGCGAGCTCCGTTAGCGTCTATGGGGAAAGTTGCGGTTAGAGTTTTAAAGTTTAGGGACACTTCGGAGTGGACTAGGAACAAACCCTTTTGGACTTAGAGGGTTCTAGGGCCAACACCCACGGGAGCACTGTAGTACTCGTGTTACCTCACTCAGGGAAGCCGGGTGCACAGGTGTCAAATGGTGTCGGGCCGCACCGTCGTTTTCAATGGCTGCTGGCTGAAAAGTGCTGCTGCCGAGAAGCTGCGAAGTGTCCGAAGAGATCCAAGCCTGGATCGAGGATGAGAAGAACCTGAAAGCAGAGGGGACAGAGTCTAGGTCACTAGCCAGTGACCAGGGGCACGATAGTCGAATGCCCACCGATGTTGGGTGCTTCAAGTTCGAAGAGGGGAAGATTGTCTCTGCAGCCACGAGGACCAGGAGGCGTCGACGACAACCAGGAGCTGGAATTGAGCTGTCCCACAAAGGTAGTAGCTGACTGCAGTATCGGTGCCCGGATTAGACCCAACAAGCCTTGGTAACAGCAACCCACGCAGAAAGGGAGCAATGGCTTTGGAGCAGACCAGCGAGGTCCGAGGGACTTCCCAAGCAAGGGAGAGTCAGGGCAGGCCTGGAGCAACCAGGGGAGCCCATTGAAATCAAAGATGTCCTTCTGAGAGACCCACAAGTTGACAGACAAGGGATTGCGAAGGGACCTCAAGCGGAATCACGAAATGGCGGCCCACGGGTCACTCGGAGTGGCCAGGCCGGGAATCTTCAGTCGATTCACTGCGTGGGGTTAGGGCTACAAATAACCCAAAGAACAGTCTCTAAGATTGAACAGAAGCTTATGCACTTGCAAATGTGCACGGTGTCCAGGAGTTCCGGTTCCACAGTACCCACGAGGGCTACGGGTTTCAGCTTTGCTGCAGACTCGGGTCAGCCTCTGCGAAGTCTGGAAATCCACCACCTGGGTTGCAGGGTCATCGGCGTCCGGCGGGAGCTTTGGAGATGCAGACCGGACAGATGCATCTTTGGTGCCTGCCAAGCAGGAGAGTAACTCCTTTACTCCAAGGGAGATTCTTCAGTCATCTGGCGTTTAACAGATCGTCGAAGGTCCAGGATTCAGTTTCAGAGTTTCGTCCAGGGATATCTAAAGTCATGTTGCCAGGGGTTCCTTTCTTATACCCAAGGAAGGGGTTGGACTAACTCAGGGGACCCACCTATGGGAAGGTTTGGAAAGAGGGGTGGCTACACCCATGTCCTTTGTCCAGTTTCATGCCAGAGCAGGGGCTGGCAGCCCCTGCAACCGGTTTGAACTGGGGTATGCACAGGGACACCAAATGTGCCCCCAGTGCAGGACTTCAAAGCACTCAGAGAGTGCTCCCACCCAGCCCCAATACACTAAAGCCTGTCTGGGAAGTGGTAACACCTCCCTGTGACAGGAAACCTATTGTCCAGGCCACCCCTGCCGGAGTTTCGGTCAGCAGTAGGAGGCCAGACTCGTGTCTGTGGCTGCAGCATCCATTTTGTGATGCCAGGGCTCTGTTTAGCTGGTACCGGGTATACCAGTGCTGTCATGTCTCTCCCTCTAGAAGGGTGGGATCATACTCCCACACCAGGTAGTGGTGTGGGGGTATGATTCCAAGGTGTTTGACACCAAACACGACATGTTTCCGTGCAGCCATTCCAGAGTTAGCATTTACCGTTGAGATATAATGCACTTACATGCTCATGCATGGGCACCCTCTCACATAAAACCAAGTACCCTGCCTTCAGGATTGAGAAGGCCTGCCATAGGGGTGACTGATAGGTTTATATGTGCAGTGTTAGGGTGAGATATAGTGAACCTATATCTCTGTAAGGGGTGCATGCACCACCTCACTCAGGCTGCTGTAGCAGTCCTGTGGTGTCATTTTGGAGGGCTTCCCAGGGGTGGCATAATACAGGCTGCAGCCCCTGGTAGGCCTCTGGGGTACCTATGCCCTGGGTACATAGCATACCATATACTAGGGACTTATAAGGGCACCTCAGAATCCAATCTGAAGTGTACCTAAGGTACATGGAATCACTTTTAGAGAGGAAGCAGCTAGACTGGGGTCCTGGATAGCAGGGCCCCAGCCAGACTAAAGTCGAAAAACAGTGAAACATCAGCAAAAAGTGGGGGTAACCATAAGAAGCAGATCCTACTCTCCTACACAACCCCCCCAAACGCAGGGACATTAAACTAACCTTGACCAGTTGAGTCTTCATGTTCTAAGTGGAAATATCTGGAGAGTCCATCTGCATTGGCATGGCTACTCCCAGGTCTATGTTCCACTGTATAGTCCATCCCCTGTAGGGAAATGGACCACCTCAAAAGTTTGGGGGTTTCACCCTTCATCTGTTTTAGCCATAAGAGGTGCTTATGGTCTGTCTGAACTAGGAAGTGAGTGCCAAACAAGTATGGCCTCAGCTTCTTCAGAGCCCAAACCACAGCAAAGGCCTCCTCTCAATGGCTGACCAACGTTTCTCTCTGGGGGTCAGCCTTCTGCTAATAAAAGCTACTGGCTGATCCTGACCTTCATCATTCAACTGTGACAGTACAGCCCCTACCCCCAACTCAGATGCATCTGTTTGGACAATGAACTTTTTGGACTAATCAGGACTTTGTAGAATGGGAGCAGTGCACATGGCCTGCTTCAGGTCATCAAATGCCTTTTGACAGCTAACTGTCCACTGAACCTTTTTTGGCATTCTCTTAGAGGTTAAGGTATTCAGGGGTGTCACTATAGATCCATACCCCTTGACAAATCTTCTGTAATACCCAGTCAGGCCTAAGAAGGCTCTCACCTGAGTCTGGTAGTTGGGGCAACCCAGTCCATGATGGTCTGGATTTTGCTCTGCAATGGTTGAACCTGGCCTCCACCCATAAGGTGGCCGAGGTACACAACCTGACTCTGCCCCATCTGGCAGTTAGTAGCCTTGATAGTTAGGCCTGCTTTTTGCAGGGCCTCCAAAACATTTCTGAGGTGGACCAGGTGATCCTCCCAGGTGGAACTAAAGACAGCAATATCATCTAGATATGCTGCACTATAGGCTTCCAGACCTGTAAGGACTGTATTCACCAACCTCTGAAAAGTGACAGGGGCATTCTTCAAACCAAAGGGCATCACCACAAATTGATAATGCCCACTAGGGGTAGAAAATGCTGTTTTTGGCTTTGCATCATCAGCTAGTCTGATCTGCCAGTAGCCAGCTGTCAAGTCAAATGTGCTCAGAAACTTGGCTGAGGCCAAAGTATCTATAAGCTCATCTGCCCTTGGGATGGGATGGGCATCAGTCCTAGTGACTGCATTGAGTCCCCTGTAGTCTACACAAAACCTCATCTCTCTCTTACCACCCTGGGTGTGAGGCTTGGGTACCAAGACTACTGGACTAGCCCAAGGGCTATCTGAGGGTTCAATGACTCATAAATCCAACATCTTTTGGACCTCTGTCCTGATACAATCCCTGACATGATCAGGCTGCCTGTAGATTTTATTCTTGACAGGCAGACTGTCCCCAGTGTCCACTTCATGAGTGCACCAGGTAGTCTGACTAGGTGTCAGGAGAACATATGTCTGAACTGGCTGAGAACTTTTCTGCAGTCAGTTTGTTGCTGGAGAGTGAGGCTGCCTGCAAAGGCTACACCATCTACTGATCCATCATCAGGGTTCTGAGAGAGCAGGTCAGGGAGTGGATCACTCTCTTCCTCCTGTCCCTCATCAGTAGCCATGAGCAAGCCCATGTCTGCCCTGTCGACATATGGTTTCAATCTGTTGACATGAAGTACCCTGTGGGGACTCCTGGGAGTTCCAAGGTCCACCAAGTAGGTAACCTCTCCCTTCTATTCAACAATTGTATGGGGGCCACTCCACTTATCTTGGAGAGCTGCTGGGGCCACTGGCTCCAACACCCACGCCTTCTGTCCTGGCTGGTACACAGTCAGCACAGCCTTTTGGTCATGCCAGGTCTTTTGCAATTCCTGGCTAGCCTCAAGGATTTTAGTTTCTTTTTCATGTACTCTGCCATCCTGGAGCGGAGACCAAGTACATAGTCCACTATGTCCTGTTTAGGGGGTTTGAGAGGTAACTCCCATCCCTCCTTCACCAGACACAATGGGCCCCTAACAGGATGGCCAAACAAAAGTTCAAAAGGGCTGTAACCAACCCCCTTTTGAGGCACCTCCCTGTAGGCAAATAAAAGGCAGGGCAAAAGGACGTCCCATCTCCGCCTAAGCTTCTCTGGGAGACCTTTGATCATGCCCTTCAAGGTTTTGTTGAATCTCTCAACTAAACCATTGCATTGTGGGTGATAGGGTGTGGTGAATTTATAATTCACTCCACACTCCTTCCACATTGCAGTCAAGTAACCAGACATGAAGTTTGCATCCCTGTCTGATACTACCTCCTTAGTTAAACCCACCCTTGAGAATACTCCCAAGAGGGCCCTTGCCACCACAGGAGCTGTGGTGGTCCTACGTGGAATAGCTTCTGGGTACCTAGTGGCATGGTCCACCACCACTAGGATAAATCTGTGCCCAGAGGCTGTCTGAGGATCCATAGGACCAACTATGTCAATCCCCACTCTTTCAAAGGGGACCCCCACCACAAGTAGTGGTATCAGGGGGGCCTTTGTGGTTCCACCTGCCTTCCCACTGGCTTGACAGGTGACACAGGAGCGACAAAACTCTTTGGTGTCTTCAGACATGTGGGGCCAATGAAAGTAAGGGACAATCCTGTCCCAGGTCTTGTTTTGGCCCAGGTGACCTGCTAGGGGAATATCATGGGCTAGTGTTAATAGGAAGCCCCTAGACTTCAGAGGTATTACCAACCTCCTGGTGGCACCAGGCTTGGGGTCTCTACTCTCTGAGTATAGGAGTCCATCATCCCAATATACTCTATGGGATCCAATAGCATTCCTAGCAGCCTCAGCAGCAGCCTGCTGTCTGAGGGGTTCAAGAGAGGGCAGCTCAGCTGCTCCTGGCTCAGATCTGCCCTGGAAGGGCCCCTGTCCCCAAGAACTCAACCTGATCAGGTTGAAGCTCCTCTGGAACAGTTCCTTCTTCAGGACTAAGATCATCTCCCTCAGGATACTGATCTGTACTCTGAGTCAGGGGGGAAGGCACTGCCTTTACCCTGCTGCTCCTCCTCTTGGGAGGCACCTGGTCCATTATTCCAGAATCCAGGGCCTGTTCAGTGTTTGACATTTTGGCCTGTGACCTGGTCACAGCAAAAACATGTGCAGGGATCCCCAGCATTTCTGCATGGGTCCTGAGCTCCACTTCTGCCCAAGCTGAAGTTTCTAGATCATTGCCAAGCAAGCATTCAACAGGGAGGTCCGCACTTACCACAACTTTCTTGAGGCCAGTTACCCCTCCCCAGGAGAAATTAACAACTGTCAAGGAATGGTCTGTTCTGACATTGCTAGCATTGGTCACTTGGTACATCTCACCAAGTATAATCTGCTCAGGAGCCACAAGATCTTTTGTCACCATTGTGACACTTGCTCCTGTGTCCCTGAATGCCAAAGCCTCTCTTCCATTGATTAAAGGCTGCTGTCTGTATTTGCCCAGATTACTGGGACTCACAAATAAGGAGGCCATATCCATGCCTCCATCACAGATCAGCATAGCCTGAGTTGGCACTCTGACTAGGCCAGAGCCCATCTCAGATCCCAGGGTTAAACCTACTACACCCTTACTTGGGACACCACCATTTGTAGCTGCACTAGGGGGAACAGTGGCCTTAGGGGCAATGGTGGCTGGAGTTGAGTCTTTGGACTTGTCCAATGGGTTTTCTGCTTACAGATTTTACACCATGTTTTCTTCTGGCCTTTACCTTTGTTAGATTGGGACTCCCCCCCAGATGAAGATTTGTGGGGATCTTGAAAAGACTTCTGGTCTTTACCCTTTTCCCCACCCTTGTCAGAGCTCTTAGAATCTTGCTTCTTGGGGTCACCACCTTGTTTCTGAACCTTCTGCTTCACCCTGGTTCTGACCCATTTGTCTGCCTTCTTTCCCAATTCTTGGGGAGAGGTCAGATCAGAGTCCTCCAGGTACCGATGCAACAGCTGATTTTGACAATTATTAAGGATCTGCTCCCTCATAATTAAGTTGTACAATCCTTTGAAATCACACACCTTGCTGCCAAGCAACCAGCCCTCCAGAGCTTTAGTAGCACAATCGACAAAGTCCACCCAGTCCTGTGTCTGTGCCTTTTGGGTATTTCTGAACTTTAACCTGTATTGTTCAGTGGTTAGGCCAAACCCATCTATCAGTGCACTCTTCAGGACCTGGTAATCATCAGGCTCCTCTTCTCTTACAGTGAGGAGCTTGTCTCTACCTTTGTCTGCAAAGGAGAGCCACAAGATTGCTGCCCACTGCTCCTGGGGGACCCTCTGAACTTTACAGGCCCTCTCCAGTGCAGTAATCCATTTGTGGATGTCATCCCCACTCTGGTAGGGAGAGACAATCTTGCTTAGGTTTCTATGGTCATGAGACCTTTCCCTACCACTAGGGAAGTTGCTGTCACCATGGGACTCTAGTCCCAACTTTCTTCTTGTTCTCTGAAGCTCTAGGGACTCTCTATCTAAAGCTACCTGCTCTCTTCAGATTCTAAGCTGAGCTTCATACTTGAGCAGTCTCTCTTTCCTTTCATGAGAGGGTTCCCTCCTATGAGAGGAAACAGAGGTCCCTATTGAGGTGTCAGAATGGTTAGACTCCTCAGAAGGAGACCTTGACCTTCTAGGCACACTCTCAACTCTTCCTGGTGGGACAAAGAGGGGGCCATTCTGGTCCTCCTCCTCATCTGCAGGAGGAGCTGGATTTTCCAGGGTAAGATCATTGTCATCTTCCTGGCCAGCTTCAGAGGTCAGGTCATGGGATTCTTCACCCCTTGGCCCTTCCTCATTTACTGCCCCACCCTCTCTGCCTACCCCTTCAGACCCTGAGGCCTTCTGGAGATCATCCAACAGCAATACCTCTATGAGGCGTTGGGTGTTTGCAGTTTTTCCTGTCTTCAATTTCCTAGTTTTACACAATGCTCTCAATTCCAAGAATTGGAGGTTGTCATACTTGGATGGTGGAATCCCCTGGGCTTTTGGCAGGGACCCACTGGCTCCTGGCTTTGAAGACATCACTAGTGAGGTGTGGTGTATGCACTACCTACTCTAGTGTGGCCTACTAAACACTCTTGAGTTGTAGAAAGGGTGTGCTAAGCCCTTGACACACAACTCTAAGTTCAGTAGAACTTACTGTAACCTTAAGCTTGAATTATATGTACCTCAGGTACCTTTTAGTGGTTTTCAGTTAGTCACCCACTTGAGATTATCTGGTAAAACAAAGGCAAGCTTGAATCCAACCGCTGCACACCAATGTGAGAAGTTGGCCTGGCATATGCTGTCCACTAGTTATAGTGGGCACCTTGCACCAGTCCAAACGACCTTTATTGATGATAGGTTTAAAGACAACCTTTATTGAAAGCTATCCTAGTGGTAGCTATGGAGAGCAGCCTTCAGGCTAAGTCTTGAAGGAGTGTTAAACTGTTTGTTTTACCAGTCTATAATCTCATGAATGACCAAATGAAAGGAGAACCACACCAGGTATATATATAAAATATATGTATTTATTACTAAACACTACCCACTAGTCTCTTTATGAGGCTAGAGGTCGAAATACACAAGTTACAAGTCAAATAACACAGTAAATTAGCACAATATACGATTAGCCCTAGGGGCGTACCAAACCATATATTATGAAAGTGGTATAAGAACCACGACTTGACTAGACACAAGGCCTAGAGCCTGTAGAATCGCTGGGACCCCAAGGAACCACCCAAGGTAGTTACACAGGGGACCCACGGGGGAGGTGTGCAGTGTGAGAACACAGCCGCGAGCTCAGTTAGCGTCTATGGGGAAAGTCACGGTTAGAGTTTTAAAGTTTAGGGACACTTCGGAGTGGACTAGGAATAAACCCTTTTGGACTTAGAGGGTTCTAGGGCCAACACCCATGGGAGCACCGTAGTACTCGTGTTACCTCACCCAGGGAAGCCGGGTGCACAGGTGTCAAATGGTGTCGGGCCGCGCTGTCGTTTTCAATGGCTGCTGGCTGAAAAGTGCTGCCGCCGAGAAGCTGCGAAGTGTCCGAAGAGATCCAAGCCTGGATCGAGGATGAGAAGAACCTGAAAGCAGAGGGTACAGAGTCTAGGTCACTAGCCAGTGACCAGGGGCACGATAGTCAAATGCCCACCGATGTTGGGTGCTTCAAGTTCGAAGAGGGGAAGATTGTCTCTGCAGCCACGAGGACCAGGAGGCGTCGACGACAACCAGGAGCTGGAATCGAGCTGTCCCACAAATATAATAGCTGTCTGCGGTGTCGGTGCCCGGATTGGACCCAACAAGCCTTGGCAACAGCAACCCACGCAGAAAGGGAACAATGGCTTCGGAGCGGACCAGCAAGGTCCGAGGGACTCCCCAAGCAAGGGAGAGTCAGGGCAGGTCTGGAGCAACCAGGAGGGCCCATTGAAATCAAAGATGTCCTTCTGAGAGACCCACAAGTTGACGGACAAGGGATCGCGAAGGGACCTCAAGCGGAATCACGAAATGGCGGCCCACGGGTCACTCGGAGTGGCCAGGCAGGGAATCTTCAGTGGATTCACTGCTCTGGGTTAGAGCTACAAATAACCCAAAGAACAGTCTCTAGGATTGACCAGAAGCTTATGCACTTGCAAATGTGCACGGTGTCCAGGGGTTCCGGTTCCACGGTACCCACGAGGGCTACGGGTTTCAGCTTTGCTGGGGACTTGGGTCAGCCTCTGGTAAGTCTGGAAATCCACAACCTGGGTTGCAAGGTTGTCAGCGTCCGGCGGGAGCTTCGGAGATGCAGACCGGACAGATGCGTATTTGGTGCCTGCCAAGCAGGGGAGTAACTCCTTTACTCCAAGGGAGATTCTTCAGTCATCTGGCGTTTAACAGATCGTCGAAGGTCCAGGATTCAGTTTCAGAGTTTCGTCCAGGGATATCTAAAGTCCTGTTGCCAGGGGTTCCTTTCTTATACCCAAGGAAGGGGTTGGACTAACTCAGGAGACCCACCTATGGGAGGGTTTGGAAAGAGGGGTAGCTACACCCATTTCCTTTGTCCAGTTTTGCACCAGAGCAGGGGCTGGCAGCCCCTGCAACCGGTTTGAACTGGGGTATGCACAGGGACACCAAATGTGCCCCCAGTGCAGGACTTCAAAGCACTCAGAGAGTGCTCCCACCCAGCCCCAATACACTAAAGCCTGTCTGGGAGGTGGTAACACCTCCCTGTGACAGGAAACCTTTTGTCCAGGCCTCCTCTGCCGGAGTTTCGGTCAGCATTAGGAGGCCAGACTCGTGTCTGTGGCTGCAGCATCCATTTTGTGATGCCAGGGCTCTGTTTAGCTGGTACCGGATATACCGGTGCTGTCATGTCTCTCCCTCTAGAAGGGTGGGATCATACTCCCACACCAGCTACTGGTGTGGGTGTATGATTCCAAGGTGTTTGACACCAAACACGACATGTTTCCGTGCAGCCATCCCAGAGTTAGCATTTACCGTTGAGATATAATGCACTTAAGAGTATATGGTCAGGCTGCACTCACAGACAACCCTGGAGGATAGATTCCGAAGGCTGCAGAGGGGCTCTGCTCATGCATGGGCACCCTCCCACATAAAACCAAGCACCCTGCCTTCAGGATTGATAAGGCCTGCCATAGGGGTGACTGATAAGTTTATATGTGCAGTGTTAGGGTGAGATATAGTGAACCTATATCTCTGTAAGGGGTGCATGCACCACCTCACTCAGGCTGCTGTAGCAGTCCTGTGGTGTCATTTTGGAGGGCTTCCCAGGGGTGGCATAATACATGCTGCAGCCCCTGGTAGGACTCTGGGGTACCTATGCCCTGGGTACATAGCATACCATACAAGCAACCTGAATTACAAGCAGAAAAAAGCTGCTGTAAAAAGCTTGAACGGCTATGGTGCAAAACCTACTGCACTGAGATGAAAAACATCTATAGGAAAGCAGTTAAGCACTTTCACGGGCTGAAACGCACTTGTATTAAGGATTTCATTGCCAATCAAATTAGACGATCAGATAGTTCGACCAAAGAAGTCTTTAACATTGTTCAAGACTTCTTGCAACCAGAGACAATGAAAAGCAACATAACTCCATCCGATACTCTCTGTGAGAATTTATATATTTATTCCTCATTTTCGGAGATTAATACCTCCAACACTCCTCTGATATCCCCTACAAACACCTGGTCGGAATTCATTCCTTTTGACTCCGACTTTTCTCTCAGTCAATTGGAAAAAATAAAATCTGGATCCCCTCTGGATCCTTGCCCCGCTAGGTATTTTAACCTACTTGCCCCTTTGATTAACCCTCCTCTGAATCAGCTCTGGAACGCTTCTTTAACATCCGGCACCTACCCGTCCATCTGGAAAACTGCGCTTGTCCAACCCATCCTCAAAAAGGAGAATGCAGATCCTACCGTACTAAATTTTTTTAGACCTATCTCCCTCTTGCCAGCACCAGCCAAAATCCTTGAGAAAGAAGTACAGAAGCAGTTATCCCTCTTCCTAGAAATTAATAATTTATTACACGACTCTCAGTCTGGATTCAGAGCTGGCTACAGCACAGAGACAGCTCTGTTGGAGGTAACTGAAACAATCCGGGAAACCTTAGATTAGAACAACTGTGCAATGCTGGTGCTGTTAGACCTGTCAGCAGCATTTGACACTGTGTCACACAAGATCCTTCTTGACAGGCTTAGACAATTGGGAGTTTTAGGGACCACTCTGGCCTGGTTCAGTTCTTTTCTTGAAGGGCGGTCCCAGAAAGTAACGCTGCATCCTTATGTTTCATCACCTCGATTGGTGAAATGTGGAGTTCCTCAAGGCTCGGCTCTCAGCCCCACTCTTTTTAACGTTTACCTTGCGCCCCTAGCTACTCTCATAGAGCAACATGGCGTGGGTGTCATCTCATATGCTGATGACACCCAGCTAGTGTTCTCTTTTAAAGACCATTCAGAGGCCACATTCACACACTTTAAGGAATGTCTGATTGACATATCTACCTGGATGACAAAGAATTGTCTGCAGCTGAATGCCGACAAAACTGAGGTTTTGTTTTTTAACCAGCCTTCCCCCCCCCACTCTGATCTGGTGGCCTTCACAGCTCAATCCCCCTCCACAGCATGTGTCCTCAGCGAGAAATCTGGGCTTTAAGGTGGATAACACTCTCTCATGCAAATCCCAGATAGGTCTTGTGACATCATCCTGCTTCTGGAAAATGAAGGCATTACGAAGATTTCTTCACTTCCTTCCAATGGACTACAGGAAAACTATTGTCCATGCACTAATAACATCAAAATTAGACTATGCCAATAGTCTATATCTGGGTGTACCAACGTATCTGCCAAGGAGACTGCAGATAATACAGAATGCAGCCGCAAGGCTTATTAGAAATGTTCCTCTAAGGCACCATATCTCTTCCCATTTACGTAGTCTTCATTGGCTACCCGTAAAAAAACGCACAGAATTTAAGGCGCTCACTCTTGCCTATCGGGCAATAAACGGAAGTGGCCCCCTCTATCTCCGGAAAAGAATCCGTAAGTCCTATCAAGCAAGAAACCTAAGATCTAACCATCTTGAACTCCTTACCATCCGTCGTTTTGCTAAGGCTAGAATAGGAGGAAGGTCCTTTACCGTTAGAACCACAACTCTGTGGAACTCTCTGCCCGTATACATCAGAAAGGCTAATACGGAGCTATGCTTCCGGAAACTCTTGAAGACATGGCTTTTCAGTCTTCCTTAGCACCCGTGACATCACTACTCCTATCCCCCCTACCTCTCTATCTGTCTTAAGCACCGGGACACTCCTGTTGGGGGTAGCCGCGCGCTCTATAAGCTACATAACATAACATAACATACATACATTTATTCCAAAAGCTTCATTCTTTAAAATGCACGATAGCCAACGCGTTTCTTCCCACATGGGACTTCTTCGGGGCTCAAAGACTTCTGTGATTGCTGTATTTGTTTAGAAGCTGAGATGTGCCATTTGGATCAAAAGGTAAACAGTGCGGTCTATCTGATGTTACTATTATATCTTTACATGTACACAGCATCCATTATTCATCATATGGTCAATGCGAGACTCTTCTAATTTTCATTGAATCGGACACTTGCATACACGCGGAGGGAGATACATATCTCGAAATCATTATATCTGGCTGATTGACCATATGATGAATAATGGATGCTGTGTACATGTAAAGATATAATAGTAACATCAGATAGACCGCACTGTTTACCTTTTGATCCAAATGGCACATCTCAGCTTCTAAACAAATACAGCAATCACAGAAGTCTTTGAGCCCTGAAGAAGTCCCATGTGGGACGAAACGCGTTGGCTATCGTGCATTTTAAAGAATGAAGCTTTTGGAATAAAGGGACAACGTTTTCTACAATCAAAAACATTACTGTCTGGTCTTTTCATTTGGGAAGCTTTTTGTATAATATTTTGTTCTGCTTTCTTGATATGATGTACTAGTACGATTATTATTAATAGATCATTGGAGTTTTTGGGTGCAGGGTCATTTGTGTGTTTTCTGTTAGTGGTGGTTTTTGTACTGCCTTGTGGGGTGCATGTGGATCACATCCCAGACCCATTGCACCGATTTGTCGTGGATACTTAGAGGCTACTATACGTAGTAACGTTTGGTGCTGGTTCTTCTTGCTCTGATCCTTTCTTGTCTTAGTATAACATAACATATACTAGGGACTTATAAGGGCACCTCAGAATCCAATCTGAAGTGTACCTAAGGTACATGGAATCACTTTTAGAGAGGAAGCAGCTAGGCTGGGGTCCTGGATAGCAGGGCCCCAGCCAGACTAAAGTCGAAAAACAGTGAAACATCAGCAAAAAGTGGGGGTAACCATAAGAAGCAGATCCTACTCTCCTACAGAGTGACTGTGATATTCCCACTCTAAGACATGGCTGGCCATGTTTACAAGGAAATTTCAGCACCTTTATCTTATCTCCAAGAAGAAGAGGTTATTTATACTGGGGAGAATGTGGAAATGGAGAAGCAAAAAAATGATTTAATTGTGTGTAAGTTCTTCACTCATCCATTGTGAAAGAAGAAGCCAAATGTGACCAGAAGTTAAGCAGGGGGCAGAGAGGATTCTACTCTTTCACCACTTTGATTATAAGATGACACCTTAAGACACTGCAGGAGAAGGAATGCTTGAGGGTGCAATGGAAAAAGCCAAGAACAAATCCTGAAACAGATAAAGCAGAAACATCACATATTATTCCTGTAACCATGCTGCAGCAAGCAAAGAAGAAAAATGATCCTTTTTTAAAAATGTTTGTGTTATAGGACATTACATTCAAAAACAACAGATGTATTGGAGAACAAGTCCAGAGAATGGGAAATGACAAGATAGATCAATTCTGAAAAATCAGCAAAAAAGCAATTACAAGTGGATGTTTGCCACAATAGCTGCACAAAACTTCACAAAACACAAAAAATTAAATTCCAAATAACTATGAAAAAACAACAAATGGTTCTTTTGAGAACCACCCAAAACAACTTAATAACAAGAGGGTTTTTCTCCTAGGCCCATCAAGGCCAGTCACAGTGGGACATGTAGCACTGCCTGGCTGAAGGTGAGGCCCTGCAGCAAACTGTTGCTATGCTACACCAAAGGGCATGTGTAGCAGGTGTTGGCCACCATGACACGCTTACCGCCAGTGGTTAGTTGGTCACAGGGCATGGCCATAAGCATGCATGTGTTGCCGTCTTAAATCCATTTTGTTATAGTCAATAACAAAAAGCATTCAAAGTTGGCCCCCTATTTATTTCCATTGATGCACACTTGTGCTGCCATCTTTCAACTTTTCTAACCTTTGCATTAAACTTTAATAAGCAGCCACCTTTGAATGAACTTGCATGCACATGCAAGTGCATGCATAGGCAACAATATATTGAATGATTTTAGTTGAAAGAATTTATCACAAAATTACACATTGACCTAACAGTCTCTGGTACTGAAGGGGTCTAGTTTTATATCATCTGTGTGCATTGTGTTCAGTTAAAATGTTTTTATTCATAGTGAGGAGATCCAATGTAGTGAAGTGGGTTGACCCATTGTCCGATGTTGTATGGTATGCTTCACAGAAGAAAATTATGAGTGGCATTACAAGAGACCAATGGAGTAAGACAGCTGACTGAACGCCATTCTATAGATGTGTAAGTATGTATTTTAAAGACGTTTTTGGGAAAACAAAAGGTACCAGCAAAGGCCAGGTGTAAAACCTAATATTGAAGCAAAATTAAGTTTGATGGGATGTGAATACTGCCTGCAGCACAGAATCTCATAAGACATGAATTACCCCACCATGTACTCCCAGTACTATCAATCATTATGTTTTATACACAGCACCATATTATATAATTTAAAATGTAGGAATCAATCTTACAATATTTACAGACTAATGGAATTCTAATTTTAGAGGACAGCAACATTCAATATTTCTTGCTTTACTAAGCAAAGGCTTAGCTGTAGAATTCGAAAGTAAAGCTATTGCTTTGCTCACCTGAGTCAGAGGACAAGAGTTCAAAAGTGTATTGAGGCCTGTATGTTTCCAAGGGAGCAGAGCAATATTGTAAACCCTCCCACTCTGTTGAGTAAGCGATTATTATGTATCCTTATATGTAACTAGCTATTCATGTGCACACTTGTACCGCCTCTTTTTGAGTCTACATGCTAACTCAGCTATAAACTGGGCATAAAAGACCCAGAGTGTCTGTACTCCATAGACTGTCTCATACAGTGGCCTGAGGGTACTGTATTGACGCAGTCTCCCTCATGTGAGGTTAATAAACTTGTTATTTTGATATTCCAGCTTCCGTGCCAATCTCTTCTTTGGTGGTTTAAGGACCAGGTGCATCAGTGAACCCCTAAAAAGTTTTTTTTTTCTACAAATTGGTGCCCGAACGTGGACCTCATCGGAGACGCGGCTATCCAAGGGAGTGGTCCTGACGGAAGACAGGAATCTACTGAGGAGGTACCCTGCACGAGGAAGCCCTTTGTCTTTGCAGACCAACGTGTTTTCCGGTTTTCCCGATCTGACCCTCCAGGTGTTGGCCGCTCCCGACTGAGATCTTCTTTGGTGTGAGTATTTTAAAACGACCGTTAGGTCACTCAGAACTTGGCAGGTGGAGGTTGGAGACTTTGGTTTGGTAAGTTTGCTGTAGCAAAACTTTGGTTTGGATTAGCTTGGCCAAGATTTTTGGTTTGTTTGTTTGTTTGCTGCAGCAAATGAAAGCAGGTAATGAGGAGATTTTTCTCTAAATTTTGAAGTCTTGAACGGCACAAATTGTGTTAAGTGTCACTTGGAGAATAATATTATATATGCTATAATATTTTTGGCATGCCTGCTCCTAGCACACTTCGTAGAAAGTGTTGCTGTCTTGGAGGTACCAATATGGATTTAGGAAGTACTCAGCTGACTCCCTAAGAGGGGATACCTAAATGGGTTTAGGTATATTAAAAATGGTATTTCTTCCATGATGACTAGTACACTATGGAACAAAAATATATATGTAAAAAGGATCCTGATCTCCGTACTCAGTAAAATTCATAAGTGGTGATGCGGAGCGCTTTTGAGTGTTCTGCCAGCCCAATTGGTAATATGGTGTATTATTGGAAAAGGTCTGTGGCGCGTGCCTGTCTTTTTGAATATGGCAGTCTTTTGGCTGTCTATTTGTCTTGGTGTAATCTCTGTACCTTTTTTTTGAGAGTCCTTTCGTTTGTAAATATGACTTACAATTGGTATTTACAAATGGTTTGGTTTGAGTACAGTCTCTGTGGCCTGTCTCTTGCTTTTGTTCTAAGTGTTGATTTGTGGGTTAATTGTTTTTTTTTAGTGTCTATGTGGTTGTGGATTGACACCGGTGGTGATGCTTGAAAGTACTTGTTTCAGTAAGTAGTGACTATGTTTTTTGTGTGAGAATGGCTTGCCTTAGCAAGCAGTGTTGTGTGCTCTGAGTGTGTGGCCCCCTTCTTGAAAATGTCTGGAATGAGCTCAATTTGGTTTTTTGTTGTCATTCTGTTATGCAAATGTTATTGAAAGAACTACATTTTCAAATTCAAGGAATTAATTATGTAACATATGCTAAATAGCTGCACGCTACCATTAGAAGTAAAACAGTAACAAAGTATAGATGTGTGAATATTGCCACAAGAGAAATTAGAATTAACACTCAATAGGGAAAAAATAGGCCTCATAGAAAAAGAAAAAAAAACGAATTTGTGTGCTTACATAACTAGGACTGAATACAAAATGTTACAGCATTATCCTTAGATATTAATATTAAAAGGCATTCACATCATCTGAGTAAATTGGTTGCTGCTGAAATAAACGCGCCTTTTTTTCACATTACAAGACGATAGATTTGTGCTGGCTTGGAATGCCTGTGTTTTAAATAGACTGCACCGTGCTCAAATTTCCAGCACCAGAAAAAGAGCTTTTAAACAGTTGTTTACCGGTGTCTGACTGAGAGGAAGCTGTCTGTCAAAACAGACGGAGATCAAACTTTTTCAGGACATTACAATACAGCAAAGGGTTTTCTCCTGAAAAAGGCGTGGAAATTGAGGCTTGCTGGTCGTAAAAACACAGCTGAGTAAACAACACATGGCTATGCCCGGCCACAAGCTACAGATCCAGCACGTGCGTTAAAGACTACTGATTTTAAAAGTTACAAATACAGCTTCATTATTTTGGATAAAATAGAAAGGATTAAAAGAAGGGATTTTCTTTCTTGTTGCTTTTCTAAATAAGCATATCTATGGTTCTGATGGTAAATAATTACTGCCCTTTAAAAAGTGACACAAACTATTTTTTGTTTCACTACAGCTTCGGTGCTTAGTGTTATAAATACATGCATTTAAAGGCAAAAGGAAAGGAATGAGGCTTGCTTTTCATATGTGGAAACATCAAAAGGGTTAGTGATCATTATTCAAAAAAATTGACTATATGAAAAAAAAAATTTTTATTAAAAATTGCACTAAAATCGTTTTTGCATTTTTAATGTCTAATAATCCTACTGTGACAAATATATAAGCTCCTAGTATCAAAGTTGAATTTGAGCAGCACTTTACCACAATGTGGGGAGTGAAATGTGAAATTTCACTTTATCCAGGCATATAAAACCTTATTTTATAAGGGTGTACCTTATACATTTCTGACCCCCCACCCCTGGGATATCTAGGGGAGACCCTGGGGGTCCCTAATATGACAAAACATTGTAGGGTATTCATTTTTAAGTGCCCCTACCACCAAAGTCGAGTTTGGGCACAATTTACTTTTTAAAAGCAGTCCTGGCACCCAGGGCTGTTTTCAAACTGATCTCAGGTTTCAGCAGTGCACACATGCAACTGCAGAACAAGCAGCTGGCCTCTAAACTGCTAAAAAGCACATCACACACTGCACACGAATAAAAATAAGTATAACATAAGAAAGCAAAAAGTGCATCTTACCTTTAAAATTATTAGCTCACAGGCACGGAACAGGACTGCTTTTCAGCTGTGATTCTTCAGAGTTACTTTGAATTGGAAAACCGCATGGAAATAGCCTTGCACAGAAATGGGACAGCAGGTTTAAGGGGCAAAGGTCGAGTTCTGTATTTAGCAGACCAGCAAAATGCCCACATAGGAGGGGTTTTTCTAATAGGTTTGCTTTGGCACTTCGACCTCGGAAAAGATTCTGAAGGAAGGGATGACAGCGCAAAGAGAAAGAGAAGCTTTGCTTATTATTTTTGGCAAAAAACCAGGCAGATTTTGCGCATTCATAAGAAGCGAAGGAAAGGCAGTAACGTATGTGGGCCCTGTGTAGAGCATAGCTCTGCCATGTATATAGAAATAATGCTTTTAGTTTAAAGATTGCTGTGCAAGGGCTCCAATAAGGAGGCAATGAAATTCAGTTTGCATTCATGCGCCCTCCTGTTACACTAGTACAATTGCTAAAGGAATTGGTAGTTGGTTATTAATGTTTTCTAGCTAGCTCAATGTGCTATTTACCTCCTACAAGTTTGTTTGTGCCCAGCTGCCAAAAATGGGAGTAACTATTGTCGACAGAAGGTCACCTGTTTCAGGTTACCTACTGTCGAATGAGGGGAGGAGATTAGGGAGATTAGCTCCTGGGCAAATTAAGGGTAACTACAATTAAGTAATACATTGTCATTTTTCTTGATTTATGTGCTCTCTCTCTCTTTTTCTCACTCTCTCTTGAGCCTGTCTAAGTTGACTATGAGCGGCCATGAGGCGTTTAATTGGCTATTCAGTAATACTGTTTTAAAATTATTGTTAGCATTAATAAAATGAATAAAAAATACGCCATGTTACTGCCCATCCTGTCTGATGAAATTATGAACTGATGAGTAGTCTAGATTGATGTTCCCTTATTTGACCTTTAAAGGGGAACTATATGTGGGTAGTTTTTGTTCTAAAATTCTTAGGTGATAACACCATTATTGTTTATATTCTTCTCAAGCTATAGTTATTTATGTAATAAGGATCCCTGTTAAATTAGCAGTTTTAGATTTTCCCGCCGCGCCTATAACATGAGAGCATGGTCCTAAGCGTAAAATGTAGGTGTTTTTACGTAAGAAAAATCATTTTAGAAGTGTCTGCAGTCCTGTACAAGTAGTGAAAGGTTATAACTTATGAAACACAAGCTTGTTAAGACAAGAAGCACAAAAGAATGTTTGTTCTAAAAATTCCCTTTCTTGAGGTTCTTCAGATGAATAAAATAGGAATACACAAATGTAAGGATTTAGAGTATGTCTGTATTGTTTTTCTTTTTCCCTCAGAATTTAGTAAATAAACATAGATTTCCTTGGCTGCTTCAAATAGTGTAACGTTTTACTCTTGTCAGTTCACCAAAAAGTTCCTTTTGTACTCGCTAATAGGTCCAGGGTTTTTTTTTTTACTCTCAGATAGATGAAGTGGTTCTTGGGTGCCTGGCAAATGTATGGGGCGCCCCAAGCTAAAAAAAAAAGAAGGTATTTGGAAATAGACTATCCTCTCTATTGATAGATTATTTGTATGCCTTGTCTAAAGATTTTTTGTTCTGTCCATCAATAGATATCTGCTGCCCTACAACCATTGCCAGAGGGGCCCGGACATCAGATTCAGCCTGGGGAGTTAGCGCTGATCCAGCTTGGAGTCAAGGTAAAGGGAACCAGCACAGGCATTGCTGGCAACTAGGACCTCAGTGAAGGTAGAAGCCGGAAGCACTGGAAGCACTGGAATGGTGAAGTGTGTACCCCTGCTACTTTCTTGGATGAAAGACGGGGTCACAAATCAGGATGGAGAATTCTTTGCGTGGATCCAGTTTTTGATGCCCAGCTGAGAGAGTCACAGACCGACAAGGACGGCAAGGAGGCTTTTGCTTGAGGTGACCCCCTTTGAAACAAGGGTTGCTTCAGATATCCCAGCATCAGGCCTTTGAGTCCTGGTCCCCAAGTGAATGCAAGTCTGCACCTTTGTTTGTTGATCAAGGGATGCCTGGGCATACTGGGTACAATCTTTGGCCCCGACAAAAGAGCAGTGCGCCAGTGGAGCAACACAGGAGTTAGGGAAGGACTTGAGTTCAGGGTACAGGTGCTGTGCCTTTGGTGCCTGTTAGATTAAAGTGAAGAATACTGGTGCACTGCCTGAGACACTGGACAGGATCGTTGAGGGCATTTGCCCCGGAGGGTGATTGCCCTATCCTGAAAGAAGAAACCTTTTCCCTTAAAACTGGGCCGTGATTGTTTTCTTGAGTTGCAAGTTGTGCAGCTCCACCGTTGGAAAAGAACTTTGATAGGAGCCTGCCTGTGAGGCTCAGACGGACACAGGGAGAAGACTCCCCTCTGGCTGGTTGTACAGCGGCTTCTATTCTTTTAAGTACTTTTTAGCAATGTATCACTTTGGTCGTCAGATTTTTGAGGAGGAGCAGCCCTTTGCGGCTCCTCGTCCTAATTCCCATGGCCCCGTTTGGTCTTCCTGGTCCCCTGAAGCGAAAATTGTTTTTGTAATGATCCTTGTATTTTCTTTAATATTTGCATTAGGAATGTTTATTCTGCAAGAGAAACGTTTTTTGAACAGTTGATAAATACTACTCTGCCCTCCTCCTGAGCATATCAATTGGTACTCTAGCCCTCATAAAAAGAACACTGGAAAAATCTATTAAAAAAATGTTTTTTATTTAAAATATTATATTAGATATGTGCTGTTGGCTATTCTGAAGCTGAATTAGATGGTCACTGAAATACATAGGAGCCCTGAAACTTAGAATTGGACTGGATGGTTTTGGGATTTACTTTCTGCTTGGGGTTGGAAAAATTGATAGTTCTGTTTGTAATAATAGCCATTATTTTCTCCTGCTATCTGTGTGTTAATTATGACCCAATACTCTGTTCCCCATGTATTTCTACTTGTATCTCACCAGTTCAATGTTCAAAATGTAAATGCCCACTTAGCAATGGATCAGGATATTAATGGATTTATGAGGATAAATGTGCAGGATAACTTCCATGCTTCTATTAATTCATAGCGGATGTCTTCAGCTAATGCTAAAACGGCCATCTGTAGAAATCAGCTGAAATTGCTGTTAGCATCAGCTGAAGCTGAAGCCATTTTGTTTTTGGCAGCCATTTTAGTTAGCCATGTGCTCGCCATGTGCTTTCTCCCTCTTCACTGTTGCCTGCTCTTGTATTTCACTTGAGTCAGGAACTATAATTAACTCCTTCAGGGCTGAGCCAGAGCACTGCACATGCTCAGAAAGGCCTAGCTGCTAGAATGCACCTGCTCTTGAAGTAACTGTCAGGCTATTTTAACTAATGTCAGCAATATTGTAAACCCTCCCACTCTGTTGAGTAAGCGATTCTTATGTATCCTTATATGTAACTAGCTATTCATGTGCACACTTGTACCGCCTCTTTTTGAGTCTACATGCTAACTAAGCTATAAACTGGGTATAAAAGACCCAGAGTGTCTGTACTCCATAGACTGTCTCATACAGTGGCCTGAGGGTACTATTGACGCAGTCTCCCTCATGTGAGGTTAATAAACTTGTTATTTTGATATTCCAGCTTCCGTGCCAATCTCTTCTTTGTTGGTTTAAGGACCAGGTGCATCAGTGAACCCCTAAAAAGGTTTTATTTTCTACAAACCCTTGGTAGCTGGCAATGAGCAGGCAGGCTCAACTTAGGAGACAGGTGTGTAAAGGCTTTAAGAACACAAATACATTAAATAAGTAAGTCACAACACACAATAAAAATACAACACCAATTTATAAACAATAGGGTATATTTTCATGAACAAATAGACACCAAAACAACAAAAGTCCAATGTAGGGAATATACATGTTTAAAGATTAAAAGTAAAACTAGCGCAAAGAAGCAAAAAGTGCTCAAAGGGTTAAAAAAGGTTGTGCTGTACCGGAACAAAGTCAAGAGTTTGTTACACTTACTTCCATTAGTGTTTCGTGATGCAGGAAAGTGATACACCACACCAGCCAACGGGCCTGGAACTACAACTCCCACAATGCACCTGGTCAACTTATGCAACATTTTACAAAGTTGCTCCAAACATTTCCACACTTCTGGAAGTTCTTCCTGAAGTTCCTCTTGTGGGCTCAAGGTGTCCAAAACACAAATCCAAGGGTCTAGAAGCTCTGAGATGGTCCTTATGATGTTCGGACTGCAATTCCCACAATTCACCTGGCCAAATCCTTAAAAGTCCACTGGACACACCCGAGGATTGCAACTTATTGGTGGAGAGGAAGCAGGTGGTCTCTGTTAACCTGTAGCTTTAAGGGAGTCCACTCCTTAATCCTTGTGATGCCAGGCAAAGTCCTTAGGGCTGTAGTACCAGATTGTGCAGCAGAGGCAGTCCTTCAAAGAACAGTTCTTTGGGTGAAGATCAGGGTTCCAAGTGGGCAGTCCTTCTTCTCCTTGTTGTTTCAGGCAGCAGATCTGAGTTGCTGTGAAGCAGTCCGATATTTATCCATTGGTTCCAGGGCGACAAGCAGGAGGGTGGGCACCCCTGACCAATGGGGTTCAGGGTGACACCCAGAAGTATGACAACTTCCTCTAAAGTGTGGCATATTCTTGTTCCAGAAAGCGCTAGTCTTCCAAAAAGCACAAGTCTTCCAAAATCCAAAATGGAGAAAAGTCTGTCCTGAAGATTTAGATGTGTCTGAGCCAGCCCACTGGTTTGGCTAAGATTCTCTAACACTCCCCTTCCAGCTCCTTCCATAATCTAATTACAGGGCATACTGAGTGTCTGGGGGTGCAGGTCTGTGCTGTCCTAAAGTGTCATTCCCTCTTTGAAGACCAGTTTGGCTACTCCACCCCCATCCTGCCTTCTGCTTCTGCAGTTTCAGTTCTCCTCCCACAGGAAACCATTTGTCTCTCTAGCAGGCCACTTCACACCTCATTAAGACAGCTTGACTCAGCCTGGTAGAGGCTGGTCAATCAGGAGAGGGCAGCTGGAAGGCTGGATTTTGGCTTACAGAAAAGAAAGTTGTGTAACTTCTTTTCTGTAATAGTTATTATAAATCTAACAGTGGCAAGTTGTTGGATTAAAGGAAATTGGCAGTTTGTCCCTCACCATGGCTTATAAATCATATTTTATAATGTCCCTGTAAGAGTTACAAGGTCCCCTAACCCTGGGGCACCTAGGGAAGACCTTAGGGGTGACTTATATATCAAAATAAGGTAGTTAGAGACTTTGAAGTACCTTTAATGCCAAAGTCAAATTTGCATATACATTTAAGGTAAAGGCAGCCTGAAAAGCAGTGCTACCTTTAAAATGATAGTAGGCAACACAGTAGTGGACACTTAAGTGCATTAAGTGTACTGGGCCACTAAACCTACATGCCCTATCATAGGGACTTACAGCTAGGCTGTCAGTACCAATTGTAATTACAATTAGAGTCAGCTACAACCGTTAGTCAGTTACCACCAGCATCAAGCATAACATGGGGGTGATCAGGGCTAAAAGGATGACTTTCTCACAAGGGATATTTGCAGTCATTTGCTCATGATATTTGACATATTAGCCTAGTGACAACAGTTATTTACTATATTGATACATAACTTTCAGTAACTCACAGACATGAATTTTTGATGTGAACATACCTTTAGTACTCCTAAAATTTAATTAGCCCACATATACTGCCATATGCACCACAGATGCTTAGGATATATTTTATTTCAGACTAATTGGAGTTATATTTGTACAATAATACCATTAATGACTTTGCCCATCATTGCACATACACACTTAAACAATGTTCCAATGGTGGGTGTGTTGCTGACAGATGTCAAACAGTCATTCATCACATGGATTGTGAGTTGATAATGTAGGTATTGTGAATGTGTCAACAGTGTGACATGACACAGTACTTCTAACTGTGTGCTATGTTCACCATTGATTGTGTAATCAGGGAAGCCATCCCACAATGGAACACCTTTGGCTATGTGTTTTGTTGAAACGCACCCATTATGTGTATGTGACACAAATTTAGAAAATAAACATTAAAATGTAATGTAATGAGCTTGAGTGAAAATAATCTCATTTCTATTCTGTATTCCTTTCCAATGAGTAGGCCATTTCCATATCTTCCATTCTCAAATCACTCACTGATGGTACGGTGGTGAAATATATTTGCATCATGGGCACTTCCAGGGTAATTTCAAGGACATTGGTAAACACTCCATGATAACCCACTATTGCCTGGATGTTGATTGAGGTTGTGGTTTTCTGAAAATGTACGCAGGGGTAGCAGTTGGGACCAATTGCATATGTGTGCACTCTGTAGTACCAAGCACATGAGGGAATCCAGAAATGTTGTAAAAACCTTGCTTGGTAGCTAATTTTTGTTGGCTAGTTTTTGCAAAAACAAGGTGCTGTGGTGTAAGTTTGATGATGGCATCGAACACATATGGGAGGAATGCTAAAAACGCAACCTGTAAAATGCCAGCCAAACTTACAGATGGGCTTTAAAATGGGGCTTTAAAATGATCCAGAGGCCAACATGTATAGGACTGCCATCAATTTGGTATGGGCTGGTATGGCATTGGTCCTTTCAATTGCTGGTTGTAGACTTGTCGATATCTTCTCCAACAACTCCAAGATAATCTGCTTATTCAGTGTGTATAACAGGATGACCCCCTCCTCCCTAAGATCAATGAGGGATATCCGTTGTTGAAATACACGCTCCTCCCTCCTTTGCTGGCTGTCTTTGTTGTCTTGCACCTAGTCCCAATTCCCAAATGACTACCCCCCTCCAGGGTGCAGTTGAGCTTGCCAAAGTGTATTGTGATGTTGATCTTTTTATACTGTTATCCTTGCTTTATTGCATGCACCTGCGTTGGCAATGCACAGCATTCTAACGTATTTCAATTGTTGCGTTACACTGTGTAATGATGCGTCATGCAGTGGAATAATGATAAATCCCACTGAGTCGGATTTTGCATGGGAATGCCTACCTTGCATACATTTATTGCTGCATGATGCAGGCTGACTCATTGCAGCACTTGTACCACACAAGTGCCTAAAAATGACCCAAGAAGGCTCCTGCGTCGATTGATAAATCTGACTTAAGGCTTGCGTTACCATTGTGTCATCTTGAATGGCGCAAGGGCAATGCTAGCCCTTAATAAATCCATGGGCCAGAGTATCTAACCCTACACCATTGTGGACTGTTTTACGTTGCTGCCATCTGGTCGAAGTGCTAAAGTTGTGTACTTGTGCTCAGTTTCAGGATTATTAGTAAGATCAAGTGCCAGGACACGAGTGGCAAATGTCTCTGAATGTCCCACTCTGAACCCAGTAACTCTTAGTCTTGACTGCCCTGGAGCTCCTGTAAAAAGTTCCAGAGTATGTTTCTCCCTCTTGTTATATTCCAGACATCTTAAACACCATCTCCAAATACTGCACAAATGCCTTTGTTTCCATCAACAGTGTGTAACTGTACTGTGTAACATTATTCGGTTGTTCTTTGAGAGTCTTCTGTTAGAAATATAAGATGTTTCTGTTTGAGATTAGGAAAGAAGGAAGAGAGGGTGAAAGAAAGGAAGCGAGGGAAGGCAGGATGAAGCAAGGGAGGGTAATGTGAGGATGGGCCAGTGGGAGGTGTTTGCAATGCTTATTCCTGAAGCTTTGGTGCAATGGAATACTTGCTTAAATGAAACAACCACATGGCACTCATTGCAAGTTAGCCCCTAATTCCAATGGTGCCACTAACTCCCATTACCTTCCCATTCGAATGGTATGGTCAACAAATTTATGATGGGCCCATTTTCATTTCTCCTAGAGATTTTGCCTGCTTCAGACAGGTGTAATCGCTAGGTGGAAAACCAGGGAAGCATGAGTATTTAAAGGGGACATTGGTTTGGAGTTTTTGCTTTCCCTAATAATTTCTCATTTCTTAGTGGAGCTTCAGGATCCAATTCCTAATGAGCTGAACATTCCTCACAACAGAGTTACCAGTACACCCTATATCTGTAGCTATGGTGGCAGGGGAATACAAGCCCATTTTCTATAATACTCATAATGTCCAAGTGTGTCATACGTTTTTGATGATTGTGTTTTATAAAGATTGATGACTTTAGAAACATGTAAACACTATGGAATAGATAATATAGAGGACACACATTAACTTGAAACTATGTAAGATGTGGAATGATGCAAAATCTTTGCTTGTAAATTTACAGTGCTGATTTGTATCTTCAGACAACCACCAAAATTGAACTTGAATGCAAAACCTTTTGACCAACAGCGGTTGACTCTTTCCCTGCAAGAGTTTGTATTCCATAAATTACCACACTACCAGGTCTGGTACACTTTGAATGTATATACACACATCAAGTTTCAATGATTGCTTTAAAATACTTAGGACCTTATGTACTGGAAAGGAACTCTTATATGCCAACCACTATTTGAACTGAATACAGTCCTTCCGCATTCGTTATACATTAGAACTCTGGATTTTCTCCTCTTTATGCACTTACTTTTTACTTATGTCACAATATTTAGCAGCACCCTAACGAAGTTCCAAGGATAACCTCCTAAGGAACGAAATAGGTGTTGGCCAGAGGTTCGTAATATACTGTTGACAAACCAATAAAGGAAAGGAAAGAAGTCGGTTACTTGTACCATGGAAGACTTATGTACTCTGTAGTTTTGTGTTATGGAACTGAAGAATAGAACTTAATAAGGATTGAGTGCAGGTGAACAATTAGCTATTGTTTCTTCTTGGATTACCCCCTGGAATTTTGGGGGCCAAGCAACATGAGTTTTCAACGTTCACGCAGCACCAGAAGTCTTTCGAATTCTGAGTTAATATGGTGTTGCTATAACCCAGAGGGGTGCAATTTGGACTTGGTTTAATTTCTGATTATTCATTCCACAAATACTGCATTGCTGTTCCTCAAATGCTGAGCAAATGATTTCCATGGAATAAAAGAAGCACGTTTGGTTCAATCTACGGAACACTTGTCTAAAATCATGATTCTATTGAATGGCATGGTTGACAGTATGTAACCTAATATAGGTTCAAATGCAAAGGTGTTAGCATTCCATTGTCTCCAATATAGGGTTCATTTTTGTAGTCTTTGCAGCCTTTTTCTATGATTTAAGGCATTTAGGATGTCAACTTTCTTCATTAGTGGTTACCACATTGCTAAATATCACAACTGCTGCATTTCAGAGCAACGAGAGTTCAACGAGAAGAGTATGTTATTATTATTAAAAGGTAAGTGGTCTGCATTTCGACTCAACTCTGTCCCTCACTTTGTACCAAGCCCAGAAGCGTGGCAGGCTGAGTGAAGTACGAGGATTCAAATCTGTAAGCACTGGTGCAAGCAGAGGGGACTTCACCGAATGCATTAGCACACTCGGCTGCAGGACCTGACACCAGCATGGGTACTGGATGAACAAAAATCAAACAGGCACATGCATCAACCTTTTTTGCGAGCGCAAACGGTGCGATTCACAAAAATCGGCCATTTGCGCCCGCAAAAAGGGCTTTTTCGATGCATCAAGGTTTAGGCACTCGCAATTTAAGAATTCGCAATTTATTGCGATTTCTTAAATTGCGATTGCATTTAAGGAATCGCAATTTGCAATTCCTTAAATGCATTGCAAGAACCACTTAAAAATAGCGATTTCGCTATTTAAGGCCGTAAATTACCGAGCAAATAAACTGGGCGGTAATTTGTAAAACTTTGAAAAATGCACTAAAGTCCATTTTTCAAAGTTTCATGTTACGCACACACATGCCCTTGGGGCATGTGTGTGCGCAACATGGGTGCCCATCACAATTTCAGGGTGCAACAGGGTGTCCTTTTGACACCCTTGCACCTTGAAATAGACAGCAGAATTTGCGAGTACCTATTGGTACTCGCAAATTGCGCATGTAATCTTCCATTCATTCCTATGGGCCTATAGGCCCATAGGAATGAATGGGAGCCATTCCTTAATTGCGACTCGCAAATTGCGAGTCGCAATTAAGGAATTTGTAGGAATCGCTATTTTTTAGCGATTCCTACATGCATTGGCTTTTGCAATTCCTTATTAGCGAATCCTTATTTTTCGCTAATAAGGAATCGCAAATGCCATTTTTGACGCATGTACCAGTAAGTCTGTGTCAACTTTGTGGAGAATTGTGTGTTCTTCCACTTCTGCTTCGTATAACTGTTTCATTTTGTCTAATTGATGTCGTGGTTTTTTGCAGTATACTATTTTGGTGTCATGTGCAGTTCTCTATTAGGCGTCCAAAGTTAAAATATGCATATGTGAATTATTTACAAGATTTCGCCAATTGCTTTACAGGGGTATTTGCTGTTTCATCAGGGACTGTGATGTCCTTGAGGGATTTTGCCTCATTGGCTTGCTGGTAGTATGTTAAATGTATTCCACTCTCTACAATCTCTGTTTAAATTCTATTTTCCTATTAAGAATACTTAGTGCCTGCAAAGCGTACTGACAATCGCCCATGAATACAAATTAAATCGCCTGTGTCCCCGAGCGATGCTGTGGTGCTAATTCAGTTCGACGCCGGCCTTTGTTAGGAAGGGCTTGTGTAGAGTGGTAGGTTTCCATTTCTTCAATTAAATCTCTGACAGCAAAACTCTTGGAAATATGTCTTGCTTTTATAAATTGTAAATGGCTATTAAAGTATTCATTTTTAATTAGTGTTTATAAGAATGAGGTTGAATGTGTTTATTTACTGTAACAAGTTATAACACTGTTGAGTTTGTAGAATGATAGCAGAAAAATGACACTGGTGTTAATAGTCCTAATGTGCTGGTAATGCCATGTTGTGAGAAAGGAAACCTGTATATATGTCATGGTTTTAACACTATAAATCTAACATCTGGTACACTTCATGATTAAGTAAAAGTGCAGCATAGATGACATCCATGCAGCAGAGCTCACATTGATTAATGTAAGTGTGGTCTTGTTTTGGCAGTGGGCCACCACAAGAAAATTTAGAGTTCTTGTTAAGCAGATGTATGAAGAGGAGGGTACCAAGAATATGCAGCGACTTAACACAAACATCATATTGAGGAATACTGAGACCAGAAAAGAACCAGCAATTAGTATTCCTTTTTTAGTACCAATATCAGTGCATTCGATGGCTCTGTTGTATTGTTACAATCAATCAATCAATCATGTCACTTATAAAGCGCACTACATACCCGCGAGGGTCTCAAGGCGCTGGGGGAAGAGGGGGGTGGTGCTGCTACTGATCGAAGAGCCAGGTCTTGAGGAGTCTTCTGAAGGCCAGTAGGTCTTGGGTCTGTCGGAGGTTGGTGGGGAGGGTGTTCCAGGTCTTGGCGGTGAGATGGGAGAAGGATCTGCCGCCGGCGGTCGTTTTCCGGATGCGGGGGACTGTGGCGAGGGCGAGGCTGGTCGAGCGGAGCTGGCGGGTGGGGGTGTAGAAGCTGAGTCGTCTGTTGAGGTAGGCTGGTCCGGAGTTGTGGAGTGCTTTGTGTGCGTGGGTGAGGAGCTTGAAGGTTATCCTCTTGTTGACAGGGAGCCAGTGCAGGTCTCTCAGGTGGGTTGTGATGTGGCTGCGTCGGGGGATGTCGAGGATAAGACGTGCAGAGGCGTTCTGGATGCGTTGCAGCCGTCTCAGGAGCTTAGCCGTCGTTCCTGCGTAGAGGGCGTTTCCGTAGTCCAGCCTGCTGGTGACGAGGGCCTGGGTGACTGTTTTTCTTGTTTCGGTGGGGATCCACTTGAAGATCCTGCGGAGCATTCGGAGGATGTTGAAGCAGGATGAGGAAACGGCGTTGACCTGCTTAGTCATGGAGAGGGTGGGGTCGAGGATGACCCCTAGGTTGCGTACGTGGTCGGTGGGTGGCGGGGCTGTTCCCAGTGATGTTGGCCACCAGGAGTCGTCCCAGGCTGAAGGGTTGGAACCAAGGATGAGGACCTCCGTCTTGTCCGAGTTCAGCTTCAGGCGGCTGGTCCTCATCCATTCGGCGACGGCCTTCATTCCTTCGTGGAGGTGGGCTTTGGCGGTGTGAGGGTCTTTGGTGAGGGAGAGGATCAGCTGGGTGTCGTCGGCGTAGGAGATGATGTTGAGGTTGTGCTGTCGGGCGACGTGGGCGAGGGGTGCCATGTAGATGTTGAACAGCGTTGGGCTGAGGGAGGAGCCTTGGGGTACGCCGCAGATGATCTTGGTGGCCTTGGATCGGAAGGGGGCGAGGCGGACGCTTTGTGTTCTGCCGGAAAGGAAGGATGTGGTCCAGTCCAGGGCCTTCTCTTGGATCCCGGCGTCGTGAAGGCGTGTTCGTAGTGTGTGGTGGCAGACCGTGTCGAAGGCGGCTGATAGGTCCAGGAGGATGAGGGCTGCTGTTTCTCCGTTGTCTAGCAGGGTCCTGATGTCATCGGTGGCGGCGATGAGGGCGGTTTCGGTGCTGTGGTTCCTGTGGAAGCCGGACTGGGAAGGGTCCAGGATGTTGTTCTCCTCGAGGTAGCGGGTCAGTTGTTTGTTGACGATTTTCTCGGTGACCTTCAGCGGGAACGGGAGCAGAGAGATGGGTCGGAAGTTCTTGAGGTCCTTGGGGTCTGCCTTGGGTTTCTTGAGTAAGGCGGTGATCTCGGCGTGCTTCCAGCTTTCCGGGAAGGTTGCTGTCTCGAAGGAGATGTTGATTATTTTCCGGAGATGGGGCGCGATGGCTGTACTGGCTTTGTTGAAGATGTGGTGAGGGCACGGGTCTAGCGGTGAACCGGAGTGGATGGCGTTCATGATCTCGCTGGTGTCCTCGTCGTTGATGTTGGTCCAGGAGAGCAGGCAGTTGGTGGTTGTGGGGGCAGTGGTCTCGGTGGTTGCCGGGGCAGTCATGGTGTTGAAGCTGTCGTGGATGTCGGCGATTTTGCGGTGGAAGAAGGTGGCCAGTGAGTCGCATAGGTCTCGCGACGGCTGGATGTCGTTGGTGTTGGAGCTGGGGTTGGAGAGTTCCTTCATGATGTTGAAGAGCTCTTTGCTGTTGTGTGCGTTGTTGTCTAGGCGGTCTTTGAGTGAGGCCCTTTGGCGGATCTGATGAGGTGATGGTGACTGCGGGTGGCGCTCTTGTGGGCGGCGTAGCTGTCCGCTGTCCGTTTGTGGAGCCAGATCTTCTCCAGTTTTCGGCATGTTCGTTTGGAATTTGTTATTATCACATCATCCCCTTTTGTATCGCTTTGGTCGCCCTAAGTTGGCGGGGGTATGCCCAGACGTGGGTCCCTTGCTCACTTTGCCACTGGATTCAAGCAAGCCTGGCTGATGACGGCTGAAATGCCAGAAACCGGTCCTAGGATGCTTGTTTCCGGTCCAGGGAAGACATGGCTTGGCAGTTCGGGCTGGACTGTTCCCATGAGGCACAGGGTCAGACTGATTTGCATATGGCCACATCTGAACTGGGGTGGTGGAGTGAGCTAAAGAATGATGATGGATTAAACCCAGATCAGTTGACTGGGGGTGAGTGTTTGATTGGCTCAAACGTTCCGTCCATCATCCCCTTTTGTATCGCCTTGGTCGCCCTAAGTTGGCGGGGGTATGCCCAGACGTGGGTCCCTTGCTCACTTTGCCACTGGATTCAAGCAAGCCTGGCTGATGACGGCTGAAATGCCAGAAACCGGTCCTAGGATGCTTGTTTCCCGGTCCATGGAAGACATGGCTTGGCAGTTCGGGCTGGACTGTTCCCATGAGGCACAGGGTCAGACTGATTTGCATATGGCCATGTCTGAACTGGGGTGGTGGAGTGAGCTAAAGAATGATGATGGATTAAACCCAGATCAGTTGACTGGGGGTGAGTGTTTGATTGGCTCAAACGTTCCGTCCATCATCCCCTTTTGTATCGCTTTGGTCGCCCTAAGTTGGCGGGGGTATGCCCAGACGTGGGTCCCTTGCTCACTTTGCCACTGGATTCAAGCAAGCCTGGCTGATGACGGCTGAAATGCCAGAAACCGGTCCTAGGATGCTTGTTTCTCGGTCCAGGGAAGACATGGCTTGGCAGTTCGGGCTGGACTGTTCCCATGAGGCACAGGGTCAGACTGATTTGCATATGGCCATGTCTGAACTGGGGTGGTGGAGTGAGCTAAAGAATGATGATGGATTAAACCCAGATCAGTTGACTGGGGGTGAGTGTTTGATTGGCTCAAACGTTCCATCCATCATCCCCTTTTGTATCGCTTAGGTTGGAGCTAGGCTGCCAAAATGGCACAAGCGAAGGCAGGAAGGACAGAAATGCACTGTTTTGCATAAATATGGTGCATTCCTTCCTTTCACTCAGGGGTAGGGCAGCGTAGAAAGGTGCCTTGCTGCGCTGCTCCAGGCCAAAATGCCATAAATGAGGCCCTTAATCCCCATTTGCACATTGCCTTGTATGTGAAACACTTCGCCTTGTTCATTTAAAGATTTCACTTCATGTTCATCACTGCGTTTTCTATTTCACACTAAATTCTATGTGAAATATTATACATGCATGTTTAGCCCAATTTATCACTGCCCTCGAGGTAAAACAATGTTTAAACAGTTATGAGGGAAGCGGTTTATTTGTAGGGGCAGGCCCGTAGCCAGAAGTATAAGTTTGGGGGGGGCATGGCCCCAAATAATAAAAAGAGGTGGTTCTGACGGGAAGTAATGGTTTCTATCTGCAGAATCTGTTAAAAAAAGATCTTTAATTTTGGTGATTATTTCCATTCTGTATATTTGGGTGTTTGGAGGATGTGAGTGACGCTTTGCAAACAGTGGGCTGTGGATATTCCGAAAAATTACTGAAAATATTTGTGCCCAGTCTTACAACTTAAGCACATTAGCTAACAACCTTACACAAAACAGAATACGATTTAAATCCAGTTTTACAGGAGAATTGAGGGTCCCTCACAAGTTGCATGAGACATATTAGAGTGATCACATTAATCAAAAGGGGATCTAATTTAAATATGGCTTTACTGTAGGTTTGGGGTCATTTCTATTAATTATTTTAGCAAAATAATGGCAAATGGCACATGGTTCAATTATATACGATTTAAGGATTTTATTAAAGATAACTTCATAGGTAGGGTTGCTGTTGGTCCACTAAGCAATGGTAGGGGTTATGCCAGATAATCTCCCTGAAGAGTAGGAGTAGTACATTTTAAAGATTTTCTCACCAAAAGCATCAGTGTACTATGACTGGATTTTATTGTTAACACAATAAAACAATTGAACTTAATAAACATAAATGGTTTCAGCTGATCCATATTGGTGTCATCACTGTGGGGCCTAGTGGATATGCTTATACTCAACTGGTGTCCACAAATATTCCTCTAAAAATCCAACCATGACCAATTATTTCAGTCCTCAATCAGCTCCACAAATCATTGCCAATATGTTCCAATTAACACAATTATAAGCCTGACAAGATGTATGTGCCTTATCAATAAAGAACAACACTGAGTTTATAACACACACACACACCCTTGAAATGGGCACACATTGTGGACTGATTATTTATATGCTTTCAGACCACTGTGTCCTTAATTTTAGCTCACTGATGCTCTTGCAGATTTGAAAGATCACAAAAAAGTACTCCCTCCCAAACACATCCCCTTGGTGCTCTAGATATAAATAACAGACTTCAATGCATAATGACTTGAAATAGAACAGAGGAAGGCAGTCTTTATGAGAGCATTGAAAACAGCAAATGTTTAAACTCAGAACAGTGGTGTCTGGTGATGTTTTAAAGTGCAGAGCATTGCACTAGTAGGCAGACAAACAAAGTTTGCAAACCTCACTCTCCCCATAATATTTGGAGAGTTGAGGGGTTAGGCCAGATAATGTCTCTGAAGAGTGGGAAAATACAAATGTCAGGCATCTCACAATTTCATGCATACACAACATACACAACAGAGCCACATGTTTTACAGGCTCATACACAGTGCTACTAAGTTACAGAGCTCTTACAAGTTCAGAGAGCATATTGTAAAAAAACAAGACAAGCTGGTACCGGCTCTTGCTTCTGAAGAAGTGAAACTGTTTCTTCCAGAAAGTGACCTCATACTCTTGCATCTGGACAGGAGTAATACCTTGTCCCATTGCCTCCGAGATACCACACTGGCACTCCTTACACGCATCCTACATTCTACAGCACATCTAATCCACAGCCTGAAGAAATATGATCACGTCACCTACAATATGATGAAACTGCATTGGCTCCATTTGCGGACTCGCATCATCTTTATAACTAGCTGCATCATTTACAAAGTTATCACGACCAATACCCCCCCTAATATTGCAGACCAGCTCACCATCTCCAGTGGTTCTCACTGACTGGCAGCCCAGACATGGCCAGACAGCAGACTAAGAAGTGTAAAAGAGAAAAGAAAAGCAGCAGGGCTTTTCCATCTATGCACACAGGATCTGGAAACAGTTTGTCTTTCCCTCCCAAACCTATGCAACGCTGCTTCAATTTAGGAAGGAGTTGAAGACTCACCTCTTAAAAAGAACAATTGATGGACAGAATGCAGAACAGTGTCATACATTCACCCCAGCACAGAGATCTGGGCCTAAATCCATTGTTTTTTTGCTCACCATGCCATTCCAGTTTGGACCCAGCCATCTGCAAATCAGTCTTGACCCTGCGCCCAATGGGAACAGTCCAGCCCGAACTGCCAGGCCAGGTCCTCCCTGGACTGGAAACAAGCATCCTAGGACCAGTTTCGGAGTTTCACCCCTCATCAGTCAGGATAGCTTGACTCCAGTGGCATGGAGAGCACAGGACCCACGTCTGGGCATGCCCGTCCCACTCGGGGGTGACAAATGCAAAAAGAACAATTGATGGACAGAAGGGGTAAGTAGGTACCTGCCACTAGTAGTAGGCCCACAATCACAATAAAAGGTTCAGTCCAGGTCTCAATGAATTATTGCCTTGCTCAACCTACTAATAAACCACTTTCCAACATTTGGTGTTTAGCGGTGAGGATAACTACCTGTGTTTTTCTACACCATACAATAATTAAGTGAAGATCTTTAAATATACTCTACATTGACGTAGAACAAAAATTGATGTTTGAATTTTTGAAATTTGGACTAAACTGTTTTCTAATCCATTTTGTTTCTTTTTTTCAATGTGTTCTATCTCTGTGTTGCCAAAGGTTTTGTGACCCAAAACTAGGGATACTATGGAGCTAGATCTGGCTAACCTGAACAAACTCACAGTGGCTGAGCTTAGGGTTCAGTGTAGGTCCAGGGGGCTACCTAATGGCAACAAGAACAGGAAGGCAGAGTTGATTAGGTCCCCTAAGGCCTGGGCACAGGCAGCTTCAGAGAGTTAAGGGGAGGGTGAGCCCCTAGCAATCTCATAGAGAAGGTAGATGATGATGACATGCCCATTACTTTCTGTACTAGGTTTGTACTTCTAGCTAGAGAAGGGAGGGGAGCCCCCCTCCCTTCCCCCACCAGAACCAGCGCTGTCCTTTGAGGAGCGAGAGCTGCAGGCTCAGTTAGCTTCCATAGCTCTGGAGGAAAGGAAGTTGGCCCTAGCTGAGAGTAAGTGGGCAAGGGAGGAAGAGAGAAGAAATGGTGGAAGAGAAAATAAAGAAGAAGCTGAGATGCCCAGGAGGGTGGGTTTTATCCCAGGCTTACCAAGGGAATAGTTCCCATGTATGTAGAGGAGGACGGCATTCACAATCGGCTGACTGCATTTCAAAGGACCCTTACGATGAGAAGGGTCCCTTCTAAGTATTGCGGTTCACTCCTGTGGGAATTGATTCCAGTAGCTGGGAGGGATGGGCTCCTGGCCTTACACGGGGAGGAGGCAAAATCCTACCAACACATGAGGAAATGTCTAGTGAAAAAGTTTGTCTGACCCCAGAGCAATACAGGGTGAAGTTCAGGGACACCCAGAAAGCTAACACACAGTCCTGGGTGGACATTGCGGACATCTCAGTGAAGGCACTAGAGGGCTTGATTACTGATAAACAGGTGAGAACTTATGAGAGGCTGTCCAAGTTATACCTCAAAGAGCACATCCTGACTCATTGTGTGCAAGGGATGTTCCACCATTACCTAGTGGACGCTAAGCTGACTAACCCCAGAGAGCAGGGGGAGCTAACTGATGAGGGGTTGAGAACCCAGGTTTCCAATCAGCACCCGAGGGATGATCAGAAGTATGGAGGACAGGTCCCATTCAAGGGAAAGCCCTGGTAAAAGAAGGCCAAAAACAGAAAGAGTCCTCACAAGACCCACATAAGCCTGCTCTGGGGGGGGCATACCAACTTCAAGGGGAGGGGGTTTCAGTGAAAACCTAGTAGGTTCTTTGATCCCTCAAAGGTGGGGAAGTGTTATGACTGTAATCAGCCCGGACACAAGAAAGGAGATACTGTCTGCACAAAGAAGCCCCCCACTGGTGGGCAGTCCCAGGGGACTGTCAGAGTAGGTGTGGGGTGGAGATTGTCCTAGAGATGGGGAAGGGATTGACAGAGGTAACCTTAGTGTCCTTGGGTAGGGTAGAAATTGCAACCCTGGCCACCTTGCATCCAAGCATGCAGTGTAAACAGACAGAGGTATAAGATTTATGGAACTGAGGTTGAGGCTCTGATAAATACAGAAGCAATTGCGACTATGGTCACAGAGAAACTGGTTTCTCCAAAGCAGATCATACCTGGTGTGTATCACCAGGTAACCTATGCCGACTGCAGAGCCAAACTCCATCCCATGGCAATGGTGAGTTTGGAATGGGGAGATGTGACAGGCCCTAAGAAGGTAGTTGTGTCTCCTGAAATCCCAGTAGACTATCTACTGGTAAATGATCTTAAAGCATCTGACTGGTCGGGGGTAGAGAGAATTGTCCATGCAAGGATGCTACATCTACCTGTGTGGGTATGTGCTGTGACCAGGTCACAGGCTATTCAGTAGGGAAATGCTGGACACTTGGATCTTGGATCAATGGGCCGAGCATCCATTTGGCAAGAAAAAGGGCAATTGGTATGGTACGTCAGTCCAAGGAACTCCAGAGGTGCATCAGGAATCTGACCTTGAGGGGGAGGATATGACTTCTGAGGTAAGGATTCAACCCCTGCAATATCTGTCAGATTTAGCAGCATTGACAGGTCCTGGCAGACCCTTGAGAGAGGAATATTGTGAGGGACAGAGAGAGTGTCCTACCCTTGAGAGCTTGAGGCAGACCACCTTCAAGCAATAGGAGGGGGATGTCAGTGGATTCCACAGAGTCTACTGGAAGGATGGAGTTCTCTACACTGAGGTCAGAAACCTAAACAAAGGGCCACCAGGAGGTTGGTAGTTCCCCACAAGTGCAGAGACTTCCTCCTCACCTTAAGTCCCCTTGGCAGGTCATTAGGGTCATAATAAGACTTGAACCAGTTGGTTAACCATTTCTATTGGCTCAACATGACTAGCAAAGTGAATGAGTTTTGCACCTCCTGTGCAACCTGTCAGGCCAGTGGCAAGACAAGGGGCAAGCCAAAGGCTCCTTTGATACCACTGCCAGTGGTTAGGACTCTCTTTGAGAGGTTGGGGGTGGACATTGTTGGTCCGCTAGAACTGCCAACTGCATCAGGGAACAAGTATATCTTATTGGTAATGGACCATACCACAAGATACCCTGAAGCAATCCCACGCAGAACAGTCACTGCTCCTTCAGTGGCTAGGGTCCTACTTGCTGTGTTCACCAGAGTGGGTTTCCCAAAGGAGGTGGTTTCAGATAGAGGCATGAATTTCATTTCCAGCTATCTGAGGGCAATATGCGAAGAATGTGGTGTTACCTACATGTTCACCAGATAAGTCACCCCTAAGGTCTCCGCTAGGTGCCCCAGTAGTAGGGTGCCTTGTAACAATAAACAGGGACATTATAAAAGATGTTTTATAAGCCCTGGTGAGGGGAAAAATGCCAATTCTGTTTTCCCTGTTGCAGTGAATGACTCCATGGGCTAACACTGAGATGTTACACAAAAATATTGACAGGAACCATCTAAAAATATACTTCAAAGAATCTAATTAATAGTCAAGATAAATACAACAAATTGTATATTTAAAATAACTATGACAGAAAATGAGCCAAAAACCAGCCTTTCACCTGCTCTCTTCTGATTGGTCAGCCTCTGCCCAGGCTGGCCAGGCTGATCTAATAAGGTGTGAAAAGCCCTTCTAGTGAGACAAATGGGTTCCCTGTGGGCAGAGAAGTACAAGCTTCAGAGCAGATGGAAGGAAGGGGTTGAGGGGTAGCCAAACTGGGTGAGGGGTAGCCAAACTGGTCTTCAAAGGGAGAGTGACATTTTAGGATAGCACGGGCTGACCCATACATCCTGTCACCCTTGCCACATAGGAGCTACCTGTAATAAGATTAAGGAGAGGGTTGAAAGGGGGGTATTTAGGAAAATTTGCCACACTAGTATGGACTGATTCAGCTCCTCTGGAGAGACTGTCTCCTTTTTGAATTTTGACAGAATAGTGCGTTCTGGGACAAGAATATGCTACACTTTGGAGGATGTAGTCATATACCTGAGTGGCACCCTGCATCCTATTGGTCAGGGGTGCCCCCCCTGCTTCACGCCCAGAGACACTGGATAAATATGTAAGATCTGCATAGCTCCTCAGATCTGCTGCCTGAAACTATCAGGAGAAGAAGGACTGCCCTGCTGGAATCTGGATCGGTACTCAAAGAACTGCACTCTGAAGGACTGCACCTGCTGCACAATCTGGTACTACAGCCTGAAGGACTTTGCCTTGCTTAAAAAAGGATTAAGGAGTTGACTCCCTGCAAGCTACAGGTTAACCGAGCAGACCTGCATCATCTCCACCAAGAGTCCCCAACCTGGAGTGTGTCCAGAGGACTTTTAAGGATTTGGCCAGGTGCATTGTGGGAATTGTAGTCTAGACATCCCAAGGACCATCTAGGAGATGATTCCAGACCCTTGGAGTTGTGTTTTGGACACATTGAACCCTCAAGAGGAACTGCATGAATACGTACCAGAAGTTTGAAAAAGTTTGAATCTCCATAAGGTGACTGACTTGACATCGTGAGTCACGCCAGCTACCTTCAACCACAACCTGGTCTGGAATTCAGATTTGTCTTGCTGAAAGCTCCGGATTACCAGACTTCCAAGATTCTCCTCGCAGAGAAGCAATCAGACGACATTGCATTGAAAACGGCCTGCTGGAGGGAACCACTTGACACTGAGAGAAAATCCTCCCAAAATGTTTTTAGGTCCGAAGGCATCATTTTGACCGAGGCCTCACGTTTAGTATATTCGACTGGGGCTCCATCACAATCAGCCTCAAACTTTGACTTTGACCCGGGCAGTCGCGACCAGATGTCCCAAAGTGGCACTATATGTTTATAAACACTAGAAACTGTTTATTCCTTAAAAATCCATATCTCCTGTTCCTTTTGGAGGATGGCGACTGGAATACCAGGCCAAGTTCCCACTAGAATGAGGGGTCCTCTCAAAACCTGAGAATCCTGAGGTGGAATATCCATGGGTTCGAACACTTGAGGAATAGTGGTGAATTGGACGAAAGTTTGAAACCCTTCCATCTGGTATTCCTTCAGGAGTCCTGGCTGAGAGAGGACCAGTTAGTAGAAGGTTTTATGGCACTAAATAGTAAAGGCCAGATCCGGGGTAAGGGGAGAGCATCTGCTGGTGTTCTAACGCTAATATATACCAAGGTGATCAAGAGATTATTAGAGATTATAAATGTCTCAAGCGGTCTGCAGTTTTCAGTGATTGAAATGGGTGTGAGTAATAATGTTCTCAGATACTTCCTGCTTATAAATGTCTACGTTCATAAAGAAGACCATCGGCAAATTAAATGCTGGTTGGAATTATTTGAATCCCCCTTTCAGCATCTGGTAGCAAAATATCCGGAAGCAGTGATATTAATGGCCGGGGATGTTCATGCTCACCTCTTCCCTGTACAGCTGGACCTGCAGCTGAAGGAAGCTTTGGATTCTTATAATATTCCCCCAGCGCATTTTCCGCCCGGTATCATTAAAAAGGAGGCTAAAGTGTTGAGTCAATGGCTGGCGAGTCATGGTCTGATTTATTTAAACGGACGATTTAAAAATGATTCGCCAGCAGCAGTAACTTTCCGGCAGGGCCAGTCTTTAGGCCCTATTGATTATATATTCACGTCTCTTTGGCAATTCAACCTTTTTAAGAGCTTTGAGGTGGCAAAATACGAGGGTAGTGATCACTGGGCAATTACAGCAGTCCTTGACCTGTGTGAGTCAGTGTCCTCAGAGAGGGTTTTGCCTCTAGAAATGTCCTATCCACGTAGGCTCTCAACATGTTTGGATCCCATGCATCTCCAACAGCTAGCCACCCTCCAACTAGAGGAGAAGATTGATATTCACCCTATTTATGTTGATGATTTTATTGTGTGGTACAATTATATTGTACAACAAGTTTTTGGTTGCATCACAGTAAACATATGTGTGAAGGGTGTGCAGGCAGAATCCTGTCCCATGGAGCTTGGTGGCTGGTTCGACGCTGATTGTCAAAAGTTGAAACGACTGGTGAGACAGATAGGTAGGAGCTTTAGGCGTCATCCAGGCCCCTTAGCCTTCCAGGAGCTGGTTAAACATAAACGTCAATATAAATCTCTTGTGCAGACGACAAAAGCCACCTTCTACCATAGTAAGTAGGATGAGATGCAGGAAATTATCCTCCTTAAGGATCAGCAAAAGTTTTGGGCAAAGGTCAATGAGTTTAGTGGTCAAAATAGGGGCACACTTGTTTGTACGATTCCGGAAGCTCAGTGGGCTACGTACTTGACAGACCTATACAGGGGACCCTCCGACTCTGATAGACCGCATAAATTTCTTGGGCGAAAACGTCCCATTGCATGGTTTTCAATAGAGGAAGTAAAGGCTGTTATTGAGAGAGTAAAGCTCTTCCGTGCCGCTGGCCCCGATAACATCCCAGCAGTATTAATTAAGACAAATAGGGTTTGGTGGGCCACGGTTTACTCTTCCTTGTTTAGTTGGATTGCCACGTCCGGCCTTCACCCCTTTTCTTGGAAAGGGTCTATAGTGAGCCCTATTCTAAAAAAAGGGAGTGGTACAGACCCCATACATTATAGGCTTATTAGCCTCCTTGATATCTCACTAAAGTTCTTTTCCAAGATTATTTTAGCCAAACTTGAAGACTGGGCTATTGAAACCAAGAGAATTCCAATAGAACACGGGGGCTTCCGGGAGGGTCACTCCACTATAGACTACTGTTTTGCATTATGGGCCGTTATTCGAAAGGCCCTGGAGGAAAATCAAAGGCTGTGCTGTTGATTCGTAGACTTCCAGACAGCCTTCGATTCTGTGGATAGGGATATCCTGTGGTGGAAACTTGCTGCTTGGGACCTCCCATCAAACCTCCTCAGTGCACTTCAATCCCTGCACTCTGGTAATTGGGCTCAGGTGGAGTTAGATAAATCGGGTCGATTATCACAAAGAATTCCCATTGACAATGGCCTGCGCCAGGGGTGCGTTTTAGCACCTCTGCTTTTTAGACTATTTTTGGCCGACCTTCCTCTCCCAATCTGAGGGGCCGATTGCAATGGCAGAAGGATCGTCACCGCAAGCCCGGCGGTGGCGATCCTTCCGTCAATTGACAGCTATTTTCCCACCGCCGAATTATGATGGCGGTGGGAATCGCTTTCGGACAGCATCGGTCGCAAAGACCGTCCGCCACAGAACCGCCACAGGCAATCGTTACGATTGCCTGGCGAAGTGGTCAGCATGCTTAAAATGGCGGCAGAGCCTAGCAGGCTCCGTCCGCCGAATTATGATGCTGGCGGAAGCCAGACTTTCCGCGGCGGGTAAATCGCCATTGAAAGGCTAGCGGGGATTGGTCTCGGGGGCCTGTTGTGGGCCCCCTTGTGTTGGGGGAGGTGTTTGTGCACTGGGGGGTACCCATGGTACCCCCCAACATTTCACTGCACCAAGTGGCAGGCACCGTATGGTGCCTGCCACGTAGTGCAGTGAAATGCACAACATGCATTTTCAACATTGCGGCGGGTGCTGCTGTCAGCAGCAACCACCGCAGTGTTAAAATACAAGATGAGTCTGCCACTGTGGCGGTCGCATCATAATTTGGTGTGCGGAACCGCCGCATGTATTGTGGACGGTCCCGGTTACCACCACGATGGCGGACGGACTCCAGTCCGTCCACCATCGTAATCGGCCCCTAAGTCTTTTTCCCCTAAAATCGGGAACCAGCACATTGTCTGTCTGCTTTATGCAGACGATCTTGTATTACTGGATTATATCCCTATTGGTTTGCAGAGGAAACTAAATGCTCTGGCAACTTATAGCAAGAAAAAACAGCTCCACATTAATTTGGAAAAGAACAAGTTTTTGGTCTTCGGAAAAAAAGTAAAGAGTTTCACCTGGCACTTAGATACACGGGAGGTGGAGCAAGTCGATCAATAGAAATATTTGGGCTTAACCTTCAGGAGGAATCTGAATTGGGGTACTCACTGGGACGGCACCAAGCAGAAGGCTCTATTGCAGGCTAGTTGTCTATCAAGATTTAATAGTAGATTTGGGGGGCTTTCCCATATTCCATTACTAAGGGCTTATGAAGGGAAGATACCTCCGCTGGGTCTGTATGGAGGAGAGGTTTTTTACCTTGATCCTACATATGAATGGGACAGATTAGAAGGGGTAGTGCTTAAAAGGCTCTTATCACTCCCCAAGGCACCATGGTTCAGGCCATAAGGAGAGAGTGCAACTTGGTCTCTTGGAACCTGGCGGCTTCTACTCGGGCTCTAAGATACTTTAACACACTTTTGGAGGATGATGAGGTGGTTAAAGTCTCCAAATTGTGCTCGGAAGAGATCCAATGTACTGAAAGGATTTGGGCAAAGGCCGTAAGAACCAGACTAATTGCACTTAGGAACCTCCTTTCAGATAGTGGTACAATTACATCTTCGTTCCCCTTCCCAGGCAAGCATGCATTGAGAGAATCTGTTGCTCTGGTGTCTGAATCAATTGGCCTATGATATCTAAGCAAGAAGCCATCCATTAGTTTTTCAATCTCTACACTGGGCCAGGACACTGTTTTTCCTTATTTATTGCAGTTACCAGACCCAGGATTGAGAAATGAAATATTAAGGGTTAGGGTGGGATGTAATCCAATCTATTAATTCCGCCTACACAAGACCAGGGCGCAGAATAATAGTGGTCTCTGCCCCTGCCCCCTAAAAGTTAAATGCTCCCTTCTGCATATACTTATGGACTGCGTCTTTTATCTTGCAAATCGAATTAAGTTTTTAAGACCTTTGGGGCATATTAGCAAGACCGGCGATAAAATTATCGCCGTTTTAGCGGCAGGAAACTGCCGCTAAAACAGCGATAATGGGCTTGCAAATATGCGTTATAGAATTCCAATAGAAGCCCAGGTTAGATGTCCTGCACATCTAACCTGGGCTTCTATTGAATTCTATAACGCATATTAGCAAGCCCATTATCGCCGCTTTAGCGGCAGTTTCCTGCCGCTAAACGGCGATAATTTTATCGCCGGTCTTGCTAATATGCCCTTTGTTTTTTAAATATGATGTTCTCCATAGGAGGAAAGCTGTGAAGCTATTGTCAGAAATGCGCTATTTAGATGTGGCAGTTAGAATTGCTCGGTTTTTACGGTCTGTTAAACAGAATTTTAATGATGAAATGTAGTGGGTAAGGGGTGCTGGTTAGTTAGGAGAGGGCCCTTTTAATGATTTTAATTGTCAACTGAGTTTTTAGAATGTTTTATGGACAACTGTCTAAATAAACTTTTTCTACCTACCTTAAAAATTCTCCTGTTCCCTACATTGGATTTCTGTCCCTTTGGTGTCTATTTGTTCATAAAAATAAAAACTCTTTTTATAAACTGGAGTTGGATTTTTGTTGTGTGTTGTGTCTTACTTACTTAATGTATTGTTGTTTTTAAATGATTTACACACCTGTCTCCTAAGTTATGCCTGCCTGCTCATTGCCAGCTACCAAGAGGTGAGCAAGGGAATAATTTATTGAGCCCTTGTCTGAACCTTTTATTGTGTTTGTGGCATTATTACTAGTAGAAAGTCACTACTTATCACTATTAATAAACCACTTTCCAAGAGTAGGTCCCTACTTACCCTTATTAATAAACCATTTTCCAAAACTTAGAACACAATAGGGAGTGCTTAAAAGTAACAAGTAAATCTTTTTCGATATTACACTATGGCTCCAGTTTCTTAATAGACTTAAAGAAGAATCACTCTTTTGAGGGACTATACGGAATAAGAGATAAAATGAATTCTCAATGATATACATGTTACTTTTAAGTGCTCCCTATTGTGTTCTAAGATTTATCTTCATTTATATCGGGTTCCCAAGCAGTAGGAGCCTATTAAGTGAAGCGCAACCTTTCTTTCATTGTGCAACTAATATCACTTGTGCAGTCTTTCAGGGCCTCTGCTGCTTTTTTTGGAGGTGCTGTTTAAACACAGTTGACTTTATGGTCTGATTGAGCTATAAGTTAAAAAAACATTAATTCAGCAAAAGAATGAGATAATAATGACCAGGGACATGAACTGAACCCAATGCACTGCAACAGGCAAAGCAGAGTTCTGCACATCAATAAACCCCCTTTCCTTGCGCACACAGGAATTTCTTCTGCTGGTAGGAAGGCTATGTTCAGTGGGCTCTGAGAGCCCTAGTAAATACAAAGAAAAACAATATTTTCATGTCAAAATTAATTTAGGATTTTCTTTTGCTTACTGTATGCATAGCACCTTTGCTAGTCACATTTTCATCCTATCTCATATGTAAAGCAACTTTGCATTAGCATTTTCATACTAACCATTATGTAAAGCACCTTGATTTATCCATTTACCCGTAAATAATGCACTTTTATAAAACTACTTTATTCCCTTCAGTGCAAAGCTCTGTCTTTCCTGTTAGGTGTATATCACTTGCAAGTACAGAGAAATATATGCCGGGCAGTGTGGGTTTCTCCTGAGCCGATGTCTGCTTGGTACCCCTGTTCCCTCAGTTCTGGCACAAAAATGTGACAAGAGCTTAGATTTCTAGTGATTTTATGATTTCTTCTCCATGGTTCAATTCCCATGGGATTATCGGATTCCCAGGGGCTGTTTTGCTTTTCCTACGTTTCTGCAACTGGACTTTCCTCCTTGGCCCCTTTTCCCTTTTTCTTGTCTCTTTCATCACTATTTCTTTGTCTTCATTATATTTCTAATCTGTTCCCCATTTTCCTCTCCATCTTCTTCCCTTCTTTTTTCAGTCTTGCTCTTTTTGGTGCTCTCTTCTCCACTCCCTTCCTTAGCCTTGTCCATATTGTCTCAACTCTTAAACCCTTCTCTGTCTCAGTTCTCATTCTCTTCTCCTTACATGACACAGAGTTAGTAGATAAGTGTTGCTGTAGTGCATGCTCCTTTGGTCTGCTCTCAGTGGTATTAAGCCCCTGTCCTTTAATTCTTAGAGATTGCACTGTGGGCACTCGAATCCGTGTTTTAGTCTGTATGCTTTCTACTCCTTCACCTGTTAAAGTCCCAGGATTGCTGTCCAGACTCAATCTGCCTCTCTAGTAGACCCAATGTTGCTGGCATTGGCACACAGCATTTCAGGTTTCTATAAGTTTGATAACTATTTGTTGATCCATTTTCCTGCTGTCAGTGCAGCATAGGCCTTGTTGTCCCTTTCTTAGAAATTAGACTGTGTGGGTGGCTGATATCGTGTTTATTTTCTGTATATTTTATTATCCACTTCCAGAGGCTCCTTAGGGGTAAAATGCTTTGTTAAAAAGATACTACTGTGCATTTAATCCCACTGATCGCACCTCGAACCACCGGTTCGCCTCTCCAGCAACTTGCACCTCAACTCGCACATTAGCAGCTACTAACTCATTATACCACCAGCGAGGTGTAGCCGATGTATTTATGGTTCTTCAAAAAGTTGCGCTCTCCGTACCAGGTGTAACTGGTAAAAATGTGTCTTCAAAAAATTAAAGCTTGCAAAATCAAGCAAAGGATCTGCAAATTTAATTAATTTGAATGGCAATTTGATTAAAAAAATTCCAAGTGTTTTCAGTTTTATGTACAAATAAATGCTTAATTTCAAAACTACAACAATCCAATGCATTTCAGGATATGTTACCCTCTAAGGTGACGAAAATAAAAATCTAAACTTCAAGCACAGGTTTCAGATTAGAATATAGATGTATAGCTGGGTGTACTGCATGCTCAGAATCCCTCACGATAAACTCAGTGGTAAATACCATCATGTGCAGACTTCCATGTGTTGCTAAACAAAGCCGGAACTAAATCATGATAAAACCGTGAAATTATTGAATGCAAAGTGCTTGTTGTTAAACAGAACAAAAGGTTACCAGTGTGTATTCCAATATGTTTACACGCAAATTGTGATGAAGCCGGAAAATTACCAAATGCACAGTACTCATTAGTAAACAGAAGAAGGACTAAAGGAAATAAGGTAATGCACACGTGCAGAGCTCACAGTCCTCATTAGTGATTCGAATACAGCTAAAGAAACAACCATTTGCAATGCAATAGGTCTCACATTTGCGAGAGTTTAAGCTATTGGCATTGTAAATGACAATGCCTTTTATTTATCTGTTTTGCTAATTAACCATTAAATAAAAGTTATTGTCATTTACAATGCCAATAGCTCAAACTCTTGTAAATGCGAGACCAATTCAAAGAAGCAGCCGCCATTGTCCCGGCTGCTCGGAAAGTGAAAGCGAGCATGATGCGCTGAATGTTGCAGGAAAGCATATGGTGCCTGCAGTAGGGGAAACTCATTAAAGAAAGTAGTGCTTAAAGACTAAGGGGAATATTCACAAGGACCTACCGCCGATTTATCTCCACCTTAACCCATCAAAAGTGGAGATCGATTTAACACCCCATTCACAAGCGGGTGCAAACTGCAGACATCGCCAGTATTCCCGCGATAACGGCCCCAAAATGTATCTCCCAGCCAAGAGCCAATCTGAAGACCCACAGATGCCATGGAGACAATGAACATGCAGCTCCGAGACCTAGGAGGCACACAACACCCACCGCTACCCCCCCCCGGCCCGCCACCACCCCCAGGACCCCCCCTGCCACCCCCCCCCCCGGAACACCACAGAGGCAGCGTACACAAAGACAGCGGACCCACCTGAAACGCACCTGCCACCCAGACCCAACGCCAGAGGAGGACATTGCTTACTACAGGCCCAAAAGGACAACCAACCCCCGCATCCTGACCCACATGCCCCACCTTCTGACGGTACCAACCCAGCGGACAACCAACATCCCTCCGCAGACAAAGCTGCAGCTGCGCAGCACATGTTGGCCTCTGGTACCATCCAACCCACAACCGCCAGAGTCGGAGGAGTCACACAGCCAGCCCCAACCAAGGTCATCACACCTGTCCTGGATGCCAACATCAGCCTGGTACCCCAGCCCCTCCACTTCACCCACACTGGGCAGGAGCAGCTGGAGACCAAGCAAGGCCCCTACGCCATAGCTGGATTCCCTCACGTGTCAGGGCCAATCAACTGCACACATGTACCCCTTGTGCCCCCTGCCAACACTGCACACAACTACCACAACAGAAAGCACATGCATCCCATGAATGTGCACGCAATAGTGGACCGCCCGGGACCCCCAACAATGCCGTGGCCAACTCCCCAGGCAGAGTGCATAATTCTCACACCTCCCGACAGTCCATCATCACCCAGCGCTCCCAGGATGACACCCATGGCAATGCAGTGCTCGTTGGTAAGTCCAAAATGAACACACCACACACCTCCAGCCCACAGTCATTCAACTCACAACACCGGCAATGGGCACTCAGCACAACTACATTCAACATGCCACACAACATGCCAAACGACCAGACACGACAACACGACTCCATTGGGAACTTGGCCTTGCCATGCCCACAACCCAGCCACGGCATGGCACCACAGACACACAATAGCAGGATGTGAGGAGAGGCATGGAGGAGGCATGTGCGAGAGCGGCAAGTGACTAAGGAATGTGGACCTACCCAATGCCAGGTGTGGCGTGGAGGTGCCGGACAGACCACAGCGTGCAAATCATGGAAATGGACAGGTGGAGATCAACTGCTGGTGCATGGAGTGTAGTGGCCAGTGGACGCTACCATGTCCCCACAGGCTGTGGGGCAGAACGCGGAAATGTCACACGTTACGGCCCCCCCTGCATGCGCGGGCGGAGTGGGTTGGACCTGCGTATGCCAGGCCTGCGTAGGGGTGTTAACAAAAAGCCAGTCGCACTGGGCATGGTCCTCATTGGGAATGGACAATGCGTCTGCCAGGGCGGCGCCTCTCAGCCCGCCACGAGTCCTGCGCCGAGCGCAGCGGGGCCTGCGTCCCTGTGCACCTGCTGCACCCCGGGCCACTGGTCCTCAGACCCGTCATGCCTGCCCCAGAGCACCAACGAGGCTCCGCTCACCTGCCGACACCGGCGTGTGTCAAAGAGGGCCCACCACGTGCCGGTGCAAGCTTCAAGCCCCAGGCCCACGACCTTTGTAGCCTCCACAGACCATCTCTGGCCTCCACGGCGCAGGCCCACAGTACTCCTTTTTCATTTACATACTCCACCGGTGTCCTCTTCGGCCCAGTCGGTCCCACATGTGGAACTGTGTCCTGAGTCATGAATGGCAGTGACCCCAATTCCGTGGCAGCGGCCACAGCACCAGACTCCCTTTGATCAGTGAAGCATAATTCCATATCGCAGGCCTGCGACACGTGGTGCCACTAACCCTGTTCAACGCAAGCCAGCGACACGTGGTGCCACTAACCCTGTTCAACGCAAGTCCGCGTCCCGTGGTGCCACTGAACCTGAACTATGCAGGCAGGTGGGACCATTCAACCTAAGCCGGCGACACTCAGTGAATGGCCTCTGCTGACCGCTGCCTCAGGCCTACACTGTGGTCCAGTAGGCCACACATGTGGAACTGTGTCCTGGGTAAGATATGGAGGAGTCCACACCATTGGACATGCCTCATCGCAGGTGGCATCCCCTATCAGCACTGGTGCCACTAACTCTGTGCGCAATGACTCATGGGCACTCTCTGGTTGAACTTTGGTGGCGTCTGAGTCCATGGCCTGGGGGTTGTCTGCATCATCATCGGGCTGGGACGGACTTGGTGTCCGACATGTGTCTGTTCCATTCATCTCCACCATAGTGACTGTTTCTGCGTGGTTCTGCCCTCTGCATCATGCCCTGGGAGTACACCTTCCACTGTCCACCGAGACACTCCGCGACAACCCCCTTTGACATCCACGAGAACCTGCTCTGCTCTCGTGACCCTGCCCCAGTGCACCGCAAGTCAGCGGCCCGTGGCGGTAGGCCCGTGCAGGACGCTGTGCATCCGGGGCCACTAACTCGGTGCAGCTCAGGTCATGGATCCTTTACGGTTGAATGGTTGTGTCCTTTACGATGTACACCGTTGTCATATTTTTTGACTGCACCAGGCACTGCATGATGGCTGGTGTACACACACCCCACACACATCCACCACAGGTGTCACTCGACATGTGAGCCTGCTAATAAATGTGGCCGGGTGCACATGCCCTTAGCCATTCCCAACATCTATGCAAGTGTGTCCGTGTGGTCATTATGTCAGCATGATGGGCAGGAGTCCTGCAACATCACAGTGTGCTGTCTTCAGCGGAGGATACCATGTCACCTCAGCAGTGGCTGAGACCTTGGATGTAGCTTCGCCCGCCCCCCCCTGCATGCACAAGCGGCGTGTGCTGGTCTGGCGTACATCAGGTCAGCGCAGGGGTGTGCTGATTTGGCAGAGGGATCAGGGCGTGGCTCTGGTCTGGCCTTGAAGAGGAAGTGAGGTAAGTGTGTCCTTGTGTTGGGGTGTTGTCGCCACCAGGGCCACAGTAGTCGATGTTGCAATGTAGCATGCACCCGGAGGCGGGCCCGCACGTACAGGGAAATGTAGGAGCGCAAGCCCGCTCGGGGTCTTGGCACATGCATGCCAAGTGTTATGTGTATCAGTCCTGCGGCTGCATGAGTCAGGTGTCTAGCCCCAATCGCGGCGCGATGACAGCCAGCCATGGACTGTACACCTGTGTCAGCCCTGTCCAGACCATTGGCCTACACTCACGTGGCCGCACACCCTCAACGGCCAGCTTACAGGTGTTGTTGGCATGCCGCTGGACATGCGCGGACAGGCATGACAATGGTGTGCCTTAGGAGTGCACGTGATACAACTGCGCAGCACACACATGTGTGGAGGCTCGTGGGAGGGAGGAGCAGCTGTGAGGCAATGTGACACACAGGGATGCCGCTCATGTGCCACGTGCTAGGCATGTCATCCATGATTCCCTGGGTCGCAGACATCCCACCCCACCCACGATAGGTTTCTGCTTGTTTGTGCGTTTCGCATAATTCCAGCTGTTCTGGTTTTCTGCCCTTGTCCTCCTCCACTCTCCGGCTGCATGGTGAATGCTGCTTTCACCTTGTCCACGATGGCCTGCCATGTAGAATGTTTTGTTGCCAATGGTGCTTGTGGGGTTGTGTGCTAGCTCCGACTGCCTCCATTGTGCTTCGCTGTTTTCTGTTTGGTTTGTCTTTCTTTTTCCTGCTTTTGTTGTGCTTATTCCCGCATGCCATATATGTGTCGCGGGCCTGGCGCTGCTTATCGCTGCTTTCCTCCTCGCGAATGGGCTCATCGCTTGTTTTTTGGTGTTGGTGTTTTTATCTCCGTTGCGGTGGTTGTATCGCGGACATTGGCCGCGTTTTCGTGAGACTATCGCATGGTACCGTCGTGTTGTGAATTCCACGTTAACACAGGGTTATTTTCCTGCGATAGGCTGCGATGTGCAAAGTTGCGTTAACATTTTTTGGAGCTGTTGACCACACGTTCTTGTGAATATACCCCTCAATAAGACATACCATGTAACAACAGAAGTAAAAGGGCCAGTCCTCATGGGAGGTTACAAATGAAGACAAGGCGGTGCTAAGGAGGGACTAACAAGTCGATTACTGAATAAGAAGCCAGCATTTACAAAGGACAATGACACAAGCCAATAGCAGATGTGGGCGGAGAGTGGGCGGGGCTTCTATTCTATACTCCAATACAGCATGCCGCAAAGCAGCGCATGCGCTGCCCAGGCTCGACTTAAAAAGACACTGTCACAATGCTGCAAAAAATGAAAATGATTGCAAGAAGGACTTTCCAAATTGCTGGTTAGTGCAGAACTACTGAGAAGATGGTGGAGTGCAGCTGACACTGATGTAGCTTATTGTGCATTATCAAAAGAAACTGCAGGCATTTAAAGGCTAAATAAACTGTCTGATACCGGCAACATGCATGCAGCAAATGCAGCTTGTTAAAGCTTGGAGGCATTTGCTCGCCTGCCACAAAGGAGGATTTCATATCACAGACAGCAAGCACTTGCGGAAAATGGTCTATGCAAAGACTTGAAAAGCAGTGTGGCAATCAAAGTGAGAAAATGCTAATAATATTGCAAGGCAGTATGAAGAAGATCGAGTAATGCAACTGTCTCTCTTCTGAGGTGGCGGCATCATGCTAGAGAAACCCACACTCATGTCTGACCAAATACCTAGGTACAGCAATAAAAGTCATACATAGGTAAAAGGATGTGCTCTGATGTTTCACAACAACTCTCTCATGCTTACCTCTCATGCAAAACTCTCAGGCTTACAACCATGCCAGTCTTTTTCACAATAGTTCACAATTCGTCTGATTGTGATTTTTAAATGAAAAACATTGGGGCATATTATCAAGAAACGGCGTTAAAATTATCGCCGTTTTAGCAGCAGAAAACTGTCGCTAAAGCGGCGATAATGGGCTTGATAATATGCCCTTGAGAATTTCAATAGAAGCCCATGTTCTGGTGTCAACATGGGCTTCTATTGGAATTCTCAAGGGCATATTATCAAGCTCCATTATCGCCGCTTTAGCGGCAGTTTTCTGCCGCTAAAGCGGCGATAATTTTAACGCCGTTCTTGATAATATGCCCCATTGTGCTCTAAGTAAAATGAAATGTGGAAATCAAGCACTCGCAATTAGATATATACAAACATATCTATATATAAAAAAAAATTACACAAATTCAATGCCCACACACTAGGCAATTGGAACATCTTTAACCTGCAGAAAACACATCAAAAAAGTGCACAACTGCAAGCAAGCCGATAATCAGACTCATCTAGGGTTTGGAGGCCTGAAAAGTATGCAATCCTCCACTGAAAACAGATTCAACCTTTTTCAAATAATTACATTCCCCCCCCCCAAGGAAAGAATGAGCAACTGGGGATTGAGGTCCGCATATATTCCGCAGGGGAAACTGAAAAGGATGGTACTGGAAATGCCATGAAGATCGAGTCCCTGGCTGCTGATATGTAAAGCAGAACTAAATCACCCAAAAGATAAAGTATTGCATAGAAGCAAAGAGAAAAATCTTCAATTTAAAAAAATGTGGCACTTGACTGATGGTTACACAACTTTAGTTTCTACAATGATTTCAATACCTGGAATAGTCCTTTGTAAAGTAAAGCTCACGTTTGGCTGGCAAGCATGGCATACAAGTAGCAGAGTGCTACGGTTTATACAGCATCGCTTCTTTTAAGCAGCTCCCCAAATAGAATACTGTCTCCACCCCAGTCTTCATTAGGGTTCAGATGAGATGGGTGCTTCTGCTTACAGTGTCCGAGTGCTTTCAGTGTTAATGTCACCAGCATGAAAGGAATGCTGCCCTGCTTACAGGCTTCAAAGACGGAACAGCGATATCAGTATGCCTGCTGCTCAAGAAGGTGACTGATACGAGTAGTGGAACAGAATGATCTTATCCTGGGAAAGCAATTCACCAGCCCATGTAGACTTACAGTTTTAAAACAATAGCGTTATCAGATTCCAAACAGGGAAACCACAGACAAGCCTAACGGGTGAAGGGGGAGTTTGGGATTACGCAGGAGAGCAGGGAACAGGGGCAGGGATCTGAGGGTGGAGCAACTTAGAGAGGGGTGACATGTGAAGGACACACATGCACTCTTATGGAGTGGCTAACAAGAACTGATAATTACAGATGCTTGCACTCACCGCACTTGGCTTCCAAGAGCAGAGCATGCTGGGGAATTAGAGCAACGGCTTCTGCCATAGACAGAGTCAAAGGTCTAAAATAAGAAGATTTCATGCGGCCGCCATCTTGACCATCTGACCTAATGAGCTTCCAATTTATGTTTATTTTTAAACAAATAAAGTACAGTTAAAGAGGCGACAAGTATATATATATAAATATATATATATATATATATATATATTCACTGAAAAACCATAGGTTTCAGACACGTTATAGTTAGAAATTTGCATTTAAAAAACCTTACAAATTCACTGAAAAACCATAGGTTTTAGGGACAGTTATAGTTAGTTGGACATTGCACTCGTACAAAACCGGTGAAATTCCCCGTTATAGTTAGTTCAGCTAACTATAACTCGCGCCCCGCAATGCACTGCTGATGACGTCACATATTACATCACTCATGACATGGTCAGTGACATCACTGATGACATCACTGATGACATCTCAAATGACATCACTGATGACATCATCCTGTGACTGTGTGTTTCTGTAAAGTTTAAATATTTTTAATATATATAGGGAAAGGCGTATTGAAGAATGAGTGGGTGTATAAGTGTCTGTATGGATGATTTAGTAGGTGCGTGACTAACTCTATAAGTGAGTGATTAAACGTATCTTACTGAATGCATGGGTTAGTGACTAAACTGGGTGAATGTCTGTATCCGTCTGTCTGTTGCTGTGTAAGTGGCTGCATGGGTTTGTGAATAGCTACATGAGTGTCTATATGAGTTATTGATTGGTTGTCTGAGTATCTGTATGGGTGCCTGAGTGTTTGTGTGGGTGGGGTGGGTGCAACTCTGTGCATAGATGTGTGAGTGGGTGATTCACTGGGTGGATGGTCTCAAGAGTGCATCTGTGATAGACTGTATGGGTGGGTAAGTGTGTGTAAGAGTGTATTAGTGAGTGAATGTATGTCCCAGTGGTACATGTGTGAGTAACTACATATGTGAAAGGCAGTATATATGTGTGTTGGAGTATATAAATAGCTATAAGCGAGAGTGTGTGATTGTGAGAGTGACTGTATGGATGAGTGTGTGCTTGCATCAGTGATTGTATAAGAGCGTAAGAATGTGCTAGTATTTGTATGAGTAAGTGAGCTGGTGTGTGTATAACTGTATAGGTGAGTAAATGGCAGTGTGTTTAATTATTTGCATGACTGACTAGGTGTGTGAGTACCTCTATGGATGAGTGGCGGTGTTTGAGTGTCTATATAGGAGTATGAGTGCATATGATAGTCCTGTACTGAGTGACCGTAAGTATGAGTGACTGTCCAGGTGAGTGAGTGGATGTGTGTGCAGACCTAAGAATCAATGAGTGGGTATGTAGTTATTGGTGTTGGAGTGTCTATGGTTTTGCGAATGGCAGTCTGTAATTTAGAGTGGGTGTATCAAAGGTTATATTAGGGTGTGAGGAGGTGCATCAGATTATCACTTGGATGATGTCATCAGTGATGTCATCAGTGATGTCATTTGAGATGTCATCAGTGATGTCATCAGTGATGTCACTGACCATGTCATGAGTGATGTAATATGTGACGTCATCAGCAGTGCATTGCGGGGCGCGAGTTATAGTTAGCTGAACTAACTATAACGGGGGAATTTCACGGGTTTTGTACGAGTGCAATGTCCAACTAACTATAACTGTCCCTAAAACCTATGGTTTTTTCAGTGAATTTGTAAGGTTTTTAAATGCAAATTTCTAACTATAACGTGTCTGAAACCTATGGTTTTTTCAGTGAATTTCTAAGGTTTTTTAAATGCTAATTTCTAACTATAACGTGCCTGAAACCTATGGTTTGTTCAGTGGATTTCAAAGGTTTTTTAAATGCTAATTCCTAACTATAACATGTCTGAAACCTATGGTTTTTTTCAGTGAATTTCCAAGGTTTTGTAAATGACAATTTTTAAATGTATTAATTGTTATCTTTATTTTTTTGATACTGATTTACTACATTTTTTTAAACTATTTATTTTTTAAATTACATTGTAATTACATTATACATTACATTACAAAATATACTTTCTCAGAATGAATTACTTTAGTTTAAATTCTTTGCAAATAGGCAATAGACTTTTAAGTACAGTAGTTACAGTTGTTGCAATGGGCAACACAATTTCAAACACAATGCAACATTGAGCTCAATGTGAATTTCTAGTTAAATGCAATTAGTTACTTTATGGATTACTTTTCTAACCACAGGACTGGATCCTAGATTCAGTCCTGGGACATCTCCTGTAAACAGTTGAGTAAAAGCGTTTTGGTTACAGTAGTGATTTTTAAGGAATATTATTGTATTTTAAAAGTTGACACTTAGAAACTTTTTCACATAGAATCACCAATGTTATCCTATGGGAGGAAATTCACTTAGCAGGTAAGTAGTGTTATCGTTACTTTTTCTTACTCAGTGGTGGATCCTGGATCCAGCACTGGTGCATCTCCTGTAAACAGTTGAAAGAATGCGTTTAAGTCATACAGGCGATTTTTAAGGAATATTTGTAGTTTGTGAAAACGGCACTTTGAAACTTTTCTGCGGAAAACCAGACAATGGATTCCAATGGAAGGAAATACAAGTTACTGGTAAGTACGGTTAGAATTACTTATCAGGGTCAGTGCTGGGCTAAATGATGCAGCACTGGGTTCTCTCCTGATAACAGGTGAGTACATCGGAATTCGTAGTTCGGCTGATTTTAGAGGAATATTATAAAGTTCCAAAACTCCACACTTAGAAGAATTTCCAAGTGAAACCAGTCAATGTTAGCCTATGGAAGGAAATTCAAGTTACTGGTAAGTACAGTTAGAATTACTTTTCAGGATCTGTACTGGGCTGAAAGATGCAGCACTGAGGTCTCTCCTGATAACAGGTGAGTAAATTGGAATTCGTAGTTCAGCTGATTTTAGAGGAATATTATAAAGTTCCAAAACTCCACACTTAGAAGAATTTCCAAGTGAAACCAGTCAATGTTAGCCTATGGAAGGAAATTCAAGTTACTGGTAAGTACGGTTAGAATTACTTTTCAGGATCTGTACTGGGCTGAAAGATGCAGCACTGAGGTCTCTCCTGATAACAGGTGAGTAAATCGGAATTCGTAGTTCTGCTGATTTTAGAGGAATATTTGTATGTTTCAAAAATCGACACTTAGAAACTTTTTCAGCAAAAAGCAGGCAATGATATCCTATGGAAGGAAATTCAAGTTACTGGTAAGTACGGTTAAAATTGCTTTTCAGGATCAGTACTGGGCTCAAAGATGCAGCACTGAGGTCTCTCCTGATAACAGGTGAGTAAATCGGAATTCGTAGTTCGGCTGATTTTAGAGGAATATTTGCACAATGGTGAAGGAAGGGGGTGGGGCCTGAGGTGACATGTCTGCAAACACGCCCTGTGGCGCGTTTTAAGTTGGAGAATTAATTCCTCCTCAATCCCGAGGGTCCCTAGGGGCCAACTGGCCCACCAGATACCTCCAGTATGTGCCAGAGAGCTGCGTTGCAGAGAGGTGTTCAGAGGCCACGCCCCTTTTTACAACACTCTGCAACGCAGCTCTGTGGCGCTTACTGGAGGTACCTGGTGGGATAGTTGGACCCCAGGGACCCTCAGGATTGAAGGGGATTTAATTCCCCATCTTAAAACGCGCCACGGGGCCTGTTTGCACACATGTCACCTGAAGCCCCGCCCCTCCCTTCACCACTGTGCAAACGCGCCCCGTGGCGCGTTTTAAGTTGGGGATTAAGTCCCTTGAATCCTGAGGGTCCCTGGGGTCCAACTATCCCACCAGGTACCTCCAGTAAGCGCCACAGAGCTGCGTTGCAGAGAGGTGTAAAAGGGGCATGGCCTCTGTACACCTCTCTGCAACGCAGCTCCCTGGTGCATACTGGAGGTTCCTGGTGGGCTAGTTGGCCCCCAGGGACCCCCAGTATTCAAGGGGAATTGCTTCCTCTGCAAACGCGCCAGGGGGCGCGTTTACAGAGTGGTAAAGGAAGGGGCGGGGCCTGCGGCCCGATCGTTTTTTGTGTGTTTTTCCCGAAGGGGGCTGTGTGGCCCCCTTCCTTTTCTTTCTTGGGCCCTGGGGACCCCATCCCCCAGGGCCTTACCCCTTTTTTTTTTTTTTTTAAACGGGAAGGGGGCCGCGTGGCCTCCTCCCGTGGCCGATTCCGGCCCCGGGACCCCATCCCCCGGGCATGGCCACTCTTTTATTATTTTTTAAGGAGGGGGCTGCGTGGCCCCCTCCTCAGGCCTCCTTTGCCCCGGGACCCCATCCCCCGGGCAGGCCTTTATTTATTTATTTTTTTCCTTTTTTGGGGGAGGGGGCCACGTGGCCCCCTCCCGGGCCACTACTTGCCCCGGGACCCCATCCCCCGGGCTGGCCCTCTCCGTTGGGGACCATGGGGGGTCCCCAATCCTCCCACCGTCCCAGCCGGCTCCCCACGTCCCTCGGGAGCCGGCATTGCTTTCCACATGGGGAGCTGCTGACATGCAGCTCCCCATGTGGAAAGCAGTCTGCTTTGCTTCATTGAAGCGACAGCAGGTTTCCCTGCTCTCGCTTCAATGAAGCAAAGCAGTTTGTAATGACAGGACGGGAGCCGCGAGGCTCCCGTCCTGTCACTGCAAACTACAGTGTCCCGGGGTGAGCACTCCGGGACACTGCAGGAGCCGGCCCTGGGGGGTGGCGATCCCCAGGGCCATCAATGGCTCCAGGAGGGTGCCGCGCGGCTCCCCTCCCCACATCTGCAAAGCCCCGGGAGGTGGTGGTCCCCGGGCTTCGGGGTCCAAAACGGACCTCCATTTTAAATTTGTTAGTGCCCGGGGAGGTGGCGGTCTCTGGGCGTGTGGGGGCTGGAGCCCCCCACACAGGTTATTTAATTTAAAAAGAAGCCCCGGGTGTGGCGGTCCTCGGGCTGCGGGAGGGCTCAGAGCCCTCCCGCATCATTTTGTTTAAAGCCCCGGGGGTGGCGGTCCCCGGGCTTGGGGGCCTTAGAGGCCCCCATATAATTAATAATAAAGCCCTGCATGCCCCCGGGACTTGGCCCACCCGGGGGCCAATTAGCCACGAAGCGCGGGAGTCCGCGCTTCGTTTTTTTTTTTTTATCGGCAGGATTTGTGCACCCAGCGCGTTTTCTGCCGATTTAAAAAAAAAATTTTTTTAGGGCCCTGGGGGTCCTTGTAGGACCCCTGAGCAGGGCTAGGGGTCAGGGTGTTTCTACCCTGCCCCTTTTGCCTTTGCGCCCTTGTTTTTGTCTTTTCTTGTCCCTCGGTTCTACCGAGGAACAAGATGGCTGCCAACACTTCCTGGTTTGGAGTGTTGACAGCCAATTAGCATGCAGCTCGTGGTCGGGAGGGTGTGGGGATCCTCCGTGGCTCTAAATATCGAAACTTTTATTTTGGATTTTCTCAGCAACTACTGAACGGATTTACACCATTTTTAAAAAGGGTGCTTTCTGAACCAAGCACTACGTTTTTGCCAAATTTGGTGTAATTCCGTTCAGCAGTTTTTGCTGTAGCCTTGCATACACTTTCCTATGGGAAATCGATTTTTTCACTCTTATTTTTTGAATTTCTCCGCAACTACTGAACGGATTTACACCATTTAAAAAAAAGGTCGCTTTCTGAACCAAGCGCTACCTTTTTGCAAAATTTGGTGTAATTCCGTTCAGCAGTCCGGGCTGTAGCCATGGCTAAAATTTCCTATGGGATTTAACATGGAGAAAACGGAGAAAACGCGTTTTGGGACTCCCCTTTTTTCTCTGCCGCCGCTTGATGAATCACCCCGAAACTTTCAAGACAGGAGCGGACCGCAGCGCCCCACTAGTTTTGAAAATTTCGCGATGATTCGTCAAACGACGCCAAACTTATTGGGAATAGAGTGTTGCGGATTTCCTATGGATAAAGGTCCTAACTATAACTATCTACTGGCGACCGCCAGTAGATAATATATATATATATATATATATATATATATATATATATATATATATATATATATATATATATAAAGCTCCAAAATCTCTGCACTTCCATCCAACTGGCGAACAGAGACACGGACCCAACGATGTGAGGCTAGATGTTATTTATTATTTACAACCTCGAACCTGACGCGTTTCAGATACCTAGTACCCTTGCTCACAAGTCAAGTAAGAAACTGACTTCGCCATTTTAAATGCAATGCTGTGTTAGAGTGTTGTCACCACGTGGTAGATAAACATAGAAAAAACACCCTGGCAATTTTATATAACACTTATGACAAGTCTGTTTTCTAAACTATTTCATAATACAGCCATCAATGGGAACCTTGTTTTTCAAGCATGAGTCACAATCATTGCTGCATAAATGCACGCATATGAGATATAAATACATAGAAATTGCACTGTAAAATTCAAGGTAATAGTTTTACACAGTGAATAAATAATTAAATAATTAAAAATATTCATTCACTTATCTACTTGAAATATTACATATTAAATTCATAACACATATAATTAACGTTTTGTTAAAAACATGAAAATCATAGTAATGATAAAAAACTATGTCTGTGCAAAATCGATATAATTGTTTGTAAACATTATAAATTAGTAGCTCATGACTGTATTTGGTACAGTGCCTATCTTTTTTCAACTTCCTGCTTAAATGCTGGAAAATACCCATACTTAATATTCAGGCTGAAATGTGCAAAATCGCAAAAGAAAGTGCCAGTGTAACTATAAAGTGCTATACAAGATCCAAAATAGACCCTGTGTAAAGTGCTAGTGCTAATGATATTTAAAATCAATATACAACAACTATAACCATTAGGTAATAAGGTAATACTCTTGCTTAACACAGATAATAAAAAGGACTAAAAACCTTAAATACCTGCGGCATTCTAATCAATCTGATATAAAGCGATCATAACTAAACTCATAAATTCATTTGGCTGTCCAATAATCATAAAACTTTACAGGAAATGGTACAGGTCTTCTGTATTGTTCAAACCATTCGGTGTTTTACTATCCAACTCTAATATCATTTTTGACTCCAACTTTCTCAGCATCTTTTCCCTATTGCCTCCCCTCCGGGATTTGGGAATTGCTGCCACGACAAAGTACTGCAAACAATTGAGATCGTTGTTATGTATAGATTTAAAATGTCTATATATATGTGTAAAAATCATGGCCGCAATTTCTCAAGGCACCCAAAAACGGAGAGCACCCACGGGATGGATATTTCAGCAAATGCTTTATTGTTCAGACCCCCTGCACCGACAGACGCGTTTCGGCTTGCGCCTTCTTCTGTGTCAGTTACACCCTGAAAACACGGAAGCTTTAATGTCTAAAAATGCATCACGTGTCATTGGTGAAAAGAAAAGATGGACCAAACATGGTGTAAAATACATGATTTCATGGCGGCCATCTTAAGAAGTGGTTATAAACATAAAAACAGTGTAGTGAGTGAATACTCCTATGTTTGTGACTAATACCAAGTGAATAATAAAACAAAACAAAAGAATCAGCAGAGAGCAAAAATTTACAAGGAGCAAGAATTTAAATTCCTAGACGCATTAAATGGAATCAACGCTCCATATACATAATTGACATTCACTATGATGACAGTAATAACAATATCGTCTAGGAGATATAAAGTCATTACATCGAAGCTCCCTCCCGCATATCTCTATTACTAAGCCCTGAATGGGCTAGCATCTCTCAGGAGATTCATAATTTTTGCAGATTCATAACACTCACGTATAATTAAATATATGTCTCAAACTTTAAATGAAATAAGGAATTATAATTATTGGAAGAGGGTATTAGTTGGAATATCTTATCCTAATCCAGATGTACCCACATCTCCTCATCATTGTTGAGACCTACAGGGGTCTTCGTTTGGAGATCTATGATATATTTTGACTCCAAAACGCGCAATCTTCTGACTCTGTCTCCACCCCTTTCATTCTTTGGTATTTGGTCAATACAGTAAAATTATAGTATATATATATACTTGTCGCCTCATTAACTGTACTTTATTTGTTTAAATATATATATATAATAAAATGCTTGTGGTAACTGTATATCACAGGAAAGAAAAGTGAAATTAAATAAGGAGCGACAAGAGGTGGTGGTGGGCGGCCGCCATCTTGGAATAATGAGCTTCCAATTTATGTTTATTTATAAAGGAATAAAGTACAGTTAATAAGGTGACAAGTGTATATATATATATATATAAGATCCCCATACTCTACCTGTTGCCCAAACTTCATAAAGATCCTGTAAACCCCCCAGGGAGACCCATTGTGTCATCTATTGGGTCTCTATTAGAGAAAACTTCAAGATATATTGATCATTATCTTAGACCATTTGTTGTAGGGTTACCTGTCTATCTGAGGGACACCACTCATTTCCTAACCATTATCGATGGCATACACTGGGAAGATAATTACACTCTGATCACACTAGATGTGAGCAGTTTGTATACCAGTATCATACACCAGCTAGGTGTACAGGCTATCAGACATTTTCTAAAGACCCGCTCGATTTCTTTGTTGTTACATTCAGAAAAGATTGTTAACATGATTGAGTTTTGTTTATCTAACAACTTTTTTATGTTTGATGACATCATCTACAGGCAGTCACAGGGTACGGCTATGGGCACCTGCTTCGCCCCCAGCTATGCTAATTTATTCATGGGCTGGTGGGAGGAGCAGATGGTCGCTCAATTAACTGAATTTGAGAGCCAAGTTGTCCTGTGGCTGCGTTATATTGATGATATATTCCTCATTTGGAATGGTGATGAGGAATCTGCAAAGGAATTTGTGGGGAAACTTAATGTCAACACTTACAACCTGACGTTCACTGAACATATCAGTAAAACTGCGATTGACTTTCTAGATGTGCGAATAGAAGTACAAGGTGACATGATACAAACAAAACTGTTCCGAAAGACAACAGCAGGTAACAGTATTCTTAGGGCTAATAGCTCTCATCCTCGTAACCTCTTTTATAGCATCCCCTATGGGGAGTTGCTGCGTGCTAAACGCAACTGCAGTACAGAGCTAGCGTTTAAAGCAGAAGAGGAAGTTATGTGTAAACGCTTTTTAGCACGAGGGTATAATCATAAAACTATTGCGGAAGCCAGTAGAAGGGTGGCAGAGGTTACCAGAAATGAACTATTACATCCCATAAGACAAGAGGTCGAGTCTGAGACCCTGAGATTTATAACAACATTCTCGGGTCAAGCACAGGAGGTACGAAAAATACTAGGAAAGCATTGGCATGTACTTTTGACAGATGACAGTCTGAAGAAGAACCTGAGCAGTAATCCACAAGTGACCTTCAAGAAGAGTCGCTCGTTGCGTGACGAATTCAGCCACAATTTAGTAACCAGCGCTGTAAGGGGTAATGGGATTGGCAGTCCTGGTTTCCGGTGCTGCAAAAACTGTAAAGCTTGCAGCAATAGTGTAGACTGTACCAAGTTGACACTCTTCAATTCAGGAAGAGAATTTGAGATCAAGAAACCCTTTACTTGCAATACTATGTATTGTGTTTATACCCTTATTTGCCCCTGTAACAAATTGTATATAGGGAGCACGATACATCGTGCAAAGAAAAGAGTGCTAGAACATGTTCGTGCTATACGGCATAATAACAGACAATATCCTTAGCACGCCATTTCTATGAGCATCACTATCAGAATGAAAAACTACTGAGAATGTTGGTGATTGATGCAGTACCAGCCAGTGCTAGGGGTGGAAACCGGGAACTTTGTCTCCGTAAACTCGAGTCAAGATATATTATTGATTTCGAAACCATGGTACCCCACGGTTTGAATTCAAGTGAAGAATTGGCTATTCACCTGAATGAGTAAACTGTTTTGATGATAATATATGGTGTATAATCATCTGTTGGGTTTTTCTTTGTACATTTTATATGTTTCTTCTTGTACATTTTAACATTTTAATTCACATTTTTTGTAGGTGAAGGCACTTTTTGTATACCATGGCAAGGACATGAAATCTGGTAGTCCGGAAAATCTGTTTGACCACATTATCAGAATTCATCGTGTGGACTTATGCCCACTAGGGCTGGATTGTCATCACCACCATTAGGTGGATTATTGGAAGTGCCTACTTGGGCGCCTTGAAATTGATGTGCCAATAATTGGGGGTTATTATTTGGTACATCGTTATATTGGATAAAATATCGTTTTTTAACTGCATTATGTTGTGGTTTAAATTGAATAGCGGTTAACATTTTAGTAACGTTTTTCACAATGATGATTTATTATATTGAATGAATTTGTTCTTAATTGGGTATGGTTAAGTATTTGTCCATAACCAGTGCATCATGTAATATTTTAAAATCTGATGTAGAACAAATTTATATTATTTTCACCTTGCAAAAATGGCCGCCGTGGTAGTACCTGTTTTGAACACACTACATGGGTGTAGTCCTTTTCTATGATTATCACTTTCACTGTTTAAAATGAATTACGATACCATAGCTTGCTTATGAGCGTGATCAAGGCGAAAGCTGAAACGCATTGTTTGGAGCCATTAAAAACGTATTTTTGAAGCTTGCAAGGGTGTCCGAGTATTTTCTGCTGACATCGTGGGAGAATTGAGAGGATTTAAGGGTTTCCGGTAACCCTACTCGGACCGCTCGACACTTGACAGCCTCTGAAACCCAACGGGACTAGTGTTGCATATATATATATATATTCACTGAAAAAACCATAGGTTTCAGGGACGTTATAGTTACTTGCACATTTCACTTGTACAAAACCATAGAAATTCAGCCGTTATAGTTAGTTGAGCTAACTATGACTCACGCCCCCACAATGCACTGCTGATGACGTCACATATTACATCATTCATGACATGGCAAGTGACATCACTGATGACATCACTGATGACATCTCAAATGACATCACTGATGACATCACTGATGACATCATCCACGTGAAAATCTGATGCACCTCCTCATACCTTAATAAAACCTTTGATACACCCATTCTAAAATACAGACTACCATTTTCGAAACAATACAGACACCAATACCAGTTACTACATACGCACGCACTGATTCCTAGGTCTACACACACACACATCCACTCATTCACCCATAAAGTCACTCATACATGCAGTGACTCATCAATACAACACTATTATAGGCACTCATACACCTATACAAACACTCACACACCGCCACTCATCCAGAGTTACTCACACATCTAGTCAGTCATGCAAAGAATCAATCACACTTCTATTTACTCAGCTATACAGTTATACACACACAACCTCACTTATTCATAGTGATATTAACTTATACTTACTCTCTTATACAATCACTGATACAAGTACACACTCATCCATACAGCACTCTCACAATCACTGACTCTCACGTATAGTCATTTATATACTCCAACTCTCTCATGCACTGCGTTTTACATATGTAGTTACTTGGACATGTAGCACTGAGATATCCATTCACTCACCAACACACCCATACACACACTCACCCACCCATACAGCTGTTTCCACATGCACTCTTGAACCCATACACCCAGTGAATAAAGAACTCACACATCAATGCACAAAGTCACACACCTCCCACCCACTCACACACACACTCAGGCACCCATACAAATACTCAGGCAACCAATCAATAACCCATATAGACACCCATGTAGCTACTCATCAACCAATGCAGCAGCTTACACAGCAATAGACAGACTGATACAGACATTCACACAGTTTAGTCACTAACCCATGAATTCAGTAAGAGACATTTAATCACTCACTTATACAGTCAGTCACACACCTACTAAATCCTACATCCACACACTTATACAGCCACTCATTCCACAATATACCTTGGCCAATATATTTATAAAACATATTTAAACTTTACAGAAACCCACAGTCACTTCATGATGTCATCAGTGATGTCATCAGTGATGTCATTTGAGATGTCATCAGTGATGTCACTGACCATGTCATGAATGATGTTATATGTGACGTCATCAGCAGTGCATTGTGGGGGCATGAGTTATAGTTAGCTCAACTAACTATAACAGCCGAATTTCTATGGTTTTGTATGAGTGAAATGTGCAAGTAACTATAACGTCCCTGAAACCTATGGTTTTTTCTGTGAATTTCAAAGGTTTTTAACATGATAATTTGTAACTATAACGTCCCTGAAACCTATGGTTTTTTCAGTGAATTTCAAAGGTTTTTTAAATGCTAATTTCTAATTATAATGTTCATTAAACCTATCTGCTGTGCGATCCAAAAACAAGCTGGTGCTTGTAATGTTATGGACAGTGGACGCAACCATGTTACCTCAGGCAGTGGGGAAGATCTTGGTCATGAACCTGTGTCGTCGCCCCCTGTAAGCGGAAGCGCAGTGGGCTGATCCAACGTACGCCACTCCATCGTAGAAGTGTGAAAAAATAGGCCGGGGTTCTGGGCGTGGTTCACTTGTGTGAAAGCCAACGCGTCTGCCAGAGCGGTGACCCTCACCCTGCCACGTGGCTGCCGCCATGACCGGGGGCCTCCTCGACACAAGCCCCCTGCGAACACAGCGGCACAGCACTGCACAGTTATGTCTGTACAGACTACTGCCTTCAATCTACACTGCGGACAGCAGGGCTCACAATTCAGATTGAGTCGCGATTCCAGATGACGGAGACCAGTAGGCATGACACATTGCTCCCAGTGCGGCCCGCCCAGACCACGCATCATCGCAGGCTGCGTACACGCTGAGCGCCAGAGGTACCACTAACTCAGTGCACCACAAGTAAATGCCACGTGGCCTTATTAAGGCAGAATTCATTAAACAAAAGACATTGCTACCAGTGCGGCCCACACGGACCACGCATCATCGCAGGGTGCGCACACGCTGAGTGCTTCAGGTGCCACTAGCTCACTGCACCATAAGTCATCGCCACATACCCTTAAACCTACATAATATCCTTTTAGCATCCTTGCTTCAAGAACTTTTTTGATATCAATTATAGCTTTAGTACAATGACCAAATTCATCTTGCAAGTCCAAAGGAACACTGAATGGCAGTCTACACTGCGGACAGCAGAGCTCACAATTTGAATTCAGTCTTGATTTATTAATTGCAGACAGAATTCTACTCTATGTCGTTGAATTTTCTCAAGAGGAAGTGACAAAAAGCTTTCCTCGATGTCTGTGCTGACTACTGCCTTCGATCTACACTGGGGACAGCAGGGCTCACAATTCAGATGGAGTTGCGATTGCAGATGATGCAGTCCAGTAGGCAACAGACATTGCTACAAGTGCGGCCCTCCCGGACCACGCATCATCGCTAGCTGTGCACACGCGGAATGCTTCTGATGCTCCTACCTCAGTCCACCACAACTGATGGACCCTTTATGACAGAATATTTTGTGTCTGATTTCAGATCTGGTGCCCCTAACTTAGTGTAGCACAAGTCATGGACCCTTTATGATTGAATATCTGTGTGTGATCTGATGATTACTGTTGTACTTGTTACCAGCACCAACCATTCCCGGAGGGCTGGCTTACACTCACCCCACACGCATTCAGCACAGACGTCACTGGACATGTGACCATGGAAATAAAAAGGAGTCTAGTGCACATGCTCGTATCCAGTTCCACTATCTATCTGTGTCCGTGTGTTCATTATGTATGCAACATGCTGCCCCTAGGCTCGGTCATTGTACAAGTACGTACGTAGAGACTGGATGATTAGAGTACTGCAAGGAGAGTGTATAGTGAATTTATAAGTGCGTGGGGATTGGCGGAGTGATTGTATAAGTACATATGTTGGCGCACCCTAACTCCGACAACGAGCTTGTCTCTAATTGGCTGCCCTCCATGTCACAAAAACTGAAATTTGGATTTTGCATGGCCCAGTATTGCTACAGCTGCAATACTCCACTGAATGTGCAATAAACATTCACACCCACACAGATGTGTCATGTCCACCATCTTTCTTGTGTGGAACTATGGATGAATGTAGGGTCAGTGATTCCCAGTACCTTCCATGTTGGCCATGTTCAGGGACTTGGCTCACAGAGTGACACATTGACGCTTGCGACCCGGGTGACGGCAGCACTACAACAAGAACACCAGCATGCCAGTGTTGCAAGATTTTTTAAGCATTCTCTAGCCCAAAGACAACCAAAAAGTAGCCCAAACTAGCCCACTATTGCTACTTTAAGGAAGGAGGGGCAGGGACATCGTCAAGCAGGCGGTGAATGGATTGGAATTGATGTTGCAGCAGGCTGCCAAGTAAATATTTGTCTAATAAAGCGCTTTAACATACTAGTTTGCTGGAGCGCTGTATATATATTTATAATCTGGCAACTAGCACAAACCTAAATTTTACCGCACAACCGGGAAAAATATAGCCCAATTGTGCGTGATCTAGCCCAATCTGGCAACAGCCGCATCAGTTGATTCCTCATACAGCTCACAATGGAGCCACGCCCATAGCTCCGGAGTCATTCTTCACAGCCTCACGCAGAACTGGCATACGCCAGGCCAGCCCACTCCGCTTACGCTTACAGGGAAGGACAACAACGCTACATGGCCCAGATTTTCATTGCAGTGATCTGCTGGTCACACCCTAGTTGTCATTATGCCACAGCCACTCCCTCACGGCTAGTATACACCCACATCACACCCATCCAGCACAGGCATCACAGGACACGTGACCCTGCCAATAAAAAAGACCGGGCACACGTGCTCGACGGCATTTCAGAGTTGCTCGCACCAGATGCACTGCAGACGGCACAGGCACACCGGCACGGGATGGTGACTTTCGGTCCACTGAGGTACGGGTACCGTAACTGCTGAGCGGGTGTACAGCCTGCGGTGATGGCCCGTCCCGGCAGTCTGGACAGCTCAGGTTTTGTGTGCCCTGCTTGACCGCAGTGTAGGCCTGAGCCACCGAACAGGGAGGCCTACCACCACGTGCGTGGCCTCACTGTTCACTGAGTTAGTGGCACCGTAAGGACTGAGCGGGTGTGCAACATGCGATGATGATAGGTGCACTAGTATGTCCTCTGGCATGGCAAAATCAAGACGCAGCACCAAATGTGAGACCTGTTGGCCTGTGGAGCGGAACTGCATGATGCGGAGGGTGCCCTGTCCACGAAAAGGTGAGCAGTGAGGCCTGGGTGCGCAGCGGTGGGCAAATACGTCTGGGTGGCGGGAGTGGATGCACAAAGGCGGCACAGCGATTTAGGTGTACGCAATCGTATATACTCTCCCATTACTAATTCTGTACTATGTTTAGATGTGGGAGCATGAGGGCTCCACTAGGTCCCGGCACGTGGTTGGAGACACAGCACTCACTGTTCCTCTTCATCTCTTCCTTTCTCTCCTTCACACTCTTTCTCTCTCTCTTCTTCTCTCACTCTTTCTCTCTTTCTCTTTGTCTTCCTCTCACTCTTTCTTTCTTTTTCTCTCTCTCTTCCTGTCACTCCCACTGTTTCTCTCCTTCTCTCTGTCTTCCTCTCACTCCTTCTTTCTTTTTCTCTCTGTCTTCCTCTCACTCTTTCTTTCTCACTCTATCTCTCTTTCTCTCTCCTTTGATGGACGCATGACGCACAATCTTATCTTGCTTTTTGTCTTGCAGGCCTGCAATGAAGCGTGGCCATCCTGCAATCAACACTCAACCTGAATTGTGAGCTCCGCTCTCCGCGTGTACACAACGGGTGAGGAGGTTTCTTCGGCACGTGGTGGACCCTCTTCGACACACGCCGGTGGTGTAAGGTGAGCAGAGAGGCTTGTTTGCGCAGCGGTGGGCAGTCACCTCCGGGCAGTGGGAGTAGATGGGGTGCAGCAGCCTGGGTGCGCAGCAGCACGCAGTCACCTCCGGGCAGTGGGAGTGCATGGGGTGCAGCAGCCTGGGTGCGCAGCGGCTGTCATATACCTCTGGGCTTTGGAGTGGATGGAGTGCAGCAGCCTGGGTGTACAGCAGCGGGTAGACACCTCTGGGCAGTGGAAGTGGATGGGGTACACTAGCCTGGATACACAAAGGCGGGACAGTGATTTAGGCATACGCAGTTGTATGTACTCATCCATTACTGATTCCATTTTTATGTTTCAGATGACTAAGCTTGAGGGCTGCCCTATATTCCGGCACGTGGTTGGAGACACACCGGTGACAGAAAGGTGAGCTGTGAGGATTTTCTCCACAGTGTCAACACTCACTCTCCCTCTCCATCTCTTCCTTTCTGTCACTCACACTCTTTCTCTCTCTCTCACTCTCTATCTCTTCCTTTCTCTCTCTCTCACACTCTTTCTCTCTTTCTCTGTCTCTTCCTCTCTCTCTCATTCTTTCTTTCTCTCTCTTCCTCTCTCACTCTTTCTCTCTCTCTTCCTCTCTCTCACACTTTTTCTCTCTCTCTTCCTCTCTCTCACACTGTTTCTCTCTTTCTCTCTTCCTTGTATCTCACTCTTTCTCTGTCTTCCTCTCTCTCACACTTTCTCTCTTCCTTACTCTCACTCTTTCTCTCTCTCTCTTCCTTTCTCTCACTCTTTCTCTCTCTCTCTTCCTCTCTCTCACTCTTTCTCTCTCTCTCTCTCTCTTCCTCTCTCACACTCTTTCTCTCTCTTTCTGTCTCTCACTGTTTCTCTCTCTCTTCGTCTCTCTCACTCTTTCTCTCTGTCTTCCTCTCACTCTTTCTTTCTTTTTCTCTCTCTCTTCCTGTCACTCCCACTGTTTCTCTCTTTCTCTCTGTCTTCCTCTCACTCCTTCTTTCTTTTTCTCTCTGTCTTCCTCTCACTCTTTCTTTCTCTCTCTATCTCTCTTTCTCTCTCCTTTGATGGACGCATGACGCACAATCTTATCTTGCTTTTTGTCTTGCAGGCCTGCGATGAAGCGTGGCCATCCTGCAATCAACACTCAACCTGAATTGTGAGCTCCGCTCTCTGCGTGTACACAATGGGTGAGGAGGTTTCTTCGGCACGTGGTGGACCCTCTTCGACACACGCCGGTGGTGTAAGGTGAGCAGAGAGGCTTGTTTGCGCAGCGGCGGGCAGTCACCTCTGGGCAGTGGGAGTGGATGGGGTGCAGCAGCCTGGGTGCGCAGCGGCACGCAGTCACCTCCGGGAAGTGGGAGTGCATGGGGTGCAGCAGCCTGGGTGCGCAGCGGCTGTCATACACCTCTGGGCAGTGGGAGTGGATGGAGTGCAGCAGCCTGGGTGTACAGCAGCGGGTAGACACCTCTGGGCAGTGGAAGTGGATGGGGTACACTAGCCTGGATACACAAAGGCGGGACAGCGATTTAGGCATACGCAGTTGTATGTACTCATCCATTACTGATTCCATTTTTATGTTTCAGATGACTAAGCTTGAGGGCTGCCCTATATCCTGGCACGTGGTTGGAGACACACCGGTGACAGAAAGGTGAGCTGTGAGGATTTTCTCCACAGTGTCAACACTCACTCTCCCTCTCCATCTCTTCCTTTCTGTCACTCACACTCTTTCTCTCTCTCTCACTCTCTATCTCTTCCTTACTCTCTCTCACACTCTTTCTCTCTTTCTCTGTCTCTTCCTCTCTCTCTCATTCTTTCTTTCTCTCTCTTCCTCTCTCACTCTTTCTCTCTCTCTTCCTCTCTCTCACACTATTTCTCTCTCTCTTCCTCTCTCTCACACTGTTTCTCTCTTTCTCTCTTCCTTGTATCTCACTCTTTCTCTCTTTCTCTGTCTTCCTCTCTCTCACACTTTCTCTCTTCCTCACTCTCACTCTTTCTCTCTCTCTCTCTCTTCCTTTCTCTCACTCTTTCTCTCTCTCTCTCTTCCTCTCTCTCACTCTTTCTCTCTCTCTCTCTTCCTCTCTCTCACTCTCTCTCTCTCTCTTCCTCTCTCTCACTCTTTCTCTCTCTTTCTGTCTCTCACTGTTTCTCTCTCTCTTCATCTCTCTCACTCTTTCTCTCTGTCTTCCTCTCACTCTTTCTTTCTTTTTCTCTCTCTCTTCCTGTCACTCCCACTGTTTCTCTCTTTCTCTCTGTCTTCCTCTCACTCCTTCTTTCTTTTTCTCTCTGTCTTCCTCTCACGCTTTCTTTCTCTCTCTCTCTTTCTCTCTCCTTTGATGGACGAATGACGCACAATCCTATCTTGCTTTTTATCTAACAGGCTGTGATTCACGAATCGACGTCCCCCCACACCACCACAGCTAAACGCGTGTACAAACTGCGATGATGCGTGGCCATCCTGACAATGCCTGACAAAGTTGCTGCAGCACGTGGTGTACCCTCTTACACACATGCCAGTGGCGGAAGGTGAGCAGAGATACTTCTTTCCGCAGCAGCGGGCAGTAACCTCTGGGCGGTGGGAGTGGATAGTGTGCAGCAGCCTGGGTGCACAAGAGCGCACAGACACCTCCGAGCAGTGGGAGTGGATGGGCTGCAGCAGCCTGAGTGCGCATTGCCGAAACAGATAATTAGGCGTGTGCAGTTGTATGTACTCTGCAATTACTAATTCTATACTATCTTTCAGATCACTAAACTTAAGGGTGCCCTATGTCCCGGCACATGGTTGGAGACACACCGGAGGAACAAAGGTAAGCTGCGAAGATTTTCTCCAGTGTCAATACTCTCTCTCCATCTCTTCCTTTCTCTCTCTCACACTTTCTCTGTTTCTCTGTCTGTTCCTCTCTCTCTCTCTCTTCTCTCTCAATCTTTCTTTCTCTCTCTTCCTCTCTCTCACTCTTTCTCTCTCTCTTTCTCTCTTTCTCTCTACCTCTCTCTCACACTGTTTCTCTCTCTCTCTTTTCCTTGTATCTTACTCTTTCTCTCTCACTCTTTCTCTTTCTCTCTTTGTCTGCCTTCCTCTCTCTCACCCTTTCTCTCCTCTCTCTCACTCTTCCTCTCTCTCTCTCACTCTTCCTCTCTCTCTTCCTCTCTCTCACTCTTTCTCTCTCTCTCTTCCTCTCTCACACTATTTCTCTCTTTCTCTCTCTCACTCTTTCTCTATTTCTTTGTCTTCCTCTCTCTCTCACTCTTTCTTTGTTTCTCTCTTTCTCTCTTTCTCCCTCACTCTTTCTCTCTTTCTCTTTCTCCTTTGCTGGACGCATGACGCACCATCTTATCTCTCTTTTTGTCTTACAGGCTGTGATTCACAAATGGTCCAGCGATGACACGACATGGCTGTACATAGTTTTATTTGTTGTTGTTTTGTTTTAATAAAATGTTTTATATGTAAATCCATGCATGACTAAGATTCTTATTTGTCCAACCTAACGTGACTGTCACATTTGTTTGTGGGGAGTGGGGGTGAGGGGAGATGGCGGACAAGGAGCTCCTACTGGGGGATGTCGGAGCAGTGTTGGGTGTCCGACCTGAATGATCGTTGCCTCCATTACATCTGTTCTCAGAGACTTAAGAGCCGGCGGTCTGGCTCGTAGATGAAGAACTGCGAGCCGACTAGCAGGCTCATAGAGGGAGAACTGCGGCCCGTCAATTTGCAGAGGAAGAGCTGCGGGCCAGCTCGCAGAGGAACACCTGCGGGCCGACTAGTATAGGGAAAGGTGCAGGCTATCGGCTTCCAAAGGGATAGCTGCGGAACACTGATGTGGGGAGAGGGAGCGTGAAGAGCGTATCTCGCAGAGAGACACCTCCGGTATATTTCCAGTATTGGCTTCACAGATACAACTGCAGGCCCGAGAACTCGCACCCGAAGAGCTGTGAGCCGACAAGTGGTTCGCAGAGGCAGACTTGCGGGCCCAAGTATGTTGTTGGAGGTATGCTGTTGATGGTGGAAAAGGGTGCGTTACCTGCTGATGTAGGGAGACGCAGCGTGAAAGCGGTATCTCGCACAGACAGAGCTCCGGTATATTAAATTGCCCCCGGGACCTTTCTTTTATATTTTCACTCGATGCGAGGCACAAGATGGCTGCTAACACTTCCTGGTTTGAATTGTTAGCAGCCAATCAGAGGCAAGCTCGTGCTCGGGAGTTAGGCACAGTCCAGATATATATATCTTTTTTTCCTTTAATATCTCAAAAACTACTGAACGGATTTACACCATTTGCACAAAACCGCGCTTTCTGCACCAAGACCTTTCTCCCTGCCAAATTTGCAATTCTTTCTTTGTCACACAGTACATGTAATGCACCGCTCTCATCAAGAATGGAATCAGTAATGGCACAATTTCCCTGTTGCTCCACACATAAATACATGTAAAGAACAAATCAGAATAGTTCCTTTATTTTTTCAAATTGCAAAACTTCTCTCTATTGGTTATTTTTGAACTTTCCATATAAACAGTTTTTTAAAAATTTAAGAACACATACAGGTGAGAAGTTCAACGTATTCTATCAACAAACTTTCTAGAACATTCTACGACACGTGCAGGTTAAAAGTTCATCATTTTCTCAAACCTAACGATATTTTTTTGCAACATTTTCTCGAACATTTAAGGGCACGTGCAGGTTAAAAGTTCACCATTGATTTAAGTTCGAACAGTGCCTTCCAAATGCAAGTAGCAGGTGTGGTTGAACTGAACAAAGTTTATCCTATCATATGAACTCTACGTTGAAACTGCTTTTTATTAACCAATCACAAAGATGCTTTTTGACAAACTAATATGCACCCTACTTTTTCGTAAACAATGTTTTTCATCTCCCAATCAGTTATCGTTTTGTATGAGAAAAAAAAATTGTTCCCCATCTTTAAACATATCTCTTATTCTACGAACGGACTGCATGAGCTACAGACATCTATCCATATCTTCCAGCTACACCTTCAAAATGCTTGTGTGGATCGTAGGACATAGCTATGTTTTCTGGTGCAAGAGGTATGCAGAACAGAGACGTATTGACTTAGACCTAGGTTTACAAAATGTGGACATTAAATGGTTTGGACAGAGAGTATTGAAGTGGCACCAATTACTCCCTTTGGTTAAAACCTGTTTGCATCTCCAACTCCCTGACCTCATGATTGTGCACTGTGGTGGAAATGACCTAGGCACATTGTCTGGGGTAGGTTTGGAAATGCTAATGAAGGACACCTTTAGACAATTGATGTTGCTTTTGCCTCAAACTGTCTTTGTATATTCCAATATATGCCAAAGACAGAAGTGGAAATGGTCATACAAATTTTGTCCTCAGATTGAAAAATCTAGGAAGAATGTCAACAAAGCTGTGTCTGCATACCTCAGAGACCATAGAATGGGGTTGATCTACAACAACAACATACGTTATGATATGGCTGATATCTACAGAAGTGATGGAGTACACTTCACAGATCAGGGAAATCGAGTTTTTCTGAATAACCTGAAGCTGTGCATCCGCACTTATATGTAGCTCCAACTAATAAACAGAAAGGCTCTTTTTAGAGCCACCTTATATTCCCAATATCGGTTCGCAGACTGACAACTGCGATCCGGCTAGCACAGGGAGACCTGCGGGCCGTCGGGCAGCCTCGCAAAGGGAGAGCTACGGCCCGTGGGCTCGGCTCGCAAAGAGAGAGCTACGGGCCGTGGGCTCGCAAACGCAGAGCTGTGAGCCAATGGACTGGTAGTGTTTTATGGTTTAGGGTAGTGCAGTGGTGTTTGTGTAGTGTAGAGGGTCCTGCTGTGGGTAGTGTTTTAGGGTTCACGGTAGTGCAGTGGTGTTTGTGTAGTGTAGAGGGTGGTGCTGGGGGTACATTTAGGGTTTAGGGTAGGGCAGTGGTCTTTACGTAGTGTACAGGGTCCTGCTGTGAGTAGTGTTTTAGGGTTTAGGGTAGTGCAGTGGTGTTTGGGTAGTGTAGAGGGTCGTGCTGGGGGTAGCGTTTTATGGTTTAGGGTAGTGCAGTGGTGTTTCTGTAGTTTAGGGGGTCGTGCCGGGGGTAGTGTTATAGGGTTGAAGGTAGTGCAGTGGCGTTTCTGTAGTGTAGGGGGTCATGCTGGCAGTAGTGGTTTAGTGTTTAGCTATGTAGTGCAGTGGTGTTTGGGTAGTGTAGGGGGTCATGCTGGGGTAATGTTTTAGGGTTTAGGGTAGTGCAGTGGTGTTGCTGTAGTGTAGGGGGTCGTGCTGGGGGTAGTGTTTTAGGGTTTAAGGTAGTGCAGTGGTGTTTCTGTAGTGTAGGGGGTCGTGCTGGCAGTAGTGGTTTAGTGTTTAGTTAGGTAGTGCAGTGGTGTTTGGGTTGTGTAGAGGGTCTTGCCGACAGACTGACTCACAGAGCTCCGAGCCAACGGACTGGCTTCTAAAGGCATAGCCGCGACCTCGTGTTGTGGGGAGAGGCAGCGTGAAAGGAGTATCTTACACAGACACAGATGCCAGTGTTGCCTCGCAGAGGTAAAACTACACACCCGATGGCTTCTACACGGAGAGATGCGAGCTGACGGACTAAGTCACAAAATGGCTGCCAACACTTCCTAGTTTCAACCGTTCACAGCCAATGAGCCGCGAGCTCGTGCTCGTAACCCTCAGCCAATCAGATGTCAGAATTCTCAAATATCAATATCTGTAAAATTTGATATTTCTCAAAAACTACTGAACGGATTTACACCATTTCAACAAAAGCGCGCTTTCTCGACCACAACCTTTCTCCCTCACAAATTTGGCGTAATTCCGTTCAGCAGTTTGACCTGTAGCCTTGTCTAAAGTTTCCTATGGAAAATGCATTGAGAAAACACATTTTGGGACTCCCCTTTTTTCTCAGCCCCACCATGACCAAACACCCCCAAACTTTCAAGATAGGAGCTGATCAAAAAAGACAAACTTTTTTGAAAATTTCGTAAAGATTCGTCAAACGACGCCAAAGTTATAAGCACATGGAGGGCTCCAGGAGAGGGGCCGCGCAACCCCCCTCCCAACATGAGTGAAGCCCCGGGGCTGCGGGGACCCCAGCGGGCCCCCGCAGCCCCAGCGACCCCCAGCTATTATTTTTTAAGAAATGCCCGTGGGACCTAGCCCACCCGGGGACCTCATTAAAATAAAACGCGTGAACCCGCGACCCCAGCGCGAAATGCGCTGATTTTTTTTTTTAATAAAAAATGCTTTTTTTGGCCCTGGGGTCCTTTTGGGACCCCCTGAGCAGGCCTAGGGGGTCACAGTGTTTCTACCCTGCCCCCTTCTCTTGTTTTATACCTTTGTTTCTCTGTTTTCTAGTGATTCACTTCTACCGAGCCACAAGATGGCTGCCAACACTTCCTGGTTTGGAGTGTTCGCAGCCAATCACAGTGAAGCTTAGGCTCCACCCAGATATCGAAACTTTTATTTTTCTTATTTCTCAGCAACCACTGAACGGATTTACACCATTTTACAAAAGGTCGCTTTCTGAGCCAAGCACTACCTTTGTGCCAAATCTGGGGTAATTCCGTTCAGTAGTTTCGGATGTAGCCTTGCACAAAGTTTCCTATGGGAAATTGATTTTTTGACTCTTATTTTTTGTATTTCTCAAAAACTACTGAACGGATTTACCCCATTTAAAAAAAAAGGTCGCTTTCTGAACCAAGCTCTACCTTTCTGCCAAATTTGAGGTAATTCCGTTCAGCAGTTCGGGCTGTAGCTCGTCGCAAAATTTCCTATGGAAATTAACATGGAGAAAACGTGTTTTGGGACCCCCCTTTTTTCTCAGCCCCCGCTTGACAAATCACCCCCAAACTTTCTAGATAGGAGCTAACCTAAAAAGTGCAACTTTTTGCAAAATTTCATAAAGATTCGTCAAACGACGCCAAAGTTATTAGCAAATCAAAAAATGTTTTTCCTATGGAAACTAGGTTGTAACTATAACTACCTACTGGCGACCGCCAGTAGGTAATATATATATATAAAAAACAGCTACACTGGAATTAAATACGTTTATAAAATGCTTGTGGTGACTGTATGTCACAGGAAAGAAAAGTGAAATTAAACAAGGAGCGACGGGAGTTGGTGGTGGGGACTTGGCAGCACACAGGTAGATTAGGCAACAGCATCAGAATGCTTAAAGAAAGGTAAAAAGACTGTTGCTGAATACATGGTAATGAAGTCATCAGCAGGGCATGAAGTTTATGGTTCAGGGGAAAAAGATGCTGACAAACAGGCAGCTGCTCAAGACTGCCAAACCTAGGGAGTGTAAAAAAATGTCTCTGATCTGGGGTGAAGGGTAGCAAAGGTAAAAACGTTCTCCCAAACAGCAGAGAAACACTGAAAGCATATGGAAACTGTAATTTACCGGTGCTCCTCAGCCCAGACATGGAAGTGAGCTATCCGCTGCAGAACCAGTTAAGATGGGGCAAAGAAGAGTGACGCTGGACTAAGTCAATGGTAAGAAGCGGGCAGGAATAAAGTAGTTGTATTACAGCAGGTCTTGCAGACAGCGCATGAGTGCTACCTAGGCATGACCTAAAAAACAGTACTGTCTCATATGCAAGTGATTTCAAAAGTAATTATGTGCGTGTATCATAGCCAAAAATACATTCTGGTTTTAAACAAGAAAAAGTGTTATCAAGCATGATGCTCTCTTTAATCAATCACTGCATGAAAATATCAGGGCCATTTCTGCATTTCTGACCCTTTTCTGTCAAAGTCTAAGACAGTCATATAGGTAATGTTAAGTACGCGGGTTTTAGTATAATGAACACAACATTATCCTGTTGGGCCGTGAAACTTGGCGCCACTGATAATAAGTTCAATAAGAATATACAATATGCATCTTCTTGAAACAACCCTAAATACATAGCTCTCTGAATGACAAGATCGACATTACATCTGGCAGATATAAATCAAAACATATTCCTAATGTGGACTTTGCTTAAAGTGAGTGTGAAATGAGTGTAACTATGAAACTTCTGTCTGAAAGTAAACACGTACAGCGTCCAGCATCAGCTGGTCTCTGTGGTATGCAACTCCTGATATTCCCATCTATAATAGGAACGTTCCATAATATGAGTTCATGTATGGATGAGCATGTTAGTGTAAAATGAAAAGATAGATGAAAAAATAATGTTTACCTGAAACAGTGTCTCGATTGCTTGGTGTGTAAAAAGAGTTCTATGAATAACATTGGTTTGTATGTAAATAGGTGCATTTGTGTAAGATGAAGGCAAAAAGTAAAATAAAAAGGTGTGAAAAAGAGTGACTGTGAAGTGATGGGAATATGTGCGATCTATGTTGTGCAGAAAAGGGTGGCATATTAAAATATGTGTCTGCCAACAATGTCCTAAGAACTCTGATGAATCTAAATTAAGTAACCTACAAATAACAGTGTAATTTACAGAAAGCAACCAAATTCCATGCAATTGTTGAGTCCCTTGGAGATTAAGGTGTCAAGTCTCTTAATCCAATGTATCTCCCTTTAGAGTAGACGTTTTTTATCATCAAACCTATCACATTATGGCATAACTTCCAACACGGTAAACCCCAATTGACTGATGTTATGACCGTACTTGTTGAAATGAGTAGCCACAGTCAATTTTTCATTCCTGGTGTGAATGTTGCTTTTGTATTCAATCAATCGAGTTTTGAGCTTATGTTCCATCTTGCCAACATAAGCAAGACCACACGGATATTTTAGTCAGAAGATGACGTTTTTAGAAACGGAACTGGCTCTGGTGTGCAATTTGACTTTAATGCCTTTACTCGGATGAGTGATGGTTGTCCCTTTTGTTAGGTTATTGCAGTTGCCACAGTACAAACAAGGGACTGTTCCTCTGTATTCAATTTATCCTTGGGATACTCCTTGTTTTCTAGCAGTTTCTTGAGATTTTTAGCTCTTTAGTATGCAAAGAGGGAAAATTGACAGAAGATCCCTCTGAAATCTTTCTCCATTTGAAGCATAGGACAGTGTTTTTAGATAACCTTGCTGATTTTGGTATTCCTGGTAGAGTATTTAGAGACATACCATCCTTTTGGTGTCATTCTGGGTGTGTCTAGGACCCAAGAGCTTTGTTCTGGTTTTTATGTTAGCTCTATTGATACTTATTGATGATGGTATCAGGGTAACCACGTTGTATTAATCTGTTCACCATGTTACTTTCACCTGTATGCAGCTTGTTCGGGTCAGACACAATGCTTCTGACTCTCAGTAATTTGGAGTATGGTAAGTGGGTTTTCAATTAGTTCTGATTAAAGCTATTGAAATGTAAGAAGTTATTGGATACAGTGCTTTTCCTGCAGATGTTGGTTTCAAGTGTATGGTCAATCCTGGTGATTTGTACAACTAGAAACGTGATGCTTTCCTTGCTAATGTTGTAAGTAAAACCAATTTGATCGCTGATGGTGTTAAGTTTATCAATGGCTGTGGTCATCTCTGTTGTGGTTCCTTTCCATATGATGAAAATATCATCGAAGTATCTCAAAAAGGTCAAACGATTGTGTTGCCCTGTTTGATCTGTGAGGATGTTGTCTTGTTCAATTTTGTGCATAAAAAGGTTAGTGTTGAAAGGTGCGGCACAATTTCCCTGGAAGTACCAGTTCTTTGAAGAAAATATTAAATATTCCAAGTAAGTAAGTAAAATATTTATTTCCATGATTAAAAAAACGTTACAATGTAATACATAATAAAGTACCTCTAAAAACGCATAAGATGACTCGTTTCTGTTCCATGAGGTCAATTAAAACTCACTTAAAATATTTGCATTACTGTGCGTGAATAACGTGGAATCTAAAACAAAGCAAAGCCTTTATTATACAGTAAAAGAATTAAAGTGAAAGGTGTCAGTTTATAAAAGTTGATTTTTAAAACACCTACTAAATATTAGGTGTAGAAGCCTAGAACGTGCCGATAGAGTAGGTATAAGTGCAGTCAAGGTGAAGCTAAGGTACAATGTTATCCCTCTGTCGGTGGTTAGACAAGATTATTTATTTGGACATTGTTGCAGGCTATTGCTGAGTGCTCATGTAGTAGCTTCTCCAGCAGACCCTGTTTCCTCAATGGCAGCAAGGTCCTTGCTCCTGTTCTTCTTTTCAAACCTCTGTAAAAATGTTATCATAGCACAGTACAAACTACTATCAGTAAGATCAAAACATGTGAGCACCGCCACCTTACAAGACCTAATGCCCGGGTTCTCCACTTCTGTCGCAGAAACTCACGTCGGTCCCCCATACCAGGTCGGCACAGGCACAGGACGTGAACAATGTTCTCTGGATCTTGCATGCATAATCAACAGGCTTTCTGCCCAGGCCTTTTCCTTCATGGGGGAAGTGCTTTAGTAATGCTAAAAGACCCAGCCTGTACTTCAGAAAGAGCACCTTAACCCCGTTGCCGTAGGTTTCACTTAAGTAGCTCTGTGGGTTCAGCCTGGTATTGGATTGAAGTGTCATCCATCCGTGGCTGCGTTTACACAGTTTGTCTTAGTCCTCAAGCATGGATAGCAGCTGTGCACCGGATTTTGCTTATTTTCTGAGCTCCGGGTGGCCATGCGGTAGATCCCATATATTTGTTAATCTGAGTGAGATCAAGACCTAATTTAGATAGGCATATGCGAGGGAGCGTGGTCTTAATTTCAGCTCCTGTCAAAGATAGCTGCCCAAGGAGCCCGCTGGAGTCAACCTCAGCCTGTAACAGTAGGATACAAAAGCTGCAATCTGAGCCAGAGACTGTTTAGTGATGCCAAATTCCAGCTGTAAGTGATGTATTTGGGGGCAGCTGGAAAACTGACCGGTATATTTTAAGAACCATTCTGTCCATAGTGGCGCAGTCCCTTCCCTTGAGAGCCTCACTTGTGTATCTCAAAGTGGGTAGGATCTGAGCTTGTGCTACCTGTAAGATGGGGGTGAGTGTGGGTCCTTTAAGTTTGTTCTAGAGAAACCTCAAGCTGAATGCCAAAGCATTGCCCTTTTTCCTGATTTCCTCCAGGAGGTCACTGTTGGTTCCATTCCCATTGACGTAAAATCAAAAGGAACTTAAAGCTTTTTACTGATTCAATACTTTCACCCTCCCCTCCAGGAACCAAGTAAGCTTCTGTCCCAGTTTTCTTTGCACTGTTAATGTTTTTTTTTCTATTGATGGTCAGTATCGAGGGTAGCAGTAAACAAGCACTGTAAACCGACCTTAATTCTACTTATAAGTACTAAATAGTCCGCATACAGTATGTTAAATCATTGAAAGCCCCTTAGCTTGGGCGAGTGAGAGTTCACATTGTTTAGTAGGGGCCTAAGATCTGCAAGAAATAAGTTAAACAGGGTTGGGGCCAAAACACATCCCTGTTTCAGCCCTTGTGTGGTTTTAATTCCCCTTGATAGATGGGAACCGTCCATTACCTTAAGCCTAACCCAATTGTATGTGTGCAGTAGTTCTAGGGCTTTGAGCAGCCCATATGGGATGTTTTATTTGCCTGTTTTTTCCAGAGCTTCCCCCGGTCCACTGTATCAAAAGCTGATTTAAAGTCAATGAAACCCAGGTGGACTGGGTGGTTATTTGTTTTTGTGGATCGGCCAACAATGAAAGTGCCATGATGTTTGCTGTGGTCACAGTTTGTTTTGTAAAGATGGTTTGAGTCACAGGGATAATCGAGTGTTCCTCAGCCCAGTGTTGTAGCACCTCCAATAAGCCTTCTGCAAAATATTTTGCGTCATTATCGATGAGGTTATTTCCAAGGTTGCCCTTGTCCCTTCACTCGCATATTCGGGTAAGAATTGAGCCCTCCAAGAGGAAGGAATGCTGCGGTGCTGGATTACAGCGTTAAAAACCGAGGCAAGTTAAGCTGCCCATAATGGTGGATCCTCCTTATAGACGACTGGTGGAAAGCAATTCGCCTCTGCACAAAACAAGGACTGATTGTGCAAATGACTGGTGTTGGGACCCTACCCCTATTTGTGATGTGTGGAGTGTTTTCTAACTCCAAGTCATCTAGTTTGTACCTATGTTGTTCCCCTTGGTTATAGTGACTGCTCAAAAAGTGATACCAGGCGGCCTCAGAGATGTTGGAAGCAGCCACCCTTGGAGGGGTCTGTTTATCCAATTCACTGTTCACCAGATGGAAGTGGTGTTTTTTTCCTTATGTCATGCAGCAGCTTAGCCAAAAAAGCCTCTTGGAAATCCCTTTGTAGCTGCCATTATGCCCTTTTTAATTGTTTCCTTGCCTCCTTGAGGTCTTTCTGTATAACAGAATCATCAGGTGATCTTTTGAGGGCCCGCCAGAGACAATTTACTTTCTTTTTGGCCGTCCTGAGTTGCCCTTGTGCTCTTGCCATTGCCTGTTTGTTTTAACTGAGAGACTGGTTTTGCAATTTGGTCTATGAGTGTTGTTGTAAACCTTTCCTAACTGTTCAGTGGTTTTTCGCCCGTTGTTTTGGCATTACCCACCAATGATTTCCCTGTTTATATCAGAGCTGGTAGGGAGGCAGCCGTGCATTTTATGCGTTTTTGGTTGATCGTTTACCCAGGATATCCCAAATCCGGTGCAGGTATATGTGCTTGTAAACCTAGGTCTAGAGTTATTTCTTGTGGGCTATCGTCACTTTCCAATTTCTCACCAAGCCCATAAGCGATAACGCCCTGCAGTAAAGGGAGGCTTGCAAAGGTGTAGTCAATGAGTGATGCTCCGAAACTGGTGAAAAACAAAAGCCCAGGAGGTTTATCAAGGTTATATGGGCCATTTAAAACTCTGAGGCCAAGATTTTCTAGATTTCCTTGTAAGTGTTGTCCCTCGTGGAAATCTGAATGGTAAATACCATCATGTGCTTGGCTCATTTCCTGAAAGGTGTAGACTTCCGTATGTTGCTAAACAAAGCCAGAATGAAATCATGATAAAACCATGAAATTGGGCCGCAAGGAACAGACAGACACATTGAGGCATTAGATAGTGCGAAAAAGTCCGCTTTATTAAAGACAGGTGCACTTACCATAAACATAACCTCGGCCTTACTGTACAAAACGAAACCTAACTATACATTGCTTCATCTACTTATCCTCCTCCCCCACCCCTAATGTTTCCCCAGCATTCTCCTTTATTTGCAACTATTTAACAACCCCAACTCATTCATTAACTGTTGAACCTTTAAACCCTGTAACCTCTTCGCTACTTCTCTAAAGATCTAACTAACTATCTCCTATCTTAACCTTATTACCTGCTCCCGTATTAACTTGTTCCTAACCCTAAAGTAGACTGTAAACCTGTACATAACTAGCTACCAGACGCCACTCAGAACAGTCCTCAGACTTTTCTGACCCCCCCCTTTAGGATACTCTGGGGTACCTATGAATATCTAATGACCTGTCTAAAACCTCCTTAATTTGGATAAGATACAATTCCATACCGTTGCGAGACAAATGGACTCCGTCCCCCCTAAAAAATATATCGCTGTATATTTCAATTCCGGGTGCTCCACCCTCCCAAAACCTGCTTCGTTACAAAAGGCTCTCATGTCCCTATTTATCTTCCTCCTGGCTTTGTCAATGGTGGCGGGTCTTTCGGTCCCCCTCCACTGCCTTCTAGGTATGAATTCAGTCCAGATTACATGGCAACCCGACCATCTCTGCTTAATCTCTAGCAAATCTCTTTTCATTTGCTTAATTAATGCCAAACCTTTCCAAACTACCAGGTCATTCTCTCCTAGGTGTATAAATAAAACATCAGGACAAACATGGCGATGCAACAACAAATTTAAACTTGGAATAAGTTTGCGCCAACGCATGCCACCCTTTCCGTGCCAACATATGGTAAACAGCGCGGGGTCCAATTCAAGGTTTACACCTTTCTCTTTTTGAATCTCATGCTTTTCTGCCCATTTTATGAACGACTGCCCAACTATCCAAATAGATAGTGACGTCTACTCCGGCCCCGCTACTGCACCTGAAAAGACACATGCGTGAGAAAAGAAAACTACATAGCAGAAATATCCCCGCCTCCCTTTTTGATGTTGCGCTTATAGCAGTCCGATGACCAGCACCCCAGCTGCTTTAATTTCTCTGGGCCCCACCCCGATCGTGCCGCATCTGAGATCACCCCTATTCTAAAAGAATGCATGCCAAACTCCCCAGGAAGTTCCCCTAACTGTTGCAGCGCTTCTCATAACCCCCAATAGCTGAGCTGCAGTCACCGTTTGACCAGATCTTCTGCGGAAAACTTCCCCTGACCCCCTGCACCTTCCCTGCAAAGTGTCCCCCCATCGCACCGCGCATATCCTCGGGTCCTCGCTGGCCCCCATTACAACCCATTTTCCCTGGGATCCCTTTTCTCCCCAACAGTTCTGATACTCTGAAAGCCACAAATTACGACCACAACATTAGGGCAGAAAATAAGAAAGCTTCCTCCTGACAGTAGCATATCCCCAGAGGTACTGCCATTATATTGGCTAACAGCCCAATGTACAGCGGCCTCCTGATTCTCTGACCCCTTCCCGACTGCCTGGCCCAGCCCTCGAGCATGCGCTTCCCCAATTCCCCTGCCGACGGCGCATAGCCCCACCACAGCTTGCCCATGAATGCGATCCTTACCAAGTTTGACGCAATGGTCCCTCTCGCTAAGCCTTTTTCTATCATGGACAAGATAAATTGTATAACGTCTTCCTCCCTTGCCTAAACTCCTGTCCTTCTCTGAGCCCCTCCCTGCAGAAACTCCAGCCAAGCTTGGCCATACGCCTTTCTCGTGGAAACTGCTAACGACCCTACCACCAGTTGCAGCATTCTTTGTCTCCTACAGACCACATTCCCGCCGGAACCGGGGTCTTGAGGATGTCCGCTTCCGTGGCCAGCCCATGGAACCTCTCCCACTGCGAACGAGACAAAGCATCCGCGATGTCATTGTCCATCCCAGGGATGTGTTTCTCTCTAAACTTAATGTCGTGCTTCAAACAACTCAATATGAACACTCTCAACAACTTCAAAACCTGCTCATCCCTGGCTGACTGCCTGCTCACCACCTGCACCACTGACATGTTATCCACTCTGAAAATGACCTTCTTATGCGCTAAGCTCCTCCACCATACTGCAACGGCCACGACCAATGGGAACATCTCCAAGAAAGCAATACTCCTCCCTCCATTCTTCCACTGTTGTGGCCACTCCTCAGCACACCACCTGCCCTGCCAGTACAGCCCGAACCCACAGGCTCCTGCTGCGTCTGAAAATATCTGTATGTCCCAGACCCAATCCGTCGGGTCGGCCATAGGGATCCTATTGAATTCCTCCAAAAATCTGCACCACATGCGTTAATCCTCTTTTGTCCCTGCTGACAGTCTCATGTGATAATGTGGCAACGTCAGACCCGCCAGTGACCTGCCCAATCTCCTGCAAAAAGTTCTCCCTGACCTGACCACCCTGCAGGCAAAGTTCAGATGTCCTAAAAGCACTTGCACTGTTATTACTGTCACTTTTTTCCTAGCTAACATGTCGTCAATCAACAACCTCATCTGCAGTTTTTTGTCAGTTGGTAGCCGCGCCTCCATGGCAACTGAATACAATTCAATACCAAAAAATGACAACACCGTACTTGGACCTTGTGTCTTCTCTGGCGCCAAAGGCACCCCTCGTGCCCCCATGAGCTCTTTAAAACTTGCCAACTGTTACTGACAGTCCGCAGAACCAGGCCGACCCACTAGGAAGAAGTCATCAAGGTAGTGTGTCACTGTCTCTTTTCCCGTTCTCCATGAGAACACCCATTGTAACAACGAACTGAACTTCTCAAATAGAGCACATGATCTTGAGCATCCCATGGGCAAGGCCTTTTCCACAAAGACCTTCCCGTCCAGCTGAATACCCAGCAGCTGAAAGTCCTCAGGGTGTACTGGCAGGAGTCGGAATGCAGCCTTAATGTCGCATTTTGCCATCTCAGCACCTCTGCCAACGCTTACAACCTATCCCCTGGCTACGTCCACTGACGAGTATGACACAGATGTTAGCTCCTCAGCTATGAAATCATTCACTGACACCCCCTTGTGGCCAGGAAAAATGCTGAATCAAACGATACTGGCCCGGCTCTTTTTTGGGGACCACACCCACCGGGGAAATGATCAAGTCCTTGATTGGACATTCCTCACACGGGCCCTCCATGCGTCCCTCCACAACTTCTTTCATCAATTTGTCCCAAACTACTGCCTTGTGTGCCGCTACAGGCTTTAAGTTTTCTGCCCAACGTGCTGACCGGGGTCTCTCGTAGCCCAAAGTAAAACCCTCTCTAAAACCGCTACTCAAAATTTGCTCCTCTGGGTAATGTCTCAGCCAGGCTTCCAAACACTCCAGATTAATGGGCGTATGAGCCTTTTCCAATATATCCCTGTGCTCCTCTTCCGCCTCTGCCCCCCGCCCCGTGTTGGCCATGCTGACTGTTGTAGCCACCGTGCTGCTGTGCGCTCTGTCCCCCTTGTTGGCCCTGTCCTGTGTATCCTGTTCCAAAGCACTGCACCAGAGGGTGCTTTCCTGAGCACTTAGAGCATTTGTGCCTAAATCTACAAAAGTCCCTGGAGCAAGTCCCTTTGTTGTAGTCCCAGCATGCCCCAGGCCGAATGCCCGCAGATTTTGCTGTGTAGCCCACCCCCCCGGGTGGGGCGATTCTGAAAAGGCCGGTAAACTAAGGGAAGTCCACTGGCCATATAAGTCGCTTTTCCGAATTTCACAGCCCCATGGTTTGCTGGTATAAGTCGGAGTCAATTTCCACCCACTTTGCCTCTGGGTCCCAAGCTAGCCTGGCTCTAAATTACTCATCATAATGAGACCATGCATATCCCCAGTACGTTAAGTGTGCTCTCCTGACCACGTCCATGTACTTGAACAAGGACACGCACCTTTCTGGGTTCTTCTCACAGTACACACTTGCAAATATCAGAAACGCTGCCGTCCAGTTTTCTATGGTCATGGGTACCCTTGGCCTTTTTGACAGTTCTAACTTCTCCTCTTTCGATCCCTCTTTGGACCTCAATTCCCTGTGCAGGAGCTTCAACATTTCCACATACTCTCCCGTCCATATTTTCTCCTTCGTGGCCCCCTATGGCTTTGTGACCCCCATATATGGCATTTTTGGCAGCTTGACCTCGCTACTCACTTTTCCTGACATGTTGCCTGTCTTACCCTCCCTGGCGTTGTCAGTCTCCCCCGCGTCCTTCTGCCCATCTTCGCCTACTTTCTCTGTTGCCTTACCTGACTCTTCCTTTCGCTCTGCCTTCTGCCCTTCTGTCCCCACTCCTGTGTTCCGCACATATCGCCCTTTTCACAACTTGACCTCCCCTTCCCCTTCTTCCCTGCTCGCATCGGTCCCTGTGGACACTTTCCGCTTCTTCCCATACGAACATACTCTCCCCCTTTCTTACCTGACATCAAGGTCGGTGTCCGTACCGGATCCAGCCGCCTAACCAGTTGTGCAGCGGGTTGAGTTGCATGAGCCTGAGCAGGGCAAACCACTCCTTTCCTTGTGCTCTGTAAAAGACTAGACACATCGTTACTCCTCTCCCCCATCACCCCTTGTGACATTTCCTCGTCTTCCTCCACTATTTCCCCTTCATCAATACTGTCCTCATCATAGTCCAGTTGTATATCCTCCCATGTTCCCCCCCTTGCTCAAGTGGCACCCCTCTGTGTGCCTCCATACTTTCTCGTCTACTGCGGATAAGTTCCTCAATATCCAACACTGAATGCCGTGGGGGGTCCTGTTGCCCGTCCGCCCCCTTTTCCTGTGTGGCTCAATTCACCACTGACCCAGAGGCCGCATCGACCCAACCGAGCTGTTGGCCTGCTATGGCCCTCTCAAAACTCTCCTTAGGCATGTTACCTCCGTCCCTCGTCATAGTCCAGCCGGCCGCCCTAGAGCCTGCCTTCACTTCCGCCCGGTAACAAGGAGCTGCATGTGACTCACGCCTGTTTGGTGCCTCTTGCACCTGTTGTCCCTGTAAAGAAAAGGCAAGGTCCAGCAAACCGTGTTAGTATCCCTACCTTTCCCTGCCTGCAAAGGTGTCAGACACCACCGCCAATATCCCCCCGCACCAGACCTGCCCCGCAAACAGGTCTCCGCGTCTACATCGTCCCAATGCTCCCCCCCTTTCCGGACCCTAGGAAACTGTCCCTCCCCACTCCTGAAAAGTGCCCCCCCTGCGCGCTGGTGCCCCCCCGGATGCTGTCCTCTTACGCGGGGGCCCCTGCTCCCCAAAATCCTCGTCCATCCTCCCTGCATCATCATCATCCTCCCCCCATCTTCCCCCTCACTCCACTCCAGCAGTGACGCCAAGCGCCTTCCTGCCAGTTCCTGCCCCCACTTCCCCACCATGGCCCCTGCCCCCCCAGGGGCCCCTCTCTCCTCAATGGGCCTCGTCTGCCCCTCCTTCTTCCACCACTTCCCCTCTGACCACCTGTCCCTCAAACCCCATGGGTCCCTATCCCCCCTTCATCTCTAATGCTTTTGCTGCCCCCTCCAATGACCCCTGTTACCCCCTCCAGCCCCCCACACTTTTTATGCCCCCCTCGACCCGTGGGCCCCAGATCCCTGCCCCTGCTTCTCTTCCCCCTCCCACCTCACTTGCCCACTTCTGCCCCTCCCCTCTCGCCTCCTGCCCATGCTCCTGCCGGCTCCCCCTTTGCCCTGTACTGCACCCCCAAGTGCCTGTCTCTCCTCTGAGGGATTCCCCTGCCCCCCTCCATTTTCGATTCCCAGGGGGCCCCTACCCTCTGTGGCACCAGCAGCTCTCCTGGCTGCTGGGCCCTCATATGTCTTCTTCCCCCTCGTGGCCCTCCCTTCCCTTGTTCGAATTCCAGGGCTGGGGGCCGAGTGGCACCTGCCCTGCCCCCCCTCCTCCTCGTTTGCCTGGGGACGCTTTGGTCCAGCATCCCCGGCCCCTCGTACATTCCTTTCTGTTACATTACCTGCCCGCTTTCTGCCGCGGCAGGGAACACGCCCAGCCCGCCGCAGCTACACCTCAGCCGCCCGTCGTGGCGGCCTCACCGTCTCTGGAGTCCTCACGAGGTCCATGCGGGCGGCCTCTGTCAACAGCCGCATGGCCTCCTGCACTTTCCTCTCAGCCTGCATAATTCTTCATCTGGGAGATCTTCCCGCCTTCGCTCCGCAAACCGCACACATTCTTTTTCTTTTACAAGAAAAAAGAACAAACAACTGACTGAAAATTTACCGCCCTAGTACCAAAAAACAAACAAATGTCCCTACTATGACCGGCTGCCGTGTCACTTTTGCCAAAACGGTGTTATGTTTCGTATATAGGCCCTAATGTAGACCTGTTCATATATGCCATAATGTAGAAATACTCGTATATGCCCTATTATGGTCATACTCGTATATGCCCTATTATGGTCATACTCGTATATGCCCTATTATGGTCATACTCGTACATGGCCTATTATAGACATGGCCCTAATATAGGCATGTTCTTTCACCTACATTAGTTCCCTACAGTACAGAACGAGCTCTGAGGGTTGAACGGTATCTAGTCTGTGGTTAGAACACTGCAAGGTCTTTCCAGAACACAGGCCTACAATGTACTCATAAATTATGCATGAGCATTCACCAGCTACATCTCCCGCATAATATGTATGTGCAAAGTTCACCCCTGACGTCTTCCTCATGTCTAACAAAGACCAATACAAGCCATACTGAGAGACGAGACACTTTAGGGTATAAATACACCACATCTTGCCACGGTAAGATAGAGGGAACCAAGACTTCCATGCTGACACACTGACCAGAGACACTGAGGCTCCTGCATTCAGTCGCTCCAGCTCACAGCGGTCTAACACCACCCTTGCGGGGTGTCCAACTCAAGACCTGGACGGGGTCCCACACTCTCTCTATTCAGGTACGGGGGTTCGACTAAATCCTAGAGGGATTCTTGGCTCTTAGGCTTTTAGACCTACACATATGCTAGGTACACTCAGGTACATCTAGTTAGGCATCGTAGGAGTACGCACACTTTCATAGTGCATTTTACATTCATGTATGTGTTCATGATTATTGCAATATGGTAGAACTGTTCTATCCTTTCACTTTGATCGTACTGCTGATAATATATCTCTGCTATTGTCTGCTGGTTGCTGCAGCACATATATTTTACACTAGAATAACAACTGTTCAATAAATACTTATAGAAACGCCCAGACTGTTTATTCTGTGTAACTCTCTGAGACAAACCGAATAAGTAAGCACGAGTGACTGAGCGAAAGGTAGTACATTGTTTCCACGATTCTGAGGAATTAGGGTTGTCATGATCTAAGGTTGCCAGAAACTAATCTCTCCCCGATAAGAGGAGATTCTAGTGACACTGTGAGCTAGCTAATGCAAATCCGGCTAACATATGCGGTGGGGGTGCACAGAATCAGCCTAACACCTAGTCCATGGTTTATGTTATCCAAACGCGCAGGTCCTGCAGGGGTACTATAGGAACCACAGAACATGGCGCCACCAACTTTGGTTGGGAACTTATTTAACAGTAGAATCTGAGTAGCTCAGTCGTGCTATTCTCAGAGAACCTACTCACAAAACCCCAGAGACGTCTGGAGTGGGTGGGCGCAATCTCCGCCACATCTGAGTAGGCGAGATATCCTATTTATCGGCTGTTGGTTAATCAAGCTTGAAGGACATTTAGTTCCTAAATTGTGCATAACACCTTATCTTAGTTCCCTTGGAACGCTTCTTCCTCTAAACATGCCTGTTAGCGAGGTGAGGGAAGACAGAGTTGAACTGAATTTTCTGAAGAAGGAGAAGATCCTGTAGATGCAATATAGATTACACCAAAATTCAGAATGACAGTCACCCTAAGACTATTAGAAAATGGTTTACAAGCTAGGGGTGGCATGGTAGTTTTCGTAATTGAGGCACACGAATCAAACAAAACAGAGGTGTTCTATTCATGGGTTACATTCCCAGCAGCAAATGCCATAACAAAGACATTTCACTACTATATAGCAGGAGATGCACCACCGGAATATGCCCCGTTTGAGGACATAGAGATTCCACTCACTTACCAGGAACATTATTACTGGTTTAATGGCACCCTACCCCACATACGAGGAAGAGTAAGATTAGGCCCGCTCGGAGGAGACGGGGCCACATGGCCAATACTAGCGGCTTACACACCGCACCCTGACATTGGAACAATACCACAGCCAGAATTACTCATACAACACAGAGATTTAATTAAAATCTACAGAAACCAGACACAATTCGTCATGAGGACTTTAACAATCCAACCTGCACCAGGTGCAGCAAATAGTACTCCAGCTCAGGGTACAGGAAATAAAATTACTCCTCAAACATTACACGCGGTAATGGGCAAAATGCCCGCAAAATGCAAACAAATCCCATTCTGGATAGCTCAGAAAAAAACTCAGCTTCAGGCGGTATTCCCGAATACTACCACCTATGATAAACACAGAATTCTAACAATCTGCTTGCCCATGGGGATCACACCACAAGTAGAGGATTGCACCTCTTGGGGTTCAGTCTTTGCTGACATATATACCAGAACACATGGTATCCCGTCATTAGCAGTAGTACCTGACGTATTGAGACAGATACAAAATGAGTACGGAGCAGAGCCTGCCCTAAACTTAGGGATGAAGTTACTAAACAACTTTGATCAGGTATCAGCCATAATACTAGCTAACATTAAGGGGGAAACAACTTCAGTGGCGATACGCCAACGCCTAAGGGAGTTCAGTCCAATAGAACAACAACACGAATACCCAAAATAATTGAAACTGCATATGCAGAATTAGGCAGAGACAGTCTAGGTGGGAAGGTATTAAAACCATAACTGGTAGGCAGTCCTGAAAAGGACACTACAAAGCAGACACCTACTTCTTCTAAGAAGAAGTGGGAAAATAAAAAGCAACAAAAGTCTAAAGACAGCAGATCTCAATCACGAGGCAGGTCTCCTCAACAGGAGCCCTCTGAAAGGAGGTATAACCTCAGGAATAGGGATAATATTAGGAAACCTGACAGGTATCAGGATACTGATACACGTTCCTCTGGTTCCTTTCAGGGTTCATCAAAAAACTCTGAGAGGGAAGGACGGTCAGAACACAGACAAGAGAAGTGTACAAAGTCCAGAGACACGCAACGCGCTGCGGACTACGCACCTAAAAAAGAAGATAAACAGAAACAAAAACCTCAGTTCAAAAAAAAGAAGGTAGCAGATCTCAAGATCAGACATGCCCAGAATTCTGAGGACACAGCTTCTGAACGGGGAATGGGCTCTGACGATGCTAGACAGCGCGGCAGAAGTAACAATAGCTCGCCAGAACCTGAAGGAATTTCTGGTGACAGCGGAGTTAAGTGAGTTTATCACGGTGGAAACACCTGATACTCGGGTAAGTGTCCCACATAAGTTACATGAGATAACACTCCGGATGGAAGGGGACAAGCCCAGGAAAGTTAAGGGTCTATTTTGGAAAAATTTGTCATCTGGATATGACATTCTATTAGCAGAGCAAGACTGGCCGCCAGCATTCATCATGGAGTGCCCCAAGGGAGAAAAGGTAATTTTTCCAGCATTTTCCGACCGCTTTCCCATACATTTAAAACATGCATATGCGCAGGAGTGGGCGGTTGCCCTAGCTCCAGCATTGTACAAAAATCATGCTGGTTGGGATGAAGATTCAACCCACCATGTGATCCCGTTAAAAGTTTCCCCAAATGCCCAAAGGCAATACCCTATAAAGCAGGAAGCTAAAAAACAAGTCAGGGAGATCCTAGATCAACTTGAATACCAGGGGGTGACAGAAAATTGCACTTCACCAATGAACAATCCTTTGTTTCCTGTATCAAAACCTGACAACACATATCGTTTAGTTTTGGATTACAGACATTTAAACACCTGCACAAAGACATTTGCAGTTCAAAATGCACACAGTGCCGCATTAATGAATAACATTGTGCGACAAAAATAAAAAACAACACTTGATATCTCAAATGGATTTTTCTGCCAAAACATAGCACCTGAAAGCAGGTATCTGACCGCATTCTCAGCGCTAAGGGCCCAGCGACAATTTTGTCGACTCCCCCAAGGGTATAAGAATAGCCCGGGGTTGTTTTCAGCAAAAGTAACAGAGTTACTCCAAAATTTGGATGAAGAAGCATTGTCCAATGTGGATGATATTTATCTGACGGACGATGACTTACCGAGGCACTTGACCAGGGTGAGCACCATTATTATGGGATTCGCCTCTGAGGGCTATAAATTTAATTTCAAAAAATCAAAAATTGCCCATCTCAATGTGCTGTTTTTAGGGTATGAGCTGTCAAGTGAAGGAAAAAGCCTAGCAGCTAACTTTTTAGAAAAGTGTGCGCTGCTCCAACCTCCAAAATCATTAAAGAATTTACAATCAATTTTGGGATTTCTAAATTTTGGTCGAACATACATTTTGGATTACGCAGAAAGAGTAAAACCTTTCTAAAATTTAATAAAACCTGATTTTTCAGTCAGACAATGGACACAGGAACATACAAATATCCTACGTTCACTACAGGAAGATATGATAGCTTCAAAACATTTACAGACGCGTAAACGTACGTGACTTAGTGATCCGAGTAATAGCGGGTCAATGCGGGTACACTTATTTAACTTTCAATGAAGGCGAAACTGTACCAATCGCATACAAATCACACCTGTACACAAACGCAGAAATGCGTTTCACTTCAACAGAGAAAATCCTGACAGCAGTGCAGACCTCTGTAGCAAGAGAAAGAGCTCTGGCTCAGGGTAAACGCATAATTGTCGTGACCCCAGTACCAGCTTTAGAAGCTGTTACAAAAGCTAGCATTCCAAATGCGAAAGCCTTACATCCCAGATGGATACAATGGGCTAATTCTCTTACTGCAACGGATGTTGAATACAGATTTGATCCAAGTTTAAAAACACAAGCATTTCTGCAATACGAACAAGAATATCCTCTACCAAATTAGATTTTGCCTCTAGATCAGTATGAATACATTATTTACACTGACGGATCTGATCAACCAGCCATAGGGAGTAAGCAAGCTTACAGCTCAGCATGTGCAATCGTTAAAGGTCGCATGCGCGATGGAAAGTTCCATCCCAGTAGCACTAAAACGCAATCTCTAGGAGACTGCACGGCTCAGTTGGCAGAATTAAAAGCACTGATACTGGCACTTGTAAATATGGAACACAAATTCCCCACACAGTGGGCCTGATTCACAGAACTAACTTACGTCAAAATCCTAAACTTACAACAATTTTGGTATTCACAGAATGAACTTACACATTTGGGTATTCACAGAATGAACTTACACATTTGGGTATTCACAGAATGAACTTACACATTTGGGTATTCACAGAATGAACTTACGACAATTTTGGTATTCACAGAATGAACTTACACATTTGGGTATTCACAGAATGAACTTACAACAATTTTGGTATTCACAGAATGAACTTACACATTTGGGTATTCACAGAATGAATTTACAACAATTTTGGTATTCACAGAATGAACTTACTCATCCTAACTTTATGTCCGCCACTGGGCCGGAAATTCCGGCCCGAGTGCGGACATAAGGTTAGGATGAGTAAGTTCATTCTGTGAATACCCAAATGTGTAAGTTCATTCTGTGAATACCAAAATTGGTGTAAGTTCATTCTGTGAATACCCAAATGTGTAATTTCATTCTGTGAATACCAAAATTGTTGTAAATTCATTCTGTGAATACCCAAATGTGTAAGTTCATTCTGTGAATACCCAAATTGTTGTAAGTTTAGGATTTTGACGTAAGTTAGTTCTGTGAATCAGGCCCTACTTGTGTGTGATTCCTTTTACTGTGTACAGTCGTACAATGAATATTTACATCATTGGGAACAAAACGGTTTCAAAGACGCAAAAGGTGGCACAATTAAGCATAAAATGCTATGGGAACAGGTAGTGGAGTTGAGAAACGAACTACTAAGGGCTCACGTGATACATACACTGAGTCATCAGCGTGATGGTGTTCACGTTGAAGGGAATTCATTGGCTGATGAAGCCACGAAGGGGGCTGTACGCACGGTGTCCGTAGCTGCAATCACTCGTTCAAAAACGAGAATAGACGGCGAGATTATGGTGGCTGTCATTGCTTCACGCAAAGGCAGCACAGCAGTACCTAAAATATTTCCACTCAAGTAGTCCTACAAGTTAGATGCACAAAACATTCCATATGCTCAGATTCCTGGAGTGGGGGATAGAATAATACCAAATATGGATCGTAGGCAAGGCTTAATTCTGGCAGCACACGAAGGGAAAAGTTCTGTACATAAGGGACTTAGGGAGACTGTTTCTTTGTTGAAAGAACGCTACTGGTGGCCCGTGATGAGAAGGCAGATTAGAGACTATGTCTGGAACTGCGACATCTGCAAGCAGATGAAAGGGTCCACCACAACACATCCAGTACAGATACCATTATTAGACATCATTAGGTTGTCCGTTCGTGTATGTCCAGCTCAAGTTTCCTCAAGGTCTGGCCTCAGCGCTCGGCTGACGCTCGAACTGTTATAAAAGATTTGCGAGTCTTTATCGGCACATACGCAGTTGGCATGTTACATTCTGACCGTGGCCCGGCGTTTAGCTCTCGGGCTTACAAAGAGGCCATGGAAGGAATGGGCGTAACATTGCGGTACTCCTCTCCGTACCATCCTGAGGGAAATTCTGTTGTGGAGAGGAAAAACCGGGACTTAAAGCAATCTTTAATAGCTAGGGTATTAGGCAAAGGCGGTAGATGGGTCGATCACCTTTATGGGGTCCAACGAGCAATAAACAATCAGCCAAGAAGCTCTCTAGGGGGTGTCACTCCTTACGAGGTCCTATTTGGGACAAGAATGTGGGTACCTGATCTTGATTGTGAAGGCGCAGTGGCGGATGAAAAACCATTTGATATCCATGATCGTTTGGCTGTTTTACAGGATCTAAATGAATCCAGGACACAACAAAGCAATGTCCACTTAAAACAGACCGCCACTGAGGAAGTCAAGGCAGTAAAGGGCAAGACCTGTCTGGATCCCAAAAGTCGGGGATCTGGTCAGAGAGAAGATTGCAGACAAGAAAGAATTTGGGCCATCCTACAGAAAGCCTGTACCGGTCCTAGCAATCCAAGGCACAAGAATTGTACTTCTGCTGCCTCTTGCCGGGAAAAAGGAGAAAAGATTTGTCTCAATTGACTTAATCTAACCACACTATGTGGCCGATACTAAACAATAGGCCTCGTAGACTCCACAGTAGCAGACGCCCTCCTCTTGCTACAATCCAAGAAGTTCAAACAGAAAGACTCATCACGTTTGAAGAGCCACCTGTAAGGAATGAAGGACTAAGGGGCCGATTACGATGGCGGGTGGATTGCCCCCGCCGGGCCGGCGGTGGTCACCGCCGGCCCGGCGGGGGCGATCCGCCCGCCATCCAGACCGCAAAGACCCCCCGCCATATCATGATGGCTGGGGGGTCCGCAGCGGACGGAAAGACCGTCCGCCGCTTTTCCGCCGGTCGACTCGTCGACCGGCGGAAAACGTGTTGAATATGGAGGCGGTGTCTGGAAGACACCGCCATCCATATTGCGATGCAGGGTGAGAGCAGCCTTTCCATGGCTGCATTGCCGCCATGGAAAGGCTGGCGGTTCCTGCTGTTGGTTGGGGGGGTGGTGGGTGCACATGGGGGGTACCTATGGTACCCCCCTGCATTTGCATGTACAATGTGGCAGACACCGCGCGGTGCCTGTCACGTTGTGCATGTAAAGGCAGGACATGTCTATTTTACATTGCGGCGGGTGCTGCTTGCAGCACCACCGCCGCAATGGAAAATATACGGGATGCGCCCGCCAATGTGGCGGGGGCATCCTAATGTGTATTGCGGGACCGCCGCACCTATGGCGGGCGGTCCCTTTTGCAAATGCGATGGCGGGCGGACTTTGTCCGCCGGCCATCGTAATCGGCCCCTAAGTAACAGTGCTATGGAACTCGTTCCACTTCAACAAGAAGTTCGACTTCAAAATGAAAATCAACTTAACACCCAAGTTGCAATCAGACCGACTACAGACGTCTAAGTCAACATGCCTCGTCAAGAGCAAAATCCGATTTCAACAAATCCAGATGCAATTCCAACAATTGATCGAACTGCTTCTGGCTATTTCATGAACTTTGATACGTTTTCACTGGATCCAAATGAGCCGGAAACGACGCCAGCCAAAAAATCACTCAAACCGAAACTCACTGACTTTTTGAACTTTTTAGAAAGACTTACCTGGTGTCACCTTGGATTGAACTATGGTATATCACTGGGATTTTATTTTTATTTTCTGGCTAGGTTTAATAATAACTTTTAGTATGCTTATTAATGGACGATACCTTCAGCAAAGCTCTACAGCCCAAAGAGTCAATTTGATTTTAAAGCCACACCAGTCTTCACATCGTGAACCAAGAGACTTGTCTTCAGTGAACATCACAGCAGTTCCTATACCGTACGCCGTACGGTATAGTATGGGACAAGATTGATTTTGATATATTCGGTCCGACTGAACTTTTAAAGCTTAAACATGTATTTAAAATTTCTTTAAGTGATATCATTACCTCCAGTACATTTTCTGAGGATTGGGACACTGAAACTGTAAACAATATAATGTCTGATTTAGAAAAACTGCAGCATTTCCGAACAATGAAATGTTAGAAGATACTTCAGACTATGATACATTGTACTGATACCAACATTATGGTCATCATTTCTTGCACAAATCTATAACACCTAGAAATGTATTTGAATACCACCAGTGGGAACACTGCCCAACTCCTCCAAAAGGTAGTTTGCAAACCTTTGCACAGAAATTCACATACTTTTCAGGGTTCAACACATCTGACCCGAAGTAATTTTATTGCAAAATGGCAACATCTTCAGCACAGAAAATTATGTTGACAAACACCAAACAGATTTACTCTGCTTCCTTCATGGCCCAGTTGTCTACACAGGGTTTCGACCTATGGAAGGACACTACAGATTTAAAATCGATCTGGGGTTCTAGGGACTGGCAAGTCCAGGGAACAGAAGCGCTTTTTAGAGCATGCCTCATTCCACAGCAGATAATATTTCTGAATGAAACTGTGCAACAGACATCAAGTCTTGGACTAGCCAAGAACAAGGAAATGAACACACCTGGGTTTCCAATACCATCACAGATGGGTGGGGGGCAGAATTCAACTACGCATGGGGTAAGATTAGATGACATTCTCCAGTACAACAGGTCAGATCCCAATTGGACAGGATGGCTGATTTGGCCCATTGACACAAACACTTGTCAACAGAGATTACTAGGTACACCCGAGGATTTAATATCCATAGGCCAGATCCTCACTATGTGCAGAGACAACACCCAGGGGTAGTGATATCCTATAGTGTTGGGAAGTTGTGCCTTGATTGGCTAGAAACCTCAACACTCACAGAAGTGAAACATCACTTGACCTTTCTCACACCTGATGTAGACCTTAGGGATTTTTTACTAGGCCCAAGGAAACCACGTTAGAAACGTTTCATATATGCTGGCCTTTATGCCTATTATAATGAAAACTGGAAAATATCCCAACAGGAGGCCGCAGAAAGAATACGGGAAATAGAAGATATTAACTTAGAGAAGGCATTAGCTGTAGTGGATAATGGGTTAACAACTTTGACCTCCAGGATTTACTCCTTAGGCAACATTGTGTCTTCGGCAATCGACATATTAGAACAAGATCTGGCCTTGTTACAACACGGGCAATCTCAGCTACGTTCTATTATGATGTTAAGCTGGACGCTGCAATCTTTGCGTGCAGGCTATGTGCCCTGGCGTTTTATAAACACCACGTCTCTGTTTTCAGAATACAATCTAACCGATAAAGAGACAGAAATGGCACAGAGGGGAGCCAAATATACAATGCTGCGTATTGAGAAACTGGAAAGGTTACCATTCACTGTAGCCGAATCACCATCAACCGAATGGCTAATTCATGGCCAAATCACTCTGCCGGTCACTACGCTTCAGTTTCAATATTGCCTTGAGCAAAGGCAGGCAAATATGAAAAGATGGGTAAGGGATACGTCAAGGAAACTTGGGAGTTACCCTATGGATATCGATGCCGGAGCGGGGATCGACAGGTGTATCTGAGTGGTACAAACTGCAAGAACGCTTTGAGCGGTTCTCTCATGTGTCAGGATATTTCTCTACACGGAGCATGTAGTGGTTCGGTAGCGAACTTATCTTGTCACATGTCAGGGACCCCAGCGGCCATGATCACACCAGTTTTCCAGCTGCTCTCGAATGGGAGTTACTTAATGCTAAATGATCAAGGTTGCTGTGGGATGCTACCGGGCGTCGCCTATCTGGTCACTGTTAACTCCAGGGTTACTTGCTGTATGCAAGTATTGTTTCCACCACTGAACACAGTCAGGGAGGCACCGTTATGGCCTTCGTTGAATGTTTCCTTTATACAATTTGATACTTTGAGCAGACTGAAAGCCATGCTTTTACAGCAACCCGTGCCCTTAACCTCCGCTCGAGAAATCTTTGAACTTCAAGTTGCAAGGACCTCGACTGAGATACAATTGCTTATACGTACAAACTGCCCCTTTCATTTTGCAGAAATGGTGGGTCGTATCTTTAACATGTCTGATACGAGCAGTATTGTACACCTATTTAAGACCATAGGGTCAGGACTATTAAGCACCTTTCAGACAGTCCTCGGAGTAATCCCAAATTTTATACACTCTGTATTGGGAAGCGTCTTTGGAGGTATCCCGCTTATCCTGTTCCTAATTGCAGGATTCCTGATTGTAATATTACTGCTACGCAATGGACGGCCCCATTACCGAGGAAATGGCGAACACGCTCATGGAACGGAAATATCGTGAACGCATGGTGCAGCTTCTGGGCATACCTTGACTAAGAGAACTGAACGCCTCTTGGTTTCTATCATTTAGACCAGTCTGGGTGGACTGCATCTTACCTGTTCTTCGATGCCTGTTCTGCGGAGAAGAATGCACGTTGGATCTCTGTCTAACATTTCCATCGGATACGCCACTGGACCTAGATGCTGTGCTGGACCCCCTAAAGGCCCATGCTCTGCGTTGTCCCCAGCGTCTTCCAATTCTGATGAATGCATTCCTTGAGAATCCACAGGTGCCGTTTGCTCCTGCTGGGTTAGGTGGCTCCTCCACAGGCACCGAGGTAACAATTTCTGCACAAGCTGCCGCAGCAACGACTGTTGGCAGTGCCGAATTCCATCTATGTGCGATTGACGTTCTCTGTGAAGCGTTGGATTTGTCGTCTGCAGTAGCTAACACCGATAATGCTGTATCTCCCAGCCAGGACACTTAGGGGTCGATTCCGATCTCGTCCGGAAGCGCACCTAACAGTATTCGTCCGGAAAAAAACCAAGCCGAACGCGTGTTTCCCGACCGATTCGAACAGTCGTCCGAACGAACAAGTACGATGCGCATAACAGCCCAGATTCCGAGCGAGCCGTACTCACCAAATCCAGCTCCTGTTCCCCGTCCGAGCCGGATCCGTAAACGCCGATTCGAGTCGCACGGAAGCAAACACACAGCACCTTCCGGCCGGACGAGTACGATGCGCCTTCCGTACGCGCCGAACCCGTCGCTACGTCCGGCACGTCAGAGCATCCGGGAGAGCTGCACATAAGCTCCGATTCGCGCCACAAGACGATCCACGGCGACGAGACGGACAAGCCAGCGACGAGTACGAGTCCAAGCCACGAGAAACCCGAACGAGACGACCCAACCATCAATCCCATCGCGCAGGTCCTACCAATACTCTACATCTATTACCGGGACCGGTACGGACGCGTACGACGCAGACGGTAAGTCAAACACCCACTACACAAACAAACGACACGTACCCAACATATGTCACACACACATAGGGATGCAGAAATGACGTACACTAGCAACAGCAGAACCATAGGGGCGGGATGGCTATCACCAATGCCATCCACACCCATAGGGGGATGGATGCCTACCACTAATACCATCCCCACCCATAGGGGGATGGATGCCTGTCACTACTACCCTCACCACTCATAGGGGGATGGATGCCTGCCACTAATACCATCCCCACTCATAGGGGGATGGAGGCCTGTCACTACTACCCTCACCACTCATAGGGGGATGGATGCCTGCCACTAATACCATCCCCACTCATAGGGGGATGGATGCCTGCCACTAATACCATCCCCACTCATAGGGGGATGTATGCCTGCCACCACTACCATCCCCACTCATAGGGGGATGGATGCCTGCTACTAATACCATCCCCACTCATAGGGGGATGGATGCCTGCCACCACTACCATCCCCACTCATAGGGGGATGGATGCCTGCCACTAATACCATCCTCACTCATAGGGGGATGGATGCCTGCCACCACTACCATCCCCACTCATAGGGGATGGATGCCTGCCACTAATACCATCCCCACTCATAGGGGGATGGATGCCTGTCACTACTACCCTCACCACTCATAGGGGGATGGATGCCTGCCACTAATACCATCCCCACTCATAGGGGGATGGATGCCTGTCACTACTACCCTCACCACTCATAGGGGGATGGATGCCTGCCACTAATACCATCCCCACTCATAGGGGGATGGATGCCTGCACTAATACCATCCCCACTCATAGGGGGATGTATGCCTGCCACCACTACCATCCCCACTCATAGGGGGATGGATGCCTGCCACTAATACCATCCCCACTCATAGGGGGATGGATGCCTGCCACTAATACCATCCCCACTCATAGGGGGATGGATGCCTGCCACCACTACCATCCCCACTCATAGGGGGATGGATGCCTGCCACTAATACCATCCCCACTCATAGGGGGATGGATGCCTGTCACTACTACCCTCACCACTCATAGGGGGATGGATGCCTGCCACTAATACCATCCCCACTCATAGGGGGATGGATGCCTGTCAATACTACCCTCACCACTCATAGGGGGATGGATGCCTGCCACTAATACCATCCCCACTCATAGGGGGATGGATGCCTGCCACTAATACCATCCCCACTCATAGGGAGATGTATGCCTGCCACCACTACCATCCCCACTCATAGGGGGATGTATGCCTGCCACCAGTACCATCCCCACTCATAGGGGGATGGATGCCTGCCACTAATACCATCCCCATTCATAGGGGGATGGATGCCTGTCACTACTACCCTCACCACTCATAGGGGGATGGATGCCTGCCACTAATACCATCCCCACTCATAGGGGGATGGATGCCTGTCACTACTACCCTCACCACTCATAGGGGGATGGATGCCTGTCACTACTACCCTCACCACTCATAGGGGGATGGATGCATGCCACTAATACCATCCCCACTCATAGGGGGATGGATGCCTGCCACTAACACCATCCCCACTCATAGGGGGATGTATGCCTACCACCACTACCATCCTCACTCATAGGGGGATGGATGCCTGTCACTAATACCATCCCCACTCATAGGGGGATGGATGCCTGCCACCACTACCATCCCCACTCATAGGGGGATGGATGCCTGCCACTAATACCATCCCCACTCATAGGGGGATGGATGCCTGTCACTACTACCCTCACCAGTCATAGGGGGATGGATGCCTGCCACTAATACCATCCCCACTCATAGGGGGATGGATGCCTGCCACTACTACCCTCACCACTCATAGGGGGATGGATGCATGCCACTAATACCATCCCCACTCATAGGGGGATGGATGCCTGCCACTAACACCATCCCCACTCATAGGGGGATGTATGCCTGCCACCACTACCATCCTCACTCATAGGGGGATGGATGCCTGCCACTAATACCATCCCCACTCATAGGGGGATGGATGCCTGCCACCACTACCATCCCCACTCATAGGGGGATGGATGCCTGCCACTAATACATCCCCACTCATAGGGGGATGGATGCCTGCCACCACTACCATCCCCACTCATAGGGGGATGGATGCCTGTCACTACTACCCTCACCACTCATAGGGGGATGGATGCCTGCCACTAATACCATCCCCACTCATAGGGGGATGGATGCCTGCCACTAATACCATCCCCACTCATAGGGGGATGTATGCCTGCCACCACTACCATCCCCACTCATAGGGGGATGGATGCCTGCCACTAATACCATCCCCACTCATAGGGGGATGGATGCCTGCCACTAATACCATCCCCACTCATAGGGGGATGGATGCCTGCCACCACTACCATCCCCACTCATAGGGGGATGGATGCCTGCCACTAATACCATCCCCACTCATAGGGGGATGGATGCATGTCACTACTACCCTCACCACTCATAGGGGGATGGATGCCTGCCACTAATACCATCCCCACTCATAGGGGGATGGATGCCTGTCACTACTACCCTCACCACTCATAGGGGGATGGATGCCTGCCACTAATACCATCCCCACTCATAGGGGGATGGATGCCTGTCACTACTACCCTCACCACTCATAGGGGGATGGATGCATGCCCCTAATACCATCCCCACTCATAGGGGGATGGATGCCTGCCACTAACACCATCTCCACTCATAGGGGGATGTATGCCTGCCATCTCTACCATCCTCACTCATAGGGGGATGGATGCCTACCACTAATACCATCCCCACTCATAGGGGGATGGATGCCTGTCACTACTACCCTCACCACTCATAGGGGGATCGATGCCTGCCACTAATACCATCCCCACTCATAGGGGGATGGATGCCTACCACTCCCCCTACTCACGGGGGCCTGGATGCCTGTCACTACTACCCTCCCCACTCATAGGGGGATGGATGCCTGCCACTAATACCATCCCCACTCATAGGGGGATGGATGCCTACCACTCCCACCACCCCTACTCATGGGGGCCTGGATGCCTACCACCCACACAACCCCTACTCATAGGATGGGTAATGCATGACACAACCAGCATACTCCAACATAAGGAATGTCTGAAAAATACATCCCCCCCAACACCATGACATGCGTGTGTAGTCTGTGTCAAATGCCTACAACACTGAACATGACATTGAACATACAATGTGACCCCCTATCACATGTGTCACACATAAATGTGTGTGGCCTCCACAATGCAAGCAGACAATGACCACTGTGGCAATGGGGTCTAACACCCCATCATCACACTGACCAAAAGGTAAGTGTGGGCTCCATAGCTGAAGCACATTTTGAACATTGTGGCAATGGGGTCCAAAGCCCCATCACCACAGTGACCAAAAGGTAAGTGTGTGGTCTATAGCTGAAGCACATTTTGAACATTGTGGCAATGGGGTCCAAAGCCCCATCACCACAGTGACCAAAAGGTAAGTGTGGGGTCCATAGCTGAAGCACATTTTGAACATTGTGGCAATGGGGTCTAAAGCCCCATCACCACAGTGACCAAAAGGTAAGTGTGGGTCCATAGCTGAAGCACATTTTGAACATTGTGGCAATGGGGTCTAAAGCCCCATCACCACAGTGACCAAAAGGTAAGTGTGGGGTCCATAGCTGAAGCACATTTTGAACATTGTGGCAATGGGGTCTAAAGCCCCATCACCACAGTGACCAAAATGTAAGTGTTGTCATGGGAAAAGCTGCAAATGCCAAACTGCATGGATGATTCCTGGTCACACAACAACAAACACATCAGTGGCATAGTAGTGCATGTGTCCCATAGCAACATAGATTGGGTGAGGCAAACAGTGCAGTGCCAATGAAACATCGCTTTGGCCATGTGCAGACAAACATCACCCATGTGGGCTCACATTGTCAACATTCACGAATAACACAATGACAGAAGTGACCATCATAATGCAGATCCACATATCTGCACCAATGGACACACAAATGTAGATATCCTGGGGAGACTGTAGATGTCAGGTGAACAAATACCATTCCATGGCAGCAATGGGACATACAAACCATGATCATTGTGCTGACTGATGACCTAGGAGTCCCAGGGACAGCAGGGGAAAGCCACCAAACAACATACAGCCAATGGCACACTAAAGAAATGCCAATGCAGTGGTACAAATGCACAAACACAAACAGGCAGACTCACACTGCATATCAAACACAACAGGTGATGGGGTGTGTACCAGTGTCCCCAGGCAACCACACAACACATGAGGAGGCCTGAATCCCTATTACACAGATGTCAATACAGTGCCACACAAAAGTAACTCATGGATCGGAATCCCCTATGTGGGCAATCAGGCATTGTTAGATGAGAGGGAGCCCAAATTACAAATGTCACACAAGCCTGCAGGAACAGCAACTAACACAGCAAGAGACAGACCCACCACAGCACTACCCCCAGCGACCCCACATTGTGGTGACACTGGCCTGCATGATAATCCCACTGTGATGACAAAGGTAGATGTCGTACACACTGTGAACCACAGTCATGTGTCCTGAGCAACTAACTACCATCACACCTACACAAGCACAAATCAATCAGCACGGCATGTCAGCCAAGGCCAACATGGAGGTAGGGGTCTAGCCGTGCAACAACTCTCATTTGCACACACTCAACACCACACACCTTGATCTCCACCAATGTGCAGCAGTGAAGCTCACATGAACTGGTGACATTGCACATGCACCCATGACAATCCCAGGGGTGGTGGGGGGAACTAAGGTGGAGATACCCATCACACATGGCCAGTCAACAAGACTTGAGAATGTCTGACATACTGCACAGTACGCTGTACATGGGCATGACGTCCAATCCACACCAACCAATGGGATCCCGGCCACAGTCACACACCAATGAAGAAGCCAAGGTCACCCACAAAGAACACACATAGACAACTTCTAACATTGCAGCTCTGACCCAGAGGAGTGGCAGCAGTCACACACACAACGTGTCACAATCACTGAAAGCTAACACAAACTGTGAATTACATGACTTGTGTAACCAACAAGTGCCAAGGGGAATCCTGACTGTGTCTCATCTGCGTTTGCCCACAAACTCAGCCCTGACAGCAAACACACCTATTGATGACACCCTGATGGCCAGTAATGTGCCATGCACCCACATCCCAGAGAACCCAGGGCGAAGATTTTGGGGGACATAGGTCAACTCAGCAAGCATCACAAACAGGAACATCACTAGGGATCCCAGCCTGCGTAGCAAAATGGAAGTGAACACACACAGACATGCTCACACAACACACACCTTGGGCTCAAGCAATGTCACGGAATTACACACTGCCATGAGGGGACTCCACTCCTGTGTAAGGAAAGCTGTGCCATACGTTGACTCTGCAGGGCTCTATCATGTCAGCAGAACACTTGGTCACTCAGTCAGCAATTAGCACAAAATGAAGGCTCTCGTCACATCAGCCTGGTCATGGCAGTTGATGCCCAAACTTGCATGTCCAGTGGAGATGGTCACACGGTCAGGGAAATAGACAGATTGAACAATGGCAAGCACATCTGATGTGCAGGGGTGTAAGCCACAGATGTGATATTGCAAAAACATGTAGGGAATCCCATTGGCAAATATGAAAAACAGGACACCCTCATATTGCTGCAAAGGATGACATGGCTACACACCAGGATAGGACACATTCACCCTGGACCACATGGAGTCCTGCACAGTAACACTTCTTTTACCTGATATCAAAAATCACCATCACTGCAGCAAGGGCATGGTTAGCATCCTCAACATCATGTACAACTGAAGCAAAACCACTAGAGAACTGAAAGGAGCTTTATTCAGCATATGTGAATAGAAAATAGGAAGTCCAGACAAAACCCAAAGGCCAATGGTCAGTCCATGACTAAAGTCCAAACAGGGTGACAGTGGCAGATGTCACCCTCTCCTTGCCTGCACTGCTACGAACCAGGGACACTCCCCTCGGAGGGGCATACGGGGGGCAGGCCAGGCACCGCAGGGACAGGATCAGGGCTCACCAGAAGGAGGCAAGGGAGGGGTGGCTGGTGCTGGAGAGTCACTGACAACTGCAGTGGAGGTGTCTGACATGGTGTGTGCCGGCACAACTGGGCGGCATGAGTCAGATGGTGTGGGTGCCGGCACAACTCCAGTGGGCTGGCCAGATGGAGTGGACAGGTTCCCCACTGCAGTGCCCAAGTCAGGCGGGGTGGTAGTGGATTCCACTGCAGTGCCCATCTCCAGGGAGTAGAATGGGGTTCAGGTAAGGTGGGCAGGACAGAGGGGAGGACACGGTCTCCACACCAGTGGCACAAACATGTGCAGCGGGGGTGTGGGGCTGGAAGAGCAAGTGGTAGGTGGAGAAGGCTGCATCATTTTGGGGATGGTGTATCTGTGGGTGGGGGAACCTGGGGCAGGGTGTGGTGGGGGAACCTGTGTGTGGTTGACCTGCAGGGCGGTGGCGGGGTCTTGCTCTTCCGGGCCCGGGGGGACTTGCGGGTGGGGGCCTCAGTCTGTCTGCACCTGGGGGAGGGTGTCCGGGGGTGAGGGGCACTCTCCTCTGTGTGGGTGGACTTCCTCTTCCCCCTGTATGCTGGATCAGCGGGATCGGAGGGGAAGAGGCCAAGGTCACAGAGGAAGAGCTGCTTTGTAGGTGGGGTTGCAGGTGAGGCAAGGGAAGGGGTCTTGGAGGGAGAGGATATTGAGGACTGCGGAGTGACTGTGGATGCCTGTGTGTGTGTCTGTTCCCCATCCCCTGTGGGTGTGGTATCAGTCCCCTGAGGATGCTTGTGTGCACGTTTTGCCCTTGTTTTGTGTGTTTCTGTGCTGCTCGTGTCTGTGTGTTTGGGTGATTGTGCAGGTGTGCATGTGCTTGGGACAGGTAGGGTGCCAGGAAGTGTGGATGGGGCAGAGGTAGGAGGGGTGATGGACTGTTGGAGGAGGGACACTGCTGCCGTCAGTGAGGAGTCCATGGACCTATTGCTCCTCTGTAGGGCAGACATGCCCATCAACATGCCCTCCATGAACGACACCAGCTGTGTCAACAGAGTGGTGTGTGCATGGAGGACACTCAGAATTGCTGTCTGCCCTACATGGAGCTGGCGAAGGAGGTACACAGACTCCTCACTCAGGGCAGCAGGGGACACAGGGGCAGGGGGTGCGGTGCCTGGCATGAAGGAGACACGCTCCCGAACACGGGAGCCTCCACGGACCTCTGGAATGGGAGCCAATGGGAGGGCGGTGGTGGTGGTGGTGGAGGCGGGGCCAGACATACTAGCTGGGGTGTGGTGGCTGCTGACACCCGCCTCCACAAGGGAGTCATCCTCCAAGCTGCTGTGGTCCTCAGCTGAGGTGGATGGTGCTGAGGACTCCTCGGTGTGGCTCCCCTCGCCCTCCGTGCCACTGGGTCCCTCCGACCACTCATCGGCTGCTGACCCAGTCTGGCTCTGCTGCTCCTCCTGGTCCGTGGAGCTGTCCCCTCCTGTGGCCGTGGATGTATCTGCAAACAATTAGGGAAACAGACAAACATCAGTCACCTGCACTGACCGCACACACCACAGTAAGTACAGCACATTACAGAGCAAGCCCTGGCAACCTTAGTTGAACATTGCCAAAAGTGCTCACACAGATTAGGAGAAGCCAATTGTCAGTCTGATGGTCAACCATGGCACTCACACCCCTCCTGCCCTTGCACCCATCTGTCTGGTGCCTGTCTGATGGTAAGACCCCAGTGTGGACACATGCACCACCTACACAGTTGTTGGACATTGCATAGAACACGGTGAAGTATGTGAACATGCACACATCACATCTCTTGCCACAGGTTCAGTACAGGTGTCCGGATAAAGGGATGGCCAGAGTCTAATTAGAGATGCATGTGATGCATACCAGCACCAGACACCATGATGCACCCATGTCCGGATAGTCAATGCCACAATGGGGTGCATGTTGCACATGTCACTCCCCTGCAGGATCACTCTTAGGAAGTTCAATGCCATGGCACAGGGGCATGCCTGCAAAGTCATACATCACTGTCTCCAGTCACATGGGCATGGCAGCCAGCCAACAACAGTCTGCACTGTGTCACAATCCTAGGTAATGGGGAATGCAAGTTCTGTAGCTGACAAGTGCACATGTCCATCCCCGACAAACCACATCATCTGAACTCTTATTTGTCCACGTCATGCCAATTGGACATATGGGAGACATGAAACACAACTCTATGAACCTGAGCACCTCACAGTCTGCTGTGAATGAAAAACAGCTGCCTGGAATTCACAGTCGCATACACCTGTGTGCACAGTCAAGTGGTCAAACACCTATAAGTCACAGAAGTATCATCTCTCATGGTCACATCTCAGATGGCATGCTGAGCCCTAAACGATAAACATCCCAGTAGTCCTGACAACGAAGCCACAGCACAACGACACAGAGGCAGACACCTGAGGGAACATTTCACTGATCACAACATGTCAGCTGATATACGGGAGTGGGAGTACAGAGTGTATTGTATGCCCTGGAGTAGGCATGACTGTCCTGCTCCACCTGAAAGAGGGATGAGCCCTGGACAGTAGGCAGGTGGCTAAGCATGTGTGACACACTTGATATACATACTCCTGAGGCCCAAACATTGTTCACACCCGCAGCATGGGGGTGTGCCAAATACCCCAGGGACATGTGGTGATTCAGATCAGCAAGTGGACCACATATCAAAGTTACACCCAGATTACATGTCAGAACTTAGGCATTGTGTAAGCAATTGACCCACCCATGAATCCCACCACAAAGTCACAGGAACAAATGCTGTCCCCCACCTTGAGCGAAGCAAAATGCAAGGACACAGTACCCAAGTGACACAATTTCCTGACTGTAAGGGCCACACCTGCGTATCAGATGAGGAGTGGGCATGTCACAATTGAGGGACATGGGTCCTGGACCACAAGACTGATGTACTGTGGAAGTTTAACCAGGCCAGAGGAGGGCACATAGCATGTCAGACAAAGTTCACAGTGCAGTCATGGACTCACCCCCACCTTGCTGCTGTCTGTCCTTCAGCTGCCCATCCAGGTCAGGGAAGACCACCGCCAGGATCCTGAGCATGTGGGGGGGTCAGGGTCCGGTGTCCGCCCCTCCTGCGAGGAGGCGACAGCTTCAGCTGGACCCTTGCGATCCTCCGGGTCCAGCCCCGAAGATCCTGCCACCTCTTCTGGCAGTTGCGTATCCGGCGCTTGTAAACCCCCACGGATCTTACTGCCCGGGCGATGGTCAGCCAAATTTCCTGCTTCTGGTGGGCATCAACCTGTGAGGATGACAAAGTGAAAATGCCATTACTACACATGCAACATATACGTGCATCGCACAGTTGGATATACATGTCTCGATCACAGGGCCATATGATGTACACAGACAGTGCAACTATGGCTATGGACAGTTTGCCAGCAGTTACTACATGGTATCATTGTCTGGGAAGTAAAAGCTTTTGGAATGCACTGTTACTGCACTGTACCTGTTCAGTGCATGTAACTACACACTTTGGGGGTGAGAACTACTCAGTGAGCATGCTAGCCAGTGGTGTGCACACTGTAAGTCTTGCTAGTCAGACAACATGCACAATTAGTAAGGCAGTGGACAGCACACTCACCTGCTCCCCTGGTTTCCCATACAGCTTGCTGTACTGTGGAAGGAGGCTGTCCAGCAGGGCCTGGTTCTCCTCAAGGCTGAAGGCTGGGGCTCTCTCCACAGTACGTGCCATTGCAGTAGCCAGAGGATGCAGAGACAGCAGCAGTGTTGGTGGCAGATGTCGTCCTGGAGCATGTAGTGCAGGCAAGTGAGCTCTCAGGGGAACAGCCAGCATTATATGTGTGCTGCAGAGGCAGATACTGTCCCATGTGTCCAAAGTGATAGGTCCAAGTCGTTTGCATCTTCTGAATCTGGCCAATTCATGGAATTGCACCACTTATACACGCCCACAGCATCCTTCAAAAGTTAAACTTCATGACACCCATGAATTTGCAACATTGTTGTGGCTGGCCAACTGAATTCACTGCATCAGACTCGTTGAAGCTTCGAAAACTCGTCCGTTGCCATGCCAGGCCCTAGCCAATGCATGCGCAACGATCTGACCATTGCTGTACAACGCGTATTCCGGGATACAACGCGTACCCGCTCACAACAGATTCAATGGCTAGTGCGTGCACACCGATCGGTCCATTGCTGTACAACGCGTACCCGCACACAACAGATTCAATGGCCAGTGCGTGCACACCGATCGGTCCATTGCTGTACAACGCGTACCCGCTCACAACAGATTCAATGGCCAGTGCGTGCACACCGATCGGTCCATTGCTGTACAACGCGTATTCCGGGAAACAACGCGTACCCGCTCACAACAGATTCAATGGCCAGTGCGTGCATACCGATCGGTCTATTGCTGTACGACGCGTCCCTGTACAGGTCACTCGCATATGTCACCATGCTTGTCACTGGTGAATGTATGCCAGTAACATATACTTGCCAGGGACTCAGGGGCACACCTACAACACCACAGCCTGTCCACACTGTATCCTAAGGCATGTAAGGCTGTATTACCTTTTCTGTGTATGGGGGTCAACATGTGGTTTTTGTGGTGGCACTTGGGGGCAGCCACTCCCAGGCTGTGCACGTGTTCATGGGGACAGGATCCTTTGTGTGTTGTGCACATGACCACTGTGATGTGCAACTGTTCATTTCTGAGCATGTGGCATGGTCACATTTCCAGGTTGTGTATGTGTATGTCATGTCACATACCCCCAGAGTCCCATGTGGGAAGGTATGTACGTCACAGGGTGACCCATTGCCACAATAGTAATGGCCCTCCACAGTCTGTGTGCATGTTGTGTTTCCGATGTCTCTGATTCCATGTGCACAATGGGAGACAGTCTCCACATCCACGTTGTTTGTGCATGGACTTTGATGTTGTGCGTGTGTGTGTCACAGACGTCCATGTCTGTCCTGCAGAGGCAACAGGGGCCACTACCTGTGGGAGTCATGTTTGTTTTGCTGACATGTACATGATACGCCATGTCATGCCAGTGTCCATGTGGCAAGACAGGGTCCCTGGGAATCTACCTGTCAATGAGCTGTGATGCCTGTGGCGCATCTGTCCAGACATGTCACTGTGGTGTGTGTTTTGGAACGTGACAGCAGTAAATGGGTACTGTGACACAGCCTAATGGTTTCCCATAGCACAACCTGGAACCTGTTGTCAACACATGTTGAACTGAGATGTTAGATGATGGCCATGTAGGTGCCACATATGTCCATACAGAACGGCACATACATCAAGTACTTGTGTCTCGTAATGATGTATCATGTGATATTGAGTATGGTCAATGCCACATATGTGGGGTGACTGACAATCTTTCTTTCTTCACCTATGCACTGCAGGGCACCAGCTGTCCATAGACCATTCCCTGACCTTGCAACGATGGTGGAACGTGACAGCATCCGACGGTACCGCTTCACCAGGCAGCTGATTGATGATTTGGCCGTGCGCTTGGCCCCACATTTGCAACTTGGCCGGCCGTACCCTACAGCGCTGACCCCCAAGGTGAAGGTGATGGCAGCCCTACACTTCTTTGCCACCTGTACCTTTCAACACACTGTGGCGTCTGCTGGTGGGATGTCAGAGACTATGTTCAGCCGTGTGCTACCCGATGTTTTGGAGGCAATGTTGAGATGCCTGAACCAGTACATCTATTTACCTAAACGTCAACAACTCACTGACGTCAAGAGTGACTTCTATGCCCTGGGGAGGATGCCACATGTCATTGGCTCCATTGATGGGACACATGTGGCTTTGGTACCACCACAGGCACATGAGCAGGCATACAGGAACAGGAAACATTACCATTCTATCAATGCTCTGGTGGTATGTCTTGCAGATATGTGCATCTCACATGTGTGTGCCCGTTTCCCTGGTTCGGCACACGATGCCTACGTGATGAGGAGTAGTCGCATCCGGAGGATGATGTCACAGATGCAGAACCAGCGTGCCTGGCTTGTCAGTGTGTACTGAATTTGTACCATTGTGTGGGTTCTGCTATGTTGTATCCGCCCTCTTTTCCAACTCAGCTAATGTGCAATTGTCTGTCTGTAGGTGACTCCGGATACCCCAACATGCCGTGGTTGCTGACACCCCTCAGGAACCCTGTGACACCAGCCCAGATGCGCTACAATGAGGCACATGGTCGGACCAGGAGAGTGATCGAGCGGACATTTGGTCTCCTGAAGAGCTGCTCCCGCTGCCTGGACAAGACAGGAGTGGCCCTCCCATATGCCCCAGCAAAGGTGTGCAAGATTGTCATCGTCTGCTGCATGCTACACAACCTGGCAGTGCGGAAGGAGTTGCCGCTCATCCTGGATGACGATGACCAACATCCGCCACCTGTGGAGGATCCTGGCCTGGGCCACGATGCCAGTGATGATGATGATGATGATGGTGATGTCCGCACACAGCTCATCACCAACTTCTTCAGCTGAATGTGAGTATCCAGAGAGTTGTCATGCCAATGATGTGAGTTTGCGTGATATGTGTTGGTGGTGCTCTGGTGCTGTTTGAGTGTGGCCATGTGCTACTTGACTGGAAGCGTGCAGCGATGTGTCCTTACAGGTAGTCTGTACTCCCCAACAGTGTTGACATGCTAACTTGGTTTTCTGTGAGTATCTTGTGACATGTATTGGCCATGAGTATTGCAGTTCTGTCCTGTTCTTCGGAGCTCTTGACTGTGTGTCATGTCTGTCCTTCACAGGGTACTTTCAGAGTTGTTTGGTGAACTGTGATCCCCCGACCCCATGATTCAACTTCCAGGGTGGAAGCAGTCGTTTCCCTACAGGTGATGTGCCACACACCCCTGGACTTTCTTTCTTCTACACTTGTCGACTGTGTGTCCCCTGCCACGTAGGATTACCTTGCATCTGTAGTGGAAACAACATGTTGCAAATGTGTAATAAACTTGTGCTTCACTTTGGGATGTGCGTTGTCTGTGGTCACACATCTGACTGACATGTGCTTACTGCACCTGTGGGCTAGTCAACACAGACTGTGAATAGGTGTGGTGTCTGTGCATTGCACTGTATTTCCTGTCAACATCAGTGTAGGCGATGAGTCTGATGGCCCTGGTGTGTATGTGTTGTGTAGCCCTAGTGGTGTGTCTCCCTCATATGTATCACGTCTCCATGACTCACATGACGGTGTTGAACTTGCTGTAGCAGTTAGCATGCACAGTGTCATTTAGCAGATCACCATCTCCATGACAGAAACCACGTTGGAATCACAACAGAGGCAAGTATGGTGTATTAGTGAGTTTATTTCCATACATGTGTGAGGATAGTGCACAGGATGGTGGGTGCTGTATATTGGGATTGTAATCCAAAGTTCACAGATGAGTTGGAAGTCATGGTACAGAAATGTCCTGAGTAAAGTCCACGGTCATCTGATACATTGGGCTAACTTAAGCTCCCCATGTCATGTGGGAGAGTTGGGTTGCATTCGACAGGGTGAACAGTTTGCACACAAAGGAGATTTTCCAGAACAGGTGTTGGGTTCCTGGGGGATGTACATGGCCATCAACCTCTCAGTTTTCCTTCCTCGGACGACCCCTCTTCTTTCGGGGGGGACCCTCACGTGCAGGCTGCTGCGGTGCAGAGGACTCTCCGCCAGAGTCATCCTCCCTCCCTGTGGCAGTTGCAGTTGTTGCAGCACCAGATGTTGTGGGCACACAGGGAGGTGTGGCCATGTTGGTGCTAATCTGGCGGAGGCATGTCAATATGTCCCTATGCACTGCTGTCAGTTCTTCCAATGTGTCCCACTTGGACTCCATGCCAGACATGTGTGTCTCCACACGGGACATGTGTGTCTCCACACAGGACATGTGTGAGTCCAAGCGGGCATGATGGGCAGCCTGCTGCTGTTGAATGTCCTTGAGGATCCCCACTACCTGGCTGACCTCTCCGGTGCTATTCTGGTACGCATCAGCAATGCGTGCCAGTTGTGGGTCATCATGCAGTCCAGACCCCTCTGCAAACAGCGACCTATGTCTCCCACCCCTCCCACCACCCCTGGCGACACGTGCCGGACCTGCGGTGGCACGCACAGGTGACCGTAGGCCCACTTGGGGGTTGTTACTGGGGTCGTTGTCCGTTGCTCCACGTTGGGCCGGGGTCCCTGTGCTGTTGTCATCGGCGGTCCTTGGTCTGTCCGTGTTGGCAGGGGTGGTCTGTGTGTTGGCAGTTGTTAGAGGGGTGGGTGCAGGGGGTGCAGATGTTGATCCTGCTGGTGCTGCATGATGACTCACACCAGAGGTGCCAGGTAGGTCTTCGCCGTCCGAGGAGGGCAGAGGCTGTTCCACACCAGTGAGCTCAGTGTCCCCCGGAGCCTGGGACAGGGACTCCTCATCGTCTGCTGCTGTGTCCCCATCTATTTTAGGAAAGCCAGTGGTTCAAGTGGTGGCCACAAAGGGTCCGGAGCAAAAAGTGTGAACCCCAAAAGGGGCACTAGGAATCTCAATTAAACTAGAGCATTAATCATGCTGGGAGCACAGAAGTAGGGGAACATATTCCGTGTAAAATAGACAGTTTATTTTACACAAGTAAAACTTAGTACTCTAAGTAATATTCAGGTGCTCACAAAGGTGAAAAGTGGGCGTGATGTGACAAGAGTTCCTGTTGTAAGGGTCAACGGCGTTTCGATCTTATAAACTCAAGATCATCTTCAGGACATATAGTGAGCAATCTGAAATCTCATTTGGTCAAGGGAGTAGACCCGGGCGGGGTCACAGGCGCGGTTCCTTCAGTCGTACCTGGGAGGCCTCTTGAATGGGGCGGCTGTCTCAATTAATAGAGCCTCGAAGAATTTGCTGGTCTAGGGCTACCTCCAGCCGGAGGTAGTGCAGGGGCGAGCATGGAACCTTAGTCTGAGACTGTTCAGGAATGGCAATTCGATCAGGGATGATTCCGCCTTCAGAGGCACGTGAGGCGCAAGGTTGCCGGCGTCAATATATGAGCGTGAAACTTAGGACTGTCAGGGTGCTGGTATGGTGAGCCGTAATTAGTCAAGGCGATGGCTTGGTGTGGCCTGAGGCACTCAAGGAACTTTCAAGGAACAGGGGTGTAGTTCGTAATAAAGACAAATTCAGTGGTGTCTGAGTTTGTATCCGATCGCAGGACGGGAATCAAGCACCTTCCTGGCGGCGGCTCAGCAATCAACTGGACTGGAGTGGCGGACAGGAAGGTGCTTGATTCCCGACCTGCGATCGGATACAAACTCAGACACCACTGAGGGTCTACTCCCTTGACCAAATGAGATTTCAGATTGCTCACTATATGTCCTGAAGATGATCTTGAGTTTATAAGATCGAAACGCCGTCGACCCTTACAACAGGAACTCCTTCTATTGTTTACATTTACGTGGAGTTCCACTTGTCTTGTTGTCAATGCGATGTTATGTTTTTTATCCACTATCACCTTGTCACATCACGCCCACTTTTCACCTTTGTGAGCACCTGAATATTACTTAGAGTACTAATTTTTACTTGTGTAAAATAAACTGTCTATTTTACACGAAATATGTTCCCCTACTTCTGTGCTCCCAGCATGATTAATGCTCTAGTTTAATTGAGATTCCTAGTGCCCCTTTTGGGGTTCACACTTTTTGCTCCGGACCCTTTGTGGCCACCACTTGAACCACTGGCTTTCCTAAAATATCTGATCACCCCAGGTTCGCATATTGGGGTACCCTTGTTCTCTCATTCTACGCTGTGTCCCCATCATCACCTGTTTTTGGAAGAGACACACAATGTATGTTATGTTTCTACAGGCATCAATGGTTCACTCACCTGACAGTTGTGACTGTACCTCTGGATGCGGCCCTGTACATTGCATTGTCCTCAGTTGTCACAGTCAGAGGTTGATATTGGGGTAGCACATTGTCCTGCCAACCTGAAGCTTTTCAATGTGAATGTTGAGGTGTGTGCATGGCCAGCATTGGTGGTATTTGGTGGACATACGGCCCTCCTTCCCCCCCAGCCCAGTTATCCCACCATGAAGCATGCCACCCTTGCAGTGTGTGCAGGTTGACTCTCAGGATGTCAGTCAGTGGTGTCCTGCTGTTGGTTGTTGCACAGTTCCCAGCAGGGCCTTGTGCTCCCCACAACAGAGCACCATTGTCAGACATCTTTGAAGTGGCTTTTCACTCCCTGTGAGGTGTGCATGCTTCAGTGTGAGCTTGCTGGGCCATGTGGGTGGGGGATGTTGAGCTGTGACTACCACTCCCATCATGCTATTGCCTACACCCCCCTTCCCAGCATGCCCATACTTCCTTCCTTTTGACTCTGCTTTCCTGTGGGGCAGTGTGCCTGTGCTGACAGGATGGCTGACAGTGTTGTCCTGGCGTTTGTTTGGCTACAAGTCCCAAGAGTGTCCCTGTGCTTTACACGGCATAACCCAGGGTGGTGGTTCTTTGTGGGATATTTAATTGGAGTGTGAGGCATTGCATTCTCCCAGGTGAGTTGTGTGGAGTTTGTGTTAAGGGGGTGTGTAAGGAAAGCTGCTTGTAACTATGGTCAGAGCTGTCAGTGCTCCTTCCCACCCAGCCAGATATCCCACCATGGAACGTGCTTCCATTGCAGGGAGTGCAAGTTGGCTTTCAGGATGTCAGGCAGTGGTGTCATGCTGTTGGTTGGTGCCCAGTTCCCAGCAGGGGCTTGTGCTCCCCACAGCAGTACCCAGTGTCAGCCATCTTGTCAGTTGTTTTCCACTCCCTGTGATGTGAGCATGGTTCAGAGTGGTGTTGATGGGCCAATTGTGAGGGTGAGCAATATCTGTGACTACAACTCCCATCATGCTATTGCCTACACCCCCTTCCCAGCATGCCTATACTTCCTTCCTTTTGAGTCGACTTCACTGTGTGTGAGTGTGACAGCAATGGCAAGATGGCTGACAGTGGTGTCCTGCTGTTGGTTGGTGCCGAGTTCCCAGCAGGGGTTGTGCTCCCCACAGCAGTACCCAGTGTCAGCCATCTTGTCAGTTGTTTTCCACTCCCTGTGATGTGAGCGTGGTTCAGAGTGGTGTTGATGGGCCAATTGTGAGGGTGAGCAATATCTGTGACTACAACTCCCATCATGCTATTACCTACACCCCCCTTCCCAGCATGCCCATACTTCCTTCCTTTTGACTCTGCTTCCCTGTGGGGTAGTGTGCCTGTGCTGACAGGATGGCTGACAGTGTTCTCCGGGCGTTTGTTTGGCTACAAGTCCCAAGTGTGTCCCTGTGCTTCACACAGCATAACCCAGGGTGGTGGTTCTTTGTGGGATATTTAATTGGAGTGTGAGGCATTGCATTCTCCCAGGTGAGTTGTGTGGAGTTTGTGTTAAGGGGGTATGTGAGAGAAGCTGCTTGTAACTATGGTCAGAGCTGTCAGTCCTCCTTCCCACCCAGCCAGATATCCCACCATGGAACGTGCTTCCATTGCAGGGAGTGCAAGTTGTCTTTCAGGATGTCAGTCAGTGGTGTCCTGCTGTTGGTTGGTGCACAGATCCCAGCAGGGCCTTGTGCTCCCCACAGCAGTACCCAGTGTCAGCCATCTTGTCAGTTGTTTTCCACTCCCTGTGATGTGAGCATGGTTGAGAGTGGTGTTGATGGGCCAATTGTGAGGGTGAGCAATATCTGTGACTAGAACTCCCATCATGCTATTGGCTACACTGACTTCACCAGCATACACATAATTCCTTCCTTTCAGTGAGCTTCCCTGTGAGGTGGTGTTCTAGTGGTGGCAAAATGTCTAACTGTGTTTGTTGGTTATATTTGTGCCACTGCCTTGCTGTATTTGTAGTTAGGTTTGTACATATCATGACACAGTTACATATCACTATGAGATGGCATGTATTGTGTTTATCTGACTGACAGACAAATCTTGGGGTGATTATCTTTTGGTTGCTGTGGATGTGCTAAGGGTGCATGGTTTGAGTATCCCCTTGACAGTGATGTGTGTGTATTGTCACACAATATTGGGTATATTAGTTGTGTACTCACCAGCCTCTGGGATGTTTGATAGTCCATATACGCTCACTGGTGGTAGGATGGCCCGCACCTTCTCCTCCCAGGGCCTGAGGTATAGTGGTTTGGCAGGAGGGCCACTGCCAGTGCGCTGACTCAAGATGTAATCCTTCTTTAGTAGGTCCCTGACCCTCCTGCGCACATCATACCACCTGTTCTGGATGTCTTCCTTTGTGCGCAAACATGGTGATTGTGCGTTGACCCTGTCGATGATCCTCTCCCACATCTTGGTTTTCTGCGACATGGGGGTCTGTTGGACCAATGTACCGAACAACTGTGGCTCTACCCTGAGGATCTCATCTACCAGGACTTCCAATTCACTGTCTAGGAACTTTGGATTCTTCTTTTGGGGCATGGTGATGGGTGGTGGTCGTGATTGATGTGTGTGTGGGTGTGCAAGTGAGGGTGTGTGAGTGTAGGTTTTGCTGGGTGTATGTGAGGGTGCTATTTGTTGAGGTGCTAATGGTGTGTGGCTTGTGTGATGGATGAGCTGTGGTTGCTGTCTGATGGTGTTCTGTGCTGGCAGGTCAGTTGAATTTGCAAAGGATCATGGTAGGGATTTGTGGCCTTTATATGGGTGGATTTGGTGGTGTGTCCTTGTTCCATGTTTTTTTTCCCTGTATTTATTGACTTTGTCATTGCTTGTTTGGCCCTTTTTTTTTTTGTATTTTTCCCTTTGTATTTTTTGTGCATGTAGGAGACGTTCTTCTGACCGAGTGGGATGCTGCAGTTGTCTCGTGCGAGCTTCTCCGAGTCGTTCACGCTGTGTTTCTGCTAGGTTTATTGTGCGGCGTACGCGTCGGTCTCCGAGTATTGGCTTCCTTCTGCTGGCTTTTGTATGCGTGTCGGTCGTACGGCTTGAGCTTCGTGCGACTCGGTCTGGTTTTCCAAGCATTACATCATACTGCGCGGGTCGGAGTTCGCTGGTACGTTTCGTTCGGGTTCATTCCTGGTGCGTGTCGGTCGGTTCGATTCGTGTGGTTTTCCGGCCGGATAGCTGGTTTCCATGCGGTTCGGTCGTTCGGCTTGTGTTCCGTACGAGTCGGTCGTGATTCACATGCATTTCATCGTACTACCCAGGTCGGGTGACGCAGGTACGTGTCGGTCGGATTAAATTCCCGTACCGAGTCGGTCGGTACGTTTTCCGGCCCGAATCGGAATCGGCCCCTTAATCTTGGATTGGCTCATCGCGTCCTGGGAAAGAATTCGGCTTCTCCATTTCATTTCATAAATAAACAAACAAAATTTGGAACATTTCCTAAAATGACACTTTCGCTTGGAAAAGCGTGGCCTTCTTCAGCTTATAGTGATGCAACTTTTATAAATGGGACAGAATTGACTTTTCAAGTGGTAACTAAGAAATAGCACATTTTTAACATTTCTTAACATTTTGTTTAACGTCTTTTTAAAACCCATGTTTTAGTTGTTTTTAAGTGAATATTTTTAAATTGTCCAGATTTTAAGTATGGTCATTGTCATCCAATTCGAAAGTGGAGTGGGTGTTATGTTTCGTACATAGGCCCTAATGTAGACCCGTTCATATATAACATAATGTAGAAATACTCGTATATGCCCTATTATGGTCATACTCGTATATGCCCTATTATGGTCATACTCGTATATGCCCTAATATGGTCATACTCGTATATGCCCTATTATGGTCATACTCGTACATGCCCTATTATAGTCATGGCTCCTAATATAGGCATGTTCTTTCACCTACATTAGTTCCCTACAGTACACAACGAGCTCTGAGGGTTGAACGTTATCTAGTCTGTGGTTAGAACACTGCAAGGTCTTTCCAGAACACAGGCCTACAATGTACTCATAAATTATGCATGAGCATTCACCAGCTACATCTCCCGCATAATATGTATGTACAACGTTCACCCCTGACGTCTTCCTCATGTCTAACAAAGACCAATACAAGCCATACTGAGGGACGAGACACTTTAGGGTATAAATACACAACATCTTGCCACGGTAAGATAGAGGGAACCAAGACTTCCATGCTGACACACTGACCAGAGACACTGAGGCTCCTGCATGCAGTCGCTCCAGCTGATAGCGGTCTAACACCGCCCTTGCGGGGTGTCCAACTCAAGACCAGGTCTGGGTCCCACACTCTCTCTGTTCAGGTTGACTAAATCCTAGAGGGATTCTTAGCTCTTAGTCTTTTAGACCTACACGTATGCTAGGTACACTCAGGTACATCTAGTTAGGCATCGTAGAAGTACGCACACTTTCATAGTGCCTTTTATATTCATGTATGTATTCATGATTATTGCAATATGGTAGAACTGTTCTATCCTTTCACTTTGATCGTACTGCTGATAATATATCTCTGCTATTGTCTGCTGGTTGCTGCAGCACATATATTTTACACTAGAATAACAACTGTTCTATAAATACTTATTGAAACGCCCAGACTGTTTATTCTGTGTAACTCTCTGAGACAAACCGAATAAGTAAGCACGAGTGACTGAGCGAAAGGTAGTACATTGTTTCCACGATTCTGAGGAATTAGGGTTGTCATGATCTAAGGTTGCCAGAAACTAATCTCTCCCCGATAAGAGGAGATTCTAGTGGCACTGTGAGCTAGCTAATGCAAATCCGGCTAACATATGCGGTGGGGGTGCACAGAATCAGTCTAACACCAAGCCCACGGTTTATGTTATCCAAATGCGCACGTCCTGCAGGGGTACTATAGGAACTACGCGATAATGGTGCCACAGCGCCCGAAATGGCCGGCTATAAGCCCCCCACCCACCAGCCCAAAAGAAGCCCAAAGCCAGACCAATTGTATCCTGGCTGGATCAGCGTCCCAAAACCCCGGGGGTGCGAGCCTCACTTGCGTTCGGCCGCCCTCCCCAAAGCCTCATTATCAAACACAAAGTGCTTTTTGTTAAACAGAAGAAAAAGGTTACCAGTGTGTATGCCAATGAGTTTACATGCAAATTAAGTCATGCATACTGCAGAGCTCAACAAACCAAAACGAAATTGTGATGAAGCCATAAAATGACCAAACGAACAATACTTGTTAGAAAACAGATGAATAACTGAATGAAATAAGGTTATGCATATGTGCAGAGCTCATAGTCCTCATTAGTGACTTGAATGCAGTTAAAGCAAAAAACGAGTACAGTCTCACGTGCAAGTGATTTCAAAATAAAACACGCACGTGTATTGTAGTCAAAAATACATATTGTTTTCAAGCAAGAAAAGGTGTAATCAAGCATGGTGCTCTCTTTAATCACTCATCGTGTGAAAATATCAGGACCATTTCTGACCCTTCTTCGTCGGCATATGAGACAGCCACCATATTGGTAATGGTAACTACTTGTGGGCTAGTATCGTGAACACAAAGAAAGGACAATCTCGGGCCGTGAAACTTGGCACCATTGTTAAAAATGTTAATAACAAATATACGGTATGCATCTTCTGGAAACATATATAGACAGCTCCATGAATGGCAAGATCAAGATTGTGTGTGGCAGATATAAATCAAAACGTATTCCTAATTTTGACGTTGCATAAACATTAACATGAGTGTAACCAGGAGACGTCTCTCTGAATGTAAACGCGCACATCGTCCTGCATCAGCAGGTCTCTGTGGTATAGAACTCCTGAAATTTCCATCTATAATAGGAACGTTCCATAATATGAGTTCATGTATAAATAAGCAAGTTAGGGGCCGATTCCGATCTCGGCCGGTAGGGCTCCGAATCGGATTCGGCTTTACCGGATCCGATTCGGAGCCCTGTTTCCCGACCGATCCGTACGCGCGTCCGGACGAGCGAGTACGATGCGAAATCGCCGACCGACTCGTCCGGGCATCCCGACCGCTCCGACCGACTCGTTCCCGGCTCGAACCGCACCGACCGACTCGCTCGGACTCGACTTGCACCGCGCAATGGAGACGTTTCCCGGCCGGGTAAGTACGATGCGCGCCGCAAGCAGTCCGACCGAGCCGCGCACTCCGGCTCGAAAGAGCTGTCGGAGCCGTACTTTGGGGGTCCGTGTCGGACCCCCTGTACGCGTAGCCGCGCGAGTCGCACACAGGGGGACCCATGGGTCCCCCTACCTGTGCGTGTACGGCGCGAATCGCTTCGCCGCGTAGCCGCTGTAGGGGGCGCACTTGTCCGACTCGCACCCATTGAGTCAATGGGAGCCCGCGTACGCGTTGCACGACCGGCTCCCATTGACTTCAATGGGAGTCCGACCGACTCGGGTCCGATGACATACGTGCGCATCGTACTCGTTCGGTCGGACTGCACGGGTCCGATTCGGTCGGAAATCTCTCCGGGTCCGGCTCGGTCGGAGAAATTTCCGGCCCGAATCGGAATCGACCCCTTAGTGTAAGATGTAAAGATAGAGAGATGAAAAAATAATGATTACCTTAAATGGTGTCTCGATTGATTGCTGCATAAAAAGAGTTCTTTGAATAACATTGGTTCGTATGTGAATGGGTGTTTTGTTGTAAGATGAAGGTAAAAAATACCCTACCCTAAAGCACACAATTAAACTCAAAAATTCAAATTACCGTTAATCACGAACCAGGAGTGCATTACCTAGCAATTGAGTATTCATTCTTCTTGCACTTGTAATTCATAAGCCCTGATTCTGCCCACCACAGATATTTTCTGAAAGTTGTGGGAAGCAGAAATGCAGCTTGACATGCGCTATACGTACACACACAGTTGCACTGCATGAGGCATTGGACACTGACAACAGTCCAGTGTGTCTGCATATATGGCATTTTGAACAGCTGTCCCGAAGCCCATCAGGGAGTGTATGTATCCAGAACGGATCACTGACAGAATATCGAGGAGACGAATATCGACCTGCCACAATATCGAGGTAAAAATATCGAGTGACAGAATATCGACTTCCTATCTACATACAGGTAAGTACAAAAATATCCAATCCTAAATATCGTTGTTAATAATATAGGGGCATATTAGCAAGGCGATTATCGCCACTTTAGCGGGACTTTTCCCGCTAAAGCGGCGATAATATTATCGCCTTATCAACAAGCTGTCGCTAACTGCTGTTAGCGACAGCTTGTAAGCGATAGCGACCGGGTTGGGTGCCGCTTTGCATGCCAGCGATATTTATCGCTAATGGCATGCAAAGTAGGCGTTCCCCACCTAACAGCGACTGGAAACAGTCGCTGAGGTCGCTAACGCCTACCAGCGAGGCAGGGGCGGTGATTAGCGAACCAGCGCTAAACACGTTTAGCGCTGGTTTGCTAACACCTGGTCCCACCCTGACTTAGCCATGTAATCCAATGAGAGGTGGATTACATGACTAAGTCCCCCTCGCACTATCAGCAAGCTGAAACTGGGGAACAGTGTGAATATCGCCTGTTTTCAGGCGATATTCACACTGTTCTCCTAGGTTTCTATCGCTTTGGAGATTAGCATTGCTGATTGCACGCTAACTCCGCGATAGAAACCGGCGATGCCTGGCGATAATTATCCAAGCGCTAATTGCGCTTTGCGATAATTATCGCCAGGCATTGCTAATATGCCCCACAGTTTGCTAAAATATCGACTTTTTTAAATGTCTTAAAAGTAATATAAAATTAATGAAATAATAAATATAATTAAGTAAAACATACTTAAAAATGATTAAAAAGGTTAAAATTAATAAATAATAAATGTAATGTAAAAAAAAATAAACATACTTTTTTTATATATATTAACTTAATAATATTAAAAAATAATTAATATTTGTAATTATAAAATGTTAAAAACATAATTTAAAATATAATTACATATATATATATAAATAAACCTATAATGTAAATATTAAAAAGAAATTAGATATAATAAGTTAAAACATTAAAATAAATATTTTAAGAAAAAATTATATTTGACACTACATAAAATATAACAATACTGAAAACATTGCATAGCGTAGGGGATAAAATTACTATTCCCACTCCAGCGAGTGGTACAGTAGGGAAAGTGTTGGATAGCTGGTGGATAAAAATTACTATTCCCACTCCAGCGAGTGGAACAGTAGGGAAAATGTGGGATAGCGGGTGGGTAAAAATTGGTATTACCACTCCAGCGAGTGCAACAGTAGGGAAAGTGTTAGATAGAGGGTGGGTAAAAATTACTATTCCCACTCCAGTGAGTGCAACAGTAGGGAAAGTGTTGGATAGCGGGTGAGTAAAAATTACTATTCACACTCCAGTGAGTGCAACAGTAGGGAAAGTGTTGGATAGCGGGAGGGTAAAAATTACTATTCCCACTACAGTGAGTGCAACAGTAGGGAAAGTGTTGGATAGCGGGAGGGTAAAAATTACTATTCCCACTCCAAATAGTGCAACAGTAGGGAAAGTGTTGGATAGCGTAGGGGTAAAAATTACTATTCCAACTCCAGAGAGTGCAACAGTAGGGAAAGTGTTGGATAGCGTAGGGGTAAAAATGACTATTTCCCACTCCAAAGAATGCAACAGTAGGGAAAGCGTTGGATAGCGTAGGGGTTAAAAATGACATACTTATAAATTTAATAATTTTTGTAATTAAATAATGAATTATTAATAAATTAACAATAAATTAATTGAAAATACCAATAAATAAACATTAATAATTACTTTAATAACATTAGATTACTTCCCACCCTATTCTCCAATAAACACACAACCCACTCCACATAAAATGTCTCATAATTAATATAATTATCAATTAATCAATTAATATAAATTAATTACCAATTAATAATTAATTAGCAATAAATTAATTATCAATACCAATAAATAATAATTAATATTAAAAAAATACCAGATAATAATTACTTAACAATAAATTAAGTATCAATACCCCAAAATAAAAATTAATAATTACTTCATTAGAATTAAGTTACTTCCCGCCCTATTCTCCTATAAACCCACAACGCGCTCCAATAATAATTAATACAATTAATATAATTATCAATTAATCAATTAATAAAAATTATTTACCAATTAATAATTAATTAACAATAAATTAATTATCAATACAAATAAATAAAAACTAATAATTACTTCATTACAAGTAAATTACTTCCCACCCTATTCCCCTATAAACCCACAACCCACTCCTAAAAAATACACAATTAACATATTAACAAATTAATTATTAATAATTAATATCAAATTAATAACTAACTAATAAAAAAATTACACATTAAACATAATTACCAATAATGTATTAATTATTATTAATCAATTCATAATTAGTTAATAATTAATTAATTAACACAATTAACAATATAAATTATTAAATATAAAAGTATTAATTAATTAATTTATTAATTAATGAATTTTAATTACATTACTTCCCACCCTATTCCCCTATAAACCCACAACCCGCTACGGAATAAAATTACACAAAAATTAATTAACATATAAGTAATTAATTCAAAAAAATTCTTAATTAATATATTATAATTACATTATTTCCCACCCTATTCCCCTATAAACCCACAACCCGCTACGAAAGTAAAATACGCAAAAATTATTTAACATAAAAATCATTACTTTTAAAAAATTCCAACATACATTACAAACATAATATATACTTTTAACACATATACTAACACTTAAAACACTAAAAAAGAATCGATATTTTTTACAACTATATTATGACTGTCGATATTATTAACTTCGATATTATGAAAAACGATATTTTTTACCTGCATTTCGATATTCTGCACCACTACATTTTTGTAAGTCGATATTTTGGCAACTCGATATTTAAAATTCGATATTTAGACTGTTTACCAGCCAGAACAGCGCAGGACCTGCAAACTCTTCCTACCATGCCTCCAGCCCACCGGTAGTTTGCTTGATGTTCTGGATCCTCAGTTCAACATGACATGACAGGTATTTGTAAAGAACATGGGGGCATATTAGCAAGACCCACGTTAAAATTATCGCCGTTTTAGCGGCAGGAAACTGCCGCTAAAACGGCGATAATGGGCTTGCTAATATGCGTTATAGAATTCCAATAGAAGCCCAGGTTAGATGTGCAGGACATCTAACCTGGGCTTCTATTGAATTCCATAACGCATATTAGCAAGCCCATTATCGCCGCTTTAGCGGCAGTTTCCTGCCGCTAAAGCGGCGATAATTTTATCGCCGGTCTTGCTAATATGCCTCATGGTCACCCATGCTTTGGGTCTCTTGGATCTGAAATAACAGATGTTTATTGTTATTTGTTACCCAAATCAATGGCACGCATTGAGACACTGCTTACTGGCTGAGGAGTTGGCTGATGCAAAAGTGGTGGAAGGAAACACAGTCTATTTTCAAGGGGGGAGCAGGGGTAGGGGCTCAACAGTTAAGCACAGAATATTGGAGTACAGCCGAAGTGCAATGGCAAAAATACAGACATAGATCTGCCATTTGTAGCCAAAATCAGTGCTTCAAATTGTGGCAGTGGTGTAGGTGTCTGGAGACCTTCGGCCATAGCACATACAGCGAGAACTGCAAGCACTGTTATAAGACACAGCCTCTGCTAGTTTTGTCCTGACTCTCGTCTTAAATTGTTTTATTTACCACTTTACATTGTAGTTGTTTTTCAAAGCAATTAATTAGACGTGCTGTGCCTGCCAGAAAATGTAGTGGCATTTGTTGACAAATCTAAACATAACACAACATCATATGCGTAATAACGTAACACCACAATTTGAGCTCAGCACAACAAAAATGTAAAACCAGAACGCAACACAGCAACCATTGTACAGAGGAACAATATCATATTGCAAGAATGCAAACATAAAAATACAACACAAATTATGACAAAATGCCATTGAGTAAATATACACAAACATTCTTGTCTCACATTACCAACTCCAGAAACCTGCTTTTAGAATAAAGTGGTAAAATGTGTTTACACCAAGCATTGACTTAATTTACTATCAAGGACATGAAATAGCTACAGTCAATAATATTATGTGATCCGGCCCAGTGACTTATTTTTCAGCATCAGATTTTGCGCCAGAATAAAAGAAAAAGCAAAAAGAAACAGGAAGAGTAAGATAGGAAAACAGTAACGAGAGTGATATAAAGACACAGGAAATGTGGGGCGGTGGAAGAAACATGCATGAGGGGTAATCGAGATTAGCCGGCCTTGGTATTCGGTAGTCACAGCATTTGGCAGTGGGATCCTCAGAAAAACTTTGGGCACCTGAGCTAATGTTTTTTTAACGTTATATAAATGCTCTGATTTGTGTTTTTTACATTATATAAATGAATCACTGAAAAGGTTCAATTGTGTGACTTCTTTGCAGAAAGAGACCAAGTAGATGTTAATCATTAAATGCGATAGATGCGACATGCACAGCATTCATTGAGAATATCATGATATCATGGTCCTCATGGGCTGGTGAGGGAATGGAAAGTGAGGACTTGCGACACTCTCACGCACGAGCTTTCGATCTGAAACGCTGCATTTCATTTCCGCATTGCATCCCGACTCATACGAGCTCGAGATTTCACACATAAGGGCGGTATGTCGGTGGTGTCCATTTGTATCTGACTGCAATGCGTGTTCCATTTCATCAGGAATGAAGGATATGACCCCAGATTACAATCTGTCTGGCCATTGTCAGTTGTGTTTATTCTGCGGGTCTTAACAGCTCTGGTGATAGATGGTGTAGTCAATAGGTTGGTCTCTCAGGTACTTGGAGCTTAGACATCTTACTGCATTGGAGATGATAGGAAGAGTCTCCCCTGTAACCATTCAAAGTACAGGCTCGAGGTTCAGCTTCGACAGTTTGGGAGTAATTGGCTTTCTTCTCCATTGTTGCAGTGCTGTATTTTAAAGCAACGTTATACGCCAGGCTGCTTTCAGAAGAAATTGAATCTGTAGTGTGTTTTAGTCATTCTGCCGAGAACCGAGAGCTTGGTTGTTGTTTTTAACTTTGAGTTATAGTATATATGGCTGATGAGAAAACAGGAAATGCTTCTGTTAATCAAAAACCGAACTTATGCTTGCAACATGGTGTTCTGGAAGTTTGCTTACAAAATACTGTTCTACAGCTCCTTGTAATGTCTGGGATGCACGAAAGAAAGGCACAGAGGGGCTTATTTACAACAGAATGGTGGAGCGTGGTATTACGCCACAATTGGTAACGCCTGCCATTCTGAAAACGCAGGGATACGCTGTATTTACAATAATATGGCGCACCACTGCATTACCCCTAGAGCTGGTGCTAAATTTAGCTGTCTAGCGCCAACGCAAGCACCCTTGCACATTAGTGAAAGGGTGCCCGCGTTGAGGGATTGATTGTTCATGTGCAGCAAGGTGTTCCTGCCTGCACATAAACAATCACAAATGGCGATTTGTAACTGCTATGTGTGCTGCAGATTGCAGCACATATAGAAGTTGAAAATCATCATTATCTAATGATTGTTTATGCAGTGGCAATTCCTAAGCTAAGGCTGTGGCGTGTCAACCCCACTGCTTCAGCTGCAAGCTGAAAAAAATAAAATTATATTAGTGTTTATTATCATTTTGTTTTTTGAATTCAGCTTGCAGCTGAAGCCAGGTGCGCGGGGCTTGGCTCCCCTCATCACAGGGGGAGAAGTGGTGGCAGCACCTAAAGTGCGCATGATGCTTTGGCCGGCCGCCTCCGGCCGACCAAAGCATCATGCACACTCTGCATGTTCTCCATGCAGGCTGTATTACCGCCTGGGTGGAGAACATGCACAGCCTGCCATCCCCTGTCTGAGTCCCGAACCACGGCACTCAGACCAATCACAACGCTGCTATGGCAGCGTTGTGATTGGACAGGGGATTCTGGGAGGCTGTGTGCTTCCTGGAGAGAGAAGGATGGAGAAAGAAGAGGCGGCAGCCAGCGGTAAAGAGGTAAGTGTAATTTATTTTATTATTCCCCTTCCCTTGTTCCCCCTCCTACCCCCCCACCCCACTGCCCCTTTTCAGTAGCTGCCGCTACTGTGTTTATGTGCACTATGTGTTTATGTACCTTTGGGTCTGTGACTGGGTGTGTGAGTGGCTGTATGGGTCTGTAACTGGGTGTGTGAGTAGCTGTATTGGTGTGTGAGTGGTTTTGTGAGTGCCTATGTGTAAGTGTAAGTGGTTGTATCGGTGTGTGAGTGAGTCTGCGTGTAAGTGTGGTTGTGTGAGTTGTTGTCTGGGTTTCTAAGTGGATGTAACAGTGGCTGTATGGGTGTGTGAGTGGGTGTATGAGTGGCCGTATGGGTCTGTGAGTGGATGTATGAGTGGTTATATGGGTGTGCGAGTGGGTGTTAGACCTGGCATCTTTTGTCGTGTCTCCCCTGACCTTTGTGGATTCCGACTTCTCGTTTGGCCCTTGTTTTGCTGACATGGGAGTGCTATTCAATGTCAAAGCGCTCTGCTTGTCATATACATACTGGTGATTGGTGTATACATGATTGGCTGATTTGAGTTAGCTGTAAGTCCCTTGTCTAGGGTTAAGCCATATACTTAGGGCAAGTAATTAAAATTCTCGTAAGTGGGCCTGCAGCACTGGTTGTGCCTCCCATGGAGGTATCTTTTCAAATGTGCCATAAGTTTTCCATGGCAGGGCCTGTGTGTACAGGTTAATGTTACTCAGCTTGGCATTTAAAAAGCTGCTTGCCAAGGGTCTGCATGTCTCTTGCTACATCTTAGTACTCCCTTGGGGCAGGGTGCGGTGTAGGGAAGAGGTAGGACATGTGCACGGGGGTGCTACATGCACTGGTAGTGAATGGCACCGGATGGGGTGTTCTGTATCGTAGGGCCTGCTTCTCGCATTGGATTGATATGAGGGATCTATGGAAAAGGCTATTGAGCTGTACTTCCTATGTGCAGAAGAGTGGCAGTATAGTGTTTGATATTGATGAGTTAGTAATGACAAATTATCTCCTGTGGTACAAGTGGATTCAACATTACTAATGTGGAAATTCCACTTTGGGAAAGTGGGCATTTCTGTGCTCATGACTCTTTGTGCCTGTCAGCCTGTCTACAACCACATCTGGTGCTGATGGGACAGCTACATCTGTGCATTCCTAATAGAAGGCCATAAGCTAAGGGATCAAGGAAAACTGCAGATCTCTGACTCTGAGGGACCTTACTGGGATGGATATGTGGGTGTGGAATTTGAATGCAAGTGCCAAGTCCAAGCGGCAGGGCTTTGCCCCACTAAAGATCTTGATCAACCCTTCCGGGGTAGGATGGCAGACAGGACAAAATTTAGAGAGGGCCTGTGCATGTCAAAGGTGGCCTTTTGAACTGATCTCATCTTCAAAGGCCATTGTGGGTATAACTACTGGGACGCTTTTGGAATTAGAACCATACTACGCTGGTTCGACTTTGGGACATCGACAAGAGGAACTATTGAGGTAGGAGAGACTGCAACTGGATTATCCACAGACTTGTGGTGGCCTAGGGCTTGTCATGCTCCAGGAAGGGGACCATCACTTAGTGGATTTTTCCCTGGAAGTTGTTGGCCTACAGCTAATTGCCAACTGTCGTGTTCCAGGTCCCTAAACACTTTCCAAGGGCCGGTTGGCTGGCCTCCTGTCCATGAGATCCCAGAGATAGAAAAGATCTCCCTCCTTCCACCAGGGTATGGCAGAAACGGGTGGAAGTGATAATCGGTTGGGACAAGGAGCATCCTGATGTATGCCATATTCACACTGTGCAGAGGAGTGTGCTTGTAAAGCTCAGTGGCCCACCTGGGGTGCCAGAGCGTGAGGAGTTTGAGAAGTGTGGGGGAAGTTTGTAGAGTCTGAGGGAACCGCGCTTGCAGCCAGAAACCTGTGCTAGCTTGCACTTCATAGTGTGTAGTGTCCAAGAGGTGTTGGGGGATGTTTGCTGAGTCCACTGGGCCTGAGCTGGAAGCCTAGACTCTCTCCGACTTCCAGATCAGGAGGATGGCAGTGCCTCACATCGGGGACAACGTCTGAGACCACTGGCTCCCTCTCCCCGAACCCACACCACAAGGTACTTTGTTGTGGAGAATATCGTGATGGACCCAAGGGGTCTTGTTGTGCCTTGTGGGCACCCACGGCTGACTGCCCGGAGCAACTGCAGCTCGCACCTCCACTGGAGGGGAAACATTTCTCCAATTCGGAATAATGCCAGCTTCTGGTGTTACAGTCTTTTGCCTATGGGTGATAGTGATCCCGCACTTGTGAAGGTGCTGCTGGGTGCCTGAAAGCCTAATCTGGATGGACAAAACCCAGTAACTGTATCCTTCTGCTTTAGGTGGTCCCGATAATCTAATGAAAGTGTTGCCAGCAGGGGCAACGTGTATCATTAGTTGGTGCCATTTGAGTGACTGAGGGGCTGGGTCATGAGGAGTAGTTGAAACCTGTGAATTCTTGACCATTGTAACTGTATGGGATATGCAATATTGGTAATATTTTGTTTTATGAATACCATTTTGCTGCTCATGGGAGAGTTCTACATATGCATATAACTGTGAAGTATATATCCAATGTGCATGTTGTGTTGATTTCAATGTGTGTGTAATACAAAGATCAGCATTTTATCCATATGGTGGGGAGTCTTTTTGTCATGTACGCAGTGTGTTGCGAAGGTGGTGTTGTGCCAACACTTTAACCCTGAGGATAGGCCTGACTGCTCTGTGCCAAGCTACACAAGGGTGCACACAGGTTGTCAGACAAGTGTATCATTCTCATCCTATCTAGGATGATAAAATCTGTCTGGCTATGATGCATCCCATCCAGCCAGAAAATGCCGGGTCTAACAGTGTGTGAGTAAGTGGCTTAATGGGTCTGTGAGTAGGTGTGTGAGTGGTTTTGTGGATATACGAGTGCATGCGTAAGTGACTGTATGGATGTGTGAGTGAGTTTGTTAGAAACTGTGTGGGTCTGTGAGTATATGTGAGAGTGGCTGCATAGGTGTCTGAGTGTCTGCATGGGTGTCAGTAACTGTGTGAGAGACTGGGCCAAAACAAAATCTCACCTGCCCCTTTATCTATCAAGAGTCCACAGTTTTGCGCAAAATGTCTACCCAACTGGAGTACTTTTTATTGGATAATTAGTAAGTACTACCTCATTGGGTAAATGTCTAGTGCATAATCTACACCACAGCTCCATAATGGACCATGAGGAAATGTCTCCGGTGACCTTAAGTGAGTGAATTTTAGGAAATGTGATTGTTCCGTGAGATCTTGATCCACATATCTGTGATAACATAACTCCTCGCTAGAGAAGACTACAAGACTACAAAGAGGGGAATCTCCACCAAACAAGGGTACTTCCTCTTAACTTTATGAAGTAAGTGCTCCTTTGTTTGGTGGCGATGTCCTCATGTTGCTCTGCATCAAGAATGCATCCCAATATCGTCGGGAAACGCGCTTGGGTACCTTTTGGTATGCTGTCCATCAACGTGGGAAAAGTCTGCAAGACCTTTGCATACTGCTAAGGAAAACAGGGCGGGCCAAACGGGCAGAGCTTGCAGAGGATGTTGGGCATTTGCATATTTAGGGTAATTAAAAGGGAGAACCATTGACTCTCCTCTCACCAGGAGACGAAAAGAAGAAACCACTTGTCACAGTCATTACAGATCAGATTGCTCTACAATAGATCAACGATGCATTCACCTCTGTGATTTCAAGAGGAGGTGGGCCACGCGGCCCCTTCCCTGGGCCGAGTCCGGCACCCGGGAGCACATCCCCCAGGGTCTGGCCTCTTGATGCTGCTTGCCCTGTCAATTTGTCAGAAAGGTAGCTCTTGGTCCAGAAAGAGCCTTTTTTGTTATTTAGTGTAAATCCGTTCAGTAGTTTTGGAGATATTAAAGAAGAACCATAGTTGTATATCTAGAATGGCGAACCCTCTGCGAATCCTCCTGATCTTGTGCAGAGATCTGATTGGCTGTCAACACTTTAACCAGGAAGTATTGGCAGCCATCTTGGGTTCTCGGACTCAGCTGGGTCCCAAACAAAAAGGTAAAAAACAGAGAAGGGGGCAGGATAGGAATACCGTGACCCCCAAGGCCTGGTGTTGGACTCCCCCAAGGACCCTGCCAGTACCAAATGGCATTTTTTTAAAAATGTTGCCACAATTTCGCTGCAGATTCGGAACTTTGTGACAAAATTGAGAAAAAAAACAAGCGCTGTCTTCCGTGATTATTTCTATTTGAGCCTCCAGGTGGGCCAGGTCCCTGGGGCTCATAATGATAAATAATATAGGGAGGGGCACACGGGCCTCTGTCCCCATGGCCAATTTTGGCCCCGGGGACTGCCACCTCCCCGGGGCAGGCCGATTCATATTTTAACTGGAGTGGGGCACGGGGCTCCCCCTCCTGAGACCCTTAAGAGCCCTGGGGACCACCACCTCCCCGGGGCTTTATAAATGTATTGAAGGGGGGCCATGCTGACCCCATCCTAAGGTAAAAAAGAGCCCTGTGGGGCCCCAGGAACCACCACCTCTCTGGGGCCACAAGTACAGATTAAAGGGGGATGAGGGCTGGTCAGCACCCCCATCCCATGCTGAATTGGGCCCCAGTGACCACCACCTTCCCGGGGCAGAATGTAGAAGAACAAAGGGGCAGATTTACAAGCCCCTTGCGACACTTTTGCGCCGCGTCACAGCGACTGCGCAAACAATGCACCACGTTGCGACACATTTACAATGTGAGGCATCTAGGGAGATGCGTCACGTTGTAAAGCCGTGTGCCACATTATACCTGCGTCAGGTATAATGTATGCAGGGTGGGCGTTCCGACGCAGGAAAGCCTCGTAAAAGTGATGCAGTGAAATCTACAAGATTTCACTGCACCTCTTCTACAACGCCACTGCGTCAAAACCTTACGGCTGCTTGAAGCAGGCGCAAGGAGTGATGCAGAACAATAGGTATAGGCCTTCCTGAGCATTGCTGGAGTTGCGTCGTGCTTGCGACACGACTCCAGCAATGAGTGACCTTTGCGCCAACAGATGCATGACGCATCTGTCAATCCTTGCGCCATGGTGCGCCACATTGTAAATGCGACGCATCCATAGTGGCGCAAGGGTATTTTTGCATGGCGCAAGGAAACTGACGCATCTCTGTTATAACGCAGAGATGCTTCAGTTTCTTGTAAATCTGCCCCAACAAAGGAGGGGGGCTGTGTAGTCCCATCCTGGAGTCATTAATGGCCCTGGTGACCGCTACACCCCAGGGCCGGCTCCCTATGTACCGGGGGTGGGTTTTGACAGCTCCCACTCACAGCCCACCTTGTGGAGTCACCTCCTGGAGCCAAGCGAGAACAAACTGTAACTCCTCTCCCAGTGGGTGGGAGAAGAAAAACTGCCCCGTCTAGCTAGGAGTAGAGTTTTCATCTGTTTTCCTGCCTGCTGTCAAGCAGACAGGAAAACAGATGAAAAAATTGCTCCCACATGCAGGAGAAGCATTTTTGGCTGTTTACTACATGTGGGAGCAATGCTGACTCCCACTGGAGGTGGCGAGCCAGCAGGGACCACGGGGACATTGAGCCTCCCCCTGGGGTCCCCAACGCTGGAGACTGGGTGTCCTGGGTGGACTCCAGGGCACCCAGCATGAAAACGCCAGGCCCCGGGGATGGGGTCCCTGGGCCGAAATTGGCAAGAGGAGGAGGGCCGCATGGCCCAATTCCCCTTGGAAAATAATAAAACAAGAGAGCATGGTTCTCTCTTCAAATTACCCTGAGTATGCAAATAGTCAAAATTATCTGCAAGCTCCACTCGTTTGGCCCGCATCGTTTTCCTTAGTACTATGCAAAGGCATTCCCCTTTTTTCTCCACATTGATGGACAGCTTACCAAAAGGCCCCGTAGCAGGTTTCCTGCCGATTTTGGTGATACATTCTTCATGCAGAAGAATACGAGGACATCACCAAACAAACAAGCACTTACTTCATATAGTTAAGAGAAAGAACCTGTGTTTGGAGATCCACCTCTTTGTAGTCTCGTTCTCTTCTCTTGACAAGGATTCATGTTACCACAGAATTGTGGATGAAGACACTGCAGGAACAATCACATTGCCGGAATTACATGAACACAAGGTCACTGGAGACATTACATCATGGTCCTTTACACAGCTGTTGTGTAGAATATGCACTAGACATTTACCCAATGAAGTAGCACTTACTAATTAACCAGTAGGAAGCACCCCAGTTAGGTAGATATTTTCGGCAAAACTGTGGACTCTTTTCAGAAAAATCAGGTTCAATTATGTTCCTGATGCTGATTTCACAGAAATTAAACCTCAATGGGAAGCACTTGCAAATATAAACATAGCAATGCCCCAGTTGAAGCTCCACTCGTGTAAAGCACAAATAATCCGAAGTTCTTGAGCTTTGCAAAGGCAAAGCAAGCATGTTTCCTTTTGTATTCCACATTAAAAAACTATTGGAAATTCTTAATGGAGGTGAATTCATCATTGATCTATTGGAGCGCAATCTGATCTGTAGTAACTGTGATGACTGGTTTCTTTCTTGTAGTCTGCTGGTGAGAGCAGAGTCCATGGTCATCCCTTTTAAATACCATAAGTATGCAAATGCACAAAATTCATAACACCACTCACATATCCACTCACAGACACACACTGGCACTCACAGACCCACTCACAGTCCCATACAGGCACTCACTGATCCACAAAGGCACTCACTGACCCATTCATAGACCCACACAGCCACTTACAGACCCATAAAGGACACTCATATACCTATTCAGCCACCCCACAGAGGCACTCACACCCACTCACAGACCTACACAGGCACTCCCACACTCACTCACACAAGCACTCACAGACCCACTCACAGATCCACACTGGCACTCACACATCTACTCACAAACCTGCACAGGCACTCACTCACTCACTCACAGACCCACAAACACACTCACACATCCACTCTCACACACACTATTACATTCACACACCCACTAATACACTCACATACCCACTAACAGACCCATACAGACACTCACATGCCCGCTCATGGACCCATACAGTCACTCATACACCCACCCACTGACCCATACAGCCCCTCATACACCTACTCATATGCCCACCAAAATACTCACACACCCATACATCCACTCACTCACATACCCACTCACTGACTGTTAGAAATGGGGTTTCTGGTTGGCTAGGATATACACCTAAGCCAGGCAGAACCCTCCACTCTAGTCATGGTAAGGGAGTTACACACCCAAGATAACCCCTGCTCACTCCCTTGGTAGCTTAGCAGAGCAGTCACGCTTATCCCAGAGGCAATATGTAAATCATTTTGCGCAACACATACACACGCCAGTGACACACTAGGCACACCACAAAAAGAGACTCCACACAAGGCTATATAAAATATCCTTTGTATTGTTCTTAAAACACTTTAATCATAAAACACAATAATCACATAAATCACTGTTCCACTAGGCACTTGTCATGACTTCGCATAGATCATAAACTCACTTTGCCACTAGGCAATGGTCATAGTGATACATTTAGCAGGATAAAGTAAACACATATAGGCTGCACACATGATGAAGCTCATGAAAAACCACATCTTGCACATATAATGTACATTCGGAAACGTTACTCGTTATCCTGTTTTCTGCATAAGGCCTCCACACAACATGCAGTTCAACATCAGAGCATGAAAATGAAGCAGTTTAGGGAATAAAACAATACCTATACCCACATCAGGGCATGCAATGCAAATTAGATTGGAGTAAGACAACACCTACATCTCCATCTGTCACCATGAACACATGGGTCGCGAAATCTCACCCAAAACACCTAAAAAAACAGCAGGAGAATATGGGCCTCAGAGCACCTGCCCTCCTACTAGCTAGGTCACGGTAATCACTGGGGCTGCGTGGTTGAAATGAGTGGAGGTCACTATATCCAAAGTAAGCAGTGCTAGCGTGTAGCAAGGGGCTGTTGCTGGTCTACTCTTTGCCAGAGATAACAGCCATGTACCCCCATGTTAGCGGCAGTCAGGCAGAAAAGAAAACATGGCCCTCCCTCTAAGGGCGTTAAGGTGCGCTTGAGATCCAGTCCTTCAGCCACGCTTGCCGATGGCAGGGCTGGATTACTACCAAAGTCCATTCCAGATAGGGGACTTTGTGAGGATGCTGGTAGGTTTTCTCCCCCTGTCCGCCTGGAGGAAGAGGCGAGCAATGCCCAGGGTGGTGCGGTGGACGCAGCGCAAGCGGGAACTGTGGCGAGCTTTCACGGAGCAAGCAGCTACGTGCACTGCTCGGCCCGGTCTGGTGTGGAAGTGCAAACTCCTCTGAGGCCGGTGTGCAGTGTGATCCCCTTGTATGCTGCAAGGGCCAGAGAGAAACTGCTGAGACATCAGCTGTGCCCCCCTCTCACCTGCGGCAACAGGGTCACAGTACCCCACAGCCCAGGGCTTGCGGCTGCCACTCGAGTGAAAGCACTCACTGCCTCGCTCACTTTGCCGCATCTGGCACATGCACTAGTCTAAAGAAAGAAGGGGGAGAGCACTTCCAAACCCAAGCTCTCCCCTCCGGTGCCTCAAACACCAGGGACAGTGCAACGCTCAACACGCGATACATGCACCACCACAGTGCTCACTATGCACTGTTCCAAGTCACACAGGGCAAGCCACAAAGCCCTGGGAGATCACTGGGTGCCCCGAGCAGGAAGCAGACTCAGGCCAGCACACAGGCAATGTCCAGATGGCGGTTCCCTGGCAGCACAGCAATCCTCTGGTTACAAGTCCCACTTAGTGTCTCCCCTTTCATGGGGTCACAGCCCTGTAGTTATAGTCAGAACGTCGTTGTTCTGGGGGGCACTTCAAACACTGTTTAGAAGTACACAACACCCCCATTCTCATCTCAAGCCCTGGCCCCAGACACACTACAGGGGGGCAGAGACAGCATTGTAAAAGGCAGGCACAGACCTATTCAGGTGCAGGTGCAACTCCTCTCACCACTGTAAATGTAGACAAGGCCTATTCATGTGCAAGGGAAACTATTCCCGCCACTCTAAATGCAGCCAAGGTCAATTAAGCCTAACACTGATTCATCCAGGAAAGGCAGGACACACCTCAACCCCCCTTGTAACTGTCTAGAGTGAATGCACATCCCCTCTCTCCTGTCAATCTAAACCAGACGGTGAATACTCATCCAGGCAGGGCACAAAGACTAATAAGCACACAGAAATGCCCACTTCTTAAAGTGGCATTTCTACAATGGTAATGACAAATCCGCTGTCACCAATAAGCAGGATTTATCACTACTATTCCAAACATACCAAAAATGGCCATGCTACCTCACTCATATCAGAAATTACCACTGAAGCACATATCAGGGAATCCCAATGCAAACCTATGAGAGGGTAGCCTCATAGCAGTGAGGAACCAAATAGGCTGTTTGTCACTACCAGGACATGCCACACACTTAAGGCATATGTCCTACCTTTGACCTTACACAGCACCCTGCCCATAGGGCTAGCTAGGACCTACCTTAGGGGTGACTTATATGTAGTAAAAGGGGAGTTGCAGATGTGGTAATCACTGTACATGCCATGTTACTGCAGCAGTAAACTGCACGCGCAAGCCCTGCAGCGGCAGAGGCCCGAGACAGGTTTGAAAGGTTGCTTTGGTGGGTGGCCCAAGCAGCGCTGCAATCCCACTAGTAGCATTTAATTTACAGGCCCTGGGTGTAAGGGATTGCACTGTACACGGGACTTACAGGTAAATTAAATATGCCAAACAGGTGTAGACCAATCTTATCATGTTTACAAGAGAGAGCACATCCACTTTAACATTGAACAGCAGTGGTAAAGTGACTAGAGTCATAAAACCAACAAAAACAGGTCAGAAAAAATACAGGAGGCAGGCAAAAAGTTCTGGGGTGACCATGCAAAAAGGGCCAAGTCCAAAACTGACCTATACAGCCACTCACACGCCCACACTTAAAAGTGACAGGTTACAGTTAGGAAATAAAAATTTAAAAATGTAGAAATTCACTGAAAAACTGAAAAACCAATGGTTACAGAGACGTTATAGTTAAGCTCAGATTTCACGCATACAAAACCAGTGATATTCAGTAGTTTTAGTTACCTGAGCTAACTATAGCTTAGTCCCCAACAATGCACTTCCTATGACCTCACATATTATATCACTCATGACATGGTTAGTGACATCACTGATGACATCTCAAATGACTTCACTGATGACATTATCCATTGAGTGGCCACCTCGTGGGGCAAACTTTGTGCTTTCTCCGGCGTGGTAGGAGATTCAAAAATGCTCCTTCCAGGTAAGAGCGAACACAGCTCCAGTATGGGCAAGGAAACAGCTATGCCCTGGGGGTGGGCTCCCTGGAAGAGAGCTAGTGAGCCAGCCCTGGGGGCTGGGGTCCCTGAGGCGATAGAAGGCTCAGGGAGATGGCCACATGACCCCCTTTTTGAATAGTAGCATCCCTTTGGGATGGGTTCCCTAGGGCATTTTATAGACTCAGGAATGGGGGCCGCATGGACCCCTCCCCTTAAAAGACTACAGTGGGTCCCCAGGGCCAAAATCAGCCTGGGGAGGGAGGCTGCAGATCTTACTTCTCTTACAAATATAGTGGGCCCAGGGGATTGGGCCCCAGGGGCGAAAGATGGCCTGGGGAGGGGGGCTGTGTGCCCCCTACCTTATTTTTTTTATTACTGCAGCCCCGGGGACAAGATCCCTGGGGTCTCTCAGAGGCTTGTAGAGGGGGTTCTTTTTTAATGTCCACACAAAAGAATATTTGAAAAGTATACTTTCATTTGAACAAGATGGTAACTGATTTCTTTTAGAATTATGATCTATAGAATTGGAGGCCCTATCAAATAATAGCAAACATTGCCTTTTGTTGCCATAAGTTAATATTAATAGTGCTTTGTGCTGTTTCGAGCAACTTTGTGTCAGGGGAAGTGCCATGGGAGGTGCATGGGCATTCCCATGCCAGCCCCCCCATGGTTTTTGATGCATATTCCTACTAAAATTGGTAGACTGGGCTTTGGTGCTTGAGGCAGGCACTGACTAGGAGATATAGGCTTATTTCTCTTAATTTCGCTCACATTGCATGTATACTGCACTACACAGCACACATTCAATGTGTGAAAAGTTTTAAAGCTAGTGTAAGAGTAGGAGTCTGTACTTCAAGGGTACCCTTCCAGTACAAAACGTATGCTAAATCATGTGCACACCTTTGCAGTATTGTGCAAAGGAGAGTGAATGGCACTAGGCAGTCAGTTTGTGTGCCAGCCCTGGGAAAGAGAGCAGCAGTACTATATCTTATTAGAACATTGGAATGTGGAGCACTCCATTGTATACAATGGAGTGCTCTGAGTTTCTACGGGCCGGTAAAGGCCCGCAGAGCAACATTCCAATGTTGTTTGAACAAAGGCCTCTCAGAGCCCTAGGGGATTTCATTCCCTTCGGGCTCCGAGAGGCCTTTGTTTAATTTGTTAGAACATTCTGCCCTCTAGTGGCAGAATGTTCTAATAGCCTTATAGCCCTTCGTAGCTGGACTATACCGGCTATTAAAGTCCCGCTCCCTTGTTAAAGGCCCTCACCTTCGGCTCGGGCCTTTAACGCTGGAGCGGCCCTTTAATAGCCGGTATAGCCCGCTACGGCGGGTTATAAGGCTATAGTAGCTATGGCTTAGCTATGCTTTCTCCTTCTAGCATAATGCAGCGCACATCAGTTATTTTAGTTGCTACGCTGTGCTGCACTAATTCTTTAGTATATGAGCACCTCATTTTATTTTGATCAGGTAATAGTGCCTTCAAGGGATTCTTTTGGATATCAATGTCATTAAATGTTATATGAAATTAATGATATATAAGCCCTAATAAGCGGCTTAGAACAAACAAATGTCAAAAATGAATTCATTGATTAAGCAATGAATCGAACGCAAAACTGAAATACATTCAGTAAGATACACAATTCAGCACAGGTGTATTCTTCAAAAGGTCAAAATTTATATAAAAAGTTGTATTATATAAAAGGGTACAAACTACAATTCACATTGAGGCAAAAGTAACTGAAATGAACATTCTTTCATCTGGATCTTTCTATCATGAATACTTTTGCCATAACCCATTTCACTTATCTAACAACAGGAACAGCATCATTGACTATACAGTGAACATTTCCTGAAAAACTAATCACAAAGAAAATGGTTCAAATTGTCGACGTTTCGGTCTTTATAGTGAAGGCATCTGTAAGACCATCTTCAGGACGCAAGTTCTTATGTGTGCTGATGACCCTGAAAAATTGGGAACCTAATCTTAAGTTCCAAAGTCAAACTAGACAGCAACACAAAATTAGTTTGGCATGCCAAGAATCAAAGTTGAATTGAAAATGGTCAATGTGGGGCAAACGCTCACCACGAAGTCTTTATTTTGTTAGGTGGAGACGTCCGTAATACAGGAGTCTCAGCTGTCATCTTAGTCGGAAATGTGCCTGTGTCTTCATACACGTCGGATGATCCGCAAGTGAGGATGTGTATGAAGACCCATGGTTAATGGGATACCCTCTCACTGCCCTAAAAGGTACCTGTGACAGTAAGATCATGGTGGCCAAAAGACTGGTTTCCCCAGAGCAGTACACCAAGCAGGCATGTAGAGTAACTCAGGCCCATGGGCCGTACTTTGCCCGCCCTCTGGCCTTGCTGTCCCTGTAATGGGGCATAGAGGTGACCCAGCAGAGAGTCATAGTTAATCCCCAGATGCCCATTGACGTCATTCTGGGAAATGAGTTACCACCATTGTCAGACGAGCAAGGAGGGGCAGATGCCCAGGGTGCCCTGAAAGCTCAGGTTTTCTGTTGATACCAAAAGGAGAGTACGTAGGTCCAGATGGAGGGGCAAGATGCGGAGACAGTCCACAGTGGGAATAGCAGTAGATCGGGGATTACAAGCTCTGACAGAAGAGCACCCCAAGACCAGCCTTGGTGTGTCATTTCTGACCTGGAGGTGCTGGCTATGCAGTTACAGAGACAAAGGATAGGAGCTCTGCACTAGGCAGACCCCAGCATAACTCAGACAGAGCGTGCTAACCATGAGGGGATAGTGGTAACCTCCTGGAAGTCCTGGCTTGCCAGGCACTTGTTCAGCCTTGGAGTACCAGACTCTGCTCTGAGTGGCTAGCTACAGGATACCACCCCTGGACTGGTCGAAGGAGATTGGAAGTTGCCCGCGATTCTGAGAAATTCGAATGTCTGGGAAACCTCAGGAACAAGTAGGGAACTCATTGCCAGCCCCAAGGCTCTAAAAGAGGCCTGCCCAAAGCCTTACTGTGGAGCCTTCACCTGGCAGTGAATGGCTCTGGGCGTGTCTCTTAACACTGACAACTGTCAGTGGCCTCTGCTAGTTGTTGTCTTTATAGGTAGAGTTTTCCCTGGGTTGGGAACATATGTCTGACCCAAGGGGTGAAATGGGCAACATCACCTTGTTGGCCATTGAGGTGCTGTCTGCCTACTGGCATGCATCTGTGAACAAGTTAAGGTTAGGAGCTTCACAGATGGGGTCGACAGATGAGGAGAAGGGTTACCCATGAGCTGGTGTAATGACCAGAGGATAGTGCCAGAGGTATACAAACAGACTTAAATGGGCATAAAACTAACAAGTGCCATTGCAGAAGATGGCCATCAACCATATTCTGTCACCTTAGCAGGAAAGTTCATCAAAGTGTTGATTAGTATACCCTAGACTTTGGCCTCAGGGGTGTATTGGACCTGGCCCTTTTTGTAGGGTCAGGCCAAAGGTTGTTGCCTTCTGTTACTGAACCCGTTTTTTTGTTGGTATTAGGTCTCTGTACTTTTTTCCTGCTAAGCAGTATTATCCTCTCTCCCTAAACATGGTCCAAATGGCATGTACCTGATTGGTACATTTATTTACTTTTAAGTCCCTAGTTAATGGTATCACATGTACCCAAGACCTGCTAATCAAATGCTGCAAGTGGGGCTGCAGCACTCACTGTGCCATTCATTACAGTAGCCTTTTTAAACATGTCTCAAGTCGCCCACTGCAGTCTGGAGTGAAGTTTTAAACTGCCATTTTGATCTGCCAAAATAAACTGTAAGGAAATGCCTTTTTTTCATGATCACCCCAAAGTTGTGGACCAATGCATTTGAATTTTCTACTCTGAGAGTAGGGGTGAGTGACAAACTCAACTCCGCCAGCAAAGTTTGCGGTGTTTTGGAACACCACGCTCCTTTGGAGTGCAGAGTTTGGTATAAACTCCGCCAACTGCCAGCGGAGTGGAGTTTGCCTGCCTTTCCTGCCCACCAGTGGATGTGCGGTGGCTCTAACATCTACTGCTCTCCCTTGGTACAGATCTCACAAGCGATGAAAACTCCCTGGGTGTAAGAGATGCTCTGTGTTCCGGAAGTGTCTCTCCTATCATCTGCCCTTCCCTGACACAGAACACGAGGAGCTAAGGCACACGGACAGCGAGACACCCCAGCATGGGGAGGAGCTCAAGGCACACACGATAAACAATTTAACCCTAGTTACATACACAAATATTGATGGATACATACATGTGTAAAGAGTCTGAGGCACAGAAGCAGTGTGGTGAGCAGGGGTGAACTGCAAGGGGAAACATGCCGAGGCTGCTGGGGTTCAGGCGCTCTGGCTGCTTGGCCTCGGAGGCACGGATGAGCTGGCCTCAGGTAGAGAGTGTTACAGCAGCTGAGCTGGCACGGCTCATTGCAGAGTCCAAGCACTATAAGTGCTTCCTCTACAATTTCTCCCCTCCCTGCCCCCTGAATATGACATTCTGAGCAAGCCTTTGCCGGGCCCTATTTGTTTAGCACTTGAGATGAAGTACAAATTACTTGCTCTAATTAGACATCATTTACTGAGAGCCTTGAAAAAAAGAGTAAAAATAACCTCAAATTCATTATTAACTGAAAGAGCGTGGAAGTGCTGAAGGAAGAACTAATGTGCAAATTTCCAGAGATTTGGGTAAAGAAAAGTGATTATTACAATGTAAGTTCACCTATTTGGCAGTGATTTTGCCAGTTTACTTCCGCTGGAGGATATGCTCCAATATGACAATTTCATATGCTTCTGCGTGTATGTGCGTGTTTGCAAATGTCGCTCTTCTGCGTGTCTGTATATATCTTGGTATGCTGTTGAGTGTGTCTGTCTGTTCATGTAAATATCTGTGTGTTTCAGTTGTGGGTTAATTTCCCATGAGTGAGTGTAAATGCATAATTTAAGGTGTGTGTCTGTTGTGGTGTATGTGTGTGTGTATAGGCATGTGCGATTGGGTACATTTGTAGCATTCGGAATGTGCATGTGTTAGTATTTGTCCTGTAAGTGCTTGCATCTGCATGTGAGTTATGTCACGTATAAGCTTCATGCTTGTGGGCATTTGTGCATGTGTGCAAGAGAAAAAAAGGGAGCCAGCGAGAGAGAGAGAAGGGAGCTGCTTCGTTCCAATGTTTCTCTAAATATTGTTTTATAAAATAGATCACATGCTGTAAGCTAGTCCTGTCAAAATAAGCAACAGATGACAATGTTAAAGAGGTTGTTCTTACAAATGAAAAAGGGGAGATCTGCATGAGGAATGTGCAAGATAGATCAACTAGGTGTGGCTGAGCAATACTCCCCTAAGTCGTGGAACTCCGTGGATTCCACAGTTTTTCGGTAACTCTGTGGAATTCCACGTTTTCAAACTCTGCGAGCTCTTCCCAGGCCTATCTGAGAGTTCACTGAGGCCTCCTAACCAGACCTCAGTGCCAGTGTTTTGACCCTCCAAAGTGTACATTTGATTGGCATAAGTTAACTAACTGATAAGTCCCTAGTATTTGTTAGAAGGGGTACCCAAGGCCTGTAGGTTAAAGTGTCCCTCATGGACTGAAGCACCTATTGAGCCACCAAGAGTGTGACGAAGTAAAAGCATGTCTCCCAGACTGCCCTTGCAGATGGAAACAGCAGTTTCCAACTGCTAACTCGACTTTGCCATTTAAAATATTGGTATAGCCTGAATCTTCCTTCTTGATATACTTAAGTCACCCCTAAGGTAGGCACATTTAGCCCTAAGGTGCATGCTGTATATAAAAATAGGACATGCATTTTTATATGTCTTAACAGTAAAACCCCAAATTGTCATTTTACCTTAGAAAGACTAGTAGCCCCATTGACACCTACAGAGTTACACATTGACAACTCAGCTGTGCTAACTTCTGAATGGAACTACTAAAGTTGGTAATTCAAGGTATCAAAATAATAATTACATTGAACCCAACTTGATGCCCAAGTCGAATTTAATGTACCTTTTGAGTAAAAGGCAACTTTGCATATTTACCACTAGGTTGGCCAAGTTTTCCAGTGGCCATTCACATATGCTGGCCACAAGGCAGCCTTATGCCATCCTGGGAGAAGTGTAAAAGACTCACAGGAAAGGAAATAATAAAGGTCTACCATTGGAAGAGGTGTTACATCTCCCTGGCTGAACGCTACACAGGGTGTGAGCCTAAAAGCCGAGCTTCAAAGTGGGAGCTGCTTTGAAGGGCAAATGGTGGACACACAGGCGAGGGCTGCTCTTTTGTCCTGGTGAACAAGCTGATGTGAGGAATAGAAAGAGGTAAATTATTGCCAAACTGTTTTTTCCGTGAGTGTGTAGTGCTCAGGTAGCCACACCTCTAGGGCAGGCTATGAAGGTCCACACACAAAGAGAGAGGTTCTACCAACTTGGGAGTGGGCAGAATGTTGCCCTCTGGGACAGCTAAATGTCACATATTGCAGGAAGTCGTTATCAGGCAGCAGAGGACCTGGTAGCCAATTGGCTATCAGTCACCTCATTCGCCAAGGGCACATTTTGGGCATAAAAGTGCTACTCCTGGCATACAGACCTCAGATCATGTCTGCACTAGATGGAGGACAAAAGGACTGCCCTGCTGTTCCCTAGACCGGGCAAAGAGAAGCTGCATCAAAGACTGGACCGCACCTGCTGCTCATGGGCTAGCAGAGAGAGGATTGAGCCTCTGGTGCCCTGCTTGTGGAAAAGTCATCCCCGAGACCCAGACAGAAGATGTGAACTGCAAGAGTCAGTTGGCTGACTTTCTCTTACAGATCCCGGGCCACAAAAGCTGAAGAAGCTGCCTTGGGCGTTTTGGTAGCCACAATCGCTTGATCGCCACTGAAAGCCGAAACAAAGCCAGAGAGACCAAATTCTGGCACTCAAAATGTTGTATCCGAGTCTGCTGGAACTGGTTGATTCATCAAAGTGCAGTTTGGACACACAAAACTGACACTAGCTACAGTTAAAGGAACCGCTGATTTTGTTGTGACCGGAGACTAGTGGACCAGAAGTGACTGATTTTTGGCTGGACGTCCGAGACATTGACCTTTGTGGGAAAAGTAGCCCCATCATGCGACTTACGGGTGGCCCAAGGAAGACCCCTGTCCACCGGATCAGCATCTTCAGCATCCTGTATCACTTGCATCAGGACCATTCCATTGACGTTTGTGGTAGTTTGCCCCTAGAGCTGAGAACTGGACTGGAGACTGCTAAGACAGCAAGGTAACTGTCCTGCTCAGCCTTAATGGCCGCCTTGACTTACTCCTTGCTGGAGTTGGTCAGCCAAAGTGGGCCGGAGTACCAAGCACAAATTTATAAAACGTGTTTTTAAAGTTTCAAAGTAACCGCTAATCACAATAGTTGCCAATGCTTGTTGAACCCTTGATGGATTTTGTTTGTTTGAGTGTCTAAAACATTATACAAATAAAATCTATTATTATAAGTTAGTGGCGGATTTCTGTTGTGCTGTGTTTCTTTCTTATACAATTGTTCTTGGTACTTCTAAATGTTTTGCACTTGTTCCTTTGATAAAGCCTGACTGCTCAAAGCCACAGCTTCCCAGAATTGAGCTAAGGTTTTCCAAACAAGTCTGACTGGACCCAAGAAAGGGTTGTGAGTTTATTACACAGTGAGGTCACACAACCACACTATATATATTAAACCATCTTTACTCACTTAAACCATTTGCTTGGCATAAACCTTCCTTTTTAATGCTTATAACTCATCTCTAAGGTAGGCTGTAAAGGCTCATAGGACAAGGTTTTGTGTTTAAAAAGTAGGATATGTGTTTAAGTTTTACATGTCATGGCAGTGAAACATTCCTAAATAAATTCTTCACTGTTGTAAGGCCTATCTCTCCCACTGACTAATACTGGGTTGCTTATTACATTTAATAAGTGCTAACTTCAGTGAGGGAGCAGATAGAAGTTAGCAGATAGACATATGCTGATTTCACTCAAATGAATTGTACTTTACAATCCTGTTTAATGGTAAATTCTGATGCACAATTCCGAAAATGCTGCATTTAGAAAGTTGGCATTTTCTTGTCCTATCCATTGGTGCCTTCTTTCAGTGTCCTGGGCCACATGACTGTGGATGGCTCTGTTGTCTGGTTTTGTGTATTGCTTCGAGGCAGTAGCACAAAGACAGTAGCACAAAGTGTGTACAAGATAGGCCATCCTGGCTGGATGACTGCGGAGGGACTGTACCTAGTTCTATGTACACTTTAAAGGGCTTTACTTCTTGCACACACAAAGGAACTTGACACAAGGTATGCTCTGTCTTTTGTCACCCCATATGGTTTGGAGCCTTGGCAGATGAAGGGGAAGAAATTTACAGAAACAGAAGTGGGGGTAGGACACAGAGTCCCTCCATGCAAAGGCTGGCACTGGTATAAATAATGGATGTCCAGAACCACTCATCAGAACACTCCGGGACTTGTGAAAGTTAAAGAAGGTTAGGGGACAATAAGGAAGATTGGATGCATTTGCCTTGAACCCAGGCTAACCGGAGTGACTCCAAGGGTCAGTTGCCTGACCTCGTGTGTGAACTACAGAGACACATGCTTCAGAGTCCTCCTGCAAATGTTCAGCTGATTTGCTGCAACTGGACCTGCCTGAACCTTCCTGAGCCTTAAAGCGGGCCTCTGCTGGTGTGATTCCTGATCCCTAAGTTGTGCCACGCAGGTACTGGGCCCTTGGTTGGCATTCAGGTGAACACCTCCTTGCCTAATGAAGGCTCCATCAAATCTGGTGCAAAGTGATGCGAAGCCCTGTAAAACCTCACCACCATCTGACATCCTCATCGTAACTAATGCAGAGTTAAAGGTAGTTACACAAAGCCTCGCTGCACAGTTGAAGGCTTCAGTGGAACCAACGCAGAGTGATGCAAAGCCCTGCAAAACCTCACTGCACAGCTGAAAGCTTCATCGGTCCTGACACTCAGCAACGCAGAGCCTTGCCGCACAGCTGAAAGCTTCATTGGAACCAACACATAACTACGCAAAGCCTCACAAAGCAACGCCACAGAGACCTTGCATCAATGACATAAGGTACAACTCCCAGTGGGCCTATGCCTTGCCTGTGCTCAATCACAGTTGGCCTGAACTTGTGACTTGGCCCTAGTCCAACACAACTTGAAAACCACAGTTGGCGCTATGTGCCTTTTTGCACTGTTTTTGCCTAAAAATTCTTGTATCATTTCATTTCTTAAAATTTTCTATATTGGTTTAGGATTTTTCTTGTGTTGTTTTTTCACTTTAGTACTGTTATGTGCTGCACAAATACTTTACACATTGCTCTTTAAGTTATGTCTGACTGATTTTGTCCTAAGCTTCCTGAGGGTTAGTCACAGGTTAATTTAGTGAATTTTGTGGCTCACCTTGACAAGGTTTGTGGTTTTTGCCTGAGCGGGACTACCACCCCTCCCAACCATTAACTTAATTCTTGCAGACTGTGCAAGCAAATGGGATTTTCATAATGCCCAGAGTCTTATGATCAAAATCACTCCATGAGAAAGATAAAAATCACTGGAGACCCACTAGAAAAAGACAACATGAATCCAAAAGGTATATAGACCTTTTCATCTGTATCTCCAGAAGTATCTCCTGACATTTGTGATTACGGTAAACATTTCAAAGATTAAAAGGCAAACTCACTGATACATATTCCATAAAACTAATGACTATTTCAAGATGACTTATTTTCTAGTAGAGAATATTCTAAAATAAATACAACTTAATGAACCTGTGACCTGGTCCAGCTTCCAAATGTTTAACAGGTTTCCCATTGGAACCCAAAATTAAGCCTGGGTGATGGCATTAAAGGAGTTGATGATGCCTTATAGAAAACCCAGAAATATGTCTTAAAGAGTTAAAATGTATTACTGACCTAGTGACAATTCTAAACATCATATAACAACAGTGGAGTGGCATATTCTACATCTCATTTGACAAGAGGAGTTTGTTTCATCCACACAGTTCGGTAACTGTTTGCCAGAAACCATTTGATGTATGGCATTTCTACCAGGGGAATTAAAGTCACAATCAAAATTCTGAGATACAAATATATGCCAAACCTTAAAAGTAGTATCTTCAACAAAAATATTATAAAATTAAGGTGTGACCATAAGCTACTCATGTTATTGAAGCCATTCTGGAGGTCTTGAGAAGCAAGAATGTCTTCAAATGTGACCAATTATCCATTAACAGATCAGAGGAATTATGTATTATCAAATTACCATCATGACGTGTATTTTTTAAACAAAACTGTTTCCTGCTGTTATGGTTTTCATTATCAGTGAAACTCCTGAGAGTTTTTAAATACAAATACAATTGAGTATCTCAGACCTTGCATATCCACAGGAGTTTTGACAGACACATTTTTGTGGAAGAGATTGTGAAAGAATCAATATATTTAGGGATTCAAGCAATGGCTCTTCAAGAAACCTTATGAGAGAGAGAATCGTTGGAGTGTCATTGAGAGGGAAGCCTTTGCTGTGGTTAAGTCCCTGAAGAAGCTGAGACCATACTTGTTTGGTTCTCACTTCCTAGTTCAAATTTACCACAGGCCTCTCAGATAGCTCATGCAACTGAAAGGTGAAAACCCCAAACTGTTAAGGTGGTCCATATCTATACAGGGAATGGATTTTACAGTGGAACACAGACCTGGGACAGACTTTGCCAATGCAGATGGCCTTTACAGGTTCTTCCACTTAGAAGATGAAGACTATCTAGGGAAAAGGTTAGTTTCATCGTCTTTCGTTTGGGGGAGGTCATGTGGGAAATTGCCTCTTTTGACATGGTCAGCCCCCACTTTTTGCCTGGAACATTATGTGATTTTGAATGAAAGTGCACTGAGTCCCTGCTAACCAGGTTCCAAGTGCCAGTGGTCTTTCCCAAAAGTGTACCATGATTGGCACAACTTCAGCAACCCCTGTAAGACCTTAGTTAATGGTACCCCCTGGTACCTAGAGTACTGGGACTGAAGAGGGTCCACTATGACTGCAGCACGAATTGTGCCCCCCTGAGTACCCCTCACAAAGACCATGCAAACTGCCATTGCAGGTTGCATGTCTTGGTGCAGAGAAAACCGAAGAGTCAACATGGCATACATCCCTGTGTGCCATGCCCACAGGCACTGCATGAGGTATGGGGAAGTCACCCCTGCTGCAGGTCTTACTGCCCTAAGGCAGGGTGCACTATGTAACATGTGTGATCCTATATGCCTGAGCAGACATGACCCTACAATTTCTAAGCCCATTCTTGGATATTGTAAGTGCGCATGGAAGCGATAAAGAGTACATGTGCTGGACACCTATCACTACAGGTTCCCCAGCACCATGATGGCTTCACTCTACCCAGGGATGTTTCATACCAAACATTTTGTCTTAATAAATCCACACTGATGCAAGTATTACATTTATTAATAAATGCACCCAGAGGGCACATTAGAGGTGCCCCCAGAAAACCTACCAAACACTGGTGTGATCTCTGATGAGTCTTAGCCAACCTGCCACTACCAGACATGTTTCTTACCTCATGGGGTGAGAGCCTTCGCTCTCAGAGGCCGGGAACAATGCATGCTCTGGGCGGAGGTGCTTCACACCTCCTCCAGAAAGTAATGGCATTCCAAGGCTGGAAGCTTCAAAGGCGATGCCACCTTTGAAATGCAACCCAGGCCTCTCCAGTTAGTGGAGGTTGCCAAACCCTCTGTCCTGCTCCACTTTTGGCAGGATGACAGGCTGGAAAATTAGATTAGGAGGTGTGCCCACATTCAGCCAGCTCCAGCCCTAAGTTGGGCGGGTGATGTGGACCCCACTTTTCCAATTCCCCCATCTTGTCTTGGAGAGAATTAGCCTACCAGAGTTAGGGTTATTCTCTCTTTCCAACGGAAGTGGTCATATGACCTACCAGAGTTACGGTTATTTTCTCTTTCCAACGGAAATGGTCATATGAGGGTGCAGTCACCCATTGGCTACTACCTGTCACTCCCTTTCAATGCCCATAAATTTAGTATTTAGGTGGCACCCCTAGACCAAGAACTTTAGATTCGATGGACCACAACAGAAAGCGGACAAAGAAGAGCTGCTGAAACAAAGAACTGAGTGCCTGCTTTTGACTTTTGGTGTGAAACATTGCCTGCCGCTGCAAAGGCTCAACCATCGTGGAGTGCTGTTTCGTCCTGCCACTGTGAGGACTCCAACAACCCGGAGGACCTCCAGAACTTCGCAAATTGCCCAAGAACTTTGGAGTAGAGTGGCTACTCCCCTTCAGACTGCAGGCTCCGAAGCCCCATAGTTCGGCTTACCGACTTGCCGCTCCCCAGAGACTCTGACACAGCAACTGAGCCAGAAGAGGTACACCAGCTATGGAGGGTCAGATATTGCTACTAACAGAGTGTGAAGACATCAGGATCTACTGGAGCTGTTCTGTAGCAATACCTGTGGTCCTGGACCCAGAAACCAACACTGAGGCAAAGAGTTCAATCCGGACTCCAACTGCCCAGGAAACAAGCACCCATCGAGGGATGTCAAGACACATGAGACCCACTTAGTGGGTGGCCCAACTGTCTGGAAATCATCCCTGCAAGCTGCTTGCCTGGGACGGCGAAGACCATCTTGACGCACAGAGCCGGGCTGACCAACCTGCTCTGCACCCAGCCCACCTGGCCTGGGTACCGACAAACCAGCTGTGCTCTCATGCTCCTGAGGCCCATGCAACCTGATTCCTTGTTTGGTCTCCCTCAGATTTACCTGTAAGCCTCATTGTGCAGCCTGTTTTGAGGTACACCAGCTACCAATGCCTCCAGCACCCTGCTCCCACCCAAATCCGGGATGCTCCTGACGATCCGCTGGTGGAACATTAGACCTAGGCCTGCTGCCACCCTACACCTTGAAGGTTAACCCCTAGAACCGACTGTATGAATTTATATGCATTATTTAATTTTCTCCCATACAAAATCATTGTGCGTAATTGCACACAATAGTGAACTAGTTTTCGAAATGTGATAAATCATAAGACATTAAGTACTTACCTGTGAATAATGTTCTTGGTCTGAAAAATTATATAAAAATAGGTATTATTTTTGCAAATTCGTCTCGGATTTATTCTTGAGTGTGTATCTCATTTATTGCATCTGTGAGTACACGAAATGCTTAGCACTACCCTCTGATAAGCCTCACTGCTCACCCACACTATCACAAATAGAGCATTATTATTAACTTATTTTGCCTCTGTATACCAGTCTAGGACTTACTGGACTCTCTGCACAGTGTACTTCTTTTTAGTGCACAATAAAGAGAACAGCTTCCTACACCATGGCAGCAATCTATGAATGAGAGCTGTAATGTATGTTGCATCCTGGTAGGATCAAGTTGATGTTGGAATCTTTTCACTGCAAAGGCTGGTGCAAGGATATTTTTTGTCTGGACTGGTGTACCATTTGCTTGCTTGGTGGTGGTGCATTAGGTGGGTGTCTATTAGTGTTTTAATGTAGCAACAAATCTATGGCCCACCCACTGAGAGCTAACTGGACAGACAAATCATTGAGGGCTTTAAATGAGGAAAGTTTCTAAAATTCCTGAAAGAGACATAATAATGTGTTTAAGGTCCTTGTAAGAAATTGGGTTATTAGTTTAGAGGAGTGGAAGGTCCACTCAAATAATAAACACAACGCTTGTCAGGGTGAACGACAAACAATCACTATATTAACTTGTCCTTAACCTTCTGTTTTATTGGCACAAAAGCAGCCAGACTTAATATGTAATAAATAAAATGACAACAAAGCAATCAAAATCCAATCAGTAGAACAAAGAGATATAATTTTTTTATGTTTAAAATGAAAAAGGGGTATAAAAGCACAAAGTGCCACTCACTGTCACTTGTGACTTTCCCCCAGTCACACTTGACCAGGGAAACTCACAAGTTCAGGCCGACTGTAATGGAGTGTGGGTTTGATACAAGGACCCGGTTGGTCCTGCTGAAGATCTACCATCTTACGTTTGGTGCTAAGGGTGCTGTTCACAGTGGCGGTAGATGCGTGGAGGAGGCTTTCGGCGTGAGGTGCAGGTGGGCATCGCAAATAAACATTGCTGTACTGTGAAGTGTGGGGCTCATGTTGGCTGCATTGCTGTCACCCAGTGTCAGTGCAAAGAGCATCTGCTACTTGAGCTTCTCATTGGAGGTCGTCGAGGGTGGTCAATATTCTGCACGGAGAGATAAGTTTGTGGTTGCGAGGAGACCAAAACTTCTGTTGCTTCACCTGTTTTCTTTGCAAGGAGTTCTTGCTTGTACCAGCCAAGGGCCATATACCTGTGGGTCACCTCTTGAGGATCAGGAGTCATTTCAGCAGAGGACAGCAGCAAGGCTCAACAGATGCATTTGCATGCTGGTCAGCTGGACAGTTGCAGGGAGGACTCTGGAAGCTTGCTGTGTTCTTGTAGCTCACATACAAGATCAGTCAACTGACCTTTGGAGTCACTTTGAATAGCGTGTAATCAAGGCAAACATGTCCAATCTTCCTTCTTCAGACAGCAAAGAATTCCATCAAGCAGCAGGGCAGTCCTGTTTAACAGCAGCAGGACAGTCCTTATTCTTAATCTTTCACAGGTGCAGGATTGTTCTGATGCATGGTTATGAATTTCACATTTTTATACCTGGTGCTAGTCTTTATGTGAGTGAATTCCTTAAAATCTAAATTATCTAAGTAAATTATCTAGTTATCTACTACACTTTAATAGCATTACAGTGTTAAGTGTGTGCCTTGGAAAGTTCAAGCTCAGGTAGCTGGATAAATAAACAAAATGATCACAGCTGTATAGAGAGCAAACACTTTTTAGTGGAAGCACACAACATCTGCCCAATCAATACATGTACTCCTGGCTCCCAACCTGTGGGCGGAGCCAAAGCCCCTCTCCTAGTGGTTCTCACACAATTGTAAAGGTGGCAGCTGTGCTATCATGCCAGACCATAAAAAGGAAGGTTTAGGCCTGGCAAAAGGTGTAAAACTGCACTACAGGCTGCAGTGACAGGCCTGAGACAGGTTGTACAGTGCTACTTTAGTGGGTGGCTCAATAAGTGCTGCTGCCCACTAGCAGCATTTAATTTACAGGCCTGAGGTACATGTGGAACCATATATTAGAGACTTATAAGTAAACTGAATTAACCAATCAGATTTTGGCCGTTTTTACTATGTTTTCAAGGGATGACACAGGCACCTTACCACTGTTTAGGTGGTTAAAAGTGCACAGGATACTCAAAGCCAACAAAAACAGGATCAGCAATGGAAGGTAGAGGAAGGCAAAAATCTGGGTGACTCTCCAGAGAAGGCCAGGTCTACCAGTACTGAATACCGACTTTAGAATAAAGGACACCTTTCTATTTAATTTGAGGCTTCTCTCTTCCTCTTCCTGTCTGGGCCTGTAATTCGAATCTGTTCAAAAAGTGCACCTTGCACCAAAATCAGAATTACAAGTAGTCCAGAAATAGCAGACGTTTGCTGCCCACAAATGTCAAAGAAAATCTGAAAAAACGTGTGGAAGCAATACTGTAATTGTCAATGTGAAGTGGGGGTAAACGTGTGATATTACTACGTTAACCGCCTTGTAAGTCAACACACTCAGGAAGTGGAAGTAATAAGGCACCCAGTAAAATCCGCACTTAGCAATATTTATCAGAATTTGGTATCACCACATAAAAGTCCATGCAGAAAAATTGCCTAATTAGGTCTGCAGGGTTAAAAGGAGCAGATGGCCAGACAAAGGTAACATACAATTTTGTGTAAGTGTAAAATTGTTTACTATTCACAAAGGTATTTTACGAGTAGTATCTTTATGACTGCAGAGTGTCTGCACATTAAAAGATAGGGCTGTCCTATCTTTTTATGTGCAGAGACTCTGCAGTCGTTAAAATACTACTAGTAAAAAACCTTTGTGAATCAGGTACACCACCAGACACCAGCCTAAAACAGTGACCATAGTATCAATTCACTCTTGTCCCTCATGTGAGGTTAAAAAGAGCCTATAAACTGCCCTTCTCTGGATGAGGGTTTCACTATGCCGCACAAACTTTATTAAATTATAAAGACGCCGTCCAATGTGCAGTAGATTTTTTAGTGAACCTCAATATTTATCAGTAGTATTACGTAAATAAGTAAGTAACTGTTTTTATCTATCCAAAAATAAACAGTGCTTCTTCTACCATGGTTTGAGCTCGAAGAATTGCGCGCGTGCGTCATCTATGTTATCCATCGTGTACATTAATATAGTTGCGATTATTGTAGCATCTATTATCCACCTGTCGCAGTTATCTATAATTACACTGCCCACGTCAGCGGAATATCGGCGACCTTGGACGGATCCGCCCACTGCTAGATAGCACGATTGCCGCGTAGATCATATAAAGCCATTCACATATGAGCTATATGAGGCTGAAAGGCATAATTCTCTTTTAAGAGCTTGGGCTGCAGCTCCTGTGGATATGATTTTCATAAATCACTTGAGCTGCACGATGCTGCCTGGAAATTGTGCCAGAAATATGAACACTGACGTTTGACTTTTGTAGTGCATTGTTCAGAGCTATTTTGAAGTGTTTCATCTTAACCCACTCCTGACTCTTGCGACTTTTAACACGACGCATTCTTAGACTTTAAAATATAGAGCTTTCTCGAAAGGAAAATTACTGTATGGCTATTTGGGCCATTGTTCTCAGTCGCCCAAGCCTAAGTAAGCTTAATAATACTGCACAATGCATTTTGTTCTCTGAATTTCTTCCACAAATAACGGAATAATAGTAAAAATAATGTATGTATGCATACTCGACCCTAGACAAAAAGCAGCAGGGCGCTGTACAGGGTCAAAGACTTCCATAAATTCCACGGGAGGTATGAGCGGTAGCTGGCTTGTGGACTGTTAATGCATCTGGATGTACTGCTCTTTATAGAAGCGATTCTTCAATTATTTCCTAAAATGGAGCGATACTGTGGCAGATCTGGTGGGTACAGGGATTTAAAAGGCCTGCTGTCGTGATTTCCTTTTTGTCATTTTTCAGTCTGCAGTATGTAATCTGTAGTTTGGAGATGTGCTGGCTGTAGTCTGCCAAGAACCATCAGGTATTGTGTGCGTGGCTCCCTGATAAGTGGAGGTGCAGGCCGTACATGATCCTGCTGGTTTTGAAGAATGTGTGGGCTGAACAGGGAAGCCGATGGAGGTTCATCAGGATGGAGGCATTGTCATCATAATTCTTCAGCCTCTGAAAGAAGATGTGCGGTGGCATGTAGGACGACCTCAAGGTGTGTCAAAGAGGAGTCTAAGGGGCCATGGAGCAGGCCGTATCACCATCCAGATGCCTGGGTAGGAGGGATTGAACAGCGGTTCTGAAGTCCCTTTCTGGAACAAACAGTTTCATTTCTTTAGAAGCGAGTGCTGTTACCAGGCCGCCTATGGTTTTTTTGCAATGTGTTCCTTAAGGGTGAGGATGGTGTCCAGGGTAAATCCAAGTGAATTGGCACTATGATAAAGTTGAATTTAAAGCTGTCAAAATCATTCCATTGAGCCAGATTTTTACTGTTTCTTGTTATCATTCTTGGCAAATAACAGGAAAAATAACAAACATGATAATTATGCAGCTATACTGAAGAAGTGATTAAATTCCATAAATGGGAGGCAATCACAAAGAAGGCTTGTCCTTTGACCTGGTATAAAATATTAGCCATCACTAGACGGTTGGGATGGGATGATCAACAGTATATTTCTTGGATCCTGGGGTGGACAAACTTGGTAAAAGATCACAAACTTTGGGAAGTTTTTCACCAATTTCAAGAAGTTCTCAAAATGGGTGAAAGTTTGGAAACAAATGGGTGAATATCATGCAGCATGTCACTTTAGCTGGAGAAAAAGCCTGCAAATACCAGGTTTTCATGGAATATAATCTCACAGTTGTTTTGTGGATAATATCCCACAAAAACATACATTTGCATGGAATTTCAACAGTAGGTGAAGTTCACAAATGTCACAACTTGGTGAAGCTGCTTAGTTTATTGTTAGGGAGCAACCTAATAACTTAACATGTCGATCTGTCCTAAGTAGTATATACCATGGAAGGGCAGCCTGCCCTAACCATAAATGGTCATGACGTGTAAGCATGCACAAATTATTAATACCAATATATGGCATTCTGCACTAATTAGTGAACATAATGGTTAACTGCCTCATCAGTTAATAGAGTATCATAACAGCCTGCCCTAATCGCAAACCTCAATCAATACGTTGAAGTACAGTCTTACCTAAACTGCAATTATCAGTGCATCGTAGCTTACCCCAATCAATAATTGAAATTGTATAATAATACAAACTATGCGAATAATAATGTTAACAATGATGACAATAATAATTCTTATAATAATAGTAATAATGTTGATAATAATAATAATAATAACAAAAATAACAATAGTAATAGGAATACTTTCGAGCATCCTTGCAAAGGAATATTACCTATTCCTACCTAATACTGTAATTACCATGGGAAAAGGATGACATTTCCACTTCAGAAGTATGAGAGGATAAGAAGGCCATGATTTGATTCCTACTTGGTCTGCAGGTTACCCACAGATGATCGCAACAGATAGCTGCTGCGAAGGTAATTAGCCAGTCCCTTGTTGATTTTACATGTAGAAAAAAGTGAGTGTGATCTGCATCTAAAATGTTACTTTTTACCCACTAGCTAAAATGCTGAAGAAATTGGTATAAAAAATCCTTTACACAACTGCACTGCAAGCAAGCTGGAGTACATGTACAAATCCGCACATGACTAACCCATAGTAAGCAAAAATATTTGTCATCTTTTTATGAAGGGCAAACAGTGGATTTTTTAGGCCTACATTGGATCCAGTAAGTTTCTGAACAGAATCCTTTATTCTGAATGTTATTATTTTTTGAGAATATAGTTATTATTAAAACAATCCCATAGAGCAAAATGAAAGTTGCACAAACACCGCAAGAGTGGTTGTAAATGGAACACGTTAACCCACAGGATTGCACTCATTTATTTATTAAATAGTATAGTATAGTATTTAATAGTATCTCAATGCAACTATTTTCAGAATTCTCTTCAAATATATCTCCATAATCCTATTGTGAACCCAAAACCAGTGAGAACATAAGGAAGAGAAACTAAAACGAGTAAACCTCCAGTAACAATACTTTGGGAAACCAGTTGCCATCACTCTTAGTGGCATTTACCGTGGAAGTGTTTTAAAGATTTATATTTATATTGCACATCATTAAAAATGTGTGATATGCCTTTCACACACGATTTTACAACTACAGACTGATATAGTGGAATTGTCTTTTAAACAAAATTCCTATGATGTGAAAAAGTATTGTTTAATAATGTTTTAGTTATGCCACTTTTCTGTGTAAAACCATCTTGAACAAGATATATATCATCTCTTCCACTCACTGGTACTCTTCCTACTGCGCACTGCCTGCCCCACATGCTCCACAGTACATAGTCAAGCAGAGGTCATATTAGTTTTAATTGCTGTATTTCTGTATTGTTTTGCTTACAATGAACATTAATTGGTGCAGATGTATATATTTTACTTGTAACAAATGTTTCAGTTTCTTCACTGTACCTGTTCATTTGAAGAAATTCTTATTGTCAGTGTTACATATTTTATTCAAACATCCCTGGATGACATTAGCATAGACGGTGCTGAATAAACATTAATGAATGAGTTATTGCTTAGGTGTTAGGGCAATTGGACATTCATTTTTTATGTAATCTGATTTGCCGAAGAAATTATACATTTGCTCACACCACAATGAAGCCACAGAATTGTTGATTTAATGTGCAAAAATTGTGTTTATAATCCCCTTGATTCTGGGGATGATCCAGATATATTCCTGAGCTTTCCTATGCTGCTAGGGATGCTGCCTGATTTTCTATTGATTTTGTTGCTCATTTGGGACTATTTTCGGAATTTGACATACTCTGTGCATCTGAGAGCCTTTAACATTAACTCTGTCTCTCTTATTTTATTTTACTTTTTTTGTATTAAAACCCTTTAACTTTCTCTTGATCTAGAACTCAGTTATCAAGTTGATCTTGTTAGTTAATGAGGTGTTATTCTCTGCTGATCTGATGTTTGGAGAGTTGCCTCAATGTGGGGACACATTGCCTCTTTAAATTGAGGTTTACCACTGTCTCCGACGCAGCAAATGTGGGAGGTTTGATTCAAGTAAAAATGTTCGGGTGTTTACATTTTGGAGTACCATTTTGGTCGCACATCACTACCAATAAAGATTTTGTTAGACCTGGCATCCTTTGAATGACATTGTTTTTGCTGGCCTTAAGAATCTTGGAACATTACCACTGCTGACCAGTGCTGAAGTGCATGTCCTCGTTACTTAAAACATGGCAACATTGGTTTATCCACAATTGGCATATTTGATTTACTTATAAGTCCCTAGTAGAGTGCACTACATGTGCCCAAGGCCCACAATTCAAATGCTACTAGTGCGCCTGCAGCACTGATTGTGCCACCCACTTGAATAGCCTTTTTAAACATGTCTCAGACTGGCCACTGCAGACCCTGTGTGTGAAGTTGTAAACTGAAATTTAGACCTGACAAGTTAACCAACTTGCCAGGCCCAAACCTTCTTGTTTATTACATATAGGTTGCATTTAGGTCACCCCTAAGGTAGGCTCTGGACAGCCCAGGGACAGAGTGTAATGCATTTAAAAAGTTGGACATGTACTTTTAGGTTTTACATGTCCTGGTAGTGAAATACACTCAAATTCGTTTTTCACTACTGCAAGGCCTATCTCTCACACAGGATAGCATTGGGCTTGCATTATTACAGTTTATAAGTGTAATTTCCAATTGGGAAGTGATGGGGCCCCCACATTTTGTGTCACAGGAATCAGTTAAAAACTTATGGTGAAGTTGGTTTTTAAATTGCAATTCTGAAAACGCCACTTTTAGAAAGATGGCATTTTCTTACTGTAACCATTTGGTGTCTTCTGCCTGTCTCTGAAATACATTACTGGGGTGGGTGATAGGTGGCTTCCTGCATTCCCTCTAGACAGCCACACACAAAGGAAGGGCAGGTGTGACTGAGTGGCTATCTGCATGCTGATGGGTCATCCTGAGCAGGATGGGAGGGAGGAGCTGACACTTACACCTGAAAGGGCTGTGCCCTGTCCCCACACAAATGGTTGCATACTGTCCTGTACTCAGTCTGGAGCCAGGGCAGGAAGGACATGGACTTGTGCACATCAAAGGCATCTCTTTGAAGTCTTCCTACTTTAAAGGCCCAAATGGTTATTAGTATTGGACCTCTGACACTGCCAAATTAGAACTCTTCTAAAACTGAGGACATTTTATCAGGAAGAAGGACTGCTGTGCTGCCAGGGGGGAATGCCACTTTGCTGAACTGCTTTGCTATGATTGCATGCTGCCTGCTGCTTTTTGTCTGGGAGTGAGAAGGACTGGACCTGCATCTCTACATCCCAGGATCAAAGTGTCTCCAAGAGCTTGTTGGCTTGCCTCCTGTTTCTGAAGTCTCAGGGATATCAAACACTTCACCCTGCAACTTGCAACCAGCACCCGGACTCTGTCTACTGTGAGTCCTGGTCTGCCATGTGGTGCCAATCCAGACCTAGGCCTTGGGAATTGAGTTTTCTGTGCTACAACTCAGAAAATCCATGCATCGATGGCTGCACTAATCGGAACCGGCGCATTACCTTCAAAACCGACTCATCCCCCCTGCTGCACAAACCGCGGACCCAACATCACCGACAGCTCAACACATCATCCCCAACTTTGCGCGGCTTGGTGCCAAAGCATCAATTTGTGCTGTACTTATCACCTACATTCCAGAGGTTCGACGACAATGCATCAACTCGATGTTCACCGCATCTTGACTCTTGATGCATCCTCGACTTTGTGCAGATCGGAACCGATGCATCAATCCATCTGAGAGATCGACACTGACACATCGCCTCCTTTGTTCCACCCACCCTCCTCGACGTCTACGCATCCAGGGTACTGTTCAGCGGACCAAGGCTGGTCCCTGTGTCTAACCTGCACTCCATTGCGTTTGGCGTGAATTCTGGTATTTGCTCCTGTCAAGTTCGACCAGAGAGCTCCGGTTGATGCTATCTGTTTCTAAGCACTACTGAGACATTAATACTTTAAAAAATCATATCTTGACTTTTGTTTATTGGAATTTAGTTTTTATGGTCTTGTTTTACTCATACAAATATTGGTTATTTTTCCAAGCTGGTGTTGGAGTCCTTTTGTGGTGTTTTCAATGTGTTACTATGTGTGCACAAATACTTTACATATTGCCTCTTAGTTAAGCCTGACTGCTCTGTGCCAAGCTAGCAGAGGGTAAGCACAGGGTAATTTATAGTTTGTTACTGACTTACCCTGACTAGGATTGTGGTTCCTGCTTGGACAGGGTGCATACCTCTGCCAACCAGAAATCCAATTTCTATCAGATTTCAACTGTAGTCTTCATGTTTAGTTGCACCTGCACCGGACTAACCTTAATTTTTTCAAAATTGTTCAAATCCTTCTCAGCTGAGAGAAGGATTAAATCTTGGCCAATGTTATAAGGACCAAATCTGAGAAAAAGAGTGTACAATGGTCAATGAAGCATATATTCTCTGATTTAATCATGCAGAATGATTCTGACTCTGTTCTTCAATCCTCAATATAAATTTCATTACTCCTCCCATGTCATCTTTGATTTTCTACCCTTCAGTGAAAATTCTAGAGGGACTCTCTGCTCAAGACCACTCACACTCTGACTGCGATACACTCACAAGATCATTATGAGTGGGCTGGTTAGTAGCCCGGCATTACTTTTCAAGACTCATGGCCTCAGTTAAGGATTTGTGGTAACAGGACTAATGCCCAAAATACGCCCAAAATAGGCAAAAGTTATGCCAATGATTTTCTCCATACCACCATCCATTTAGAGCGTTCCAGTAGACAAGAGTGTTCAGTGGTCCAGTCGCAGGCTGTTCTAAGAATGATGGGAATGGTTTCATATGGGCCACAAGATTTATGGTTGGTCAGCCAAACAGAATTTTCACCAGTATCCCTTCGAATTTCTTCTGTTTCCTTCAGTTCCAGACATCCTTTGAAGCCTTGAGTCTCAAACAGTCCCAAACATAAAATGTTTTAAATATCCCAGCAGAAATGTCGTTGCACATTGATGGCTATGTAACTGTTCGATTCTTAAAAATGGCATATAAAGGTTTTAAAAAAACAAAACATTCCAGCAGAGAAATTACATCTTAAACGATAAATCAACACTGAGCAAATCATGGACAATTGTTATATGGGGAACAGACCTGGTCCCTAAATTAGGATTCTATCTCCAGGACTCAGATATGAGACATACGTTCTGTCTCACTGGTCTGCCATTTTGGACTTGTTGCCACAGTTAAAAAGGTGAGAGCCTTTCTCAGGGAAATTGTCTACTGCAAACGTAGCAACTTTAAATGTTGTGTCCCTACATTATAATAACAGTTTACATTTCAGAATCCTCATTCTTGCATCACTGTTACATAATGTGTACTCAACCCCTGCCATTTTCTCTAAAAGCCTAACTTGCAGTGATTTCTACCATTTTCACTATAGCTGTGATACATCAGGTCTTTGGATTTAGGTCATTGTAAAGCTTTAGCCGATATTCCAGCAGGGGTCTCTTTGCATTTGTAAATTATCTATCCTCTTGAGACATATAAGATCGTTTTTCTACTTACCATATCCAAAAAACAATATTCTTTGAAAAAATTGGAGTAAACCTTATTTGAGTATGCAGTCAAAACTTCAGGTTGAATCCCTATTCGGGTTAACTTCATTAGTGAAATCATAATCCTTCAACACAAAAACGCACTCAGAGTTCAACTCCTTTATTCCTAGAGGAGGGCCAGAAATAGCACATGGACAAGTTGGGGTGTAATGTCCAGTTCAGCACTCATGGTGGAAGTGTGAAGAACATGAAAGGAAATATTCTGAATACATTTGGAAGTCGGTGAATAGAGGAATGAAAGTCGTTAGGGTGTGGTTGGCTTGCAGACATTTATATTCTGTTATGTTTGATATGTTTATGTTCTATCTATGACTAACACCCATTACCACGAACCAAATTTTATCCCAGTGCAAATCAATCAGGAAGACTCGCATCAGTGTTTAACAGGGACATCTTTGAGAATGTATAAAACATAACTTCAAGGCTTTATGAAAGGGTAAGACACATGGATACTGTAAATATCACCCTCTGACTAATGAAAAACAGTGTAAAGACTTTCTCAGTTCAAACACATACTTCTTGTAGTTTACATTACCAGTAACACTTACATGGTCATGTCAGTCACCAGATACACGCATAGGATCCAACACAGGTGAGGATATACATATATATATGACCATCATGTTCATTTACAATGATTGTAAATGAACATGGTGGTTATATTTGTTTATACAATTCTAACAATTTCATAAAAATAATGTAATATTTTTCATGTAAACATCAAAAATAATTCAAATATACTACTTTATAAAATTATTTTTAAAAACGTAAAATTTTGAAATATTTCATTTTTTATTTTTTAAATAATTCTATAGATATATAACTTATAATGACATTTAAAAATATTAAAAAATAATATGATAAATTACATTTTAAAATTCAAAGCAATTAATTTACATATCTTTACAATTATTAACTACAATTTTACAAATAAAAGACATCTTTTCTAAAAATTATCTCCTCACCCTTATCCCCATATAGCCCAATATCCCGCTGCTAAAAAAGCAATATTTAATTAAAAACATAATACATTTTCAAATACAAATTTAAACAATTTACCAAATAAAAGAATGATAAATATAGAAAAAATATAAACACATAGTTGCCAAAAATACATTACATACTAATTAACACTAAAACATATTATATGTAGTGACATTTACTGCATTGATGTTTTTAACAGCACTAATAAAAAGAACACTTAAAACAATACTTTTATCTTTGATATTGCTGTCCATGATATATTTGAAGTCCTGATATTCTTGACACGATATTGCTGTAGCAGGATATTTCTTATCCGGTATTTTGTCCAAAATCCTTTACTTATTGCATAATGTTAAAGCATGTGTTTATGAAGTGTGTGTATACCACACAAAACGACTTTTTTTGCACTAAGACTTCAGCTTCAAACAGTGAGGCATATGTACAAGGAGATAACGCTGCGTTAGCGGCACTTTTCTGCCGCAAATGCGGCGATATTTTTATCGCCGTATTCATAAGCTATCGCTAACCTCTGTTAGCGGCAGTTTACCGGCGAAAAGGTCCATTATAAAGATCACCACTTCTGTTAGCAATAATGACATGCAAGGGAGGCGTTCCCGTGCAAAAACGGCCGCTAACCCCACTTCGCGATATTTACAAGGGGATGGAGGACCAAATAAACTGCCTCTAACTGCAGTTAGAGGCAGTTTTTTAAGAACAGAAAATAGCTGGTCTTAAAAATGGAGATAACCCTTGGGGCCCATTTCAGCAGGTTTTGTTTCTGGACCGCGCTGCAAGCAATGTAGCTGCACTGTCCTGCGACAAAACTACAGGGCAGGACTGCGCACCATAAATAATGCACATTCCAGGGCCTCACTCATGAAAAGTGTTGCAGCGCTGCGACAAGACAGCGTTGCAACACTTTTCACTACCCCCTTCTTGCGACACCACGGATGCGCTGTATTTACTGGACAGCGCTCCATGACGCAGGTAATGACATACGTCTGGAATCCTGACGTATCTGTCTGCGCTAAAGTCACCCATTGCTGCAGTCGCGTCACAACCATGACGCAACTCCAGCAATGCATGGGGCCAGCCTATCCCTGTGGCACTGTGTCACCCTTACGCCTGCCATCATGCAGGCGTAAGGTACTGACGCAGTGCCGTTTTTGAGGGGTGCCCGGGTGTTGGCCCAGTTGGAGATCCATCGGTGGCGGTTGAACGCTGCGGTGTCATCGTCTGTAAGCATTGGCGGAGTGGTGGTGCTGAGGGAGTTGACGAGACATACTTCGGTGGCCTGGATCCAGCTGCGAGGGGGGCGATGATGGCGGTTGTGTACAGTGGGCATGGTGATGCCTTGATGTATACAATGATGGTCGGTCCAGGAGAGTCCGGTGGTGTGGCTATAGTTGAAGGTCCCGATGGCGGAAGAGACGTGCTCGACCATGTGACCTGCTATGTGGCTTGCTGCGGTGACTAGCTGCTTGAGTCTGATGTTGGGGAGCTACCCCAGGAGGGGGTAGTGTTCTGGTCACTGGAGTTGTCCAGGTGGAACTTGAGTTCGCCGAGTAGGATGTCGTCGGTGGATGGGAGAGCCTGGTGTGCAATGAGGTCTACAATGGTATCGGAGAACGGGTGTCCATGGCCCGTGGGGCCTGCAGATGAGGGTGCCGCAGAGGATGGGGTTGCGGTTGGTCCAGATCTGGAAGTTGAGGTGTTCCATGGTCACCGTTGGGTCATTAGAGTGCGTGGTCAGTCGGAGTGTGCTTCTGTAGGTGATGGCAATGCCTCCTCCTGGACAGTTGGGGTGGTCCTTGCGGGTGATTTAGTAGCCATCAGTTATGGCGATGTCCGGTCCGGAGCAGATGTTGGTCCTGGCAGGAGATCTGGCATCCAGGGTTGATGGCGAGGCGGGTGCTGGCGCCATAGGGGTGGAGTGTCTCAGAGGAAGGGTCCTTGGTGCTGAGCGCGGTCCAGGGGCAGACGGACGCAGACAGGCTTGCATATGGCTTGCCTTTGGCACGGGAGACGTCCATTACAATGCAGGCAATACATTGCAATGCCTTTACAACGCAAATCCAACAACGCAGGTGCCTTCACATCGCATTCCATTATAACGCATTGTGAGGCCAGTAATGGGGTATTTTCATTTTTTAGGGTGGGTATGGTTTTGGGTGTCGGAGATGAAATGTGGGGTGTATTACGGGGTAAAATTTGAAATTTGGAGTGTGTTTTGGGGTGAATCATGAAATTTGGGGTGTGCCTTTGGGTCAAAAATGAAAATTGGGGTGTGCATTTGGGTCAAATATGATTTTTTAGGGTGTGTTTTGGGGGCTCAAAGATGAATTTTAGGGGTCAGGGTTTGCTTTGGGGAGCAAGGGTCAGTTTTAGGGTTGCACTCACTGAAGTGGGACTAGTAGTGTTTACATCTCCGCAATCCAACACCTTTCCTACTGTTGCAATATGCCTAGTATTAGTATGCATTGTAATGGAATGCAATATAATGGTATGCGTCGTAACTCCATATATACCTTTAACACACCAGTGGTAAGCCCGCTGCGCTTGGCCGCACAGTGGCCGCCATTGGGAAATGCTGCGGGGGGGACTGGACAGCTGGGAGGTGGGAAACGCCGGAAAGAACACTGGATGGGGCGTGGACGCTGGAATGTGTGTGTGAGCGGGTGTTGTAAATATTTAAATGGGAGAAGTCTTACCTCGAGGCCGGGTGCTGTGTCTTCGCTGCTCCTGCTCTCCTGAGTCTGCTTCCAGGAACAGGAAGTAGGCAGCCAGGCTCCCTCCCCTAAGCCAATCACAACGTTGCAATGCGGCGTTGGGATTGGTCATTGGTGCCAGGACAAGGCGTTCAGCCAGGGGCTGGAGGTGTGGGCATGTTCTCCATGCAGGCTGTAATGCAGCCTGCATTGTGAATAGGACAGTGCACATGACTGCTTTGTGCGGCCTGAGCGGGCCGACCAAACAGTCACTGCGCACTTGAGTGGGCATGCCAGTCCGCCCATGCCTTGTTCCGTGCTTGGAGCAGTCCTACCCACCCTCCCACCCGCAAAGGAAACATAGCACGATTACATCAGTAAGTTATCATCATGTGATGGTTGTTCCTCTTCTGCACTGCTTGAAAGCAGTGGGGCGACGCTCTTCCGCCATAGCGGATGAGCCCCCACTGGGGGTGCGTCATCTACGTGTGCTAGGCCTGGGTGACTCGACCCCCGGGCCTCCTGCGCTACGCGTCCCACCTTCTCCTTACCTCGACATTGACACAGTGGCGCAACCCGCTGCACTCTCCCCAAATCTGTGACTCAGCCAGCAGGAGCCTCAGCCAGGTATGATTTCACAAGTCTGGGTACAGCAGTCGCCGCCAAGTTCGCTGGTGAACCTCCCGATGCAGCTGATGCAGCAGGGCCCCCTTAAGCGTGAAGTTGCAGCGCTCCCGCCACACAATTTTGGCGCAGCTCAGGGGCCTCACCCTCCACAGCGTCCAGCCAGCCCAACATCATCCGGCCTGTGATGCAGAGAGGCGACTCCCACCGTTGGTAATCCACTCCGTGCACCCCGGTGTAGTGGTAGATCGTAGTATGCGATGCAGACCTCCCTACGTTGGTGTGCAGGAGCGCCTCTACCATTAACAGCTCCAAGGGGCGCAAGGCGGTCTTCTCACACAGGTCAGCAACGTGTCTCCATGCGACCTGCCAGACTTCACCACCAGGTACGGGCGATCGTCACGCCTCAATGTCTACCGCTACGGCTCATCGACTGCACAGCTCCTCCGCATCCCACTCCAGGCTCCAGACGCAGGTCCAGCGAGGCATCCAGGCTCCAGACGCAGGTCCAGCGAGGCATCCAGGCTCTCATCCTGGATTTTGGGTGGCTTGCAGGGGTTGTTGATGTGTGCTGCACTTGGCCCTGACTGCTACATTCTGCAGGTTTTTGGTTTTTATGCCTATTTTCTATTGGAGGTTGCAGATAGGCTATTTTTTACATTAGAGGCAAAAAAAACTCACGTTGGGCTGACTAACGTGAGTTTTTTTTGCCGCTAATGGGCCTATCGGTAGTTTTCGCCCGCTAACGCCGGAATTCCTATCGCCATTGCGCTAATGTTAGCGGCAGTTTTCACCGCCGATCCCTGATACTATCGCCATGTAGCGACGGCTTGTAAATATGTCGCTAACATGGCGATAGTTTTCAGCGGTAAGCGACGATAAAAAAACTGCCGCTAACTAGCGTTAGCGATAGTTATCTCCAGTCCTTGTACATATGCCCCAGTGAGTTTTAAAGAGTGGGAACCTCACCCTCCTGCTCCTCTTGTGGGATATCTTGGAATTCTCAGCTGGTGCAAGGCTTAGGAAGGCAAACATCTAGACGTAAAAAATACAGAGTCCTGGTTTACATGTATTTCAATGTGAAATACAAAAACCATTGAATGTCATCAAATAGCTAATTTCACTATTTTGCAAAACGTAACTGATCCATTATCAATCATTACTGTACCCTCTAACCATCACTGCATCCCTTGTATTGCACTTTAATTTGACTCCTACTCTAACCGTTTCAACATTCAGTACACCATGGATGTCCAACAAAGGTCCTGAAGGGCTGCATCAAAGACTGGTATTCAGAATATTTACAAAAGATACATTTATCAACTATGACTTTAAATGCAAATTCTTTAGAACGTCAAGTAGAATCTCAAGGATTAGTTATGGACAGCTGTCCTCTACACAACCCTTTACTCTAAATCTAACGCCCAATTAACCCCTGAACTTATCCTAAGCCTAAACTTTGACAAACCCTATCCCATTTTCCAACTTTAAACCTAACATACCCAGGCCCTAATCCTACAATTTCACTAATGCATACATTAACCCTTACACTTACCCATCTCTTATTCTAACATTACTCCTTTTCTTTATCCTAAACCAATCCCCTTATACCAAATATTAATCCAAACATTTTTATAGCACTTACCTTGCCCACATCCCTCACACTTTCCCTTAGCCATACCTTATTCATACATCTTTTATGTATTTTATATATCATTTTACTTTTGAATTCTCATTTTAAAAATCAAATGTACGTGGCTTTTTGTTCACAGCTTTTTAATTTTTTTAGATGCAATATTAAAATAAAGTTTTAAGTAGTCAACTTTTTTAACACAAATGATTTAATCATTTTTTAACTAGAAACCTGGCAAGAAATGTGCCTGAAGCTGCTGCTGTGGCTGCGTATGTGTTTCTGACACCCCGAAGCTGTACTTGGCAAACTATCCTTTTGGGAAATAACCTCACTGCAATAAATATAATCTCAAATATTTTGTATTGAATAGATGTGACCAATAAACAGCAACTTCTGCCAACATTCCTTGGCAAGAATTTATCCTGACAGTCCCAAAATCACTCGGATGTTTTGTGTAGCTTGAAATGTTTTCAATTTCTAATACCATATTTAGTGCGAGAAAAAAAATGTAATGCAATACATAATTTTGGTTTGTCTTTAAAATGTCTCCAACCACCCTTGACATGTTTGGCTGTCTTGAAGTAGTTCACATTTCGGCCTCAATTTACAAAACCTTTAGGCCTACTCTAGTGCAAAGGAAAGTGGAGCATGCAATTAACTAGCTAGCGCAAATAGTGTTTTGCACTGGACAGGTCCACTTTTCACAGTGCAAAAACTGCTACACACCCCTTTCAGCTATTTTGTTTCAAATGCCTGTTACTGTGGTAGATCAGTGCAACCCCCATGTGTTTTGACACAAAGTCCAATTTGCTAAGATGGCCAGACTGGACTTTTAATCAAAAACAAATGCCACCTTCAAGCTGACACGAACAAGGGAAATGTGTTGAAAACAAATGCATTGTATGTAATCTGTAATGAAACACATGCACCCAATGCCTGGGAACCTTTCGAGTTTGCCTACACATAGGAATTTATACAGTAAGAATTTGCCTTCAGTACAAATCCAATAATAGACATCACAGACTCATTTCTGTACCATGGTGGGAGGCTGTGCATCACACAAGGTTTGCTTTATTTGGACTCTAATGGAGGCCATGACACAAGCAGCAGGCCAGTCTTCATAGATATGACTCTGCACTGCCCTCCTTGCACAACTCAGTGCGGCAAATTTGGATGCTGTACTGTGCTACATAAAACAATTAATTCGGCTGTACTCTTCAAATACAGCACAAGTCAGGTGGTGGGATAACAATTAACTCACTGAGCAATTCCCAGTCAAATGCAGAGTGCGACAAGGGTGTGTTCTAGCGCCCACGTTATTCTCCCTTTTTATAAATGGGGTGATTGGTATCTAAATAGGGATGGATGCGACGCACCAAAGGTGAGGGAGAGAAGAGCATAAGCCCTGCTCTTCGCGGATGACACCCTATTAATTTCTAAATCCCCCCATGGTTTGCAACAGTTGTTGAATAATTTTATGGAGTTCTGCAATGAGTATGACCTGGTACTAAACGAGGCTTAAACGAAATATATGATTTTCTCGAAGGGGAATTCCAAGCCACCAAGAAGGCAAATGTATGTAGGAAATAGCCCCCTAGAGCAAGTTTTTGACTTCGACTATCTGGGTATCCACCTAACCTCAAAGCTAAATTGGGCGCCCCACATCGAAAAGGCTCAAATATCATTAGTACATCAAACTGTCCACCTAAGTAAAATCCACAAAAAAACAGTTTCCAGGAAAGCGGCCCCAGCATTAGGAGTCTATAACACCAAAATATTGGGGGGAGCCCTTTATGGTGCCGAACTGTGGGGTACTGGAAACATAAACGCTCTCACTTTTGTTGAGAACCGGTTTCTTCGCTCAATGCTAAACCTTCCCACTAGTACCCCCCTGGCTCCTATGTTCCTGGACTTGGGCCAAAAACTGTTATTGCACTAGATGGGTTATAAGCAGTTAATGTTTTGGCACCGTCTGTGGTCGGTAAATGAGCTCACCCCATATAGATGAGAGACAATAGATCTCCTGAAGCGATCCCAGGTTAACTCTAGCCCGTGGTTTAGCTCCCTGAAAAATGTACTGAAGATTCTTGGGATGGAGGAATATTGGTACACTCCTGAAAGATTGTGCCTTATCCCAAAATGCAGGGTTAAAGAGATATACTGGGATTCTATTATGGTGAAGGAGATGGTCAAACCAGTGGGCACACTGACCCAGGATTTTATTAGTTTTAAATTCACTCCATTTTATGAGGAAACAATTGATGAAATTATACCACTGATGGCACGGAAATTATTTATACAATTTCGTTTTAAAACCCTACCCACTAAACTGTTCTGTAAAAAGTGGAGTAACAAGGCCACCACAGATGATCAGTGTCCCGCATGTAAGGCTTGCCCAGAATCAATAATCCACTTGCTATTCTTTTGCCCCCAATATAGAAGCTTGCGGGGCCAGTGGATTGTGCCATTGTGTAAACTGATTGGTCCTGGACATTACCTAGAGTTTATGAGAAGTTTAGCTTCCGACACTCGCAGGGTGGTTGTTTTTGGTTTGGCCAGATATTGGCATGCATTATGGATCAAATGTTTTAAATGTATTATATAGCTTTTTTTAATCTCTGCATATCCAATCTTGGGTCACCTTATAGAAAATGTCTTTTATCCCTGGATTGTTTTAATAACTGTTGTATATTGTATCTTGTAAATCGTCTTTTTTATTGCTTGCACTGTTCTTATATTGTATGGCACTTCACACTTTATAAGATCCCTGTGATCGAAAATAAAGTTTTGATGATGATAAAACAATTAGTAAATGGGGCCCCTATATATTTATTGCAAAACAAAATGCACTCACGAATATCACTTTTTGTCTACATTTTAAAGAGAAAATATCCTTGAGCCTCACTAAAATGTTCACGAGTGCTCGCAATATGTAATATTTTATATATAGTTAGAAGAAAACAATGGCTCTTTTTGTTGGGTTGGGGCCATCAACCACAATTCTTTTCGAAATTGGGGCTTAAGGATAATCAAAAGCATAATTAGGGTGAGTGAACAACCTAAATTTGATTGACCAGTAAACAACATGATAATTATGCAGCTATGCAGAAGAAGTAAATGAATTCCAAACATAGGAGGCAAAAACAATGAAGATTCGCCCACCGATCTGTGATAAAAACTTATGGCCTCATTATGAGTTTGAAGGTGTGGGAGCGGGACTACCTAACTCCCGCACCGCCAAACCCATGTATAAACCACCTGCCAGATCAGGAGTTTTCTCCTGTCTGGTGGGTGGTTCTTTGACATTCCCAGGGCATTGCCTATGAAATAGGCACCGCAATCAGAACATCAAAGGCAGTACCTGCAGGGCATGGACTGCTGCAGTCCATGCTGTGCAGGTACTGGTGTGCATGCACACAGGGGGGTACATGTTGTATCCCCTGTGTGCATCCACATGGCGTGAGGCACAGGGGGGCCCTGTAGGTCCCACTTTGTTTCCTTACGGCCACACTTTTCATGGTGGTCTCACAGCCATGAGAAGTGTGGCAGTGAGGAAACTCGTAATATGCTTGGCGGGCCGCAGCAGCCCCGCCAGGCATATTGCGGCCTCAATACAGTTGTGCCACCACAAGGGATCTCTGATTCCTGGCACATGAGGTGGTCCCAGGACAGCTTGAACGACCTGGTAATAATGGGGTGGTCAGAAGGCAACGACCACTGCTCCCCATGAGTCAAGCAGTCTGTGGACCGCCAGGCTTGTAATGAAGCCCTTAGCCATCACTAGATGGTTGGGATGGGATGATAAATAGTACGTTTCTTCTATGCTGGCGTGTGTAAGGTTGGCAAAACTGAACTGCATAAACTATTGGGAAGTGTCAGTTTAGCTGGAGAAAAAAGCTGCAAACTCTAAGCTTTCTGGGAAAATCATCCCAATAACATTGTTTTGGGGCACATATCCCACCATAACATACTTTTGCAGGGAATTTCACTCATAAGTGAAGTTGACAAATGTCACAACTTGGTGAAGCTCCTTAGTTTATTGTTTGGGCACTACTTAATCACTTAGCATGTCGATCTGTCCTAAGTAATTTATACCATGGAAGTGCAGTCTGTCCTAACCATAAATGGGTGTGTCATGATAGCATGTGTGAATTGTTATATAACAAGACATGAAATACTGCACTAATTACTAAACATAATGGCATGGCTAGCTGCCTCATCAGTTAATACCGTGTCAACACAGCCTGCCCTAAACTAAACCCACAATCAATATGTTACAGTCTCACCTAAACTGCAAATATTCATAGTAGCTTACTCCAATCATGAATAATAATAATCATAATAATAATAATTGGATCTTAACGTGTCTCATTCGCAAAAAATGTCATGGCTACTAGCACTACACATTAAGGACCTCATACTGAATGCTGAAGTAATTTCATTAATACCACAACCAATGAATACCATATTTCAGGACACAGTATTTATTAAATATGGTATTACTGATCAGTTCCAAGTACCGCAGGTTGAAATGGGCATAACCTGAAGTATTAGACTTTGCAGATCTAGTTAACATGGTCTACCTCATTCAGAAACCTTGGATCCCTGGTTGCAGAGCTATGCATGTTGAACTTGGCAGTATGACCCTACACCAAACCTGTGTGAGTGTGATCAGTCAGATTGGGTCTTTGTGTGTCTTATGTAATAATCATAAGACCTGTATGTCTTGAGTTCGGTATATACACTCCACTACTTTTGTGGTGTTCCCAGAACTCTCCTTGAAAAGGCTGCACGAGCTCCGTCCCATGCTCCCTTCCTGTAATAAAGAGAGACCAGGATGCATCGGTTCTGTTTTTGCTTTTATTTCTGTTAGTCAGTAGGGGTGTGCAAAGTTTGAGCTATTTGCTTTCGTGTAACTATGTGACCTCTCAGTCTGGTTAAGGAGTAGTGGGAGAAAGCTCCCAAAAAACAAAGGATAATTCAAAATGTTCTAAATTATGTAAATTACACTGGCTGAATTTAAATTACACCCTGGCCTAAAAGTTAGTTCTGTCTCCAGGATCAATAAAATGAGAAAGGCCTTTAAGGGAAGGCCCTAGATTGGCTTAAATATTTTCTGGGTGCCAGAAACCAAGTGGTCTCATTACATCCTTTAAAATCCAGAACTATGACAATAGACAAAGGGGTTCCTGAGGGTTCTTCCCAGAGTCCTAATTTCTTCAATACTTACGTTGCCGGGCATTCAAAGACTGTTCATGCTTGCGGGTTTGAAATCATATCATATGTGGATGACACCCAATTGATTATTTCTTTTGGGTAGGATTCTGAGTCATCCAAAGTCAGATTCATCGACTGCATGCATAATGTGACCACATAGATGACCTTCAATTGTTTACAATTGAATGGAGGAAACATTGAAATTCTCCTGTTTAACAAAGCTTAGGCACTCTGGTCAGATGATTGGTGACCAATAGTATTAGGTCTGCTTCTTTGCCCCAAGGGGGTAGTAAAAACATGGGCATCTTGGTGGATAACAATTTATCCTTGAAGAACAGGTTACCTCTATTTGTGGTACCTGTTTCCATACTCTGCAGTTGCTAAAAAAAGTATTCCCATGGCTTCCCATGAGCTTCAGAAGAATGCTGATTCAGGCCCTCATTATGAGTTGTCTAGTTTATGGGAATGCGCTTCTTGTGGCATCCAACAACACTCTTCTTTCCAAACTACAGGTGGACCAAAACACTGCGGCCTGACTAGTCTGTAAATATCCTGCTGTTGCCCCTTCCATATCCACATTTAAATCTTTATGTAGTATGTGAGGTATTTGTATTAATATATAATAATAAGTAGAATGTATTAGCTCATTGGTTGCTGTACATTCCTTGTTCTCAGTATATGTAGAGGACTATGGAATGTTACCGGCAAATGCTGCTGAGAGCTGATGCCATTTACTGTATGCTGAAGGGGTTGATAATAAAGAAGATAACTACAAGCTGCTTTGTATTTGGGATCATTTATATAAGGATAATACTACATTATTTTGGTGATGAGATGGTGGTTATCAACCCCTGGCCCCACTCCATGTTTGAACCCTTTGAATTTACTTTTTTCCCATTGGATTGACCTCACGTGAAGTTTGTGAGCAATCCTCAGGAATTAGAATTCTTCACAAGAATGTGCCATTTCAAGTTCGGATTTTGAGGCAATTTGTTTCACGCCCCGTTATCCTTAAGGTTAGTGGAACAAGTACTGAATTGCGGATTAGCGGTTGCTGCACGTATATGACTGTGCTCGTGAACCGCATAACATCCTTGTGTACTTTCAAAAGTGGCCTCACAAGCAGTTTGGTATGTGTTCTGGCAACTTTCAAAAGTGCCTTCACAAGCAATTTACTGCGTGCATTCTTTCCTTCCCGGGAAATCGTCATCGCTCCATTTTGCCAGCATTCCCTTCATGGATTGGAGTTCATCTTTCACGCAGTGCATTCTGGTTAAGTTCAGGATGCGGCGGGGTCACGCTGCCTGACCTTTACGTGCTGCCATTTAGGTTGTGTTTTGGCAAATTTAGGAATCTGCAATCTGCATTGGTAAGTTGCTGTGAGAGGAATCGCAGTGCATTTTGGGGCGCACACCAGTTGTGGAATGATTACATTGCATGTATGCATGTATGTACAATGTACAACTCACAAGGCGTTACACCACAACACCCCCCAGTACCTAGCCCAAAAACTTACCTTATCTGGAGGAAACAGACATTCTAGGAGCGCAGACAATCTACTCCTAAAACCCTTGCGGTTCAACAAGACTAAAACCTCCAACAGAGCATTTTCTGGAGCGGCGCCAAGAATTTGGAACTCGCTTCCGCCATCCATCAGAAAAATCGCCCCGACACCTCTCTTCAAAAAGGAAGCAAAATTATTCTTGATGAGCAAATTCCTCCCTTAAATCCGCACAATCACCACACCAGCTTACAACCTCAAACTTAACTATACTCTCCGTCTACTGATATTTTGAAGCTAAGACTCGCACAAACTCGAATTGACTCTTATTGCTCAGAAAGTTCTCTATTCTGCTTCTATCCCCTGAACTCTGTTATGCTTTGTTGTTACTTTATATGCTATGCTTTTTTGTATGCCACGTTTTTACTATATGTGCTATTCATACCTTGCTCACTATGTAAAGCGCTCTGATACCCTACCTTGGGTCTGGTTCGCGCTATAGAAAACTCTAAAAATAAAAAAATAAATAAATAAAGTGCATTCTGGGGCGAGCACAAGTGCTGGGCTGTCAGGTTATGCAAATATACATGTCTCAAGCGTTCTGTGTGTGTGAGGCAATTCGGAGAGTGTATTCCGATTTCTGACACAGAACCGCTTCGTGTTTATTCCTGGACATGGCAAGTTTCAAGGTTTTTGCTTATTTATTTTGGAATACAGGTGTTTATTCTTTGATAAGTGTATTGTGGCAAAAGTTTTTTATTATCAAGTTGTGTTCTTTTGGGCTGGCATTTACATTGTGATCAGCATGGAAACCAGTTCCAGGTCAGTAAGTGCAAGTTCAGGTAGTGCAAATGTTAGAATTACTCTGAATACACCAAAAGGATTTTTAACTAGTCCAGGAGATTAAATTAATAAATGGGCTGAGATAAAAAAATATTTCTTACATTACATTACCACTTTGGAAGATAATGGCAGCATCTTATCACCAGAAAGAAAAAAAATAATTCTAATACACTGTTTGGGTCCTGAAGGCCTCAGAGCATACAACCAAATGCAAAAACCGGAAAGGGCTGAAGAAATAGATGTATTTAAATCTGCCATTTTAGACTTGAGTGGACATTATTCGCCCACAGTTTGCATTGCAATTACAAGACGTGCTTTCTTCAAAAGGAAGCAGCAAAAACACACCTCTATTGAAGAGTATGTGTCTGCTCTCAAAACGTAAGCTTCCGCTTGCAAATTTGGTGTTTTGCATGAGAATTTGATTCTATTACAGGACCGGAGGCTTCTGATTATGCTTCTCTTTCTTTTATTTGCTACTCACAGCAGCCAATAAAAACGTTTTTGTATGCAAATAAAACTACATTTTCCATGATGCTTAGTTATACATCACATCCTGCATGACCCTATAAGAGCCACCATATCCTGTTGCTGAGCCTCTTTCTTTGCTGCTCACGCAGGAGTTAAGTTGATTACACGATTATTTTAATTTTAATTGCGATTGCTTTTCCGCTGCAATTTGTTAATGTTATGCATAATGCTGTGATCGCGCGTCGCGCTATGTTCCTTTGAAGGCCCGCGCGGGCTGTGTGAATTTGAATCTCCCGCTGGGAGCTCTGAGGGCTTGTTTGCACGCCCGCTCGGGCTTAATTGATTTCACGCTCCCGCTGGGAGCACGGGGTACCGCGCTGCACTCGGCAGCGTTTGATGGCTTTATTGCTTGCGCGCTCCTCGTGCTGACCGCAGGTGGCTTCCCTGATCTGCCGGGCGGTATTTAATTGAGAGCTTCACTCGCTCCGACGTGCGTAGCCCAATTGGGCTACTTTTTAGTTGCTTTTGGGCTATCCACGTCGCACGCGCCCCCCATTCACTCTGGGGCTCATTAGCCTCGAGAAATTTTGTTTGCACAGACGCCTGATTTGGCTGCAAGAGTCGTCTGGCCCTGGAGTGAGCACACACTCCGTAAAACACTGGATTTGGCTCTCTCTACGCCCTGTGGGCTGCAATAACATTTATACGGCACTTGCTGAGGAGCTAGGTACCTGGTTTCTGTTGTGTGCATTGGGTTGGCTCCCCCTTTACTCCTCACAGTTTAAATATTCCAACAGTACATCATGGATGACTGGGTAGATATGAGGAGGATGGTCTATATCAAGAAGAAGTGCAGGCAACTTTTCTGGAGGACAATATTGTTGAGGCTCTGGACGCCTCCATCCAAGAGCCTGTCAACCGGGCCATTGAAAAGGCAGTACTGTGCAGCAAGCATTGGCCGCTGCGTTGAAACCCATTACTAAACAGTTGGAGAAGTTTGCCAAGCGGCATGGGTTTACTGCCGACCCTCAGAAGGATGATACACCTGGCGAGCCTAAAGCGAAGTCATGGCCCCATTCCGGTGCACTAGCAACACTACCTAAATCTTCTACCCCACCCAGCATGGGAGATAAGGCTAAGCGTCAGGAGCGTAGAGACACTGACACTGATACTGATATGGATACTACAGGGACAGACACCCCCGAGGAAGAGGCTCCTCCCAAGAAACGGTCACGGAAAACAAAAAATGTACAGCAAGACCTGTCCCAGACCTTAAAAACCCCCTTTACTTTTAATCCGGCCGCCATTGTACACCCTAGATTGTCGTATTGGGCTCCGGCCCCAGACGCGGCAGCATACCTCCACGACAACCTGCACAAGAGCTTCGATAAGGACGTGCGTAACAGGTTGCGTTCCGAGTGCCCTAGGCCTGATATTCCGGATAAGGTGGCGGAGACGCCAGACATAGATGTCAGCCTCCTTACCTTTCTAAAGAAATTTGCTAAAGACCCGAAGAAGGGAATCGATCGTGCCTGGCGCGGTTGCCAGGACAAACTCCTGGATGTGGCGGGGCCACTAGCCAAAATCTTAGAAATGGCCCTGGAGGCGAAAGAGTCTAGTGCTCTCGTAGATCCCGACGTCTTGGCTGGGTGGACCCAAAGGGCGATCTGCTTGTTGGGAAACGCCAATTGTGCTATTTCCACTGAGAGGCGTAAGTCGCTCCTCATGAGGATGGATTCTAACTTGACGGAGCTGGCTGCGGCAGAACCGGGTCCTCTGGCAGAGGGTAACCTCTTCGGGAACCGCTTCGTAAAAGACATTTCCAAATATGTAGGTACATTCACGTCCCTTGACAAGGCCCAATCGGGCATTAAACGAGTTTTCCAGGCTGGCCTTTTTAACCGGGCCGGGCGAGGCAGAGGACGCTCGCCAGGCCACCAGTACCATCAAGGTCCTCAACGAGGAGACTACGGCCGTGGTCGAGGCGAGTGGGACTCCACTCGGGGGGGAACCTTCTATCCCACCAGACAGCACTTCAACAGAAGGCGCTTCAACAGAGGCGGACATCGAGCGGGCTGCAGGTAATAGCTTCCGACAACTTTCCGTTACCCTTGGGGGGTCATACTCAGTTTTTCTATCACAATTGCGCTCTGATTTCACAGGATGCGTGGGTTCTACAGACAATTCAGGGGTTTCACCTAGATTTTTATCAGACTCCCTTTCAGGACATTCCACCCCGGCAACTCTCTTTTTCCCAACTAGAGTGCGATGCAGAACTCGACGCATTGCTGCAGAAACACGCGATTGCATATTGCAACGATGGTCCTCTCGGTTTTTGCAGCAATAACTTCTTGGTTCAGAAGAAAGGCGGAGGTCACAGGTTGGTACAGAATCTAAAGGAATTCAACCATTTCATGACCTACAACCATTTCAAGATGGAGGGTATCCATCTCTTGGCAGATTTGCTGAAGGAAGGGGACTGGATGGTCCGGTTGGATCTGAAAGACGCCTACCTGTCGATCCCTATATTTCCTCCTCACCGCCGTTTTCTGCAGTTTCAGTGGCGGAACCGGTGGTTCGAATATTTGGTCCTTCCTTTCGGACTTTCCTCGGCGCCGTAGTGCTTCACCAAGGTGATGAAACCGGTGATAGCGCACTTACGAGAACAGGGCGTCCGCATGATAGTGTATCTGGACGAAATACTCATGATGGCACAAACTCCGACTTTAGCTGCACAGAATTTGCGCATGACCATGTCTATTCTTCAAAACTTGGGGTTCGTGATCAACGAACCCAAATTGGCTCTCTGTCCTGCTCAGACTATGGACTTACTGGGGTTCGTCATAAATTCACAGACGGCCCAGTTGAGCCTCCCCCGCTCCAAATTGAAAGATATCAAGAAGGAGCTTTCCACACTGCTGTCCAAACAGACGGTTTCATTGCGGGTGATTGCCAGGATCATGGGTCTTCTGGCATCCTTGATACAAGCGATATTTCCGGGCCCTCTTCACTACCGGGCCCTTCAGAGATTGAAGATTCAACACCTTCGGAAGGGTCTGTCCTACACGGACCGGGTTCCACTTTTCAACGAGGTGCGAGAGGAGATACAATGGTGGCTGGGCCATGTGGATGCATGGAATGGCAGAGCCATCTTTGGCTCTCAACCAGAAGTTGTCATAGAGTCGGACGCCAGCCGTTGGGGCTGGGGGGCGCGCTGTGGAGATATCTCCACCAGAGGTCGGTGGTCCCTGCGTGAGCTCGAGCTGCATATCAATTGCCTAGAACTGTTAGCAGGGTCGTTCGCGATCCGGACACTCTCTCCCAAACAGGTCTCCTGCTGCATCCTTCTGCGGATGGACAATATCTCAGCAGTGAGGTATATCAACAAGTTGGGAGACACGAGGTTGTCGTTACTAGCAGAGATAGCGAAGGACTTCTGGCACTACTGCCTGAGTCATCAGATTTCGGTCATAGCGGTATACCTCCCGGGACAATCCAACATAGTAGCGGATTGGAACTCATGGTACCTCAAAGATTACAGCAACTGGCAACTCCAGCCCCAGATATTCAGTTGGTTGCAAGCTGTGTGGGGCATATGCAAGATAGACCTCTTTGCATCCAGACTGAATCGTCAACTGCAGACGTTTTTCAGCTGGAGGCCGGATCCGTTAGCAAGAGCGACGGATGCGTTTTCTCAAGACTGGTCCAAAGGTCTGAACTATGCCTTTCCCCCCTTCATCTTGATTCCGAGGGTGACCACACACGTAACCCGGCAACGAGTGGAGGTAATTCTGACTTCCCCAGGATGATTCCATGGTCCTCGACGATGCTCCAGGGCCCTCATGGAGAGGTGCATCCGATGGTAGTGTCGGGACAGTTGTCCCTGATGGCCTGGAGGCTTTCAGGGAACAATGGGAAATGCCAGGATTTTCGGACAAGGCTGCGGCCTTCATTAACCAGGCCTGGGCTCCTTCCACCAGGAAGCGATACTCTTCAGCCTGGAAGGGCTGGGTTCGTTGGTGCGTGGAACAACATGTGGATCCCGTGGGGGCCGAGTTTTCCCATGTTGTGAACTTCTTATCGGAGAAAGCGTCCGAGGGTTTGGCGTATCGTTCTGTTAATAACTTTAGGTCCGCCATTTCAGGTGGTCATTCCCAAATGGATGGCAAACCTGTGGGCATGCATCCGGTCATTTGTAAACTGTTAAAAGGTATCCGCGTTGCGAATCCTCCCAAACCTAAATATTCTTCATTGTGGGATGTTTCCTTAGTTCTTTCCTTGTTTGATAGATGGCCAGATAATAATTTGTTAACTAGGAAACAACTATCGTCCAAACTTGCTATGTTGCTATGCCTATCTGCCTGCTGACGTTCATCCGACGTCAAAGCTCTGGATCTTACAGGTAGAGTATTTACTCCGGAAGGAGTTTCTTTTAACATTACTGCCAGAACTAAAACATTCTCAAGAAGTGTTGATTATCATGCTTTTCTCTCTAATGCAAAGTTATGTGTGGTTCAATGCCTTAAGGCCTATGAAGATTGTACTAAGTCTATACGACCGGATGGTTCAGCTCAGTTGTTAATTGCGTTACAAAAACCTCATAAACCTGTGTCTGCGGCTACCATAGCCAGATGGTTAAAATCAGTCATGCAAGAAGCTGGTATTGATACCCAGATGTTTGGGGCACATTCTGTTTGTGGTGCCATGGCATCAAAGACTTTCATGTTGGGTTCTACCATTCAAGATATTATGCGATCTGCTGACTGGTCTTCTGAGTCTACATTTAAATAATTTTATTATAAACCGGTGGGTGATATAGCTTCAGTTGTGTTTGATAAGCGTTAAACTAGCATAATCAGAAGCCTCCAGTCCTGTAATAGAATAAAAAATTAGCTAGCATTCGCGCCAAGAATTTTCAATTCTATTAAGGACACGGAGGTGAGGATTATCCCACCCGGTTATATTACAATGTTTGTAGTGTTTGCCCACCCGTATCTTTTATATTCTGTTGTAGCAGAAATTACGGGTTTCTATGTTTCATTCCTTTCAGGTTCCGAGAAGAAGATGGACTAGAGGTTCTTCTGGTTAAGAGGACGTTTACTTTCCAGTTTGGTTCTGGTTCTTCCACGTTGGAGGATGGTTGTTTGGACTTGAGTTAATGTTATGGACTAAATTGTTCGAGCAAAGAAAGAGGCTCAGCAACAGGATATGGTGGCTCTTATAGGGTCATGCAGGATGTGATGTATAACTAAGCATCATGGGAAATGTAGTTTTATTTGCATACAAAAACGTTTTCATTGGCTGCTGTGAGTAGCAAATAAAAGAAAGAGAAGCATAATCCTCGCCTCCGTGTCCTTAATAGAATTGAAAATTCTTGGCGCGAATGCTAGCTAATTTTTTATTCACGATCAAATTGTGGTTTGCACCAAGAATATATTAACTAGGAATTTAAGATAGATTGTGGATTGACAGTGACTCAAATTTGAAGGACTTTATAGCTTTGGCCAAATAAGCTGAGTTGTCAGATAGGAGTCTCAAAACAATTTCCGTACTGAATGATACTCCTTCTGTCAACAAGATTTTGGTGGAAAAAAAGGAAAGGTCACAGGTTTTAAAAATAAATGACCGCAGTAGTGTAATAAAAAAATACAAACAGAGACAGTGTGAACAAGCATGGGAAAGCTACAAGTCTCTCTTGGTACCATCGTGGTAGCAGTGCACATAATGCTAGTTTTGAGAAGTGTCCAGCTTAATTGTCAAAATGTTTAGAATGTGTTATTGTAGGTCATTATGCAGCATGAGAGTAGCTTGTCTTACTGAAACTGATTCGAATTCTTCAGGAGATAAATCTGAGAATTCAGTGGAAGTGTATTCTTCCAAGGAGGGAAAAAAGGAAAGTGTTGTGCTCAATATCTTAAGTAGCAATAGGAACAAACCAATGTGCACTATTAACTTTTGGCTGCTGATTCTGGTTCACGTTAACAATTATTGCTCACACAGTTTGGGAAGTAATTTTGTTAGTGTTACAGGGGATAAAATAGACATGTTGGGTTATAGATTGCTTGCTTTTGAATTCAAGGATCGCAGAGCTACTGACAAGTTATACATTGCTGCTGAGGGCCCATCTGTTTTAGGGTGGAATGACCAAAGATCACTGCACATCATACTTGACCCTAACAGTCCTGAGCAAGTTCTTATTGCATGTGAAAATAAAAACACCAAGAAATGTAATACTGTGCCTGGAGGGGTAAATGGCTTCTGTCATTTAACAGCTCGGCATGGATAGCACTGTGCTATTCCTATGCTTAAAGACTTTGCTGTAGAAATGGCAAAAGACTTTGTCCCTTTCTATCTCAGCGTGGATAGCACTGTGCTAATCCTATGCTTAAAAACTTTGATAGAAAAGCAGACATTTGAGTTGAGCAAATCTAGTGTCGCTGGTGTTGAGGGTGCTCTATACAGAAGCTGCCTTCCACCTAAACTTGGGAACTACCCAGAGTTCTCTTCTTTTTTGCATATATATATATATATATATATATATATATGCCTTGTCTCATAGGAGCCACCCATTCAGGGCGGGCAATCTTAAATATAAATGGGAGGTAGTGCCGGATCACGCACGCACGTACCTATTTCCGCCAGCCTTTCAGAAAGTAATCACGAAACGCGTCAGGCGAAGACGGAGCGGCTGTCTAAATGAATCAACAAGTTGAACTGTGGCCATACGTATTGAAAGCTTGCAGCTTCATCACTGCCGCCAGAGTGCTTCTCACTGGACGGGTAGCCTTCGAGCAGTGATTTATGGCAGCAACCCAGCTGCAGAGAGTGCACCACCACAGCATCGAGGGGGCTGCGAGGTTAGGCATTCGCCGAGCCTCAGTTATGGGGCAGCAGTGAAGGATTGAGGACACAGCCTACCTGTTGAGGCCCATTCATGGGCTTTTAAGACTTAGTGACAGTAATCAGTGCATTCATTTGTGGAGTATAAGCACCGACACTACGGCTCCCACAATGCCTTGTCTCATAGGAGCCACCCATTCAGGGCAGGCAATCTTAAATATAAATGGGAGGTAGTGCCGGATCACGCACGTACCTATTTCCGCCAGCCTTTGAGAAAGTAATCACGAAACGCGTCAGGTGAAGACGGAGCGGCTGTCTAAATGAATCAACAAGTTGAACTGTGGCCATACCTATTGAAAGCTTGCAGCTTCATCACTGCCGCCAGAGTGCTTCTCACCGGACGGGTAACCTTCGAGCTCCGGAAACGGGGAAACGCTTTTGCTTCTTGTGGATATATATATATATTTAACATCATGGCAAAAAATCGAAATTGACTTTAAATAAGGAAGGATGTGATGCCGCATTTTCTGATCATTGTTGCAATGCATGCTAGTCACTGTAGTGCAAAAATCAATAAAACAGGGACTTTAACCACGCAAACTCGGACACTGTTGAAAAATAATGCACTGTCATTTAAATAACAAAGAGTATTGTGTAGGGAAGTGATGGCATAGTCCCAGGATAGAATGAAAATGCATTGTGACCGGTGCCCCTTTAAAATCAGTGGACTGCATATGATTGTCCTTCTTCACTGTTTTTAACTGCAGTGCATTTAAACTCAGAGCTAGTTGTTCCTCACCCGTGCATATGATTAAGACCGAGGACGGTTGAAACGCGTCATGCTAATACTATTGCTACTGAGCTGCCTGCTTGAATAAAATCAACTTGACTCTCTCAATGGATGGGCTTGATTTTGTGCTTCGAAGGCAGCGTGAATCTTCGTATGGAATATATATATATATATATATATATATATATATATATAATGTTTAGTAAGTTTTATTTTGCAGGCTTGTTTGTTTTTTGAAAAAAAAGTAAAGGGATTGTATAGTATATGTGGTATTTGTATTAATATGTAGAAATATGTAGAATGTATTAGGTCATTGCTGGTGGGAGATGATGCTGTTTACTCTATGCATTTTCTAATAATGAAGACGATAACTACAAACTATCTTGCATTTGAGATCATTAAATGAGAAGAGAACTACACCTTACATTGGCTAACTGTCAGGTATCGCACTCTGTTTAAATTCCTATGTCTTACTCATGAATCTCTTATTGGTAATAGACCCTCTTATCTACCAGCCAGGCTTTCTAGGTATCACCCTATTAGAAATTTGAGGTCCAAGGACAAAGCCTTCTTAAGGTTGCACTGCATTCATACCTCTAGCTATGGTGGTAACTCTTTACCCTGTCTAGCTCTGTACCACTGGAATAGCCTCCCCCACAACATTTGATCCTGTTATGATTTTGGAAGCTACAAAAAATGTTGAAAGCCTGGCTCTTTTGAAGAGCTGCCTTTCCTTTTTGTCTTCACCTAGCGTTGAGATACTCCTTCGGGAGTGAGTCGTTTTTGTACTATATGAATGTGGTTAACATAACATAACATAAATTAACATAACATAACATAGCATAACACTTTGGGAACTGTCTGACCAAAGGAACAGTTGAATATGCTTCTAGAAGAGTATGGAACTGATTCACAAAGGTAAATTTACATCTGTAGTTTTACTCACATGTAAATCTACTACTGAAGGCAGAATCAAATCTATTCTTTTTGCTGTTCACCTTTTGTGAGTGTAGACTTACACCTAAATGTAGGCTTACATGTTTCCATCCCTATTACAGCATCCTACAACAGGATATAAAGTGTAAAATTACTACTGGAAATGTTTCACACATAGATGGAGATCTTCACCAGTGTAGCGAAAGTATAGCCAAACAATAAAAAAAATTTTTTTTTAAATATGAAAAATATTTTACTATAAAATCTAAATCTAAAATAATTAAAGTATTTATTATAAACTACTAAAATAAAAAGTTACAGCTCATTGAATTATTTGTGTATGAAATAATTTATTTGTTAATTAAAATATAATTATTTATTCTATAAATAAAACATAATTAAAAAAATCCCACTCACAGTGAAAAAGGAATTGGATTTAATATGAATTACTTTTATTAAAAGTTGAATGCAGACTTAATGTAAATTATTTGTAATATTTTAACATTAATCAACGTATAAATATACATTTTAAAAATCATATAATTATATTAATTTATTCCCTATTGGGTACTCTTATAAGACTCTACCTTAATTATTTTCTATTTGGATGTTTTGCAGTATCTGTGAGTGCCCAAGTTTGTCTTTCAGATTACTGCAAGGTTGGGCGGGAGTACATCTATTACTTTTTTGTCATCTTTAGGGTTACAGTAAATGTATGAGTATAGTTTGTGAATTGCAATGGACTTACTGTTTTGTGAATGGGCATTTTATTAGCCTGTTCCTCCCTAAACACCTCCTTACTTGTCCTTAAACCCCATTTTTCATTAAGTATCCCCATTTTTTATTGACTGCCATTTATCCTTCCACATTTGCTACCAAAATGTAGGCTTGCAATTATAGTCATCTCTGCCATCATGGGTAAGATCTCCACACAAAAATGGTAAGAGAGACAGAGGCAGGGGTTAGTGAAGATCATTTTATAGTACAGGAGTATAATGCTGTAGTACTACTTCACATACTAGTAAATGCAGTTCTGAATAGATCCCAATATGTCTCAATATTCCCTTAATATACACAAAAGTAACACTGTGCCATCTTTTCCATGATCACTCCCATTTTTTATTGACTTGTGTTGTTGTTTTTTAAACTTTGCACTTTGGAGTACTGCTGCCCAATTCACCGTCTATTAAGGTCATACTGTATGATGAAGGATATTACACCAATGGCACAGAAAGTTAAATGTCACATGTGGACTGCAAAAGATCCACATGTGAGACATCACTAGGCTGATGTGGAAAAAACGTCTTCAGGGCTAGCTCTGCATCTTGACAGATGCAGAATTTAAACCTGCAGGCAACCAGTCAAAATAATCCTTTTTGACAAGAACAAACCCTACTTTTAAATTGGAACATGGCCTTGTAGCCCAAGAATTAAGGTGCCTTGTATTCAACATGTAATATTTTTTGCTGCAATGTTCCTATAGTGACCAGACCCTTAACTATTGTTTTGCTCTAAAGGGCTGTAGCTGATTCTATGAGAAAACTAAAATGCAATTAAAATACTATTTTGCTAACATTGGTTTGCGATAAACAACAAAAGTGATTTAGCCATTATTTTTAATATTTATTAAAAATTCAATTCAATGGTGAACTTTGATATTTGATAATTATATGGGAAAAGTAACTTTAAAATAGTGAGAGTTTGTCAGCCTAAAGCATCAGTAGGCTAATTAGCCAGCATGTTCCCCTGTCATTGCTTATTCTCTTAATGAAGTGTGACACCGGCCCACAGAACAGAAACAATTAGTTAGGCCTTGTGGTAGAATGACTTTGGAGTTAGGTATGTGACTACTCTCAGCTCAGGAAAAGGAGTTGGTCAGGGTTCAGGGTTAGGGTTTTCGTTAACTTGAAAGTGACCTTGTCAGTGAATTGCTTCCCTCACTGCACAGCTCCACCTGGTAGCTGTTGCCCCTGAAACTTTCAGGTCCTAAGTTCGAAGCCCTCCTCCACTTGCAGCACCCGCCTGCGCCTCATCCTTGGTGGTCCAGTGGAAAGCATCTCTGCTCTGCTGCTGCTCTCTGCCTTTTTTCTCCTCTGCTCTTTTTTCACATTCATTTTTATCTATTTATTTCTTTTTTCATCTATTATTGCTTTTTTTACTTTCTCTTATTTCTCTTTCTTGTGCTTTTTTCCATTTCTGTGCTATTGCTGCAGCTCTTCCCCCCTGCCTTCTGGTCCCATTTTCCCGCATCCTGCCTCCCAAATGTCCAGCCCTCCCCAAACACTACTTAATGGCATCAGCTGAACGTTGAAGGGGCGCTCTTACTGACCTCATCAGTAAATTGCTTCCCTGGCCGCATAGCTCTGCCTGGTAGCTGTTGCCCCCTGATGCTTTCAGGTCCTTGGTCCGAGGCCCTCTTCCACCCGCAAGCACCCGCCTGCGCCTCGTCCCTGGTGGGCCAGTGGGGAGCATCTCTGCTCTGCTGCTGCTCTCTGTTTTTCTGCTTTCTGTCTTTTTGTTCCTCTGCTCTTTTTTCACCTTTTTTTATCTATCTATTGCTTTTTTCATCTATTAATGCTTTTTTTCACTTTCTCTTATTTCTCCTCTTTTTTGCGCCTTTTTCCCTTTCCTTGCCCTTGCCACTGCTTGTCCACCACAGCCCAACCCCCTCAGCATCTTTTTCCCACTTCCCGCCTCCGAGCTGTCCAGCCCTCCCCAAACACTACTTAATGGCGGCTGCTGATCAGTGAAGGAGCGATCTTTCTGACCTTATCAGTAAATTGCTTCCCTCTCCACACAGCTCCACCTGGTAGCTGTTGTCCCCTGACCCTTTCAGGTCCTAAGTTCGAGGCCATCCTCCACCCACAGGCACACGCCTGCACCTCATCCCTGTTGGTCCAGTGAGGAGCATCTCTGCTCTGCTGCTGCTCTCTGCCCTCTGTTTTTCTGCTTTCTGCTTTTTGCTCCTCTGCTCTTTTTTCACCTTCCTTTTTCTCTATGTATTGCTTTTTTCATCTACTTTTGCTTTTTTTACTTTCTCTTATTTCTCCTCTTTTTTGAGCCTTTTTTCCCTTTTTATGCCCTTGCCGCTGCTCGTCCCCCATGGCCCCGCTCCCCTCCAGAGCAGTTTTTTGGCATTCCGCCTCCCAGCTGTCCAGCACTCTCCAAATACTGCTTAATGGCGGCCGTGCAGTGGATACGCACAGCGAATGTGCCGATTGGCATGCCCAAGGCATGCCAAAGGCAAGCCCATCTGGGCCCGTCCTCGCCTGGACCACGTCCAGCAACATGGACCCTGGTCCTCGGACCACCCATCGCTACGACTCCAGCACCCTCCATTCCCTCAACACCAGATGTTCCACCGCCTCCCACCTTGCATCGCCGGATAACACCCAGGTCCATTCACCTGCTGCAACTGCACCTTCGCCTGTTTCCACACACCACACTCACCAACCGCATGACCCTCAAGAATTGGACCTGACCACCTCAGATACATCCTACTCAACACCCACTCCCTCAAATGACATGCCATGGAGATCTGGGACCTGCTTGACTCCATCTCCCTGATGTTGTTTTCTTTCCGGAAACCTGGATGAACCCCAACTCAGCCCCGTACATCGCAGCCGCCATCCCCAGCGGCTACAAAATCATCCACAAGGACTGCGTCAACTGACCAGGGTGAGGCATCCCCATCATACACAAAAACACCCTCTGTCTCACAACCAGCTCTGATGACCACTCACCCAACATGGAGCACCTCCACTTTCAAATCCAGACCCAGACCTACCCGCATGCCACCCTCCACTGCAGCCTTGTCTACAGACCTCCTGTACCCCTCCTGCCCTTCTGTGAAGCCAGAACAGACTTCATCGCTCACCACACTCTTGCCTCAACAGACTACATCCTCCTCGGCAACCTCAATTTTCACCTGGACAATCTCGATGACCACAACACTTCATCCCTACTGGAGAACCTCAACACCATTGGACACAAACAACTGGTCACAAAGCCAACCCACTCAGCAGGACATACGCTCAACCCCATCTTCTCCGCAAGCAACAACATCTCTGTCAACCACACCTCTGAGCCACACTGGACCGACCACCACTGCATCCACTTCTCCTTCACCAAACCCACTGTATGCCACCACGCCCACCGCGATCCTCGCAGAAGCTGGAACAAGGTCACCGAAGACCAGTTCACCACCTCCCTCATCAAAGCCCCACCACCGACATCCAGGGATGCCAACACTTCAGCATGCAACCTCCACTGCTGGATCTCTGACTGCGCCAACACACTGGCTCCCCTCAGGAAACCCTCAGGCAAGCAGTTCTCCAAGAAAGCCAGCTGGTTCTCCGCTGCCCTCCAAGAGTCCAGGCACGCCTGCAGATAGCCCAAGAAAAGATGGAGGAGCAGCAAGATCATGAACGACCATGAAACCTTCAAAATCGCAGTTACTGCACACCACCACCTCATCAGAACAACAAAGAAAGTAGCCATACAGGAAAGCACAATGCCAATGCACACAACAGCAAAGAACTCTTCACCTTGGCCAAAGAATTTGCCAAACCTAGCACAGAGACAGCAGACAGTCCCCCCTCTCAAGACCTCTGCAACAACCTTGCTACCTTGTTCCACCGCAAGATCAAGGAGATCTACGACAGCTTTGCCACCGAAGGCCCACCCGCAACCACTGCACCCAATGGCATCAGACCCCAGCAGACCTTGCCCAACTGGACCACCCTCACCTCTGACGACACCCTCAGGATCATGAAGAGCATCTGATCCAGAGCCTCTTCGGATCCCTACCCTCACCACAGCTTCAACAGAGCTGGCACCTCCATCGCACCCGAACTCTGCTACACCATCAAATGATCCATTGAGTCCTCCACCTTCCTGGAACACTAGAAGCATGCAGAGATCAACCCCCTGCTGAAGAAATTCTCTGCTTACCCAACAGACCTCAAGAACGTCAGACCCATCTCTCTGCTCCCCTGTCCAGCCGAAGTCACTGAGAAAGCCATCAATGCCCAACTCTCCAAGACCATCAAAATGAACAGCATTCTGGACCTCTCCCAATCAGGCTTCAGAAGCAACCACAGCACCAAGACCAATCTCCTCACCGCTACAGATTACATCCACACCCTCCTAGACTGGAGCAAAACAGCTACCCTCATCCTCCTGGACCTCTCAGCCACCTTCAACACATGCTCCCACCACACCCTTTGCACAAGACTCCATCACGCCGGCATCTGCGACAAAGCCCTAGAATGCATCCGCTCCTTCCTCATTAGCCAAACACAGAGAGTCAGACTCCCACCATTCAACTCAGAACCCACAAGGATCATTTGTGGAGTGCCTCAGGGATCCTCCCTGAGCCCCACCCTCTTCAACATCTACATGGCTCCTCTTGCAGCCATCGTCAGAAGCCATGGGCTCAATCGTGTCTCCTATGCCAATGACATCCAGCTGATTCTATCCCTCACAGACGAATCCACAGCCGCGAAAGAGCAACTTCCACAACGGGATGACGGCAGTCACCACCTGGATGAAGGACAGCTGCCTTAAGATTAACTCAGACAAGACCGAAGTCCTCATCCTGGGCTCCTCCCCCTCCACCTGGGATGAATCCTGGTGGCCCGCAGCGCTCGAACTCCCCCCACACCCACGGACCACACATGAAACCTCGGCATCATCCTGTACTCCTCGCTCTCAATGAATCACCAAATCAACGCTGTTTCGTCTTCCTGCTTCCACACATGCTGCCTGCTTCGTAAGATCTTCAAGTGGATCCCCACTGAGTCCAGGAAAACGGTAACCCATGCTCTCATCAGCAGCAGACTCAACTACAGCAATGCACTCTACACCGGCACCACCCAGAAACTCCTAAAGAAACTGCAGAACATCCAGAATGCCTCTGCCAGACTCATCCTGAACATCCCGCGCCTCACCCACATCTCCAGCCACCTGAAAAACCTTCACTGGCTACCTATCAACAAAAGTATCACCTTCAAGCTCCTCACACATGCCTACAAATCCCTCCACAACAACGGACCTGCATACCTTAACCACCGCCTCTCCTTCTATACTCAAACCAGACATCTCGGTTCTGCACAACTGGCCCTGGCCACCATCCCACGGATCCGCAAGACCACAGCTGGAGGAAATTCCTTCTCCTACCTCACTGCAAAGACCTGGAACTCCCTGCCTCTGCACCTCAGTCAATCACTGCCGCTATTCAGGAAGGACCTCAAGACCTGGTTCTTCGACTGAACTGCAGATCCATTCCCCCACTCAGCACCTTGAGACCCGTTCGGGTGAGCAGTTGCGCTTTATTAGAAACATGATTGATTGATTGACTGATTGACATCTGCAATGTTGGATTTTACTCAGAATAGTGCACTGTTCAAACAGTATGTGCTGAAAAAGTGGGAGGTAATGTTCTTGGAAATATTTTTCCCACTGGTTAGCGGATCTTAAAATAGTACTACACCAAACCCATTAGAACACATCTGCACCTGTGGATGAACGGAAGAGAACTAGACCTGCTGTCTATGACCTGTGTGGAGATCTAAGGGCTGGAACTGCTGCCATTTGTACCTAGGACTAACAATTGGATTCCAAAGGTCAGTTGGCTAACCTCCTTTGTAGGTACAGGGGTACAGCAAGCTGCAAAGGGTATTTTTCTAGGGCTGAGAGAAAAATTCAACTCCGCCGACAGAGTTCACAGAGTTTTGCCCACACTGTGTTCCACTTAGAACGTGGAGTTTTGGCAAAACTCTGCCAACTGCTGTGTGGTAGATTTTCTTCTCACCTGAAGCTCACCAACATTAAGGGGTCGATTCTGATTCGGGCCGGAAATTTCACCGACCGAGCCGGACCCGGAGAGATTTCCGACCGAATCGGACCCGTGCAGTCCGACCGAACGAGTACGATGCGTCCGTATGTTATCGGACTCGAGTCGGTCGGACTCCCATTGATGTCAATGGGAGCCGGTCGTACAACGCGTACGCGGGCTCCCATTGACTCAATGGGTGCGAGGCAAACAAGGGCGCCCCCTACAGCGGGTACGCGGCGAAGCGATTCGCGCCGTACACGCATAGGTAGGGGGACCCATGGGTCCCCCTGTGTGTGACTCGCGGCTACGCGACAGGGTCCACACGGACCCCAAGTACGGCTCCGACAGCTCTTATGAGCCGGAGTGCGCGGCTCGGTCGGACTGCTCGCGGCGCGCATCGTACTTACCCGGCCGGGAAACGTCTCCATTGCGCGGTGCGAGTCGAGTCCGAGCGAGTCGGTCGGAGCAGTTCGAGCCGGGAGCGAGTCGGTCGGAGCGGTCGGGACGCCCGGACGAGTCGGTCGGCGATTTCGCATCATACTCGCTCGGCCGGACCCGCGTACGGTTCGATCGGGAAACAGGGCTCCGAATCGGATCCGGTAAAGCCGAATCCGATTCGGAGCACTACCGGCCGAGATCGGAATCGGCCCCTATGTTGGTAAGTGCAAGTGAGAATTTGTGTCCCATAGCACTAGTTTTAAGTGCTAGCAAGATTTCTCGATGCGGGCAGTCGCGGCAAGTCACAACCACTCGAGTTGAGAAAGCTACAGTTCGAGTAGAAAATCTACTCGAGTGGCAGAAAATGCAGTGCTCTCTGGCATGCCCAGTAGTGCTGTTTGCACTGATTTTACAGTGCGGAACAAGCTCACAGTGCTAAAAATCAGCAAAAGCAGCACAATGTGCCGAATTCCACCCACTCACTGAACTCAACAGAATCTCGTGGAGTTTTTATGTAACTCGGCAGAACTCCCCATGTTCTGTCCACCCCAACATTTTTCCTGGAGTGACCAGATGACCAGTAGCAACTGGACCTGGAGCAAACATGCTGATGACATCTGCTGGCTCCTACGTGCTGTCCATGAGGCCCTGGGAGCCTTAGAGGAAATTAAGAGGAACTACTTTAGACTTCCAATACTTCTGGATCAGCAGCACCTCATGGCACAGAATTCAAATTTTAAGAGGTCTTTTTGGGATAAAGCTCCCAAGCTTGCTGGATGAATTTGAACTTCAAATCTTGGCCTGGTGAAGGAGCAAACAAAACTTTTGACTATTGAGAGGTCTTCATTTGGTGAGAAATTTGAATTTTCCTGCTCTGAGCTTTTCCTTCCAAAACCAACCGCTTCAGCTGGGCCATGTTAGCAGATTCTGAGAGGACTTCACCAGATAAAGCGTGCAACCTTGTCCCACTAAAGGCTTCTGAGTTCCATAAAAAGAATAAGTAGCTAACCTAGACTGCTGAACTGCCCACCTCATTTAGAGTTGAGTAGACTGCAAGCTTTCCACTGACGAAGCCCCCATTGACTCTGTCAACATAAAAGCTTCCTCTGTGTTTTACCTTTGGATTTGTTCCTAAATTTGACAAAATAAAATTTGTAGCCATTTTTGGCCATATTCTAAGGTGGTGTATGACTTTAATTTAGTTATAGATGATTAATGCTCATATGTATGTTGTTAGACTCTTTTCCACTGTGACGCTCTCTTTTTGTAGTGCTCTTTACCCGAGTCCAGTGGTCTTACGGGTTACCCTATTGATATATAACTCCATCCACATTAGCAGCAGTTCCTGTGAGAAGTGGCCAGGGTAATGAGTAGTCCCCTTCTCCTTGGCTGGTCCAAACCAATTGTGGGGACAGCTTTCGCCCCACTGGGTTCTGTTCCTGCCTGATGAGTAGAATGAAAGAAGCAAACACAAGGAGACGATGGACGGAGCACTGAAACTTTTCAGACACTTACCCCCAGTCACAGATCTGTTTGAATCCATCATCATTCTTTAGCTCACTTCACCACCCCAGTTCAGACCCAGCTATATACAAATCAGTCTTGACCTTGTGCCTCATGGGAACAGTCCTGATTGAACTGCCAAGCCAGGTCGTCCCTGGACCAGAAACAAGCATCATGTGACCTGTTTTGGGGTAACACCCCTCATCAGCCAGGCTAGCTTGAATCCAAAGTGAGCAAGGGACCCGCATCTTGCCCCCAATATGCCCCCCAGGGAGGGGCTGAAAGCCCACTAAATGCCAGGGATTTTTTAAAATTAGATTTAGGGGTGGGGCTGCCCAAGATGGGCATGCCAATGTCCCCACCCCCCAGCAACATTCCAGTCTCTCTGCCTCCCCTGGGGGGCAGATGGGGCAGTAGCACCTAATCTGCCCCCCTGGGCAGGCAGAAAGCCCACTAGAAGCCAGGGATTTTTTTATGTTAATTTAGGGGTGGGGGCTGCCCAAGATGGGCATGCCAATGCCCCCACCCCCCACCAAAATTCCAGTCTTTCTGCCCCACCTGGGGGGCATATGGGGCAATAGCCTACGATCTGTCCCTGGGGGAGGTGGCAGAAAGCACACTAGGCATCAGAGATTTTTTTTATGTATATAAGGGTGGGGGCTGCCCAAAATGGGCATGCCAAGGCCCCCACCCCTATAAGAGAATTCCACAGCCTTTCTGCCTTTCCCTGGGATGCAGATGGGGCAATAGCCTCTGATCTGCCCCACTGGGGGGCAGAAAGCACTTGGCTGGTGGTGTGTGTGAATGGTGGTGTGCGTGTACTAACTCCTTGCTGGCAGTGTGGCTTGCATGGATCCCCCAGTGTTTTCTTACCCAGAATCCCCCACAAACCTCAAATTTACTTACAAAGTCACATTTTCCTCACATTTCTGTGTGGGTAAGTTGAAGGATCACCACACAGGCACAAATTTCCTACTACCCAGCATTCCCCTTGGTCTCCGGAGAAAAATGATAACTTACTTGTATGGGTACCCAAAGTAGCGTCAGCCTAGAAACGTATAAACAAACTGCCCTTTTGGACCCGCTTTGGGCCCCCCTCAAACTCTACACGTTTTTGGCCCTTCCATGTCATAGGTACTTGGTCCATTCACACAAGTAAGGTATCATCTTTATCGGGAAACTGAGGGGACATTGAGTGGTAGGAAATTAGAGGAAAATATGACTTTTTAGCTACATTTGAAGTTTGCAGCAAACTTTTTGAAGGAAAATGTTGGCGGATCAATGCAAGCCACACCTCCATGGACTACACGGGTTTCTAGTTTTCAGAAATGTCTGGGTTTTTTAGGTTCCCCTAGATGTCTGCAAACCCGAGACCAAAAACACAGGTGCCCACTTATCTATCACAAAACAACCTGGTTTTTCAAGAGGGTCACCTGCATTTTTGGTCCCGGGCTCAGGGACCATCACTCGTGTGGGTGGGCCAAGTACCCACGACAGGCAAGGGCCCAAAACGTAATGTGGAGACATCAAAATTACCTATCACAAAACGACCTGGTTTTGCAAGGGGGCACCTGGGTTTTTGTCCCCGGGCTCGGCTGCCATCTAGGGAAACCTACAAAACCTAGACTGATTTTCCTAGGGAAATACTACCACACAGTGTAGAATATCTCCTACACCTGTTCCTCTACAGAATACAGGGACAAGTTCAGATTATTGAGGCCACCTTCTCTGAAGTGTTTGTAAATAGAACAGTATGGGACCACACCCCAATGATGCACAAGGTTATCACTGACAATTACAGAATGGAAGGGAAGTTAACAAGGATATTTTAGATAGGTGTTCCTGATATGGACCTTAGTGTAGCTTTTTGTAGGAACAATGGGTTTATGATAACAGGATCTGTATCAGACTGTAATGGCTCTTTGCCCCACACCATACATTGCCCATGCCAGAATAGAACAGCTTTACGCTTCTACAAATTTACGTCCATGACAAATGGAGTGCTTCAGGTTACTTGAGGTATAGAGCAGCGTCCTTAGGGCAACATAGGGTAGATTAGGACTATGAAGATAGGATAGACTGGAAGTATTCTTGGGGTTGGGGAGAAAATTTTTCAAAATTTTAAAATGATCACAAAATAAAGTCACCTCTTCTCTGCTTTCTAGGCACTGTACCTGTGGGCTGCAAAACTTGGATGCAGCAGCACCATTTTTAATTCGGACATTTAATATAGCACCTCCAGCCTAATGGACTATCACTGGGCCTGCGGAGAACGTCTCTATCTCCAACAGCCTCCTCGATGGAGCAGCCTGTGCTCACTAGAACAATGCACAAAGTGTCCCTGATCGTTCCAGCAGACACTATCTCCCACATCCATGCCCATCTATGGCTCTGTTACCGTGCTCCACCGACTTTGGCAGTATGCTGAGTACTAAGGGTGGACAGCTTTCAAAGACATACCAAAGGAGTTTTGCCTATTGAACAGGGTCCAGCTTTTTTTTCCCAACACCATCATTGTGATGTTTCAGATCAAGGCAAACGCACTCTGGCTTAGAAATATCAAGAGGAGGGTATGCCTTCGGATTGGGAGTATGTGCTGCAGAAATGGGCCAACAGTGAAGAAAATGGCTCCATCACCAAGGCCCTTGACGACTTGAACAAGGTAGAAAAGAAAAGGATTGCTGGAGGAGGTGCCATAAGCAGAGACAGCCACTGATTGGTTGAACTTTGACTGGATACCTTTGTGGCTGTCTGCCATTCTAAAAAGTTTTTGCTGTTGCTCTTTTTGTTGCGTCCTACAGATAATAAGTCAGTGTTTGAAAAGATTAAGTACTGAAGTAGTAGGGATGAACAATGCCAAGATAGGGATATACAGGAAGTCCATACGTAGGGTCAGTGGACCAGGGAATAGGGAACATTCATAAAACCTATATATATATATATATATATAGGAAAAAGGATAGAACAAGGAATGAGAATAACTTAGCTATTATAGAAGTAGTAGAAGTAACAAAAATAGGACCACATTCAATGCAGCCTGCTACCATTACCCAGTACTAGGTCAATAGCCCCCAACGGACTAGTAGATGCCAACTAAGATAGGATTTAAATATAGATCGACCATCACCTACACAGACACCATATGCATCCCTCATTAACATACCTGAAGGAGAGTATATGGAGTTAAGGAAGACACAGGAGAACGAATGTCCCAAATATGCCAAAATGAATGACACCCCTGGGATACACCAACTAGAAGGAGGACCTGAAAGGTATGCTGTAAGAATTTTGTACAAGAATGAACAAGAGGACGGAATGAAGCAGGGTCTATTTTTATCATATAGTACCCCAGGCCCATTCTGTCCACACCTGTAGCTTGAGACCCTGATAAGGCCCCACCAGCCAGCATACAGAGTGGTGTTAAGTTGACCATACTGTCTCAGTGGTTCTTTTAATGTAGTAGGCCCAAAATGCCTCTCTGCTAAAATACAAGTTATTTCTTCAGCGACACACACGAAGCTTCAGCTCTGACTTCTTCCTAAGCAAACTGCCCATAAGGCCCCCACTCCCTCGATGTGCTCTTCTTATCTTACACCCACGTAGAAACCACAAGAACACGGAACATCGCAAGCTAAGAGGAACTCTTATAAACTTATCAAATTTCCCTGAAGTGACGCAAATCCTGTTCGATAGATGTTCAATTTCATTATGATTTACGGTCAAACATCAAGTGACCTTTTTGGTAAACTTTTGTAGTGTGGGTGTCACTTCTGTGTTCCTAAATATTTCCGAGAAGTGACCAAAGTGCGTCATGGTCTGCGGTCAAGGCACCTGTTAATGTCGTGATTCTGTCGTCATTCAAGAGGGTATAAAAGATCTGCTCCTCAGTCCATTCACGGGACTACCTCGCAGAAGTGATCCCTTGGGTCGCTGACGCCTGTGTAGCCCCCCTCAGCCACCATCTTTGACTGAGGCTATAATGCGTATTGTATTTTGAAATTGTCTCTTTCTCCCTCCTCTGCATTGCCATTGCCATTATTCTAAACATTATAGCAATTGCATGTTCTTGCTCTCCAAGAGAATTTTCATTAAGGTTGCATATTTTCTATTTTCTAGTGTAATCTGAATGGCATTTCTCTTCTGCTCTCTAAGACAATCTTGACACTGTTGCATATATTTAATATATTCACAAATGTTTCTCCTCTTTCTCCTGCATTCACATTATTCTAAAAGTATTCCATTATATGTTTTTGCCATAATTTTAACATGTGTCTTCTGCCATCTAGTCTTTGCTAAGACTCCCAGGCTCATTATTGAATTTTAAAGTGTTTCTTTACACTTCATGTTGGAAGTGGTTTCATTGTAATAAAGTGCAAACAAACCTGATTCAACTTCTACCGTTTAAACGTGTGTTTTCTCCATTAAAATATAGCACCCCGGTGCAAGTTAAGCTGCCCAGTATTTTCACCCTGCAACAACATTTATGAAAACTAGATGCCCTGGGGAGTCCAGCGAGGTATGGCTTGTGTGGACCCCCCAACGTTTGGCATAGATACCTTATGTGGCCAAAACTTACAGGGGCCTAATTGTGAACTACCATAAATAACCAAAAAAAGGCTTAGCACGGAGGGGGGTGGAGGCCTAGCAGCAAAATGGTTAATAGGTATGAAAAAGCTGACTTCACATTAAGTTTGACTTTTATTAAGTATTAGAAAGAGTGGTTTAATCATATTTCTAGCAAGTTCCAATTCAGAGGTAGCATAATTAATATTCAATCCCATGTCCCATTGTTTCTCTATGGGCCAGATATCCTTGCTACATTGAAAATAGCCTTTGGGTGTTAGTCACTGTAAAGACATATTAATTCTAAATTTCTACATATGCTACTTTTAAACTCCAAGCACTCTACCTTGTGGGCTATGAGGCCTACATAAAGGTAATTCATCAATATGTAAAAAATAAATGTTCTCCTGTCAAAATGGTTTATGTTCAGTGTTAGTGACGAAGTTCTGCTAAGAAGCCCACAGCTGGTGTTATTACATGCCAGCATGTGGAATCCCAAGGCTGCACAGTCTGGAATCCACCTCGTCAATACAATACCAAAAACTCCCTGTCCCTTTATTTCGCTCTTGTATGTTCCTGCTTTCTCCCTTCATGATGGTTTTCCATCTTTTGCTTTCTCCTTTCTCTTTTCCCCTGTGTTTGTGTTTCCTTCTCTTTCTCTCAGAAAATGTCTGATGAGGAAAAATTAGTGCCGATTCCCAAAAAAAGAGTGCTGGTGGGTCCCACTGACAACCACTGGCTTAAATTAAGCACTGATGGTAGGCCTGGAGTCAGGCTTGTCTTGTCACACTCATGGCAGGCACAGAAGTAGTGTAGCCCATGTGTGTGAATTTAACTTTCCATGACATGGGTGTTCTTTAGGCATCATATACTATGGCATTATAAGAAAATTAAATATGGCAATTTGGGTTTTAGCCAGTTTTGACAGGTTTAGGGGTCAGAGCACATGCACAGTGTCCTGGTTTGCAGTTTTCTGATGCACAGAGTCAAACACAGCAGCATCATTCCACAAAATATGAAAGTGACCACACAAAAAGAGGTACTTTCTCACAGTAATGGTAATTTTATTTTTAAAATTTCAGTAGATAGCTTCTCTGTAGTCTTACTGCAGAGAGAGTTTTAGTCTGAACAGGGTGAAAAATGGATCTGACCAGCATGCAATATTCATGGGCTTCTGATGAACACATTTCCTTTTCAGCCTGGTTGTTTGAACATGTTGACGTTTCTCCAGGTAGGAGCTGGTGGTGGGGAATCACACAAACCTATGATGACCTACAGCATTCTTGGCAGTTGCTTTGATCAACTTTTGTATTTGCAACTGAAATCAGGAATTAATTATCACTGCACTTGAGACAAGTTTGCATTATGCAGTTAAGATATTTTGCACTTTTTATTGGAGATGAACATTTCTACCAGACATTAGCAGTTCCCTTCTAAATGTTGTTTTGTTTTGTAATTTTGTATTTAAGCCGGAACCCGAGTGTGTTGTTTTGGCTCTGTTTAACTTTGAAAAGAGGTGCTATCCAAGATAATTTGTTCATTGAATGTCAGTGTATTAAGACATGGTGAAGTTCATTTTCAATTTCACCTATTGGTACTACAGTTCCCACCAAGAACTTGAACTTTCATGCCCTCTGTCACCAACCAAGATTCAAATGACTGGCTTTAGCACAAAGCACCTATGATTTGACTGGTTGAGCCTGTTCGAGCAGGGAGAGGCACATCATCAGGAAAAATTTCAGAAATTGTTTTAATATATTTGTTAAAGGACTATGAAAATTCGTCCTTACAAGACTCTCATAAAGAATTTAGAACATTCCACAGTGGGGATCAAAGAAAGCTGCAACTTTTAGCATTCTTAGGCCAAATACAAGCCTTTTGCTAAATGGCATACAAGAAGGAAAAGTAAATCTTCATAAGCCTCAATTTTAGGGAAATAAGAGTATGTTGTCCCGGCAGTGGATACATTCTTGAGGTATGCCAAACCCCTTGATGACTAGATTAGTTTAAGAGCAAAAGCACGTGGCTCAGGCATTCCATACTAAATTGTACATTAGTATGAAATCCAAAGTAGAATACATTTGTCTCCATAAGGTTTAAATAAACTTTATCAGTTTTTCACTATAGTACACATTTTGCGGT